>OZ022506.1:85916155-87410104 GCA_963989385.1 Ctena decussata
GTGGAAAGGATGTAATTGCCAGAGAGATAGTCCAGGCATAGCCTAGCCACTAGGCGAAGAAGTTATATCAGTCAGCCATTCTATTTTCCCAGTTCTTACAGCTTGTCTATACTTATAGCTCGACTTCTTGATAATGAACGAGGGATGATCCAGAAGTTCGTGGACACCATGAATAACTAAGGAATCTGAAAAGGCCCATCGATGAAATATTACATGCCTATTGCCACACCATTGGTTAACACACTTGTAAATTTTGAATTAGATATCTCAAACGGTTCATATATAACTATGCATTTTGTTGAGTTACCCGAGGTTGCGTGGCGCACGCCACAACGTCACGTTGACGTCTGGTAGATGATAGTGCTCAAAACGCGAAGCTGATAAGATCCACCAAAGAAATCAGGACACTAAAATCACAGTTTCAGCATTTATATAATGCGAGGAATAAAGCAATAAGACGATCACAAGTTTTCCATCAGGTTTTATAAAGCACAACTTCTGATATCGCGTAAACATTTCTTCGGCTCAGTCTTGAGGTGTAAAATCTATCATTTCATCGAATAAGTGTATCATTGCCATCCTGAGGTCCGAAAATATGGCTCGGCATTTATTTTCAGCACTCTTTTACACAGTATTTTCAAACGAGTATGTCTCATGATGCTTCGTGTAAAATATGATTTGTTTCCATTGGTTTTATGTCGACCTTTAAACAAACTGCTTGCGTGCAGACGTTCAAAAAACGTCATTTTCTTCTTTCATATCAGAGGGTGGTGGTCCGTTTTGTTTGTGCAGAATGTCAAGTAAAATGCCAGTAATGAATATTCACATCGTTTGAAAGTGGGAAATGTTACTTTAGTTCTTGACTGCAATTTTATATCGAAATTTTAAGGATAAAAAATACATCTGATTATTTTAAAAGGAACATTTTGTATTTTCCTGCAAAAACTCTGGAGTGCGCCACACAGACAACCCCTGGTATATTCAAACGTAAATGCCAAACCCAATATTCATTGAATTTACCTGATATTGTGAGAAATTATTCAGCCATTTATAGAAAAGCATTGGTTAAGATTTGAAAGAAATAACATATTGCCATCTGATTTTATGGACTTTGTCCACGAATTTCTGGATCATCCCTAGTATATATCAGAAAAGGAGCAGATTCAAGTTTTATAAACTGGCCAGAGAAAAGAAAAAAAAAAGTTAATTCTTTTCTATTAATGGTAACCTTTTCATTATCAGACTAGCGCTAGTCTAGTCCAGGCACAATTCCCTCCACATCTGGGGCTGCTCTGAAGAAAAGAATTTGCTCCCCAGGGGAGCAAATTCTTTCCTTAAGAGTAACCCCAAATTGCCAAATGATACAGTAAGCACTGTTGAACTAAAGAGTAAAATTAACTTTTGCATCTGTTAAAAGGGTATGGAAAACTGTAAAATATCAGGGACAAAATTGGGAAAATAAAGGGAATTTGGAATTGGTGGCTAACAGGCAACCCTGGTTAATGCCTGCTGTCAAAAACGAACAATGGCAACCATCCTACTATAAAACGGTAGACACCACTGATCTGATGTGTAGCATCAGCCTTGATTTGGATGCTTTTGTCAATACGATTTTATTTTTTCATGTACATGTATTCGCTTGCTTTGTCACCATTGATGATAATACATATGCTTCATGTATTACAGGTTTTCTTTTTCCTTGCCAACAGGAAAAACAAGCAAATTCGACGAATTTATGTCCCCCGCCTTGGAAACTAGGTCTCCACTGTATATACACTCGCCTGGGAAACTAGGTCTCCACTGTATATACACTAAGTTAAAAATGTGAAAAAAGTAATAAAAAAAAATAATGTGAGGATTATATCCAAACCACATGCATATCTTCAGACCATGATCAAAACACCTGTGAAGTTTCAAAGGAATCCGCATAAAACTGTAGGAGAAGTTGCACACACAAGGTACCCACTATCTATTCAGTTTGATAGTAAAAATGTATGAAAAATGGTTAAGTTCAGTTTGCATAAAAAAGTGATAAAAAATAATGTGAGGAGTATATCCAAACCACATGCATATTTTCAGACCATGACTAAAATACCTGTGAAGTTTCAAAGGAATCAGCATAAACTGTAGGAGGAGTTGCGCACACAAGGTACCCACTATCTAGTCACTATGATAGTAAAAACGCCTAAAAAATGACTAAGTTCAACTTGTTGAAAAAGTGACAAAAAATAAAGTGAAGATTATTTCCAAACCACACGCTATCTTCAGACCATGACCAAAACACCTGTGAAGTTTCAAAGGCATCGGCTAAAACTGTTGGAGGAGTTGCGCACACAAGGTACCCACTATCTAGTCACTTTGATAGTAAAAACGCCTAAAAATGACTAAGTTCAACTTTTGAAAAAAGTGACAAAAAATAATATCAGGATTATAGCCAAACCACTTGCATATCTTCAGACCATGACAAAAACAGCTGTAAAGTTTCGAAAGAATCGGCATAAAACTGTAGGAGGAGTTGCGCACACAAAGTTCCTACTACTTTAGGGGGGACGGCTGGACGGAAGGAGGGACTGCCGAAAACTATGTCCCTCCACTTTTCTTCGAAAAGGCGGGGGACAAAAATCTTCAATACTGCATTATCTAGCTATGTATGGATGGATAATTTACCTTTCTGTTGCTACAACCTGCTCACAGAACCTACGATGGCACTCTTGCAAGAAAGAATCTGCTCCCTTAGAGGGAGCACATTTTTTCCTGTAAGAGTGCCATTCCAAAACCATGGCCTGAAGTGGAGATTATCCCTGCCAGTACATTCCACTCCTCTCCATGTTTTAAACTATCTCTCTATACCCCATTGTCATATACTTTTGTTATTAATATTTCTAGACATTTTCAACACAAGAAAGAATTCTCTTCAAGCGCTGTGCATAAATCAGGTGTTGAGGAGTTAGCAGGGGTAGTAACTCTGACTGACTACCAGACACTTGAGAAGACAGATGGGTATATTGAAGAAATGAAGGGATATGGTCTGACAGAAGAAGAAATTCTGTTGAAACTACAGTATGAGGAGCCTGAGGCTTCAGTATGTATTCATACATTGTACTTTGGACTCTACATGAGAAAACAAAATAATAATTGCCCCAGATTTGCAATTCACAAGTCTTATAAGAGGCATTCTTTAGACAAGATTTGGTCAATGAATAAGAAATTTTTGTGGTCTTTATAGAATTGGCCACTTTGTTTTCAGGGCAAATCTGAGGTGTGGGGGGAGAGGTGTTATTAAAGAGGTGGTGTTTATCAGAAGAAATAAGATACATGTACTGTATTAGTCTGAACTCTGGGTGTGTGCTTGCCATTGTGATGTTGGTCAGCATAGTTTATGTATCAATAGTCAGGCATACCGGTTATATGCAAAATGTACATCACATCCATGCAGGCTGGTTTGAGCAATTTTAGTTTGAATTTGCACTGTCTAAGGTTTTAACCCAGTATGTAGTTTGCACTCATCTCAGTGGAAGACTTATCTGTACCAGTTCTAATTTTTTTTTTGCAGTATGGTATTAACCCTTATAAATGTCCCTACTGTAATAATTGCCCCCTGCCTCTTTTCCAAATATACTGTTAGAATTATATTGACTTGCCAGCCTCCTTTAATATTTTCCAGCAGATTTACAAGGGGGAACAATAATACCTGTTAGCTTCTAACATAGTTCTTCCAAATGGGATCTGCTCTTAAAGGAAAGAATTTGCTCCAAGAGGAGCAAATTCTTTCCTTTAAGAGTGGACCCTTTCTGAGAAGGGAGGCAAAGAAGGGAAATAACAGATTACCTTCATCTGAAACTTTTAGAAAGTATATACATTCGCCTTATTACTGTTTATAAGAAGAATTTTGGCAGTTGTTGATTTACAACTCTCTAGGTTCTGAATAACAACCCCCCTTTCGTAAAATGCAACTACCCTGGGGCATTTAATAGGATTGATACAGTACCGTTATGTCTTTTCTCTTCAGACTGTTAAGAGGAGCAGACTAACAAACCCAGATCATGAACAGGCCCGCCTGTTGGAGATAGAGAGAAAAATACAGGCCAAAAGAGAGACTCTGGCTCAGCCTGATACTTTCTCCAACACCAAAAGTATTTCAAGGTAAATTCATTGGAGTCCAGTGATGAAAAGGACATATTCAGAACAGTGTTCCCAGTAAAGTCTGTTCCGATTAGTTTGGGTACCAGTTGAAGCCCATTTCGGTTGTGTTTTAAGTTGGTTTTGGTCTGTCCGGTTCCATTTAGCAATTAGAATTTTTGCAATTACTACTTTTCAGTTATCATTTAGCTGTTATCATTTAGCAAATAATATTTGCTATTCATCAGTCACATACCATCTGTAAGCAACACACAGCATATAACAATTTGCATTTAGCATTAAACATTTAGCATGTCCCAGGGGTGTTCCATGATTTTTTATGCAGATTATTAATGTAGCAAACCCTGTATTTAGTTTGCTTGTTCAAATGTACAGGAAGACGTACTGCACTACCCCCGGCGTCGGCGTTAGCGTAAGCGAAATATTAAAGGTTTACATTAAAGTTTTTTATGTGATGGGCAAGGCACTGTCAGGCGACCCTGTATGCGGACAGGTCTTGTTATTATGTTCATGTTGCAAAAGAAATGTTAATGTTTCTTTTCAACTTTTCAGACATGAAATGCAGCTCGAGAAAAGTTTATCACATAGCAGTCAGTCTTCAAAGTTTCTTCATGGAGTTTTAATCAAAGAAAAAGCTAAATGTCCCACTGTAAATCAAGCTGACCCCATGAATAATCTAGAAGATATAATGCAAACAATAACCTACAAACCATTTAAACGGAAACACAGAAAACATGGAAAAGATGATAGTTACAAACTAGATTGTACATTAGAATGTTGTTCAAAAGATGATGACAGTGTTGAAACCAGTGGTGATAAATGTCAAAATTCAGGAGCTGACTGTCCATTAGAACACAGGGTACCAGCAGTTGCTACCTGTATGGAAAGACCACCTGATTATGTTTCAAAAGACTCTGAGTTAGAAAATCCAGAAAATAACCATATAAAATCTCACTCAGTAGAAAGTCAAAGTAAATTAAATGCACCGGAGGTTGATAAACATGAAGCTGTAAACAATAAAGATACTGAATCCATTCCTGAAGATGTGATAAGAAGTTACAAACTGTCGGCAGAAGAAATTAAGAAACTACCTCGATTTGAAAATTATGAACCTGGAGAACTTAATAATGTAAGTTTATTTAAGTATGAGGATACTGATTCGGTGTGTGGTTGTTACATTACAAAAGGTCAAATATGCTGTATAAAAGCAG
Source organism: Ctena decussata (assembly GCA_963989385.1). Classification (NCBI taxonomy): domain Eukaryota; kingdom Metazoa; phylum Mollusca; class Bivalvia; order Lucinida; family Lucinidae; genus Ctena; species Ctena decussata. Next base: position 85,921,507 of record OZ022506.1, read on the forward strand.
TTTGTATGCAGCAGAGTTGAAGATACATGGATGTCAAAATGTGGGGACAAAAAAATTATGATTTAACTGATGTGAACATTCCTGTCTACCTACCTTCAAAAGAAGTATTTGCCTCTGTGTCAGGTTAATCACTTCTACAAAAGGGGCTACATAAAACAAGGTTGGGCGGTAAATTCCACCCCCGGTATTTACCAGTGGAATTTACCGGTATTTACCGGTCTGGAAAATACTCCCAAAGTGGAAAATACTGGCAAATACTGGCCGATTGAACTTTTTCACCTTTGAATCTTGCTTAAACCAAAACCTAAAGTTAACATAAACAATATGTATTCTAACTAAATGACCTAAAGATGTTTCAGTTTATTCTTATATTAAATATGAAGTTAGTTTATCATCATAAAGAATAAAATGTTTCACAAATTAAGCAGGTTAAAACAGCCAAAACATGGAATTAGGACGAAAATTTTGCAAGTATGAACAGTATCTTGATTTAACATTATTATTTGATTTTAAACTCAACAGCATAAAAATACAGGTAAGAAATTACAGGTAAACTTACCTTGCACCTGGCCAGTCACCTGTGACAGCCAATTTGCAAGACAATGTCTAAATTGTTAAAACAACAAGTTTCAAAACAATGTTTATTTAAGGGAGCAGAGTATTGCTTGGGGCAAGGATGGAAACAATAATTTGTCAGAATGGTTATCTGTTTTATACAAAGGTTAGACAATTGGTCAAGGTGAAGTACATACAGGTGTTATTGGTATGGCTTGAGCTTTAGTAGGGCTTCAACTCTTGAATACATTAATAACAGTCAGATAATAATTTGTCATAATCAGTCCTAATGCTGAAATACTCATAAAACTTTACTCCTTCCTAAAGCTGAACCATCACACATCATTACCAAACTATTCCCCATAAGCCAAAAGATCCTATGCTGTTGTTGACCAAGACAACAAGACCAGTGCCAGGGGTATTGACTTCAAAACCATAGAACTTTAGTGTCAAAGCTCTATGAAACAGGCTATTTTTTCCCCTAAAACAAAGTTCAAAATTTCACTGACTAGATTAACTTTTAAATAAATAAGTAGATACAATTTAAACTGCAGTAGAAATATTAAGTCAGTTGACCAGTATAACTGAAATACTACTATGGATTGTGAGTGTAGGTTATTGTTTAAATTCCAGGCTGATCAGTTCAATCAACCAGTATTTGCCGGTATTTTCCAGTATTTGCCGGTATTTACCGGTAAATACCGCTGGCATGGAAAATACTCATATTTGCCGGCATTTTGCCAACCTTGACATAAAAGAAAGAATTTTCTTTCTACACAGAGTAAATTACAGTTGTTATCTCGAACACTGATGTCTCGAAGTACCGGCCTTATAGCAAAGAATATAGTTTGGACACATTATCTATTTTTCTTTACATTTCAACTCCTGTTTTCTCAAACTACTAGTATCTCAAAGTAAATTTTTGGGACCAAAAAATTTACTTTGGTATATCAGGAGTTTGAGATGAACTTCAGCTTTGAGACATCAAGAGCTGACTTTCTTTTAGCATGGTCCCTTATGTGCAGAAAGGCAAACATTGCCATGTCAGAGTGACCTTGTTCTAAGGTAATCCACATCCATTTTTGTCTCACCTGCGAAGCAGAAGCGAGACATAGGTATTGCTTTTCCGGTGTCGGCGGCGGCAGCGTAAACTTTCATCGGGTTTTTGCGTTTAGGTCAGTTTCACAAAGCGCTGACAGGTGAGACACCGCATTCTGCGGAATTCTTGTTAAAAGGGAGATAATTTTTAACAGAACAGTATTTGCTTCCAGTCTTCTCAGTAGGAGAAATAAACTTGCTCCTTTGAGAAAGCTAATGAACATATTTTAGAATAACCCCTTTTGAGATGGATGGCAAATATTTTCATGTCATTGTGATCTCAGTTGGAGAATCCATACCCCTAAATGACATACGCCTGCTTGTTCAAAGCATCATTAGCATATGCCCCAGTTATGATGAATACATTAAGTTCTTTATACTAATCTGTAACATTCACTGCTTCAGACATGAAAAGTTTCCACTGCAAAAGCTTCTCACATTTTTTCAGCAATAAAAGATCATGTTTTTGCGTTTAATACATCAAAAATTTTAAGATTAAGTAAGGGCGTTGTCAGTTTTGAATAACTGGGCCCAGAGTTGTGACTGATCATGGTGATATAATTAGAATCCTTCAAGCAGTATAGGTACTCTTCAGTGATTTTTGGCTATTTTTATTGAGGTAAACTACTTTCATAACTTTCTGTTTACTTCCTTTGGTGAAAAAACCTCTTCAAAATGGGGTCGCTCTTGAAGGAAATAATTTGCTCCTAGAAGAATATTTCTTAGAGTTGACTCCCATTGGAAAGGGAGGAACAAGACCTGTCGGTGGGACAGGATAGCTCGCCTGACAGCGCCTTGCCCATCACCTATAAAACTTTAAAGTAAAACTTTAACATTTTGCTAACGCTGACGCCGACGGTAGTACAATAGCTCTTCCTGAACTTCGTTCAGGCGAGCTAAAAATGGAAACGGCAGTGTTGCTTCCCTTAAAAGTGTACTCAAAGTGAACATTAAAGTTCTTTGATTGCAGGTATTATTTTTGAAGAACCTGAGTGCTAAAGTGGCGCGAGAGGACCTTGTGGCTTTATTCAACAGATATCACACAAACAGCGGTGAAAAGATAGATTATAAATTGATGACTGGCCGCATGAAAGGACAGGCTTTTGTAACATTTCAAAGTAAGTTTTATACAAGTTCTTTTCACTTGTCTGTCAGACATATACATTTTAAGGTGAAGTTTCAGTCCTTTCAAGCAAATGTGAGTATGAAGATAAGAATGAAGATAGCCCATTCAGAGGCTAGAATGGACTCACAGCTTGGTACAACCTTTGGCATAAGGGTCAAGAGCATTAACCCTCAGTCAGCCTGGCCCTAGTCAGTATGGTCAGACCTAGTTCTTCTGCATCTGTTTACACAGAATCTGTTTAAAGTCATAGCAACTCAACCAATGAAATTGTTAATATAGTTTAAACCAATACAATCGTCCAGGTAATAATTTCTTGGTGTGTTTTTAGAGAGTGGGTGGGGAAGTGGAATCCATGTAATTCTGTGATAAATTTCCTCAAACACAGGTTGACCCCTTATTATATCCCCAACTTTGAAAAAGTTGGTGGGGCATATTGCTTTTGGCTTGGCCGTCCGTCCATCCGTCCGTCCGTGCGTGCGTCACACTTTTTCATGCTTGCTGTAACTTTGGAACCCTGCTAGCTAGGGTCTTGAAATTTTATATATGGATTCCTCAAGGAAAAATAGCTGATACATATTTTTTTTCTTTTCCAAATTATGCCCCATTTTGGAGTTATGCCCCTTTTAGAAAAATGAGATGACTATCTTGTTAGCAAGATACCTCAAAAAGTATTAGAGTTATTGCCTTGATATTTGGTACACTGACTGAGTATGAGGAGTAGATGACCTGATTAACTTTTGGGAGAATTCCATAAAATTTTGATGGAGTTATGGCCCTTGTTTGAATTTGGCATTTTTCCAACTTTTGAACTGCTAAAGCTAGGAAGCTGATTTTTGGTATAGTAGTAGTTCTTGATGAGTTAAATACTTTAGTACAGGTTAGGTAACTCTGCATCCATCAGTAATGGAGTTATTTCTCCTGATGTTCAATACTTATGCAGCTTCTGAGTTCCAGAACCACTGGGCATAGGGTCTACAAAAATTTAAAAATGGATACCTCATGGAAAAATAGCTGACACATATTTTTTTTCTTTTCCAAATTATGCCCCAGTTTGGAGTTATGCCCCTTTTAGAAAAATGAGATGACTCTTGTTAGCAAGATATCTCAAAAAGTATTTAAGCTATGGCCTTGATATTTGGTACACTGATTGGGTATTAGGAGTAGATTACCTGATTAACTTTTGGGAGAATTTCATAAAAGTTTTGATGGAGTTATGGCCCTTGTTCAAATTTGGCATTTTTCCAACTTTTGAACCGCTTAAGCTAGGAAGCTGATTTTTGGTATAGTAGTAGTCCTTGATGAGTTAAATACTTTAGTACAGGTTAAGTAATGCTGCATTCATCAGTAATGGAGTTATTCCCCTGATGTTCAATACTGTGTTCCAGAACCATAGGGCATAGGGTTTAGAAATTTTATATGGATTCCTCATGGAAAAATAGCTGACATTTATTGTCTTTTTTTTCCAAGTTATGCCTCATTTTGGAGTTATGCCACTTCAAAAACATGAGATGGATGTCTTGTTAGCAAGATATCTAAAAAAGTGTTTCAGTTATGGCCTTGATATTTCGTATACTGATCAGATATGAAGCGTTCTTTACCTGATTAACTTTTGGGAGAATTCCGTAAAAATTTTGATGGAGTTACAGCCCTTGTTTGAATTTGGCATTTTTCCAACTTCTGAATTGCTTAATCTAGGAAGCTGATATTTGGTATAATAGTAGTTTTTGATGAGTTTAATATTTTAGTAAAGATTAGGTGACTCCTTTTCAGACTTAGGCATTCTAAAGTTTGACACCTATTAGTGGCAAGCATATGGTTGGGGGCATAGTGTTTCACAAACACCATTTCTAGTTAGAACTAACTCACTGAGGAGTCACAACCTTTAATTTTATGGAGACTGAATAGAAATTGTCTGTTATCATAAAACAAGGTTCTCATCAGACTTTCAACAACAGAAGCCCCACAGTGTGAAATTAATGTTCTTAGACAACAGTAGTCACAGGCAAACAATAAAATTCGTGGACTCCAAATATAGACTCCTGAGGTCCCTCATAAAAGCTCATCTGACCGCTGCAACAAATTTATCCTGTTTTGTCTTTTCAGATTCAGACACTGCCACAAAAGCCCTAGAGCTGGTGCATGGCTATGACTTCAAGGGAAAACCTATTATTATTGCGTATGGAAAGAAGTCTAAGAAGACATGATTTCGTAATGATCATGCTTTTCTAATCAAATCCTTTCTTATGACAACCAAGTGTTATGGAAGCGTTTTTGCTTCAGAATCCTATTTGATTCCTATATTATAGGTTTATACTGAAAAGTGTAACTCTAAGCTCCTAATGGAAGATAAAGGATAGACGACAATTTATATGTTCAATATATTTATTACAAGCAACAATAGCTGCCATGAGGAGATAAATAATAAATTATTTTACCATTCCTCTTTATCTTTTAATTTGAATCCCTCATTAATTTCTGACTTAAATAGCTTTGCAACTTTGCAAACTGATCCACAGTGAAATAAGCCATGACCCAATACAAGAATTCCGCGGAATGCGGTGTCTCGCCTGCTGGCGCCTTGTCACGAAACAGAGCTAAATCAGCAAAGATGTATGAATGAAACAAGTTTCTTGGCTCTAGCCCTTACGGTTTCTGAGAAACAGACCTAAACGCGTAAACTTGCCAAAAAATTGCAAAGTCAGCCAACCGTAAAATGTTGGTAAAGACTCAATATTGACGATGACTTTGAGTTCTTCTCTTCCAGATGAATGCATGGCCCAAGTTTCATGGCTCTAGCCCTTATAGTTTCTGAGTAACAGACCTAAACGCGAAAACTTAACAAAAAATTGCGAAGTCAGTCAACCGTAAAATCTAGGTCAAGACTCAATACAGATGATGGCTTTGAGAGTTACTCTTTCAGATGTATGCATGGCCCTAGTTTCATGGCTCTAGCCCTTATAGTTTCTGAGAAATGACCTAAACGCAAAAACTCGACAAAAAATTACGAAGTCAGTCAACCGTAAAATCTAGGTCAAGACTCAACATTGATAACAGCTTTCAGCTGTACTCTTCCAGATGTATGCATGACCCAAGTTTCACGGCTCTAGCCCTTATAGTTTCTGAGAAAATGACCTAAACGCAAAAACTCGACAAAAACTTGCGAAGTCAGTCAACCGTAAAATCTAAGTCAAGACTCAACATTGATGACGGCTTTCAGCTGTACTCTTCCAGATGTATGCATGACTCAAGTTTCATGGCTCTAGCCCTTGTAGTTTCTGAGAAAATGACCTAAACGCAAAAACTTGACAAAAAATTGCGAAGTCAGTCAACCGAAAAATCTAGGTCAAGACTCAACATTGATGATGGCTTTCAGATGTACTCTTCCAGATGTATGCATGACCCAAGTTTCATGGCTCTAGCCCTTATAGTTTCTGAGAAAATGACCTAAACGCAAAAACTCGACAAAAGTTTACGCCGACGACGACGACACCGGAAAAGCAATACATATGTCTCGCCTCTGCTTCGCAGGCGAGACAAAAACCAACAAAGTGGCAGGTGTGCCCAGTGAAGACTCAGATCAGCCTGGGCATCAGAGTCTTCACTGTCCACAACAAGCTATTTTAGACCCTTAGCTACCCTTTAAGTGCACATCAAAGACTCTGATCAGACTGGGCCCCTGCCAAGGATGATCTGAGCCTTCACTAGGTACACATGCCACTTTGTTAGTTTTCTCGTGTCGCGGCTCATATACAATTACATGTAAGGTTATCTTTATACTTTAACAAACCTAGTCCATCAAACAAACTCTCAAGATCCACAATCCTGTCATCACTCTGATGTTCATCACAATAGCAGGCCTTAACTTCCAATTCACCCTGCCTCATATCATTGATAAGTCTTCTCATTTTGAATGTGGATATTACCAATCTACCATGACTGCCACAGCTGGTCAAAGTTCTTGTTTCCTCTTAGTTTATTTTCAATCTGAGTCAGAATCATTCTTGGCTATATGTTGTGTCCAGTCATATGGTTTCCACATCTCGGCAAACTTCATGACTTTCTTTCTCTGCTCATCAAAGTTCTCTTTGTTAGGTTTTCTCCAGAGCTTGTGATCAGCATCTATCATCCCTCCTATTATCTCCTGTAACAAAGCAAAACTTTGTTTTAACCACAAAAATTCTAAAAATTGGGACACCTGAAATATTTACCATAATTGCCCTGAAATGGAACAGATTGGTTTCAGAATGCAGTAATGCAGCCGAAAGATGCAGGTGGAATGGCGAACTGCATAGTTCATGATTAGACTACTCCTTTGAGTAGTCTGATCTGGGTCTGCTCAGACCTATCTGAGCCAATATTAAGAATTTTTACAGTCTTTTTATTCTTTTGCTGACTGAGCTAAATATGCATAAAATATATGAAATATTATGGTTCAGATCAATGTCATATCAGCCACGACACAACCGGCAAAGTGGTTGTGCGCCCAGTGCAGACTCGGATCAGCCTGGGCATCCACCCAGTCTGACTAGTCTTCCCTGTGCGTTAAACGGTAGCTAAGGGTCTAAGCTACCGCCATGCGGACAGCGAAGACTCTGATCAGACTGGGCAGATGCCCAGGCTGATCTGAGTCTGCTCTGGGTGCATAACAACTTTGTTGGTTTTGTCATGTCGCGGCTCATATAAATTCAGAGCCAAGTCTATTTTTGGCAGCAGATTCCAAAAGACCTTTGATATATAGAGAATGTAAACTACAAAGGCGTTAAAAAGACAGCTCATATGCACCATCTAGTCTTGTCTTTGGTGCTTGCATATTTGCTCAGATTATTTGGATCATAAATTTTACCCTGGGCTTGAAGTAATTTGGTTGGTTGGTTGATTTGATGCTTAACGTCCACGGTAAACAACTAAGGTCATGTCGGGACGGTCAGTTAACCTAACACACTATTCCTGGGCAGGCTTAGACCTCCAAAGCGGTTAACCAGTCCTAAGTGCACATACTTTCGCCAGTAACTGACAACTGCCCATCTTGAATCAGCGGAAGGAGAAACGAAAGTATGTGGCCAGACCGGGATTCGAACCCAGGACCTCTGACTTACGAGTCAGGTGCCCTATATATATATGCCTGTATATACCGATTGCGCTACCCGGCCCGGCTTGGGCTTGAAGTAAAACAGGATACATGTTGCTTTAATTACACTGAGTAATTTTGTCATATAACTGTGCAAACACTTTTCTCAACATTAACAAGACCATCGCATAACTACACACCAGCATACAATGATTCCAAACAACAACTTCTTTCTGAGTTTCTTCCATCTGGAATAACCCAAAAATGTTGAGACAAACGAAATATGAAATTTAGATGTTAAGGCGGGTTTACACGGTGACACGTTGCATGATAGACAGGCCCGACCAGTACGCGGACACTTTTAAGGGTGTTTTACCTAATGTTTAAGACTCCAACGTGTTCCAGATTACCAGATGGGCACACAATTTAGGAAAATCCTTGTGCTAAATATAGACAAAAGGAACACTTGAAAAAAATTATCTGCGCATGCGCAAAGTAACGCTATTGAGGCCATGCTATTTGCTGTATCAAACTGGCTTATCATACCAGTATGCGGACACCTTAGAATCTGAGTAAACTGTGATGACATTTATACGCTGCAATACTAAATTAATTTATTGGTACATGTAGTTACCAAAAACTGATTAACATCGTAAAAGGCTGTTCTTAATTCATATTGACAGATGGCTGTTTACTTTGCCTGTTTCAGCGTTTGGCGCAGTCAAACTGAAGCATCGATCGTGATACCGGTCTGCATCAGCCTTGCAAATTCGTGAATGTGTTGTGTAAATGTAAACGTGAATGACAAAACGATAAAGAAATGGTGCCTTGAAAAAATATCACAAAGTCAGTTGAATGTAAAAAGCATCTTAGAGTTTATTTGACGCCAAACACAAAAGTGTCCGCGCACTGGTAGTGTCCGCGTACTGGTCGGGTCTGTCTATGCATCATGGTGTCATGCAACCATTTCAACATGATTATCAAGTGTTTTGCATGCAACAGATTTGTGTCACTAAACATCCATTTTTGGGGCGTTTACATGGTGACACATGTTGCATGGTATGTGTCCTGCAACATGTGTTACCATGTAAACCCACCTTTATACAGCAATGAACCTTAAAATCAAAGTTTAGTTTAAAACTATCTTCAAACTTAAAATTCAGACATTCCAAACTATAAACAAATATCATGCCAATATGCCATTAAAGACCGTTTTACCTCTGCCAAAAGCAAATTACTCACCCTGCCAAAATGCCATGGAAACCTCTGTTCATCCTCTATGACATGAGCAAACCCTCCCTGATTACCAAAGTCCACAGAAAAATAAGGAAACCCTTTTGGAACCTGAAATGGAAAACAAGATGCTCTGTGGAAGATCTTCACCAGTCTGCCTTTAGGTGTTTGTCTGAGGTAGATTCACAGACAGACAAAACTGCAGTTCAGGTCGTTTTATAAAACCATGTTATCTTCTCCCTCAAAGCAGTTTGGTTGGATGATACAAAACTCTGTAAGCAGGCAATTATTTCATCCTGTCTTTTGGGAAATTGTTTATTTCATCCCACAGACATGGTCCATCTCTAGCTCTAAATCTGCCAGTGTTTTATTTGTTTACTATTTTATTTAAAAACTGGGAGCGAGATTTTAAAATCTGGGATCAAAACAATTAGCCAGCCTTGCGGACTGCTATTAACCCATTTATGTCTGATGGACTCTTCTGCCCTTATATATTAGATGTATACATTTATGATTTCAGGGGTGTCTGGCTTAGTTTATTTTCATAAATTTTATATTCTTTTAAACAGAAGTATCCATTTTCCGTATACAACAGTGTAGACACTGATCAGATGCCATATTCTGCAGCATCTGATCTAGGTCTGCACTGTTTGCCAATGTCCGTTTTATGTGACATCAGGGTTTGAGGTTATAAAACTCGAGAATAATCTCAAACTCAAAGCACACTGATTGGCTGCTTCCGAGCGTGTGCTCGGAAGCAGCCAATCAGTGTGCTTTGAGTTTGAGAATGTACTCCAGTTTTATAACCTCGGGGCCAGGTCTGGTCTAGTTTATGCTATAGCCCTTCAAGGTCATTGAGCACTACTAGGTATAAATGTGTTAAAAGCCTTACCGCATGTCTGATGTCCTTCTGACTGAGGTCTACCACTTTCTTGTTCTGGGACCATTCTGTCTCACATTCCTGAAGAGCTTTCTGAAATACATACAGTAGAACATCGAAGACTTGAACAGCTTGGGACCTAGAAAATTAGTTCCAGTCAAAGGTAGTTCTAGCAACCCATGTATAGATTCTATATTGACCTCTAGGGACCCAGAAATGTGTTATAGTCATGCAGGGCTAACAAGTTGTCAGGGTTTCAGCCATTAACGTTCACCACAAACTATATGAACATCACGCCACATGCAAAAGTGTTTTCCGGCAAGTGCAAGTTTTAATGAAAGCAAGGAATACACCACCAAAGATACAAAAAATATCAGACACGGTTTAATTGAGTCTGTTCATGACCAGTAATGAAATATGCTACACCAGCCACTCCCCCTAGTACCGGCTGAAAGACGGGACTTCTGTGCGGGGGGGGGGCGGGGGGGGGGGGGGGGATTAATTCAACCCATCAGTGGGCCAGAGTTACCAGTTGTAATAATTTCATTGGCTGACTGGAGGTGATCAAGAGACAGAAAGGCACTGTGGAAGTTAATCCTCCTTATATATTACCATTCCTGTCTTTAAGCAGAACTCTATTTTCAAATCGACTCTAAATGGAGTCAATGAATCCAAAGGACCAGAAAAAGCCTGGCATTCCACAAAAAGGTCAACTGCAAACAGTGCAGACCCAGATTAGATTGCGGCATCTGATCTTGATCTATGCTGTTTGCATAAAGCTTAAGCCATTTCTATGCAAAAATAAACATACACTTCTATACTGATGACTGGACTCATCCAATTTACAAGGACAGAAGAGTCCACTTGGCATAAATGGTTTAAGGTTCTGTACTTTACGTGGGGCTTGTGTAGCTAACTGGAAGCACTACACAAGCAGACAACAAAACTTGCAACTGCAAAATCTCAAAAAAAATATTTCGTTCATGCTGCATCATATTTATAATTCAACAGAAGCTTACACAGGGCAAATAGTGAAGACCCAAATGAGAAAGCTCATCTGAATCTATGCTGTTTGCAAATTCAACTACAGTAGAACTTTAATGGCTCAAACAGGCTTGGGACCATGGAAAGTAGTTCCAGCCAAGGGTAGTTCTAGCCATCCAGGGTTAGTTTCTATATAAAGTGACCTCTAGGGACCCAGGAAGGAGTTCGAGCCAGGCAGGGCTAACGAGCCATCAGGGTTTGTGCCATCAAAGTTCTACAGTATATTCATTTTGGGCACTTCAAGGGTTAAATGTTGCTTTAAACTGTTTAAGAAATAGATTCTTGCTTACAGTGATTTGTTGCCCAATATATCACTGGATGGAGGTCAGTCGTGAAGTGGATATATCACTTGTGCACTCACTGGTTAAAGGTCAGTCATGAAGTGGATATATCTCTAACGTGTAGCACCAGTGATATACTAACTGATGAGTGACTGACAACCAGTGATATATTGGTCAACAAATCACTTGTTAGCAAGAATCTATTTCGATTCTAACACGCAAGAAACAACGAATGAGCAAGTGTTTACTTCAGATTTTTTTCCAGTTTTCCGCCATGATTACATGAAGAAACCCTGCCAACAACTTTGTAACAGATGCATTTACATGTATTTCATAAGTTTTTGATGCAAGAAAATGACCGTCTATCCTTATGGAAATGAAAATTAACATCGCCAAACAAATCAGAATGACGTCTGAGTGGTGCTAAATAATGTCAGGCTTGTCCGCCCAGTGATTTGTCAAGCAATATATCACTAGATTTTACCATTGGCTATATAGGTGACCAGTTTTAGAATAGCAGATAATGTTTTATTTAGTCTCAAAACACATTACATCATATTATAACTGGATTTACTGATCTGGATCACCTAAACAATCTTTTTCTTTTAAGAGTAACCCCATTTATTGAAGGGCTTAGTTATTCAGAGAAGCAAATAGGTATTTACAGAAGTTGTTGAAAATACAGTTGTAGCAACATACTTTAGTCATCATGCCATGTTTAATTGTTTCTTCAGCTAACGGTATAAGCTGGGGATTTAGGCTTCCAAAATTACACTAAATGTGTCACAAAATCTTTTGTTTTTTCAGCTATAAGATGGGGCTTTCTCTTCCAAACCAATCACAAAGATCTAGATCCATCTTACAAGATGGATCTGAATTTTTGAGATTCTTTGGAAGGGAAAAATCCTGTTTATAACTGAATAAATATGGTACTATAAACTGACCTTAAAGTATATAGGGGCCAGGTCTCCCACTTCTTTGTCCATAGGAATACATTCTACACTCATATGAGGAAACTGCTTCAGTCTCATAGAGGTCTCCATAAACACCACATCCTCATCACGCTCTGAGAACATTCGTGTTAACGTCTTTCTGAACACCTGTAAGATGGCAAACATAATGTGAAAATCATCAGTGAGATGGTTGTCTATATATTCTGAATAAAGTCAGGGCCCAGTTGTTCAAAGCATCATTGGCTTAACAAAGTCATTAGTCAAGGATTCCTCATGTCTTCTACTACATGTAAAACCAAGAGCATTGCAAAAGTTCCTCACATTTTTTCCAGCAAAAATGGTAGTTTTTTTTGCAGACAATAAATTTTGCACATTTAATAAATGACAGAAAAAACAACATAAGGCAAACAGCTTCATTGGCATTTTCAAGGTTGTAGATCAAACAGAACTAGAACAAGACCTGTTTCCATGTAGGATAGCTCATATGACAGCCCTTTGCCCATCACTTAAAAAGCTTTAACTGTAACATTCAATGTAGATATAGATGCTGATACAAGGGTAACAACAACAGCTCTTCCTGTACTTTCATATAGGTGACCTAGAAACTACCCCTTCCGAACCTATTAACCTGAATCTCTAACACAGATACCTGTTCGTACTTACTAAAATATTTGTTGGCAATCAAATGGTGAGGGCATGTAAATATTACACCTTTCTTGTTCATCCAGGAAAATACATGAATGGGGTTTGCATCAACACATCATACAACAACAAACTATTTTTAGCTATAAACAAGCAAAAAAAAATCCTTACCTTATACACACCAATAGCAGTTTAATACAAGACAGACCTAGATCTTATCTATATCTGAATTACACAACTAATTTAGATATTTACGGTAATATTGGAAGGATGAACTCCCATCTTATGATCAAATATATATGAGCCGCGACACGAGAAAACCAACAAAGTGGTTGTGCGCCCAGCGCAGACTCTGATAAGCCTCGGCATCCGCCCAGTCTGATGAGTCTTCGCAGTGCGCTTAAGGGTAGCTAAGGGTCTAAGCCACCTCCATGCAAACAGCGAAGACTCTGATCAGACTGGGCAGATGCCCAGGCTGATCTGTGTCTGCACTGGGCACAAAACCACTTTGTTGGCTTTCTCGTGTCGCGGCTCATATGGTAAGCCTACCTGTATTTCATTCCAAACATCTTCATCACATGCTGTTCCAGAGGAAACATGAGTCATAGGCACAATGAGACAGTGACCTTCAGTGAGAGATTTGTTGTTAGGTAAACACAGGTAACTCTTTGTTCCTATGGCAGCTATCAGGTGCTTTGGAACATTGCCAAAACAGAAATTGCACTTTTCCAGAGCAGATGCCATCTTTCTGTGTTCTGAAACAAAGCACTGAACAATTAAATGTGATACAGCACAATCTGACACAAAGACAGGTATATTTCCACTTCGCTATATAAATAACTAAACACTGACCTAAAGGCTGTCTGATTGTCCTATGATTTTCATTAAATCAGCGGCTACCCATTCAATTACACTTTTTAGATTAGCATTTACCTTGAAGTGATGGTTGTTTTAAGAGAAACACAACATACTAATCCAGCTGACTTGGAAGACACTTTGTTGTACGTCAGAGAATGTTAAATTTTTTACATCGGCCACTGCTGCCGTACCTAAAACTTCCATACAATTGTAGTCAAGTCTGTATAACTAGTCAAGTTAACATTGTAGGCCCATCAAGGCTTGCACAATTTACACCTCTGTGAAACTAGTATCCAACAGTACTCACTGAGCTGAAACTCACTTGGTCCTGTACATTTCAATACATACCGTTAAATTCTAAATACTGGGCAATCTAAAAGTCATGGAAAAGGAACCTTTTGGTTTTACCATGCAGTACTGTGTCCAGAAGATGCAGCTGGAATGGCAACAGTGCAGACCCTGATCAGACTGCTCTTTTACGAGCAGTCTGATCTGGGTCTGCACTAGTTGCTCAAACCTATCTGTCCCAAACCTTAAACTTTTTTACAGTAAGACTTTCCAGAACTTACCAAAGATGGCCTGAGCCCTGTCTCTCTCCTCCTGCTGGGATTCTGACTGTTTTCTGTTGGCCTTACTGAGGAACACATCATCGACTTGGAAGTCATCATCTGTCCTTTCAGCAGCCTACAATAACGTGCAATACATAAATACTTCATCTTTTACTCTCTTTCAATCTTCAAAAGGATTTCAAAGGTTGGTAGGGCAGAGTGAGGGTGTTACTTTTAAGAATATTCTATCTAATCTGTTTTTTTTTCTCTTCCTCAGCTTGATATACATGTACAGTGATATACTGTCCCAAAGGGCTGTTTAACTCAAAATCATGAATCAAAAGGATTCCAGTGACTTTCCTGACTTTCTACAAATGGTGTCAATGGCATTATTAAAGCACTGAAATCAAGAGCCTTCATCAGGTAGAAAATTGTCAGTTAAATCCCAGAGATGCCCAGAGGCAACAGGCCCCATCTGGTTGGAAAAATATTAGCTAAATCTAACAGACGCCTATAGAAATCAGTTCAATGTCATAGAGAAGTCCAGCTGGTTTCAAAGACATAGACTATGATTTTTACTGATGACATCTTGCAGGCCAACATGTTAAATGAAAACTTTATTTTATTAGCCAATCTACTGTATGCAGAGTAATAACATAATTATGACTGTACACTGGGGTTTCACGTTCACTGCACGTGATCAGTCAACATTTGTAACTATCATCATCTCAGTGACATCACCCATTTAAACGTTAAGCAGAAGTAGAACGCAATACTTTTTTACTATTGCCCTGTTAGAGCTAAGTGATGGCAGACGTAACTAGAGCTTTCTGGCATAATGCAAACATTTTACTTCGGTTGGGTAATAAAACTACAGTCGACTCTCAATATCTCGAACACTTATATCTCAAAGAACCCTCTTATATCAAAGAATACAGTTTGGACACACTTCCTAATTTTATTCAAAATTCTACTCCTGTAATCTCAAACTACTGATATTTCAAAGTAATTTTCTGCAACCAGAAAATTTACTTTGAGATATCAGTAGTATGTAATAGTGTATGACTTTGAGATACATGTATAGAGACTTGACTGTACATGTATTTCATGCCTGGTGGCCTCATGCACTAGTGCATCAGATCATCCACCGCACATTCTGACTTTTGTCCACAAAGTCGTGAAATAGCTGTGAGCCACGACACGAGAAAGCCGACACAGTAGTTGTGCCCCCCAGCGCAGACTCATATCAGCCTGGGCATCTACCCAGTGTCATCAGAGTCTTCGCTTTGTGCTTAAAGGTAGCTAAAGGACTAAGCTACCTCCATGCAGACAGCAAAGAGTCTGATCAGACTGGGCAGATGCCAAGGCTGATCTGAGTCTGCGCTGATCGCACAGCCACTTTGTTGGTTTCCTCATGTCACAGCTCTTGTATATTATCTTATCATCTTACCCTGCCAGCCAGTCTTGCAAACATTTGGTTCTGGTCCTCAGCTGTACCCAATTTCTCTCTCTCCACCTACAAGCAGTACATAAATATTTTTGACATACAGATATAGATTATGCAGGTATTATTAGACTGATGTGAGCTGCTTATCACAGGAGGACTTCTAGCCTTTACAACTGCACCTTTGCCAATGTTGTAAATCATAATGTAATGTGTCACCAGAATCAACACTAGTTGCCATTTTAATTATGTTTTTATTGTCAAATAGTCAAGCTTATTAAGATATTTAACAGCTGAAATGTTTAACATGAACTGAGCAAATCATCATCAATACAAACAAAATGTACTGATCTTACTATTTACTGATATTACTTTTTAATTGTTGTGTGTCTATACGTAGACTATGTCTGTTAAATTCAGTCTCCCTAAAAGATTTTGATGGCAAGATCATCCAGTCATAATACATTTTGCCTTTGCAAAACAATGAAAAATACTGTAAAAATTCTTAGTACTGAGACAGATAGGTCTGACCTATCAGTGTAGACCAAGATCAGACTGCTCCCAAAGGAGCCCTGTTTCCATTCCACCTGCATCTTTTAGAGGCATAACTTCAATTTTTAGGACAATTACAGACATTATTTTAGGTGTCCCAATTTTTAGAATTTTTAAGGTAGAAAGTACTTTAAGCAGTACTTTAGCAAAAGCTAAACACCATAATTTATGTTTAACAAAGCTGAAGCAAAGTTGAAGTTGTAGCTTGAAATTACTACTTGTACTTTGGTTTTCTACTGAAACATTTCAGTAGTAACAGAATGCAAAACTTCCTCAATTTAACAAGTGCATATACATGTAGAGCTATCTAGAAAAGCAGCCAAAAGCTTTAAGAAATTACAATAAGAATCAAATATAACACAGATTGCATGTATAAACAAAACTTACCATTGTTTTGAGATCAAACTTGTCATCATCATCAAAGTATTTCGTTCTCTCCCCTTTCTTTCCAGCATGTGTTTCAACCTAAAAGTTGTATATAAAGCAACATGTATATGTTTAGCTATGGGCATAGACGACTACCATATTTCTTTAGTTATAAGACAGGGATTTTTTCTCTTCCAAAACAGTCTCAGAGATCTAGATCCATCTTCTATGATGGATCTAGGTCTTAAAGATTGTTTTGGGAGTGAAACAATTTTTACAGCTGAATTAATACAGTGTATGCTTAGCCATCAAAAATCGTGGATGTTATGAGCAGAGACAATTATATCAGCTGCATATAGGTGAGCCTGAATAAAATACTAAGCTGTAAAATGGGAAATCAGATAAAATTGAGTTCTCCAGTCAAAAAATATTGTTTGACTATCATCTTAACTTGATTTTAACTTTTTTTTTTTTGTTCTAGACTCATACAGTTTTTAAAGTCCAATTAACCCTAAGTGTGATAATTTTGTCAAAATTCCTGTCTACATAATAAGGTACTTATGCATATTCAAAGATAGAAGCATCTTTTTCAGATATTCACAATAATAGTACCTTCTGTTTCTTCCTTCTTCCACCTTTAGCCTCCCTAGGATGTTGCTGATCTGGTACAGGACGTGAGACACCAGCTCTATCAGTACGAGTCAACATCACAAAGTCATCATCTTCTGCTGGCTTCCGGCCTTGCTCCCTGGGCCTTGGGGCAGCCCCAGATGCCTTCTGGTTCTCAGCTGCTTTCCTGGCTGCCTCCATCTGGGTCTTTAACTTTTCAACTAAATCCTGAATTTTGAGAAATTTACACTACCATAAAATAAGTACCATAATGTGCGTAGGTATTGGGACACCTAAAATAATAATTTTCCATTTGTTCCAAATGGAAAATTGATTAATTTAGGTGTCCCAAATTTTAGGCACATTACGTTATTGGGAGAGATAAGAGTGAGCAAACAGGGCAGACCCAGATCAGGAGCAGTCTGATTAGGGCCTACAATGTTTTCTGTTCCATCTGCATTACTTGGATGCATCACTGCATTGTAAAACCTTAACTGTTCCATTTTTACAACAATTATGGTAATTATTGCAAGTGTCTCAATTTTTAGAACTTTTCTGCTAAAATGACAGGAGCCATAAACCTGTCTTCTTTCCATAAGAAGAATGGGTATACCTCCATGTGTTTCCAACATTTTTTCAAAGGGAAACATTTTTAAGTTTTTCCGTTTTGTTTCCCTGAACCAAGAAGGCCTACAAAAATGAGGTCTACTCTCACTCCTATGGGAGCAAATTCTTTCCTTTACCAGTTGACCCCAACTGAGAAGGGAGACAAGATGAAAATGGTGGAGTTGCTTCCCCTAAAGCTAATCCATTCATCTTAAATCCTTAACCCACTCAACCCAAAACACTTATCAGAAACCACTGCAAGCAG
This sequence comes from Ctena decussata, assembly GCA_963989385.1. NCBI lineage: Eukaryota > Metazoa > Mollusca > Bivalvia > Lucinida > Lucinidae > Ctena > Ctena decussata. The sequence goes on from OZ022506.1 coordinate 85,939,635, forward strand.
TGCTCATGATCAGCACTCTTATCCGGCTTTAGAATGTTTGCCACTCTACTGAATTTCATCAAACACCCTGTTATTCCTTTATATGAGACATGTCTATAGTCACAGACAGAATCAAAGCTCTGACATGTGAGTAAGTCATTTTTGCCAAAACACTTCACATACCTGATTTCCCATTAATTCAGCACGAAGAATCTTAGCTCCCAGTTCATTCATCTCTTTCTCTGTCAGCACCTTTACATTGACCTCTGGTTCTTGTGACCTTGAACTCTGACCTTCATCAGGCTCAGATTCCTCTGAACTGTCACTGCTTGAATCTGACAATAATTGCAAATCAAAACATATTTTAAATTAGTAGATGGACAAGGAGTAAACAAGAATTCAGCAGAATGTCATGCCTCTCCTTATCTTCTCAATATCTCTTTATCACAACTTTAAATAGAAAACTCTGGCTGCTGAAAATGGTGCCATAAAACAAATTTGCAAATGTAAAGCTGTCAATTAACCCCTTAAAATGACAATTTTGAGCACAATTATCTCTTAGTTATGACCTGCCCACAGTCAACTGCTTTCCAAGATACCTTTTTTCTGTTCATACTGCTTTTTTGCAGAACAGAAAAATGAAAATAATCAATATACAGTAAACCCTCGATATCTTGAACACTGATATTTCACAAAGTACCCTGTTATATCAAAGAATATAGTTTGGACATATTTCCTATTTTTATCTGGAGCCCCGATAGCTGAGTTGGTTAAGCGCTGGCCTGCTGATCTGGTGGTCCTCTTTTCGAGCCCTGCTTTAGGCGGAATCTTTTCAATCGTAAACAGGGTTGCACACAGCCTTTCATTATCACCCACCCATCGTCCTAATATGACTGAAATTCTGTTTAAAGGGAAGTAAAATCGCAAGTCATCCATCCATCCATCACCCTATTTTTATTTACATTTCAACTTCTATCATCTCAAACTGCAGATATCTCAAAAGTAAATTTTCTGGGACCAGAAAATTTACTTTGAGATATCAGTAGTTTGGGATGAACTTCGACTTTGAGATATTGAGACTAACTTTACATATACCTGATGATGATGATGGTGATGATGATTTTCTTCTCTTTTCTCCATCTCTCCTTCCTTCCTTCATATCTTTCTCTCTGTATGCATCTTTTCCCTTTCTTCCATCATCTGTTTTTGCGATATCACTAGGTTTCTGAAATTCTTTCTTTTTCCAAGCTGGCAATTTATCTGACCTTGAATATGATCTAAGACCTTGTCTGTCATTATCCTCATTCATTTCACCTGGTTTCATGAATCTACCTTTCAATGAATTACCACTAGTGCTTGAAATAGACTTTGTAGTCCTATCTCTTGATCTAGACCTTGAGCGTTTCCTATTTCTGTCCAATTCTCTCGACCTTGACCTAGATTTTCTTTGCCTGTCTCTTTTATGTGAACTTTCATTAGGTGATTTTGATCTAGATCTTCTATATCGCTCCCTTGACCTTGACCTAGAATGTCTATGTGACCTCCTGTCTGATGGTGATCTTGACCTATGTGAATATTTATTTGAAGAATATAATTTCCTATATGGTGACCTAGATCTAGATCTGCTTCTGTGTTTTGTATGTTCATTATTCTGATCACCAGGTCTCATAAACCTGTCTCTTCTCTTGTCTGGTCTTCTCTTGTCTGGCCTCTCAAATGACCTTTCCTGTCTTCTGTGACCATGACCAGCCACGGCCTCTGCTTCCCTAATCATTTCCTGGATTTTCTCGAGAGACTGAAACATCAAATCAAAAGCCACACTGAAATTGCAAAGGCCATATAGATAGCAAATACAAATTATATATATATATATATATATACAAATTTAAACCCAAGTTAAATAGAGCTGTTTAACACACTTATTTATATGATCAACCGACTAGACGGAAGTAACATGACGTCATTTCCTTTACTTGTTGCTAACGTCGTTACTATTAACGCCAACGTAATTTATCTCCATGTTATTTTAACATTGTGATTGTGTTAATGTTTTTTCACTTCTTCTGATGATCTACATGCAGTAGTGAAACCGGTTAAGAAAATAAAGCGACAGAACTTTCAGGCAGATTTCTTATTTCTATTTTATATATTAATATCCTGTATTGTGGACTTTTTCAAGATTTAAATAGATAATACACAATATAGAGGAAATATGCCGATAACAAGACAGCAAAGAATTGACTCGGAAACGCCAAGTGTAGAAGTTACACTGGATGAAACAGACTACGGAGAGAACAGTTTAGCAGAACTCAACTTCACGGCAATGATTGAGAAGTTAAACCTGGTGGTGAACAATTTATCATCAATTTCGGAAAATGTAAGTAGAATATTTGACTTTATATCCGCAAATTTAAATCAACGAGAAACCCATACTTCATCACAGATACCCAGTACTTCAAGTGGTCAGGCTGCAACACAAGAACTATGCGAAAATATAAGAGAACTAATTGAAGAAACAAATCAGCCTACACTGGAACGAGAAGCAAGAAGAATTAAACAAAGTATGGAAACACTATGGTACAGAAAACTAAACGACAGAAAACGTGCTTTTTGGCTAAAGCTAAGAAATGAGAACTTGTCCAAAATATATGAAGAATGGCGCAACTCGACACCCATTATTTTACCTCAACAATTACAAATGTACCCAATAACTGGTGAACCAGATGATCAGAGACGACGCAGAGAACGTCAAGTATTGGACAATTTCAAAACTGAAAAGGATCTACTGGAACTTAGAGGCCAAAGTCAGGAGGAAAAATACAAACGTATTGACGAAGAAATGTCTTCCATCATATCTGATAAGACTACAGGGAGAAAAAGAGAAATCCTTATTGGACTGTGGTACGAAGATACAAAAAAGGAGGAAGCAATTTCACAAAATAGATGGGAAACGAAGAATCTTAGTTGGCTCAAAATGTATGAGACTGACTTTAAAAATAAATATTCGGACAGAAATCCATTCCTGAAAGATTTACAGGATGCACAAAGAGGCAATAGAAACTATGCCCGCCCTCAAACTAGGCAGCGAGAAAATAGGATGTATATAAGTAGAGAAAGAATAATGAGAAATTCACAGAATAGAGATAGAAGCCCTTCTTATGAAGACAGACCTACGTATGCAGCTGTTACTCAAAGAACAGTTCCAACAAACAGACGACAAAGTCCCCGAAGGGATACTGGTGATCCAAGGGAAACCACCACATACATTGGACAAAGAATTAACAGACTAAATGAAAGGGAAGAAGACTATCAAAACCCGACAAATAGACCCGGGAGACCACCCTATAATTATTACAACAGAGGTAGAAGGTATGGAAATATTCAAAACAGGGACACAAATTATAACGACCAGAATTATTCACAGAGAAACTTCAGAATAAACAATGACTCCTACAGAAACCGTTTTTTGGACCTCAACAGCCCAACCGGGCGCGAACCATAACATCAGGAACTGAAAGCAATTTCAATAATAATACACCAGAAATAAAAATAATAAATTTATCTGAAAGAATATTGACAAACTCAGAAAGGAAAATATTAGAAAAGGGTTTAAAATTTACTCCCACCCCTCAAAAAGAAAATTTTCAAGAATTAAAAGAAGACCTGTCAGAATTCATTAGAAAGTTAAGACTTTCTGAATATTTCTATGAATTAGAAGATCCCGATATCTCAATTGTAAAAAACAAAAGTAACTTTATACCGCCAAAAAATCGCAATTCGGCTTTAGAGCACTATATAGAAAATGTGCAAAACACACCAATTACAAAACCAAACAAAACTATCAAATACAATATAACTTTGGCTGAGAGAAAAGCTATTAAAAGTTTGGCAGATGATACAAATATTATTATAAAAGAAGCCGATAAAGGCGGCACAGTAGTGATAATGAAAAAAGACTACTATAAAAACGTTGTAAATGACATGTTATCTTATGAAAACTATTATGAAACATTAGATTATGACCCTCGAAAAAAAGATAAAATGATATATAACAAATTCTTGAAAAAACACAAACAGGTTTTAACATCAAAAGAACTAGATTATTTATCAAACTTTGATGTAAAATTCAGTAATTTTTACGGACTTCCGAAAATTCACAAAAACAAGCAAATTCAGCATGCTTGTTCTGAAAATGATTCAATGTATATCCAAATTTCAAACGTCACAGATTTAAAATTAAGGCCCATTGTTGCCGGACCAGCCTGTCAAACTCATAGATTAAGCAACTTAATCGACATCTTACTACGACCATACACAAAACGAGTCCAAAGTTATCTAAGGGACACTATAGATTTTCTAAATCATTTGCCTTCAACTGTACCAGAGAGCACCTTGCTAGTTACGTTCGATGTGGAATCATTATATTCTAACATTCCTCACGACTTAGGATTACAGGCTATTAGTTATTGGTTAGAAAAATACCCTAATGATTTACAAAATAGATTTTCTAAGGAATTTATTTTTGATGGTATTGAACTAATATTAAAAAATAATACATTCTATTTTAATGGCACATATTATCGCCAAATAAAAGGAACCGCCATGGGCACAAAATTTGCCCCCGTATATGCGACAATGGTAATTGGCTATTTAGAACAGTTATTATACAGGAAAATAACAGATTTATTTGGTGACGAATTCTGTGACGAATTCATATTGTACTGGAAGCGATTTTTAGATGATTGTTTTATTCCTTGGACAAAATCATATTCCGACTTAATGATTCTTAATGATATATTAAATAATTTACACCCAGACATAAAATTTATTATGCAATTCAGCAACGAAAAACTACCTTTTCTAGATGTTTTAATAATTAAGAAAAATACAGAACTCCAATCAGACATATATTATAAGCCCACAGACAGTAAACAATATTTGCTGTTCAATTCTTGTCACCCAAAACACATAAAGACAAGTATACCATACTCATTAGCTCGCCGAATTAGAAGTATTGTGACGGTTGTAAACACTTTAGAAATAAGAATGAGTGAATTACGGAAAGCTTTAACGAACCAAAGGTATCCCAAAACTGTCATCGAAAAGGGAATTGAGAAAGCAATGAAATTGGATCCAACCCAATTACGAGTAGTACAAGACAAAACTGAGAATGATATAATTACATATGTATCCACCTTCAATCCACAAAATCCAGAACTCTTTCAAACTATTCAATATAATCTTCCCATTTTATACGAGGATGAAAAAATGAAGAAAATAATAGAAGAAACCAACATAATTAAGAGCAAACGACAACCTAAAAACCTAAAAAAGATGTTAACTAGGGCGAAATTTGAAGACAGTATAATTACCCCCGAAGTTACGAAATGTAACAGGTCTAACTGTGGTGTTTGTAATCATTTAATCACAGGAAATAATTTTCTTTTCAAAAATGGTTATTATTTTCAGATAAGATCCAATATGTCATGCGAAAGTAAAAACGTAATTTATGTGATGCGATGCGCCGGGTGCGACGAGGAATATATCGGAGAAACAGGGGATACCCTGAGACACAGAGTTACGGTGCATAGACAGCAAATACGGAACATTAATACAAGAATGCTTTATGTGAGTCATCATATAGATGACTGTGCAAGAGGACAAACTATAAAATTTTAAATTTGCCCTCTCTACAAAATGAATTCTGACAGTGTCACTTTAAGAAAATCAAAAGAAAGTTATTTTATATACAAATTTAAACCCAAGTTAAATAGAGCTGTTTAACACACTTATTTATATGATCAACCGACTAGACGGAAGTAACATGACGTCATTTCCTTTACTTGTTGCTAACGTCGTTACTATTAACGCCAACGTAATTTATCTCCATGTTATTTTAACATTGTGATTGTGTTAATGTTTTTTCACTTCTTCTGATGATCTACATGCAGTAGTGAAACCGGTTAAGAAAATAAAGCGACAGAACTTTCAGGCAGATTTCTTATTTCTATTTTATATATATATATATATATATTATGGAAACGTTTTCCCGCCACCCTTATATTATCTATACATCGTTGTATTTTGAACGTTTTATTACTTACTTATATAAATATATTTCACTATTGAGAGTTTATAAACTTAACATATATTCCTCGGCACTGTCTGTACATCAAAAACTGACATAACAACACATAAAAGCCGGGCCGCGTAGCGCAGTCGGTAGGGCGTCTGACTTATAAGCCAGAGGTCCTGGGTTCGATACCCGGTCCGACTACTTACTTTCATTTCTCCTTTCGCTGATTCAAGAAGGGCAGCTGGCAGTTCCTGGTGAAAGTAAGTTCACTTAGTACTGGTTAACCGCTTAGGAGGTCTAAGCCTGCCCAGGAATAGTGTGGTTAGGTTTAACTTACCGTCCCGGCATGACCATAGCTGTTTACAGTGGACACAAAATAACACAAAAACACAACACAACACAACACAACGCATAAAAACAAGGAAGATGAACCAAATGAGCTACAGTTAATTGAAAGTAAATGAGCTGGGAATCTTCCACGCATACCGAACAAATAAGTGTCTGATGAACCAAAGCAGAACCAAGGGCAAGGGTTGGTCCCGACCGCAAGCCCGTTAAATCCCCGTCCCCCCTCACCCCCCCCCCCCAACCCCCCCCCCCCCCCCCCCCCCCCAACCCCAGTAATATCATTACTGGCCGCCCCAAGGCGGCGGTTCTGTTTTGGTTCATCTTGGTTGTTTTTATATGTTGTGTTGTGTTGTTGTGTTATTGTGTTATTGCTTAACGTCCACTGTAAACAGAAATGGTCATGTCGGGACGGTCAGTTAACCTAATCACACTATTCCTTGGGCAGGCTTAGACCTCCTAAGCGGTTAACCAGTACTAAGTGCACCTACTTTCACCAGTAACTGACAACTGCCCTTCTAGAATTAGCGGAAGGAGAAATGAAAGTAAGTGGTCGGACCGGGTATTGAACCCAGGACCTCTGGCTTATAAGTCAGACGCCCTACCGACTGCGCTACGCGGCCCGGCTTTTATGTGTTGTTATGTCAGTTTTTGATGTACAGACAGTGCCGAGGAATATATGTTAAGTTTATAAACTCTCAATAGTGAAATATATTTATATAAGTAAGTAATAAAACGTTCAAAATACAACGATGTATAGATAATATAAGGGTGGCGGGAAAACGTTTCCGTAATATATATATATGTATATATATGTATAGATGTGGAATCATTATATTCTAACATTCCTCACGACTTAGGATTACAGGCTATTAGTTATTGGTTAGAAAAATATCCTAATGATTTACAAAATAGATTTTCTAAGGAATTTATTTTTGATGGTATTGAACTAATATTAAAAAATAATACATTCTATTTTAATGGCACATATTATCGCCAAATAAAAGGAACCGCCATGGGCACAAAATTTGCCCCCGTATATGCGACAATGGTAATTGGCTATTTAGAACAGTTATTATACAGGAAAATAACAGATTTATTTGGTGACGAATTCTGTGACGAATTCATATTGTACTGGAAGCCATTTTTAGATGATTGTTTTATTCCTTGGACAAAATCATATTCCGACTTAATGATTCTTAATGATATATTAAATAATTTACACCCAGACATAAAATTTATTATGCAATTCAGCAACGAAAAACTACCTTTTCTAGATGTTTTAATAATTAAGAAAAATACAGAACTCCAATCAGACATATATTATAAGCCCACAGACAGTGAACAATATTTGCTGTTCAATTCTTGTCACCCAAAACACATAAAGACAAGTATACCATACTCATTAGCTCGCCGAATTAGAAGTATTGTGACGGATGTAAACACTTTAGAAATAAGAATGAGTGAATTACGGAAAGCTTTAACGAACCAAAGGTATCCCAAAACTGTCATCGAAAAGGGAATTGAGAAAGCAATGAAATTGGATCACGTAATTTATGTGATGCGATGCGCCGGGTGCGACGAGGAATATATCGGAGAAACAGGGGATACCCTGAGACACAGAGTTACGGTGCATAGACAGCAAATACGGGACATTAATACAAGAATGCTTTATGTGAGTCATCATATAGATGACTGTGCAAGAGGACAAACTATAAAATTTAAAATTTGTCCTCTCTACAAAATGAATTCTGACAGTGTCACTTTAAGAAAATCAAAAGAAAGTTATTTTATATACAAATTTAAACCCAAGTTAAATAGAGCTGTTTAACACACTTATTTATATGATCAACCGACTAGACGGAAGTAACATGACGTCATTTCCTTTACTTGTTGCTAACGTCGTTACTATTAACGCCAACGTAATTTATCTCCATGTTATTTTAACATTGTGATTGTGTTAATGTTTTTTCACTTCTTCTGATGATCTACATGCAGTAGTGAAACCGGTTAAGAAAATAAAGCGACAGAACTTTCAGGCAGATTTCTTATTTCTATTTTATATATATATATATATATATTACGGAAACGTTTTCCCGCCACCCTTATATTATCTATACATCGTTGTATTTTGAACGTTTTATTACTTACTTATATAAATATATTTCACTATTGAGAGTTTATAAACTTAACATATATTCCTCGGCACTGTCTGTACATCAAAAACTGACATAACAACACATAAAAGCCGGGCCGGGTAGCGCAGTCGGTAGGGCGTCTGACTTATAAGCCAGAGGTCCTGGGTTCGATACCCGGTCCGACTACTTACTTTCATTTCTCCTTTCGCTGATTCAAGAAGGGCAGCTGGCAGTTCCTGGTGAAAGTAAGTTCACTTAGTACTGGTTAACCGCTTAGGAGGTCTAAGCCTGCCCAGGAATAGTGTGGTTAGGTTTAACTTACCGTCCCGGCATGACCATAGCTGTTTACAGTGGACACAAAATAACACAAAAACACAACACAACACAACACAACGCATAAAAACAAGGAAGATGAACCAAATGAGCTACAGTTAATTGAAAGTAAATGAGCTGGGAATCTTCCACGCATACCGAACAAATAAGTGTCTGATGAACCAAAGCAGAACCAAGGGCAAGGGTTGGTCCCGACCGCAAGCCCGTTAAATCCCCGTCCCCCCTCACCCCCCCCCCCCCCCCCAACCCCAACCCCAGTAATATCATTACTGGCCGCCCCAAGGCGGCGGTTCTGTTTTGGTTCATCTTGGTTGTTTTTATATGTTGTGTTGTGTTGTTGTGTTATTGTGTTATTGCTTAACGTCCACTGTAAACAGAAATGGTCATGTCGGGACGGTCAGTTAACCTAATCACACTATTCCTTGGGCAGGCTTAGACCTCCTAAGCGGTTAACCAGTACTAAGTGCACCTACTTTCACCAGTAACTGACAACTGCCCTTCTAGAATTAGCGGAAGGAGAAATGAAAGTAAGTGGTCGGACCGGGTATTGAACCCAGGACCTCTGGCTTATAAGTCAGACGCCCTACCGACTGCGCTACGCGGCCCGGCTTTTATGTGTTGTTATGTCAGTTTTTGATGTACAGACAGTGCCGAGGAATATATGTTAAGTTTATAAACTCTCAATAGTGAAATATATTTATATAAGTAAGTAATAAAACGTTCAAAATACAACGATGTATAGATAATATAAGGGTGGCGGGAAAACGTTTCCGTAATATATATATATGTATATATATGTATAGATGTGGAATCATTATATTCTAACATTCCTCACGACTTAGGATTACAGGCTATTAGTTATTGGTTAGAAAAATATCCTAATGATTTACAAAATAGATTTTCTAAGGAATTTATTTTTGATGGTATTGAACTAATATTAAAAAATAATACATTCTATTTTAATGGCACATATTATCGCCAAATAAAAGGAACCGCCATGGGCACAAAATTTGCCCCCGTATATGCGACAATGGTAATTGGCTATTTAGAACAGTTATTATACAGGAAAATAACAGATTTATTTGGTGACGAATTCTGTGACGAATTCATATTGTACTGGAAGCCATTTTTAGATGATTGTTTTATTCCTTGGACAAAATCATATTCCGACTTAATGATTCTTAATGATATATTAAATAATTTACACCCAGACATAAAATTTATTATGCAATTCAGCAACGAAAAACTACCTTTTCTAGATGTTTTAATAATTAAGAAAAATACAGAACTCCAATCAGACATATATTATAAGCCCACAGACAGTGAACAATATTTGCTGTTCAATTCTTGTCACCCAAAACACATAAAGACAAGTATACCATACTCATTAGCTCGCCGAATTAGAAGTATTGTGACGGATGTAAACACTTTAGAAATAAGAATGAGTGAATTACGGAAAGCTTTAACGAACCAAAGGTATCCCAAAACTGTCATCGAAAAGGGAATTGAGAAAGCAATGAAATTGGATCACGTAATTTATGTGATGCGATGCGCCGGGTGCGACGAGGAATATATCGGAGAAACAGGGGATACCCTGAGACACAGAGTTACGGTGCATAGACAGCAAATACGGGACATTAATACAAGAATGCTTTATGTGAGTCATCATATAGATGACTGTGCAAGAGGACAAACTATAAAATTTAAAATTTGTCCTCTCTACAAAATGAATTCTGACAGTGTCACTTTAAGAAAATCAAAAGAAAGTTATTTTATATACAAATTTAAACCCAAGTTAAATAGAGCTGTTTAACACACTTATTTATATGATCAACCGACTAGACGGAAGTAACATGACGTCATTTCCTTTACTTGTTGCTAACGTCGTTACTATTAACGCCAACGTAATTTATCTCCATGTTATTTTAACATTGTGATTGTGTTAATGTTTTTTCACTTCTTCTGATGATCTACATGCAGTAGTGAAACCGGTTAAGAAAATAAAGCGACAGAACTTTCAGGCAGATTTCTTATTTCTATTTTATATATTAATATCCTGTATTGTGGACTTTTTCAAGATTTATATATATATATATATATATATATATATATATATATATATATATATATATATATATATATATATATATATATATATATATATATATATTTTAAATGATATTAATAATAGGTCACATATTAATAATTCTTTCAAATACTGATTACAGTACAATTAGCTATTAACAACTGTTGTGGAATTTATATGTTTTTTTCATTACTTTATTTTTCTCTTAGCTTAAATTTAGTTAACATCATTTATCATATGATGTCGCTTTTATTCAGTGGATAAAGTCCTGTCATAAAAATTGTATGACCACATTGGGGCGTACACCTAAAGTCCTTGACAATGTCCATGTCAACCATGCATTTTCTTATTGAAATAATGTTCATTTTGAAGGCGATAAAATCCAATTTTAAAGGGTCATATGATAAATAGAATCTTAAACTCGTGGTCATTTCATATGAAATTTATGAAACTCGCTGAAGGCTCGTTTCATAAATTTCATATGAAATGACCACTCATGTAAGATCCTCTATTTACAACCTATTCTAATTTTGCTAAAACTGGTCATGCAGAGAGCTTGTACCATTGCTCCTGGAAGATCTTTATCAAGTACAATACTCTGTCTGTCTTGGGACAATTAAATGGACAGTCGGATGTATAACTTGCTGTTTGATGGCCATTTCAACAGTATTTCAGTCACATCCAGACAATGGAAGGCTCTGTGCAATGAAACCTTGTTAATGGAGAAAAAAATTCCATCTACAGCAGGATTAACAAGGGCTTCGCAAGCGGCGCATAATACGCCCGTTTAAATGTCATATAGGAGTTACAGAATGAACAAGACTGTTTACAAAAGGATAGACAGACAGAAAAACAGAGGCAACCACTCTATAATGAATGAATTCAACATTATTTAAATATACTGTTAGTATACCAAGTCAAGGGAGATAAACTAAATATACTAGATACAACATTCTTGGTTCCATTACATTCCCTTGACATCAAAACAATATTTTAAACAGTTGAAATGTTACCGAGTAAACATGATATTTATGCAAGGGCAGGTAATTCAGTAAGTAAGCCAGAGTTGTGGTTCTTGCTCAGGATACATTACCACATTATACACATTCCTACAAAGTTTCATTCTAATATTTCAAAAGTTAAAGGAGATATGGAGTGAATGAGAAATGCCTAAAATATACTAATCAAAGGGAGGTTACTCCAAAATTAAGAAAGGGGGAGCAACCATTCTTATATGTGACACACTGTCTTGTGATCATGCACATTGTTATAAAGTTTCATCATGATATTCCAAACGGTTACCAAGTTATGGAATGCACAATGTAAGTATACACAAAAATAGTCAACAAGAACTAACGAAAGGGATGTTACTCTAAAACGAAGAAAGGGAGAGCAACCAATGTTGTACGCGACACATCGTTGGGACTTCATACACATTGCTATGAAGTTTCATTACAATATCCCAAACAGTTATCTAGTTATGGCGCGCACAAGACTTGCAGGTAAAAAATAAATCAAAGGGACATAACTTGGAAACTAAGGAAGGGGGGTGCAACCATTTTTGTACGCGACACGTTCCCCCAACCTAATACATATTCCTACCAAATATCATGAATATATCCCAAATGGTTAATGAGTTATGGTGCGCACAAGAATGTTTACGGACGGACAGACGGACGGACAGACTGACGGACGGACGGAGGGACAGCGCCATGACATAATACGACCGTTTTTATAAAAACCTGGGTTTAGCTTAGCAAGATAGAGTTCAACCACTTTGCTATTGCCACTCCAACAGTCTATATGAAAACATACCCAATACAATGCCATGCACAAAATGAACAGTTCATTTAGTACATATTTCAACAGAACAAATATAAAAGGCGGGTCTATCCTGCCAGACTTACACCCCATCTTTCAGCTGCCAAATCCTCCAAACTTCTCCCCTCTTCCCTTGCCTGCTCCACACATCTCTGATATGACTTCCGTAACCATGTCAACCCACTGTCTCCCACTCCAGTGATCTTGACTGCAGGTTTCACTTCTGACCTCTCATCCTGTGGTAGCCCTGAGCCCCCATCTTTCCAGTATGGATTTATTTCCTTTTCAGATGCACCAGGCTTAAACAAATAATGTGTACTATATGTAAATACTCTGATAAGAGCATTGTGAGTCACTGGGTAATACCCTGCCACAGCAAACCTATTCCTCTGTCTTTATCCCAAGAATCCAAATGGATCAAAAATTTTGATCAGCACTAAAGATATTATTACTTCAGTCACATTCTGTAAGTTTCAGGAAAATCTACTTCAGCTTTTTTTCTTTTCCATAGATTTTTTCCATGATTTTTGTACATGTATATAGCCCCTAGGCAGCAAAGTTAACTGAACTTTACTCCCATAGGACAAAATTTGATCATGGCAAGAATCTTTTGATTACTTTGACCACTTGTTGTAGATTTCCAAACAAGTAGCCCAAAGGGCAACAATTGCTCACCTGAGAGACATTGTAAACCTATAGGGATATTTAAGATGCTCAAGGGCAGCTAACTCCACAGTCAGTGGTCCAATCAGGCTGAAAATTAAACTCATCCAAAACATTATGTATGCCCTCATTTAATATATGCAAGTTTAAAAAGTATCCGATCAAGAGCACAATAGACAGAGCTGTCAAGGGCAGCTAACTTCGTAGTGGTTGGCCTGATCTGGCCAAAATTTGATCTTGTTTAAGATATTATGCATTTCCTCATTACCTGCAAGTTTGAAAAGGATCGGATCAGTAGAAACCAAGAAAAAGTGGCGACATTGATTTTTTGGATGCTCAGGGCAGGTACTCCATAGTCAGTGGTGGGATCTAGCCGAAATGCTAACTAATCCAAGCTTTTATGCATATCCTCATTACCTGCAAGTATGAAGAGGATCCGATGAAAAATGAAAATGTGATGACGTTGTTTTCTCCATTATAAGACTATGGGATTTTTTCAAACGCTCAAGGGCAGCTAACTCCGTAGTCTGTGCTTGAATCTGGCCAAATTTCGAACTCATCCAAGCTCTTATGTATGTCATCATTACCTGCAAGTATTATAAGGATCTAATAAAAAACCTTGATTGCAGCACCCTGAAAGTCAAACTTGCTCGAGATATTGTCATGCCCTACATTTGTGTGAATTTATTTCAAAATCTGTTGAGAAATGTAGGTGCTAGAGGGATGACAAAGTTTTTCTAAAAATAGCCACAGTGACCTTGACCTTGGGCACAGCATCCTGAAAGTCGAACTTGCTTGAGATATTGTCATACCCTACATTTGTGTCAAGTTATTTCAAAATCCATGGAGAAATGAAGGTGCTAGGGCGATGACAAAGTTTTTCTAAAAATAGCCACAGTGACCTTGACCTTGGGCACAGCACCCTGAAAGTCGAACTTGCTCGAGATATTGTCATGCCCTACATTTGTGTGAATTTATTTTAAAATCCATTGAGAAATGTAGGTGCAAGAGCGCTGACAAAGTTTTTCTAAAAATTGCCACAGTGACCTTGACCTTGGGAGCAGCACCCTGGAAGTCAAACTTGTTCGAGATATTGTCATGCCCTACATTTGTGTGAAGTTGATTTAAAATCCATTGAGAAATGTAGGCGCTAGAGCGATGACCAAGTTTTTCTAAAAATAGCAATAGTGACCTTGACCTTGGGTGCAGCACCCTGAAAGTCAAACTTGCTCGAGATATTGTCATGCCCTACATTTGTGTGAAGTTATTTCAAAATCCATTGAGAAATGTAGGCGCTAGAGCGATGACAAAGATTTTCTAAAAATAGCCAAAGTGACCTTGACCTTGGGCACAGCACCCTGAAAGTCAAACTTGCTCGAGATATTGTCATGCCCTACATTTGTGTGAAGTTATTTTAAAATCCATTGAGAAATGTAGGTGCTAGAGCGCTGACAAAGTTTTTCTAAAATTAGCCACAGTGACCTTGACCTTGGGCGCAGCATCCTGAAAGTCGAACTTGCTCGAGATATTGTCACGCCCTACATTTGTGTGAAGTTATTTTAAAATCCGTTGAGAAATGTAGGCAATAGAGCGATGACAAAGTTTTTCTAAAAATATGTGATGACGTTGTTTTCTCCATTATAACACTATGGGATTTTTTTCAAACGCTCAAGGGCAGCTAACTCCGTAGCCTGTGCTCGAATCCGGCCAAATTTCGAACTCATCCAAGCTCTTACGTATGTCATCATTACCTGCAAGTATTATAAGGATCTAATCAAAAACCTTGATTGCAGCACCCTGAAAGTCAAACTTGCTCGAGATATTGTCATGCCCTACATTTGTGTGAATTTATTTCAAAATCTGTTGAGAAATGTAGGTGCTAGAGGGATGACAAAGTTTTTCTAAAAATAGCCACAGTGACCTTGACCTTGGGCACAGCATCCTGAAAGTCGAACTTGCTTGAGATATTGTCATACCCTACATTTGTGTCAAGTTATTTCAAAATCCATGGAGAAATGAAGGTGCTAGGGCGATGACAAAGTTTTTCTAAAAATAGCCACAGTGACCTTGACCTTGGGCACAGCACCCTGAAAGTCGAACTTGCTCGAGATATTGTCATGCCCTACATTTGTGTGAATTTATTTTAAAATCCATTGAGAAATGTAGGTGCAAGAGCGCTGACAAAGTTTTTCTAAAAATTGCCACAGTGACCTTGACCTTGGGAGCAGCACCCTGGAAGTCAAACTTGTTCGAGATATTGTCATGCCCTACATTTGTGTGAAGTTGATTTAAAATCCATTGAGAAATGTAGGCGCTAGAGCGATGACCAAGTTTTTCTAAAAATAGCAATAGTGACCTTGACCTTGGGTGCAGCACCCTGAAAGTCAAACTTGCTCGAGATATTGTCATGCCCTACATTTGTGTGAAGTTATTTCAAAATCCATTGAGAAATGTAGGCGCTAGAGCGATGACAAAGATTTTCTAAAAATAGCCAAAGTGACCTTGACCTTGGGCACAGCACCCTGAAAGTCAAACTTGCTCGAGATATTGTCATGCCCTACATTTGTGTGAAGTTATTTTAAAATCCATTGAGAAATGTAGGTGCTAGAGCGCTGACAAAGTTTTTCTAAAATTAGCCACAGTGACCTTGACCTTGGGCGCAGCATCCTGAAAGTCGAACTTGCTCGAGATATTGTCACGCCCTACATTTGTGTGAAGTTATTTTAAAATCCGTTGAGAAATGTAGGCAATAGAGCGATGACAAAGTTTTTCTAAAAATATGTGATGACGTTGTTTTCTCCATTATAACACTATGGGATTTTTTTCAAACGCTCAAGGGCAGCTAACTCCGTAGCCTGTGCTCGAATCCGGCCAAATTTCGAACTCATCCAAGCTCTTACGTATGTCATCATTACCTGCAAGTATGATAAGGATCTAAGCAAAAACAGTTGAGAAAAGGTGATGACGCCATTTTCCCCATTATAACCCTATGGGATTTTTTTCAAACACTCAAGGGCAGCTAACTTCGTAGTCTGTGCTCGAATCCGGCCAAATTTCAAACTCATCCAAGCTCTTGTGTATGTCATCATTACCTGCAAGTATGATAAGGATCTAATCAAAAACAGTTGAGAAAACGTGATGACGCCGTTTTCCCCATTATAACCCTATGGGGGCTATCTGTTGCCATGGAAACCAGAGTTCTGAGCTGATCGGCACCAAAACCTAATGCAGCCTTTCCCCCACCCAAATGATGCTTCAGATAAAATTTGATTGCGATCGGCCCACTGGTCTCTGAGATATTTAGGTTTGAAAGTGTTGACGCACCCACGCACCCACGGACGGACGGGCGACGGCTCGACTCCCATCCTATAAGCTCACCTCTGAGCCTTCGGCTCAGGTGAGCTAAAAATCACTTTTGAATCTGTTTTATATAGAATTTTTTCAAGATGCAAACAGCCCCAGGGCAGGGGAGATAACCTCCACAAGACAAAATTTTAATTATAACAGGAAGCTTTAATTACAGCAATCACTTCTGAGAAGTTTCATCAAGATATTCTTAGTTGTAACAGAATAACAGGCCAAAAGACACTTTTTGGACATTGACAAAGGCTATTACTCTAATTCACTTTATAAAAATGGCAGAAAAACACGGACATGTACCATTCACCATAAATAAGTTAACAAGAGCTGTCGCCTGACAGCATAGCTCGCCTGAATAGGTGCTTGCCCATCACACAGTCGCTATGGTGGTGTGGACTGCTATGTATAAAACTTCAGGAAAGCATGTCGATAATGACAACACATTTATAAACAAAAGCTATCTCAGAAATGTCTTAAAATAAAAAAAAAAATCCACATGAAATTTCACAGTCCATGAGCTTGAGGTCAAAGAACTAAGGGGTAGGGGGGAGGAGGGCAGGGCTAGGATGTATCAAAGCCTTTAACTGTTATCTAACATCAGTCCAAGTATTAGTATCAACTGAGTCCATTGTGGCACTGTGACATTATGTCTTCATTAATATAAAACTAATCAAAATCTTTAAGACAAAACTCAAAGTCCATGACCTTGACATCAAGGCCATCCAGTCGGGTAAGTCTATAGTGTTTTGTAAAAACTCAAAAAAGTGTCTAACATCAGTTCAAGTGTAAACTAAATCTCTGCCAAGCATTATGAATCAGTACGCAATTAGAAAACTTTAATAAAGACCAAATTTCCTAAGTCCCTGACCTTGACATCAAGGTCACCGAGCAGGGCTAGGGTAGAACTCTGTAAAACTTTGGACTAATATCTAACTACAGTGCAAATATAAAAAGAATTCATCTATGGGTTCAGGAGATATGTGTCATTAAAAAACTTTAACCAAAACATCCAATCAATAAAAAGACAATTTTCTAAGTCCATGACCTTGACATCAAGTTCACTGAGGGGGTGGGGGTGGCACCTTGGAAAACTTCGGACCAATATCTAACTACAGTGCAAGTATCAAAGGAATCCATCTATGGGTTAAGGAGATACTGGGCTTTAGAAAACGTTAACCAAAACATCCAGTCCCAAAAAACTCCCAATTTTCTAAGTCCATGACCTTGACATCAAGGTCAAGGAGTGGGGTGGGGGTGGTACCATGTTAAACTTTGGACCAATATCTAACTACAGTGCAAGTATCAAAAGAATCCATCCATGGGTTAGGGAGATATAGGTCTTTAAAAAACTTTAACCAAAACATCCAATCCGGTCGCCGACGCGGACGCTGACGCTGACGCGGACGCCGTGGTGACAACAATAGCTCTTCCTGAACTTTCGTTCAGGCGAGCTAAAAATGGAGAGTAGAATTTTCCACCAAAAAAATAGTCCTTCTTTCTAAGTTTGCCCCTTACCTTTTCTAGCAGTTCTTTTTGTTTCCTCTGTTCTTCCCTCTCTATTTCCCTCTTACTGATCAAATCTTTCCTAGAAATGGTGGGTACTAGATCAATAGGAGCTTCCATCCAACTCTCACGCTGCAACAAACAGATTCACAGTTTACTGATAAAGGCCCTGTTGTTTAAAACATCATTAGTCAATAATATGTCAAGTCTTAAAGTTTTCCCCAATTCAAAAACTTAGAAAGGGTGTCGGTAAAAATTTGTCATAAATGCTGATGCTAACGATATCCTATGTAAATATCTACCTCAAAATAGTCCTTCAGAAAACATAGTAGTACTCTTACAATTTCTTTCATTATAATGTTAGAATTGAAATAACTTTTCCTTACCAGTAAATGATCAATGATGTCAGACAGATGAGAATATGAATTCACTCCAGCTTCCCTGTCATGAATTGATATTTCCGGATCTGCCTTCCAACATCACGTGTTAATCAGGGATAATTCTTCACTTATATGGAAAAAGTATGTCTTAATTGTGAGTCTTACTTAGGCAGTTCTATTGAAGGATCACAGCATACACTTTTACCGACAAAAAAAAAATCTCTGAATAATCATCAAATACTCCTCTTATCTATGGCTATGGCTGAGTTTAGAAATACCTCAAGTCTTGGTCCTTTTATAGCTGGTTTATCATCAGTCTTAGTCTCTGAGCTTTTCTCCACCCACAATGATCCCTCTTCTTCTTCTGAACTCTAGAATTCAGTTGTATGTAATTAAAGGGCAATAATGAATTTTTTGGTATAAACAATTTAATATTTCACATTTTCAATTCAATACAAATACAAATACTGTAAAAAAGCTTTGGGACTGGACAGAAGCAAAATACTGTGTTCTGCCGTTTTGTTTTATACCACTAGAGTAAAAGTCATGAAATCATGACTTTTAGACGTACATAGTACATTGGAATAGAAGCTTCCACACAGCTTATCTTCACATGTCAGAGCCGACAATTTTATTCTCTCATCTTATTGGCCCACTTTGCTTGATATAGCTTTATGTTATTTAACATTTATTTTACATTGTAATTTGCAAGCATATAGCATCCTGGAACATCAGCAAAAAAAAAAAAAAATATCAATAAAACCAATTTTACAGGAGCCCTGGTAGCTCAGTGGGTTAAGCACTGGCCTGCTGATCTAGTGGTCCCAGGTTCAAGCCCTTCTGTAGGTGGGAATCTTTTCAATTGTAAATGGGGTTCCACTGCACACAGCTTTTCACTATTACCCACCCATTGTCCTGATATGACTGAAATACTGTTAAAAAGGATGTAAAATTGCAAGTCATCCATCCATCCATCTAATTTCACAGTACACAGTGGGGATAGTTGTCTCAAAAGATTTTTCTATATAGCATTATGTATAAGTACAGTGGGACAAGATGCATACTTACTGAATCAGAGGAACTTTCTTTTTTCTTCTTCTTTCTCTCCTTATGTTTCTTTTTCTTCTTTTCTTTCTTCTTCTTTTTGGACTTTGCTTCTTTTAATTCCTTAAACATAAAAGGGACTGTAATTATACAAAATATTATATTAGAAGTGCTTGAGCAAACAATGTAGGCCCTGATCAGACTGCTCCATAAGCAGTCTGATCAGGGTCTGCACTGTTTGCCACTGCTAGAGCACTTATTGACAGATTAGATAGTAAAAGCAACTATTCAACTTTGTGAAAACTGCTTAATATGTGCCAAACTTTCTGGTAAGTTACTGTATTTATGTTTTTCAACAACTTTGCTTTCTGCACTGAGAGAGCTTTTTAAACACCAGTCCTGTTCTAATGTTTTCTTCAACAGACTTATCATAAACAAATACTGAATGGTCTATTTAACCAATCAGACTGAGTGTGTTTCAGTAAAAAAAAAACTAGTTGTCTGAATGACAAATACTGAAGAATCTGTCCAGATTGCTCTATTAAGGGGAAAGGGTATGTTTTCAGGGAAAGCATTTCTGCCAGTTTCATTTTCGCCTTCCGTTACATTTCAGTCAACTTTTACAGGAAAGAATTTGCTCTTAGGGATCAAAGAAAGAACTAGCTCCCCTGATTTGTAAAGGAAAGAATTTGCTCCTGTGAGAGGGGTTACCTCATAAAGGAATGAATTTGCTTCCCCTAGTATATTCTTTCCTTTAAGAGTAAGGAAAGCAAACTTTTTGAGAGGTGACCCCAAGAGCAAATTCTTAAGTAAGTGTTGACCCTATTGTATTTTGAAAGGGCAACCTCTGACATTAAGAGAAGCAAACTGGAAATCACATAAGTTGTTTCCCTTCATAAAAATGACAGAAAAATTGGGGGGGGGGGGGGGGGGGGGGGGGGGGGGTCAGTGCTCCAGATAAGAGGGGGTAATGAGGATAATTTGAAGATAATTTTTCTTATTTCTCAACGAAAACATATGTTGTGACCCCTCATTAGAACCGTCTCGTTGAGACGGTTCTAATGAGGGGTCACAACATATGGGTCACAACAAACTGGAAATCACATAAGTTGTTTCCCTTCATAAAAATGACAGAAAAATTGGGGGGGGGGGGGGGGGGGGGGGGGGGGGGGGGGGGTCAGTGCTCCAGATAAGAGGGGGTAATGAGGATAATTTGAAGATAATTTTCTTATTTCTCAACGAAAACATATGTTGTGACCCCTCATTAGAACCGTCTCAACGAGATGGTTCTAATGAGGGGTAACAACATGTGTTTTTATGGAAAAATAAAGGAAATTTATCCCTAAATTATCTCTGTTACCCCTTCTTATCTGGAGCACAGATGATACGTATTAAGAGCAGTCTTACTCTGAGTCTTCACTGTTTGTTTTCATGTACAGATGTTTCTGTCCATATCCTAAGAGTTTTTAGGTTAATTACCTTTTTCTCCTTTTCTAGCCTTTGTTCAACTGAGGGTAATATCCAGGAGTCTTCCCCTTTCTGTTTTGCAAGCTCTTTACGTCTCTCATCCTTTTCATACTTCTGTTTTGCCTGTAAAATGTTAATGTTAGTAGCATTTGAAATAGCCCTAGATAAGGCCTAGGGTGTGTCTTTTTACTTTTATGATACTTCTGTGACAATGTCTGTTAATTCTCCCCATTAAAGTGGACCTCTATAGACTAACCCCAACAGCCATATGGGGAACATTAACTTTCTTTTACTAATGACTTTTGTTTTGCATTTAGCAGAGTGGTAAAACACCTCTAGTTGTTGCAAGAAGCAGTGATTACCAAGTATACATGTATATGGTAATGGGAAGGCAACATCATTTTTAGATCTAATACAGCAATTATAGCCTCACTTGCTACTAACAGGTTGCAGAATAAATCACTGTAATTGTCCATGAAGACTGTATACATTTTTGTCGCACCTGCTTTAGCAGGGTGCGATATAGGCGTCCAGTTTTCCGTCCATCCGTCAGTCCGTTCGTCCATCCATCCGTCCACCCGTTCACAATTTACGTCAACCCTACCATTTAAGTCCATTCAAAAGACTTATTCTCTTGAACCACTGTTTCCATGGTTCTCATATTTCACATGCAGCATGATCAGACTGCAGGGCTTCAGAATCTTAAAATTCAGGCTGGTTGAAAATCCAAGATGGCCGTCGTTACTAAAAATAGCAAAACCAATAAAATCAACTTTTTCTCCAGAACCATTTGGTATATTTGGCTGAAATTTTGCATGAAGCATTAGTGGGACCTTGGTGTTCAGAACTATCAAACTGAAAAAATCTGTAGCAGAATTAGGTCACAGTGACCTTATGTCGACCCAGCATAATTTACGTCGACCCCAGCATTTAAGTCCATTCAAATGACTTACTCTCCGAAACCACTGCACAAATGGTTCTCAAATTTCACATGCAGCATGATCAGACTGCAGGGCTTCAGAATGCTAAAAGTCAGCTGGGTCGAGAATCCAAGATGGCCACTGTTACTAAAAATAGCAAAACAAATAAAATTAACTATTTCTCCAGAACCACTTGATATATAAGGTTGAAATTTTGCATGGAGCATTAAAAGGACCTTCATTGTCAGAATTTTCAAAATGAAAATAATCTGTACTGGAATTGGGTCACAGTGACCTACTTTCTGTTTACAAGCCAAGTTTTGCTAAAATGCAAGTATCTCAAGAAACGCTGAGCAGATTTTAGTCAAATTCAGTCAGAATGATTGGCAAATGGAAATCTTTCAAATTTATGTGACTGGGCAATCCAAGATGGCCGTCAGCTGCTGTTACTAAAAATAGCATTAACATAAAAATGAAACTTCTCAAGAACCTCTGAATGAACTTGAACAAACTTTGTGTCAGAATGGTCCTTGCATGAAGCTATTTTTTTTTTTTGCAAACTGACCATCCACAATGGCTGCCTTTCACTGTTACTAAAAATAGAAAAAAGTATGAAACAGACAATATCTCATGAGCTACCAAATGGATTTTGACCAAATATGTCAAACTGATGATTTCATTGATTTCTTTATATGAAGGCACAAAGCAGGTGGGACATAGTGTTCCAAGGAATCCTTGTTTTTACCTAGTAGCCCTACAAATGGGTGAAAAAAGTTACTTGCCCTTTACAGCTTTCCACTCATCCTTGTGGATGATGGATGTCCACAACTGACTGAAATTCTAAGCATGACTCGCATGCAGATTGCCACTTTCTCCAAACAGTAAAATTGCATGTAAACTTTTGGTTCACAAGAAAAGATCACCTGTCTATGTTTTTAATTATCAATTAACCACAAAAGATGGATATTACAAGTCAGAAAATGCACTTGTCCAGAAAGGCAAGCTCATATGATGTTTTATGTGCCAGAGAGCCTTTGCTTTATAAGCTGCTGTTTGCCCTCTGGTCTTATCTATACCACAATCTTGCACAGTAACTGGGACACCCCAAATGCCTTTGCGACAATCACTTTCCACCTTATCCTGTTTTCAGCTGTCCTAGTTGTGCTGACAAAGTCCATCCCTGTCCATTCTTAAGTATTGTCTTCCCACCTCTTCTTCTGTCTATCCTGTCTACCCCTCCTTCTTTTTCTTTTTCCTTTCATTATGTCCTTTTTTTGCCATGCCAGAAGACCTTATCATGTGACCATAGCTCTAGATAAGAGGGAGTATTTGGTGATACTTAGGGATAATTTTTATTAACTCTGCATAAAAACCTATGTCGTGACCCCTCATCTGAACCGTCTCGTCGAGACGGTTCAGATGAGGGGTCACAACATATGGTTTTGGTGAGAAATAAGATAAACAATTCCTCAATTATCATCAATACCCCTCTTATCTAGAGCTCTGTGTGACCAAACCACCTAAGTTTCCACCTCTTGATCTGACATGGTCAGGAGTTTGTCATATTCTCCAGTAGCCTGTAGGATACAGGTATTTCTGTAAACATCCTCATTATGCACCAGTCAATTGCAACCCAAGCTACCCCAGGGCCGAGTAGCTGCTGGGGGTAGCAGGGCATAAGTCCCTGCAATGCCTTGCATATGTAAGGCTTTCAGTCTTTGCAAAGCCCTCTGAAGGATTGCATGACAGCTGTCAGACAGTCTAAAAAAAATTTCAGGACAGAACAGAAGTTTGCAGGACAGAAAAAAAACCTCTTTCGAGCTATCAAAAAATTTTAGTCATGAAAATATGAACCATTTGTAATTGCTAAAATACTGCTTCATTTTAACTTAGATTCCCATTTAATCATTCATTCTCTACTTCATTTTAACTTAAATTTCCAATTAATTATTCAGTCTCTGCTATATAAGGTATATTTTGCTTAGATTGTCTTGCCGGTCTCTTGTCCTACCCAGAACCGTTTTTACTTGTAAGCCTTTTCTCATAACATGGCCACTTGTTGGGCTGCATTAAGAGCAACTTACTGTAACAAGTACACCTGTTGGCAAACAATGAGCGTGATTAAACTAAATTAAATATCAATGATCACAGGATCAATGCATCAAGTCTGAATTTAGCCCTGTTTCTATTCCAGCCAAAGCACACGCTATCTGTCTTACATTTTTCAGACACTGGCATGCATTTTTAATTTGTCTTTATCTTTGGCAACATGGATTTCATCTTGTCACAGGAGAGGCACAATTAAAAAACTATAATTTGAAGGTTTATTTATCGGTACACGAAATACCAAAAACCCGAAGCAAGATTTATTGGAAGTGCATAGCTGTCGGAACAGGGGCTGCGACCGCCGCCCCAATATTTTCGGCAAGACTATGATTCTGCTTATCTTAGAATGAACAAGAGGGCCATGAGGCCCTGAACCGCTCACCTGAGCAATTGGCAAAGTGGCTTTTTCTAATGTCTGAAATTGTAAAAATAATAGTCTTGGGTCAAAAGAATGACCATGACTTCTTGTACTCATAAATCTTCATGTACTCATTAAGGCAACCATATAACCATTTTTAGGCAATAATCTTCAAAACTTTCCATGAAATCTTATGTAGCATTTCCCCATATTTGGCCATGCTGCAAAAAAGGTCAAGGTAAACCCAAGGTTATCATTTGAACAGTCTTGGTAGTACTCTGGTACTCCATGCTACTTACCAAGTTTCAAGGCCATATGTGCATTGGTTCTGGAGTAAAAAATATGAAAGGTTTATACCATAAATGGGTATGGCAGCCATGTTGGTTATGTGACCTGGACCATCTGAACAAATGTTTGTTCAATCAACCCCTGGAGGCTTCATATGAAATGTGTTTACAACTGGCCCTTTGGCTTTTGAGTAAATGTTTGAAAATGTCAACATATGAGAGATCTGGATCAAAGGTCATAGAATAACCTTGACCTCTTGTACTCATAATTCTTCATGACCTCATTATTAATACGACTGTATATACCTATTTTTAGGCCAAAATCTTCAAAACTTCCCATGAAATCTTATGTTCTAGCATTTTCGCATATTTGACCTTGCCATAAAAAAGGTCAAGGTAAACCCAAGGTCATCATTTGAACAATCTTGATAGTACTGGAGTACCCAATGCTACATACCAAGTTTCAAGGCCATCGGTCAATTGGTTCTGGGGAAGAAGATTTTTAAATGTTTTTACTATATATGGGCATGGCGGCCATGTTGATCATGTGACCCAGACCATTTGAAGAAATTTTTGTTCCCTCAACCTCTGAAGGCTCTGTATGAAATTTGGTTACAATTGGCTCTGTGGCTTTTAAAAAGAAGTTTGAAGTTGTCAAACTATGAGAATTCAGGGTCAAAGGTCGAAGAACGACCTTGACCTCTTGTACTCATGAATCTTCATGTACTCTTTAAGATGACTGTATTTACCAATTTTTAGGCCTAAATCTTCAAAGTTTTCCATGAAATCTTATATTTCAGGCTGTTCCCATATTTGACCTTGCTGTAAAATGGTCAAGGTCACCCCAAGGTCATCATTTTGAACAACCTTGATAGGACTGGAGTACCCAATGCTACATACCAAGTTTCAAGGCCTTCGGTCAATTGGTTCTAGAGAAGAAGATTTTTAAAGGTTTTCACCATATATGGGCATGGCGGCCATGTTGGTCATGTGACCTGAACCATTTGAACAAATTTTCCTTCCCTCATCTCCTGGAGGCTCTACATGAAATTTGGTTACAACTGGCCCGTGGTTTTTGAGGAGATTGTTTGAAATTGTCAAAATATGAGTTCTGTGTCCAAGGTCAAAGAATGACATGGACCTCTTGAACTCACAAATCTTTATGTACTCATTAAGATGACTGTATTTACCAATTTTAAAGCCTTATTAAGTTAATCTTCAAAACTTTCCATGAAATCGTACGTTCTAGCATTTTCCCATATTTGTCCTTGCCGTAAAAAAGGTCAAGGTCAACCCAAGGTCATAATTTGAACAATCTTGATAGTACTCCAGTACCCGATGCTACATACCAAGTTTCAAGGCCATCGGTCAATTGGTTCTGGAGAAGAAGATTGCCTGTGCATACCCTTGATAATTGGTTATTATTCGGCGTTCGTAAATATTCGGACACTTAAAAAAAATTATAATTTTTGCCAAATTAAATGTTCGGACAGTAAAAAAAATAATTATTTTAATCCGTCCGAATAATTAGGGTAAATACGGTACTTGAGTACCCAATGCTACATACCAAGTTTCAAGGCCATCGGTCAACTGGTTCTGGAGAAGAAGATTTTTAAATGTTTTAACCATATATGGGTGTGGCGGCCATGTTGGTCATGTGACCAGGACAGTATGAACAAATTTTCCTTCCCTCAACCCCTGGAGGCCACATATGATAATTGGTTTTAATTGACCCAGTTGCTTTCGAGGAGACTGTTTGAAAATGTCAAAATTTTTGAGTTCCGGGTCAAAGGTCAAAGAATAACCTTGACCTCGTGTACACATAAATCTTCATGTACTCATTGAGATGACTGTAGACACCAATTTTTAGCCCAAAATCTTCAACAGTTTCCAAGATATCTTACGTTCTAGCATTTTGCCATATAAAAGCACAAGGAAGCAAATTTGACCTTGCCGTAAAAAAGGTCAAGGTCAACCCAGGGTCATAATTTGAACAATCTTGGTAGTACTCACATACCCGATGCTACATACCAAGTTTCAAGGCCATCGGCCTATTGGTTTTGGAGAAGAAGATTTTTTTAGGTTTTTACCATATATGGGCATGGCGGCCATGTTGGTCATGTGACCAGGACCGCTTGAACAACTTTTCATTCCCCCTTCCTCTGGAGGCCACATATGAAATTTGGTTACAATTGGCCTAGTGGTTTCAGAGGAGAAGTCGTTTGAAATTGAGGACGGACGACGTACGATGGACGGACGACGACGGACGATTGAGCCTTCCCATCCTATAAGCTCCCCCGGAGCCTCTGGCTCAGGTGAGCTAAAAAAGGGAGAAAAGTAAAAGAAAATGGCACTTTCACACCTCACACATCGCAGTTTTGCCAAGTCACAACAGGTGTCATGCTAGTTCACGCTTTAAAAATTGCCCGCAAGCGTAAAGGATTAAAGAAGATACACTTCCGCACCCGATTATCACATTCTGATTATTGAGATAAACCGTGGCAAAGTGTTCAAATTAGGAGTAGGGCAAGTCGGATGTCAAGACCTAATGCAATTAAATCATGTGAAAATATATCTTATAACATCTGCAAATAGGAGTCATGCAGATCAATCTGCGCATCTGTGCAGCCTGACCAGACTTCCCTTTTCGCTTTATACAATTTATGAATCCTGGAGCATCTTAATTGTGAAAAGCAAATGCTCTGGTCAGTCTGATCTTATGCGCAGATTGATTTTAATATCATCAATACTTAAATGATAAGATACATTTTCACACGTCGCCACCCAATTGATTACTGACTCGTACTGCATGTATTAATGAGTCTGTTCAAACATATACTCAGACTTTTTAGAAGCCACGATAGCTCGGTGGTTAAGCGCTGGTCTTCTGATCTAGCAGTCCCGGGTTAGATCCCCGCCGTAAGCGGAAATCTTTTCAATCGTAAACAGGGTTTCATTGTACACAGCCTTTCATTATCATCCACTCATCGTCCTGATATGACTGAAATGCTGTTAAAAAGGACGTAAAATCGCAAGTCATCAATCAATCCATCAGATTCTTTATTTACTTTCGAGCTAGCCCACTAAGATTCTAAGTGTATCCAGTATTCCCTATAGATCTGGGGATTGAGGGTTCGAACCCCAGTCACGACGGATGAATTTTCACTGACCTCTGACAACACTGATACCGGACTGGCTCAGTGTTGCGTTTTATATTGCCTAGGCGGTAGTTAGTGAGGCATTGGGCATTCTGAATTTTCACTGACCTCTGAAAACACTGATACCGGACTGGCTCAGTGTTGCGTTTTATATTGCCTAGGCGGTAGTTAGTGAGGCATTGGGCATTCTGGAAAGCTGATCACTAACATTCTGCGCAGACATGTGCTTTGCACAGATTTAATGTCCAAGACATGTAGACAAACGGACAAGTACGCAAAATAAGCCTCTAAACACCAAGTTTCCAGAATCTGGATACACATTTTACGCTGTTAACCTTCACAGGTTTACCCAAAGAGGGTAATGTATTACCATTAGACAACCAAGGTCAATTAATTTGTTTCATCTTGGGTTTACTTTTTCTTCCAAAAAAATCAAGCAACCGAGAAGTCTTATTATGAGTGTCATAAAAAAATCCATATCGCCAACTGAAAGCAACATCAGGTCAATGTGTTCATGCGTCGTATTTTATTTTGGAGGGTTAGTGGAGGCGGGGGGGAGGTGGGGGGGGAGGGGGGGGGAGGGGTGATAATGTATGTGTTTGGGGTGGGGAGGGGTGGAAAAAAGGTATTAAAAAAAAAAAAATCAGCCTCCCCAATGTCAAACTCGTTCCGACGCCCCTGAAGTGTGCCCTAAAAGACTGCACCAGGTGAGCAGTGACAGTTCATGAAGAAGAAGCTTGGTCTACAAAAGATCATAACCACAGCCCTGATCAGGAAGCGATAGAAAGTTAGAGTTAATCATAATACTTCACTCCTTGAAAATTACATATTTTATTGAACCGTAGTAAACTTGTGCAAAATAAACTGTCAACATTTGTCAATATTTTTTGGTGTTTATTTCAATCTATTGTTGTTTCTATCTATTGAGCTTTCCATCTAATATTGTGTCTGTCTTTTTCATGTCGATAACATGACATGTCAAGTTTTTGGCATGTTGTTCTTATGTCGTGTTGATCAGTTGTCAGTCAATCTTTTGTTGGTGTCTCGTTTTTAAAAGGGATTTAATAAACAGTTTTCCCCACAGTGCAGGGTTCTACTGAGAAAACAGTGGAAGTCCCCACTATTCCTCAACTCTGAAATAGCCGGAGTTGCAATGATGGGTACATCAGTTACCTGGTCCTTGCATGAGATGCCCAGTAACCTTCAGTAGAATTGCAAATGAATGACTGCGATTTGTTCTATAACCCTCCAGTATGTATGAGTTTCACAGGGGTATAACAAGCAACGTATCAGTTCACCTTTGAGCTAGGTGATACACGAGCACTAGTGTTGCTTGTAAACTGTTCTCAGCACCATACTCATTACAGTTGACAACGTCTATATTCGGCAATGCCTGCCGTGGGATAAAAGCAATGGGCATGCAGTTGTACCTTTTGTAATACTGACTGACGAGCCTCTCGAATTTCTTGCCTTTGCTTCTCTATTTCTCTAGAACTTTGAAAGTTTACCAGAGACATCCCTACACACGGTGGAAAACGTTCGAGCGATGCCGAATATGAAACGAGTCATGTAGAAGCTTGATTATGAAGTTGCTCGGCAATCTAAACCAATAAGCAAGCATTTTTTTATCGGGAGCTGTTTTTGGTCTGCCTCGGTGTTCTCCCTACAGAACATTAAAAACAAAAACATGTGAAACACTTTTTTGAGTTTTTCACTTTACAAAATTATTTAGTTTTCACCAGCTAGATCTACAAATCGCCATGAGAGAAACTCCTCTCTCTAACTGCGAAAGAGAATTTATCAAGAAAGCCGTAGCTGGCAAACGGGTAATTTTTGTTTACATTGGTAAAATTGAAGCTATTTGGCCAATAGCCTAGTTCTACAATGCCGAACGTAATTGGCCCTATTTACATTTCTCGTTTATATCGGACATTTTCTATTTTTATTTTTCGTTGGCCTTATTACGTTCTACCGACGTCAAAAAATAATGCGTAGCAAATCAATTACTTGAGGTTAAACTGTATTGCTTACCGCTGCGATACAGGAATCACTACCAGCAACCTATCTAACCCCTATTTATCTATATATTGTGACTTTCATATCAGGATCTTTGGTAAAAAGTCTTCGAATACATCCAGAAGCTTTAACTGTACTTTCACTTTACTGCCATCTTGTTATTTCTCCAAAGCGCGTGAGCACGTGAACTTTGGTTGAATGCAAAATAATAATTTCATTTTCATTTCTTGAACGAAACGAAATATCTAAATATTTATCGTACCAATAAAATATGATCCTTATAACAGGTTGGTATACTATCTATATCTATGCACTCGACATCGAAACGCCACGTCGACCCGACGCCTAACTGTCCTTGGACAATCACCAGTAGACTATTTGGATTCTGATCCGATCTTTTTTTCTGTTCCCGTCTTCTGTGCGCCTCACCCAATCGTTTCCCGACTGATTGGACTGTGTCACAAGAAAACATACCTTCCGACATGTGCGACCCGACTCAACTTCGGACTTGCCTGCGCAGCAGAGTCTAGACTGGACGATGTTTATGTGACCCAGGCTCCGTATATACCATATACGAACGGAAACGACACTAACTAGACTGCGCCATTGCGTTTCAGAAACAAAAGTGAACTTAACATGTAACATGAAAGTAATTGTTTTGGTTGGTAAGACTGACGTCCTGCTGACGTCAGTATCAGTGCACGGTCCTTAGGACCTTTTACCGACGCTAGTGAGACGTTCATGGAAGTTTGGTGCCATCTGAAGAGCAATAATTTTATTACTCTTTGGTACAGTTTTGTTGACCTTGCATCGTTTTGAGAAACTAGAAAATTACATCTGCATACGTTTTGAACGATGATATTATCAGCCAAGAAAGTGCCTCGTGCCGACCTTAATGCAATGACCAGATGTTTTTTACACCGTTGATGCAACGGTTGTTTCGGGTTTGAGTCATAGGTGGTGGAATCATACCTGTGATCATCAGGGAGGAAAGGGAAAAAGAAAACTGAAAAAAGGTCATTGTACCTTTACAAAGTCTATGTTTATAGCTTAATAGGTATGATGTCGAAAAAAGGTAAATAAATAAAATAAAAAAATGCACCCCCCCCCCCGCCTTTCACCCCTTGAGGGCCACAGGTATGATACAACCGCCTGTGGTTTAAAAGTGTCTAAAAATAACTGATATTTCAGCATTTATTATTAAGATTATCATTTTGTAATCGCTTAATTGGTAACAGCCGTACCGTTTCATCGGTGACTCTTGGTGGACGGTGAAGTGTCTTTCTTTTTCTTTCCCTCAAAGTAAAGTGCCTTCTGGGAACTTACACAGGAGACGTCTGCACGTATCTGCGTTACATTGTTTTGAAACGTTAATAGCCCAGAGAGTTGTTAGCCCGTTGACGCAAAGCCATGACGATTTTGCAAATGCGTAGCACTATGTCGATGCAATGTACTAGTGACTTGACGTCGACATGGTTGTGGTGATGTTTGGGGATCAAGTATCTTAAGGGTATTACCTATATTTTCCTTTAAAAGGGGCCGGGCCGGGTAGCGCAATCGGTAGGGCACCTGACTCGTAAGTCAGAGGTCCTGGGTTCGAATCCCGGTCTGGCCACATACTTTCGTTTCTCCTTCCGCTGATTCAAGAAGGGCAGTTGTCAGTTACTGGCGAAAGTATATGCACTTAGTACTGGTTAACCGCTTAGGAGGTCTAAGCCTGCCCAGGAATAGTGTGGTTAGGTTAACTGACTGTCCCGACATGACCTTAGTTGTTTACCGTGGACGTGAAGCATCAAATCAACCAACCAACCAACTTTAAAAGGGAATTAACTGTTTCCAAATCTATTTTAGGTGTACTCATTCTTATTTATCCTCCGTTTTTTTGTGTGTGTGTGTGTTTTTTTTTTGTCAAGTTCTCACAACGATGTCCCCATTGAAGCTTAACGGAACGAATCCATGCACTGTAAATTTTTTTTAGTAAATTTACGGTAGAGTAACTGGCAACCATGGAGCTGCCAGTCCATTTCCCGTAAAAAAATGCAGGAGTAGGATAGAATATAACAGGTGTTATTTTGGTCAATACAATAAAGGTATTTTCGAGTGCGGCCAGTTAACATAACACTGCCATGTCATAATTTTCAACTATATTCTACAGGCAGACGCCCGTAAAATAACGGC
Organism: Ctena decussata; assembly: GCA_963989385.1. Lineage (NCBI taxonomy): Eukaryota > Metazoa > Mollusca > Bivalvia > Lucinida > Lucinidae > Ctena > Ctena decussata. The sequence continues at coordinate 85,971,853 of OZ022506.1, forward strand.
CAATGAACTGTATACTGTAAAACAAAGTACGTAGATTTTTCGTTAGAATAACTGCACTGTAAAAATTTCGTAAATTTTATGGTAGAATGCCTGGCAACCAGCTGTCATTCCATTGCCCGTTATTTTACGGACGCACGTAAACATTGGCAGGAATCATCACGCATAGAAGGGTAGAATAAGACTGTTACTTTTCGGTCATATAGCGCTTCAACACTATTATAAATGTATTTTCGAGTGCGGTCAGTTAACACAACTCTACCATATCGTTATTTCCACAAATGTTCTACAGGCAGACGCCAGGCTGTGGGCAATGGAACCCCGTTTACGGTAGGAAAGATTCTCGCCTCTAGCGGAACTCGAGCCCGGTCCGCTAGAAGCGAGAATCTTTCCTACCGTAAACGGTACACAGTCTTTCATTATCACATTCTCATCACCCTGATATGACTGAAATACTGTTGAAATGGACGTAAAATCGCAAGTCATCCAGGGAATTTATACGTACAAGATGCGGAATACGCAGTAAAAAATCCCTGATAAGGAAAACGTTTTGTAAAGTTTTTGAAATTGTCCATATGGTATGAGAGGCAATCCTCATTTACCCAGTCATTCTGCTTGTAAACATAAATCATTGTCGAAAAAATATATCGGGTAACCGTTGATTAATCAGATATAATTATTATTGCCGTCCTTCTTTTGTCTAGCTTTCAGACAGATTCAATTAAATTTCCCTGATATTTTTATTACTTTTAATGTATCTGAACGGCACTTTTTTTCTTTTTGTTCATGAAATGAAAAACTGATAATCTTGATAAATTGTTTATTTACTTTTTTCCCTCTCAAAATCAATGACCCTTTTGGGCAGTTCGAACAGCCGCGTCATGACAAAACGTCCCTCCGGATATGTGCATTTAGCGAAGACTCAGATCAGCCTGCGCATCCGCCCTGTCTAATCGGCATATTTTCCGTTCAAACATGTTATTTAGGGAGTCTGGGCTACCCATACAGCGTCCAGCAAAGAGATTGCATGGAGGCGCAGGCGAGACTGAAGCCTCACTGGTCGCGTTAGTCCATAGGCATGCTTTTTTGTGAGGCAGCCCAATGATTGTGTGTGACTGGGCGAGGTTCAGGTTGGAGGGCGGGAACAGAAAAGTAAGGAAACGAAAAAACTTATGATGATGCAACAGTAGGGCGTTGTTTCGATGTCGTGAGCAAAGATAGACAGACTGAGGAGGCAAAAACAGATAAGAGAAAAGGACACACACACACACACACACACACACTAATTCTTTCGTCGTATGACGCTTTGCTCAGAATATCTAAATAGGGCTTCATTGAAAAAATAAATCCGTGTTTTACATATACCTTTGTGTCGTCATAAAATATTGGTTTTCCCAATATTTCATTCGGAACACTTTAGCTCTTGTCATGAACCTGCAAAATGCTGTCGCCAACGAATTTAAAAAAGGTGAGATAAGGAAAGGTTCCTGGAACTTTTTGACAATAAAATGATGGTAGTTAACACATTTTTGTATAACGTTTCGAATTCTGTATAGCACTTTCCTTTGATCTTCCTTGGCCATGGCAGGAAAACCAAGTTTAAGCCGCTTGGATTCACGATCGGCATTTGGTATACCAAGTCCATGTTTAGCGAAGAGACGTCGAGGTGCCAGCCAATAACAAAAACACCTCGACGTCGATTTTAAGGGACTAGCCAATAGCCGTGCCATTGTAGCACCAGGAATATATACCCACCCCACGCACCATCTTTTTTATGGGGGAAAGGGAATATCAGACACTATGGCTTTCATCTATAAAATCCCACACTGCAACGATAAAAACTCCCCCCCCCCCCCTCGCCCCACCACACCTATACTTTGACTACAGTGCGACTATGCCAATATTGGCCATGCACTTAATTGGTAGATGTAGATGTAGACACTTTGACTCCCCCCCACCCTCGCCCCACCACCCCTATACTTTGACAAATCCCTTGCTCCGCATAGGTCTAGCATGACTAGGAGAAAAATATCAGATGGATTGGTGGTTTTACAGCCCATTTTACTACAGTGTTTCAATCATATTAAGCGGATCTAATGGTCAGGGGTCCTGGGTTCGAAACCTGGACTGGCCACATACTTTCATTTCTCCTTCCGCTGATTCAAGAAGGGCAGTTGTCAGTTACTGGCAAAAGTATGTGCACTTAGTACTGGTTAACCGCTTATGAGGTCTAAGCCTGCCCAGAAATAGTGTGGTTAGGTTAACTGACCGTCCCGACATGACCATAGTTGTTTACCTAGTGTTTCCCCCAGAAATGAAAAAGGGCATGGTAAATTTTCTCAGAAAAGGACACTTAAGCGGGTGGTTTTCGCAAAAAGGGCACTGTATATGCTTTCATTAGAAGGCGGCTGTTTTAATGGACATTAGCTTACAGGAATTAATACTGCTAATAAAGCATTAAATCATATTCTTTTTTCATTTATAGATGCAGCAGCATCTTTATTAAAATACAGTACATGTAATTTAGAAAACTTATTTTAACTCCATAGTACAGCCTGGATATGATGATAATACAGAAAGAATTTGCATCTGCTCTCTGTATTTTTTTTTTTGTGTGTGTGTGTGTGTTAAGTCCTTTTACCTACCTGTTCTGTATTAATTTTTTTTTGTGTGTGTGTGTCAAGTCCTATCACTACCTACCTATTCTTTTTTTTTCCTTCCAAATATCAAGAAACATAAGTAGTCTGAAACATTTCAATATCCTAATTATTATTACAATTTATATTTTATTATTTATCATTATTGTCCCTTCTTTGTTTATTAATGATTCTTACTGACCAGTAGTATCAGTAAAAAGACAAAGGGGCACAGAATTGCCTCCCTTTAACTTGTATTTATATCTGTTTCAGTTAGCTCTATTTATTTTCTTCACACAAGCGAGTTTTGTTTAGGGTACCTAGAGCTATTGAAAACTATTAAAATATATATATAACATTGTTCAAAAATTTATTTTGGACACAAAAATCGGCATGTACAAGACCAAAATATCAAAACATACATAATATGCGTAATTATTTTTACACCATAATTTATCAACCGTCTCGAATGTAACCCATATATAATAAGCATATCGAAGAAAAAAAACTTTACGACATGAGCAAAAAGTCAAGACAATGATCAGCCTGCACATCTGTGTATCAAATCAGTTTCCCAAATACAGTCCATGAATCCAAAGGAAACTAAAAAAAACTTCCAGAAAAATATTAAAACAAATTTAAGTCTATATGTACTGGGCATGTTGATTTGTGTAATTGTGAAACATGGCTACTGGCTCCTTTTCACTCAACAGGCCTCACTTTGATCTTTCCGTTAACCGGCAGATCAGTCAGGTATTTTCACGGATCAGTTAGTTTATTAGTGAGTGGACCATAACAGGATTAATGCCAACTGATGTGTTTTCTTATGCTGTCAAAACAATTGAGGCAGTGAATACACAATGTATTTGTGTATCTCCTAATTGGCAGGTGAAGTTTAGAGCAAAAAGGGCATGGTGCTGGAAAAGGGCATGACGCTGAAAAAAGGGCATGGCGCTGGGGAAAAGGGGCATGGCGCAGCGCCATGCTAAAAGGGGCTGGGGGAAACACTATTACCGTGTTTTTGTTAGCTAATTAAATGAATCAATACATTCAATATTGATTTCTGTGATATTCATGTGATGTATATAAGTGATTCAAAGGCCAACATTTTTTCGCATGGACCATTTGCCTGTCTGCAGTCACTGATGCTTTTCCCAAGTTATGTGAGTGACCCGAAAAAAATTAGGCAATTTTCTATCAGTTCATGTAATGACATCCCTTTAAGATATACAATGGCTGTTTGAAAAATGGTTTAAGCCATAAGGGTCTAGGCACACTGTAATTGGCTTTATAATATTTTGATGTTTGTTTTATGCCCCTCCAGAAAAGGTAACCAATATCACCTCCACAAGTTATGGTGGAGGAGGCAGGCCCCTTACCATGTGACAGCTGGTGGCTAGTGAACATTGGAGACAGAGTCCAGGATATGGAAGAAGTCTCTAAGTCAGCTTGGATAGGACTTAGTTATGTGGAGACATAATCAAATTTTGACAGGGTGATAGTTCTGGGTTCGAACTGGGACCCATAATTGACAATGATCAGCCATCCTTGAGCAGTTTTTGCTTTCTCACATATGACTTGATCAAGCCATACACATGAACTGCAGTGAGGAGCATTACTTTGCACCTTGCTACAAAGACCACACATGCTGCTGGGTAATGTGAACAAATGTGAGATTAGCGTGACTAGAATCATTACTAACTGTTAACATTGACAGTCCCCTTGCCCCCACAATATCCCTGCTTGATTCTGTACATAAATTGACTTGTTCCTGATGTAAGCAGGAATGCAGGTAGTCCAAATATTGTGTGGCTCCTATGTAGAATGCCTATGGGTGACCTCAACAGATATTGTCTTACCATGTCTGAGCTTCTGTTATATACACAGAGTTCACCAACTTCAACTAGCATACTGGTATGTCACATGCCCTTAAAAACTTAGACATTTGGTCTGAGAACTGTATCCAGGCTGCTTGCATGAAAGGCAAACACTGTAGACCATGTCACTGTAAAAAGCAAGGCAATATAAGTGCATGATAAACTTTTACCCTGTTTCATTATCCCCCTCCAAACTGAATTTTTTCTTGAATTCTCAGGAGTCACTTAATGAGAATCAGTTGAATGCACATGTGTGTTATTTATGTTGGGCCCGATTTTTTATAGACTAAAAACTTAATTGTTTCGGCTGAGAATCAAACCTGGACCACTTGCAAAGGGACGCCACTTTTGTGACTTCTTGTTTGCTTGCCTATACAAAGTGGCCTTTTCAGAAGGAGGTTAACTCTGAAACCTGTCCTAGGGGTGCAAATTCTTAGAATGGACTCCCATTGAGAATGGAAGCAAAAATGAAAAATCAGAGTTGCTTCCCCTGAAAGTGTACCTATTTACCTCTAGCACTCTAACCCATTGCATTCTGGTTTTTTTTGTCGTCTGCTGACATTGTCGTCTGCATCAAAAATCAAGAATATTTTGACAATATTGGTCTAACTAACTCTTGTAGAAATGATGTCTAGGCAGCAAACAGTTTGGATCTCAGATCAGGCCCCACATTTGTGGGGCCTGATCTGGATTCAAACTGTTTGCCCAGATACCCCTAAAGGGTTATCCCAAATGCAATGGGCTAAGGAATGTATCCAGTATTTTCTGGCATTGATTTTCAGAGGATAGATGGCAGACAGGCATTTGACTACAGAAAGATAAAGATCACCTTTGGCGTGGACAGAGGATGCTGCCAGGTAGAACTAGGAGACACCAGGTGAATAACAAAGCTTTTGTCCTTTTGAACAAGAACTCTTACAAGATGATTCTAGACTGAATTGCAGTCTTTGCAATTACATTTATACTGAAAAGTTTTGCACTCCATGCTTATCCTGAAGTATTTTTATTATTTTAGTCCAAATGTTCCACAATATGCATGGATTTCCATTGAAGTCAGTGTGGGCATTTTCATGTTTCTGTGATTGTCCATGGTTTTCCATGGGATTTTATACATGTTTAAAGCTGTTTTCCATGGGGTTTTATATAAAGCCATTGTTTCCAGTAGAATTTCATTTTCATTTTCCATGGAATTCCATGGAATAAAGTGTTTCACTTTGATACAGTTTCCTAGAATTAAGCATGGGTTTTCATATCATTATGGTATAATTTTTCAAATTTCTTTTAAGAACAAATGGTAATGTGGTTCTGTTTGGCACCACTATCTATTTTGGAGATGCAACAGAAATGAGCCGCGACATGACAAAACCAACAAAGTGGTATGTGCACCCAGCTAAGACTCAGATCAGCCTGGGCATCCGCCCAGTCTGATCAGAGTCTTTGCTGTCTGCATGGAGCTAGCTTAGACTCTTAGCTGCCTTTTAAGCACAAGTGAAGACTCTGGTCAGACTGGGCGGCTATTGAGGCTGATCTGAGGTCACCTAGGCGCACATGCCACTTTGTTGGTTTTGTTGTGTCCCGGCTCAAATTATCTCAGAATTAATACTAAAATCCAGTGCTCCAGATAAGAATGGGTAACAGCAATAGTTAAGGGATAATTTTCCATACTTATCCACAAAACATATGTTGTGACCCCTCATTAGCTTCGTCTTGCTAAGAGGGCTCTAATTAGGGGTCACAACATAGGTTTTCATTGAGAAATAAGTAAAAGGATCTCAGAATTATCCTCAACTACTCTCTTGTATGGAGCTCTGGAGTAAACCCACTTTTACATGGCACCTAACCTTTTTAGCTCGCCTGAACGAAAGTTCAGGAAGAGCTATTGTTGTCACCACGGCGTCGGCGTCCGCGTCGGCGTTCGAATTGGATGTTTTGGTTAAAGTTTTTTAAAGACCTATATCCCCTTAACCCATTGATGGATTCTTTTGATACTTGCACTGTAGTTAGATATTGGTCCAAAGTTTAACAGGGTACCACCCCCACCCCACTCAGTGACCTTGATGTCAAGGTCATGGACTTAGAAAATTGGGAGTATTTTTGGACTGGATGTTTTGGTTAAAGTTTTATAAAGCCCAATATCTCCTTAACACATGGATGGATTCCTTTGATACTTGCACTGAAGTTAGATATTGGTCTAAAGTTTTCGAAGGTACTACCCTAACCCCCCTCAGTGACCTTGATGTCAAGGTCATGGACTTAGAAAATTGTCTTTTTATTGATTAGATGTTTTGGTTAAAGATTTTTAAAGACACATATCTCCTGAACCCATAGATGAATTCTTTTTATATTTGCACTGTAGTTAGAGCTACAGAATACTACCCCAACCCCGCTCAGTGACCTTGATGTCAAGGTCAGGGACTTAGGAAATTTTGGTCTGTATTAAATTTTGTAATTGCATACTGATTCATAATGCTTTGCAGAGATTTAGTTTATACTTGAACTGATGTTAGACACTTTTTTGAGTTTTTACAAAACACCCACTGGATGACCTTGAAGTCAAGATCATCGACTTAGAATTTTGTCTTAAAGATCTTGGTTAAAGTTTTATATTTATGAAGACATAATTTCACAGTGCCACGATGACAGACTCAGTTGATACTAATACTTGGACTGATGTTAGATAATGGTTGATGATACAGCTTAGCCTCCCCCCCCCCTCCCTCCCCCCCCCCCCCCCCCCCCCCTCTCCCCTCAGTTTTTTTTTTTACCTCAAGCTCTTTGACTTTGAAATTTTATTTCATTTTTTTTATTTTAATTTTATTTTAAGACTTATTTCTGAGATAGCTTTTGTTTATAAATGTTTTTATTTTGGACATGCTTGCCTGAAGGTTTATGCATAGCAGTCCACACCACCATAGCGGCTATGTGATGGGCAAGCACCAATTCAGGCGAGCTATGCTGTCAGGCGACAGCTCTTGTTGTTTGCTGATGTCTTTAGACTTGTGGTAGAGTCTTCCTTAATGTTTATCATTTTTGCTGGCTTTCAGGGTCATGGCCCAGGTTACATGCCAGGTAGTTGAACCAAAACAAGCCAGACCCTCAGATGGAATGCTTTTCATTAATGTAGAGTTGTCCCCCATGGCTTGTCCCAGTTTTGAGGCTGGGAGGTTGTCAGACTTTGGTGTAGAAATCAACAGACTGTTGGAGAGGTGTCTGAAAGAGTCCCGATGTCTGGATACAGAATCCTTGTGTATTGTCTCAGGAGAAAGAGTAAGTTAAGAGCATTCTTTTAAGGTGAATGGATACGATTTCATGTTTTCTATCATGTTCTCAACGGTAGACAACATTTGGGGGGGGGGGGGGGGGTTAGTATTGGCTTCTTGGCTCCCCTGTAAGAAGAGCTTCCACTTAAAATAGATCTACTCCTAAAGGAAGTAGTTTGCTTTCATTGAGAAGGGAGGCACAAATGAGAGTGACAGAGTTCTGGCATTGAAAGTGTATCCCATCCACTTCAGGGACAAGAACAGTGAAGATCCAATTCATTTGTGATGGAAAGATGTAAGTACATTGGACTTAAAATATAGATTATGATTTTAATGTTCAAATGATTTTAATGTTCAAATGAGACAATTTACTGATATTTCCATAAATATTGGGGTACATGTACATTACCTACTTTATGTAATCTCTGAACAAGTTGATTTGAGCCACGACACAAGAAAAACAACAAAGTGGTTGTGCGCCTAGCACAGACTCAGATCGGCCTTGGCATCCGCCCAGTCTGGTCAGAGTCTTTGCTGTCCACATGGAGGTAGCTTAGACCCTTAGCTACCCTTTGAGCACATAGCCAAGAGTCTGATCAGAGTGGGTGGATGCCCAGGCTGATCAGAGTCTGCACTGGATGCACAACCACTTTGTTGGTTTTCTCTTGTCACGGCTCATTTCTCTATGCAATAAATATGTTGAAAAATTGCTGGTGGCAGGTCAAACTAAGCAGACTCTGATCTGGATTTGGACTGTTTGCTATGGCAAGTCAGTCTGTGTTTGTATGGTCATTGCGGTATCATCATGGTTGTGTAAAGGTTAATAGGTATATTTTGAGGGAAAGCATCTGGGTCATTTTCGTTACTGACACCTGTCTCTATGAGGGCAGCTCTGAAAGGAAAGAATGTGCCCCTGTTAGATCAGTTTCTTTCTTTTTAGAGTAGACCCCTTTTTGAAAGGGCCTCAATTCCCAGGGAAGCAAAAAAGAAGACACAAAAGTTGTTTCCCTTTGTAAAAAATGGTGGGAAACCGTGGAGTATTACCATTTATTTTAATGAGTCAACTCATTTTTAAATTGTGAACTGGGATCATGAGTTCCTTGTATATTATAGAACTACAGCAATGTTTGTGATTTTTTTAGGTTTGATGTTGAATTTTACAATTTAAAACATGATGATAACTGATAATGATAAGAATGAAAGTAGATGCAGAGTAATGATATATCAGTCTCCAAGATACAGATGTGTATTTGTAAGTCTGAAACCACACAATGCCAAGCGTTATTATCTATGCTGAATAATTTTGCAGGTGTGGGAGGTGAGAGTAGATGTCCATGTATTGAACCATGATGGTAACCTTGTAGACAGTTGTAGTATTGCTGCCATAGCTGCCATGGCACATTTCAGGTCAGTACTAGTAACATGACGATCTTTTTTTTTCTCTTCAAAATGCCCTAAAAATGTAGCTGCACCATATCAGATTTAGATTTTTGGGATTATTTAGGAACAGAAATTGCATCTTATTGTAGAATTGCATAAAGGTGTTTTAGACAAATCGTATCCATTCAATATTAGGTGTAGCAATTATCTTTCTGATAGGCTAATTTGTCTATTCAAGGCCTTACTGTATATATTTGGCAATAGATGGAGTATTTTCCCTTTCAAAACAATTCCAAAAATCTAATAGATAGATTTTTCTCATCAAAAACAATCTAGATCCATCCCAAAAACAATCCAAAAATCTAGATCCATCTGAAATCCAAAAATCTAGATCCATCTCAAAAACAATCCAAATATCAAGATCCATCTTAAGATGGATCTAATTTTTGGATTGTTTTTAAAGAGAAAAAATCTATGTATTAGCTGAATAACACACAACTGATTTAAATATTTGGGGTACTTTTGGGAAGAGAGAAAAGTCCTTTTCGTAGCAGAGCAAATATGCTACATACATTATGTAACCATCTCATGTTTGCTGCTTACTTTGAATAAAAAGTATGTATATTTATCTTTTGCAGGCGGCCTGACATCACAGTGTCAGGAAATGAAATAACTATTGTAAGTTCCTATTACTTTCTGCACCAAGACTTTGTAGGGATGTTCTTTTAATGAGGTTTTTTCTAGAGAAATTGATATTAATGGTTAAATGTATGTAAAACCGATTTTTATGCCCCCAACTTCGAAGAAGTTGAAGGGGCATATTGCTTTCGCCTTGTCCGTTCGTCCATTCTTCCGTTCGTCAGTACGTACGTCATTTCGTCAGTGCCGTCTGATTCAGCTATATTCCCTGAGAACCACTAGGCCTAGAGTTTTGAAATTTCATATATGGATAGGTCATGAAAAATGTGTGGACCCATATTTTTTTTTACTTCTTTGAACTTGTACTTTTGGAGTTATCTCCCCTTTATCAAAGTTAAAATGAAATCTTGTTACCAAGATATATCAAGAAGTACTTGACCTAGGATGATGATATTTAGTATACAGGTTTGGGGTGAAATATACTAGAACTGATTAACTTTTGGGCAAATTCTGTTTAAAAAATGAATGAATTATGGCCCTTGTTGGAATTTGGCATTTTTCCATCTTCTGAACCGCTTAACCTAGGAAGCTGATTTTTGGTATATAGGTAGTCCTTGATGTGTTAAATGTTTTTATAAAGGTCAGGTTACTCTATGATAATTGATTATGGAGTTATTCCCCCTGTTAGTTATTGTCCCCTGCCTTTTCGAAGAAAAGCGGAGGGACATAGTTTTCGGCTTTCCGTCCGTCCGTCCATCCGTCCGTCCGTCCGTCCGTCCATCCGTCCGTCCGTCCGTCCGTCCTTCCGTCTTTCCGTCCCCCTAAAGTAGTAGGTACCATGTGTGCGCAACTCCTCCTACAGTTTTATGCCGATTCTTTCGAAACTTTACAGATGTTTTTGTCATGGTCTGAAGATACGCATGTGGTTTGGATGTAATCCTGAGATTATTTTTTGTCACTTTTTCCACTAGTTGAACTTAGTCATTTTTTTGGCGTTTTTACTATCAAAGTGACTAGATAGTGGGTACCTTGTGTGCGCAACTCCACCTACAGTTTTATGCCGATGCCTTTGAAACTTCACAGGTGTTTTGGTCATGGTCTGAAGATACGCATGTGGTTTGGATATAATCCTCACATTATTTTTTGTTACTTTTTCCACAAGTTGAACTTAGTCATTTTTTAGGCGTTTTTACTATCATAGTGACTAGATAGTGGGTACCTTGTGTGCGCAACTCCTCCTACAGTTCTTTGCCGATTCCTTTGAAACTTCAGAGGTATTTTGGTCATGGTCTGAAGATATGCATGTGGTTTGGATATAATCCTCACATTATTTTTTATTACTTTTTTCGCCAATTGAACTTAGCCATTTTTCATACATTTTTACTGTCAAAGTGAATAGATAGTGGGTACCTTGTGTGTTCAACTCCTCCTACAGTTTTAGGCCCATTCCTTTGAAACTTCACAGGTGTTTTGATCATGGTCTGAAGATATGCATGTGGTTTGTATATAATCCTCACATTATTTTTTTATGACTTTTTTCACATTTTTAACTTAGCCGCTTTTCCAGCTCAAACACTTAGTGTTATACAGTGGAGACCTAGTTTCCAAGGCGGGGGACATAAATTCGTCAAAATTGCTTGTTACTTATGCAGCTACTGGGAGCAAGAACCACTTGGCCTAGGGTTTTGAAATTTCAAATATGGATAGGTCATGAAAAATAAGCGGACCCATAATTTTATTTTTACTCCGTCAAATTTGTATTTTTGGAGTTACCCCGACCCCCCACCCCACCCCCCACCCCACCCTCCCTTTATCAGAATTATAATGAAATCTTGTTACCACAATATCTCAAGAAGTATTTGACGTAAGATGATGAAATTTTGTATACAGCTTTGGGGTGAGATATACAGGGTCTGATCAACTTTTGGGCAAATTCCGTCAAAAAATGATTGAGTAATGGCCTTTGTCGGAATTTGGCATTTTTCCAACTTCTGAACCCTTAACCTAGGAAGCTAATTTTTGGTATATAGGAAGTCCTTGATGTGTTAAATGTTTTTATAAAGGGCAGGTAACTCTAAGTTCATTAATTACCAAGCTATTTCCTCTGTCAGATATTACTTATGCAGCCACTGGGAGCAAGAATCACTGGCCCTAGGGTTTTGAAATTTTAAATATGGATAGGTCATGAAAAAGGAGCAGACCCTTTAGTGGCAAGCATTTGGTTGGGGGCATAGTGTTTCAAAAACACAGTTTCTAGTTTGTACTGATTTTCTGTGAAAGCAAACAGACAAAAAAAAATAATACATGTATGCTGCTATGAATATTTTGGATAAGTACAGTCAACTCTTGATATCTCAGAGTCAAACTTCATAGATCTCAAACTACTGATATTTCAAAGTGAATTCTTTGATAAGCAGGTACTTTGAGATATCAGTGTCTGTGATAACAAGAGTCAGCTGTATATTATGATTATACAAATTTATAATGTATTACTGTAAATACACTCTGATTGTAGTATAGTATAACATTTGTTTCAAAATGTTCAAAATCTATCTCTGTAAAGCATATACAGGCCAACTTCGTTATGTCAAACTTGCTTATCTCGAAAACCCTGCTTGTGTCAAAGTGATCTCCCATTCCCGAACATTCCCCCTATATACTATTGCATTTAGACCTCTGTTGTGTCGAACTCGCTTATAACGAAAACACTGCTATATCGAAGTGATTTTTGATTCCCCTCCGACACTTTCCATGTGTTTTACCACTGTTTGTGTCGAAGTCAAAATGTATATTCAGAAAAAGATCGAAACGATGGAAAGAAATTTTGTGTAGACGTTTTGCGGTAATGAAAAACCTGCATATTTTTGTCTTAAAGCAAATTGGTACAAACATCGAACAATAACAATGAAAAAGAACGATTTACCGAACACTTGTCTTTAATTGATTGCAGTTCAATCAATTATCCAAAATAAACAATAATTATCCAATGATTTCGTGAAACGATGCAGACATTGTTTTGTTGATCAGCTGTTTTGTGTGTAAGTTAATTGACCTTGAACCGCTATACGTCACAGGTAAGGTGCGTTCGATTGGAAAGTTTGGTCAATTAGGCGCCTTTGAAATTTAATTGATTGAACAGTATTGAGCGGCGCTCTTTGATACGGGCTATTAGTAACATTCTTTAAGCTGTCCCAAATCGTCTCATAATTAGTGTCATAAAATGAGTACCTCAGATCGAGGATATTTAAAGCCTGTTACTTCGTCTACTCAATATTCAAACCTTTATGATGTCTATGCTGTCTAATGCCGAGAAATCTAATGAAGGACCCAGATCAGATTCTGGGGGGATAGTTAGATCGGTGGACTTTACCTCTGTTGCTGAGCAACCCAGCCAAGGACCCGTCTCCGGGGGGATTACTGGGTCAGCAAAGAAGGGGGTGAAGCGTAAATTAGACAACAAGTCCCTCGAGACGAAATATGAAGTGCTGATGGAGGTAGAGAAGGGTACCAGATCAAAGAAACAGATCGCCGACCACTACGGGCTGGCCCAGAGCACCTTATCTACGTGGCTGAAGAAAGCAGACGACATCAAGAACGCCTTCCTGAATGGTGATTACAGCGCCAAACGAAAGAAGCTTCGAGCGGCTGGGTATCCCGAGGTAGAGGCCGCACTTCTCAAATGGTTTAAGACTGCTCGGGATCACAATGTTCCCATATCCGGTCCTTTCATGTTACAACGGGCCGGAGAGCTTGCTGAGAAATTGGGGGTACCCAAGGAAGAATTCAAATGCTCCACGGGCTGGCTCGACCGTTTTAAAGAAAGGCATGGCATTTCTTTCAAGCGCATATGTGGGGAAGAAAATGCAGTTGACACGGGTAGTACCGAAATGGAAGAGTGGCACCGAACTCTTTCCATAATTTTGAAAGAATATACCCCAGATAATGTTTATAATGCCAACGAAACGGGTCTCTTCTTCCGCTGCTTGCCAGACAAGACACTCGAGTTCAAGAACAAAGACTGCCACAGTGGCAAACAGAGTAACAGAGTTGTCTTTATTTCAATCCCGTTTTCAGTAGAAACAGTTTTACTACGTTCGTGCTGCACACGTTTTGTAGAAATACTGACTCTACGAAAGTTAAGATATTGTACATGTATAGAACAAAAATTTTGGTGACGTCACAATTTGCCTATCTCGAACTTCGGAAAACTCGAAGTGGGTTCTCCATTCCCTTGGAATTCGAGATATCGAAGTTGGCCTGTATTGTGAGGCTCCCTCAGAATTGATTTGATTTGGCAATTGTAAAACCAACTACCAGCGTAATGTTTGATAGCAGTAATATGAGAAAACTTTTACCTCAGAAAGGTGGATATAGGTTAATGTTTGACCTTTGATGTTTTCAGCATCCGCCAGAAGAAAGAGACCCTGTACCATTGAGTATACATCACATGCCAATATGTGTATCTTTTGCCTTTTATGAACAAGGGTAAGTATATTTTGTAGTACTGCATTTCTTAGGTTACAAGGTGGGGTATTTTCCCTTCCAAAACAATCCAAAAGATCTGGATAGATCTTTTAAGGTGAATCTAGATCTTTGGGATTGTTTAGGAAGACAAAACTCCTTTTAAGCTTGCCGGGACGAAGTCCAGAAGAGCTATTGCTCTAGCCCAGGCATTAGCATTGACGTTGGCATCGGTGTCCACATTTATGTTAAAGTTTGGAAGACAAAACCCCTTTTTAGCTTGCCTGAACAAAGTCCAGAAGAGCTATTGCTCTAGCCTGGGCATTAGCGTCGGCGTTGGCATCCACCTTTACTCTTGAGTATGTTAAAGTTTTTTAAGAGCTTATATTTTCCAAACCATGTGATGGATTTTGTTCATATTTGGTAATATGATATAGGTCCAAAATAGGTCCAAAATTTCTTTTTGCAATAGTCCTTCTCAGGCCTATGACATTAAGATCAATGTCACAAACTTTGAAATTTTACATCAAGAATTTTATATTAACATTTTTAAGAGCCTATAATTGCCAAACAAGATGATGGATCTGGTTCATTTTGGCATGAAAGTTTCAATGAGAAATACCCTGTCCATGCCCATGATCTAAAGGCCAAGGTCACTGATTTAACCCCCCCCCCCCCCCCCCCCCCCCCCCCACCACCACCTCCCCCTTCCCCCCAAACAATTAATTTTTGAACAGACACCTTTCCATGTGAGCTGCCCTGTCTGATGACAGTGTTGTTATAGCTAAATTACACTAGACTGGTGTACAATAGAAGGGTAAACTCCCTTATGACCGAAAAAACATGGTATCTGTCTTTCTGTTTGTAGTTGGAATCCTGCCAGCTCTGAGTGGAATAAAAGAAAGTGACATAAACTCAACTATGCTGTTTTATATGCATCTCCATACATGCATTTTGGCACAAAACAGCCAATGAACAGGCTGTTATGTAAAGAAACTAGCTAATGACACTATAGAGTTTTTCTTATTCTTACATTGAACATATACATCATGTTGAAACTTAACCACCATTTGCATTATATTCAGTGAAAAAATGCTATACATGTATTTTGTATGCCAATTCTACACATATAGCAATGATATTGTTGTGACCCTGGGAATGATTAACGGTGAGTGGGTACACTTTCATGGGAAGCAACTTTGCTGATTTATTTTGCTCTTTCTCAATTGGAGCCAACTCTTATATGAAAGAATTTGCTCTCAATGGAACAGATTCTTTCCTTTAAAAGTAGACCTCCTTTTAAATGGGGTTCAGATGTGTGGAAGCAACAGGAGGTCTCAGAAGCTGTTCATCTTTACAAAAAACATGGAGGTTCATGTATACACATACACCTTTTAAAGTTAATCAGTGACTTGACATTGTATCTTAAAAATTTTATTAAAATTTTAAGGGGCATACTTTGACATATACAGAAATGTAAATACCAGTAGATTCTTTGTATACTGCATATGTTTTAACTGATTCCAGTTTTATGCTGGGCCTTTTTTGGATACATTTGAGATGGACTTTGACTTTGAGATATTTGGAGTGGACTGTATATGTTTTGTATTGTTTAAACATGTCATTTTGTTACCAGGAAGTACCTCTTGGTTGACCCAGGAGACAGAGAAGAGAAAGTTATGGATGGTAGGATGGTTATAGGGATGAATAAACACAGAGAAATATGTACACTGCAAATAACAGGACAGATGTTACTTATGAAAGAACAGGTATGCTTATTCTTTAAGTAACAGATAGAATTTTCAAATATGAATACAAGATAGGAGAATTGAAACACATATTGAGAGAGACCCAGCAAATGTTGAAACATAAAAAAGCAACATATTTGATCTGTATATGACCAAACCCCACATGTTGATCAGCAAATCATAAAAGTGCCTCTTTGTGAAGAAAAAATAAAAATAGGGACAACACTTATCAGAAAAATGAAGGAAACAAACTTACCAAGAAGTAACAGTGCCATTCCAAAGAGAAACCCCCAGTGTTCAAGTGATATCTTTGTTATTGTTAAAGTAGTGAGTATAATCAACTTTCAGATCCATAAAAGGGTATGGCAAATAAGAAAACATTTGGGAAAATCAGGCCCCGAGGTTATAAAACTTGAGTACATTCTCAAACTCAAAATAAAAAGCACTGATTGGCTGCTTCCGAGCACATGCTCGGAAGCAGCCAATCAGTGTTCTTTATTTTGAGTTTGAGATTATTCGCAAGTTTTATAACCTCGAACCCAGGTAAATGTGAAGTGGAGGATAAGTGGCGACCTTGTAGCGTGGTATTTGGACTATTGATAAAATTTTATATCATTGTGCTTCAGGTTCTTAGATGCTCCAATATAGCTGTAGTGAAAGTAGCAGAAATAACAGAGCTGATTCATAAAGCTTTAGACAATGACAGGGCTGAGAGGTAGGACAAATTATTGTATGTATGTTTAAAGTTTCTAGTTTTGTGTTTGAGCTTATACAAACGAGCCAATATGGAGATGAAAAGGCTGATTTGAGTTGTCGAGTTGTCACTGTTAACATTTACATGATACAGGCCAACTTCGTTGTGTCAAACTTGCTTATCTCGAAAACCCTGCTAGTGTCGAAGTGATCTCCCATTCCCAAATATTCCCCCCTATATAATATTGCATTTCGACCTCCGTTGTGTTGAACTCGCTTATAACGAAAACACTGCTGTATCGAAGTGATTTTTGATTCCCCTCCGACACTTTCCATGTGTTTTACCACTGTTTGTGTCGAAGTCAAAATGTGTATTCAGAAAAAGGACGTTTTGCGGTAATGAAAAACCTGCATATTTTTGTCTTTAAGCAAATTGGTACAAACATCGAACAATAACAATGAAAAAGAACGATTTACCAACAATTGTCTTTAATTGATCGCAGCTCAATCAATTATCCCAAATTATCCAATAATTATCCAATGATTGCGTGAAACGATGCAGATATGTTTTGTTTTGTGTTTTAGCGTGTAAGTTAATTGACCTTGAACCGCGTATACGTCACAGGTCAGGTGAGTTCGATTGGAAAGTTCGGTCAATTAGGCACCTTTGAAATTTAATTAATTGAACAGTATTGAGCGGCGCTCTTTGATGCGGGCTATTAGTAACAATCCCGTTTTCAGTAGAAACAGTTTTACTACGTTCGTGCTGCACACGTTTTGTAGAAATACTGACTCTACGAAAGTTAAGATATTGTACATGTATAGAACAAAAATTTTGGTGACGTCACAATTTGCCTATCTCGAACCGGAAAACTCGAAGTGGGTTCTCCATTCCCTTGGATTTCAAGATATCGAAGTTGGCCTGTATATCATTTACATGTAGTAAAATCTATGTTGCCGCATAGAATATAAAAGTATGTTATGAGTTTAAAGTGCAGCATTGCTCTAGAGGGATAATTAAGGTATGGATGTTTTTCATATTTCTGAATAAAACATATGTTGTGACCCATCATAATGAGGAGTCACAGTGTGTTTTTGTGCAGAAACAAAAATAATCAGAATTATCCTTGAAACCCCATTTCATCTTTAGCACTGGTGCAGTCATTTAGGGGATAACTGCATTCAAAATTGTCATTTGGGGAGGTAAATCGTTGGTTTTATGGTCGCAAATTCCATTTAACGGCTCCGCTGGCGCGTTGCCGTAAAACGAAATTTCCGAACATAAAACCGACGGTTTACCTCCCCAAATGACAATTTTCTATACAGTTATCCCCATTCTAATGCACTTTTCTACATTTTCACCTTTTACAATGTACTAGTTTGCACCCATTTCAAGCGCTGTCAGGAACGTAAAACCAAATGTCACCCAATGAGAAGGGACGTTACTTAATGACGTCGGGTTTGCGACAGTATATCACAGAATACACTGTCGCAAATTTTTGATGGTATCCAATTAGATGTCGCGTTATATTTGTAAGTGCATTAGAATGGACTATGTTCATAAAATTTTACAGATTAAAAGGAGGAAAGTTTGGCTTTGCTGAATCTCTTGCCAGTGACAAAGTTACAGCCAATCAGAGAGCAGGAGGAAGTGTTGACATGGAAACAGTAGACCAACAGATGGTGTCAGCTTTTCTGAGAGAATCTGATGAAAATGAAGAAGAGATGGATAGTGACATAGCATCAGAGTATCCTTGCAATTCTGGAAATCATTTCATGGAAGTCTGGGTTATTACTGCACTGCTGAATCTCTGGTGCATTGGTGCACCATACAATAAAAGTTCTAAAAATTGGGACATCTTAAGTAAATACTGTAAAACTCTGAAAAATTGAACAGTTTGGAAAATTGAACAGATTCTGAAAATAGTAAAATGTCTATCAGATACAGATGGAATGGCAAACAGTGCAGACTCTAATCAGACTGCTCCAAAGGAGTAGTCTGATCTGGGTCTGCACTGTTTGCTAGAATTTTTATGGTAAGTAGGATCTTTGTTTACCAGTATATATACCTTCACTGTCAGGCTGGCTTAACTCTTGAAGCCAGCCTGGAAGGTCCAAGACCAGGGCCCGAGGTTATAAAACTTTTTTCATGCTCAGCTGAGTTGAGCTTGAAATTTTACCTGCTAATAAATAGCAAATTACTGATAGTACGGTTGTTTCTTTGCTCAGTTTGGCTGAGTATGAATTTTTCTCTGCTTATGAATATGAAAATGCCAACATAAGTTGGCATTTTCATATTTATCAGCAGAGAAAATTTCATGCTCAGCTGAGTTGAGCACGAAAAAAGTTTTATAACCTCGGGGCCAGGCCTCAGGTTTTGGGCCTGTTCATTGGCTCTGGGAGCTGGCTCTTTGAGCCGGTTTCCAGCTCATGGAGCCAGTGTTACAGGCCCATGCAGCCAGTGGTTTTGGAGCTGGTTCTCAGGACTATATAAGGCTTTTATAACAAGCTGGATTGACACTCCACAGAATCCACATTATAGAGGAAACCCCTGCAGAGTCACTCAAGGATGAAACCTTGGTTGGGCTCACAGGTTCACCATGACAACAGAACAGTAGTCTGTAGAGGGAAGGGCTCGGCTCAGAGTATCTAGTCACTCACTTATTTGTGACTTCCTGTTTGCTTCCCTGGATGACAAAACCTTCCAAAAGGGGTGTACTCTTAGAGGAAAGAATTTGCTCCGAGACGAGAAATTCTTAAAGATTTGACCCCCATTATGAAGGGGAGTAAAACTGAAAGTGGTAGAGTTGCTTCCCTTGAATGTGACTCCTGAAGAATTCAAGATGATAATATATGGTGTCAGAGAGGCACCATGGGTGAGTGGTTAGAGTGACCGGATTAAGATGCAGAGGGTCACTGGAAGGTGCAGGTTGAGATGAGGGTTGGGCCATCCATCATCTGAAAAATCTCTGTCAACCCAACAGTAAATGAGTACTGTAAAACACTTATATTTGGCGGCAGCAAAATTTGGCGGTTTTATAGATGGTCCTTTTGGCGGATTTCATTGTGGCGGATTTGTGATCTCTGAAAAAAAAAATAATTATGCTCAATCTGCTGACATTATAACGATATGGGCCACTTGAGTCCAAGCTGTACACTGTCATAGTAAATACAGTTCAATTCCTTCTTTTACATACAATAAATAGATTTTTGTGATGCTTCTAATGTAATCAACATGGCATCATTGTGTGTATATAGAAGTTGAATACTGTCTAGTTTCTGAAGAAGACGAAAGTAGAAACATTAAAAACCTGTGTTTTGTCTTATTTCTGGACTTTATAGAATTTGAACAAATATCATTTACATCATCTTGGCTTTCTGGTACTAATTAGTGTAGCATGTCAAACATTTTCACACTGTGTGTCCTCCCGCTTGCTGTTTGCTTTGGGTCTTCTTTTGTTCTAATACATGTGATGTGCACTAACCTTGACTTTATGGAAGAGGGAATGAATTATAGGTCAAGGTAGTGTATTTCTTTCAGGATCATCAATTTTTGTTGGCGGTATTTTAATTTGGCGGTTTTCTTCTTTTCCGCCAATAGCGCCAAAATAAAGCGACCACCAATTAGAAGTGTTTTACAGTAAGTATTATGAATCAGAAAGATAATGCAGTAAAAAGAGAGGGATGGGCTCCGTCTTTAAATGCTGTGCCCAACATACGGTGGGCTCTAAACTCCACAGTCCCTCTTGCCACTAGGCTATGTGAAACTTTTACCTTTACCAGGTATTGTGGTGGTTTATTGAACTTTAAAGCAAGCATTTCCTTGATGACATTCAGTGAAGAAGGGGCTGTCAAAATACTGGTAAGTAGTATGATTTGTCTTTAATGTTGCAGCGACTGAATATTATGCAAGGCATCTATTATAGTTCAGTGGATTGATGAAACACTCTAAACCATTTACTTAAAACTTGGTGTAATAGACTGATGAATTGGGAGTATGGTGAAGTCATTTGCTTTATTAAAAGAAGCTATATGAAACTGTTGTTTGAATGGCAAACAGGGATGACCCTAATCTGACTGTTCTGCCAGGAGTGTTTTATCCTGTGTTGCTCAGATTGCTCATGATTGAGTCTACATGTTTTAGTAACTGGACAATCCATTGTAGTTTGTTGGGATTTTAATAATATTTTGTTATAAAAAGTGTCCTTAAAGGATACAGACACTGTATGTTTCTAAGCACTTGCATAGTTTGATATCTAACATATAGATATAGTATAGTCTTGTCCATTTGGAGTAACTAAACTGGCCACTGCTTGTTATTTCATGTGCAAACATGCCTTGTATAACAGGCTCTCTTTTCCTAGGTATATATTTATTACCTTTATTATGTAGGACAGTGGTGTAGGTTCAATAGGCCTAGGAGGTAAGTCTATGTGGGAGGTTGATGATGAGATGAAGGAACTAGCAGCAGAAGGAAGTACAACCACAAAGCAGACACAACATTCAAAGTTAAAGCCAACAGGTATGTAATGTTCCATGTACATGCTTACTGTATGCAACATAAATATTCAAAGGAAAAGGGAAAAGGTCTATACAAGCTGTGAGCTTTCGTCCAATACTTTTTCAAAAAAAGAAAATGAATAAAACATAAAAATATGGAATGGACACATGTCAAAACTGATTCTAATGCACTTACAAATATAACGCGACATCTGATTGGATAACGTCAAAAATTTGCGACAGTATATTCTGCGATATACTGTCGCAAACCCGACATCATTAAGAAACGCCGCTTCTTTTAGGCTGATGTTTGATTTTACGTTGCTGACGGCGCTTGAAATGGGTGCAAAATAGTACATTATGAAAGGTGAAAATGTGGAAAAGTGCATTAGAATGGGGATAACTGTCTTGAAAATTGTCATCTGGGGAGGTAAATTACCGGTTTTATGGTCGCAAATTGCGTTTTACGGCTCCGCTAGCGCGTCGCCATAAAACGAAATTTCGACCATAAAACCGATAATTTACCTCCCCAAATGACAATTTTCAAGACATTTATCCCCTAAATAAAATATTGTTTAAACCAATTATTCTGATACCTTATTAAAGGCTTAAGGTGTGTAGGTAAACCTCCATGTTTTGCCACCATTTTAAGCTCACCTGGGACCAGCAGAAGTGAGACATTTACTTTTCTGATTTGTTATTGTGGGCATTGGTGTAACTTTGCTTTTGACAATGTGCAGATCGGCAAGTCACTGCCTGTTTGCTTCCCTGGAGGATGAATTGTCTACTTTTAAAGGAAAGAATTTGCTCCTAGACTAGCAAGTTCTTTTGTACAAGAGTTGACCAACTTTGAGATGGGAGGGAAAAAAGAAAATGGAAGAGTTACTTTCCCCTGAAAGTGTACCATTATCCACCTTAACCACTCTTGTGTTTAAGAAACAAAAAATCTTTACTTATTTTGAAACATATTTAATGTACTGTAAAACACTTATTTTTGGCGGTTACCGAATTTTGGCGATATTGGCGGTTAAGGCAAAGAGCGCTAAAATATAAGTCTTCCAATATAATATTACATAGCTTTAATACATATACATATGCACAGCATGACAGAGGTTTATTTGATGAGTATTTTTGATTTTTTATACTTTTCCATCAAGTTTAACTATACATTGTGGCATCTATTAGAATCGCCTCAATGAGGCAATTCTAATAGATGTCATATTGTATAGTTAAAAGAAATACAGGCCAACTTCATTGTGTCAAACTTGCTTATCTCGAAAACCCTGCTAGTGTTATGTGATCTCCCATTCCCGAACATTCCCGCCTATATAATATTGCATTTCGACCTCCGTTGTGTTGAACTCGCTTATAACGAAAACACTGCTGTATCGAAGTGATTTTTGATTCCCCTCCGACACTTTCCATGTGTTTTACCACTGTTTGTGTCGAAGTCAAAATGTGTATTCAGAAAAAGATCGCCGAAACGACGGAAAGAAAATGACAGCCATTTTGTGTAGACCTTTTGCGGTAATGAAAAACCTGCACATTTTTGTCTTTAAGCAAATTGGTACAAACATCGAACAATAACAATGAAAAAGAACGATTTACCGAACAATTGTCTTTAATTGATCGCAGTTCAATCAGTTGTCCCAAATTATCCAATAATTATCCAATGATTGCGTGAAACGATGCAGACATTGTTTTGGTGATCAGCTGTTTTTGTGTGTAAGTTAATTGACCTTGAACCGCGTATACGTCACAGGTCAGGTGCGTTAAATTGGAAAGTTCGGTCAATTAGGCACCTTTGAAATTTAATTGATTGAACAGTATTGAGCGGCGCTCTTTGATGCGGGCAATTAGTAACAATCCCGTTTTCAGTAGAAACAGTTTTAC
Organism: Ctena decussata; assembly: GCA_963989385.1. Lineage (NCBI taxonomy): Eukaryota > Metazoa > Mollusca > Bivalvia > Lucinida > Lucinidae > Ctena > Ctena decussata. The sequence goes on from OZ022506.1 coordinate 85,994,937, forward strand.
TACTATCGTGCTGCACACGTTTTGTAGAAATACTGACTCTACGAAAGTTAAGATATTGTACATGTATAGAACAAAAATTTTGGTAACGTCACAATTTGCCTATCTCGAACTTCGGAAAACTCCAAGTGGGTTCTCCATTCCCTCGGAATTCGAGATATCGAAGTTGGCCTGTAGTAAGAAAATTGTTTAAAATGTACATCAGATTTTCTTTATTATCTGGAGCCATGGTACATCAAGGCCGTCAAAATTAGCATGCGCCAATATGTCATATTCTTTTAACCCCGAGGAGCGGCTGTAGCGTAGTGGATAACACTCCAGACTACCAATCCAGGGGTCGCAAGGTCGACCCCCCGCTTCTCCGGTCTTTCGGATGAGACTTTAAACCGAGGTCCCGTCTCCATATGACCTCGTTGTTGGTGGGATGTTAAACCTGAGTTCACTCACTCACTTTTAACCGCGAAATTTTGATACCGCAGATATTAAGTGTTTTACAGTAATGCAGTGAAGAGGTAATGTTTTCCTTTTACACCTGTCTCATTTCATTGATCTTAACAAGGAAACTTTACAACCTGATCAGGTTGCGGGGTCTGCTTAGTAAGCTCTGGCAGTGCTGTGCAATATGTTAGATTGTGTTCAGCCAAGCCTATCACACCAGTTCAGAAATGTACTGTATTAATTTGCTGATATAAGATGGAGTTCATTCCCTCCCAAAACTGTGCCATCATCCAAGACCCAATTTCAAGACGTCATTCACTTCCAAAACTGTGCCATCATCCAAGCCCCAACTTCAAGACGTATCTGGATTTTTGGGATCTTAAGATTTTAACAGAATGATACAAGACTGATTTTGATATTTTGGGTCATTCAAGGGGAAGGGTGAGGGTGGTGGGGGGGCCTCATCTTTTAGCTGAATAGATACAATACATGAACAGTGCTGATCCAGATGAGAGGGTTACAATGAGCTACCTCATCTGTATCTACACTATGGGCCATTCTGTTCACGAATATCAGCTATTCAGTTTGCATATGTTGGTCTTGTAAAATTCAATATTAGAACAGGCAGTGGCATTTGAGCCATGTCATGTGACTTCGACCATTGTGTGATATTCAGATCATCCATCTCAGTTATACAGGGTAATCAGAGACCTCTCTGTTGGCTCTATGGCTCGAGTCACTTCCATAGATGGCTGATATGACATTGTATGAGATGCACTATATATTGGGCACGACATCTGAAAGACAGGCTCTGTCCACTCCTTGCTCTGGGTTTAAATGTTTCTGAATCAGCTACTCTTTTACTGGTGGGTCAGCTGGGAGTTTTTCAGTCAGGGAGCCGACTGAATTAGAACCTGCAACATTTGGTGCTCTTACCATTCATCAAGGCACTTGTCTAAGAACCTGTATGTTGTCTTTTAAACATTTCAAAGAAAGTCATGACAACTATGCTCCTTGTTTAACCAGCAATGAGAAGCTCTGCCTGCTACTTTCCATAGTTGGTTTCAAGTATGCTGCATAATTGTAACTAATGTAACACGTGATTGATATTTGAGCCGCGACACGACAAAACCAACAATGTGGTTGTGCGCCCACCGCAGACTCAGATCAGCCTGGGCATCAGCCCAGTCTGATCAGAGTCTTCGCTGTCCGCATGTAGGTAGGTTAGACCCTTAGCTACCCTTTAAGCGTGTAGCGAAAAGTCTGATCGGGCTGGGCGGATGCCCAGGCTGATCTGAGTCTGCGCTGGTCGCACAACCACATTGTTGGTTTTGTCGTGTCGCGGCTCATTTGTAGTACATGTAGCAGAATTTTATTCCAGATGGTGATCTTGGTGACAGCAGTGAGGAAGAAATGACTCATACATTAGACACAGGTGACCTTGGCCTTCCAGTACAAAGGTAGGTTGTCAGAGGACTAGGGGTGCGCGATATATCCGGTATACCAGTAAATCCTGATTCAAAATTGCCACGATACAAATCACGATATTTTTTGGCCATACCGGTACACTCGGTAAATTTTGGAAGTTTCCAGACATTCTCGTGAAAACGTTTTAAATATATGCTTTTGATTAACAGTTTCCTTTTCATTCTCCAAATATTCTTTTTTCATGAAACGGATCTAGGTAGTGGAGTCAATTAAAGCCAATATACTCTTTAAAAACAGGTTTTGTTTGTTTACTTTTGCTGGAGACTCGCCTCCTCATGTCTTTTATCTCCGTAATCTTCACACACAAAGACAGATGTAAACAAAAATTACCGTGATTGTAGGTAATAATGTCCAGTTTAATCCTTTTGTCAGTATATCCAATTGATCCTATCACTCCAACTGAATGATCATTTTGACACATATTCCCATTCATAACTTAAATATTTGAACATCTTTTGAACATTGTTTTTGTGTGTGTGTGTGTGTGTGTATAGCTTAGTGCATTTTCACTTACGGGAAGTTTCATTATTTTGTTGACATACACTGCAGATCCTGATCACGCTGCTCCAAGGAGTTGTCTGATCTGGGTCTACAACATTAACACAGCAATTACTGTCCGATTATTTAGTGTATCCTGTTCATGTCAGTGATAAAATAATTCACCTATACATCAGACACGTGTCAATTTCTTTGATCTTTGAAGACAACTGGTGTTGAAAATCTGCATGCTTTTTTCATTCTCGCCTTGGGGCAAAACTGGGTCAGAGCAGAATAACAAAGAAGTCATGCACTAGATGCATGGTCACTAGGGTTATGTCAGTAAGTAAGTAAGTCAATTAGTAAAATAAAATGAGATCGCAGACTTGTAACAGTTGCATTTTAATAAAGTACAGGAGCTGGTTATTTTTTTTTTTTTTTTTTTTTTTTTTTTGTGTTAAAATAAACAGGTAAAGAATGGAAAGTTCATATTTTATTACAATCATTTAATAAAAGATAGAAGCAAACAACACAGTAAAAGCAAGTAACATAGAAGTACGAACTGAAAAAGAAGTCCTGATATATCGTGATACATATCCCGATACAGACCAGTGTATCATAATATATCGCGATATGGTTTTCAGTGGCGATACCCAGCCCTACAGAGGACCTTAGCATATATTTTTGTCCTTTGTAAGACTTTAATAAATAACATAAACAACAGTGAACTTTTAGTACATCGTCCTTAGATACTTTTGGGATTACATTGGTAATTTCATAGCATATATACATTAACATATTAACCTATCTCTCTTTTGAAGTCTAATAGACACATGTGACCCAGGTGCCATATTTATAAAACAACTTAAGTGGTTGCTATGCTGTTGCTAAGGCTGAATTTCTATGAAGGAGATTCCCTACAACTATGAAATTTGCTAGTCTGAAAAAGACTGTTCCTCCAGAGCAAATTTCATAGTTGTAGGGAATCTCCTTCATAGAAACTGAGCCTTAGCAACAGCATAGGAACCACTTTAGTGCTTTTTATAAATATGATCCCAGATTTCTAAGTAGAAAAGTCACATGGTATCCATAAAACTGTAATGATTTAAAGTACACCAAAAGAAAGGAGTCTTTGGGTATGTGCTATCATTGCCGTGAATGGATCAAGTTTCAAGGGAAGCAACTCTTATCGTCCTCTGTGATGCCTTCCTCTTCAGTGGAGGTCTAATGTTAAAAAACAAAAGAATTTGCTCCTATACCCTATTTCTGACTGGCCTTTGAATACTGTAATGTGTGTATATATTGGGACACCTAAAAAAATGAATTTTCCATTTGGGACAAATGGAAAATTTATTATTTTACGTGTCCCAATACTTAAGCACATTAGGGTAGTTATTAAGTAGGTGCTAATTAGCTTTGAGTGGCATCTCCGAACCATGAATTGATAAATACAAACATCAATAAGAATTCCTCGAAATGCTGTCTCGCCTGTCAGCGCTTTGTCAAACTGACCTAAACGCAGAAACTCGATGAAAGTTTACGCCGCCGCCGCCGACACCGGAAAAGCAATACCTATGTCTCCCTTCTGCTTTGCAGGCAAGACAAAAATTGATTTTCAAGAACTTGGACAGGGTTGCCACAGTCTGAGAAAACATTTGGAAAATGATTCTTTTAATTTCATGGTTGTTCAGGGAAATTTGGAAAGGACTTGAAAATTAGTGGCTATGACATTCTTCTGACTAGAGCAAGTGAGCAGGGGCTCATGTATACCCCAACCAGTGCCACCGCCTAATGAAAGCATACTTTAACGCACAACTTCAAAGCAAATGTTATGCATGTACAAAATTCAGAGTCTGTGACCTTGGCCCTAGGTCAGCAGCAGCATCCATATGATGTAAACTAGTATGAAATAAGCCTAGTCATGTATCATTAGGCTCCATTAAAGTATATTAGAACTATAAGCAAAAAACTAAGCATATGGCTGTCCTAGTTATTGATCCCTGGCCCCACCCATGAGCCTGACCCAGCAGCTTAGGTAGTCCATATTGAAAGCATTGATATAGAGATATCATGAACCAAATATCCAAGAAATCTTCAATGCAGTTACAGAGATATAACAAATCAGAAAGGTTTAAATCAAACTTTGACATAATGAAAATGCCTGTCCTAATCATTGATCCCCTAGCCCCGCCCTGGTGCCTTACCCAGGGGTTTAGCAAAGCTTATCTCAAAGGTAATGCTATAGAGTTATCATTAACCAAATATGAAAAGAATCTGATGTGATGTTACAGAGATATGAGCAATAAAAAAGGTTTATCACAAGACTTTGACGTAAAATAGACAAACAGACAGACAAATGAACAAACAAACAGACGGATGGAATGAAAAAAAAAAAAAAAACTATATAATCCCTGGCTTTGTATGTCAAGGATGTAAAAAAATACTTGTTTTGTTCCTTTGTGGAGCAAATTCTTCCCCATAAGAGTAGACATGTGATATGATATGGCTTATGTTCTTTCAAAAATCTTTTCACAGGAATTCCAAAGACCAAGCTGCTGGGGACAGAAACAGACAAAAAGAGAGAAATAAAGTAAAAACTGCAAAGAAGAAGAAATTGAAAAGTTAGGGAATTGTGAAAAAAATAAACCCCAAAAAAAAAAAGAAATGATTATTTTTCTTTCAGAACTCTGTAGCTTTCAGGCTGTCTCACAATCAGATTAATGTTTGCAAGTTTTATACATATGAAATAAAAAAAAATGCTGAATTTACTCTATTACAGGACAGAATGAACCAGTATGGAGTAGTTCTGTTTTAAGATGGGTTTCCCTTCCAAAACCCCTAGTATTATAAGAGCCGCGACACGAGAAAACCAACAAAGTGGTTGTGCCCCGAGTGCAGACTCAGATCAGCCTGGGCATCCACCCAGTCTGATCAGAGTCTTTGCTGTCCGCATGTAGATAGCTTAGACCCTTAGCTACCCTTTAAGCACTTAGCGAAGAGTCTGGTCAGACTGGGCAGATGCCCAGGCTGATCTGAGTCTGGGTGGGCGCACAACCACTTTGTTGGTTTTCACATGTCGCCACTGCCCGGCCGGGTAGCGCAATCGGTAGGGCACCTGACTCGTAAGTCAGAGGTCCTGGGTTCGAATCCCGGTCTGGCCACATACTTTCGTTTCTCCTTCCGCTGATTCAAGAAGGGCAGTTGTCAGTTACTGGCGAAAGTATGTGCACTTAGTACTGGTTAACCGCTTAGGAGGTCTAAGCCTGCCCAGGAATAGTGTGGTTAGGTTAACTGACCGTCCCGACATGACCTTAGTTGTTTACCGTGGACGTTAAGCATCAAATCAACCAACCAACCATGTCGCCACTCAAATTTAGTAGTGACAACATATCAGTCAATAGTTGGCTTCTGTACAGCCAATCAAATACAGCCCAGTGCTCCAGGTAAGAAGGGGTAATAGGTAGAGATGCATATCAGTTCACAGTTTAAATCGGATACCAGTGTTTCATATTCGATTGATACACCGAATCAGATGTTCCAGTATCGAACATACCAAACCTTTGTCCTAGATGGTTGATAGTGTTTCATGTTTAAAATCCTTTGATTTTATGAATATAGATCTTGAAATTTCGAACTCAAATACATCTGCCTTTCTTTCATTGTGTCAGACATTTTTAGCTCACCTGAGCCGAAGGCTCACAAGGTGAGCTTTTAGTATAGGCTTGGTCCGTTGTCCGTCGTCCGTCCCTGCGTCGTACGTCGTACGTCCACACTTTTAAACATTAATATTTGCTAAAGTAGCTGGCCAATCTTGATTAAATTTTATGTGTAGCATGGTTGGGGTGGGGGATTGATTGGATATAGTTTTGAGACTGATTGGTTTAAAACTGGTTACCATGGCAACAGAAAGGTCCCATAGACTTATAATGGGGAAAATGTTGTCCGGGCCCTAGCGTCTTCATTTTTAATTGCAACTTCTTCAAACTTGCAGGTATCCAGGACAGTCAATACATCTCGGACCAGTTCGAATTTGGGCCAGGTTGGATCATTTTTTTCAGAGTTACTTGCCCTTGAGCGATAAAATATTTTCCCATAGACTTACAATGGAGAAAATGTTGTCCGGGCCCTAGCTTCTTCATTTTTGATTGCAACTTCTTCAAACTTGCAGGTATCTAGGACAGTCAAAACATCCTGGACCAATTCGAATTTGGGCCAGGTTGGATCATTTTTTTCAGAGTTACTTGCCCTTGAGCGATAAAATATTTTCCCATAGACTTACAATGGAGAAAATGTTGTCCGGGCCCTAGCTTCTTCATTTTTGATCGCAGCTTCTTCAAACTTGCAGGTATTCAGGACAGTCAAAACAAATCGGACCAGTTGGAATTTGGGCTAGGTTGGATCATTCTTTTTAGAGTTACTTGCCCTTGAAAGATAAAATATTGTAACGTGGGCCGACCTGCAAACAAACCCCGTCAGTGGAAAAGCATGCTCACCCACCAAGGGCAGTTTATTTGCTTATATACCCCAACATTTACTCGATCACAAACTACCGAGTTTGTAATTTGCATATCTATTTATATCCGTGACCTTATACCGTCACATTACTTCCCCCTCCGAGAAGTCTCGTCCCGAGACTTGGCCTGGGAATGACATGGGTAAGGCAACTCCGGTCTGGCAGTTGACCTTATCCCACCGCTGCCACCAATTATGTTACGAGCCGAGGTTCAGCAGTTTAAACTCTCTTCAAGGATCATATACCTCGCAGTCCGAACTATCCCTGGCCCACAGTGAGGGTTCTGACTGCCAAGTATTACAGCGCAAGATCTGGTAGCCCAGGGAACGTCTGTGATATTGTCCCTTTTCTGGTGTCCGGATATACCGGCAGTCCGAATCGTCACTGGCTTACAGTGATTAGTCAGACTGCCCAGTGACAAAGCACTAGGGTTAAGGCTTTGTAAACAAAAAAAATGTGAACTTCAGAAACCGAAAAAATGCTTTAATGAGACAACCTTAGGCTGTCAACAAAAGGGAGAGAAAGCAAGACCCGAGATATTGTCATGCTAAACAAAATTTAATGAAAAATAAATGACTAGAAAAAAAAAAACTGTAACAACTTTCTTATATCTATTTAACTGACCGAGACGTGTACAAAAGACGAGAGACTAATAAGACATGACTAGACTGACTTTAAGCGACGAAACACAACAGACAAGACGGTAAAACGGCAGTGATCACTCGCAAGTACAGCAGCACATGATAAAATGTTCATGAAAATATATAAACAATCGAGAAATGCTTTGAATAATAATTCTTCCCCGTTACAACATTATGAGTACTAGTGCAATTCCATTATCTGTATGCCTGTGCGTAGAATGTGTACTCTAAAATGCAACAAAACCTAATAAAACTTATGTAGAGATGAGAAAAAAACTATCTTTGATGCTTAAAGATAATGCAAACTTTTCTAATTAAAACTAAACCTTAAAACTTATCAGAATTTGGAAAATAAGCCAAAATAAATGCGAACCAGTAAAACGTGACTGCACCCTACGAAATCAAAAGTCTGAAGTTATCCCTCAAACGCGGGAGCTCGTTTAAATATTCCCCCGTCCCGCATCCCACAACCCGCAACACAAAAGAAGCATGATTCCCCCATCCCAAGCCGAAGATGCTGAGGGGTCACATGATCCCGCAGACGCAGGAACGTGGGAAGACGTTCCCGCAAGAAAGTTGCGACGTCGGCCATATTGATTTTATAACGGAAAACCTGAGGGTCGCCCACTTTAAATGCAAATATCTCTAAAACCTTAAATTAAACTTATGATAAAACTTATATGAAAATGTTCCCCATTAAATTTACTAACTGACTCTTACACCAAGAAAACCTATGAAAAGCTGTACTGAGCGAAGGACCACTGTAAACGAGGACTTCTAACTTTGACAATTGTTTGTTTTGACAGTAACTAGGTAACGACAGACTGTGTACTTTTACACTCCCACAATTCAACACACGCATAATCAATACACACCAATATGGAGGTCACCAGCTACAAACACTCTTCTCGCATACACATTTTACAAAAATACAAAGTCTTATTGAAGATTACAGGAATAACATAGGTGCAAAATTGAGAGGTAGGTTGACTATTTACAAATGCAATGACTGTCAGTAGGGTGAAATGAGAATGGAAGGAGCAAACAGGTATAGATCGGTAACAATGAAAACAGCTGATTTTAGCAACGTGTTTGGTGATCAATACACAAGCTGATTTAGGCTAAGAAAACTGGGTCACTACAATATTTTACCTTAGACTTATAATGGGGAAAATATTGTCTGGGCCATATCTCCTGAACCAATAGATGGAATTTAACCAAACTTGCATGGATACATCATTGGGACAAGTTTAAGAGCTGTTTAGATTTTGGTGACCTTGACCTGATTTTCCAGGTCACTGGAGGACTTACATGACAATATCTTGTACCCACTACATCTCCTGAACCAATGAATCGAATTTGTCCAAACTTGCATGGATACATTGTTGCGACAAGTTTAAGAGCTGATTAGATTTTGGTGACCTTGACCTCATTTTCAAGGTCACTGGAGGACTTAGATGACAGTTTCTTGTACCAGTGATATCTCTTGAATCAATGGATGGAATTTCACCAAGCTTGCATGGATACATCATTCGGACAAATTTTAGAGGTGATTTGATTTTGGTGACCTTGAACTCATTTTCAAGGTCATAGTCATCTATGTAGGATATCTTTAGAACTAGTGGTTGGATTTTCCCCAAACTTGCCTAGATATTTTACTTGTTCTGGCTTTTTATGCCCCCCTGACGATAGTCAGGGGGCATTAAGATTTGCTCCTGTCTGTCCGTCCGTCCATCTGTCCGTCGGTCTGTCTGTCCGTCCGTTCGTCACACTTTACGGTATAGAGTTTGTGTAATCAGCTCCTCCCACAGTTTTCAGTGGATCTTTTTCAAACTTTGCATACATGTTGTGGACATATTGAAGATGTGCATGTGGGTCTTTGTTGGAGCTAGAATTAATTTTGACAGAATTACGGCCTTTTGAACTTAGTCATTTTAGCAGAAAATCAGGCAAATTTTTGCATTGTAGGGTATGTAGTTTGTGTAATCAACTCCTCCCACAGTTTTCAATGGATCTTTTTCAAACCTTGCATACATGTTGTGGACATATTGAAGATGTGCATGTGGGTTTTTGTTGGAGCTAGAATTGATTTTGACAGAATAACGGCCTTTTGAACTTAGTCATTTTAGGCAAATTTTTGCATTGTAGGGGTAGTTTGTGTAATCAACTTCTCCCACAGTTTTCAATGGATCTTTTTCAAACCTTGCATACATGTTGTGGACATATTGAAGATGTGCATGTGGGTTTTTGTTGGAACTAGAATTGATTTTGACAGAATTACGGCCTTTTAAACTTAGTCATTTTTTGGCAAATTTTCACATTTGTAGGGTGTGGAGTTTGTGTCATCAACTCCTCCCTCAGTTTTCAATCGATCTTTTCCAAACTTTGCATACATGTTATGGACATATTAGAGATATGCATGTGGGTTTTTGTTGGAGCTAGAAATAATTTTGGCAGAATTATAGCCTTTTGAACTTAGTCATTTTAGGCATATGTTTGCTTTGTAGGGTACTAGTACTTTGTGTAATCAACTCCTCCCACAATTTTCATTGGCTGTTTTTCAGACATTGGAGACTTGTTGTGAACATATTGAAGATGTGCATGTTGGTTTTGATAGGAAAAAAATAATTCTGAAGGAATTATGGCCTTTTAAACTTAGTCATTTTGGGCTGCATTTTGCACTGTAAGGTATAAATTTGGTGTAATGTTTTCAGTGGATTCTTTGGAAATAGCATTTGTGCTTGAAAGGTGCTTTAAGGATGTATGCATGTCCTGTGACAGGCGCTGCACGGGGGCATCATTAGTGTCTTACAGACACAATTTTCTAGTTATTCATTAGAGGGGATGGGAAATGGGCTGGTGGGGGGACATCAGTTTTTCTCTGAAAAACATTTCTAGTTTGATTTAATTTCACACAAGTGATTGGTATTACAATATCTTGGACAAGTTCGCGTTTCAGCATTCTGAGGTCAAGGTCAAGGTCACAGTGGCTGTTTTTAGAAAAACTCTGTCATCCCTCTGGCTCTTTCATTTATGGACCGATTTGGATTAAACTTCACACATATGTTTAGTATGACAGTATCTAGAACAAGCTCGCATTTCAGGGTGCAAAGATCAATGTCAAGGTCACAGTGGCTATTACTAGAAAAACTTTTTCATCGCTCTAGTGCTTTCATTTATTGACCATTTTTGATTTAACCTCACACAAGTGATAAGTATAGCAATATCGTGGACAAGTTTGCGTTTCAGCATTCTGGGGTCAAGTTCAAGGTCACAGCGGCTATTTTTAGAAAAACTTTGTCATCGCTCAAGTGCCTTCATTTATGGACAGATTTTTTTTATGCCCCCGTGACGATAGTCAGGGGGCATTAAGATTTGCCCCTGTCTGCCGTCTGACCATCTGTCCATCCTTTTGTCACACTTTGTGGTATAGAGTTTGTGTAATCAACTTCTACAGTTTTCAATGGATCTTTTTCTAACTTTGCATGCATGTTGTGGACATATTTGACAGTTTCAAACTATCAGGTTTGTTCAGTTGATGATCCTCATTTTACCTTTGACCTTTTACTCAGGTGAGCGGCTCAGGGCCTCATGGCCCTCTTGTTTATTGTCCTGTGAGTAGGTCAGTGTCTATCAGACTGGGTATGTCATTTTCACAGAAGTGAGTAATGGGACTTCAGTGTAAGATTATCCGTTCAAGTGCATAAGGAATGTATTATTCAAAGTAGTTTGGCATGTACAGGCAGTATGTGTTTTAATCAAATATGCAGATCACTCTTTTCTGTACTTGCTGAAAACTTCAAATGATATATCAAATATCAATCATTTTGTATCGATACGAATATTGTATTGACAGTTTTGATCAATATACACCCCTAGTAAAAGGAATAATTTAAAGTTAGTTTTCCACACTTCTGCATTGAAACATATTTTGTGACCACTCATTAGAACTGTCTAGCAGTGAAGGTTCTTGTGAGGAGGCATGCAGAAACGGTCGTAATGAGGGGTCAGTGGATTTGTTTTTGTTGAAGAATAAGGAAAATTATTTTTGGACGTCAAAATTCCACTTTTTTTGAAGTTCTGATGATTATTTTGCACGCTTAACATGCTTTATTATTTTAAAGTACTTCCTAGAAATATGACTTCCATTTTCCACATGAATTTATTAAGCATGACTGTTTATCTCTCAAAAAGTTTTTTCTGGTGATGACTGATTACACATCATGATTATCTTTGTGTGAAAAGATCATAAATCATGCGTAAAAACTAATCAGATTACCCTATGTATCGTTGTACACTGTCAGTCAGATCTTTCTTAATTTTTCCTCAGAATTCAGGAGCCAGTTGATGCCATTAGTTCACAAGACATTATATTTTCATTAACAAACATTATATATTCTTTGCCAAAAGTTTAGCATTATTATTTGTGAAGTTAGCTGCAGAAATAACAGATAGGGGGGACTTCTGATTAGTAATATAGTAATATACGACCCTTGATGTTTGAAAACCTGCAGCTGTTTGGATACACAACACCAAAAGTTGAGGCCACTATATATAAAATTTAATAAAGAAACTCTCATCAATACTTGTCTTGATAATTTTTTATGCCCCTGAAGCATGCATCCATTTGTAACAAATTGTGTCTCAGCAATAACTTAAAAAACTACTGAAGCAAATTTGATGAAATTTCACAGAAAGATAAAGCATAATGAGAAGGTGTGTCGCGCACAAGATTTGGGTCCCTATGCCCATGGTCAAGGCCACAATTGGGTCAAAGGTCAAATCATGTCTTAAATCGTGTCTCAGCTATAACTTATAAACTACTGAAGCAAATTTGATGGAACTTCACAGAAATTTTAAAGCATAATGAGAAGGTGTGTCACATACAAGATTTAGGTTCCCACACCCCAGGTCAAGGTCACTGTCAGGGGTTAGATGTCAAAACGTGTCTCTGTAATTACTTTAAAACTACGTAAATGAATTTCATCAAACTTCAGACAGATAGAGCATAATGAGAAGGTTTGTCACATATAATATCAATAGGTCAAGGTCACAGTCTGAGGTCAGGATTTCAAATCATGTCTTGGCAATTGCTCAGAAATGTACCAAAGCAAATTTCCTTTAATTTCACTGAAAGATAAAGCTTAATGAGAAGGTAAGCCACACCAAGGTCAAAGTCAGAGGACAAAGGTCAAGTTGTTTCTCACTAATTACTAAAAGACTTCTTAAGCAAATTGGATTTAACTTCTTCCAGTGTTAAACATAATGAAATGGTATGTCACAAACAAAATCAAGGTTCCCATGCTGAAGGTCAGGGTCACAATCAGGGGTCAGATTATATCTCCAAACTGACTTAAGACTACTGAAGTGAATTTCATCCAACTTCACAGAAAGGTATAGAATGATAAAAGGGTGTCTCACTTGCAAGATTTGGGATTCCTTGCCCAAGGTCAAGGTCACAATCAGGGGTCAAAGGTCAGTTTAGGAGCCTACGGGGGCATTTGTTACATACTGTAACATTTCTTGTTCTATGAATTTTTATCAGTTTTATCCTCTTGAAAAATGTCCATCTTTGAAACTGTCACTTCAAATTAAAATAAAATTCAATTCAAACATATTTCAGGGTGTCCACAATTTAAATAAAGCAAATTTCCCTGACTTTTCCCTGACTAAAATCAAATTTCCCTGACTAAAGTTTTTGTATTTTGCACGTAAAGTTCTAACATCTGTTGGCCTCCTCCTCCCCTACAGCCAACCCTTTGCACCTTTTACTTTACCAACTGTAATTGTATTACTCTTTATACATGTAGTTTTATTTATTTTTTTTTCTTTGAATTTATTTTCTATATTTCTTTTTCTACATACATACATGTACATGTATTTTAAAAAGTTATTTAATATACTGTTGGATGAGTGCTTGAATTAAATGCATGTCATAAAACAGGGAAATCTGTTGGCCTCCTCCTCCCCTACAGCCAACCCTTACCAACTTTTTTGCTACCAATTGTCATTGTATTACTCTTTGTATTTCTAATTTTGTTTTTTAATTGATTTTCTTTGATTTTGTTTTCTATTTTCTTTTTCTACATACATACATGTACATGTATTTACAAAAGTAATCTATACTGTTGGATGTGGTGCTTGAAATTAGATGCATGCTAAAATGGACAAAAATACAAATTAAAAGATCCCAAACCCTATCCCCAACATCAAAGGGAAAGATTGACAAAGACATCCCAACAAACAATAAATAACAAGTGATAAGCTGAGTCAGCAGCTCTTTCCCAAATAGGTGGCAACTCAGCTATCTTTACTGAACTGAATAATTTAGACCAACAGAACGGTTACAACAGACAAGCAAATTATACAAAAAAACATTTAACAACTATTTTTACCTATTTTCTATTTTTATTATAGAAGGGTTAAAATGAGAACACAATAAATTAAACAGCACCAAACATAAAACAAATGCAACTGCAACGAAAGTACTGCCTTTTACAAGCAAACCAAATAAGATTTATATCTCTTCATAAGTATGCACTTCAAAATGAAATTGATATAAGTCTTTTTAGGCTCTTCAAAATTTAAAGACACAATTCTTTTTTACATCATTAAATTTCGAAGTGCCTAAAAAGACTGATTTTGAAATTCATACTTATGAAGAGATACAAATCTTATTAGGTTAGCTTGTATTTTGTCCATTTTGGCATGCTACTCCACAATGTCCTTATCCACAGAGTTAACTGAGCTACAAATCATAGAATAACTGGTCAATCATATAAAAAATAGAATGAAATTTAACTAATACAAACAAATAAGAATGTTTTTAGTTTCCACATATCAAAACCTACATGTATATGTTGTACAGTAAGTTTGCTTAACATATCTAAAATATTAAGCAACAATGCCTATGATACTAAATTATATCAGTTAGAAATGTTGACTACTAATAATTTGTAGACATTTAGTGTGAAAGACTAAATAAACACGACAGAAGATTAAGTTATTTCAAAATTCCCTGACTTTTCCCTGACTTTTTGCTTAAATTCTAAAATTCCCTGACAAATTTCAAAATTCCCTGACAATTCCCTGACCTTGAAAAAATATTTTTTCCCTGACTTTTTCCCTGACCATGGACACCCTGTCTTTTATTGCCTTTGCACAACAAGTACAAGTACAAATAAAAAAATTGTTTTACTCAAAAAAGTCAACCCGCCAAATTTCTTCAGTCTGCTAAATTGGGACAAAAATGTCAACAGGTATTTCTTTAAGTATTCCATTTTTCCAAATCCATAAATCAATTGTCGTTTAATAGCTTGCAAATTTTCTGCAGAATTTGTAACAAAGGCACTATAGAGCTGAAATATGCTTAACTTTTGGTGAGGTGTATATTTTTGCAGGGCAACAGCTTTTTCAGCAAAAATATTAACAAGCTTGATGTACTAGAAGACTTAACCTTGACTAATGACTTTGTTAACAATGCTTCGAAAAACTGGGCCCGGATTGTATGAGGGTTTGGAAAGTTCATAGAATTTTGTTATGAAATAGTGTATAGTACAGTAGTAACATTAATTTCAACATCTGTTCTATGTCAAGCAGTCCAGCCATTGTTGCTTTCTCCACAGCTGACTGCAATATCCACTACTTCCTATTTTTGCACACACTTTCTACCCTACACCAGGAACTAACACTGAAAATGTCCCAAGTTCTAAAGCCCCTAATTTGGCCAAAAATACATGTATTTTCACCATCAAAAATCTTCATGCACATGTATATCTTAAATATGTCTGCAGTTTTGAACTGATCAACAAGGGCTTCGCAAGCGGCGCATAATACGCCCGTTTCAATGTCCTAAAGGAGTTACAGAATGAACAAGATTGTTTACAAAAGGATAGACAGGAGACAAACAGGGGCAACCACTCTATAATTAACTAGAACTGTCGGCATATCCGACTATACCCCCGCTTAATTGCTTAAATCAAATGGTGTTATTTTCGTAACAAAAAGCATAAAGAGGGAGAGAAATCATTGTTACCATGTACACCAAATATGAATGGCTGCTGTGAAATCTGTTACAAAAAAAATACATTATTCAAAGTCAGGAGAGAAAGATAATTGGAAAAATATAGGGAAGAATAAGCAGGAGAAGACTTGTTATCAATCCCACAATACAACAAGTTATCATCAACCTGCATACAAAATCCCTACTCTAACTAACAGATGCATTGAAATCTTTTGCGACAAAAATGCATTATTCAAAGTAAAGAGAGAAAGAAAATCGGACAAATACAGGGAATAAAAAGAGGAGAAGTCTGGTTCTCAATCCCACAATACAGTAAGTCATCATTAACCTGCATACCAAATATGACTAATCTAGCTTGCATGGTTGTGGAGAAATCTTTGATGAAAAAGTTCATTATTCAAAGTATGGAAAGAAAGAATATTGGACAAATACAGGGAAGAATAAGCAGAAAAAGGCTGGTTCTCAATCCCACGATACAACATATCGTCATCAACCTGCATACCAAATGGGACTACTCTAGCTTGCATGGTTGTGGAGAAATCTTTGTCGAAAAATTTTATTATTCAAAGTATGGAAAGAAAGAATATTGGACAAATACAGGGAAGAATAAGCAGAAAAAGGCTGGTTCTCAATCCCACGATATATCATGTCGTCATCAACCTGCATACCAAATATGACTACTCTAGCTTGCATGGTTGTGGAGAAATCTTTGACGAAAAATTTCATTATTCAAAGTATGGAAAGAAAGAAAATCGGACAAATACAGGGAAGAATATGCAGGAGAAGGCTGGTTCTCAATCCCACAATACAACATGTCATCAACCTGTATGCCAAATATGACCAGTCTAGCTCGTATGGTTGTGAAGAAATCTTTGATGAAAAATTTGGTTAAATGGGGACGGAAGGACAGGCGAACGGACGGACAGATGTAAACCAGTATACCCCCCCCCCCCCCCCCCCCCCCCCCCCCCCCCACTTTTTCAAAGTGCGGGTATAATGACTGCAACATCATCTAAATATTTAACACATGAAAAACTGTTAGTATTCCAATCAAAGTACTGAAAGGCGGGCATTTTATTCAAATGATTTAGAGGAGGTGTTATGAAAAAGTTAACGCACAGACATATAATGGGTGATGACAGAGGCACACCATTCCATCAGCTAGCTTTTCGGGATGAAATTTAGATAAAATCCTAGAAAACAGTAGGGCTTTGTCAAATATTTAGATAATTTTAATGAATACCAGAAATCACAATTGTTAAGCAAAGAAAAAAGGTTCTATAAACAGCAGTACAGCAATAGTTATGAAGTGCTTTGTTGGCATTTAGTGCAAAAATTTAAGTTGTCTTGACTGCATGTTTGCGGTTCTCTACACTTGTTTCAAATTAACCAGGAAATGCCATTAGGCAAGCTTTTTACTGCATACAGCGTAACGGAATACTCCTGATGGACCATGAAAGACTCTTCACTGACTCCTAATGATAAAAGAGCGACCGTAGTCTGTCTAAACTGGTTAAATGCTGACTGCAGTCACTCTGCAAAAAGACTAAATATCCATTGCATCCATCTGCAAAAGATCACTTTTAATTGCAGTCATTTGTAAGATATAAAATGATGACTGCTGTCTTTTTCTTGTTCAGTTATATTAGTCAGACAAGATGAAAGTCATAACAACACTGCCTAGTGGCCACAACCTAGTAATCTCATCCTTAATGACACATCAGTACAATCAGTCAGCTTTAACTATGCTTTGCATAGCACAGCTGGTCTTTGCTTTGGATTTTTTTTTAAAGAAGCCAACTTGTATTCACCCATCGGCGAATAATTTACGTAATGTATTTATACGCGTTGATCGCTGGGATAAACATTGATTTTTAAAAGTCTCAAACTGAAGCTTTTTTATTTTCAATTTGTATAAATCAACATAGATTATGACGAATCATTCTACCTTGTTCAATGGGCTGGATTTTTGAAACTATACAGAAATGTCAGAACTATTTTCTCTGTTTCAAAATGTAGAGCGCGTAGCGTAGGCTAAAAAAACAGAGATATGTTAAGACCTCTGCAAAACCGTTTTGACAACCGTAGCTATAGACGGGCTAACAGCCCGTCTAAAATTAGCTTCCAAGGTAAGTGGAATAAGTGAGATAACCTAAATACACTAGATATACCATTTTAAGTTCTACTTTTTTCCCTTGACAATATATTGTACAATAAAACACAAAAATAGCCTATGAGAACTAATGAAAGGGATTAACTCTTAAAACGAAGAAAGGGAGAGCAGCCATTTTTGTACGCGACACATCGTTAGGACTTCATACACATTGCTTTGAAGTCTTATTAAGATATCCCAAACGGTTATCTAGTTACGGCGCGTACAAGACTTACAGGGAAAAAATTAATCAAAGGGGCATAACTTCAAAAGTAAGAAAGGGAGGCAACCATTCTTGTACGCGACACGTTCCCCCACCCTGATACATATGCCTACCAAATTTCATGAAGATATCCCAAATGGTTACTGAGTTATGGCGTGTACAAGAATGTTTACGGACGGACGGACAACGCCACAACATAATACGTCCGTTTTTTCAAAATGGGTGTATAAAAACTGTAGGATGAACTTGCCTCTGTAATTGTGACGGATGGGTAAAACATAATGCCCTCTGACTATCATCATTGGAGCAAAAAAAAAACATGACCCGGAATTGTGGGAGTTAACAGGCATGCCTAGATGAGCATTTTGGAAGCTACATATATTCAGTCCTTCGTAAAGACACAAGGAACCTACACTAGTCTTGCCCTCTATGGGTAACAAGACAAGTAGCCCAAAGGGCAACAGTTGCTCACCTGAGAGACATTGTAAAGCTATAGGGATATTTAAGATGCTCAAGGGCAGCTAACTCCACAGTCAGTGGTCCAATCAGGCTGAAAATTAAACTCATCCAAAACATTATGTATGCCCTCATTTAATATATGCAAGTTTAAAAAGTATCCGATCAAGAGCACAACAGACAGACCTGTCAAAGGCCGCTAACTTCGTAGTGGTTGGCCTGATCTGGCCAAAATTTGAACTTGTTTAAGATATTATGCATTTCCTCATTACCTGCAAGTTTGAAAAGGATCGGATCAGTAGAAACCAAGAAAAAGTGGTGACATGGATTTTTTGGATGCTCAGGGCAGGTACTCCATAGTCAGTGGTGGGATCTAGCCAAAATGCTAACTAATCCAAGCTTTTATGCATATCCTCATTACCTGCAAGTATGAAGAGGATCCGATGAAAAATGAAAATGTGATGTTTTCTCCATTATAAGACTTTGGAATTTTTTTCAAACGCTCAAGGGCAGCTAACTCTGTAGTCTGTGCTCAAATCCGGCCAAATTTCGAACTCGTCCAAGCTCTTATGTATGTCATCATTACCTGCAAGCATGATAAGGATCTAATCAAAAACCTTGATTGCAGCACCCTGAAAGTCAAATTTGCTCGAGATATTGTCATGCCCTACATTTGTGTGAATTTATTTTAAAATCCGTTGAGAAATGTAGGTGCTAGAGCGATGACAATGTTTTTCTAAAAATAGCCACAGTGACCTTGACCTTGGGCACAGCATCCTGAAAGTCAAACTTGCTCGAGATATTGTCATACCCTACATTTGTGTCAAGTTATTTCAAAATCCATGGAGAAATGAAGGTGCTAGGGCGTGACAAAGTTTTTTCTAAAAAAAGCCACAGTGACCTTGACCTTGGGCACAGCACCCTGAAAGTCAAACTTGCTCGAGATATTGTCATGCCCTACATTTGTGTGAAGTTATTTTAAAATCCGTTGAGAAATGTAGGTGCTAGAGCGCTGACAAAGTTTTTCTAAAAATAGCCAGTGACCTTGACTTTGGGCCCAGCACCCTGGAAGTCCTACTTGTTTGAGATATTGTCATGCCCTACATTTGTGTGAAGTTGATATAAAATCCGTTGAGAAATGTAGGCCCTAGAGCGATGACAGTTTTTCTGAAAATAGCCAGTGACCTTGACCTTGGGTGCAGCACCCTGAAAGTCAAACTTGCTCGAGAGATTGTCATGCCCTACACTTGTGTGAAGTTATATTAAAATCCGTTGAGAAATGTAGGCAATAGAGCTATGACAAAGTTTTTCTAAAAATATGTGATGTTTTCTCCTTTATAACACTATGGGATTTTTCTTCAAACGCTCAAGGGCAGCTAACTCCGTAGTCTGTGCTCGAATCCGGCCAAATTTCGAACTCATCCAAGCTCTTATGTATGTCATCATTACCTGCAAGTATGATGAGAATCTAAGCAAAACAGATGAGAAAACGTGATGACGCCATTTTCCCCATTGGAACCCTATGGGATTTTTTTCAAGCGCTCAAGGGCAGCTAACTCCGTAGTCTGTGCTCGAATCCGGCCAAATTTCGAACTCATCCAAGCTCTTATGTATGTCATCATTACCTGCAAGTATGATGAGAATCTAAGCAAAACAGTTGAGAAAACGTGATGACGCCGTTTTCCCCATTATAACCCTATGGGGTTTTTTTCCAAGCGCTCAAGGGCAGCTAACTCCGTAGTCTGTGCTCGAATCCGGCCAAATTTCGAACTCATCCAAGCTCTTGTGTATGTCATAATTACCTGCAAGTATGATAAGGATCTAATCAAAAACAGTCGAGAAAATGTGATGACGCCATTTTCCCCATTATAACCCTATGGGGGCTATCTGTTGCCATGGAAACCAGAGTTCTGAGCTGATCGGCACCAAAACCTAATGCAGCCTTTTCCCCACCCAAATGATGCTTCAGATAAAATTTGATTGCGATCGACCCACTGGTCTCCGAGATATTTATGTTTGAAAGTGTTGACACACCCACCCACGCACGCACCCACGGACGGACGACGGCTCGACTCCCATCCTATAAGCTCACCTCTGAGCCTTCGGCTCAGGTGAGCTAAAAATGGGGCAAGGTCAGGACTAGTCTGTGCACAGCAAAAGGATAATTTTATTTCAAGCTCGCAGGTGATTCAAACTAGAGCCAACAAATCTTGTCCTACTAATTTTAATGATAGTATTCACCGTTCCAAAGCCATGTCTACTTTAAACAGATATACAGCCCTTCATAAAATCTTCTAGGACATTCAACATGTGCGATTTTATTTGTTGGACTATGTCACAGGCCAGGTTGTTGCATTGGCCTGTTGTACACTACCAGGAAACCTTCAAGGGACTTCCGGGTGTAGCTTGAACTATCAATTTAGGGAAGATGAATCAATTTTTTAGGTGGTTTTACCATTACTTTTGTTCCTGAGGGAGACAACTTTTGTGACTTCCTGTTGTTTCCTGGACAAAAAAGTCCCAAAGGGATGGCTGGCTTGCCTCAAGATTTTGGACTCAAGGGCTTAACCAACTGAGCTACTCAGACTCGCTTCCACAAGGGGTTTACTTTTATTGGAATGAATTTGCTACCAGAGGAGCAAACTCTTGCCCACATTGAAAAGGGAGGCAAATATGAAAATGGCAGAGTTTCTTTAACTGGGTACCAGTCACCTTATTGTGGACACCAAGTTTGGAGTAAAATGACTCAGAAACAATTTTGTTTCATACATTTTAATGATAAATAAGTTAAAACAGGACAATACACCATACTCTTTTCCTTTACAACATTGTATAAAAAATAAAAGTGGCAAGTAAATAAAATAGATTTGTAAATAACAGGATTTTTAGTAAAAAAATAACTTTTCATCAAATGTTGACTACTTTTTATTCTTCACCTTTCACGCCTGCTTTTCGCAAGTATTTCAGAAAAGGACTCCAAAATTTGCTTTTACATTTAATTCCATGAAATTTTAAGTATTGGAATGTAAGTATTTAAAGGGATAAGAAGCTAGTAATGAAATGATAAATGAATGGAGTAAGGAAAAAGAGTGAGTATTTACATATTTACACACACACAAAGCATAGGTTGTAGAGCTTAAGAATCAACATGCACTGATTTAAAAACATAAAATGAGTAAAAGCCATTTGTTTCATCATTCTACTATTAGAACTCCTGATACGGTGGGGTTTTGACAATAATTTCAGACTAGGCCAAATAAAAAAAATATGTGTTTAGGGTAACGGGTCTGAAGACTTTAGGTAGGGTAGGCAAAGGTGCTTTATTTTTTTTTTTTCATTTTCTTTTTTTGACAGAAATACATTTCAAAATGCACAAAATTATATATTTTCAGAAAAGTTGGAAAAAAAAGTCTAGGTTTCAGTAGAAAATTTAGGTAGGGTCGGGGTACTCTCAACACAGTTACTTTTTTTATTTGGCCCTATTTGTCTGCATTAAAATGTTGTGGCCCCTCATTAGAACTGCCTCTTGGAGGCAATTCTAATGAGGGGTCCCAGCATTTTTGCAGAGAAATGAAAAATGTCCATGAAATCTCATCAAAAACCAACCATAACGGGTGCACTGTCTACTATCAATATTTTCACTAGTTAAACCTGGCAGTTCAGTTAATCATGATTAGAGTTTGCAAAGATAACACCACAGTCAACAGCAATCTGACAGAAATAAGATCCTGGACACTTTTATATCGCAAACCGTGTTTCCTTTAACTTTTGGAAATCAGAATCTGTATGTTTTTGTACTATTTTTATTTCTTTCTTTTTCTTTTTTTTTTTAGCATTTTTCTTTTTTTTCCTTTTTTTTTGGTTTGTTTGGCAAAAACAGAAACCTGATACTGACTTGCAGGGCAATGCATAAATTTATTTACACAAAATTTACAGCTGATAAGGGTTTACTGAAAGTTTGCATTAAGCCCTACTTTCAATACAAGAGAAGCATAGGATATTCAAGATAGTTGGTTGATTTGATGCTTAACGTCCACGGTAAACAACTAAGGTCATGTCGGGACGGTCAGTTAACCTAACCACACTATTCCTGGGCAGGCTTAGACCTCCTAAGCGGTTAACCAGTACTAAGTGTACATACTTTCGCCAGTAACTGACAACTGCCCTTCTTGAATCAGCGGAAGAAGAAACGAAAGTATGTGGCCAGACCGGGATTCGAACCCAGGACCTCTGACTTACGAGTCAGGTGCCCTACCGATTGCGCTACCCGGCCCGGCTATTCAAGATAGTGTTACTTTCTTATTTCCCAAACAAGACAAAGTTCGTACTGAATATTTAGTACTGAAATGACCCTAAATATTCAGACAGACTGGTCTGAGTAAAATTTGTAGACCCATATGAAACTTCTCCTGAAGGAGCAGTTTGATCAGGGTCTACATTATTCACAGTTCTCTAAGCATCATTTAGATGCAATGTGTGTAAAAATTCTTTTTCTAAAAATTTTCAAGCAATATTTGTCTGACTGCGATGTCCGAAGTTTTAGGGTCATTACGGCAACCCTGCACAAATGCAGTGCAGTCAAGAGCAAAGCCAAAAATTGAAACTTTACATTAGTTTTTGTTTGATATTAATTACTGACTAAAATTTCATGTATCAGAATCAAACTTCCATCAGATTGCAGAAAAAGCAAACATATCAGCTAACATGCTTTCAGCTAAAACAGAATAGTCTGACCAATAAACTCTATATAAAATGCCCTTTATAAAATAGCATTTGTAAAATGAAAGAGCTAGATTTGCTTATAACGATGAGGCCAATCATTTCACTTCATTCACACGATAAAATCTGATAGGACATTCACTCAGTTAAAATGATTTTAAAGCATTTATTACCTGACCTTAAAGCATGTTGGCAGTATATGGGCCTCATCACAGGAAACACAGGAACTGCAAAGGTTATTGAAGACCAGGGCCTAGTTGTTCAAAACTAAGGACATGAATAGTTAACAAGACGTTAAAAGGACTACGTGCATTAAGGCCCAAAAATGGCCCCCAACCAAAGTGACTCATATTGGTATGAATAATAGCTGTGTTACTCCCCTAAATGAAACTGATAAGGAAACTGGTGACAGACATTATATATGGGGACAAAATGGGGTCAAAGGTTATGACCCTTATGGCATTCTCTGTACAAGGAAAATAACATTGTCGTGTATTTGTTTGTAGCATGTAATTATACTTTTCTTTTTGAATGAGACAAATTAAGCATCCTGCATACAAACTGTTTGCGGGATATATAAATTTTGTCTTTTCATCCGTTTGGCCATTTGTTAGTATATTTGTTCATCCGTCTGTTTGTCTGTCAATTTTTCCTTCAAAGGTTTGCGTTAAACTTTTTTTGGTTGTTCTTATCACGTATATTGCATGTCAGCTTCTTTTCATATTTGGTTCATGATGTCTGTGAAGGAGTTTTTTGACAAGGGATATAAATGCCCCGGGGTTGGGCCCCTGGGTGGGGCTAGTGATCAATAATTAGGACTTAGGCATTGGTTGTAAATTATTGCTATTAATAGTATCAGTATACAAGTAAAGAGCCTCTTGATTATGTAGAGCAAAACTGAAATTGACTAGTTGACATTATTTTTACTGCTGTCCTAAGGTCAAGGTCACAGACATCAAAACTTATATTGGATTTGCATTAAAGTTTTCTGTAAATAAGTTTGTTTTGATCAGGCAGAGGCAGTGGCGGGGGTATATGTAATCCCCTGCTCACTTGTTCTTTGATCAACCTTCAATCTTTTGACTTGCTCTTGAAGGAACTTATTCATAATTTTTATTAGAGATTAGATTACTATCATAAATATAGTGACACATGATAATAAAAATGTTTTGCTGTCCATTTCAGCCTATATCTGTGCTGAAATGTGTCACTCAGTTTTGAGAGCCTAAATGGCAACATTTCAAACTATTTGCCGGCTGACTTCAAAATCAGTCAATTGCTGCTTGACATCTGTCAGTATGCACCAAAACAAATCAGTTTATTGATTTTATATGCAGAATCTTACGATTATTCAGGTTAATTAATGAAATAGATAGCTTCCTACTTTATAAACATGTAGGTATATCCAACAAAATGTTAAAACTCGAATAACTAGCTCTGGAATAGTGGCACCATGATTAGTAAAGTAAGTCTAACTTAAACAAGGTACCGTAATTTTCCTTAATATTGAGATAAAAATTCCTAAGCAGTGAGTACAAACCCTGATAAGACTGCTTCTTATTTAGAACAGTTTGCTCAGAAGCTAAACTGTTTTGTTTTTACAAAAAATGCTGCTTTTGGATAGCTGCTGAGCTGTTAAAGGTCCTATTGTAGGATAATTCAGACAATGCTACATTTTAGGATATTTACCTCATTTGTTGAAAGGTGGTAACATTTCACGGTAATTCAGTTTGTGATGGTTTACTTAAAATCACATTTACATCTTAGTTCTTATGCCTTTGAATTGACACTTACAGCCAGGTATACATTACAGGGCAAACTATAGCTAAACGGCTGTCCGCAGAATTCAGTTTTTTTAAGAATTAAATATGAGCACAATCATTAACCAACAAAATATTTCAATATGATGTGATTTACAGCAATATAAATCATGTGTGAAAAGGATTTTTTGGTTAAAGGTTGTGCTCTATTCTAATTTGTAAACTGAATGACTGAAAATTGAGCAAAAATGACAAATTCCATGGTTTTAGCCTGTTTCAACAGCCATTTTTCCATACTTAACGCACAGCAAGATTCAAACTGAAACTGAAATGAAACACTAGAGGTATTGGTCTAATGAAATCGTGCAACGAAATACTTTTATCTCGACTTTCATATTTTGACCTCAGATGGGGGCCAAAAAGTGGCCTTAACGCACGTAGTCCTTTCAAATGTGAATATCTCAAAGACGCCAATATTTTTTGTTGAAAAAATGTGAGATTTTGCAATGCAAAAGCTGCTCACATATTGTCAGCAAAAAGTATGTGTATTTGATAATTAAGTTGTAAAAAACTTAACGAATTGACCTCTGAAAAGCTTGTTAGACTAACGCTGCTTTGAACAACTGGGCCCAGCATGTGCATTAGCAGTCTGACTAGTTCACTCACTTCATAGAAGCTGTATTCGCATGGCAGCTATCATATACCAAAAGACAAGTTTTCTCATGACAAGGCTTACAAATGTTAGCCCTGATGGTCAGACCAAATGCAGGCTGGTCTGGACATTTGTCCTTGGTAAATGCATATTAATTACATTTCCTGTGTTCAGGCTCATAAAAAAACATGCTGCCTTTGTTTATTGCACTGTTTTCTTGCATTCTCTTTGAGAAACTGCTGAAGGTTTACATAAAACATAAAATTAAATGACTCGGCTGATATAACAAGAATTTGCAGCAGTGATTGTACCATCTTGTCACTGAACACATTTAGGTGGTACCTTATGGCAAGGATTACACCATCCATCAACATTGTCAATTGAATCATTTGATCTGGGTTGCTCGCCTGCAGAATGACATTTACCTTTCACCTAAATAGGACATTTTTCTCGTGTCATTAAGCCCTTTTCTTTCAGTTATTTTTTTTTAACTTTATTTTATTAATTCCATTTTACAAATATTTTTTTTGATTAAGTTAAATTTTATTTATCTCCCCCCCCCCCCCCCCCCCCCCCCTCCCCATTTTATTGTTATTATTTTTACTCTTTTTAGGCATATTGAGTGAGAGAACTCGGGTTTAACTCCCACCACCAACGAGGTCAAATGGAGATGGGACCTCGGTTTAGAGTCTCATCCGAAAGGCCCGAGAAGCAGGGGATTGATCTTGTGACCCCTGGATTGGTAGTTTGGAGTGTTATCCACTACACTACAGCCGCTACTTTTAGGCATAGTAGTTGAAGAGGTTGGTGGCTTTAAAGAAGCCAGTACTGTTCTTTAAATGCAGAAAAGAGATTAGGTTTGACGAAGTGAATAATGTAAGATTCTGAGTACTGAAGGACATACCATTAATGGATTTGATCATGAAAGACATTTCCAATTTTCAGATTTGCAGCTAATTTTTGTAATATTTCTTCACTACTGCATTCAAATTTATGCAAACAATGACAATTGAGAAATAAGTGATAAACTTAATTGTCCTGTGGCCAATGTACAACCGGAGATCAGGACATCCTTAGTTTTGCCTTAGATAAATGATGAATGTCATTCTACAGGCGGACAGCCCATCACTTCTGTTCTGTCTGTGAAAGAACTTGGGTAGTTTAGAAGTCACAACACAGGGTGTGTCTCTAACTCAACAAAGGCAAGCTGTGGGGTGGAGGGTACTGGCTGAAGTCTGACACTTGGCAGTACCTGAAATTGAGAAATTTGAATTGAATTTAATTTTTTTGAAATTCTTGAAAAGGTGACACTGAAGGTGTATGGGTACTCAACTATGTATTTTCTGCCATTTTTAACAAGGGAGACAACTTTTATGACTTCCTGTTTGCTTCCATGGAAGTCAACAACTAAATGATAGAATTTGCCCCAAGAGTAGCAAATGATTATCATCAAGAGTTGACCCCCAAAAACAAAGGCCATAAATGAAAATGACAGTTGCTTCCCCTGGACATGAAAACATCTATCTTAAAAAAGTATCTTTGGTCAATTTTGTCATATTTCTGCGCAAATGGTCCTCATGAGAACCGCCAACTGGCTGAGGCAGTTCCAGTGACTGGTCACAAAATACTGTACAGTGTAATGTGCTGAAGTATTAAAGACACCTAAAACCATTAATTTTCCATTATCCCAAATAGAACAGGGTTCTCGTTTGACTCCAGATCAGGAGTCCTAGACTCCTAATTTTGGTCTGGGACTCCAACTTTTTTGGAAAATTTATCAAAATTACATACTGGGACTTCTGTTTTGCTCAATTTTGTCTCTGAGACTCCTGGGTCCGAGGTTATAAAACTTGAGTATAATCTCAAACTCAAAATAAAGCATACTGATTGGCTGCTTCCGAGCATGTGCTCCTAAGCAGCCAATCAGTGTGCTTTATTTTGAGTTTGAGAATGTTCTCAAGTTTTATAACCTCAGGGCCTGTTTTCAAAATCTTTGTGAGAACCCTGTAGAAAATGAATGGTTTTAGGTGTCCCAATATTTAAGTACATGGGAGAAATAAGAGATTACGTTGCTACTCAACAAATATCTGGAGATCTGTTAAAAGATCTAAACAGAATTGCTGCTGCTAATTCGTTGAATAATTTTGGGTTTACTGTCCTTCCATAAAGAGAATCATAGTCAGTTTAAGTTTCTTTTCTTTTGAATCAACAGGACTTTTTGCACTGTCAGATATTTTCTATAGTGGTTTGTGGATTAATAGTGTCACTAGAGCCTTACTTGTCTAACGCAACCAAGCGTCAGAGCAATTGATCACAATTTACCAGCTGATTCATGATTGTATCAAGATCTATATGTGATCATCGTTATCTCCGTTTTTTGTATTCTAATTTCTACTGATATTCTGTTCCTCTCACTTCATAAAGACAGTGTAAGCATTTTCTTGGTAGTTACTACTCAGTATAGTACTTGACATGCTTGAAATGCAATCACAGATAGTAAAGACAAAACCGAGTTTAGATTTTAGGTAAATTTGAACTTGGAATTGCCCTGCCGCCGACACTGAAATTGGACTAGCCACGTCTCGTTTCTGCTAGTCACTGGCAGGACCGAATTTGACCTAGCCCAACCAAAACTCACAGTAATAAAAATTTTGATGTACACATGTGTACATATCTGCAGCAGTGAAATGGTATTGGCAAAGCAGATTTAGACTCAGTCATTGACCTGTGAATTTACTTACTTGTCCACCTTGTATTTTTCCATGACGGCTTGCTGTGGATGAGATGCAGCCTTCAAGTATGTCGAGTGTAGATCTTTGAGACAGTCAACAAAGTGACCAACTTCATAACCAGTTTTCTTTACCATATTTGAAGGCTGGGAATGAAAGATAAATAATTGTTTAAATGTCTTCCACTGCTTCTTTTAACCATTCAATAGGTCATGACAAAATATTTACACTTGCCACTGACTTCCCATCGGTGAACCTGTTAGAGCAACTGGCTTCATACACCGATGAAGGCCAACTGATCATTCGATGTTTTGTCAAGCGATGTCTTATGTTAACAAACATCTTGATCGGTTCTTGTAACGTTCGATTGACGCCACGTCAGGGCGACGGCTGTTTAACATTATGGCAGAACACATTGTTACTAACTTTTCTTCGATCCGTATTTTGACTATTCTAGTAGACACTAAATTACCATGAAAGAGGCACAGAGTGGTTCACAAATAAAGTGGAAATATAAGAATAAAATTTTGATTTTTCAGCGTTCATCGTGTGAAGAAGCCAGTGGTCGTCGCTAAAATTCTACAAGAAGCGCTTCGTGCTTCATGGAATTTTAGCTCCACCCACTGGCTTCATCATACGATGAATGCTGAAAAATCAAAGTTCAATTATTAAGTGATGCAACAAGTCAAATAAAACATCAATCATGTAATAACATAATAAGGACACTTTAGTCCGGTCAACAACTGAACAACTGAACTCAAGATGACAGAATTACTTCTTTTAGCCACATGTTTCAGAATCCACATCCCTTCTATTGGTTTAAGATAGGTATCAAGCATGCATGACTATAAATTTTTTTTATATATACATTTAAGCAAAATAACAGGCAAATCCAAACTGCTTGCAACATTGATTCAGCTTGTACTTTTCTTGCCACTGATTGCTGTTGTTGATGAACGGATAAACTAACAAAGATGTTTCAGGCCAAATTAAAGTTGCAACTGCAAGCTAAATCAGGCACAGCAAATATGCTGGTTTAGGTTTCCTATTATTTCGTAAACACAAACTTTGTCCATGCAAGCTCCATAGTAAGCATGTCTAACCATGACAGACCAAATCAAACTCTAACTGCAAAGCGAAAACTTGATATGAATCGCAGTTTATCAATCTGGGTTCAAGGTTATAAAACTTGAGTACATTCTCAAACTCAAGATAAAGCACACTGATTGGCTGCTTCCGAGCATAAACTTGAGAATAATCTCAAACTCAAAATAAAGCACACTGATTGGCTGCTTCTGAGCATATGCTTGGAAGCAGCCAATCAGTGTGCTTTATCTTGAGTTTGAGAATGTACTCAAGTTTTATAACCTTGGAGCCAGGTAGTGGCTTATGCGTGCTTTTTTTTTTAATATCTTTTTTTAATATCAAACTCCTGACTTATCTCTATTCTGTGCTGGCAGAGGCTACTTTAAAGAGGAGCAAGAAAGGGTAAATCCCAACGATTCTGTTTCACAGATTTTTGCAGTACTCTGAAACTGAACAGTCTAGGGGAGAATTGAGTTACTTCGGACAGCAGGTAAATTCGGACAGTGACATTGTTTCCTTTACATGTCAGTTGTTTGGAACTAAAACAAAAATAACTGACCAAATAGTGAACATCCTGATGAGCCGTCTCATCTGGATTTTCACTGTTTGCAATGGTATGTCCGAATTTACCCCCATGTCCGAAGTTACCCGACTCTCCCCTACTTATTACTGTCTCTTACCCATGGTTCAAGTCCCAAGGAAAATCTAGCCAAGCAGAGTGATGCTGCAGCTGTCACACTGGGAAGATACTTGAGGTATGTCTCCATGTCTATTAATGTCAACTCTGCAAGAAACTGAAATAGAATGGTATAAACAATTTCATATTTATCAATGCATGAATTAAATGCATTGCTCTTTTCTGAGATGTATAAAGAAAGAAACAGACGGAGCTGACTGTCCATACAAAAAGGTCAGTCTTTTTAGAAGTCTCAACTACTTTTGCCAAAGAAAAATAATTGTTAACTTAGTTGATGGCTTCGTAATTTTCAGTCACCAAATCCCTTAGGATGCAACACTGTTGTCATGTGAAAAAGCACCTCAAACTATGTGCATACAGCAAAAAAGGTTTCAAAATGGGTCAACACTTATCCAAAAAATGTTAAAGATACACAAGAAGTGCCATAATTGACATTTTCATTGTTTAATACAATTATCCAAAGATTTTATATAAGAGCTGCGACACGAGAAAACCAACAAAGTGGTTGTGGGCCCAGCACACTCAGATCAGCCTGGGCATCCGCTCAGTCTGATCAGACTCTTTGCTTAGCTCTTAAATGGTAGCTAAGGGTCTAAGCTACCTGCATGCGGACAGCAAAGACTCTGATCAGACTGGGCAGATGCTAGAGCTGCAACGATTCACCCAACGACCGATTCGATTCTATTTCAGACACCTAGATTCGATTAATTCGATTCGATTCATGATTGATTTTATGCTACCTTAATTCATCATGTTTATCACTATTTTGTTATATTTACACTTCTATTTATCTTAGGGGTGCATCTTTGAGCACAGGTTTCTGCGAGTCATCGTTAGACGCCATTTTGATAACCCTACCGATAAGGAAACGAAACACCCGTATTGATTGGATGACCTAATTATTACTGGCCAATCGTACGTTACGTTATAAACAGAGTTATAATATTAAGAGCGGGTCTAAAACACGGACTTCAGTTTTAATTGAGGGCTCATGCGGGCGGTTGTGAATCGATTCGAAATTAGTGGAGTTGTTATCGGAATCGAATCGGCCCTTGTGAACCGGATTTTCGATGCATCGAAGTGAATCGTTGCACCTCTAGCAGATGCCCACGCTGATCTGAGTCTGTGCTGGGAACACAACCACTTAGTTGGTTTTCTTGTGCCGCGGCTCAATTATGTATATTCTCCCAGCACAGGGACAGACATTAAAGGAAAGTATCTGCTCCTCTTTCCTTCAACATTCCCATTGAAAAGGGAAGCAAATATGAAAATGGCAGAGTTGCTTCCCCTGAAAGTGTAGCTTAATATTTTGATAAGAATTCCCCATAATGCTGTCTCACCTGTTTGCACATTGTCACAAAACAGAGCTTAACTAGAAACTTGCTGAGCTATGCTACCTCGGACATCGGAAAAGCAATACCTTGATCTCCTTTTGGCCGCCGCAGGCATGACAACAAAGTCTCCCTTTTGCCATCACATGCATGACAAAAAAAAATTCATTACCATTGTAAGAGACTTCAATTTGTCATCATTATCATCACAGGACTTGATAAAATCATCACAGAACCAGTTGAGGGTTGGTACAGCCACATCAAATGTCAGAACCTTCAGTATTAGATGCTCCATTCGAAGAACCTGTATAAAATGGAGACGCAAACCTTAGCACTTCAATTTAAAAACTACTCTGCACAGCAATTTTAACAGATGTGTCGCTCAGTGGAAAGTAAAATAATTTGCATAGTCTGACTTGTCCAGAATGATAACTGGGTTCTTTAACTTTGCAGTACTCCAGATACAGGGGGTAACAGATGATTAAGGGATTCTTTACTCCCGATAGGAAGTTGTAACAGGGATAATCAAGGGATTCTTTAACTTTGCAGTACTCCAGAGATGAAGGGGTAACAGGGATAATTAAGAGATTGTTTAAGTTTGCAGTACTCCAGATATGAAGGGGTAACAGGGATAATTAAGAGATTGTTTAACTTTGCAGTACTCCAGATATGAAGGGGTAACAGGGATAATTATGGGGTTCTTTAACTTTGCAGCACTCCAGATACGAACGGGTAACAGAGATAATTATGGGGTTCTTTAACTTTGCAGTACTCCAGATACGAATAGGTAACACGGATAATTGAGGGATTCTTTAAATTTGCAGTACTCCAGATACGAAGAAGCAACAGGGTATTTTACCATTTTTCTCATTAAAAACCTAACCTTGTGACCCCTCATTAGAACTATCTCAGTCAGATGTTCTAATGAGGTGTCACAACATAGGTCTTTAGGGAGAAATAAGAAAAATTATCTCAGTTACTCTCAAAAACCCACCTTATCAATATCTGAAGCTTTGTCAAGTTATGATTTAATAACGCCAATAATGGAATCCTAGAGCATGTTTTTTTTTACTGGATAGTACTTTTTCCTGTGAAGTTAATGAAGCCTTCAATAAATGTCACAAAATGTGGAAGTTAAACTTTTCATGCACAACATTCAAATTCATTAGAACATTGCTTGCAGGGGTTAAAAGTAATAAATATTCTTTTGGCACCAAGAATTGTGTAGATTATCAGAAATATGCACACTGCGATGTTAGAAATGTGATTAATCACAAATTTTCACGTGACTCTGCCTCCTATACAACTTCAATGAGGAAACCGCTGACATTATGTAAGACTACAAGAGTGTACTTTGAGATATCAATTGTTTGAGAATGCATCCACTTTCTTTTATACTTTTCAATGAATTATAGAGATTTCTCGGTGAAATCGAAACTGATAATCTCACTGTTTCAAACAGTGAAATTATCACTTTCGATTTCACTGTTTCAGAAATAGGAACTTTATGAAATAGACTCAATGTTTTTGTTGATTAATTGGCTAAATCTTATCCGGCTTGACAAAAATTACGTCACGCATGTTTGCACGTCATTACGACGCTAATGACGTCACTTAAAGCGCCAACGTTACATTGTGACTGCACGCGACGTCAGGCCGCCTACGTCTCCTGTAGGCATTCTTTCTTTGCAAATTTCTTGAGATCTATTTATCAAAATGATATTTCAAGCTATTTTTCAGTTGCAAACTTTGTTTACAACCAATATCATATCCAGTAAACACGCTGGAAGCATCAAATTAGACGCAAAAAGGCTAGAAAAAAAGTTGTGTCTCTATCTTGATGGTTGACGCTCTGGAATAAATAGAATTATTGCAATTTTAAAGCATAAAAGAAATAGAAAATTTGACTTTTTCAGTGTAAGATCAATTTTTATTTCACTCATGAACACCACTCGTGAAAATACTGCTTTTGGTGTTCATTCGGTGAGATAAAAATCGATCTTACACTGAAAAAGTCAAATATCCTCTATGTATATGCAGCCACTGGTAAAGTATTCCTATATATGAAATAAATTGAGCCGCGATAAAGAAAACCAACAAAGTGGTTGTGAGCCCAGCGTAGACTTAGATCAGCACAGTCTGATCAGAGTTTGCTGTCCGCATGGACGTAGGTAGACCCTTAGCTACCCTTTAAGCACTTAGCAAAGAGTCTGATCAGACTGGGTGACCGAATGCCCAGGCTGATCTGAGGCTGTGCTAGATGCACAACCACTTTGTTGGTTTTCTGGTGTTGCAGCTCAATTTTAGTTTAACATACCTGTTGTTTTGTGTAGGTGTCATCTGTGATGTAAGCAAACTCTGCTACATCTGGTGGGTAAATTTCTTCATATTTACTGGAGAATAAATGTCAAATAATGGTTGTAGTATAGTACACATCTCACAAGTTTAAGTCATATAGTGTTCACTTTTTGATATGTCTGAACAAAGTAGTTATAATAATAATATCAAACATAAATTACTTTAAAAAATACAACCCCTACAGTATAATATACACACCACGCCAGGCCACTGCCTAACAAAACAGAAAATAAGTTGCAACTTCAGCGATTCTAAAGTGGGTCACAACTTATGAAGCAAAGAGTAATTATATCTCCTCTTACTTAAAAGCTTTAAATTATTTAGAGTTTTTGCAAGTTGTTGAAAAGAGGCAGCAGCTAAGTTATAAAACAGCTGGCATGAACCCTTTAACCCTAAGTGAATGGGTACACCTTTCTGCCATTTTTATACAGGCAACAACTTTTGTGACTTCCTGTGTGCTTCCCAGGATGCCAAAAAGGGACAGGTCCTACTCGTAAAGGAAAGAATTTGCTCACAGAGGAGCTAATTCTTTTACAAATTGATCCGAAATAAAGAAGGGATGCACAGCTGCTTCCCATGAAAAGTAGACATATTCATCTTTACTTAGTTTTTTTTTTCATTCAATGAATACGATGCAACATCACGCATTTAAGCAAGAGTACCCTAATGTGCTAAAGTATTGGGACACCTAAATTAATAAATTTTCCATTTGTCCTAAATGGAAAATTCATTATTTTTAGCTGTCCCAATATATATAAGCACATTACGGTAAGATTATAAGATATAATACTTACGAAGCAAGGAACATACTGGCAGCACCAACTAATTGTAGTTTCCCTCTGAGGACGGATATCTTGGACAGGAATCTGTCAATGTAGTTTACAGCAAGGAATAGCGTCTCCCTGTGTAGCTTGTACTCTTCTGCCACTTCAACAAGCCAATCAACCAGTATACACCTCATAGACGTTGTGATATCATTCTGTCTTTTCATGTAGCCTGGTTTGGGTCGGTTTTTCAACTATCAATAAGATTTTTACATGGTAATTAGATCAAAAGATAAGTTCTTACTTCTGAGTATGAACTTGCTCAAAGCAATCTCATCTCTTTTTGCTTTTTAGCTCGCCTGAGCACTTCGTGCTCAGGGTGAGCTTTTGGGATACCCTGATGTCCGTCGTCCGTCTGGACGGACGGACGTCCGGACGTCCGTCAACTTTTGCTTGTGTACACTCTAGCGGGCACAGTTTTGATCCAATCTTTCTGAAACTTTGTCAGAATGTTTATCTCCATAAAATCTAGGCCAAGTTCGAAACTGGGTCATGTCGGGTCAAAAACTAGGTCACTAGGTCAAATCTTAGAAAAACCTTGTGTACACTCTAGAAGGCACAGTTTTCATCCAAAGTTCATGAAACTTTGTCAGAATGTTTATCTTAATAATATCTAGGACAAGTTTGAAACTGGGTCACGTCGGGTCAAAAACTAGGTCACCAGGTCAAATCTTAGAAAAACCTTGTGTACGCTCTAGAGGGCACAGTTTTCATCCAAAGTTCATGAAACTTTGTCAGAATGTTTATCCTCATAATATCTAGAACAAGTTCGAAATTGGGTCACGTCGGGTCAAAAACTAGGTCACTAGGTCAAATCATAGAAAAACCTTGTGTACGCTCTAGAGGACACAGTTTTCATCCAAAGTTCATGAAACTTTGTCAGAATGTTTATCCTCATAATATCTAGAACAAGTTCGAAATTGGGTCACGTCGGGTCAAAAACTAGGTCACTAGGTCAAATCATAGAAAAACCTTGTGTACGCTCTAGAGGACACAGTTTTGATCCAATCTATATGAAACGTTGTCAGAATATATATCTCCATAAACTCTAGGCCAAGTTCGAAACTGGGTCATGTCGGGTCAAAAACTAGGTCACTAGGTCAAATCTTAGAAAAACCTTGTGTACACTCTAGAAGGCACAGTTTTCATCCAAAGTTCATGAAACTGTCAGAATGTTTATCTTTATAATATCTAGGACAAGTACGAAACTGGGTCACGTTGGGTCAAAAACTAGGTCACTAGGTCAAATCTTAGAAAAACCTTGTGTACGCTCTAGAAGGCACAGTTTTCATCCAAAAATCATGAAACTTAGTCAGAATGTTTATCCTCATAATATCTAGGACAAGTTTGAAACTGGGTCACGTCGGGTCAAAAACTAGGTCACTAGGTCAAATCATAGAAAAACCTTGTGTATGCTCTACAGGACACAGTTTTGATCCAATCTAAATGAAACATTGTCAGAATATATATCTCCATAAACTCTAGGCCAAGTTTGAAACTGGGTCATGTAGGGTCAAAAACTAGGTCACTAGGTCAAATCTTAGAAAAACCTTGTGTACACTCTAGAAGGCACAGTTTTCATCCAAAGTTCATGAAACTTTGTCAGAATGTTTATCTTTATAATATCTAGGACAAGTATGAAACTGGGTCATGATGGGTCAAAAA
Source organism: Ctena decussata (assembly GCA_963989385.1). Classification (NCBI taxonomy): domain Eukaryota; kingdom Metazoa; phylum Mollusca; class Bivalvia; order Lucinida; family Lucinidae; genus Ctena; species Ctena decussata. The sequence continues at coordinate 86,031,166 of OZ022506.1, forward strand.
CTAGGTCATTAGGTCAAATCATAGAAAAACATTGTGTACGCTCTAGAGGACACAGTTTTGATCCAATCTTTATAAAACATTGTCAGAATGTTTATCTCCATAAACTTTAGGCCAAGTTCCAAACTGGATCATGTCGGGTCAAAAACTAGGTCACTAGGTCAAATCTTAGAAAAACCTTATGAACGCTCTAGAAGGCACAGTTTTCATCCAAAGTTCATGAAACTTAGTCAGAATGTTTATTCTCATAATATCTAGGATAAGTTTGAAACTGGGTCACGTCGGGTCAAAAACTAGGCCACTAGGTCAAATCATAGAAAAACCTTGTGTACGCTCTATAGGACACAGTTTTGATCCAATCTATATGAAACATTGTCAGAATATATATCTCCATAAACTCTAGGCCAAGTTTGAAACTGGGTCATGTAGGGTCAAAAACTAGGTCACTAGGTCAAATCTTAGAAAAACCTTGTGTACACTCTAGAAGGCACAGTTTTCATCCAAAGTTCATGAAACTTTGTCAGAATGTTTATCTTTATAATATCTAGGACAAGTACGAAACTGGGTCATGTTGGGTCAAAAACTAGGTCACTTGGTCAAATCATAGAAAAACATTGTGTACGCTCTAGAGGACACTGTTTTGATCCAATCTTTATAAAACATTGTCAGAATCTTTATCTCCATAAACTGTAGGCCAAGTTCGAAAATGGGTCATGTCGGGTCAAAAACTAGGTCACTAGGTCAAATCTTAGAAAAACCTAGTGTACGCTGTAGAAGGCACAGTTTCGATCCAAAGTTCATGAAACTTTATCAGAATGTTTATCCTCATAATATGAAGGACAAATTTGAAACTGGGTCATGTAGGGTCAAAAACTAGGTCACTTGGTCAAATCATAGAAAAACCGTTTGTATGCTCTAGAGGACACAGTTTTGATCCAATCTTTATGAAACTTTGTCAGAATGTTTATCTCCATAAACTCTAGGCCAAGTTTGAAAGTAGGTCATGTCAGGTCAAAAACTAGGTCACTAGGTCAAATCTTAGAAAAACCTCATGTACGCACTAGAAGGAACAGTTTTGATCCAATCTTCATGAAACTATGTCAAAATGTTTATTGTCCAAATATATATGCCCCTTATGAAACTGAGTCACGTCAGATCAGAAACTAGGTCACTAGGTCAAATCTAAAAAAAACTTTGTGTACACCCTAGAGGGCACAGTTTTGATCCAATCTTCATGAAACTCTGTCAGAATATTTACCTTTATGAAATCTAGGTAAGTTTGAAACTGGTTTGTGTCGGATCAAAAACTAGGTCACTAGGTCAAATATAAGAACGACCTTGTATACGCTCCAGAGGGCACAGTTTTGATCCAATCTCAATGAAACTTTGTCAGAATGTTTATTCTTACAATATCCGGTTCGAAACTGGGTCATGTCGGGTCAAAAGCTAGGTCACTAGGTCAAATTTAAATTAAGTTATGTTGCAAGAATCAGAACTAACATTGCAATGATGCCAGCCACAAACTCCTTGGAATACATTAGTTTCACCACAGTGAGATAATGATGCTACCATTCTATCATCTGTGTTTGCCTAGTTAAGTCTAGTTGAAATCCATCAAAGGAACTCAACATGAACGGGACTTTTCGGAGAAGCGACTCTGCCATTTTCAGCTCACCTGATAGAGCCTTACAGTATTGGTGTTAGCTGCCTCTTTCATCCATCCATAAACATTTTCAAACATCTCTGAAACCACTGGGCAGATCAAATTTCATATGGAGCCTGCACATGGGTCAAAGGATTGAAAGTTCTTCAAATGATCTTGGTCACATGACCAAGGTGGCCGCCATTCCTATGTATGGTAAAAACTCTTATAAATCTTCACCAGAGCCAGTGAACTGATTAATGCTCAGGTGAGCGATTCAGGGCCACCATGGCCCTCTTGTTTTGTGTGTATGGTTGGGTGGGGGTTAGTTATGATGCTGCAGCTGGGATAGTGAGGGTGGTGGAGGGGATGGGATGTGTTTCCTTTAACTGCACCACTGCTCAAGCTGATTGCTCGAAACATTTTAAGCAAAATATAGTATATGTGATACTTTTACTTGCCAAAATAACACATAGGAGAAATGCATACACTCAGACTTGAGTGAACTCGGATTTAAAGTCCCAGGGAGCACCAACAAAGAGGTCATATGGAGACGGGACCTCGGGTTAAAGTCTCATCCAAAAGACAGGAGAAACGGGGGATCGATCTTGCGACCCTGGATTGGTAGCTGAGAAAAGTAATGGCATAGTGTCAACAATTAGTTTAGCCTGTCAAATTTCCTATAATCTGTGAACAGTGATGTTGATTTTATAAAACAAACTTCGATTCAAACCACAGATCAGAAACTGATTATTTCCGAGTTTCAGCATATATATATCAAGTGTTACATTAGATTAAGAAAGTAGTATTGATGTTATGATTAAGTTGATATATACCTCTGCCTCTCTGAGGTACTGGTAAATGTCTTTTTCATATTCTGGAACATGGAGGATCACAGCTTCTCTGTCAAGTGGTTTCTTCTCAATGGCTTCATCATGTGAAACATCAAGAACCATTGGGGAATCTGTAACACACAATATACCAATAAATTCAACAGATTTATTAAGGCGGGTCATTTGATAACAGCTAATTCTCATCCTGGAAAAAACACCTGACCCCTCACTGAAATGTGTTGTCCAGCAGTTCTTATGAGGATCTACTAGGACTGTGTTTGCCACAATAAAGTCAAACACATATTGCAATGCAGAGACAGCAACCATATGCAACACAGAAAAATTAATGTCTTATTCAAACTAGGACTAGCGGGGATCATTTGGCTGCTTGTAATAATCAAAGATGTAATTTGAGACTGCTAAATGTTTCTTTTTGTCAACCTCTTGTGTTTGGTTTCTTTTATCAATTGCCCAGTTCTTGTTATATCATGGTTTTTTGATTGATTTATTGCTTAACGTCCACGGTAAACAACTATGGTCATGTCGGGACGGTCAGTTAACCTAACCACACTATTCCTGGGCAGGCTTAGACCTCCTAAGCGGTTAACCAGTACTAAGTGCACATACTTTCGCCAGTAACTGACAAATGCCCTTCTTGAATCAGCGGAAGGAGAAACGAAAGTATGTGGCCAGACCAGGTCTCGAACCCAGGACCTCTGACTTATGAGTCAAGTGCCCTACCGATTGCGCTACGCGGCCCAGCTTGTTATATCATGGGCTTAGCATCCAAAAGTATTTGAGGGATAAGACTACTGATAAGGCACTATTGTTCAGGAGCCCAGACTTTCCGAAAACGAATTTTAATTGAGTAATAGGCATTTTGTCTCGAAGCTCTCCGAGATCTAGCCCAAAATTTAGGGGCCACGGGCGACTCTAGGCTTTATCTCTGCATTAGTTTTTGCAACCTGAACAAATTTCTGTAACAATACTTGTATCTTAACTACAGTACACGCAACGTGAAGACTTGATCTGACACGCACTCGCGTGACACTTAAAATCGCGAGGAAGGGATTAAAATCCACGAGATTCTCTCGCAACTCTCACACATTTCCCACTAAACTTCCTCGCGTGTTTGAAAATCGCCACGTTCCACGCGAGAAAATTCCTCGCATCTCGCGTGAAATTCATAGAGTGGTGTATGCGAGAAACTTTCTCGCATCACGCGTGGAATTTTGTCCAGGTAGGTACATGTACAGTAAATGCAAGTTTCTATACAAGTACATATACCTTTACAGACAAGGCACATGATTCGCAATGCATTTTTTTTCGGCGCTGATAACGGTTCAATCAATACATTGTAAGCGTGCGTGAAAACCCTAATTGATCGCATCCTCAACGCAAGTATTGTTTGACCGTACGGTATTTACATTTATTTACGAATTAAGGATGGGTTGATAAACAATCATGATCAGCGTAATTTTGTTGCAGTTACGCGGCGAGTTAATTAGAGAGGCCTATGTTTGAAAGAATATTATTAATAGGTTAGTTAGTAGCAAACGGAGTTCTTTCAAATTCTAGAATGATGACACAGACAAAAAAATTCGCTAAGCCGATAATAGCCCAATCCATGTCAAAACAGTCACAAAGATCAAAGCATTCCGATCAGCTTTTGAACTCAAAGATATAGCCGCTAGTGGCACGTGCCGAAAGCTTTACTTATTAACCAATATAAACTTTCTGATGTAAGAGCTGTCAAGTTTCCATTAAAAGCGCACGCGACAACAATGACTTGATTAGCAAATGGGCTGTCCCAGCGGTGATTGACGTCCACTTATCCACTCTCTGAAATATGCAAATTTGTAAACCTGTTGGTTTGACGGCTTAAAAAACTACGTCACAGCTGCATCCTCTTAATCAGTTCATTCATGAAATATGGAAAATATGATTTTGCGTCGTGGATCAAAAGTCAAAGTGTTTGGATTTTAAAAATGCATCAAATGAAGGGAAAATAAGAGGTCAGAAGTTTGTTTTTTATTCCGATCCCCGCGTGGCAAAATCACATTATCTATATGAAAAACGAAACTGATTCTGCTGCGCGGAAAAATTCTCAAAGTAATCGGACAAATAAACATAAAATCTATATTCATATTTAGAGGTGACTGAACGCATTCAGGGCTTTCGCCATAATAAAATGTGAAGACGGTAGCATTTGTTGAAATACGTAAACACAGCCCGTTTATAGGTCAGTCTCGTGTCTTGACATCAAAGGACGCCGCTCAGAGCACAAAATGGTGAAAGGAATCTTATTCCATACGCTGATAGTAAATATTAGGATCAGCCTGCGCAGTATTAAATACAATGGGACAAACTGGTATGCTTTACGCGTCATAGCGTGAGCGATTTACGCTGTCTATTTGTTCGGCACTTTCGGTTATTTCCGGAATGGCGGAAATTGCCGATTTTAATTTTTGCCGCAAAAATTTTTTGAGTCGGCGCCAAAAAAGACCAGGCGGTTGGAAACCGGAATCACACAACTTTTTTTTAGGCCCAATGTAAAAATATAAATGAATTACCTGTACAACATATAATGACCTGTGAAATTGACAAGAATCGTTAATCCTTTCCACTCGAAAACACGCGTCACGCGTGATTAAGTTTGGCGCCGATGACTCACCTGAACATACATGGAGTTAATCCTTTCTCTCGAAAGTTGCGTGTCTCGCGTGAAAAGAAATCGTTTTCTCGCGAGTTTAACGTCACGCATCTCGCGAGTGTCTCGCATCTCCCACGCATTTCACACGCAAAAACCCCACTAAACTTTCGTGGAAAAGATTAAAATTTCTCGCGAGAGCGTGTCAGATCAAGTCTTCTCGTTGCGTGTAATGTACCATATTTCTTCTGTTAGAAGACAGAGGTTTTTCCCTTCCAAACAATTCCAAAAATTCTTATAAGATGGATCAAATTTTTGTAATTGTTTAGGAAGAGAAAAACCTATCTTATAGCAGATTTACACACGACTGATATGCATACTTGGCTTATTTTTGGAGAGAGACAACCCCGTCATATAGCCAGTTAAATATATGGTACATGTCTAATTGTCTATTTACCTATGACTGAGGAGTCTTCTAAACAGATGATATCAGGGGCCTCTGTGGATACATTGGCAAGTGGTATTCTGGTAGGTGGCACAGCTGTGACAGTTTCTGTAAGCTCTACACTGGTGTCCAGTGGTTTGACTGGTTTAATGCTACCTGTGGCTTGCTTCTTTTCCTGTGGCTCATCAATAAACACTGAGAACGAACCAACCTGAGGTGGACCACCAAAGGTTTTTGTGTTTTTTCTAGAGAAGGCATTTTCATCTTGACCACAGATGTCTGCATTCTGGAAAAAAAAAAACGAACAAAAAAGCATAAAATCCATAAAATAATGTGAAAGCAAGGTTCATGACAAAAAATATAATTATCACAAGTTCAAGTATACATTGTGTCTTGATTTAAAGTACTCCACTTAGAATTCCACTGAATGTGGAGCCTCCATTGTGTGCGCATGGTGACACATTCTAAACCAGTTGTGGAACCAGCAAATTTGATGCAAACTTTACACCGACAGAAAATACCTACCTTGCTAGATGCAGGCTAGACTGGCAACATTTCTGACTTTAACGTTTTCACAATCAGAAAATAAAGAATCAAGCTTTTGTTTGTGGGGACCTACCAATTTATGCCTTGCTCTGTGGCACTGGAAAACTTTTGTAACTAGAATGTATTCCTGACTCTCTGTTGACAGGATTAAACAGAGAAGCATGGTGGCTCAGTTGTTAGTGCACTTGACTCTGAAACCAGAGGTCTTGGGGTCGATCCTCATCCAAGGCGAAATCTTCCTACGTCCTTACGCGCTTTTCTACCATCATTTGCAGGGATGATGCTACCTACCTACCTGGTAGGTAGCATCAATCATCCCTGCAAATGATACTAGGGATGATGCTAACAAGTGGGACGTTAACTGGAGGCCCCCTGTGCAGGGAGGAATCCGGGTTAACTCGGCCTGGGGTCAACTCGGCCTGAGTCAACTCGGTCGGGTCAACTCGGCCCGGGTCAACTCGGCCTGCTGCATATGTATGTATGTATGTATGTATGTATGTATGTATGTATGTATGTATGTATGTATGTATATATCATAGTGCACTGTGCAAGATAAGATAAGATTTATTTAAAGTCGGCAAGTTTCATAACAATACAACATAAGCTCTTGACGAGCTTTTGAACCGACTGCAAACTTTTGAACCGACTGCAAGTAATTATCGCCGGCACACTTGATTAATCACCGTTTAAACTAAACCCGCTTGAATAAGTATATTGATACATGAGGTATTTCCACTGTGGGTATTTCGTGGTGATCTTAAAAGATTTAACACATTCCCAGCAAACATTCGTAGGCGTGAATTACTCACAAATATTCTTTGATTTGAAACAATTTAAGTGTATGGTTATGGAGATTAATTACAATCTGGTGATCACAGATCTCTTATAAAATTCATCTTTAGGAAAATGTAAAAAAGTAAGTACATACTCGTATTGCTTTATAATTTCTTGGAAAAAATAAGGTTTAAACTGAACAATTCCATCCACACAAAATATAGCATTGGCATTATTGTAAAATAAATAACAGGCCGAGTTAACCCGGCCGAGTTGACCTGAGGCCGAGTTGACTCAGCGGCCGAGTTGGTTACAGGCCGAGTTGACCCGTGACCGCAGGGAGAGTCATCCCCTGTGCAGGTTAAAGATCCCTACTATAGCTACATGTAGGCTTTCATCCTGCAACACTGGAGTGTACAAAAGTACACCTGCTCATAAAACTCTGAAAAGAGGGTGTAGCAGTAAATATAGAAACAACCAACCAGAAAGAAATAGAAACAATGAACTATTCCTCAGAAATGTCAGTGGTTCATGTTTAAGTGTTTGTACAATTTAAAATGGAATAAACACACCTAAATTATACCCTAATTTTGGCTTGGGTACCCCATCAGCGTGAAACAGCCGCCCCTATCCTTTTTTTGCAATGAAATTATGGAGAAAAAAAATTGTCAAGTTGTGAGAAATCTTACCTTTGGTTTTGCCGCCCTCGATGGCTGGACACGAACTTGATTTACTTGATTCGTTATTACACCAAGAGCTGCTCTCTTTGGTGCTCCTTGTGCAGTGCTTCTCGTTGCCATTGCCTTTCCACGTCGTCCAGCTTGGTTTTCTGTGTTCTGAGCATCAAAAACGTAAGACATTTTGAAGTCAGTTTTTGAACTTGGAGAAAGGAAAAAACGTTTCAAAATTCTCAGCGACTAACTCGTCAATAGAGAAAATCGCTTTCAGATGCGTACATGAGCGCTTAAACCACAAGCTGCAAATCTTTTTTGAATTCAAAATGACTGTTTTATTGCTTTTCCCGAGAATTTTTTGAATAGTCTAAAACGATGTTGAAATTAGCTTTGACAATCGTTGAATGACCCGCGAGCTACAAATCAGCCAATCAGAAAGATGTTTGGGAGGTCACATGGTTCTAGCGAGAAAACGTGTTTACGAATTTCATCGTGTTGTTCCGCACACCGGACGGGAAACGGAAAAGGCCGAGATAGCATGAACAGCTGAATAGGGGGTCTTCATGCGGGGCAGCGATTATCGACCTTATGGGTTTTTTGGTGATGAACGATTAAAGGCATTATTTTTTAGTGACTTGCGATTTTTGAGGCATAAAAACTAACGATTAAGCCAATTAATTCTGAAATATAGGGGAGCAGCGGTAGTGTAGTAGACTCTGAACTGCCAATCAAGGGGTTGGAAGATCCATCCCCCGCTTCTCCGGTCTTTCGGATGAAACTTTAAAGCCTGGTCCCGTCTCCGTATGACCTTGGAGGTAGTAGCTGGTGAGACTTTTAACCCCAATTCACTAACTCACTCGGTCGGTTACTTATTAAAGGGCTGAACATTAAATAATGAGCGATTTAAGATACCCCTTCCATAGCTCCTCAGTTGGGGTTAACTTTTTACAAGAAAGAATTTTCTAATAGGGAGCATGTTCTTTTCTTTAAGTCTATAATATATTTAGAAGGGCTTTGTTGCTAAGGAAAGAAACAGAAAGCCAAATTATTGTTCCCTTTTGTAAAACTGGCGGGAAAACATGAAGGTAACTTTTCTTACTTGTGTGACGTTAGTTATTATCAGGTTGGGGTTGAGTACATTTTCCTATAATTTACAAAAAAAATAAGACGCCCCTTGCAGTCTCGTCAGATATTCTTACGAAACCCCCAGATAGGTGACACAAAAATTTATGCCCCCCTCCTCCCCCCCCCCCCCCCCCACACACACACACCCCAACACACACATCTGAAAATGTAGGAGTAAGGTGGGGTGAGGGCGTGAAGCTGTGATTTTTTTTAAAAAATAAGGAGACTGATGGAAGAATTCTGACCCCAACCCCCTTACACACACAAACACACACACACTCACGACCGGAAAAATTCTGACCCCAGCCCCCACCCCCTTACACACACACACACACGACCCCCTCCCCCTCTGCTCTGTCCCACCTGGTTATAAATGACCAGTCCCTTAGCTTCGTTACAGCTTTGTGTTCAATTTCTACAGGTTGCCCTGGTGCGAAGCATGTGATGGGCTCAAACTTGCCAGTAATTGCACGACTTATGAAGGCGTTTTGGGAGGGTCCCATTAATTACTACCATTCCGGGAGACTCTCGTGATCAACGACATGGCGATGTCTATCTTAGAACATAAGAACATTTAAAAAGTATCAACACAAGTTTCTCAGTGCGATAACCTGCGAGCCAACAATCAATTCACTCTCTGCAACTATGGGAAACAGAAGTCGCTCCTTTCGCCATGAAGCCAGGGAGTGTCTGGTTAGTAATATTACTAGGCTAAAACGCAGTATAAAGATGGCATAATCTAAGTATGGGAAATTGCTTTGTTATTTATTTATTTATGTATTTATTTGTTTATTTTTGCGCAGATGGGGGTGGATGGGTTGGGACTGGGGCTCAAGTGTAGCTCCATACGGACGGTGACTGTCAACTGCTGCATTCGACGTCTGTTTAGGTGCAATTAACGGCGCTTGATGCATTTCACCTGAAAGTGTGAATGCTTTCCTCTGAACACCTCAGTAGCTATTAACTCATTTATAACAAAGCCATATTGACCGAATACGTGAGATATTGTTAATACAAATGTGTCCTTGGGCAATCTTGCAACGACTCTGAGGCACTTTCAAAATTATAACAATGACTTTTTAATGAGTTAAGATCGTTGAAATTAATATCCGCTATATTCAAGTGAAATAAACTCACAGTTTTTCTTCAGGGTACTAATGAAAACGCGGAAAAGCCGTTTTATTATCGTCATGATTATTATTTTTCTTAGTCATGTACAAATGTATCCGGCGCCGATGTACGTCACACTTTGAATATGAAAAGCTTACTGGTTATACATCAAGCAGACATAGTCGTGTGTGTGTGTGTGTGTGTGTGTGTTACACCTAACTTAATCGGGAAGCTAGTAAATTTTGGAAGTTGAAGTTCTCTAATAGAGCAGACAAACATCTCAGTCAAATCTCACGCAGACAGATAAGTTCCATATTCTACTGAGCCACTTTAGTTCCGCACCACTTATAAAATGTAAGATTTTTCGGAAAAGAAATATGATAATTTTAATTTGGAACTTTCAGCGAAACGCGCATTTATGTCTGCACAATCCACAGAAAAAGTGTTGTGATCGAGCTAGAAACAAACAAGAAAAAAAGTATTCGTTTTTGGTGTTTTTCTATCACAACGATCAATGGGCATAATGCATATTGCATAATGGATTTCAAAAGCGTAAACGCTTAGGTTGCACGTGCAGTTTTGTCAAAATGTGCTTGTGATGAACTGGAAGGTTCCGCATGAGTGATTCTAAATTGTTTTTGCTGTTATCAGATAGATAAAATGCCAATGAATAACATTCTATAAAATAATCTTTGATTATAGCAATTTTGGTGTAAATTGCGGGCTCCGGAAAAGTGGTGCGTAATTAAAGTGGCTCAGGGTACAACAATTTAACGGAGCCATACATACTCTTGAATAAAAGACTGAAACCTTTTTGGGAGGATATGCAGATACATTCCGCCTGAGTGTACTCCTTGATCTTATTTTATTCTAGGCCTTCCCCAGCAGGCACATAAGGTTGAGTCAACCTTGATTCAACGTCGTGACGTTCAGTGAATCAAGGTTGAATCAACCTTGTGTGCCAAGTGGGGAATTCATTGATTCATCTTTATAAGGAACCTCAGTTGGTGGCGAGGTTTGTCTCGCGACCAGTTTGACTTACCTCCACTATTGTAGGTTATGCAGAACACAACTAGCCTCATGACTGTCGCACAGGCTCGCGGGCAAGTATGAACACTTTCTGGTTGGCTTGTGGCGGCAGTATCCCAGGGTTTTTTCCTGGCTTCACTGCTAGCTTTCTTCCAACACTGAATAGTCTTCTGATATGATGGAGAGAGAGAGAAACTCCGAGAGGGGAGAGGGGTTGGGGGAGGAGAAAGAAGACCGAAGGCCGGTATAATACAACAGTATTTTCGGTTGTTATTACATACTGAACAGAAGATGCAGAGAGAAATTGCCCTACTGTGCATACCGACCTGAGTCTTAGACCTATATTCTAAGGCATGTTTCCCATGACGTACATTAATATATGACTTCCTATTATGTCATAAAAACACCTTTAATCAGCTCAGGCTATATTATCTGATTATCAAAGCAAACAATGCCTTGGGGGCAAGGTGAAAATTTTTGTCATAAAAAAGGGGGGTTTATATAAAGCCTGCGAACAACGAAGATGCAGAGTACTCCTTTTCCACGCATGCAGCAGCCGTAGGGCCTTGATGAGCATGACTGGCGGACGAATCAGACTAACGATTGACAATCTTGGACGGACGATCGGCGCCCCGTTACTGCGGCTATGGATTCGTTCCGCTGAGGAGCGGGGGGAACGTCGATAGGAGAATTGAAACACTACTAAGATGCAGACACCCGGCACCCGGGACCCTGCTAACGTGCTCCTTTACCACGCATGCCACGTAGGGCCTTCATAAGCAGAACTGACGGACGAATTGGACTAACGATAGACAACAATGGACGGACGATCGGCGCCCCGTTACTGCGGCTATGGATCCGTTCCGCTGAGGTGCGTGTGTGTGTGTGTGTGGGGGGGGGGGTATGTCGATATGAGAATTGAAGTACACACACGATGCAGATCATGGACGGACACTCGGCGCAAGGTGTGAGCAACTATGGTCCCGTACCGCTGAGCCACTTTAGGAACGTCGTTACGAGAATTGAAATAGAACAGGAGATGCAGATCAGACTGTGAGTCGACGTAGCGTGATCCGAGTTACCATGAGATGTATAAGGTTACATGGGAGACTTTAATAGCAGTCGATGCGCGACTGCTATTAAAGTCTCCCATGTAACCTTATACATCTCATGGTAACTCGAATCACGCTACGTCGACTCTGAAACGTATAGTACGCAAAAACACCCAGTTTTACTGAAAAAAAATGCTGAATTAATATCAGCATAAGTTGATTTTATGTGTAATATAAGTCTTTATAAACCCGACATTTCTCGACTTTGTCGCCGGGCCGCGTAGCGCAATCGGTTTGGCACCTGACTCATAAGTCAGAGGTCCTGGGTTCGAAACCCGGTCTGGCCACATACTTTCGCTTTCCCTTCCGCTGATTCAAGAAGGGCAGTTGTCAGTTACTGGCGAAAGTATGTGTACTTAGTACTGGTTAACCGCTTAGGAGGTCTAAGCCTGCCCAGGAATAGTGTGGTTAGGTTAACTGACCGTCCCGACATGACCATAGTTGTTTACCGTGGACGTTAAGCAAAAAATCAATCAGTCAATCGACTTTGTCAAAGCTAACGATGCTTTGAACAACCGAGCCCTGAGTCTTCGCTACGGTTGAGTGCTGACTCACTGTGCTACGAGGTACTCGTTCGAATCGTATCGGCAAAGCGGGTTGTCAGTGCCCAATGATTTCGTCAATATGACTCAGAATGATGATAGATTCATCCCTCAGACATAGTATAAAGCTCATTTTCTCACGACAAGACACCGTGGAGTCCCGTGTTTAGCCATCCGAACAGAATTAATTGAAAGATCAATCAAACAAGCGTCGACATTATGCGCTTTTCACACCTATAAATCGGTAGCTGGTTAAATAGCAAACATCGAAACAAAGGACGGACACACGGCGCCAAGACTGCGCAACTATGGTTACGTACCGTAGAGTCACTTGGGTAACGTCGATAAGAGAATTGAACTGAACTGAAAAAAGAATATACTGTCTGTCGCTTAAAAACACACACACACACACACACACACACACACACACACACACACACTGGAGGAGTGACAACTCTTACTGTTACGGGGCGAGGTGGGGCGCTTGTATAGGTCAGCTTGGCACCGATGTTTGAAAATTGCGAAACACATCATAACTGTGTGTTCTAAATATCAAATATTTGTTTTCACTGTGTTTCCCTACAAAAAGTATATCTTTAGTGCTGCAACATTTTGTGTTCGAAGATTATATGCATCCAAGGAAGCTCTAAATGCAGATACATTATAGCTGACAATGAAATTCGATTTGTAAAATTTACCGCTTATCACAGCATTTTCATCAGAGTCGTAAAACACATAAAACGTGAAAACATATAACTAAAATACTATTTTTCTCACCTAAAACACACTTACCTGTTAGAAAAACGTTGTCTGTCATATTTTATTTATTATTCTTTTTAACTTATAATTTATTATTTATCTATTTTTATACCATTTTTCTCACCTGAAACACACTTCCCTATTAGAAAAACTTTGACTGTCATATCTTATTTATTATTTTTTTAAATTTATTATTTATCTATTTTTTGGCTCAAGATAAGTGCCAAGTTCATTCCCTATTTGTCGAAATCCATAATTTTATTTATGGACATCCATATTTCGAATTAGTGATATCCGTTATTCATCTCATTTATTGATATCAAGTAATGGATATCCATAATTCGATTTAGTAATATCAGAAATTCGAATTATGGATATCGATAATTCAGTCCGATTTCTAGATATCACTTATTCGAATTATCGATATTACTAATTCCAATTATAGATATCTATTAATGGGCTGAATAACAGAAATCCATAATTCGGAATTTTTATATCCATAATTGAATAAGTGATATCAATAAATCGGGCTAAATTATTAATATCCATTATCCGATTTATGAGAATCGATAAATCACCACAGAGCAGTCCTATTTAAACTTACCATTTGCAGGACGAATTATTGATATCTATTATTCTAATTAGTTATATCCATAAACAGGCTGAATGACTGATATCTATATCTCGAATTCGATATCCATGATTAAATGATTAATGAAAATAAATATCACCAATTATGGATATCACTTATTCGAATTATGAATATCCGCAATTCGACTTATCACCAATTATGGATATCACTTATTCGAATTATCGATATCCGCAATTCGACTTAGTGATATCCATAAATTATTTTGCTTATTGGATATCCATAATTCGAATTAGTGATATCTATAAATCATTTAGACTGTTGGATATCCATAATTTGAATTATAGATACCTACCAATAATTAAGGATATCTGTAAGTAATTGTGGGTATCCATAAATATTTATGAATATAACTGATTCGAATTATGGATACCACTATCTCCGATTATGGATATCCATAAATAATTATGGATATCTATAAATAGGAGAAATAGTAAAACGGCAACCCATAGTCAAGGCACAAGCAACCAGGAGCGGGCGGAAGAGTAGTGATAACGCGCAAGACCACAAATCGAGGGGTTGCACGTTCGATTCCTCGCCCTCAGATCTTTCGGATGAGACGTTATACCGAGGTCACATCTCCGTATGACCTATGTGCTCTGTCGTGCAGGTTCGATTCCGGGTGGATGTATTAACGCCGCAAGTATGGCTGGCTGTTCCCTTCGGATGGATGGATGATGGATGACTTGTGATTTTACGTCCGTTTCAACAGTATTTGAGTCATGTCAGGACGATGGGAGGGTGATAGCGAAAGGCTGTGTGCAACGGAACCCCGTTTACGGTTGGAAAGATGTTCGCCTCAAGCGGGGATCGAACCCGGGTCCGCTAGATCAGTAGGCCAGCACTTAACCCGTTGAGCCTCCGGGGCTCCTGTGTTCCCTTCGGGGTTGCGGTTTGTTTCACTGGGTATTTCCCAGCCCCTACACAAACGAAAAGTACATCTGGCTTTCCTCAGCCATAGAACATTTCTTCGATCTTATCATGGATCAGGTATGATCGAATCAAATTAAGGGAGAACATCGCTGAAGCGAGCCTTTTAGCTGTATCCGCTATAAGAGCTTTTGTGAAAATGGCGGGGAAAACATGGGTGTTTCTATCTACAGTCAACTCTCGATATCTCGAAGTCGAAATTCATTTCAAACGACTGATATCTCAAAGTAAATTTTCTGGTCCCAGAAAATTTACTTTGAGATATCAGTAGTTTAGGATAACAGGAACTGAAATGTAAAGAAAAATAGAAAATGAGTTTTTGATATGAGAGGGTACTCCTCTAAGATATCAGTTTTTGACACAATAGTCAACTGCATCTAATTTATGGTAAGGAGCGGCAGCAGCATAGTGGATAAAGCGCTGGACTGCTTATCCAGGGGTGCAGGTTCGATCCTCCGCTCCGGATTAGACTTGAACCGAGGTTTCGTCGCTGCAGTATGACCTATATTATGCCAGAGTTCGCTCAATCACTGACTAAAACAGGGTTCCTCGGCGCAGATCAGATCAAGTCACAGAAACCTGCACTAACTAAAAGCACTGGAATAAACGGTAGGTCTGAACAAGATTAGGCTACTTATTACAGCTCGTAAGGGTCAGCCGGGCCGCGTAGCGCAATCGGTAGGGTACCTGACTCATAAGTCAGGGGTCCTGGGTTCGAAACCCGGTCTGGCCCCATACTTTCGTTTCTCCTTCCGCTGATTCAAGAAGGGCAGTTGTCAGTTACTGGCGAAAGCATGTGCACTTAGTACTGGTTAACCGCTTAGGAGGTCTAAGCCTGCCCAGGAATAGTGTGGTTAGGTTAACTGACCGTCTCGACATGACCATAGCTGTTTGCCGTGGACGTTAAGCATAAAATCAATCAATCAATCAATCAATCAATCGTAAGAGTCAGCCTGACCCATGAAGCACAAACATTCGGGTCAGGCAATTATCATACATCAGATCAGACTCTTAGCGGCGTGCGAAAGACGCATAGGTATAATAGAACATTTAGCATCATGCAGTATTTGAAAAGCATGGAGGGTGGTTTCCAAGCCTTAGTTGCCATAGCCAGGGTGAATCAGGCCGTGGAATCAGGCGAACTAAGCATTCAATTCTTCCATTCTTTCAGTTCTGGGCCTGGTTGTTCAAAGTATCGTTAGCCTAACGAGCTCGTTAAGAGGTCAACTCGTTAAGTATTTTGGGACTAATAATCAAATACACTGATATCTTTTGTTGAAAAAAATGTGAAAGCTTCTCACATTTTTTCAACAAAAATATTAGCATAGTTGAGATATTAACATTTGAAATTTTAACGAAACGTTAACTAACGACATCGTTAGTTTTGAACAACCGGCCCCTGGTATTTAACGTCTCCACGACTTGCTCCATTTGATAGTGTCACTGCAAGACGAGAACTAAGCATTCAAGTGGAGCCGTACATGTGTACTCCACTTTGCCCTGCGTCGCAACTCGTCAGCTGAGGTGGCCTCAGGGTACAAAACCATAACAGGCCCAACAACTCAACAGACTAGTCTGTCATTTGTCTACCGTACGGAATGGCTTGCTCACGCCCATCTGACCTTTTGGACAGTCCATGCCTGTTATTATCAATTAGGACTAAAAGAAAACGAAGTAAAGGGAAAAAACAACAACAAAAAAACAAACATGTAAGCATATTTATTATCTAATTACATTACAACTATGGTTTCCACGAACGTGATGCTTTTGAATATGAAATTTCAATATTTCTTTTATCTGAAACTGATGCCATTAACCCAGCAGGCACACAATGTTGACTCACAGGGGTTTAAATCATGCTGATTTGGGGTAAAAGAATACAGACTGTACATGTATTTAAGGAATGAATTTTATTTTTCTGATGTTTATCGAAGCATAAACTACATTGAGTCGCGTGCAAAGTAATGAACCGATGTAGTCATTGAAGTATAAACTAAGTTAACATTACGTTCTAATGGTTTACTATAGGGCTTTTCAATAAATGCACCGATAATGTAGATATATACATATAGACGAGATATGTATACATATTTACATTTTCAGTGCAAAGTTCTTTAGTTTAAACAGTATATTTTTGAACATATAAACATACTCAATCAATTCATACAATAATAAGAAAGGATTCGATAACAAGCTAACTAGCTTATAAACATCGTCTCCTAGCTCTTTGTAAACCCATTTCAGTGATGCGGGAGTCAATGTTGTTTACAAGTCAATAATTACATTGTGCCACTAACAGCGCGTGGAATCTACAACATGACATGTACTTGATTGAGTGACAGCTCGCTACCGCCGACTTGCTCAAATAATATAACAACAGCAGGAGGTGGATTTGACTGTGCGGCTGTTCCAAATTGTAGCATAAATTCGGCCGGTAATGTTTCATAAACGATTCTTATAATATGTGTATTTCTTATTTTTGTTTATCACTATAGTTTGATGAAAAGTATCGTTTAATAATATAAATATAAGGAATACTCGTTATTTTTTAAACGTTTACTTAAGTATAAACTACATCAAGTCACCGCGGAGTGAAGTAAGAGAACCCCGAAACATTTACTAAAGTATAAACGACGTCGGGTCACGAGCGAAGTTTACGTAAACACCGAAGTATAAACGACATCGGGTCACGAGCAAAGTTTACGTAAACCCCTTCGGGGTTCATTTACTTTGCTCATGACTTTTAGTAAACGTTACAAAAATAGCATTCATTCCTTATATAATCAGAATTCTTTTACCCAAATCAGCATGATTCAAACCCCTATGGTTGAATAATTATTATGACATTGAATCAATGTTATTCAATGTTGATCTAACGTTGTCACCCCATCGCGGAGGTAAAAAGGATACACATTCATGGGGAGCAACTCTGCAGAATTTCCTCCCTTCTCAGTAAGTGTCAACTTTCATAGGAAAGGCAGAAAAAACTTTCCTTTACGAGTAGACCCCGGTATATTTTAACCCATGCACCCCTAGCGTCCCAAAAATTGGACATAGGCAAACAGTGCAGACGCAACATGCGGCACCCGATCAGGGTCTTCACTTTTGGAATAAGACAGATGGGTATTTCTCCTCAAAATAAGACAAAAATTCTAAAAATAAACTAATCCTAACACTCCTTAAATGACAAATGGACTCATCCAATATATACAGATAGTCCACTGGACATAAATGGGTTAATATATGAGGACTCAGTTTGGAATGGGTGGTTCGTCTCTCAGGGAAGAAAACAAGAAGACAAAGCAGTTGTTTCCTTGAGAAAAAAATGGCGTACCCATTCAACGTACTATAATGACCAAAATATCGGAACAAAATTGCCTGAGCAAGGCCGACATCATCTTCACAAACCAAGGGTACTAAGTCCACTTTGTTCCTTACGGAACAAAGTCACCTTAGTATCATTGACTTGCGAAAATAGGCCGACATCAGACTTTCATACTGAATACCTTTGCCATACCGGTAGCCGTTACCTGTCACGTCGCCAGATTTTCAAATTGTTCAGAAATTTCATTCAGTATTTATAGTAGTTTTAGTATTTCATAGACTATATTATTCCGTCAAGACATTACAGAGGAATGAATCGTTTTCCTCACTCGTTTTATTATTGATATAATCATAAACCGTTTCCTTTATCTTCTGAACTAACTTCTTTCTTTTGTAGTAAGACATTTCTTCTACACACATTGACTTCACAATTTTGGGAAGAGAACAAATCACAAGTGCAGTAAACACATGCGATATGAGTGACAAATCTCGAATTCTATCAAATGTGAACAAAAGCCTTACTGAAACAGCTAAAATTAGAGTTATCAGACAGAGCTGAAACAGCGTGTAAGCAATCTGTACTCGTTTTGGCTTATGGCACTCAATGATACGGTTCCATAACGTCACCGGAATTCCGTCATCAGAGACAACCCTTCTTCCCCCGTACTGTTGGAAAAGTTCGTCATCTATCTTCTTACAAGCTTTAATACTTGCTATAAGCAGGTCCTGGTATTTTTCTCCAAAGCTTTTCAAACTTTCAACAATGTAATACATTGTCATAAAAGCCAGTGTAATGTAACCGTCAGATAACCGCGGATAAGCGATCAAACCACTGTATGTAAACATTGCTATTTTGGTTAAAAACCAAAAAGCGTCAAAGAATATCAAGCAGTACATATACCACGTGAACGAGAACAGCAGTGAAAATATTACAATAAGAAAACATGCAAGTAACTTCTTCATTCCCGACCGCAAATTTAGAAACCCAAGAATTGTTTTGATGTAAGCTTTCAGAAAGATGAAAAAGCAACTGATGACGGCAAAGGCAAAGTAAATACACGTCAATACAGTTTCAATGACGCTGAACACCACATATAAGATTGTGACTGGAAGGCACAGAAGTTTTCCTAAACGATAACCAAACAAGACAGGGCAAACGAATCTTTTGTATCTATTTATAAAGAACTTAAAAGTCTGCTTCCAAAATTTTCTGTTTAGCAACATTAAAACCTGCGACTTTACAATTTTATGAATCCTTTTAAATCCAGTCGTGTTTCTTAACTGTATTCCAGCCAATGCGGCTTTCGTTTCCGTTTTTAATGTTAACAAGAAGAAAGTCTCTCCGCGGAAGTCAGTAATGCCTGTTTCCAATAAAGTCTCTAAATTATTTGGAACTGCTATTATCAGGCATCCAAAAAGGAGATAACACGGCAAAGCAACATAAGGACCTCCGAAAAACCACAAAAAGTAATACTGAGCGGACTCTACATCACCGATCATAGTACTGAACCCTAGCAACGCTCCTTGTTTTACCGCCGCCCTCACCAAATCTCTAGCATAAATGTAGTCCAGTACAACTCTTGTTGAAGTTAACAATAATGGAAAAACGATAAAGAATATCCTTAAGAGTCTAACCACAATGCAGCTTCCCAAATTACAGTCTTGGCATGGTTCAAATATGCTTGCCATGAAGCTGACAGGTGGTTTGTGTTCGAGGACACGAACAAATTCAACTGTTTCAGGAACGTCTGAACTTGCCACTTCTTCTAATTCAACTCTTTTCCACTTTCTGTAATTGGGAGAACCTGTAATCTTACCGCCAATGAAGGTCAACAATAGTGGGTAATATGCCAGTAATAGTTCTCCAATATTAATTGGTATTAGCCACCAGAGAATTCCAAACAGAAAGTGTTGGTTGTTGCATTTGACACGTCTCTTCTTACTCAGAGGATCTACCTGGTATTTACAACATTTATACTCAAATGTTTGAACAGTACACACAGAATTCTCACATGCATGAAATAGAGCTCCTGGGGCCGTATTCATAAAACGTCTTAAGTGGTTGCTATGCTGTTGCTAAGGCTAAATTTCTTTGAAGGAGATTCCCTACAACTATGAAATTTGCTCTGGAGGAACAGTCTTACAAAGACTGTTCCTCCAGACCAAATTTCATAGTTGTAGGGAATCTCCTTTATAGATATTTAGCCTTAGCAACCGCATAGCAACCACTTAAGTGGCTTTATGAATACGGCCCCTGATCTCAATCGAATTCTCTTGGAGTAACACCAGTAGCTAGAATTGTACCTGTCATCAACAGCTGCGATCTTGCTTGTCATTTTCCCGAGAGCCTTTCCAATTTTCTGGTCCGCATCTAACCCGCCCGTCATGTTACTGCAATTGCCAGAACCATTAATTTCAATGGATAAAGGTTCCACCAAAGTGTAGGACCACAGGAGTCCAAAGGACAGGTATCCATAATCGTTAGGAAGAAAGAGTAACTGATAGCCTCCATCCTCGCCGTCATACGTCCAAACCCACCTATTATATAATATGACAAGTTTTTCCTCGGCCACTTTGAAATTTCTAAAGGTGAGGTTCAAATTAACAAAATTGTACTTGTGTTTAAGTACAAGTTTTGAGAAAATATATTCTGAGTCCTTTAGCACTTTTAATTTGCACTTGGCGTTTTCAGAAGGCTCCGTCTGTAACTCTAACCCACTATCCTTACTGGTAGTATCAAGCTTAAGACTTTCACTGTTGGTCTTTGTTCTCGGCAATCTTTGTTTAATTCTTTCTGACTC
The DNA here is from genome assembly GCA_963989385.1 of Ctena decussata. NCBI lineage: Eukaryota > Metazoa > Mollusca > Bivalvia > Lucinida > Lucinidae > Ctena > Ctena decussata. Next base: position 86,052,108 of record OZ022506.1, read on the forward strand.
TGTTAAGAACATAGGCTTTTCTGTGCTACCTTTTATTTTATAAAAGTTTATATTCTTTCCTTTCTTTTCCACTAAATTGACATTTAGCTTCTGTTTGTTTTCCGTGTCGTTGTTTGCGGCAACTTTCATTTCTGTTTTATTAAGGATATCGTCAAATTTTTCCAGTTTGTTCATCTTTTCTAAGCCCCAATCTGACGATGTTGTTGTTATATTATTTGAGCTTTCGTGAGTTTGCATGACTTTTTCAAGCTTGCTGTTCAGCTGTTTGTCTACCAATGCCAACGGTCCTGGGAGCATTGTCTGAATTACAACACAGCATGCCAATATTTGCAAATAATCCATTCTAAAAAAAGCGGCTTCCGACTTTGTACAGCTATTTGAATTGTTTTATAATGCTGTTGCTTAACTACTGTTTCCCTGTTTTCGCTGTTTTAAACAAGATTTGATGCAGTGAAGTTTGAGGAGGAAATAAAATCACCCATCTTTATGACTGAACAGCTTCAAAGGCATTACTGTGACTCTAGGTAAATTAAGTGAACAATAGGCAATATCTTCCGCTTGTTATTGCTGTCAGACCACCCCTCCCCCACACACACACCGAAAAAGTGACTATGATTTTTCCATATAAGAGTTTCCCACCGGAAAATGGCTATATAGTAGAATGTAGAATCCCCTCCCCCCCCCCCCCCCCCCCCCCCCCTTCGGAAATATCACTACATGTATATAGCCAATTTTCCCCGGGGAAAATCTACTATACGTGTTTTTGCATAGCCGTTTTTCCCCTCTATATAGTGGATTTTGCCTTGGTAATACGATTGCGAGAAAACACGCTGCATCTCCAATCATAATAGTGAGGTTCATAACTAAAATAGAAATGCGAGTTACAGACGGAGCCTTCTGAAAACGCCAAGTGCAAATTAAAAGTGCTAAAGGACTCAGAATATATTTTCTCAAAACTTGTACTTAAACACAAGTACAATTTTGTTAATTTGAACCTCACCTTTAGAAATTTCAAAGTGGCCAAGGAAAAACTTGTCATATTATATAATAGGTGGGTTTGGACGTATGACGGCCAGGATGGAGGTTATCAATTACTCTTTCTTCCTAACGATTATGGATACCTGTCCTTTGGACTCTTGTGGTCCTACCCTTTGTTGGAACCTTTAACCATTGAAATTAATGGTTCTGGCAATTGCAGTAACATGACGGGCGGGTTAGATGCGGACCAGAAAATTGGAAAGGCTCTCGGGAAAATGACAAGCAAGATCGCAGCTGTTGATGACAGGTACAATTCTAGCTACTGGTGTTACTCCAAGAGAATTCGATTAAGATCAGGAGCTCTATTTCATACATGTGAGAATTCTGTGTGTACTGTTCAAACATTTCACACATACCGTATTTTTCCTAATATTTCCGTCGATATTATTCAGCTAGCGATGTTCAGTGATTGTCATCAGTGAAATCAAATGCAGCGTGATAGTGCAGGAGCGTACATGGCCCATGAAAACAAGGAAAAACTCAGAGTTTTATTTGTAGGTAATGAATTGTGTCCTTAATTTACGAAGATAATTAAGTTCTTGATAATTTACAAATGTCGTTAGGTGCCTAAATAAAATCTTTACGTTAATATCAGTGTTTAAAGGACACCACCCATTATTTTCAATGTTCCGGATTCTATTTGTGTCTCCAAAATAATGTAATTTTATGCCAATTTTTAATATCGACGGAAATATTAGGAAAAATACGGTATGTGTTCCGTGGAAACCATAAAACCCAGTACGTACGCGTTTTGTCCCTTTTTCTTCGACTGAATCGCCCAAGCGTCCATGGCAAGTAACAAATAGAGTCCGTAGCACTCACAGATAGAGTCAAGTAACGCAGATTTTCACAGATAGCGTCCGATATGGTTATGCACCGTGATGTTGGGACGGTCAGTTAACCTAACCACACTATTCCTAGGCAGGCTTAGACCTCCTAAGCGGTTAACCAGTACTGAGTGCACATACTTTCGCCAGTAACTGACAACTGTCCTTCTTGAATCAGCGGAAGGAGAAACGAAAGTATGTGGCCAGACCAGGTTTCGAACCCAGGACCTCTGACTTATGAGTCAGGTGCCCTACCGATTGCGCTACGCGGCCCGGCCATTATGGTTTTCAGCATTTGTTTATAACCATTTAGTTAAATCTGACATGCAGTTACATTATATGCAGCAGACGCCACTGACGAAGTCCTGATTGAAAACCGGCTTCTAAACTGTATAAGACACTGCAGCAGACCTTTCTATGGGGTTCTTTTTAAAGAAGCTGACTTGTCTTACATGGTCTACATTGTTTGCCAAGGGCGCCAGACATTTAAAGGAAAGCTACTCGGGCGTTACGCAATTTTAGAAGCAACTGCCAGAAAGTAGTTTTCCCCCCTTTTCCCCCGGAAAAATGGCTATAGGAACGACGACTTTATAGTGAATTGTCCGGACCTAATAGAGTCACTTTTCCCCATAGTGCTTTTTCCTCCACTAGAAAATGGGCTATTAGAAAATTTGGCATTGCCATTGGTAGTTCGCGGAACGAAACGAAACGGCATGAATCAGATTTACGTACTTAATCGCCGCGATTAGAAGTGTATCAGTTGAGATGTGTGTGTGTGTGTGGGGGGGGGGGGGGCGGGGGGGGGGAGCGAGCCCAAGACTTCCGCATGAAAGGCGAACGCTAGTCCAGGCATTCCGCTGCGCGCGCACATATGAACGCTTGTAAAAACACATAATTTTATAAATTTGTACGCACAACACACAATCACGTACACTCATAGCCTTTTTGGCGGAAAAGCAAAACAAAATGATGCCTATATCTGTTTTCCCTGAAACAAAAAATGGCATCTAGCATCTGTTATCCGGCGGTATTTTTCGGAAGATACTCGCATTTCTATTTTAGTTATGAACCTCACTATTATGATTGGAGATGCAGCGTGTTTTCTCGCAATCGTATTACCAAGGCAAAATCCACTATATAGAGGGGAAAAACGGCTATGCAAAAACACGTATAGTAGATTTTCCCCGGGGAAAATTGGCTATATACATGTAGTGATATTTCCGAGGGGGAGGGGGGGGGGAGGGGATTCTACATTCTACTATATAGCCATTTTCCGGTGGGAAACTCTTATATGGAAAAATCATAGTCACTTTTTCGGTGTGTGTGTGGGGGGGGGGGAGGGGGGGGAGGGGTGGTCTGACAGCAATAACAAGCGGAAGATATTGCCTATTGTTCACTTAATTTCCTTAGAGTCACAGTAATGCCTTTGAAGCTGTTCAGTCATAAAGATGGGTGATTTTATTTCCTCCTCAAACTTCACTGCATCAAATCTTGTTTAAAACAGCGAAAACAGGGAAACAGTAGTTAAGCAACCGCATTATAAAACAATTCAAATAGCTGTACAAAGTCGGAAGCCGCTTTTTTTAGAATGGATTATTTGCAAATATTGGCATGCTGTGTTGTAATTCAGACAATGCTCCCAGGACCGTTGGCATTGGTAGACAAACAGCTGAACAGCAAGCTTGAAAAAGTCATGAAAACTCACGAAAGCTCAAATAATATAACAACAACATCGTCAGATTGGGGCTTAGAAAAGATGAACAAACTGGAAAAAATTGACGATATCCTTAATAAAACAGAAATGAAAGTTGCCGCAAACAACGACACGGAAAACAAACAGAAGCTAAATGTCAATTTAGTGGAAAAGAAAGGAAAGAATATAAACTTTTATAAAATAAAAGGTAGCACAGAAAAGCCTATGTTCTTAACAGAGTCAGAAAGAATTAAACAAAGATTGCCGTGAACAAAGACCAACAGTGAAAGTCTTAAGCTTGATACTACCAGTAAGGATAGTGGGTTAGAGTTACAGACGGAGCCTTCTGAAAACGCCAAGTGCAAATTAAAAGTGCTAAAGGACTCAGAATATATTTTCTCAAAACTTGTACTTAAACACAAGTACAATTTTGTTAATTTGAACCTCACCTTTAGAAATTTCAAAGTGGCCAAGGAAAAACTTGTCATATTATATAATAGGTGGGTTTGGACGTATGACGGCCAGGATGGAGGTTATCAATTACTCTTTCTTCCTAACGATTATGGATACCTGTCCTTTGGACTCTTGTGGTCCTACACTTTGGTGGAACCTTTAACCATTGAAATTAATGGTTCTGGCAATTGCAGTAACATGACGGGCGGGTTAGATGCGGACCAGAAAATTGGAAAGGCTCTCGGGAAAATGACAAGCAAGATCGCAGCTGTTGATGACAGGTACAATTCTAGCTACTGGTGTTACTCCAAGAGAATTCGATTAAGATCAGGAGCTCTATTTCATACATGTGAGAATTCTGTGTGTACTGTTCAAACATTTGAGTATAATTGTTGTAAATACCAGGTAGATCCTCTGAGTAAGAAGAGACATGTCAAATGCAACAACCAGCACTTTCTGTTTGGAATTCTCTGGTGGCTAATACCAATTCAGATTGGAGAACTATTACAGGTATATTACCCACTATTGTTGACCTTCATTGGCAGTAAAATTACAGGTTCTCCCAATTACAGAAAGTGGAAAAGAGTTGAATTAGAAGAAGTTGCAAGTTCGGACGAACCTGAAACAGATGAGTTTGTTCGTGTCCTCGAACACAAACCACCTGTCAGCTTCGTGGCAAGCTTATTTGAACCTTGTCAAGGCTGTAATTTAGGCGGCTGCATTGTAGTTAGACTCTTAAGGATATTCTTTATCGTCTTTCCATTATTGTTGACTTCAACCAGAGTTGTACTGGACTACATATATGCTAGAGATTTGGTGAGAGCGGCGGTAAAACAAGGAGCGTTGCTAGGATTCAGTACTATGATCGGTGATGCAGACTCCGCTCAGTATTATTTTTTATGGTTTTTCGGAGGTCCTTATGTTGCTTTGCCGTGTTATCTCCTTTTTGGATGCCTGATAATAGCAGTTCCAAATAATTTAGAGACTTTATTGGAAACAGGCATTACTGACTTCCGCGGAGAGACTTTCTTCTTGTTAACATTAAAAACGGAAACGAAAGCCGCATTGGCTGGAATACAGTTAAGAAACACGACTGGATTTAAAAGGATTCATAAAATTGTAAAGTCGCAGGTTTTAATGTTGCTGAATAGAAAATTTTGGAAGCAAACTTTTAAGTTCTTTATAAACAGATACAAAAGATTCGTTTGCCCTGTCTTACTTGGTTATCGTTTAGGAAAACTTCTGTGCCTTCCAGTCACAATCTTATATGTGGTGTTCAGCGTCATTGAAACTGTACTGACGTGTATTTATTTTGCATTTCCCGTCGTCAGTTGCTTTTTCATCTTTCTGAAAGCTTACATCAAAACAATTCTTGGGTTTCTAAATTTGCGGTCGGGAATGAAGAAGTTACTTGCATGTTTTCTTATTGTAATATTTTCACTGATATTCTCGTTCACGTGGTATATGTACTGCTTGATATTCTTTGACGCTTTTTGGTTTTTGACCAAAATAGCAATGTTTACATACAGTGGTTTGATCGCTTATCCGCGGTTATCTGACGGTTACATTACACTGGCTTTTATGACAATGTATTACATTGTTGAAAGTTTGAAAAGCTTTGGAGAAAAATACCAGGATCTGCTTATAGCAAGTATTAAAGCTTGTAAGAAGGTAGATGACGAACTTTTCCAACAGAACGGAGAAAGAAGGGTTGTCTCTGATGACGGAATTCCGGTGACGTTATGGAACCGTATCATTGAGTGCCATAAGCCAAAACGAGTACAGATTGCTTACACGCTGTTTCAGCTCTGTCTGATAACTCTAATTTTAGCTATTTCAGTAAGGCTTTTGTACACATTTGATAGAATTCGAGATTTGTCACTCATATCGCATGTGTTTACTGCAGTTGTGATTTGTTCTCTTCCCAAAATTGTGAAGTCAATGTGTGTAGAAGAAATGTCTTACCACAAAAGGAGGAGGTTGGTTCGGAAGATAAAGGAAACTGTTTATGATTATATCAATAATAAAACGAGTGAGGAAAACGATTCATTCCTCTGTAATGTCTTGACGGAATAATATAGTTTATGAAATACTAAAACTACTATATACATGATAAATACTGAATGAAATTTCTAAACAATTTGAAAATCTGGCGACGTGACAGGTAACGGCTACAGGTAAAGCAAAGGCGTTCAGTATGAAAGTCTGATGTCGGCCTATTTTTGCAAGTCAAGGATACTAAGGTCACTTTGTTCCGTAAGGAACAAAGTGGACTTAGTACCCTTGGTTTGCGAAGATGATGTCGGCCTTGCTCAGGCAATTTTGTTCCGATATTTTGGTCATTATAGTACGGTGAATGGGTGCGCCATTTTTTTTTCTCTGGGAAACAACTGCTATGTCTTCTTGTTTTCTTCTCTGTGTGACGAACCCCTTCCAAACTGGAGTCCTCATATATTAACCCATTTATGTCCAATGGCCTCTTCTATCTGTATATATTGGACGAGTCCATTTGTCATTTAAGGAGTGTTAGGATTAGTGTTTATTTTTAGAATTTTTGTCTTATTTTGAGGAGAAATACCCATCTGTCTTATTCCAAAAGTGAAGACCCTGATCGGGTGCCGCATGTTGCGGCGTCTGATCTGGGTCTGCACCGTTTGCCTATGTCCATTTTTTGGGACGCTAGGCGTGCATGGGTTAAAATATACCGGGGTCTACTCGTAAAGGAAAGTTTTTTTCTGCCTTTCCTATGAAAGTTGACTCTTACTGAGAAGGGAGCAAAACCTGCAGAGTGGCTCCCCATGAATGTGTAACCTTTTTACCTCCGCAAGGGCGTAGCTACCTATACGGCAAATACGCAAGTGCATATTGAAATTTTGTCAAAATTGACAAAATTTCAAAACGCACCTGCATATTTGCATGCTGAATATTTATAAATTAGATAAGATTTCAATACCAATTACCAAAGTGGCTGAAATACTAGCTTTCCCTTCAAGAAGTAGAGAATAAAACATGGTTGTGCGTATTATGAAATTGCCCCTAGTTACGCCCCTGCTCCGCGATGGGGTGACAACGTTAGATCAACTTAGAGTCCTTGACTCAATGTCATAATAATTATTCAACCATAGGGGTTTGAATCATGCTGATTTGGGTAAAAAAAATCTGATTATTTAAAGAATGAATGTTATTTTTGTAACGTTTACTGAAGTGTAAACTAAATCAGGTCACGAGCAAAGTAAATGAACCCCGAAGGGATTTACGTAAACTTTGCTCGTGACCCGATGTCGTTTATACTTCGGGGTTTACGTAAACTTTGCTCGTGACCCGATGTCATTTATACTTTAGTAAATGAACCCCGAAAGGGTTTACGTAAACTTTGCTCGTGACCCGATGTAGTTTATACTTCAGTAAACGTTTCGGGTTCTCTTACTTCGCTCCACGGTGACCTGATGCAGTTTATACTTCAGTAAACGTTTAAAAAATAATGATCATTCCTTATATTTACATGTATATTATTAAACGATGCTTTTCATCAAACTAGTGGTAAACAAAAATAAGAAATACACATATAATAAGAATCGTTTAAGAAACATTGACGGTCGAATATGTACAGTCTGTATTCTTTTACCCCAAATCAACATGATTCAAACCCCGGTGAGTCAACATTGTGTGCCTGCTGGGTTAATGGCATCAGTTTCAGATAAACGAAATATTGAAATTTCATATTCAAAAGCATCACGTTCGTGGAAACCATAGTTGTACTGTAAATAGATAATAAATATGCTTACATGTTTTTTTCCTTAGTTCGTTTTCTTTTAGTCCTAATTGATAATAACAGGCATGGACTGTCCTAACGGTTAGATGGGCGTTAGCAAGCCCATCCGTACGGGTACACAAATGACAGACTGTGCTGTTGAGTTGTTGGTCCTGTTATGGTTTTGTACCCTGAGGCACCTCAGCTGACGAGTTGCGACACAGGGCAAAATGGAGTACACATGTACGGCTCCACTTGAATGCTTAGTGCTCGTCTTGCAGTGGCACTATGGAGCAAGTCCGTGCGGCCGTGGAGACGTTAAATACCTGAGGCCGGTTTTTCAAAACTAACGATGTCGTTAGTTAACGTTGTGTTAAATTTTCAAACGTTAATATCTCAACTATGGCAATATTTTTTGTTGAAAAATGTGAGAAGCTTTCACATTTTTTCAACAAAAAATATCAGTGTATTTGATTATTAAGTCCCAAAATACTTAACGAGTTGACCTCTTAACGAGCTCGTTAGGCTAACGAAACTTTGAACAACCGGGCCCAGAACTTAAAGAATGGAAGAATTGAATGCTTAGTTCGCCTGATTCACCCTGACTATGGCAACTAAGGCTTAGAAACCACCTTCCATGGTTTTTAAATACTGCATGATGCTAAATGTTCTATTATACCTATACGTCTTTCGCACGCCGCTAAGACTTCAGCCGCGAGAGTCTGATCTGATGTATGATAATTGCCTGACCCGAATGTTTGTGCTTCAGGCTGACCCTTACGATCTCTATTAAAGTCTCCATAGTCCTATCAGCGGTAAAAACGCCTAAACTCAAATCATAGTAAAAAGCGGTTCAACCTTCACGTTTGGTAATAAAATGTGGGTTGGTGTGCATGTATTGAGTCATATAAATGGCAAAAAGTAGAGAAAAAAAGTTTCTGATCGCTTCAGAAAATACAATTTCCTGTTCTGGTTTCCCGTCCTCCTATGTTATATTAACATAGGCGGGATAGTGATTGGGACTCCACGCCTGTACATTGTATTTTTACCATTTTATAAAATCGAAAGTAGGTCATTTTAGTTGCCAACTAAAATGACCCAAATAAGTTTTCAAACCCTTTTTATGAGAAACTCAAGGATGTTATAATTTTTTCAAGCTGGCTAATCACGGTCATTTACAATTACGAAACTATAGTGAGAAGCTTGCAGCGATACCTCATGATAAAATTTTTCATGCTGATAGAGCAATGGGGCCTTTAAGTAGCCTAATCTTGTTCAGACCTACCTTTGGACGGACACACGGCGCCAAGTGTGTGCAATTATGGTTACGTACCGTTGAGCCACTTGGGTAACGTCGATAAGAGAATTGAACTGAACTGAACTGAACTGTTCAGACCTACCGTTTATTCCAGTGCTTTTAGTTATAGCAGGTTTCTGTGACTTGGTCTGATCTGCGCCGAGAAACCCTCTTTATGTCAGTGATTGAGCGAACTCTGGCATTATATAGGTCATACAGAGACGAAACCTCGGTTCAAATTTAAGTCTAATCCGGAGCGGGGGATCGAACCTGCACCCCTGGATAAGCAGTCCAGCGCTTTATCCACTACGCTGCTGCCGCTCCTTGCCATATTTTAGATGCAGTTGACTATTGTGTCGAAAACTGATATCTCAGAGGAGTACCCTCTTATATCAAAAAGTACATTTTGAACTCATGTTCTATTTTTCTTTACATTTCAGTTCCTGATATCCTAAACTACTGATATCAATTTTTTGGGGATCAGAAAATTTACTTTGAGATATCAGTCGTTTGAGATGAATTTCGACTTCGAGGTATCGAGAGTTGACTGTAGATGGAAACACCCATGTTTTCCCCGCCATTTTCACAAAAGCTCTTACAGCGGATACAGCTAAAAGGCTCGCTTCAGCGATGTTCTCCCTTAATTTGATTCGATCATATCTGATCCATGATAAGATCGAAGGAATGTTCTATGGTTGAGGAAAGCCAGAAATACTTTTCATATGTGTAGGGGCTGGGAAATACCCAGTGAAACAATCGCAACCCCGAAGGGAACACAGGAGCCCCGGCAGCTCAACGGGTTAAGTGCTAGCCTACTGATCTAGCGGACCCGGGTTCGAGCCCCGCTTGAGGAGATCATCTTTCCCACCGTAAACGGGGTTCCATTGCACACAGCCTTTCACTATCACCCTCCCATCGTCCTGACATGACTTAGATACTGTTGAAAAGGACGTAAAATCACAAGTCATCCATCATCCATCCATCCGAAGGGAACAGCCAGCCACACTTGCGGCGTTAATACATCCACCCGGAATCGAACCTGCACGACAGAGCACATAGGTCATATGGAGAAGTGACCTCAGTATAAAGTCTCATCCGAAAGATCTGAGGGCGAGGAATCGAACGTGCAACCCCTCGATTTGTGGTCTGGTGCGTTATCACTACTCTTCCGCCGCTCCTGGTTGCTTGTGCCTTGACTATGGGGTGCCGTTTTACAATTTCTCCTATTTATAGATATCCATAATTATTTATGGATATCCATAATTGGAGATAGTGGTATCCATAATTCGAATCAGTTATATTCATAAATATTTATGGATACCCATAATTATTTACAGATATCCATAATTATTGATAGATATCTATAATTCAAATTATGGATATCCAACAGTCTAAATGATTTATGCATATCACTAATTCGAATTATGGACATTCAATAAGCAAAATAATTTATGGATATCATTAATTCGAATTATGGATATAATCAGTTCTATTTATGGATATGCATAATTCGAATTACGGATACCCATAATTCTGCCCATTTATAGATATCCGAATATGTCGAATTGCGGATATCGATAATTCGAATAAGTGATATCCATAATTCGAATTGGTGATATTTATTTTCATTAATCATTTCGATTACTGGATATCCATGATTCGAATTCGAGATATAGATATCAATCATTCGGCCAATTTATGGATATAACTAATTAGAATAATGGATATCAATAATTCGTCCTGCAAATGATAAGTTTAAGTAGGACTGCTAGGTGGTGATTTATCGATACCCATAAATCAGATTATGGAAATCAATAATTCAGCCCGATTTATTGAAATCACTTCTTCAATTATGGATATTAATATTCCGAATTATATATATATATTATATCTATTATTCAGCCCATTAATAGATACTTATAATTGGAATTAGTAATATTGATAATTCTAATAGGTGATATCTAGAAATCGGACTGAATTATCGATATCCATAATTCGAATTTTTGATATTACTAATTCGAATTATGGATATCCATTACTTGATATCAATAAATGAGATGAATTACGGATATCACTAATTCGAAATATGGATGTCCATAAATAAAATTATGGATATCCACAAATAGAGAATAAACTGTATCTTGAGCCAAAAATTAGATAAATGATAAATTAAAAAAAAATGTGACAAAGTTTTTCTAACAGGGAAGTGTGTTTCAGGTGAGAAAAATGGTATTTTAGATGTATGTTTTCATGTTTTATGTGTTTTACGACTCTGATGAAAATGCTGTGATAAGCGGTAAATCTTATAAACCGAATTCCATTGTTCAGTTATCACTTCAGCTTCCTAATACATATCTGCATTTAGAGCTTCCCTTGGATGTATAATCTTCGAACACAAAATGTTGCACTAAAGATATACTTTTTGTAGGGAAACACAGTGAAAACAAATATTTGATATTTTGTGTTTCGCGATTTTCAAACATCGATGCCAAGCTGACCAACAAGCGCCCCACCTCGCCCCGTAACAGTAATTGTCACTCCTCCAGTGTGTGTGTGTGTGTTTTATATGGAACGCCATAGCTATCTTATAAGTACTATTTTCGATACTGGTAGTGAATTGTTATTACTTTATGATACATTCTTGCTACGTTAAGTGAATGCGCCTTTGTATTATGCCATTTTATCTTTACATGATGTGCCCACTTTGTCATGACATGACAAGTTCTTGCAACATCATGTGACTTTACCTTTGTGTTATGCCAGCTGGTCATTGTATTATGTACACACTTTATTACGTTATGATAAATACCTGTTACGTTGAGTGAATTTACCCTTGTGTTTTGCCCTTCTGTCGTTCCATTATGTAAAGACTTGATTATATTCTGATGAGTTCTTGTTATGTTATGTGCATTCTTAATTACGTTATGTCAACTCTTTGTTATGTTAAGTGACTTTGTCTTTCTGTAAAGTCCTTTTGTCATTTCATTGTGTACAGAGTCTGTTACGTCGTGGTGACTTCTTGTTACATTATGTATAGTTTTATTTCCATGATGACAGTTTTTGATTGCATTATGTATACACTCTATTACCTTATGATTACTAGGTATAGCGGTAAGTGCAAACAACTTTACGTTATGTCATAACTTTATTATATGATGAGATCGTCCGTAATTCGCGGACTTTGACGAGGGTTTCCGGAAATAAATATGCTTGATAATTTGCGGTACTCTAGTGAGTTCGGCTCTGGCTTGCTTCGGCCGACGTAGGCGGGCTGTTTCGGCCTCATAGGAATGGAAATTAGTACTAGTCTGAAGATGTTTTCTGTTGATAATCTAATTAGGGGAAGATAAATGATGGGAAAACATGAATGCCCTCCAAGCCCACTGGTGCAAACAGGAAGTCACAAAAGTCATTTCCCTTTGTAAAAATGGTACAAAATACAATGTAAATACAGGCGCACCCACTCACCTTAAAAATACTTTCAGCAGAAACCTTAATATTTGACAGGATGAGTACACTCTCCCCACGTTCTTTAATCTTGCCGAAACGAAATGCGAGAAACCCAACAGAACGAGAAGAGAGTATCTTTTCACTACTACCCCAATATTACCTAAGAAGCAAAAATAAACTTGTATATTTCACCACTAAATTTTCAAAAGCAAAATATATCTGATGAACTATCTCAATGTACAAGTTCAGCGTTTCGTACATGGTGTAAGTACCATACCCTACAGGCACACTGCGCTAATACAAACGCGGGCTACAACTATTCTGTTCTATTTCATCCATTAACCTTGCAAGGTCGTTTGGGTACCACAGATGACTTCGCAACAATCTCTTTTTTCACCTTGTCCTGTTTTCAGTTACTCTAGTTGAACTGGCAAAATCCAACCCTGTCCACTGTTTAATATTGTCTTCCCACCTCTTCTTCTGTCTACCTCTTCTTCTTTTTCCTTTCACTGCGCCCTGTAGAATCGCCTTTGCTAAACCAGAAGACCTTGAGATGTGGCCAAACCACCCAAGTTTTGGTTTCTTGACCTTGGTCAGGAGTTCATCTTATTCTCTTATGGCTGCTTGAATCTTTCTGCGAACTGCCTCATTGATTTTGTGGTTCTTGTACAAAATGTTCAGTAACCTTCGGTAGCATCTCATCTCAAAGGCCTGCATTCTTTCCTCTGATTCTGCTGTCAAGGTCCACGATTCACAGAAAAACGGAAATGACAAGGGAACGCACCATTTCCACCCTTGATCCAAGAAGTATAAAATGCAGTGGCTTGTTTAGTCCTAGAGAGAACCTTCGGTTTTGAGCCATCATCTGAGACAACTGCTTAAAGGTATTTGAAGCTTGTTACGGTACACGGCTTCTGTCTTTTTACCCTGATCTCCCTCTGGATGCCATTGGCGCAGTTTGTCATTAGTTTTGTCTCCTCAGCACTATCTCCATCTTATACCTTATGCTGAAGAGGGTGGGTGATAGGAGACATCCTTGCCTAACTAAACTGTTTTTTTATGAACCATTCTCCCGTACTGCCATTCATCTGGACTGCACTTGTAGCCTTGTCGTAGAGCTCATCAATTGTGCGAACTAGATTTGCACTGATATTGTACTCCCGCATAGTGGCCCATACCGCATGTCGAAGAATTTTTTTTAATCAATGAAGACATGGTATTGGATTTACTGATGCTGGAGGTACTTTTCACACAGGATACTGAGGTTGAAGATCTATTCTGTGGTGCTCCTTTCGGCTCTGAACCCAGCCTGTTCTTCAGCGATTATCTGTTCGTCTTGGGTTTTAAGGCTGTTCAAGATGACTTTCAGCATGACTTTGCTCGAATGACTGATGAGTCTGATTGTTCAGGGTAGTTCTGGCAGAGCTGTAGGTTGCCCTATTTAGGAGGATTAATAAACAGTGACTGAGCTCATGGGGTAGGCCATTCTCTTATTCTCCAGATTTTGTTACAAATCACTGTTAAAACAACAGTAATGGTCTCCCCGCCAGCTGGAACAAGTTCAGTTGGTATATTATCAATTCCGGCAGACTTCCCCTATTGCAGTGCTGCTACTGCAATCTCAACTTCCTCACGAAGGATCGGTTAAAGATTAAACAAAACCAGTGCGACAGCATCATTGGGCGGAAGTCTTCGTAGAAGGAGTCTAAAGCCAGGATAGAACTCGAATCTGAGTCGGGTGTTACCGGTAATATCCGAGCGAGCCCTGCTCAGCTTGGTTAAACTGATAGATTAAGGGGGGGCTTGTATTAGTGATAGGCCATAGTATTTTGGCTCTTTGAGTCTTGTCGTTTATATAATAGGCAGTGAGCAAGTCATTGACTTGCTGGAAGGAAACAAGACGCCCCTACCTCCATGCCCGGGCCTCCATGAGTCTTCCAGCCCGATGGGTCAATAAGGGGTGGTAATTACTCAACATATGCTGTGTTACATGCCCCTCCAAAAGTAGGGAGCTATAAAAAGCAAGCGCATGTGTGTGCTGAGGTACAAAATTTTACCTTTTCTTATATTGCTGTTGCATTTCATTGGCTGAAAAGAAATGATTTCCGTTTAGCTTACTTATAAGATCAGGTGAAACTATTCTTATTTGTAAACATGAATAATGCATAAAACTTGAAAAAAAGAGAGAAAGTCAAACCCAGCTTCAAATGTTAGTGTTTACTAAGGTACTGCGCATCATCTTTATCGTTATTGATTGTTTAATACCTATTGGGGAATGAAACGATTGTGTCTAGTTTTAGTTTGCGTATCAGATGTAGTAGGGCAATTCATAGTTACACAAAAAAATACTGCATTCGTTGCTTGATAAACTGTGCAATGCTCAACAAAAAATAATACGCCGTACGTTGTTCAAGACAGTGAAATTTGCAATAAATATCGTTACCGCTCGTACCTTAACAAGCTCTGTGATTTTGGACTGGGCATCGCTTTTTATCGATTTTTTTTCTATGCCGGCGATGACAGATTTAGGAGTAATAAATGCAGAACCAGATTAAAATATCCTGCTCGTAAAGTGAACCCAGTGGAAGATATGGAACGCCGCAACTATCTTACATTCGGACATGTCATTACGTTCTTTTGACAAACACTACTATATTGTTCATTTCTATAAAGCTTTGTCTGAAAACTGTGATCTCTTGTCAGTTTGATATGCTGTCGGGTTAACTCACTATTGTATATTGCTGATTTTCATAATTGCTTGTCAGAAAACCATAATGTCTTGCCACCATGACATGTTGTCTGGTTGACTCGTGAGTATATGCTGTTCTCTTCTGGTATGTACTGTCAGAAAACCATTATGTCTTGTTGGGAAACCATTATGCCTTGTCAGAAACCATCGTGCTTTATCAGTTTGTCATTCCGTCTTTTTAACGTGCAGCTGTAGGCTGTTCGTTTTCATTATGTATTTTCAGAACCCAATTTCACCTAGTCGCTTTTTGTACTGTCTTTTTTGTTTGTTATTTGATGCTGTTACTCTCCATTATGTTTTGTCAGAAAATCATCATGTTTTGTCAATCTGTCATGTTGTCTTGTTAACTGGCTGATTTTTTGCATTAACTTGCCGTTATGTAAAGTTGAAGAATCATTCTATGCGATTAAATCAACATAGTTCATTCATAGAGTATCATTTCAACTTATCTTAACCTGCTGTTAAGTTATCATTATTGCGCTGCGTACCAACGCAGTGCTATTTGTGATGAGTTTGGGAAGGCGTTGGGTGTAGATTTGTTTTATTGATTATTGCTATAAGCGACTTAAAAAGTGAACTTTCATGCACATTTTATCACTAAAAGTTCGATTATGACATCAAACTACCTGAAACATAACATTAAAATATCTTATTTCGATCTTTATTATTTTTATTTTTTTATATTTTGGGATAAAAACATGGAACTATTTTTCTGTCCTAAATATCGAAAGGATCCTCGGCTTTGATAAACGCAATGTATTATTGCAAATAAATCAGCTATGCGACTTTTTCCAGTTTTTGCAATGTAAGTGTTTAATAAAGTTAGCGTTTAGCCTTCATGGTATTGGGTAAAATTGTAATTGTTTAACGAGAAAGAAAAGTTTAATAGCATATACATATCGTCTTTAACTATAGTATCCTTTCGATTTATTGATGTAGTCTCTTTTCATATATGACCTATAAGATTCGAGGTCATCGACGCGCGATGGAACTCAGCTATTGCGTAATTGCCTTATCTTTAGAATCGGTTTATCCATTTAATTACCGTTGATAGATCTGATATTAGGACACGAACAGGAAACGTCCATTTCTTTTAAACATCCATCCATGGTTGATCTAGCCTCATTTAACGGAGCTAATCACTATTTTGGCACTTTATTAAATATATATTTTGTTGCTTTACCTTTAATTACATAATGATTATAATATTGTTTTAAACATTTCTAAACAGCCACAGAAACAGTAGGGCATAATTTAAAATATGGAATGGAGTGGAAAAGATAAGATAATCTACATTCCATTGATTACAAGCAACCCACCGGGCACATTGCGTCAGAAATACGTCTTATTGACGTTGATGCGACGTCATCACGTCATTTCAACGTCATGTGCCTTCTGGGAAAATTGGCTCCATGAAACAGAAAAGGGCGCATCTCCTTTTAATATTACGATACGGGATAAATTCCTTCAGCTGAATTGATCCTTACCCCTCCCCACCCCACCCCTCCGGGTGTATGTTCTATTATCATAATTTTACGGCTCAATTTCAATTACCAATTACATATTATTGTGAGTACGGGGTAGAAAACTGTATCCTCGGAACCCTGATTTTGTATCATTCTGAATAGCAATGACTGACAGACTGAAACAGCTTTCATAGCCTAGGCTTACGGACAGAACCATTAAGAGAAAGTCTAATGAAGGAATATAGTAATGACCTGGTTCAAAATCTTTTTATCAAATGAAAATTCATGGGCGAAGAAATAGTGATTTCGTTAAAATCCCAAAGAAGAAAGCTCGAGCTCTTTTTCAAATTATATAGGTGCCATGTACACAAGCGGCCATGTAAGACTTGCCAAGCATAGGATTTATCTTGAGATTTCCTTGTCTCCATCTAAACCCAATCATAAATTCTGGGGCACTTATGGCCTAGTAATTACAGTCATAATGGAACTTTAAATCGAGGAAGAAAATTCCGAAGATGTACTCGAAACTTCAGGAATACAAAGTTTTCGAAAGTAAAACTGAGGTGAAATAGTCGCTGTCTTATAATCAAAGAATCATTATGAGAAGCTAAATACAAAACTTGGAAACATTGTGGTTTACAGTACTTTCTTGAGAGCTGTGTCGCGCATAAAGTGTGCTAACGGTGAATGGGTACTTTTTCAGGGGAAGCAACTCATGCCAATTTCATTCTTTGCCTCCCTTCACAGCGGAGATCAACTGAAGAACTTGCCCCTTGAGGAGCATTTTTTCCGTCAACAGTAGACTCCCTTTTTGAAATGCTACATTATCCAGGAAAACAATCAAGAAGTCACACAGGTTGTTCCCCTTTACAAAATGATGGAAAAAAACCCAAAAACATAAAGGTATACACATGACCGAGATTAGTTCAATACTTTAAATATCTTTCAAAAATATAGTTAGGTATTTTAGTATTATACAAAGTTTTGCATGGGCTTTTAAAATAGGTAGTCTTCATTAGAAACTTCACACGGTATTATTCTATTAATTTTAACGCCCACTTTAATCTAAACACCACCAAAATAAATAAATAAATAAATAAATAAAAGTTTTAGAGTCACAGTACAAACAAATAACGCAGCGTTTTGCAAAAACGTCATTTGCCTCAAACACAAAATCTTAACTTGACATTTTCTTAGATTATTTCGAGTACAATTTATTGGACAGCCTCAAGCTCAATCTTACAAAGACAAAAGGTTGTAAAATTGTGTTATATGTCACAACACTTTGAGGTTTTTCTGCATAAACACACAAGTAAAACAGTATAGTCAATGTAAATGTCCTTTAACTTACAAGTAAATGTAGGGTGCTTGTCTTAAACTCGGTGCTATTCATCCAAGCTATAACATTTTTTTTTGTTCTATAAAAACTGTTAGAAATAGTTTAACTAAAGTTTTTGAAACTATTTGTGAAATTAACTGTGACCGTACAGAACTTTTGTCCATATGTATAAATAGCCCTATTTTATGCTGTGTTGATTGATTGATTGATTTGATGCTTAACGTCCGCGGTAAACAGCTATGGTCATGTCGGGACGGTCAGTTACCCTAACCACACTATTCCTGGGCAGGCTTAGACCTCCTAGGTGGTTAACCTGTACTAAGTGCACACGAAAGGAGAGGGATGGGCTCCGCCTTTCATCAGCTGTGCCCAAGATACAGTGGGTCTCTAACCCCCACTGCCCCTACGGCTATTAGGCTATGGGAAACCTTTACCTTTACCTTTTTTAAGTGCACACGATACAAGTTCTATTATTGGACATAGTTTTGCCAGTAACTGACAACTGCCTTTCTTAAATCAGCGGAAGGAGAAACGAAAGTACGATATGGCCAGACCGGGTCTCGAACCTAGGATCTCTTGACTTATGAGTCAGGTGCCCTACCGATTGCGCTACGCGGCCCGACAGAAATCGTAGCCCGACCGGGACACGTTATGCTGTGTTGTTCCAAATTACAATGCAAATCACAATCCAGCGTTACGTGTCACTTTTAATGATTTAAAAATACAGTGGACTCGACAGTATCGGATCAAGTTCAATAAAACTCCCGTTTTGTTGTATGTGAAAGCTAAAAGTATGTATGTTATGACACAGAACAATTGTAAAATATCCCTTCTATCTATCCATGTCAAAATATTTACGAAATTTATTCCTTTAAGGGCAGATAACCTATGCAGACTTACGGGAGGGTCCTGCGACAGTAACGAATCAGGTGCGACAGTATCGGATCATATGATATTATTTTATAGGAGAGTTTCTCCGAGGCATTCTGACAACCTTCTTAGCTTCAATAATTTTGCTACATAAACAGTTGGACCTATTAAACTCTCTGAGGAAACTTTTACGGCCTTTCAACGATATTTTTCATGTGGTCCTTCGGGGTTTTGACGGTTTTGTCTGTTAAATAAAAGTTGAATGTATACAAAACTACAAGCGTGCCAAAAATTCTTAACTCAGTAATCCCCTGCGCCTCATAACATGGAACTACTCAAACAGTAAAGATCATAAACTGCCTTTGCAAAGTGTAGACCCTGATAAGACCGTGGTGTCTGATCACGATCAACAAATTTACGTCGGTTTTCCGCCTTAACGATATTTCTGTGCAATCAGTGTATAAACACTACATGGTCATTCAACGAGTTCTCCGGCATTAATCTGAGTCTACACAGTGTACAGATGTCCATCCGATGAACGCCAGTCATTATTGGGTTCACATACATGCGAGCTGGTCTCGAATGTTAAGCAGAAGCTTGGTTGTGCTACGCATAACCTTCATTATCATACGCTAGAATGTGGGACTTGGGATGGGGGATATTTTACAAAAAGGATGTTGTCTTAGTTTGAAACTGATTTTCTTTGGAAAAAAAAGACACAACATCCACTCAGGTAGTTGATTTATGACTTGTTTTCAGCATCAGACCATACATCCAACATGCAGTTTCCAGCTGAGGCCTGTATTTCAGTTCAAATTTTATAATGATCCGTTACTGTCGCACATCGGTGCCTCACTTTTCAAGTCTTTAGTTTCATCAAATACTGGGATGTCACAAAAATAATGACTGCCTGCAATTTCAGGGATGCTAGGACACATTACAAAGCAAAATTGGTTTCAATCGCCCAATGAAAAAATAGTTTAAATAACCGAAATCTATCTTGGGGGTAACGAACAACAGGCAAAATGCAAGCGCCGCTGAAGAGGGGCCAAGCTTTTCAACAACTCTGCTTTGTTTCTCAGCCGCAGATTTCGATCGAATTTTTCACTCTGCATTTTGCCATTGGCCGAATTTGATGACTGTAATATAATGGTAAAAAATATTTGCTTCATTTGTGAGAAAAATGGGTGATAACCTAAGAGTGATCCGATACTGTCGATGATCCGATACTGTCGAGTCCACTGTATATACTATCGCTACTTTAATTCATGATACCGCGATACTTTATTTTATACAAAGTTACTAAAAATGGATTATCAAGTCTTAAATATTGTTTTCCGCAGCGCTTCCTCCTTTGCTCTATACTAGAGCAACTTTTTACTTGTATGTTGTTGTGTTAAAACGTTATGTTGTTGCCTTGATAAAACCTGCACCAGAAATCGATAAAACCCTGTACCAGAAACCCGGTAACTGTTAGCCTAAGGGCGTCCAATAGTACAGTACCTACACGGAATATTCACTAGACAATATAATAGTGTTTGAATGTCTTCCGTCCAGCATTCCATCCATCCGCCCGTCAATCATTCGGGGTTTTGGCGCAGTGCAAGGGCATGCATGCGTCTGTCTGTCTGTCCATATGTTTATATATGTGCGTGTACTTCTGTAGGTCTATCTATCCATGCATCTTTCCGATCGCCGATTTGCCTGTCAGTATATGTGTGTGTGTGTGTGTGTGTGTGTGTGTGTGTGTGTGTGTGTGTGTGTGTATGTCTGCCAGTCCAGCTGTCCATCCGTGCATATGCGCATCCATCTGATCGGCCATTTGTCTGTCAGCTCCTCACTTTTTTTTATTCTTCCCGAGATCCATCCATTCATCTTTCTGTGTGCCGTTGCTCGTGTATTAAATAGTAGCTTAGGGCGGGAGCATTTGGGGTCAGGGTATGCTAAGTAATACATAGGGCAGGGGCTAGGACGCGGAGTTTGTGGTGTGAATGGGTTGGTAAGTAGGGTAGGAGAATGGGCTGGGGTTGATTGGGATGGGTGGAGTATATGCTGGGAGTTTTGGGGATGACATAGGAATGGTAGAAAGAGTACGGTAAGTATAGGTATGGGTAGACTTTTGTCAGCCCAAGATGTTAGAAATTCACATTATCTCACTTGCCTCTCTGATCCCTTTATACCTCCCTAAAACCCCCAAACGAAGATGTTAGAGTATGAAGTCTGACAAATAATAAAATAAAAAAAGAGAAGTAAAACATTTAGGGACCAAACATTTGATATTCCGAGGGGGGGGGGGTATAATAAAATAAAAAGAAAAAAAGAGAAGTAAAACATTTAGGGACCGACCATTTGATATTCCGAGGGGGGGGGGGGGAGGGGTTGCTGGTATATTTTGCAAAAAAATCTCTGGCTATGGATGTGCAAGAAAAAATTAATTGGTTCATGAGGGGATTTAAATAAATATTCTTGCCTCAAAAATAAGTGAAAAATTAAATAATCTGGCTCCACCCAAACTTTCCAAAACAAAAACAAAATAGTCTGCAGTTAATTCCATTTGAAAATTGCGTTTTTAAAATGTGGCTGTCTTCGGGGGGGGGGGGGGGGGCTGCGACCCCCAGACCCCCATATTTATAGTAATGTTTTGATATTAACTACAATCGTTTTACAACAGCAGGCCCGCATGTGCATACATTTACAAAAAATGCTATACAAGCATTCACATACATGTATTATTGATCTATTATTGATCTGCCGCATTACTAAGTAAATGTTTCCACTAAAACTGAATTAGAAAATAGTCACTAGCTTATGGGAGACGACAAACCCATTATGTCAAAATAAACACTCTAAAAGGCAAAATTCCTAAAAAAACTTATTCTTTATCATCATCCCTAGTTTTTACATGCCCGTTTTGAAAAAAAAAAAGGACGTATTATGTCATGGCACTGTCCTTCCGTCTGTCTGTCCGTCCGTCCGTCCGTCCGTAAACATTCTTGAGCGCGCAATAACTCAGAAATCGTTTGGGATATCTTCGTGAAATATGGTAGGAATATGTATTAGGTTTGGACAGTTTGTATAGTCGCGTATAAGAATGGTTGCTCCCCCTTCCTTAGTTTCCAAGTCATGCCCCTTTGATCATTTTTCCCTACAAGTCTTGTGCGCGCCATAACTAGATAATTGAGAACCCCTGATGCTAGGATCATTATTTTTTGCAGGAAGACATTGCCCAAGGTGTAGATGACCTGAAAAAAATTGTGAATTTTTGACCGAGTTATGTCCCTTTTTCAAATTAGTGCATTTAAGTCTATGGAACCTTGTTGACAAAATATCTCGAGAGCCCCTGATGTTAGGATCATGATTTTGTGGAGGAAGACATTGTCCAAGGTGTAGATGATTTACTTTAGAAACAGAAAAATGTTAATTTTTGATCGAGTAAGGCCCCTTTTTCGACTTAGTGCATTGAAGCCTATGGTACAAATTAAAGTACCCTTACATACAGTCAAGAACTATTAGAGAAAGGAACTTGAAATTCTATGTGTGGCATATTCATGAAAAATAAGCCGTGCTTGCGAACAAAATATCCGACTAAGATGTAAACGAGCCAGTTAATACCCCTTTCTGCAAAGCGAACCCTTTTTAGAGGCAAACATAAGGGGCATAGTGTTTCATAAACACATTTTCTAGTTCCTCCCGAAATCCGTCTATTTATCTTCCGGTCTTCCTGCATGTCTGTCGTTGCTTGTGTATTACACGGTAGATAAGCGTTGGGGGGAGGGGGAAGGGGATAGGAGTCATGGTATTCTAAATCATACATAGGGCAGGGGCGTGGATATGGAAATTTGTGGTATGAATGAGTGGGAAGGTAGGGTAGGAGAATGGGCTGGGGTTGTTTGGGATGGGTAGAGTGTACGCTTGGAGTTGTGGGAATAAAGTGGGTAGGGTAAACAGGATAGGGTAAGGAAAGATATGGGTAGTGAGAGGGGTAAGAATGTTGACATTGGGATTAGGGTGGAGCCGAGAGCATGTTCGTAAGATCGTGTAGTGTATGATAGGATATGGTATAAGAGGGTTTGGGTGGGACAGGCGTAAACGGGGTGGAGTGAGGAGGGGAAGAGTAGGTAAGGTAAGGTATGTGAAGGGGTTTGGATTGCATGGCATGGGGAAGAACAATTGGTGGGGTGGACATCTGGGTAAGGCTTGGAGAATTTGGGTATGGTAATGTAGGGTAGGACGGGATATGGGAAGAGGACTGGGTGGGATTGGGATGGATGAGGGTTTGTTGTGGGATTGTAAGGGTAGGTGAAAGCATTGGGTTGAATATGTGTGGGCGTAGGCATAGGTGTTAGCATAACGAATAGTAGGATAGAGAAGGGTAGGGGTAGGGAAAGAGGTTGAGATATTGGTGCGTTTAGAGGAGGTAGGCGTAAGGATGGGACTTGGTTTGGGTATTGTTGGGTGTATGTAGGGTAGAGTAAAATGGAGTAAAGCAGAGCAGATCATGGGAGGGGAGGGAATGATATGTGGTGGTGGTTAGATGGGGCTGAGGCTTGTGAAGTGCCTCTTTATACTTTCAGTAACTGTCTTACTTGAGGGTTTCGAATTATTAAGCATTTTTCATTTTTGACTTTGGGTATGAGGGTATGGTGAGAATGGTTTGGTGGAAAATGGTGAGTTAGGGTAGGGAAGGGTAGGCTAGGGAAGAGGTAGGGTGGGGTCCTGGGAGAGGGTTCAGGGCAGATAAGATGTTAGAGGTAAAGTATTCTATTCCTGTTTGTCCTGCCAACCGGCACGTCCCACCCCACAGCACCCCACAACACAAGACTTGACAAGAGAACATGTCAAACTAACAAGACATACTATTTTTTAACAAGGCATAATGAAAATGTACAACACACAATAATAAGTGGACAAGACAACATGTCCAACTGACAAGACGTTATGTGATTTTAACAAGAGATAGTGAAAATGAAAAGCATATAATAACGACTGAAAAAGACAGCGTGTCGAACTGACGAGACACAATGAAAATGAACAGCTCATAAAAACGAGTGAAGATGACAGCATGTAAAACTGACAGGATATAATGGTTTTCAGACATGACATAAAGGCTTTCTAACAAGATAAAATGCAAAATGAACTGCATATAATAACGAGTGGAGAAGACAGCCTGTTAAGCTGACTAATAAAGACTTTAAGACAATACATAATGAAAATGAACAACATATAATAACGAGTGAAGAAGACAACATGTCAAATTGACAAGGTATAATGATTTTCAGACAATACATAATGAAAATGAACAACATATAATGACGAGTAAAGAAGACAGCATGTTAAACCGAGATGATATTATGGCTTTCAGACAAGACAAATTGAAAATGAACAGCATATAATAACGAATGAGAAAGACAGCATGTCAAACTGACGAAACATAATGTAACTGAACAGCATATAATGCTGTCCATATAACATAATGACATGTCCGAATATAAGACAGTTGTGGCGTTCCATAGGAAGACCTTTCCAATGAGATATCGTGGCCTACTCACTGGGTGGTTGCTTAGTCCCGGTAGGCCGTGATTTTTTCTGAAAATCGTCAACGATTTTTTCTGACAATTTATGTCTCATAAGTGTGACGGAGTAATAAGGTAAGTAAACAAACTTATTTTCAATACTTTCTTGGGATCTTTCGCAATCAGGCTGTTTACTTGAGCATTCTATAGGCGTATTTTGTCGTTTGTCATATTTTTCTTTGTGAAATAGCCTCGGCAAACCAAGGACAAAAATACTGCAAATGTCAAGGATTTTTTCCTACAACGGCTTTAGTGTCCCGGATTTTTTCCTACAGTGTCCCGGATTTTTTCCTACCACTTATACTGCATTTCAGAGTCTTAAACTAGCAGTATAGTAACATTAGTTACATTTTTTCTGTGTGGGAACTAATTTTACTTCACCGAATGAACATCAAAAGCATTTCTGTCATGTATGCCATATCATGGTGATGAAATCGGAAATATGGACCCTTTAGAAGCAAAGAATACGTAAAAGACATAACATCAGAAGTCTTTGTTTACTTGAGTCCTCTTTTCAAGTGCAGACCGAATAAGCATAGGCTGCTTTTTTCATTCTTTCTGACCATTTCTTGCTTCCAAAAACTCTAACATTTCAAGTCTTACTTTAACTTCACAGGATTCTGAAGGTGTTGTGCGGCGGCCGTTAAGTCTCCCCGTACTCCATCATAGTGCAGATTATATAATTCCTAGTCCTTTTTAATTAATGATGTCATTTCGAGTCATTCTGAAAAAAAGAGTAGCCCAGCTGCTGCTAGGGGGCATGGCTGGGTTTGCACATTTTATTGAAACTTCACTGATACTGGTGTTAGGTACCGTGTGACGGCCTTTAATCGTCCCTAGGTATTCATTCATAGTGTAGATTGTATAAGTTCTGGTCCTTTGGAATCACTTATTTCATTTCGACTCATTTTAATAATACAGTAGCCGCTGCTAGGGGCATGGCCGGAGTTGCACATTTCATGACTGGTCATGAGCAGCCGCAGTTAAACCGAATATGCTATTTTCATTTCTTTGGTGTTTTCCTTGATTTCAAAGGATCTGACTTTTCAGAACTTTTTCTGTTAAAGTTTTGCAGTGCTGTACACAAAACTGTACAGGCCCTCAAGAGAAGTACTGGCTGGATGGATGGATGACTTGCGATTTTGCGTCCTTTTCAACAGTATTTCAGTCATATCAGGACGTTGGGAGGACGATAATGAAAGGCTGTGTGCAATGGAACCCCATTTACGTTTGAAAAGATTCTCGCCTCAAGCAGGGATCGAACTCGGGACCGCTAGATCAGCAAGCCAGCGTTTTAACCTACAGAGCTACCGGGGCTCCAGCACCGGCTTGACATGTGCACTGCTTTCAGAATTATCAAGCCTCACATTAACTACGTTATAGTGAGGAACAGGTAGCTTTTGTACACCAAGGATAGTACAAACTGATGCTTTGGAATCACACACACACACACACACACACACACACACACACACAATTTTGAAGAAAATATATATATCTTCTACGCCGTCTAAACAAGAAAAAACACCCTGGCCGCGGCGGAACTCGAGTCTTCAGCCTTCTCGGTACTACAGAGTAAAAAGATAGGCAATGATCAGGACTGCTCGGCCAACTGACCTTTCCTGGCATTGGACGACCATGTGGCCACGTCGTTCAGTTGGTAGAGTTAGTACAGCAGTCTCGCCTGCATTGGGAAGGCCACTGAATACTGTTTTAATCTCAACTCTTTACTACACGATATTCCATTGTAAATTTTTTATATATGGCGCAATAGAATGGTCTGTATATAATAAAAGGCTGGTCTTTTAATAACCAACAAGTATTTCGTCTTCCATTTATGCACCACAATTAAAGTTTGAGACATGCCTAAATCTTGCTAGTCAATCTATGCGCAATAAAGTATCGGTTATTCTTTCATGTAAGAAATCACGAAAAAAATTTGAAGATATCATTCTTCTATAGCACAGCATAACCAGCACTACTGCATAAACACCAGTTCAGGAGACTTAACCCTCTAGTGCAGCGGCATCAGTGCCACTTCAGTAGACTTCACCCTCTAGTAGCGCAGCGGCACTAGCGTCACTTAAGAAGACTTCCCTCTGTAGTAGGGCAGCGGCATTAGCGCCATTTCAGGAGACTTCACCCTTTAGTAGCACAGCGCCATTAGCGCCACTTCAGGAGACTTCCCCCTGTAGTAGCACAGCGGCATCAGCGCCACTTCAGGAGACTTCCTTCTGTAGTAGCGCAGCGGCATTAGCGCCACTAATGAAGACTTCCCCCTGTAGAAGCGCAGCAGCATTTGCGCCACTTCAGGAGACTTCACCCTCTAGTAGCGCAGCGGCATTAGCGCCCTTTAAGAAGACTTCCCCCTGTAGAAGTGCAGCGGCGTCAGCGCCACTTCAGCACACTTCCTCCCTGTAGTAGCGAAGCGGCATTAGCGCCACTTAAGAAGACTTCCCCTGTAATGGCGCAGCGGCATTAACGCCACATCTGAAAACTTCACCCTCTGGTAGCGCAGCGGCATTAGCCCCACTTCAGCAGACGCCCCCCTCTAGTAGCGCAGCGGCATTAGCGCCACTTCAGGAGACTTCACCCTCTAGTAGCGCAGCGGCATTGGCGCCACTTCAGGAGACGTCACTCTCTAGTAACGCAGCGGCATTAGCGCCACTTCAGGAGACTTCACCCTCAAGTAGCGCAGCGGCATTAGAGCCACTTAAGAAGACTCCACCTTCTAGTAGCGCAGCGGCATTAGCGCCACTTAAGAAGGCTTCATCCGCTAGAAGACTTCCCCCTGTAGTAGAACAGCAGCATTAACGGCGCCACTTAAGAAGACTTCCATCTGTTGTAGCGCAGCGGCATTAGTGCCACTTTAAGAGACTTCACCCTCTA
The DNA here is from genome assembly GCA_963989385.1 of Ctena decussata. Lineage (NCBI taxonomy): Eukaryota > Metazoa > Mollusca > Bivalvia > Lucinida > Lucinidae > Ctena > Ctena decussata. Next base: position 86,079,503 of record OZ022506.1, read on the forward strand.
GTTGCGCAGCGGCATTAGCTCCGCTTAAAAAGACTCCTCCCTGTAGCAGCGAAGCGGCATTAGCGCCACTTCAGCAGACTTCATCCTCTAGTAGCGCAGCGGCATTAGAGCCACTTAAAAAGACATACCCTTGTAGCAGCGCAGCGGCATTAGCGCCACTTCAGGAGATTTCACCCTCTAGTAGCGCAGCGGCATTAGCGCTACTTAAGAAGACTTCTCCCTGTAGTAGCGCAGCGGCATCAGCGCCATTTCAGGAGACTTCACCCTCTAGTAGCGCAGCGGCATTAGAGCCACTTCAAGAGACTTCCCCTTGTAGCAGCGCACCGGCATTAGCGCCACTTCGGGAGACTTCACCCTACAGTAGCGCAGCGGCATTAGCGCCATTTAAAAAGACTTCCCCTTGTAGCGCAGCGGCATTAGCGCCACTGCAGGAGACTTCAACCTCTAGTAGCGCAGCGGCATTAGTGCCACCTCAGGGGACTTCACCCTCTAGTAGCGCAGTGGCATTAGCGCCCTTTAAGAAGACTTCTCCCTGTAGAAGCCCAGCGGCATTAGCGCCACTTCAGGAGACGTCACCCTCTAGTAGCGCAGTGGCATTAGCGCCACTTAAGAAGACTTCACCCTTTAGTAGAGCAGCTCAACCTGGGCATTGTTTCTGATCTTACCGGTTTCCAGGATCAACTTGACTTCATCTGGTACACTGACCCTGTAGAGAGATTCGTCCCAGCGGCCTTCGGCCGTGATGCGGGCCTAGTGTCCAGTGTCATTAGTAAAGAGCTGATTCGATCATGCTTGATAGTAAGCAATGCTACAATTGAAAAGAATCCGAGTAGAGGCCACCGCCAAGATGGCTCAGTAATGAACAGCACCGCCAAGATAGCCTCGACCCAGGGGCCTTCCGCCCTGCAATCCCAGGCCCTTCGGGCCCTTGCATAAGGATCGTGTTGTAAATGGTTGTCATTGTGTCAGGCAGATTTGGATTCATTGCTTCCAGAAATTAAGGTGCGGTAACACTGAATAAGCATTGTTGTGACATTCTCAGGCCATTTACATGTATTAAGGTGACAATATGCCTGGTTCAGCTCAATCTGGGTACTGCTTGTGACCCTTTCCAGATCCCAGGATCAACTTGGTTCCACCTGGTTGCACTGACCCTGTAGGGAGTTGGTCTGATAATGTCTGATAAAAAAAAAGTCTACACTGTAAAAATGTGTTTAGAATCAATGCAAAAAATGCTGTCCGATTTTTTATGTGTTCAATTTGCAACATGTTTAGGTTTATGTTTAGAAATTAAACATGTACAAAACTGGTTATATCTACCTTTTATTTTGAAAATTTCCTCTGTCAACATTTTCGTCTCTTTTTTTCTTTCTTCAACGGGGAAAAGAGAGAATGGATTCATCCGAAACGCGTAACAGAATAAAACTTGTTTAGCAGACTTTGTCCGGGAAAATAATAGAAAAGGCGTACATGTTTAGCTATATGACATATTCCTAAACATGTTTACAGCTAAACATGTAACCACTTGTGTTTTATAGCTAAGCGCGATTTTTACAGTGTAAAGTATTACCATAAAGATAACACAAATTTTGAATTTTGGCAACTGAGTTATGACTGAAGATTCAGGGATGAATAAAATGCTGAGCTACTCAATAAACAATAAACTATGTATTTTTTCTTATTTTTAATTTTATTCTATTCTATTTTATTTATTCATTTTTTTTTTTCATATTTTTTTTTTCATTTTCCTTTTCTTTGCGAACCTTTGAATTGGTGAATTTGTTTCGCTAGTTCCTATTTAAATTACGCATCCAAAGGAATTCTGACAGGATCGGTGGCAATGCATTTCTTAACGAAGCGACTGAGTTTTCAGCGCCGCAAAAGGCAAAACTCTTAAAGTTTCAGTTTTTGAACTCATGGGGAAGCATGAAGACATAATGTTCACTTTGAAAAAGATGTATCATTTTAATCCTCAGAATAAAGACTGTCAGAAATAAGGTTATAAAAAAATCAGTATAGCTCGAAATTTTCAGAAATACGCACTGAAAATGGAAAATTTCGCAATTCTTTTGAATATTCCAGTGAATTTATATGTCAAGATAGGCATGTAATTAAAAAGGCAAGGGAAGCAAGAAAACTTTGACTTTTTCGAAAATTGAAAACACCTTCGTGTAGGTAATATATCATGCTTTCAGAATATAGGCATGTAATTAAAAAGGCAAGGGAAGCAAGAAAACTTTGACTTTTTCGAAAATTGAAAACACCTTCGTGTAGGTAATATACCATGCTTTCAGAATATAGGTTATAAAATATTCAAATAATTTGAAAAAGGTAAGAAAAACATACAATTATTGATATTCCGTATTCAATTCTATGTAAATTTGATACCCAATATTGGACAGACAAGGCTGTCTAACAGGGGCGATAACAAAATCGATAATCCAATGCCCCAGTGAAGAATGTTCAGTATGTGAAAGGTGATGACTTCTAAAGTAGCACAGTTCCACTGCTTTATTAAAGGTGATGTCTTCAGTACTTGCGCTAGTGCCGCTGCGCTACTAAAAGGGACTGTCTCCTGTAGTAGCGCTAATGCCACTGCACTACTATAAGGGAATATCTTCTGAAGTAGCGCTATTGCCGCTGTGCTACTATTAGGGGATGTCTTCTGAAGAAGCGCTATTGCCGCTGCGCTACTAAAAGGGGCTGTCTTCTGTAGTAGCGCTAAAGCCGCACCGCTACTATAAGGGAATTTCTTCTGAAGTAGCGCTATTGCCGCTACTCTACTATATGGGGATGCCATCTGAAGTAGGTAGCACTATTGCCGCAGCGCTGTAACAAGGGGAAGTCTTTTGAAATAGCGCTATTGCCGCTGCGCTACTCGCAGGGGATGTCTCCTGTAGTAGCACTAATGCCGCTGCGCTACTACATGGGAATGTCTTCTGAAGTAGCGCTATTGCCGCTGAGCTACTATAAGGGAATGTCTTCTGAAGTAGCGCTATTGCCGCTGCGCTACTATAAGTGAATGTCTTTTGAAGTAGCGCTATTGCCGCTGCGCAACTATAAGGGAATTGTCTTCTGAAGTAGCGCTATTGCCGCTGAGCTACTATAAGGGAATATCTTCTTAAGTAGCGCTATTGCCGCTGAGCTACTATAAGCGAATTTCTGCTAAAGTGGCGCTATTGCCGCTGAGCTACTATAAGGGAATGTCTTCTGAAGTAGCGCTATTGCCGCTGCGCTACTATAAGAGAATGTCTTCTGAAGTAGCGCTAATGCCGCTGAGCTACTATAAGGGAATGTCTTCTGAAGCAGCGCTATTGCCGCTGCGCTACTATAAGGGAATGTCTTCTGAAGTAGCACTAATACCGCTGCGCTACTATAAGGGAATGCCTTCTGAAGTAGCGCTTTTGCCGCTGCGCTACTATAAGGGGATGTCTTCTGAAGTAGCGCTATTGCCGCTGCGCTGTTACAAGGGGGAGTCTTTTAAAATAGCTCTATTGCCGCTGCGCTGTTGAAAGAGGCTGCCTGCTGAAGTAGCTCTATTGCCGCTGCGCTAGTATCAGAGACTGTCTTCTGAAGTAATGCTATTGCCGCTGCGCTACTATCAGAAGCTGTCTTGTGAAGCTGGGCTATTGCCGCTGCGCTACTGAAAGATGTCTTGTGAAGCAGTGCTGATAAAGGGGCACTATTTTTAAACAATATTTTATTCATAGGTTTTATACATACATATGAATAATACAATGAAGCAATACAGGGTCTGACAGTAAGCGTAACGCTTATATGTAAGTCATCTCCTGAAACAATGGATACTGTACAATGATACTGAATGGCTAGTTGTATCAAACCAATATGAGAGAGAGAGAGAGAGAGAGAGAGAGAGAGAGATTTTAAACGAACATTAGTTCTGTAAGAGTTGAAATAAGAATACTATCAAAATTGATTACACATAACTTTGACATGAAATCATGATGGTTACAGTAGAGTACGACATGCTTTCTGCAAACATTATTCAACATGCTAGAAGCAACTATAGTTTAATTGTTCGTTTAAACGAATACTGGAATACATATAGATTGACAGACAAAAGACTGCAAGACTCAGTATATAAAATAACAGAGAAAGGGGAAAGAAAAAAACATATAGCTGACCGGTACCACCGCCCCCAAATATACAAGATGATACTTCACCCTGCAATAGTTATATCTCGTAGTAGCAGACTGGGCAGTAATGATGCGAATTTTCTTAACTATTAATAAATCTACCTGACTTTATAATGAATTCTTGAACTTGTAAAAATAGACTCTCGTGTACGTGTGATGGTTCATTTTCTTTTCCAAATAATAAATCGTGAGTTGTGAAGTTCGGGAGATCATTCGGTAAGTATAAATTCCTAGCGACTGTGTATCTCGGACAAATAAAAAAGAAATGGTATGGACTCTCGAAACCACCACATAGGCAAGACGGCCTGGGAACAATGTTTTTCTGGTAAAGATGGGAATTTAGAGAGCTACATTCCAGTCTTAGCCTAGTGTGGAGTATCTGTCCAATCCGTGAACCAACGTTATAATATTTTTTTTTTTTTTTTTTTTTTTTTGGGGGGGGGGGGGGGGGTCTCTTTATGTTTTTATTCAATTGAAACTTAAAAGACACGACGGATGGGGCATTAGAGGATAGTGTCTGGATATGGTTAGCATTTCTAAGATTGTATGTAGTAGTTTCTTGAACTAACGGCGGCAAAAGATCTGGTAGATAATCAGGTGAGAGACCGTTCATGATTTTATAAAAGATAATCAGTTTATGCTTGTTTCGTCGGTTTTGTAGTGATTCCCACCCAAGGTCATCAAGCAATATCTGAATGCTACAAAGCTTAGTAGCACCAGCAACTGTCCTGGCTGCTTCTATATGTACGGCCTCTAACTTTTGTTTAGTTTCAATAGAAGCATTATCCCAGACTGAGTCACAATACTCAAGTAGAGGTCGTATGAAGGGAATATACATTTGTTCTAATGCTTTTCGGCTTATCCTAAATTTGAGTGCTCTCAGGAGATTAAGTCTTACCCACGCCTTTTCAGTAATAATATTAATGTGATTTGCCCATGTACATGTGCTAGATAAAGTAATACCCAAATGCTTGTGACAAACAGTCTCCGTTAAAACTCTGTCATTCATAAGAAGTGGAGGATGCTGTGTATAGGATTATGTTTCCTGGAGACTGTCATAGAAACGGTCTTACTTGCATTAAATGTGACTAGCCATGATTCAGCCCATTTATTTATGGTTGTCAAGTCATTGTTTAGAAGAACAGCAGCACTTTGAGGAGAATCGACTACGACATATAGACTAGTGTCGTCAGCAAACAGACGGATAGAAGATCCAATGTCCTTGACTATGTCATTAATATAAATCAAGAATAGTAGGGGCCCAAGAATAGAGCCCTGTTGGACACCAGCATTTATTAGAGCCCAGTCTGACGCCTGACCATTAATAACAACACGCTGTTGACGGCCTGAGAGATAACTGGCGAACCACTATACGACTATGTCGGAACAGCCTATACCAGAGAGCTTATGAAGAAGGCCCATGTGCCAGACTCTGTCGAAAGCTTTACTGATGTCGCAAAAAACTGTCCTAACTTCTTTGCCGCTGTCCACTGCTTCACAGAAAGAGTGATAGGTTTGAATTAGCTGGTAGGTGGTTGAATCACCACGTATAAACCCAGACTGTAAGGGGCTTAAAATACCGTTTCCAGTAACATAGTTATAAAGGCGTTTATGAACACAACGTTCCATGATTTTTCCCATTTGACTTAATAAAGATATTGGCCTATAATTCGAGGGTAATGATTTATCGTCTTTTTTTTGTGAATAGGTGTAACATTAGCATTTTTCCAGGGCTTAGGATAATACCTTGCTATTAATGATAGATTAAAAACAGTACAGAGTGGTGATGCTAAAATATTCGCACCTTCTTTTGGAAGGCGTGGGCTTATAAGATCTGGACCGGAAGCTTTGTAGATATTGAGATTGAGAAGAACATCCTTGACATCTTGAATAGAAATTTCAATTTGTTGGAGAGAGTGCTGCAAAGGTAAGAGGTATGGTAAGGGTTTGTTACTGTCATCAACTACCGTCTGTGAAGTGAAGTAAATTTTCATCATATTTGCCTTATGGGAGCTATCTTCTGCGTATTCATTATTCATGATCAAGGTGGGGATATTGAAGGCCGATTTTCCAGCATTCAGTACTTTTTTTGCTGTTTTCCAGAATAATTTAGAATTTGTAGTTTCCGTCGAGAGTAAGCCGTCAAGTTTGTCAAAATAGTCTTTTTTCGATTTTCGAATTTCAGTCACAATTCTATTCCGAAGTATCTTGTATCTGTCACGAAACACCAAATTAGAAGTTCTTTTGAATTTTCTGTGGTTACGTTTACGTTTTCTGATGAGATTTTTTTATGTGGCAGGTTATCCACGGATGCTCAGCAGGTCTTATGGTTACAACCTTATTTGGTATACTTTGTTCTGCAGCTGAAGATATCGCTTCGGTTAATTGCAAAACAGCTTCATCAATGTCAGTTACAGATTCTACTTTATTTTCTAAATTACTTTCCAGTAGTGCTGTCCGAAACCTATCGAAATCAGCAAGGGGATATCTCCATATTCGTCTTTTAAATGTTTTAACCGATTGTCGAAGAAACTTCAATAATACAATTGTCGGACAGTGATATCTAACTTGGCCTGGTATAAAACAGTCTGCAACACCACTCGTCAAAACATAAGTAGTGTTGCGTACCATGACTAAATCGATCAGGGACGACGAGTGTTCGGTAAAGTGTGTTGCCTCAGTAATTAACTGCTTTATGCTTTGATGTTGGGGATAGGGTTTGGGATCTGATTCAGTCAGTTCCTGAAGTGTAGTTACTCTTTAAATTGAAATTAAATTCTTGAATTATTTCTGTCATTCTGTTACCGTTACTGTGAAGCAGGTTGTAATTGAAGTCACCTAAAATAAATATATCAACTATGTTAGTATTAAAAGCCTTATCAATACTTTCTTCTATAAGATATGAATAGTTATTGCTACTGTTAGGAGGTCGGTAGAATCCACCAACGAGAATCCTTTTTAACTATTTTTAGATCTATCTGTACATTGCCCACCCACCAACCCTCTTTTCGTGATGGTCTTACATGAAAGATGGACCAAAGTATCATACTGACTACTCATTTTGTAGTTTGCGTTGTCAGAAAAAATCAGGCGCTTAAAATCTATTGTAGGAGCAAATCCGGGTCTTGTAGGAAAAAATCCGGGACTTATGAAAAATTAAAGTCTGCTGATAGACTGATTTATATCATTGTAAAGTGTCAAAAAGTAATATAATATGTTTCCCAACACCGATTTATAATTAAAAATAGCTTTTCCCTACAGTAAACTTCGAAGACATAGACATAGCAGACAGTTCATCGAGATGTACCTAAATGAAAATTTCCGGGTTTAATTTATCTGTTGACAACGTTAAACACTTGTATTGTATCTAGTCTGCCTTAGATCTAACAGGAATACGCTTAAGATTTGTAAATTAATGGTTTAATTGACAAAATTTACCATTTTGTCGCATCAGTTTTGTGTTATGACGTCACGGAGAAAAATCATTGACAATTTGGAAAAAATCCAGGACCATTGTCAGAATCATTGACAATTTGGAAAAAATCCAGGACCATTGTCAGAAAAAATCGTTGACAATTGTCAGAAAAAACACCGCCTACCGGGACTAAGCAACCAACCAGTGCTCCTGGGCCTATATTACCATTTTGCTTCTGTTCGGTCAAATACCGGTATGGAAGGCACTCACCTGGGCACATTCTTGCGACAGATTTATGGGTATCATCTAGATTTGAGCCGCAACACGACAAAACCAACAAAGTGGCACGTGCGCCATGCGATGACTCAGATCTTTCAGGGCATCCGCCCAGTCTGAGTCAGAATCTGTGCTGAGCGCTCTCCATGTTAACGGCAAAGACTCTGATCAGACTGGACAGATGCCCAGGCTGATCTGATGCACGTCACTTTGTTGGTTTTGTCGAGTCGCGGCTCATTGGACCAAGCTTGAACGAATAGGGGAGAGTCGGGTAAATTCGGAGAGCGGGTAAATTCGGACATGCCACTGCAAACAGTGAAAATGCAGATGAGACGGCTCATAATCTTCAGGATTTTCACAGTTTGCCCAGTTAATTTTGTTTTAATTCCAAACAACTGACATTATAAAGGAAACAATGCCACTGTCCGAATTTATCCGCTGTCCGAAGTTACACGACCCTCCCCCAGCTGCTGACCTTATCCAAATGAATTTTCCCAGCTTCACCCGCGAGAATTGCTAGACAGATCGGTGCGGAGAGTGCCGACTGTTTCCGACAATGCTCATGGGTACAGTGATCGTTAACACCTGAGTTATGGATCCTTACTTAGTGATAAATGCCTTGATTTATCTTGTGAACACAATGGAGGCTATATTTATAACTTCTACATAATGTTTATGGCTACAAGACACAGTCAAGTTTGGATGTGGGCCTAATCGGAATCATTAACACCAGAGTTATTGCCTCATACGTAGTGATATATGCCTTATTATGAACACAACGGCGGCTACATATTAGCCTATATCTAAAGCTTGCAGGAGTCCCGGTATCTCAGCGGGTAAAGCGCTGGCCTGCTGATCTAGCGATCCCAAGTTCGATTCCCACTGGAAGCGGAAAACATTTCAACCGTAAACGGGATTTCATTGCATACAGATGATATAACTGAAATACAGCTGAAATGACTTAAAATCGCAAGCCATCTATCTATTTCCAAAGCTTGTTGATGCGAAAAGAGAATACTGTTGAGGATTCGCTGTTTGCACCCTACAGAGACCCGTATTAACAGACTGAGCTATTTGTTTTGTTGTTTTAATTACGTCACGCAAAAGTACAGCAGCGCAAATACAACGCCAGACGCAGCAGCTCAAAAGAAGCAGGCCCCGAGGTTATAAAACTTTTTTCATGCTCAACTCAGCTGAGCATAAAATTTTACCTGCTAATAAATAGCAAATCGCTGATAGGTACAGTTGTTTTCTTGCTCAGTTTAGCTGAGTATGAAATTTTCTCTGCTTATGAATATGAAAATGCCAACATAAGTTGGCACTTCCACATTTATCAGCAGAGAAAATTTCATGCTCAGCTGAGCCGAGCACGAAAAAAGTTTTATAACCTCGGGGCCTGGTGATATTATACAAGTGTTTTATGTCTTTGTGGGCAACAGTCAAATCTATCGCCCAAGTAGCTGTGGATGACCGCTGCAGCTGCACTTTCGCACGAGGCCGCCAGGCGAAGGGCGATAACTTGCATCCTGTCGTCCACAGCACCGACATGACCGAGGGGCGATAACCTTGACTTTTGCTCGTAGAAGGCGTGAAACAGTTTTATTCCCGAACCAAAGCCAAACCATGTCTCCATTATGCAAGGGAGCGCCACCTAAATCTGACGTAACGTAGCTTGTGACCGCGAGACCATACAACTATTTCATGCTTCTGAGGACAATAGTCAAATCTACCGCCTCGAGGTATTGTGGGCGACCCGATGCACTATTGCACGAGGCCGCTAAAGGGCGGTAATAAAAAATATTGACCGGTCACGTGCGATGAACGCGAGCACTACAGTAGACGGTCGAAACTATGTAATTACTCTGCATAAATTTAAGTAAGTACATAATTTTGACTGTCTACTGATGCGTTCGCATGACCGGTCAATATTTTGACTATCGCCCGGTATGTGATGTCACATGTTTATATGTAAAGCAAAAGCAGCGAGCAATATTGTTGGGTTAAGCATATATTTTATTTCAAACTTTTTCAGAACATATATTTATTGTAACAATATAAACAATAAGACAGGAACGAAAGCACAAGTACTTATAAAATTCCTCCCCTGTGACAATACTTTTGACTCGCTGACCTGATTACACATGTATATGCTATACGCATGTTATAACATTTTCGTTGTGTACGATTTCGTCGTTCACAAAAACACTTTGGTTTTTGTGGACGAAGAAATCGTACAAAAACGAAAATTTGATAGCAAACGTTTTATCATGTGATAAAGTATCACACTCTCGCAAGTAATGAAAGCACCGTTTCCATTAACTCCAATCTTGTTTTCTTTTTTTTTTTTTTTTTTTTTTTTTTTTTGCTTTGATCTGAAAATGCCTTAAAACCACCTGAGGTCAAAATCTTTTGGTATCATTGTTGGTATGTAAGTTTGTTCAAACAAAGGAGATTTTCTACTCTTTTTTGCGACGATTTAGTCCGTCAGCTCTTCATATTGGCTAGCACCATGATAGTCATAAATGTCCGGTTCACCCGTATCTATTTCATTGTTGAGGTAATCAAGAACTGTTCTTTTGATCCTTCCGAGTAGCTTTTTCTGTTGGCGGTAGCGACGGCCTTTTGTACACACTGTTTTCGCCATTTTTGGCAACGCGCATATAACCAACGCCGTAAAAACGTGAGTTATCAACGATAAATCACGGAATTTATCGAAACGAAAAAGTAGTTCTAAAGACACGCCTATGATTAAAATGATTGCCAACATTTGGAACAGAGTATATGTAACTTGTATTCTCTTCGGACGATGTCTCTCTACTACCAAGTTCCATAAGTCCACAGGAATCCCGTCATCACACACAATCGTTGCAGTCTTCTGTTCATATTCCAATTTCTCATCAACCTTTTGACAAGCTTTTATACTGATGGATAGCAAATCTTGATAACTTTGTTGGAAACTATTAAAACTTTCTCCCATATAATAAAGCACCATAAGACATAAGATCAAGTATCCGTATGATATTTTGGGAAATGCGATCACTCCAGTGTATGTAAACATAACTATCTTTGTCAGGAACCAAAACGCATCGAAAAATATCAAGCAGTACATATACCAAGTATACATGAACATAACGATGATAATAATTGTAAGAAAATGCCCCAAAATTCGTTTGAATCCCGTCCTTTGACTGACCCGTTCCTGAATAGATCTAATATACGCCTTGATCAAGATGAAGAAGCAGCTGATGACGGGGAAAGCAAAGTAAATACAGGCCAATAACAGTTCAAAAATACAGAATGCTAGGTATATGGTCAGGACAATGATTCCAAAAATGACGGCCAAACATGAGTTGTACGTGAAACTTCTCAGCATGGGACAGATGACTTGCCTGAATCTTCTCACAAAAAGTTTAAAAGTTTGTTTCCAAAATGAGTGGTTCAGTAACATAAGCACTTGAGACAGCAAAGTCTTTTGAATTCGTTTATATCCTGCCGTATTTGGAAGTTGGACTCCGGCTAACCTTGCTTTATTTTCTGCACTCAAAGTAAGTAAAAAGGTTGATTTTCCTCTAAACTCTATCAAACCTCTTCCAAGGACGTGCTCTAAGTCACTTGGGACAACTATTAGAATACAGCTGAATATGACAAATAATGGCAGTGCAACAAACGGTCCCCCAAGAAAGTGTATGAAATAATGAGAAGCCGATTTAAAGTCGGCTAATACTGTGCTGAAACCCACTAGACCACCTTTGTCGACAGCTGCTTTTACCAAGTCCTTAGCGTATTTGTAATCCAATAGAATTCTTAATGCTGTCAGACTTAAGGGCAAAAATAAAACCATGATCCGAATCAGTCTCGACAAAACTCGGCCTTCAGTGTTACATTTACCCAGAGGCTCGCAAATCGTGGCTAAGAATGTCACTGGCGGCTTGTTTTTGGATACACGTATAAACTCTGTTTGATCAGAATCATCAATACGATCTAATTCTTCAAGTTTTAGAGATTTTCGCCTCCTACGTCGCGAGAAACTACGGACTCTACTACCTATCGATGCCAACAGAAGTGGGTAGTACGCAAACAGCAGCTCCCCTATCAAAATTGGCAAGAGCCACCAGATGGCACCGAAATGATAATGGTGCTTGTTACATTCTACGTGTCTTTCCTTCGTCAGAAAGTCTAGCTGATATTTACAGCAGCTGTATTCGAATGTTTGGATAGTGCAAACTGCATTCTCGCAAGCAACGAAAATTATATTCGAGTCAATATGAAGCCTTCTCAAATAACACCAGTAACTTGAATTATACATATCATTCCGAGAAGCAATTCGTTTCGTCATCTTTCCTAAAGCATCACCAATCTTTTGATCTGTTTCGGTGTCTCCGCCAGTTAGGTTAGTGCAGTATTTTGGGTCGCCTTTAAGGTCAATTTGCATCGGTTTGACGAGAGTGTAGGACCACAGTAGACCAAGAGACAGATACCCGTAGTCACCCGGGAGAAACAAGTACTCGTGTCCACCATTTTCTCCTTTGTATGTCCATATCCATCTGTTGTACAGTATCACTTGATCATCTTCTTTAACAGACAAACCATTAAAGGTAATATTAAAGTGAACAAAATTGTACTTGTGCTTTAAGACTTCGCTGGAAAATTTTTCAATGGATTCATTTGTAACTCTAAGTTCACACTGTCGACGGCTCGCCTGCAGTGCCTTTAAATTTTCACTCAGTTTATCATTAACACGTTTTTCATCACCCACTACTGTATCTAAGTGTTCAGATATATTTTCTTTGACACTGCTATCAACCACGTTACTTCGAAAACTCGTTTTAATTTCAGATTGTGTTTTATGCCGTTCAGTATTTGTTTTATTAATATTGCCTTTGTAACTAGAAAGTTCAGCGTCTCCAGTCACGTTTCCCAACAGAATCTTTTGAGTTTCCGAGTCTGAATTTGAACGGTCATTGATGGTTCCAACTGTAGTTGATTCTCTCCTTTCACCAGGATCACTCGTTCTGCATGTTAAGATTGGACAAAAAGATAAAATACCAATGCTTATTATAAGAGCACACACGGGTATGTTTCTTGAACACATTGTTTAAAAGAAATACATGTGCATGGATGTCGTTTTTGTTGATTTAAATCCAGGAGAAAAGAGGGAATTTCCTGTCTTCACTCAAAGCGTACTACTTATGTCACTTAAAGTATTGATTCGAACAGAAAATATATCTTTTATTAACCTACATTAGAGAAAAAGTTCCTTAAAGCCCGTGTGGTCATCGAAGACTTGGATCGGACAGCATGTCAATCTATGAAGTATTTTGAAGCTTTACGGAGAAAACAAGACTCTGGGCAGTCTTCGCAGGTGTGTACCCTGATCTAATTTATGACTTTCGTTCATACTAGAAGGTACTTTTTCATGGGCTTCATTCAACAAAGCACTTTAGAGGGGCCTAGTTTTATCAGTAGCTTTTGTCGAGGGAAAAATAAATTATGATCCGTTCAAGATATTTAAAAAGGTTAAAAGAACGCGGAAGAAGGAAAAAAGGTTCTATATTTTAAAGATTACAGTATGTGGTCATATGGCTCCAAATAAGCCCTTTTAATACCTATGACGCGTTCCTTGCTTCCAGAGAATTATTTATCGAAATAGCAGCAGAACTCACGAGAAAACTAATACAGTTACTGACTATCATGCAGAATTAGAGAAAAACGAATGAGGAACACCAAGGTGTGTATAAAGTACAGTCTGTAGATTTGACAGACAGAATGGCTTTAAACCATAATTAGTATTACTCCTGACCGTTCCAAGGCCGAGCTTCTGTTTCTGGTCCTCTTTGTTAGGCTAAATGTACATGTAATCGTTGGACTAAGCTGAAATTTTGTAATCGAGCATTAGTTTATAAAATGATCGATCATCGAGAAAATATTGATTAATGAGACTGTTGGAAGCCTATTTAATATACTGAAAGGATTTAACTTTAAATTTTAAAAACTTCCATCCTTTATTTTTGAATATCTCAAAAATGGATGCAGCTACGTCCACCAAATTCCCCAACATATATATCCTCCTTTCCTTTTATACCTGATTACGTCATTATCACGAATTTGAAATCGTTTAACCGAATCGGCCAGGAATAAGCACGTGCTCCTCATGTTTTAGTACAGTTTACATACAGATGAATCACTTCATGTATACAATTTTCTGAGGAAAAATTTCCTCAAAAACTAAACCAGAGACCACGACGTTAACTTACGTCGACGCCGTCTCCGTTATAGGTTTTGCACGACAGCATCGGCTGCAATCATATTGCAAACCAACGTGGATGACATAAAAATATCTAGACAGTAAGAAACCGTCTAAAAGAATGTTGCATAAGATAAAAGCGAATTCTCTTTATGCATTCCAGAGATGTAATTTGATGAGTTTCAGTCATTTAAGAATTGAAACTTGATTTTTCAGCGTTCATCATGTGATGAAGCCAGTGGGCGGAGCTAAAATTCCATGAAGCGCGAAGCGCTTCTTGTAGAATTTTAGCGACGACCACTGGCTTCTTCACACGATGAACGCTGAAAAATCAAGTTTTTATTGTTATATTTACACTTTATTTGTGAACCTTTCTGTGCCGTTTTTGTGGTAATTTAGTGTAGAATAGGCAAAATATGGATCGATGAAAAGTTAGTAACGACGTGTTCGGCCATAACGTCAAACAGCCGTCGCCCTGACGTGGCGTCAATCGAACGTTACAAGAACCAATCAAGACGTTTGTTTACGTAAGACGTTACTTGACGACAACGTCACATGATCAATTGGCCTTCATCGGTGTATGAAGCCAGTTGCTCTAAAGGGTTCACCTATGGGAAGTCAGTGGCAAGTGTAAATATTTTGCTATAAAATGTTAAACGCTGTCACTCGTTAAAGGATCATCAGCCAGCAATTAAAAAGTGGAAGTTTTTAAACCCTTTCAGTATACGAATGATAAGTTTTGCCCTCGTGTGTTTTATTGCATTTCAACTAAGAAGACGCTGTGACTTATATGGTAACGTATTAAGGGACCCCCTCTCACACACACACCCTGCAACGCATGCGACTAAGAGAAGAAGCCCATAGAAAATGCTTAAATCGCCTGCTTCAAAGGAATATCAAATATGCAGTACAATTCATAAACTGGACATAAAAGTATAACGATATAAAAAAAAAGTGATACATCGATTATTTAAAAGTATCTTGATTAATCGGCAAACCACTAGCTGCATTTTTTTTCAGACATGTGCTTTTCTGTTTTGACCAAAGACTGATTAAAAGTGGTTTCTTACTGTCTCTTCTTCTGGGGCCGTATTCATAAAACGACTTAAGTGGTTGCTATGCTGTTGCTAAGGCTAAATTTCTTTGAAGGAGATTCCCTGCAACTATGAAATTTGTAGTTGTAGGGAATCTCCTTTACAGATATTTAGCCTTAGCAACAGCATAGCAACGACTTAACTGGCTTTATGAATACGGCCCCTGGTGTCTTCGGTGATGTGTGATTTGCGTTTAAGGACATTCCTGGGTATGTTCCATTATAATATTCTATTTTTTTTCTGGGATACACTTTCTTTGACAAGTTTGGAAGTTTATAATAATAAATAATTCCATAATCATTTTGAAGGTAAATCTCCGATGCCTATTTATGTTTTCATAAAAAAAGAAAAAAACTTTATCTCGGTGCTCGGGAGAAGATGCCTATAAATTGTAATACCGTTGTGTATTTTTGTGTTATTACATTTGTAATGATTTATTGAATAAAATATTGATTACAATAAACGATAAATCAGCCATTTTTCATTGCCACATTGGGACACCAAATGCTATTGCCTTTTTTCAATTTCGATCTTTACGGAAAAATGTTTCGAACAATATCTATACTGCCAAAATAGGTTAGCAACAAATGATTGCGACAGTCTTAAGTGCCGTGTCGGGGTCTTGAAATTTTCCCCATACTTCAGTACCATTGTATACCAAAAATTCTGAAAAAAATGTAACACCTAAAATGATTATCTAGCTGACCTAAAATGAAACCGTTTGATTTTACAATGTAGTAATGCGTCTACCAGATGCAGCAGATAAAATGGCAAACACTGCAGATCCAGATTAGACTGCTCCCAAATAGTAGTCTAATCTTAGAATGTGTACGGTATTTTAGTCCTTAGAATACTTCAGCCAATTGGCGATAAACTTTTGCTTACAGCGGTGCCAAAGGACATGACCATTGTTGCATATATACAATGTAAATGGACACGATTAAACCGAGGGGCCTGATGGGCGGACACACGGTGCCATGGGGAAGGGAACTATGAATACGTCCCGCTGAGCCACCTTGGGAACATCGTTACGAGAATTCTCGAAATAACAACCAAGGGCCCTGTTAACGATTCTTTGGCATGTTCGTTGCTTACAAAGGAATAATCATTCAGGATCTATTTGTCTTCACCACTGCTGATGCTGAGTGCTATGCGGCCCCCAAAAAGTAATGTCACCGTTGATTGGTGGATTATTTATTTCCAAACATCTATTTTCAGAACATTGATAAATTACATGTATTCAACAGGGAAAAAAAGCAACAGGAAAGTAAATAGAGTATAACGGAAATTCAGGCCATGACCCAGTAAGACAAGGAAATTCCCTAAACCTTTGGTCATGAAACATGAAAACAAGTACGATAGACTCTCGTTTTATCAAAACACTGATTATCTCAAAGTACCTTCTTACATCAAAGAAAATAGTTTGGACACAATTCCTCAAGTTCATCTAATGTTATCTCAAACTACTGTTATCTCAAAGTAAATTTTATTGGACCAGAAAATTTACTCTTAAATATCAGTAGTTTGAGATGAATTTCGACTTTAAAATATCGCGAGTTGACCGTATGCGTATAAATGAGCTTCATCCGTGCACATACATGCTATATAGAGACATATGACGCCATGAATCCTTCGCCAGATTTTGTCAGCAGACTTTGAATCAATCGAAGCTGCTGCTCTGTTCAGCGTGCAGGGGTCATAAGAGAATGGGCTTTATATCAACATAAAGCCCATGGACTTCTGCATCATCATTGTATTTATAGACAAAACAAAATTATTCACAAAAACAAGTGGGTTTTTGGAATTGTCCCGTTTCTGGATTAACACCTGTTTTGTTGTTTTGTGCGTCTCATAGGCAGTTCTTCCTTGTAAAACCTGTTGTAAAACCTGTTGTACACTTGAGTCTTATATGTAAGAAACCGAGTTGGTCCACATTTGAGTTTTTTATACCATTTGAGCCGCAACACGACAAAACAAAATGACACGTGCGCCCAGCGAAGACTCAGATCAGCCTGGGTATCCTCCAATACTGATCAGAGTCTTCGCTGTGCGCTTAGAAGGTAGCTAAGAGTCTAAGGTAGCTCTGCACGGTCAGCGAAGACTCTAATCAGACTGGCCGAATGCCCAGGCTGCTCTGAGTCTTCGCTGGGCGCAAATGCCACTTTGTTAGTTTTGTCGTGTCGCGGCTCATTTTTGCTACCATTCTCAGTGGAATTAACCCTTAAAGGAAAGTTGCTCCCCCAGGAGCAAACTCTTTCCTTTAAGAGCTGACTCGTTTTTGGACATTGAAGTAAACAGGAAATCACAAAAACTATCTGCCTTGAACAAATGAGCCGCGACACGACAAAACCAACAATGTGGTTGTGCGCCCAGCGCAGACTCAGATCAGCCTGGGCATCCACCCAGTCTGATCAGAGTCTTCGCTGTCCGCATGGAGGTAGCTTAGACCCTCAGTTACCCTTTAAGAGCTTAGCGAAGACTCTGACTAGACTGGGCGGATGCCCAGGCTGCTCTGAGTCCGCGCTGGGCGCACAACCACATTGTTGGTTTTCTCGTGTCGCGGCTCAAATCATTATTAATGGCTTAAAATATGGAGATGTTTTCATTCACCTTAACATACAAAAAGTTTCATAGCAGTTAATTCAATCCAATATGTAACATGCAAGAAATCTTATGGCAGCAAGTTTATTCCACTAGTTCTGCTGAGGAACGGGTCAAGTGCATTTTCTTGTGTCGAAGAATAAAACCAGAGTCCTGAAAAATGGAAAGGAAATGCCAATAAGTAGACAAATATCTGAATTCTTTCAAACAACGCATATAAATCGATGCACCGTCATGACGTTAGATACATTGACCTCGATGCAACGTAATTTCAATGTTGGGTGCCCGCTGAGAAATGCTTGGGCATAAACTGTACATGGCCCTAAATGCATAACAGTAAGAAAGCTAACTCCTACATGGAATAATTTTTACATCAAGTAATTGCAGAGTTGCCCTAGAAACCGTGAGGACAAACAGTGTAGATCCAGATGAGGCGGCTCATAATGAGCCACATCATTTGAATCTATAGTGCTTGCATTTTCAATTATTTTTATTTCTGACGCTTTAAGGGTGAAGTTTGGCAACTAACCTGTCTCTAGGAATACAGAGTTGTTCGTTCATGAACTTGGCGATCTCTCCCGCTAGTTTGATCTTTGGTGGTTGCTCCTTGGCCCCACCCTTCCCCGGTCTGTCAATCATGTCAGGCGTCTTCCCCGGTCTTTCAAGCATGTCAGAGTTATGTCGTACATCAATGTTCATCATGCTCTCTTTTGATCCATTTCTCATCATTTGTACGTCCGTGTGTATCTCGAGAGTGATATTCTGGAATAGAAAAACAGTGGCGTTGTAAGTACAGTTGACACTCGTTATTTCAAACGCCGATGTTTCAAAGTACCCTCATAACTCTGGGACCTGATAACTTAAGGGCCGTATACACAATCATTTTTTCTTGTACAACTTTATTGTACAAGAAAAAATGACCAAGAAAAAGTGACAATGATGAGGTGTATACACATATGGAGAATTTGACTCTGCTGTCAAACTTTTTGCGGGAAATTACACAAGAGTAGCAATGGAGACAAAGGATCTTCTTGTAAATATAGACTTATTTGCTGCTACAATAGAAAAGTAGTAAACAGAATAAAGGTAACTGTATCTGTATGTACGTGATTGTACACAAAAGACTGGCCTGTTATGTTCAAAGCCTCGCAGACTTCAAGAACTGTCCTTTTTCTTAAATCTCTGTTCTTATACTCTTTTGACCTAATATTCCATACAATCTCATTTTTTTCTATTAGGTCAATGAGTCTTGATGTTACCATGTCTGTCCAAATAATATCTGCCATTATTTGTTGGCACTGAAATCTTCTCGGAGCAATATTCCCCCGCCAAATAGTGACCATGTGCTTGTGTATTAGTATTATTTCTGTTTAACCAGTAGGTAATCTGTCATTTGGAATTCTTTCCTTGATTATATATTTGGTTTCACATATTATATACCTCTATGTATGCTCCTATGTGGGCCGAAAATTGGAAATAAAGATCTTGTATTCTTGTATTCTTGAATTCTTGTTTACAATGCTGCTTCTACAAATTCTCTTGCTTTTGATTGGCTATTTGATGGCTAGCTTGATAAGTTATCACTGAAAATAGGATGAGTTTCTATTCATCAGTATTTCTTGTACAATAAGAAAAATGATCATTTTCTGCTGTATACACAATCAAATTAAATGACATTTTTTCTTGTACAATAAAGTTGTACAAGATTGTACAATAAAGTTGTACAAGAAAAAATGATAGTGTATACGGCCCTTTACTTTCAATTGGAGATACCGAATGTTGGTTGTATAAATTACGAAGGGAGATTACCTTTCTCGTCCTACATTAGCTTAAGGATAAAGTGTTCAGTCCCATTATCCTTCATCAGTAACTATTTCTTTCTTGGTTTTGAAGGGTGGGGCTAGGGTTGGGGAGAGGGATAAACATATTATTTTACTGTTAATGCGGAAAACTACCTTACCCTTCATTGGCTAATGAGGTCAGGAGCGGCGCTATTACACGATACGCAAAATTTTAGGAGATTCCTAGTATGTTTCAGATTGTTATGTCTATTATAAGTTGTTACTATTTTCGCAGTTTATAACATTTCAGCATTCAAATACGCTGGTACTTGTTGAAATTTTGTCCTTTTGACAAAATTTCAATACGCACCTGCGTATTTGAGTATAGGTAACAACGCCCTGGGAGGCAAACTGTTTACTTAGGAGGGACAAGTGGGGTGGGGGGGTGGGGGGCTATTCTATTATTAGTATGCATGATCCTACATTGGCGAAATGGGCGAGATATTCGAATTTCGGATCTGTCAATGTTTCTACGTTCTACGAGCTCGGGTATATGATTTTGGTACTTCGACCACTTAAACTTATGAAAATAAGTGAGAATACATAGGCTACTTAAAACTGAAAACACAACTAACCTTGACGTTGGTTTCAAACAACTCTGCCATTTTATTACTGGTATTTTCAAGGAAACTGTCTGGGCAGTCTCCGGCTGATTTGTTTGTCCTCATAGTTGCTGCTATTCTTGCCATGGTGAACTCTGCAAGTTGATTATACAAGTTGTTTTAATCCAAAGTCGGCAGGACAATAGATGCACTCCACTGCGCTATATCTAACATATATTGCTATATACCCATCTGACACATGACGTCGTACATCACGTCGACGTGATGACGTCGAATCGACGTCAATCGACGTCATTTAGACGTCATGTGCCTGCTGGGTAAGCATTTACAGAGACGGAATTGTCAGTCCAAAAGTCGGCAGGGCATTGGGAGACTGGTGACCGCGGAATATTTTATTACAGAAGTGTGCAAGATAGCGGACTTTCAATCCAAACTTAGACAGAAGGCCAACGGACGGAGTCCAAGTAATGCAATTTTCATGCAGAAGTAAGCAAGATAGAGACATCCTCTATGCCATTTTTAATCCAAAAGTTGGTAGGATATAACTATGACCTGTTGGTTCCTTCGTATGTTCTGCAAACTTAAAGGTAGGTTCCTGTACTTTGGAATGCATCATAATTTTGATGAACTTTCATCCAAGTTGTTGGAAAGCACTTATAAAAGGGAATTAATAAGTTTCACTAAAAAGTGTATATCAAATAAATATTAGAAGAGTTGTTTTGCAAGGGATTTCCTAACTCTGCTTCGCACACCAGTTAGCGCTATTTTTAGTTCGCGCCAAAAATAGATAACGCAGCTGATGTCATGCTGCATTGCATTTTGGGATAGTTTTAACCCATCCGCCATGCCAGGACCTCTAGGAGAGCTCACGTCAAGGGAAAAATGACGTTTGGAGAATGGCATCAGAAATCTGTTCTGTTCTGTTCAATTCTCGTATCGACGTTACCCAAGTGGCTCAACGGTACGTAACCATAGTTGCACACACCTGGCGCCGTGTGTCCGTCCAACATCAGAAATCATGCGCTTATAGACATAATAAACATAGTTATTTTTAGAACTGGAATTCCAACGAAAGAAGATAAACCAAAAGGGAAAACGACTATTTTCTTCAACATCTGGCGAGTTTCTCAGTAGCAACAAATTCAGAAAAATAAGAGAATTCAATACTGCTCAGAAAAAGACGAAATTATTTTGTGGACATAATTGACATCGCTAGCCCAGGAACCTACCTTTAAGGACTGAAAATAAAACTTGTAACTGTACACTGTAAAAAAAAATCCGTAGATTTTACGGTAAAATAACTGGCAACCAGCTGCCAGTCATTTTACCGTTATTTTTACGGGCGCCCGTAAAAATTGCAGGAATCATCAAGCAGAGTGTGACAGAATAGAGCAGGTGTCGTTTTGGTCAGATAGCCCTTCAACAATACAAAGTTATTTTCGAGTGCGGCCAGTTAACATAAAACTTCCATTTCGTGATTTTCAACAATGTCTTACAGGCAAACGCCCGTAAAAATAACGGGAAAAGGACTGGCAGCCGGTTTCCAGTTATTCTACCGTAAAATCTACAGTTATTTTTTACAGTGTACGTAAATGGTTCAGTGTCGCACATTAAATGTTCCAGTTTGTTTGCATGATGTTTCATTCTTCTGCAAAGTTCTTATAAACTTTTTTACGTTCTCTAATGTTGCAAACAGACTTTATATCAGGCTGGCTGAGTATATACCGATATGTTTTCGCCATTTTACTAAGGGGAAGAACTGTTTACTCCCCTGGACGATGCAGCTTTTCGGATTGCTTCCCTGGATGACAGATATCTGAATGATTCTCTTTGAAGGAAACTAATGCTGGACTGACGCTCGGCGCCCCGTTACTGCGGCTATGGATTCGTTCCGCTGAGGTGCGGGCCAACGTCGATATGAGAATTGAATTACTACTACTACTGGAAACTAATGCTCCTGTGGAAGAAAATTCTTTAGAAGAACGTAAAATTGTACAGTTGCTTCTTATGAATGTGCACCCTTTCACTCACCGAAGACTCAGATCAGCCTGGGCAGCCGCCGTGTCTGATCAGAGTCTTCGCTGTGCGCTTAAAGGGTAGCTAGGGTCTAAGCTACCTTCATGCTGATAGCGAAGTTTCATATGGATCTGATCAAACGAACGATTGTGCGCACATGCCACTTTGTTGGTTTTGTCGCATCGCGGCTCTCATGAATTTCGCCAAAGGCAGCGTTTTACACGTATTTCGATTACTTAGGTGGTTGATGGTCCTTTCGCCAGTTCTTAGTTATTTCGGGCCAATGGGAAATGGGAGAGTGACTGTATATTTCATTTCTTGCGATTTACAGTCAAATCTGACTTTAGCAAGCATCCAGCGGAAGAACAAAAACTGCTCTCTCAAACTATACTGACATCTGAGATTTTGGGCTTTAAAGACAGGGCTTTGCTTTATACTGACTATTGTGACAGGTTTGACTGTACATATTTTCTACTTCACGAGATAAAATACAAAAAGGAGAGAGAGAGAGAGAGATTCTCTTATATCATTATCAACTATATGTAACGTGTATATACAGTTAAAGCATAGTAATGGGTGAGTGAACTCGGGTTTAACGTCCCACCAACAACAAGGTCATATGGAGACGGGACCTCGGTTTAAAGTCTCATCCGAAAGACCGGAGAAGCGGGGAATCGATCTTGCGACCCCTGGATTGGTAGTCTGGAGTGTTATCCACTACACTACAGCCGCTCCTCATAGTAATGGGATGCTTCCCCCTTGCCTTTAAAGTACCTGAAAATAGTAAATTTCACTTAAGTGGGAATTACCACGAATGCAGTACACATATTTGTCACTTACGTTTTCTTTTCGCGAAATGAAAAGGGGAAAACTATCCTTTACAATCACTTTTTAAAACTTACTTTGTGTTTTCTACCAGTATGTTCTTTATGGCAGCTAAATATTATAAAGAGTAAACATATATCATCTGTGAATAGAAATCAATGGTCATATTCAGTCAGTTATTATGTTAATATATAAATGAGCACTAACCGAAGAAAACATCTTTTAATAAGTTATTGAAAACATTACAAAGAATGTGTTAAAATATATTCAATAGTATATTTTCAAATGTACCTGTACAGATATCATATCATACAATATCATTTCTTAGTACCGAAAACATACTACATGTGCGTTTTAATTAATTCAGCGCGCATGAGAGTTCAGCGGAAATTATATTTTTTTTATATATTTATTTTATTTTATTTATTTATTTCTTTATTTTTTTTTTTTTTTTTTTTTTGCTTTTCTAATATGCGCGATTTGATTTTAAATATCCAAATGGCAGTAAGATTGTCAAAAAATATTAATTTGCTTTAAAACAAAACCTCACTGTGACCATAATACAAGGAAGAACTGAAAACACATAACTTGCACATGTACTTCCAATAATTTCTGGACACCCCTATCTCTCTCTCTCTCTCTCTCTCTCTCTCTGACTTCACAACAGCAAAGGTGTTTTGAATTGTTTAAATAAAACAGAATTTGCACAAAGTTTGAAGTGTGTGTTTGGGACGAGGGGTTGGGGGCGGTTCAGTATTATAAAATTCTGAGACAATGTTTCTATTAAAACCTGAGGTGCCTTGATTAGGACGCAGTATGCTTCGTGGAAAAAAACAAACAGAAGAAATCATTTCAAACGAAAGAACAGATAGACAATGTGATTTCAAATTGCTAAAGAACATAAGTTAATTACCTTGACTTAATAGATCCTAATGTTCTCAATGTTATTGATGTACAAGTGTATTTGTTAACACATCTATTTACAGTATTGACTTATTTTATCAACTTCTATTCGATCTATTGGCTCAGTTCAGTCATTTATAACTTTTGGCCCGACAGACGACATAAACAGGTCGATTTTTGCACTCGAGATAATTATAAGCCTTTCATATCTCAATTGCTTCTTACCAAAACGAAAATAAACCCAACAGTGCATTTTAATATTAACGGATACTTTTTCCTACTCTAGATTTCAGATTCGTGGGCCTTCTTTTTCTAATTATTTTTATTGGATACGAACTAATGCAGAGCTCTATACTCTACCCAGATCGACATGATCACTTGCTTAACAGACCGAGCCCTAGACCGAAAGCAATAAGCCACAGAAGATACCCGTAAGCGTAAAGCTTGTGTGCATAATCCCACTGGGCACACAACTTTGAATCAGCATTAAATAACGTTAAATCAACGTTGATTCAATGTTGTTTCAACGGTCTTTGCCTGCTGGGATTGTTATATTTCAGGTGAGGAGAAAATGTGGAATGTATGCCAATGTGCAAATGAGAGGCCACGTCTTAGCAAAGTTTTTTCATTATAGGGATTTTCGGTCCGATTCTCATAACAACGTTCCTGGGAATGAATTCATAAATCGCACCAGAGGAATAAAAGACAATACGTACATGATCATCTCGCACAGCTGCATAGTCTTAGCTATTCGTTAGGAACTATAGATCTTATTATACAAACAGGAAAATACTCTGATCATCTGGCGCAGCTGCGCAGACTGAGCAGTCGTCATATTTTTACATATGCTCTAAGGCCTTACTTCTCAATACGCGGCCAATTTAGCAAGGGAGCAAACTATGACTAAATAAAATCACATTTATAGTTCACTTTGCCTCCCTTGGACCACAGACCTATTTCTTTTCCCTAGGCATGATTTTTTTTCTGCTATTTCATAGGCATTTTGTTTTCATTCCAATCCCATTTACTTCATTTTGTGTATATCTTATGCTAATTATGAATAAAATAAGTTTCAACGAAAACATTTAAATTTAGTCTCGTTTGTGAATGTCAGAGTTCTACGCGTCGAACCTTCCACGGATTTAAGGTGGTGATTTATGGTAAATGTAAAAATCTGCATAAAACCATAAAAAAGTAACCTATCTTCCTGAAAGTTAGCAGACTTCTTATTTTTGTAGTTCTTTACAGTTTAGAATACAAAATAGACGTACATGCTGCTTAAAAAAAAGTGTTTTTATAAGGAAAGATCAGATCAAAGGGTAATTTTCTGCGAATAAATCTGAAAAAATAACAACGTTGTAGTGCTGAAAGTGCATTATTACATAATAAAGAGCGTCCTAGCAATTATTTATTCCAACTCTTTCTCAAATTGTAATGTAGACCAGATGAAAACGGTAGCCTTTTCTCAAATGTTCAACCATGTACAAAGTAAATGTACACTGGACGCATTTATTAAATATAGGGTAGGCAAGCATACCTATGTTAACACCTACAATATAAGTAATACATTACTGACATGATCAGTGGTGTGTAGATGAAATTGTTCAACCTTGTTAAAATAGTATCACCTGTCTCACCTGTGTGTTTTGACAAAAAATTTGGACACAGACTGCATCTTTTTTCATCTATTCAGCCTGATAATGTGTGAAAGAGTTTGAAAAAATAATTGCTAGGACGCTCTCCATTATGCAACAAGGTACTCTAAGCACTAAGTATATTTTCAATAACGACATTATTTTTTTCAGATTTATTCAGATTTATTCGCAGAAAATTACCCTTTGATCTTCTCTTATAAAAACACTTTTTAACATTAACAAATGCTGCATTTTGGGATTTTAAATTATGAGAAACAACATAAAGAAGGCATCTACTAAGTTTTGAAAAGATCAGTGTTATTTTGAGTATTTTATGCAGATTTTTGTCTTTGCTCAAAATCAGTGATTATCACCACCTTAACAAACGTTGAAAATTAGTTGTTGTTTTTTTTTTTTCATTTATTTTCATTTTTTTCTAGCCTTCAACAGGTTTTGTTCAAATAAGGTTTGGGAGTGTGAGGTCAACCAACAATTCTGTCAACCATCATACATAAATGTATACAAACCGTTTGTCATGAATACTTTACAATGTTGTATGAGTATACTGACTCCCCACTGGGCACATCTCAACACTGAATCATTGACCTTGGATCAATGTTGTGTGCCTACTGATTCTTACTGCTTCTTGCATTGCATTGATGTATACAAAGTTTTTGCTATGGGCACTTTTTATTTACCGCTATGCAATCTATTTGCAATGGAAACATACAGCAATCATGAAAAATATTTCTCATGTACAGTTGCTGTTAACCACCAAGCAATGACGAATGCAAACTCTTTGCCATGTACAAATACCATTCACTAAAATGTTGAACATCTTGCCATTACATATACAAACTCCTATAGACACTTTCGGTTTTCCAAAATCAATCTGTTTGCCATGAACACTTATTGTTTAAGTACTCTTGCAATGGTTTATGTGTGCTGTTTGCCATGAGAACTTACGGTTTACCAGCCTTGCCATGGTGACTATATGCTGTATGCCATCAACAGTTATACTGTTTACCACTCTTGCAATTGTTTATATGTGCTGTTAACCATGAACACCAACTGTTTACCACTCTTATAATGGTTTATGTGTGATGTTTTCCATAAACACTTACTGTTTATGTGTGATGTTTTCCATAAACACTTACTGTTTACCACCCTTGCAATGGTTTATGTGAGTTGTTTGCCATTAACACTTACTGTTTATCATTATACCCCGCCACACGTTAGCGGCGGGGTATTATGTTTTCCCGCTGGCTGTCCGTGTGTCTGTCCGTCCGTCTTACGCACGTCTGTCTGTCCGTCCGTCCGTCCGTGAGCACTTTGTTTCCGTTCGATAACTTGAGTGTTTATCAACGGATTTTCTTCAAACTTGCCATATGAATTGGTCTTGGGAATATCTCGGTTGGGATTGTTAATGGGCAAATTTTGATATCTTGTGACAGAGTTATTGCCCTTGTCAGTGTCGCAAAAGTGGTTTTTGGTCTGTTATTCCTTTACACTTTGAAATATCATAATGAAATTTTATAGAAATGATTGAAATGATATATTTTTTCTGTTGTTAGCAGAATTTTGTCCACCTGGGTTATATGCCCCCGCCCCGGGGCTATATACATGTATAAAATCATGAAAAATTCTGTATAAAATCAGGGTTGAAAGTGATTTTCCTGAAACTTGCTACAGCTTATCGAAGCAATATAAGCTTTCCGTCATGATCAAAATTTTTCCCCAGGGGTTATCTGCCCCTGCCCTCAGGGCTATATACATGTATAAAATCATGAAAAATTCTGTATAAAATCAGTGTTGAAAGTGATTTTCCTGAAATTTGCTACAGCTTATCAAAGCAATGTAAGCTTTCTGTCATGATTAAAATTTTGTCCTCAGGGGTTATCTTCCCCTGGCACAGGGCTATATACATGTATAACATCATGAAAAAATCCATATAAAATCAGATTTTTGGTATATCTTTATGAAATTTCACAGAAATGATATTAGTAACATTAGCTTTACTTTACAACCAGAATTTAGTCCAGCAGGGTTTTTTGCTCCTTCCGCGGGCATATATACATGTATAAAATCATAAAATCAGAACTGAAAGGAATTTTTATGAAACATGTAACAAATGATCAAAGCAATAATAGCTTCTAGTGATGGTTAAAATTTTATCAGAAGGAGGGTAATTATCTGTCCTAGTCCTGTAGCTATATACAAGTATGAAATCATGAAAAAAAAAGCTATGAAAGGTTTGCAGTGGCGGGGTATTACGCAGTTGTTTACGATGCTTTTATTTTTATAATGGTTTATGTGTGTTGTTTGCCATAAATACTTACAGTTTACCACTCTTACAATGGCTTAAGTTTATTGTTTGCCATTGACATTTACTAGTTACCACCCCTGCAATGCTGTATGTGTACTGTTTGTTATTGACACTTGATATTTACAACATTGCAGTGGTGTATGGTATTGTTTGCAAAAGACACTGTTTACCGGCCTTGTCATGGTGTATGTTTGCTATTTGCCATAGGCACGTATTGTTTACAACTTTTGCAATTGTAAGTGTGTGCTGCTTGCCAAAAACACATACTGTTATCCACATTTCAATGGTTTATGTGTGCTTTTTGCCATGACTACTTACTGTTTACAACCTTTGCAATAATATATGTGTGTTGCTTGCCATGGACACTTACTGTTAACCACTCTTGCAATGGTTAATGTTTGCTGTTTGCCAGGGTACTTACTGTTTATCACTCTTGCCATGGTATATGTGTGCTGCTTGCCATGAATACTTACTGTTTACCATTCTTGTACTTGTGTATGTGTGATTTTCACCATGCAAACTGACTGTTTACAACCCTTGCAATAGTTAAAGTTTGATGTTTGCTATAAACACCTACTGCTTAGTGCTTACCACTCTTGCAATGATTTGTGTGTGTTGTTTCCCATGGACAGATACTGTTTACCTCTCTTGCAATGTTTTATGTGTGTTGTTTGTCATAAACACTTACTGTTTACCATTCTTACAATGGTATTTGTGTACTGTTTGCCATAGACAACTACTGTTTTCCATCATGCAATGGTAAATGTTTGCTGTTGCCATAGGCCAATACTGTTCACCATCATGCAGTTGTGTATGTGTGTTGTTTTCTATTGACACATACTGTTTACCATCATGCAATAGTGACTTAGACTGTTTGCCAATGACACTGTTTACCATTATGCAATGGTATATGTGTGATGTTTGCCATAAACACTTACTGTTGATCATTTTTGTAATGGTTTATATGTGTTGTTTGCCATGGACAGAAATTGTTTACCTCTTTTACAAAGGTTTGTGTTTGCTGTTTGCCATGAACACTTACTGTTTAGTGTTTACCATTCTTGCAGTAGTTGATGAGTGCTGCTTGTCCAGAACACTTACTGGTTAACAGCCTCACTTTGGTAAATGTGAGCTGTTTGCCATAAACACTTACTGTTAAGTACGCTGTCAATTGTTTAAGTGTGCTATTTACCATGAACACTTACTGCTTAACACTCTTGCAATGGTATATGTGTGCTGCTTGCCATGAACACTTACTGTGTTCCACTGTTGTAGTTGTTAATGTGTGCTTTGCCATGAAAACTCACTGGTAACAACCTTTTGCAATATGTGTGCTGATTAACAGGAACACTTACTGTTTACCAGCCACACTATGCTGTATGTGTGTTGTTTGACAGAAATACTTACTGTTGACCACTCTTGAAATTTTTTTGTGTGCTGATAACTGATGTATGTTTACAGTTGTCATGGACACTTACTGTTTGCCATCATGCCGGTGGTATATATGTGTGCAGTTGTCATTGACACTTACTGTTTGCCATCATGCAATGGTAAATGTGTGTTGTTTGCCACAGACACAAACTGTTAACCATCGTAGTATATGTCTTCTCCTAGCCACTGACTTTTGCTGTTTATCATCATGCAATGGCTATGTGTGTGCTGCTTGCCATGGACATGTATGTGTACTCTTTGCCATCAACACTTTCTGTTTGCCATTTTGCAATGATGCATGTGTGCTGTTTGCAAGTGACACTAATAGTTTACTATCATGCAATGGTGTGAGGGTGCTGCTTGTCATGGACATTTACTGTTAACCATCATGCAATGGTATATGTGTGCGGTTTGTCATGGACACTGTTTACCATCATACAATGGTATATGTGTGCTGATTGCCATGACCACTGTTAACAACCATGCAATGGTGTATGGTTGATGTTTGCCTTAAACTCTTTCTGTTTATCATCATGCAATTGTATATGTGTGCTGTTTGTTAGGCACACTGTTTACCACCTTTGCAATGAATATGTGTACGGTTTGTCATGGGAACTTACTGTTTAACGTCTTTGTAATGGTATATGTTTGCTGCTTGCCATGAACACTTACTGTTTACCACCTTTGCAATGGAATATGCATATTGTTTGCCATGAACACTTACTGTTTACCACCTTTGCAATGAAATATGCATATTGTTTGCCATGAACACTTACTGTTTACCACCTTTGCAATGGAATATGCATATTGTTTGCCATGAACACTTACTATTTACCACCTTTGCAATGGAATATGCATATTGTTTGCCATGAACACTTACTATTTACCACCTTTGTAATGGAATATGCATATTGTTTGCCATGAACACTTACTATTTACCACCTTTGCAATGGAATATGCATATTGTTTGCCATGAACACTTACTATTTACCACCTTTGTAATGGAATATACATATTGTTTGCCATGAACACTTACTGTTTATCACCTTTGTAATGGTATATGTTTCCTGCTTGCCATGAACACTTACTGTTTACCACCTTTGCAATGGAATATGCATATTGTTTGCCATGAACACTTACTGTTTACCACCTTTGCAATGGAATATGCATATTGTTTGCCATGGACACTTACTGTTTACCATCATGCAGTGATGTATGCAATTTGCTTTACACATCACCTACTGTTTACTATCATACAAAGATGTATCAAAATTTTCTACTGCCTTCATATCCACTGAATAAAACATTACATAATGTCATCACTCATTATGGACCTATATGTGTTCGCTTCTAGACAGCATAGACTATTTCTAATGGAAAAAGAAATGATCCATAAAATGAAGGTGTGTAGCCTGTAATCATTATTGATACCATCAGTTTATTGGATAAGATGACCACATCTTTTAAAGCTATGGACAGTCATTGAGTTAATGGATAAGTCAAAGATATTATCTTTTCAATACACTATTTGACTCACCCTCTATTAGTGAGACAGTAATTTGGGACCACAAAAATTAAAATATTTGTGACTCAATGTTCTCAATACTGGCAAAGACCTTCTGTCAGCTAGCGAAGCATACTCACATCAAACTGCAAGATGTCTGATCAGGACCTACACTGTACAAATAGGCAGAAATGAAAGGTACACAACTGTACATTAATTTCAGGCCACAACCTATGTTCTAATGGAAACAGCAGAAGTTATCCAGATTTCTCAAGATATACTCTTCTGCCTTTTTTTTTTTAATCATTAAAGGATAAGGCAGCAAAAGGAGATGGATGGGCTCTGCCTTTCATATGCTGTGCCCAAGGTACAGTGGGCCCCTAACCCCACTACTGCCACTAGGCAATTTATATAAGAAAATTTTTACCATTTTTTAATCTCCTGATATGATGCACTATAGATAAGAGGAGTATTTGATAATAATTGTAGGTTAATTTTATCGTAATTTTCCTCAACAACCTATGTTGTGACCCCTCATCAGATTGATTGATTTGATGCTTAACGTCCACAGTAAACAGGTATGGTCATGTAGGGACAGTCAGTTAACCTAACCTCAATATTCCTGGGCAGGCTTAGACCTCCTAAGCGGTTAACCAGTACTAAGTGCACATAATTGACAACTGCCCTTCCTGGTTCAGCGGAAGGAGAAACGGAAGTATGTGGCCAGACGGGATTTCGAACCCAGGACCTCTGACTTATGAGTCAGGTGCCCTACCGATTGTGCTACGCAGCCTGGCGACCCCTCATCAGAACTGTCTCTATGCAGACTAAAAAAAATTATCCATAAT
Source organism: Ctena decussata (assembly GCA_963989385.1). Lineage (NCBI taxonomy): Eukaryota > Metazoa > Mollusca > Bivalvia > Lucinida > Lucinidae > Ctena > Ctena decussata. The sequence continues at coordinate 86,111,181 of OZ022506.1, forward strand.
TATTACCGTAAATACTCCCTCTTATCTAGATGAAGTCAAACCTGTCTTAAGGGGTCACCAAAAAAGACACATAAAAACTGGCTGCTTCACACAGGTAATGTTCATTTGCAATGTCTTTTGGTTGCAAGAACCTGAGAAAGGTGGCTGTTAAAGACAGTTAACTCCTTGATACAGTGACCCCTAAACGCAAGTTTGACTGTACTCCTCTATCCTGGTATGAAAATAAGAACAAACTATCTATCAATATTTGATTTTTTTTTATTTTTATCAGCCTTTTTTCATATTTTTCATATTAATATTAAAGTGGCATCAACAAAGATCATACAAACAGGACAAAATATAAAAATATATAAAACAAAGTCTGTACAGTACATCAAAATGTACAAATTCCTTGAAACAACTCACACCATAAACTTTACATCAATTTTACAATTTGCATTGCATTATTTGTGGATAATAACAGAATTACAGATTTCATTAGCACATAGAAATTCCAAATGTTGCAATTAACATAACACAATTAACTAGACTACGAGGAATTGAAGGCTATCTTAGTTGTCGCAAACATGTAAGAAATTCCTCAAAACAAAATTTATGATTCCATAAAAAAATTATAAATCATTTGATTGATGAAATTTTCTTTCAGATTATGTGACTTTCATTTGGTATTGCACTAGAAATACTCATACCAGCAGGCGTATCACCAGGTGTGTGCCATATTCATACCAGACAAGTATACATGGCATACTCATCAGAGCTCTAGATACGAGGGGTATTTGATGATAACTTAGGGATAATTTTTTTTATTTCTCATTGAAACCATATGTTGTGACCCCTCATCTGAACCGTCTCGTCGAGACGGTTCAGATGAGGGGTCACAACATGTTTTTAAGCAGAATTATCAAAAATTATCCCTAATTATCACCAAATACTCCCTCTCGTCGAGGGTTCTGACACCCATGCTGCTATGCTTGCAGGTATGCACTGCATGCTGGTATGGATAGCATACCATACTACTGATGACAAAGTTGTGATATCATAAGTAAACGCTAGCTGCAAGCTAATGAAAATAAGCATTTTTTTTTTCTTCAGTAATTGTGGAGAAACTTTAAGGTCATAATATCATTTTGAAATTATATATATTTCAAACAATCATAATTGAGATCATTTCAGTTTCTGATATGAATGAATATACAGGAATGAAACGTTCTTTATAAATTTGTGGGCACTCAGCTCGGAAAAAAACACACTGTTGACTGAACCCAGCAGGCACGTGAAGTCAAAATGACATCATACTGATGTCGATGCAAAGTCATTATGTCGCATTGAAGTCAGTACGACGTCATTTCAACGTCATTGCCTGCTGGGAAAATGGTGCTCAACTTTTGTACAAATGTACATTATGACTGACTGACAATGACTGAATGCTTTTTTTCTGACTAGCAAAATAAACTCCTAATTTTTATAATTAAAAGAATACATTAGCCATAGAGACTATGTTGTAACTGAAGTTACTGTAAATTGCTTAATAATTGCAGTTTTATTTTTGCTAATACACATCTGTTTGTGAATCTGCTGGTTCACAATTTCAAGAATCTTGCTAATATTTTACAGTCAACTAAGCCGACTGATAATTACCTGGTCCCAAATTCTAGAACTCCCCATTAATTCCGAAACACAAAAAAATCGCGAGATAAAGAACATGCAAAAATAAAGCAATTTACAGAACCATAATTTTTAGGACCTAAACACCTCAGCAACCACTGTAGACTCAGACTAGTCTGGTCAGGACCTGTACTGCTTGCCAACAGTTTAACAGAACATTCCTAGCCACAACAAGTGCACTTGTCTTAATTCCTGAATGGTTTAGGGGCTCAAATAATGATCAGTGCTCCAGATAACAAGAGCTGTCGCCTGACAGCATAGCTCGCCTGAATAGGTGCTTGCCCATCACACAGTCGCTATGGTGGTGTGGACGGCTATGCATAAAACTTCAGGCAAGCATGTCCATAATGACAACACATTTATAAACAAAAGCTATCTCAGAAATAAGTTTAAATGAAATTAAAAAAAAAAAAATCAACATGAAATTTCAAAGTCCATGAGCTTGAGCTCAATGACCTAAGGGGTGGCGGTGGGAGGTTGGGGTTGGGGTCGGGGGGGGGGGGGGGGGGGAGGGGAGGGGGAGGGGGCTAGAGGGTATCAAAACTTTGAACCATTATCTAACATCAGTCCAAGTATAAGTATCAACTGAGTCCATCGTGGCACTGTGAAATTATGTCTTCATAAATATAAAACTTTAACCAAAATCTTTAAGACAAAATTCAAAGTCGATGACCTTGACTTCAAGGTCATCCAGTGGGGTAAGTACATAGTGTTTTGTAAAATCTCAAAAACTTGTCTAACATCAGTTCAAGTGTAAACTAAATCTCTGACAAGCATTACGAATCAGTATGCAATTAGAAAACTTTAATAAAGACCAAATTTCCTAAGTCCCTGACCTCGACATCAAGGTCACTGAGCGGGGTTGGGGTAGTACTCTGTAAAACTTTGGACTAATATCTAGGTACAGTGCAAATATAAAAAGAATTCACCTATGGGTTCAGGAGATATGTGTCTTTAAAAAACCTTAACCAAAACACCCAAGCAATAAATTTTCTAAGTCCATGACTTTGACATCAAGGTCACTGAGGGGGGTGGGGGTAGTACCTTGGAAAACTTTGGACCAATATCTAACTACAATGCAAGTATCAAATGAATCCATCTATGGGTTAAGGCTATATTGGGCTTTATAAAACTTTAACCAAAACATCCAATACAAAAACATGCCCAATTTTCTAAGTCCATGACCTTGACATCAAGGTCATGGAGTGGGGTGGGGGTGGTACCCTGTTAAACCTTGGACCAATATCTAACTACAGTGCAAGTATCAAATGAATCCATCCATGGGTTAAGGAGATATAGGTCTTTAAAAAACTTTAACCAAAACATCCAATCCGGACGCGGACGCTGACGCCGACGCGGACGCAGACGCCAGGGTGACAACAATAGCTCTTCATGAACTTTCGTTCAGGCGAGCTAAAAAGGGGAAAAAGGGACAATTTTCCTTCTTTTCCCTAAAAACATATGAAGTGACCCCTCATTAGACTCGTCTCACCAAGACGGTTCTAATGAGGGGCCACAACATATATTTTCACTAAGAACTAAGAAAAATTATCTCCGAAATATCCCTTCTTATCCAGAGCTCTTAATTATGATAAATATGGTAACAGGTACGACAAATGATAATGATTTCTCTGAATCAGAGACTGCCTTTAATGTAATTATACTTTGATATGTATTCTGAAAAACATAGTCTAACATAGGATAAAAATATTTTCATTTAAAAAGGAGAAATAGTTAAGAGACAAGACAAGAACAACCCTGTTTACTCGTTTTAACAAAGCCTGAATAAATAATATATGACTGCATGAACATAACTGAATTTCCGTTTCCTGCGTAAAATTAAATTTTAAGACATTTATATTTAGTAAGGCCTGAGCAAAATTTGCACAGACTGATCACTGTTGTCTTTTTCAAGCTTAAGTTGTTTCTCAACAGTCATTCTTTATTTACATAATATCATTAAATGAGACATTTTGGATATTTCTATCAGAATTATTTCCCATGTTGTCCAACGTACTATTACTTAGCATTGATTTCACTCATCCAAAGCTCCAGATAGGCAAACACTTTAAAAAGAAAATTCATTTCCCGAAGTTCTGGATTGACTGGAGCTCTGGGGTATTTATCACAATCATTGAGGATGAGCATACTGTCCTTCCTGGCCCTGCTTGACAAGCCCTGCATGCAATGGTATGGTTTTTCCGTATATGAGCAGGGAATCAGCTGACAGCTTAACACTTAAAGCACCAAAGCAGAAAATAGTTGAATTTGCAAACAGAGTAGATCCAAATGAGGTAGCTCAAAATGAGCCACCTCATCTAGATCTACACTATTTGCCCTCTAGCCTTTGAATTTTTAGAATGTTACAGCCTGCACACAACATATTTCTGAAATTTTGTGGATGTAAATTTTGTTGTCTGCTTTTTGGCGCTTTAAGTCTAAACACCTGAACCAGGTACCTTTGATATCTACAATCAGCTAGATATCTTATTTTCCAACTTTTCCAAAGCTACAACCTTGTGAGATCATACAAATGTATCTGGTTTGTAAAACATTTCATTAACATCTGAAGTCAATATATCATTATCAATATCATTCAACGTGTAACTTCCAGAGGTAGTGGTATTATCATCATCGTCAATTTGTGAGCGACCTGCGACACTTTCATCCTCATAAGAATTTCCAAAATTCAAATTAGAATGTTTTGATGTCCTAAGCAATGGATCGGAATCCATTAAATTTGGTTTGGGCCCAAAATTTAGAGGGAAGTTTGTAGCACTATTTCTTGGAGACGGAACAATATTCACTTCCGGGGAATGTCTGTGGGAATGCTTGTTTGGATTTGACAAATCATTCATAGGAAAACTGTTCACATAATCACCATGGGGGTGGTGTCTCTGTTTAGTGGGTTTATTAAGAAATGACGAAAGGATGGGTCCCGTTTTATGCACACTGTTTCCGTGAAATGATGAGAATGTGGGTTGATTACTCTCTGATGTGTAGAATGGGTGACTAGAAGATGTATTGGGACTCCGGGTGTCATCTGAAATATTCAAAATACATGTAGATAACTGCAGAATATGCAACATGTATACCACATGAAAATACTGAAATGGGTTATCATAACAAGTCTCAGTGATAATTAAAAGTTCAAAACTAACAACGTCCTTTGTTGATGAAAAGCAAAATATTCAAACATAGAGTACATAAAAACTCTACCAATTTTTTGCTGAAAAAATGTGAGGAGCTTTTGCAGTGCAAAAGCGCCTAACAGTTTTTCAGGAAAAAATATTACTGCACTTAATTTTGAGAACGTGTATTAGAAGACTTAACAGTTCCTTGACTAACCACCTTTTTATGCTAACCATGCTTTGAACAACAAGCATGGTTAGTTAAATAATTTCTCAAAAACTAAAGTTTCTTAAACAGTATTAAAGAAAAGCATTTACATGTTTATTTGGTTATCATTAATCATAAGAATTGCTTTCATATTCAGTACCGTAATTCTTCCTTTATAACACAGGTATTTTTCCTTCCTAAAACAATCCCAAAACTCTAGATCTGTCTTATAAGACAGATCTGGATTTTTGGGATAGTTTAGGGACAGAAAACCCTATTCACACAAATGATTTACACATTTAGAGTACTTTATGGAGAGAGAAAACATGTTTTATATCCGTAAAACACATGGTATTATTTGCTAGAAACTGCTCAGATGGCAGTCAACTGTATGCAAAAGAATGTCTTATGATTGTGAAACAAATCTAAGTGATCATTTAAGTTTATATTTTCTTTGCTTTTTTTTTTACAAAATCTCATATTTGTAATTATGGTATCAAAACAATGAAAATAATAATGAAAATAATAATGGCAGTCACCTGAATGATGATGGCAGAACTCCTTGTTAGAGAGGTTTTGATGGCAAGTTTAGAAACTCTCCATAAAATTGTTGACAAGACACAAGTCAACCACAGCATACATTACTATAGAGAAGGAATGTGACTGGATACACTTTCAGGGGAAGTAACCCAACCATTTTCAATTAGGTTTCCCTTCTCAAAGGAGATCAACTCTTGAAGGAAAGAATTTGCTCCCCTATGAGCTAATTCTTTTCTTAAAGAGCAAGCCAGATTTTGGAAAGGATATGTTATCTAGGGCAGCAAACAGGATATCACAAAAGTTGTTTCCCTTTGTAGAAACGATAGGAAAACATGAAGGTGTATCCATATACTTTAACCCTTGAAGCACCAAATAGCAGACCACAAAATTTACGTCTGCAAAAATTTCAAAAAAGTTTCGTCCAAACTCACAGGGGTAATACCAATTTGGCTACCTGAGTTTTCGAACAAGTCAGTCAATTACCATACATGCAAAAGTGGCTGTCAACCAAGACAATCGGCAGCAGCGTCAGCTCTGTCGACAGTCATCTGTATCATATTAAGAATTCAAAGTCTAGATGGCAAACAGTGTAGAGCTAGATGAGGAGGCTCATCATGAGCCGCCTCATCTAGATCTACACTGTTTGCAAAATTAGATATTTTCGTCTACGGCTCTTAAAGTGTTCAGCAACTTATCATCAACCCCTGTAACAAGGAACTCAGTAATTAATGACTGATAATGCAGCAACAACCTTTCAACTCAATGTCCAAGTGGAAAGAAAAGAAATGCAAGGGCAACAGCACAGCCAAACTCAACCCAGTTTGTAACACACAATAAAACTGAAAATTTACCGTCAAGCAACCATTAACTTTCAGAAATTCTTGGTCTGGGTCTTCACTGTTTGCTGATGCTCTTATGCGTCGTTTATCATGGCCCATTCCAGGTTTTATTTTTATTTTTCTTTATTCATTTTTGTCTTTACAGCCCACACTGCATTACACTTCTATGAAATTAAGACTTCTTGCCATATGTGTTGTTATAAAATTCTTTTGTTTTTGTATATGAACAATGTTGGGTCATATACAGAAATGTAAGCCGAAGAGTTATCTTCCTTTACCTGTATTCATACTACTTCTAATATCTTCCTCACTTCCTCCCCTGCCTGAGTCACTGGTAGTTACCTCCCCTGAGCTCTCGCTGTGACTGTCGTCTAGGTGAGGTTTCGTTAATCCAATAAACGTCTTCCCCTGCTACAAAATATTAAATTGTGTGTCTTCACTGCATAACCATTCTCAAAGCAAAGTGATTTGGCTTTGGGGCACTAAAAGGACAAGTTTTGCTTATAATGAAATTTTAAAGCTCTGTCAAAGGTTCGCAAAAGTTCTGTATATTTTAGCCATGTGTGCAGCAGCCATGTGCTTCACAGAGACACTGAAATTTAGAATTTTATTGTATTCCAAGCAGGAACACAACAGTTCAATGCTGATGCAATATTATATGACATACATGTAGTGTGTTCATTGCAATGCACTACCCTTTTTTTTTTGAATAAGTAAAACGTGGTCTTCCTTTTCTGCTAAGCATACAATATGTAAATAATATTGATAGCAATGTGGAATTTACTGAAATCTCAAAATTGTCATCATACTGTAATGTGCCTAAATTTAAGGATACTTAAAATAATTAATTTTCCATTTGGCACAAATGGAAAATTAATTATTTTGGGTGTTCCAATGCTTAAGCACATTACGGGTATCTTGTAAAATGTCTATACTAGTTTGTCACCCCAACCTTTATGTGCTGCAAATCAAACCAACTAAAATACAAAACTAAGTTTGCTCTTTCTTTATTTGAAGTCCATGGTTTAGAACATATTTAATTGTCACTTAGTAACTTTCCGTCCGTCTGTTTTTTTTTTTTTTTTAACACCCCCTCATTATAATTATGATACATAATTTTTGGCAAGACAACTCATGTCATGAAAATTTTGCTCATGTCCTACAAAGTTTTCAGAACTTTAGCTATCTTGCTGATAAATCCCAATCCCATAAACTGAACAATTCTGGACTTCAATAATGAAAGAGCAAATCTGACCCATGTGCAACCATTGCCACCCTAGCCACCTTGTAAAACCACTATTTTGTGGCACACACACACTGCGGTGGTACCTGTCAAGAAAGTGGCAACTGTACCACTAGTTGAAGTGGCTCGCCTGGGAAATGTCCAGTAACCTTCCTGTCCATAAATACATATTACATGATCATTTGCATTGACAACCAATATCATACTGCAAAATGTGCTTCCCGATTAAGGCAGCCATATACTTGCTACAACCCTTTGCCACCTGATCAGGTCAGCCATTTACATGCTACAACCCTTTGAAAAGAAAATGGACTGGTTTAAAAATACTGTAAAAATTTAAAACATTCAAAGGGTCTGAGCAAACAGTGTTGACCCAGACCAGACTGCAGACAGTGAAGACACTGATCATACTGGGTGGCTTCCCAGGCTGATCTGAGCCTTCGCTAGGCGCACATGACACTTTGTTGGTTTTGGTGTGGCATGGCTCATATGTACTTTATGGAACCCATTGATCTGATTGGTTAACCAAACAGAGTCTAGACTTGGGCTTATCACTGTGGTGCTACTATAACTGATCACCATTATTACAAAGCCAATAAAATAGTCCTGGAATTCTACAGGGACATTAGAAATACAAACATAGATTTCAGTATTGGCAAATCTCTGAACCTTGGTTATGATGAGCATTTATTTAGTTTCAGTTGTTTCATTTTTCCCAGTCTTTATTTTGCTATTTATTTTCATCATTTATTTTTATTTTGCGATTTAGTTTTATCATTTATTTTCAAGTGTCTGATCAATTAGATTCAGTTTATCTTAAGTACATGCATTGTCCATTTGGAAATTCTAGTTTCCCATTAGAAAACTGTACTAAATCTATTATAGTCCGAACAAAGAATTTTACTTAACATTCCCAAATATGGCAAAAATTCTGAAATTAAGGTATGTACGAGTACAACTCAATGTTTTTGTTGTTTGTTTTTTTTTCTGCCATTTTTTCAAACATTAACATGACAAACTTTTTGTGACTTCCTGTTAGCTTTTCTTTCCAACATGATTTCTGGGGCCGTATTCATAAAACGACTTAAGTCGTTGCTATGCTGTTGCTAAGGCTAAATTTCTTTGAAGGAGATTCCCTACAACTATGAAATTTGCTCTGGAGGAACAGTCTTACAAAGACTGTTCCTCCAGACCAAATTTCATAGTTGTAGGGAATCTCCTTTATAGATATTTAGCCTTAGCAACCGCATAGCAATGACTTAAGTGGCTTTATGAATACAGCCCCTGATCTTAAAAGAAATTGCTCCTTGGTGAGCAAATTCTTTCATTCCAGAGCTGACTCTCAATATTACTATCTTGGATACAACTTTGTCTAGTCTGTAGGTGTTATTTTATGAAAATTGTGGGTTAAAGTTTGTGGTTGTTTTTATAGAATTCTAAATATTGAAAAATCGTTGCACTTGTAATTAAAATATTATCCAATAAGATTTAATTTCTTCTGCACCATCAAAAGTATCAGTCAATAATCCTGCAAACCAAATTTGGCTTAAATAATTTATTTTATAAAGGTGCTAGTTATCTTTCAAATAAAATAATTATTTACATTGGAAGCACAGGATTACAGCAATGTTTAGAGTAGGATTATCTCTTTATGTCAGAGGACAAGGGAATAAGAGATTAGAGGAAACCTTTGAAGGGGTGGATATCTAGACATCTTCAAAGACACTCTAGGGTTTTCTTTTTCACTAAATTATAAACCGAGAAAAGAAATATTTACTTTCGCTTTTATTACAATTCTAATACCAAACTTGTGTATATGTTTATGCTTTAATCAAGGGTACAATATGTTTGAAATACATCTCAGTCAGTCGCACAAATTTTGCTGCTGTTAACTTTGTTGACATTTTTTTCTGTACGCCATTTACATATGTTTTGTTTGCAGTTGTATAAATCCTGTTCGTACGTAATTTATGCGAATAAAACATTGCTGATCTGTATCTTAAATGGTGAAACATTCTCGTTTTTTTTTTTTTTTTTAAACCCTTAAGATGACAAAATCTGTGTCTGCAATATTTCAATTGCTTTATCTCAGTTTTATCATCTTGGGAATTCAAGGATTAGATGGCAAAGAGTGTAGATCCAGATGAGGTGGCTAATAATGATTGATTGATTGATTTGTTGCTTTGCGTCCACGGTAAACAGCTATGGCCATGTCGGGAAGGTCAGTTAACCTAACCACACTATTCCTGGGCAGGCTTAGACCTCCTAAGCGGTTAACCGGTACAAAGTGCACATACTTCAGCCACTAAGTGACAACTGCCCTTCTTGAATCAGCGGAAGGAAAAACGAAAGTATGTGGCCAGACCAGGTATCGAACCCAGGACCTCTGACTTATGAGTTAGGTGCCCCATTGACTGCGGTATGCTGCCTGGCTGGCTCATGATGAGCCACCTCATCTGGATCTATGCTGTTTGCAAATTCAACTATTTTCATTATTGGCACCTCAAGTGTGGACACTATATCTCACTATCATTAATCCTCACCTCTTCCTGTGCTGGTTGCTGCCACTGTTTGTTGTTGTTGTTATTATTATTATTGTTATTATTGTGTTGTGACTGTATTAGGGCCTGGTGAACTCTCAGTGAGGTTATTCTGTGGATGTCCCGCTGTTTTGTGTCCTCTGCTCTCTCTGGCTTTGGCGGTGGGGTAACCTGTCTGTACTGCATACTCTCCAGAGGTGGCTCCTGAAGTAATCATATATATCTTTGTTAAAAGCCAGCACAAATGCACAAATTTATTTTTGAATGAGACATATTTTCTGATTTATTAATCAATTTAGTCAAGTAAACTTTTTGTTCAATGTCCTAAAAAGTTTTCGGTCCAGTGTCCAGTATTTCCATTTTACACACCAGAATTTTTTTTTTTTTTTTTTCCTTTTTTTAATTTTATTTTTTTATTTTTCCTTTTTTTTCCCCTCTTTTTTTTTTTTTTTAGTTTTACATACCAGAATTTTTCATATTTTTTTTTTTAATTTTTCATATTTTTTTTTTTTTTTTACATTTCTATCATAGTTTCAAATCTAAATTAAAATCTAAAAGAGTTCCTTCAAGCCTAATTAACATGAAGGTCAATTAAAATATTGGAAGTCACTGCCAGTGGTGCTTCGGGTTCGATAAAAGAAAATCTCATTGTAAGAACTCAACATCAAGTTAAGCCCATAACAAAATTGTGATATTTTCCATACATGTACGTTTTTTCAACCCAAGATCTCTCCAAATTCACCTTGGGCAATATTTTATTCCAAATATTTTTGGTAGTCTGCAGCTGTGTCAATGTATTTCATTTCCTTTTCTTAGGTTTGTGAGGAAACCAAATGAAATGTAAAACCTGTACTTTAAAGCAATTTGTTAAAGGCCCGAGATCAAGTTTATATTTTGAGATAATTTTCCCCTTTTATTACATTTGCTTATGTCACACTCAATCATTTCAGTTTTAATTTCAGCAAATCCTCTTTTTATTATCATATCAAATATCTACTTATGATTGACAAGAAACACAAATTCATACATTAACGCTCTTCTTCAAACTAGAGAGGACAGAAACAGACTAGATGCCAACAGGAGCATGTGTTATGGATTCAATTCTTTGAGCGAGTCCTGCAGAACATCTTTCTCCCTATTGCACTCAGAATGGCTAAAACTCTATTATCCCAGTTGCACTCAGAATGTCTAAAACTCTATTTAATATCCTAATGCACTCAGAATGGCAAAAACTCCATAGAGTTTTGGCCATTCTGAGTGCAATAGGGTTATGAGTGTCAAAAGGAAAATGAAATATAAACTGAGCCTGGGCAGAAGAAAACAAACAAACCTGCAAATCTCAAGCCCGATGCCCACATTAGGGTCGGCAGTAACAGTGTTTGCCATTAGCTTTATAGCTCTAGAAACAAGAGCTCCGCAAGCAGGGCAATATACGCCCGTTACTGATTGTTTGCACCGTTTCATCCTTGTCTACATTGCAATTATTCCAAACATTAGGGTTCTCAAAACAAAACCTTAAAGATTAATCAAAGGCAAGTAACTAAAAATTAGTCATACTGTCTCAACCTATTACACATTGCTATAAAGTTTCATCAAGATATTCCATACGGTTACCTAGTAATGACTTGCCCAAGAATAGTCATAGAAATTAATCAAACAGATGTAACTCCATAAATATGGAAGGGGGAGCAATAATTCTTATATAAGACACACAGCCTCAACCTAATATACATTGCTATAAATTTCAATCAAGATATTCTGTATGGTTGCCTACAAACAGCTTGCACAAGAATAGCCTTAGAAAATATTCAAAGGGAGGTTACTCCAAAAATAAGTAAAGGGAGGCAATCGTTCTTATATGTGGCATATCGTGTCAACTTAATATACATTACTATTAAGTTTCATCACAATAGTCCAAAGGGTTAGTTAGATATGAAGTGTACAAATATAGTCTAACAAAATAATCAAAGGGATGTAACTCTAAAAGTAAGTAAAGGGGAGTAACCATACTTGTATGAGGCACGTCTTAACCTCATATACAATGTTATAAAGTTTCATCATGATATTCAAAAGAGTAACCAAGTTATGGAATGCTAAAGAATCGCCATACAAACTGCCATAGACGAGTTTTTTCAAAGGGCTGTAACTCTGCTAAAAATCATCAGAGCAAAATTTCTATATAATTTGCGCTACTCCACATCGTAGTCTTATTATTTACAAAGTTTCAGCTTAATTGGATGAAAACTACAGGAGGAGTTATCCGGAAACGAACACCCCAAAAATTCTAAGTAAAAGGCTGTAACTCCGTTAAAAATCATTGGAGCGTAACCTCGAAACGATATGCGCTGTCTTACTATATACCAAGTTTCAGCTCGATCGGATGCAAACTGTAGGAGGAGTTATCCGGAAACAAAAAGTTTACGCTGGCCTGACGGACGCCAGCGCCATAACATAATGCGTCCCCTTTTTTCAAACAGGCGTATAAAAATGGGGTTTTGAGGATAATTCTGAGATAATTTTTCTTATTTTGATAATGATGGATGGATGGATGGTACTTGTGATTTTACGTCCTTTTCAACAGTTATAATTTCAGTCATATCAGGATGATGTGTGGGTGATAATGAAAGGCTGTGTGCAATGGAACCCTGTTTACGATTGAAAAGATTCTGAACTAAGGGGGCTTGAACCCGGGACCACTAGATCAGCAGGCCAGTGCTTAACCAACTGAAACATATTTTGTGACTCCTCAGAATAATTTCGAAGATATTGTTCTTTTAGGTCTCAATATATGTTTCTTTAAAGTTGATAATTACCCCCAAATTATTACTTTTACCCCTTTCTTATCTGGAGCGTTGCTTTGCAAAAAAGCATCCTCAGAATCATAACAGGACAGCTGAAGTCTAAGATGGAACCAATACAGAAATGGCTCCTCTAGGAGCAAATTCTTTGTTTTAATTAAAGAGTGTACCCTTCTTGGAATGGGCTTGTTTTCCAGGGAAGAACATCAGAAGTCATGAAAGTTGTTCCCCTTAGTAAAAACTACTGATGAAAATTAAGGTGCCCCCTGTTTATCTTAAGACAAATATGGTATGACAACTTGTGAATTTTCCCCTGCTGTGACCCAACAAGAAATGAGTCAAATTTCCCATTTCAGCAAACAAATGAATATCATCCCCAAAATTTATCCATGAATATTCTTAATCTTCTTTTGAGTATGCCTACAATCACCAAACTGAAGGACCACATTGTCAAATTTTAAATATTTACCAAAGCTTGCCATTTCTATTGAAAATCCTGTCACTGATAGTTTATATCAAAATCAAACAATTTTCAGAAGATAGCTGGTATTATATTACAATTAGAAAATTTTGGGTCAACAAAAGATTGGTTGATATCTGTCGGTTACTTTCACTACCTTTTCTTACCCACAAGCCCCTGCGTCTCCCATTATACAATTTCCCATAATGCTTTGCAACTTCACCTAATTCAATACAATAGTTAGGCAAACAGATCCAACACTCGTGTTTACTTATTATAATCATAATGTTATTGATGACAATTCAAATATCTCCTTTAAAATCTTGAAAAATAAACATTCTGGTACAATGTCTCAAAAGCTTCCTAAATCTCCCAAAGCAGATTTGGGGAATGGTATTACTTTTTTTTGTATTTCTTAAACAGAACATACATGATTAAAAGTGCATGTACATTTCTCATGTGCATGCCTGTTAAATAAGTTAGAAACAAGAAGAGAAAGTCTGAATTTTGAGTCCAAACAACTGTTTAGCATTTTTTTTGTTAACTTGTACTGTAAACTCCTTTACACCACACAGTTCTCATATTTAAACAAGAACCTAAATTTTGCAGCTAGTCTGGTTCAGATAAGACTAAGGACCAGAGGAGAAATAGTTGAATTTACAAACAGCGTAGATCCTGATGAGGTGGCTCATGACAAGCTGCCTCATCCAGACCTACACTGTTTGCCTTCTAGTCTTTGAATTCTCAATACGATATAGCTTGGACGCAACATTTTTATTAAATTTTGCAGATGTTAATTTCGTTGTCTGCATTTTGGAGCTTAAAGGGCTAAAAAAGTGCTTACAGTCAACCATTTCTGAATAGTAAGTAGTAACTAAGACCACATGACGTGTGGTCCATATAGACTGATTATCATAAGTTTCAAATTGCAATCTGTCAAAATCAAACCCAAAGAATATAATACAAAGTTCTCACATTAAACTTAGGGAAATAAAATATTTTTCATTAGTTATGATAATCTTTTCTACTCATCAAATGTATGTTTATTCAAGTAAACACATTGTAATTAATATTTGATATCATTTATACAATTTTGATTACAGAAAGAATAAGAGAACCCAATTTAGCCAAGGACTGGGTATCTCAGAGGGAACCTTAAGCCCTTCCATATGTAGTTAACAAACACACTTGTTTGAAGAAACCACATGTCCTTGTAATCATACCCGCCTATATTTACTGGTAGTACTAACCCGAGGTCTGCTCTGGAAGGCTAAAGCAAATGTTTATTATTTGACATTGCTAATTGAAAATATTGAATGAGCTATCCAAAGGATTAAGGAAAGACAGGGACTTATAACATCCGCTCTCAAAACTGCTTGTGAGATTGCATAGCTCAAGATAAGGTGAGGCTTTGAGGATAATTCTGAGATAACTTGCTGTACAATGGTCCATTTCTCAGAGTATTCCCAACCCTAGCTATATATCAAATGATAATCAATTCTTGGCCCATTTCAGGCAGATGCTGAATTCACATCAAAAAGACCTTTAACTGACCTACATAAGAAAATGAGCATCAGAGTCAATGCTATGTCCACAATGGTACGGACATATTCAAATGAAAAATAAACAAATCAACCAGCCTGCTGAGTAAATAATAATACTCCCAGTAAAACCAGATACATTAATTTGTCAATGAAGCTAAAGGATAAAAACTTCTCCATTGACAAGCAAACTTTATCAAAACCTTAAGTTTCAGAGCTACTGACCCTTTACAAATCATTTGCAAAGACCTAGCAGTAAGTATTAAGATCTAAAAGTCCTAGAAATCTTGTTAACAAAATCAACAATATACCCACCAAACATTGTGCATAATCATAAACTGCCATGCTTCAAATAAAATCTGTTTTTAACAATGACTTGTTGCAAGATTTTTTTTTATTTATTTACGGTTTTTCTTCTTTTTTTTCCCTTTAATATCTTAATAACTCTGGGCGGGGAGAGACACCTTAATCATTATCCTGCTTATTTCTGATATAATTTTCCACATATGTGCTTTTAAAAAATCTACAGCTCCTAATTTCTAAAAAAAAAAAAATTATAGTGCAGACTTTGTAACCACTACCCGCCTGTTTTCTGTAACCGGGTTTTTTCATTCCTGAATTCCGGCAAGTCCACTTGTTCTTTATAAACTGTTCAAGTGTCTAACAGTGCAGACCTTGATCTGACTGCTCCTTGACTGCTTCTTGAGGAGCAGTCTGATCAAGTTCAGCACTGTCTGCTCAGACATTTACCATGTGTTAAAATCTTGCCTAGCCTTACCTGTGAGGGAACAGACAGTGGTTCGGATCTGAATGT
Organism: Ctena decussata; assembly: GCA_963989385.1. Classification (NCBI taxonomy): domain Eukaryota; kingdom Metazoa; phylum Mollusca; class Bivalvia; order Lucinida; family Lucinidae; genus Ctena; species Ctena decussata. Next base: position 86,126,960 of record OZ022506.1, read on the forward strand.
TGAGACTGCATCATACTGATCTGAAGTGGGAACCTTCGAAACATTTCCATCATGTTCTTCATCCAATGAGAAGCTGACCTCCTTTTTACCCTTCTTCATGTCTACCTGGTAACCATTCTCTGGATAGATCATTTTATCATGTGACCCTCGTGAAGAATTTGAGCGGTTGCTGTTCCTGTTAGTAGAGCCCATGATTTTTTGTTGATCGTAAGATTTTGCACCATACAAAGACTTTTGGTTATCCTTCCTCCTTATTATACAAATTACGACAATAATTATTATAGACAGTACCAGCGTGATGCATGATATCACTATCGCAATCATGATATTCTGTCCCTTTGAAGCACTAACAACTCCAGCAACAGCCGTTTCATTTGAAACATAGAATCTAATGCGCAGAGTTTGTCTGACTTCATGTGGAGTCTCACCCTGATCCTTCACCAAAATTGTCAAAGTGTACAGCTTTATATCGCCATCAAAAATTTGTTTCTTCAAAATCACATCACCGCTATTTTCATCAATCTGGAATACCCCATCATCGTTTCCTCCAACAATAGAGTAGTGAAGCTGTTGATTATCCTTGTCATCATTATCATAAGATTTAATAGTAACAATTAGAGAATCAGGTAAAGTTGTGTGGGGAATTGTTACAGAGCTGTTGGAATCATTTGGCCATTCAATCACTGGTGGGTTGTCATTTTCATCCATAACAAGAACTGTTACTGGTATTCTTGTTTCCATTGGAGGATTTCCATGATCACTAGCTACAATAGCAAATGTGTAACTGCTAATATTTTCTCTGTCTAAAATTTCTGTTGTTATAACAGTGCCATCATCTAGAATTGCGAAAGGATAATGAGAATATTCTGGTGGAATCATGTATGAAACTTGTTTATTATCTCCGAGATCATCATCTTCAGCAAAAACCTCACCTACACTGGTACTTTTGTTCATATTTTCAAGAACTGCCATAGAATAACTATCTCCATTAAATCTTGGAGCATTATCATTATCATCCATGACATAGACAGTGACATTAGTGGTAGCTTGCTTGTATCCTTTTGGTCCTTGATCTCGAGCATTAACCTGAAACTTATACAAGTCTCTTAATTCTCTGTCAAATTTGTCTGCAGCTGTTATTAATCCAGAAGTTGCATTAATATGAAACATATCATCACCTACAAAGCTAACAATTTCATATAAAATTGCTCCATTAAGTCCAATATCCTCATCAGTGGCACTGACCCTGAGAATAGCAGATTTGATAAAATTATTTTCAGTTATATTGCCAGAGTAGTGAGACTGTGTGAATATGGGAAAATTATCATTCTCATCCTTGACTCTTATTGTAAATGAAGATGAAGCTGATAGAGGTGGTACACCTTTGTCACTACAGTTTATTGTAATATCATAAGAATCTACAAGTTCCCTGTCTAAATGGATTCCACTGGTCACTTTGTAACTATCAAAGTCGCTAGTTCTGCTCAGTTTATGTAAAGTGAAATTTTCATTATCACAGAAGCATTCAGATTCTCCATTTATTCCTTTATCAGCATCTCTAACTCTGACGGTTGCTACTGGAGTTCCTTTTGTCTCATTTTCTCCTATTTCCCCATTCTTCAAAACACCAATTTCAATTACTGGTGGATTATCATTTATATCTAGAACATTAATGATTACCTTTGCCTGACCTTTCTTGTTAACAGGTGTCCCATGATCCCTAGCTTCCAAATACAGAATAAAGGGACCAACATCTGAAGATGAAAATGTTCCAATTATTGAAATACCACCTGTAGATTCATTTACTCCAATAGAATTAAGAACAGAGTTACTTGGTTCTGCTTTAGTAAAAGAATATGATATTCTTTTATTTTCACCTATGTCTCTATCATTTGCTGTTGCATAAAGGAAAGTTGTGCCAATCTCTTCATCTTCTTTAATAGTAACATTATACTCCATCTGTTCAAATACTGGTCGATTATCATTTATATCAGTAACAGTAATAATCACTCTGAGACTAGCATTTCGCTGTGGAACACCACCATCTTCAGCAACAAGAAATAGTTCATATCTATCCCAATCTTCTCTGTCTAAACTTAAACTCTGACGTAGCTTAAGTGACTGGAATCCAAATTCATTCTCTTGTATTTCTAACTGAAAACTAGTTCCAATAGGTGCAAGATGATAGCTTATATTAGCATTTTTACCACTGTCCTTGTCTGATGCTAATGGAAGATCATAACTTGTTATTCCATCTGGAACACCCTCAGGTATTGAAACAGCTTTGAATTCTACTGGGAACACTGGTGGATTGTCATTAATATCTAAAACTTCAACTAATGCTTTTATAAGTGCTAAATATGTACCTCCTGTTACGGTGATCTGAAGTTCAATAATACAATGTTCTTTCTCCTCACAGTGTGTGATATTATCCCTATCTAATTTATGTTCTAAATATAAATGAGATTCTGAGTCTATGGAAAAATACTGAGCATATTCATCAAACTGTTGTATTTCATATGTCAAAGAGGCTGGATCAACACCAGTTACAGAAAGATTTAATTGTGCAGCTTCTGCAATATTGCCTATTTTCTGTCGACCTGATATCTCTTCTTCTACTTGCAGTGTGACTATAATCTCTCCAAATACCGAACTCCAACAACACAGACTATAACACAGTAAAAGACTCAACGGATTCATTTTCGAAATGTGTATCGAATGCAGACTGGTTTTATATTATAACTGATATCTTCACATTATTCCTGTCACATTTTCACAAAGACCACCTCCTAATTCCCCTCAGCCAATCTAAAAAGACAATCAGTGGTATGGTTTCCTAGTAGTGTTGACCATCAAAGATGCTTTTACATAATCCAACAATTGCACCGAACTCTTGGCTGTTGGTAAACTTCTTTTGAGCCTGCTTGGTCTTTAAAACTCAGATCTCCTGAAAAACAGAAAATTTAGAAATTAACCCATTGCATTCTGGGTATTTTTTGTTGTCTGCTGAAATTGTCTGAATCAAAAATCAAGAATATTTTGACAATATTTGTCTAACTAACTCTTGCAGAAATGATGTCTAAGCAGCAAACAGTTTGGTTCTCAGATCAGGCCCCACATTTGTGGGGCCTGATCTGGATCCAAACTGTTTGACCAGATACCCCCAAAGGGGTATCCTGAATAGAATGGGTTAAAATTTAGACATGTAAATTTCCAGAAAATATTAACCCTTAATTAAAGAGTCAAAAATCAGACAACAAAATTTTCCTCTGCAAAATTTCACAAAATGTTTTGTCCAAGCTATATCATATTGAGAATTCAAAGATTAGAGGGCAAACAGTGTACAGGCAGATGAGATGGCTCATTCTGACCTGCCTCATCTGGATCTATACGGTTTCCAAATTTGATAATTTTCATTTTAAGCATTTTAAGTGACCAAAGCTGTCTAAAACATAAATAAGGATAATTAAGTTACGCTATGTTTTACATACATGTCAACGGTTCCTTCCAGCTCGATAAAAGACTGATTTTAGGAAACTATGGGCTAGACCTGTTGACTAATACACTAACATATAGAAAGAAGATTAGCGGAACTTATTCCAAATCTTTCTGTTTAGTGTCGACAATCGCGATAATCTTTCGCATATCCTACTAAGATCAAATCTTGAGATTTTATGTACAATAAGCAACTTAAATCTGGGGGATAAGTAAAAGTTCATTCATACTAGCTATATTTTCATATTCATAATAATAGGTTAATCTGAAATTAAGTACCACATATGTTTTGCTTTGTAATATTTAGTCACAGCCAAACTACAGAATGGCCAAACCCAAATAACTGTTGTTAACCCATTCTATTCGGGATACCCCTTTAGGGGTATCTGGGCAAACAGTTTGGATCCAGATCAGGCCCCACAAACGTGGGGCCTAATCTGTGATCCAAACTGTTTGCTGCCTAGACATCATTTTTACAGGAGTTAGTTAGACCAATATTGTCAAAAATGATGCAGACAACAATTTCAGCAGACAACAAAAATACCCAGAATGCAATGGGTTAAACTGAAACCGCCTGTGAAGTGAAATTGACACCTAAAATTAATTTTTTAAAAATCCATCCATTTGGGACAAAATAATAAAAATTCATGGTTTTAGATGTCCCAATACACACTCGAGGGGTTAGCACAAAAAATAAACTATTGGGAATTGCTTAAATTTTTTATGAAACTACATGAAAAGTTCCTTTACGATTGAGGAGTACACATTTTTAGGGGACATAAACGTGTCATTTTCATTTTTGCTTCACTTCTGAATGGAGGTCAACACCTCAGGGGAAGCATTTGCTTGCCTGGGAAGAGGCTTCATTATCCAGGGAAGCAAACAGGAAGTCATAAAGGTTGTTTCCCCTTTATGAAAAAGCACTGCAAAAGCTCCTCACATTTTTCAGAAAAAAAAATGGAATTGTTTTAATGTGCTATGAAAATGGAATTGTTTTGGTGGCAAATAAGTTTGAAAATTTTAGGGTCTCCTTATCTTATGAACATTGGTTTTGAACAAGCAACTTTATTGCACAGATTGCGGTGATCCAGGTGCTGATTTAGTGTAAAATTGACATCATCTTAAGCCCACATTCTGCCAATGCACCATGAATACCTAACAAAAATACCCCAAATAAAGCCATAAGTGTCGTAAAATTTGATAACTTTATTTTGCGCCATTTCACTTCACACCGACATTAAATCTCCTGATGCAATCTTAAATGACAAATTATCGATGTTTAAAAGTTTTAATGACATCCTCTCAAAATGCATGTTATATAACCCATTAAAAGCTCTAGTTTATCCAGGTTTCAAGATATACCTGATAGGAGAGGGAATATAAAAGGCAAATGAACTGAAAATGATAGTTCGTTTCTAGATAATTTGAAATTTGTCACAATTTATGAGTCTGGAGTACCTGGAGTACCCTGGTATTGGCTATCAGACAAAGTTTGAACTGATTTTACCATATTTGTTATAAATAATGGGGTACCTTGTCATTCTAAAATTTGAATTCCTTGACTTCATCCATCTACTGATGTTTCAAAAATTGTTTGTTGAAGAGCAAACAGAGCAGGCCCAGAACAGACTGCTCTTCAGGAGCAGTCTGATCTGGGTCTGCACTGTTTGCCAGTGCCTTTTCTTAACAATATTTTACATATATACCATACAGTTTTGAAAGTTTGAGTACGAAAGTTATTGCTCGATAAGGAGAAAGTTTTGAAATCGAGTGTGTACACAAAATAATCCTTTACGCTCTTTACGATTCTCAACAAGGTGTTTTACTGTCACTTTCCTATCACTACAGAGTACAATAAGCAATAAAGTTGCCTCTTTATGCGTCATTTCATTGAATAATATGCTTTTGATATTTTTGTTTCCAAATTTTCCGTTTTAAAATATTTGCTTATTTGAACTGCCAAAATGAATGTCAGTGCAGCAATTATTTAACTCTTTTAAGTACTGAAAAGCAGACGGCAAAATTTACGCCTGCAAAAGTACAAGCCATTTCATATTGAGAATTCACAAAGACTAGAGGGCAAACAGTGTAGATCTAGATTAGGCGGCTCATTATGGATCTATGCTGTTTGCAAATTTTGCTAATTGAGTCACTGGGGTTTAAAGAGTTAAAGCAAGAACAACGCACATTCGTACATGAGACATGATCAGAATGATGTTTTTGTTTTGAACCAATCACTAAGCAAAGGTAGGCAAAAAACGGTACTCCTGGGGTAAAAACCACAAGACCTCAATGTAAGCAGAACTTGGCTTTCTAGCTTGCACGCCTGCTGAGGCTGGAACCAGAGTGGTGAGAGACCTAATGTGAGAGAGACCTAAGTCTTAGGCCATGGAGGCACGTTAATCAGACTTAATACAGCAAAAACAGGGGCAGATCCAGGAATTTTGGATAGGGGGTTCGTATTAGCTGGGGAGGGGGGGGTCAATTTGTGCAGTTTAATCAATTTTTCCTGAAACTCCCCATGAAAATGAAATAATTTACACTGAAGAGGGGGTTCATTTGAACCCCCTGAACACCCTCTGCATCTGCCACTGAAAAGTTATTACATTAAGTATATCTAATGTTTTTAATTACCATCTTAAATGTTTTTGCAATTCAAACAAACAAGACTGTTGTATATGAGGTCTACTGTTGCAACAAGTAGGTATGTACCTTATCTGACACAGCCAGCAGCTGAAAGGAAATCAGCCCCTGGTAAATTCTATAGGATTGTTCTGACAGGTGACTGCAACAGTAAGTTTATAAATGTTGAAAGTTTACAACAAGAGCAAAATTAACTGACAATGAAAACCCAATTTACGGACATGCTGAAAATGACTGTAACAACCTTACAACAGAACAGCAACAGAAATATCTTGAACACGTGAATGATTGATTGATTGATTTGATGCTTAACGTCCATGGTAAACAGTATGGTCATGTTGGGATGGTCAGTTAACCTAACCACACTATTCCTGGGCAGGCTTAGACCTCCTAAGCGGTTAACCATTTCTATAGTGCACATACTTTCGCCAGTAACTGCCCGTCTTGAATCAGCGGAAGGAGAAACGAAAGTATGTGGCCAGACCGGGTTTCGAACCCAGGACCTCTGACTTACGAGTCAGGTGCCCAACCAATTGCGCTACGCGGCCCGGCTTTGAACATGTGAAAGGCAAATGCTTTTTCTTGTAGGAAATCAAATTTAGTATACCGCTACTGAACAGTTAAAGTTAAAAGACAACTTCAACAGAAAGTTAACTGCCTCTAAACATTCATCAGAAGGTTACAGCAATAGATAATGCAACATAAAACTCAACTCTTACAGCTTCAGGTTAAGTTGATGGACACTGAAAATCCAACCAATTATAATTGAGCCACATCATGTGATTTCCAACAATGTGGCATAGGTGACAAGCAAAGGTTCTGATCAGACTGCACATAAGTGCAGTCTGATCAGAGCCTTCGCTTGTCATATTAGCAGTCTATGGAAGTGGCTCAAGCCATACAGCCAATAGCGAGTCTCTGGCGAGCAGGATGATCTAAATATGACACGACAAAATTGCCACATTGTTGGAAATCACATGATGTGGCTCATTGTTATGTCACTGATGTTGACGCTGCAGAACCTGAATTTAACTTTAACAGAAAACTCTGCCACCACTGCAACAGAAACAGCGTTTACACTGAAAATCCATAAAATCTGAAAAACTCAGTTTACAAGGAAAAAGAAAAAGAAAATCCAACAGATGAATCAAATTTCTGTGTTATATCTAAATCCTGATACTAGAATAACAAAAGGCATTACAAAGAGGTCCACATGCGAACTGTAATTCTGTGTCTCCTATTTCTCTGAAGCCGTCAACATCAAAGATTCCCCTTCTTTTGCAATGTTTCAGCATAGACATTTTCTTTGCTTCATCAATTTCACTACGGTCAATGGATGATTCATATGGCAAATTCTTGTACTGGGCTCTCGAGTCTTAAAGCAGGAAATTACGTCTGTTCTTTCACCCCACATATGTCCCATACTCCCTAATGTTTGATTACCAGTATTTTGACACTAATCTAACAAGTCACTGTTCTTTTGAGTGTCTCTTCAAATTTCTTATTAATGGAAGTTTCAAATACTATTGGGTGAATGTTTCGAAGATGATCTCCTTAAAAATAGTGAATTGAAGAATTAAATCAGCGATGATCAGATAATAAACAAAATAATTCATAGTTCAAGTATCTACAATTGTTTAAGGAATGAATGTTAATTTTTAAACGTTTACTGAAGTATAAACTACATCGGGTCACGAGCAAAGTAAGTGAACCCCGAAGGGGTTTACGTAAACTTTGCTCGTGACCCGATGTAGTTTATACTTCAGTAAACGTTTAAAAAATAACGTTTATTCCTTATACTTATATTATTAAACAATGTTTTTGATCAATAAAAAGATAAAAAAAAGTAAGAAATACATATATAAAAATCGTTTTAAAAACAATACCGGCTGCATTTTACAATAGTTTGGAACAGCCGCATTGACACTGCCTACCAGTAAATTCCACCTCCTGCTGTATATTTCACGTGGAAGTAGGCGTAGCGAGCTGTCAGTCAATGTTTACTAGCCATTCAAGTACACAGCATGTTGTAGATTTCACGTGCTACTTAGTGAGATGAGCTGTCACTCTAAAGCGCGTGACACAATGTAATTATTGACTTGTAAACGATATTGACTCCCGCATCACTTATTGGGTTTACAGAGAGTTTTGCAATGATAATGTAAATATTATAAAATAAACTAAAATATCATATGACTAATTCCCAGACTTTCACCTGTACTGGCAAAAATTGTCTTTTTTAATAACCGCAACAACTGATATGCCACTTCTTGCGAGCACAACAACATATCTAGCTGATGCTCAATTTAATCGGCACATACATGTAACTACATTCTCAGATGATTTTCTACTTATTGAGCACATGACTACATTATGAACTGATGTTCTACTTCTATGGCACATGACTATACATTTGATACGAATTGATGTTCTACATTCTAGGTCACATGACTACATTATAAGTTGATGTTCTTACTTCTCAGGCACATGACTACATTATGGCTACATTAATTACTTTTAGGGCACACAAATACATTAACAGTTGATCCCATTATGAGTTGACTGAGTTGATATTCTCCTTCCAGGGCATATGACTACATTATGAGTTGATTTCTACTTTTAGGATGCATGGCTACATTACGAGTTGATGTTCTATATCCAGGTCACATGACTACATTATGGCTACATTAACTTCTTCTAGGGCATATGACTACATTAATAGTTGACTACATTATGAGTTGACTACAAGCTATATTCTTCTTCCAGGGCACATGACTACATGATGAGTTGATTTCTACTATTAGGATGCATGACTAAATTATGAGTTGATGTTCTGCTTCTAGGGCACATATCTACATTATGTGTTGATGTACTACTTATAATGCACATGGCTACATTCTGAGCTGATGCTCAACTTCAAGGGCTGATCACTGATATACTGATGTATATAAAAATTATGATATTTATGTAAAAGTTTAGAAATAAAATAGTTTAAAACAAAAGTTCATTGGAGAATGGTTAAGGTTGCAAGAAGAACCAAATATGAAAACTGTTGATTTGTAAACAGTGTGGATCCACATGAGGTGGCTAACAATGAGATTACTTGTACGAAACATTTCTTTGGTACCTGCGCTTTTGCTGCTATAAGGGTTAAAATAAATACTTATGGTTAATACAGGAATTTAAATGCACTACCTGACCTTTAATTTAGTACCTATCATAAATATACTTTTCCATATGATTAACCATCTTCTTAAAAAGTGTGGTTTATCCGCCTTGTAAAGTCTCAAGATGCCAAAGCTATCTGATCAATGATGTTACCTTTTATCTTATTATACTGTAACTACCCTAAATAATAGATGGATGGATGGATGACTTGCAATTTTATGTTCTATGCAACAGTATTTCAGTCATATAAGGATGATGGGAGGGTGTTAATGAAAAGCTGTGTGCAATGGAACCCTGTTTACAGTTGGAAAGATTCCCACCTCGAGCGGGAGACAAACCTGGGACCGCTAGATCAGTAGGACAATGCTTAACTTACTGAGATACCTGGGATCACCCTAATAATGGATCGGAAGTCCTGGGCAAACAGTGTAGACCCAGATCAGACTGCTCCAAAACCAGCAGTCTGATCAGGGTCTGCACAGTTTGCCATTCCATCATCATAACACATCACTTAACAGTAAAATTATTATTTTTTTTTTCTTTTTGGTAATTATAGAACTTGTTTAAGCCCTTGTATTAAGATTAACCCTTAAATATCCAAAAGGACAGACAACAAAATATCTACAAAATTTCAAAAAATGTTTTGTCCAAGCTATTTTATTGAGCATCTACTGACCTACCGTATTTTCAAATTTCCAAAAAATAATTTACTTTTCATAAGGTAAATACAAAACTTTCCAATGACACAGGGTATAATCGATTCAGCTAACCGTATTTTTAAAATTTCCAAAAATAATTTACTTTTTATAAGGTAAATACAAAACTTTCCAATGACACAGGGTATAATCGATTCAGCTAATTTTTGCTTCCTGCAGAGACTGTACATCATATTTGGCTTCTGCAAAGACTATCCGCGAACTCTTGCTTCCTGCAGGGACTACTGTCCTGGAACATTGGCTTCCTGCCGAGACTGTCTGCGTGACTCTGCTTCCTGCCGAGAGCCTCAGCAGGAAGCAGAATCACACGGACAGTCTCTGCAGGAAGCCATTTATCATGTGCAGAAGTCTCCGCAGGAAGCAAGAGATTGCGGACAGTCTCGGCTGAAGCCAAATATGATGTACAGTCTCTGCAGGAAGCGAAAATTAGCGGAATCGATTATACCCTGTGAATGATCAAACCAATCAGCACTACAGCCATCTAAAAATATCTACTGGTATCTGGTAAAGTTTTGTCGAAGCTATTTTATTGAGAATTCAAAGACATGAGGGCACACAATGTAGACCTAGATCAGATGGCCCATCATGGATATTTGGTGTTTGTAAACTGATCAAACTATTATCAGTCTTGGTGCTATAAGGGCTAATATGGTATTACAGTCAGTTACCAGTAATACTGTGACAAATTCTTTATTTTTTCCTTTGTCAAAACTCAATCAAACAAAAAGATTTATCAAAATAAAGAAGGCATAACTTTGACTCAACAACCAGAGACCGCAAACCACACTTTGTAATAAACACCCAATTAAGTTAGCCCCCTTGCAGTTTTACTAAGGGGCTTAGGATTAGCCCCTACTGGGCTCCACAATCTTGTCTGTTATGATCTCTTTATCAGACTTATCAAAGTATGTAAAAATGTCTTTTTCTGTTGATGGTAGAATAACTCAGTCTGAGTCAAAAATGACTTTTTACAAATCTCAATGTATCAGTGAAACTCATCAGACAGAGAGCACTTAAAGTGTCATATTTTCACAGAGACAGAAAGACCTCTGTTAGAGCCACCATCATTTAGAAAACCTCTGGGGTGCTCTTTTAGAATTTATTTCTTGTTTTGTGATATCCATATATGGAATAATAATGTATCCATATAGTCTCTCCTGAAAACAAGTGCATACCATGCATTATTTTAAATTTTCGAATAATGGGCATACATGATTTCATCTATGGATATCATAGAACAGAAAAAATACATATTCAAAAGTTAACGAAATGGTAGCAGCATAAACTCAAATATCCAGGCCAACCTGCACACTGTTTAACCCTTTTGCACTCAGAATGGCCAAAACTCTATATAGAGTTAACATTTTGGCCATTCTAAGTGCAATAGGGTTGGGGTCTGCACAGGGTCTTCTTGGTTCGTACATATTATAGCATATACAGTTTTGGCAGTTCTGAGTGCAATAGGGTTGGGGTCTGCACAGGGTCTTCTTGGTCCATGTATATTCTGGATAGCAATGAAAACCATGATCAGACTACAGATGCACAGGCTGTGAGATGGGTCTTTGATATGTTAGTATTTGAAACATTCTAATTTATTCCTTAATTGCCTAAAACTGTGAACATCTTCTACTGACCTTCTGTAATTTTAAATTTCCAAAAATGATTTACTTTACATAAGGCAGACACAAAATATCCACATGCCTTCTTTAATCCACACTTTTTTGCACATTAAGACAACACTGGTTGGTTGCATATCATTTACTCATTTTTTTTTATAATTATTTTAACCTTTATTTTCTAGATTTGACAGTTTATTTAAAGAGGAAAAATATTATTGAAGTTAAAATACCTCACATTTTTTAGATCTACACTGCAGGAGTATCTACATAAGATCAGTTGGAAAACTACATTTCAAAAGCACAAATGAAAATGCAAATTATCTGTCAAATTGTGACAGCTTCATTAAAATAGCATGAAATTGACAAGACTTCTAACATATTTCGAGTCTTACCTATCTTAGCAAAATCACAATGTTTAAATTTAACATATGTGGGACCAGGTATGGCTACGGAAAGACTTCAATATATCCTGACAGCCCTTCTTAAGCAAACAGGGCAGACCCTGATCAGACTGCTCCTCAGGAGCAGTCTGATCAGGGTCTTCACTGTTTGCATTTATACCAGCAATTTTTGCTATCAATGGATAGTGTAGATGATATAGATTTGAGAATACTTAACTTCAAGTGTCCCAATATTTCGGACAATTTTATTAAATTCAACCTATCGGGTGAGGTACAGTTAGATTGATAACCGACCCCTAAGGAAGATCCCTATCTTTGGCACATTAATTAAAGATAGAACACAATCAAACATGATATAATTGTCAAAGACATATTTTCTATTATTGTGGTTGTGAAGAATTTAATATTTCTTGTCAAGTTACTTAACCTTATAATTGATAAGACGCTATAAAGATGATATCTTCATAAAAATTATTGTTTTACAAAGTAAGGTTTAAATTTAAAACAATACATTCTGTTTCAGTTTTGCAATCATTTTCAGGTAAACATATTCAAAACAACTGCAAAAAAAAAAGTTTACAAAACAAATTAAGTGACTGCTACTTTGAATAAACTGAACCTGAATGCCCAATGAGTAGAACAGCCCTGTTATAGTCCTAACAATTCAAAATTTGACAGATTTCTAGAGTACATATGGTGAAAATACCAAAATTAATTATGGTAATAAAAAAAAGTTAAGAGGGGGAGGAGATGGGGGAGTGATTTGGAGGCAAAGTGATATATATTTTTCTCATGCATGTATGTTGTGGAACTCCACTGAGACAATTAGTGGTTCTAAGTCCTTTGCTGCAAAAAAGTGCCAAAAAAGCAGATAAACAAATTTACATCTTCAAAAATTTATAAAATATTTCTGCATCAATTCCATCAAAATGCTCTACATTCCACATTGTTAATTTATATTCTGTTTACATGTACATGTATGAAAAGATTATATGAATTACCTTTTTACTTTTTATTCCACAGGGTAAGAAAATTACTATAGTATGAAACTCAGTTATAGAATCCTTAACAAACAGAATGTCACCTCTACCTGACAATTACTTGTTAAACTATTAGCAGCAGCGTCATCGGAGCTACTCCAAACACCGACATGACAATACAAACACCCTATCATTTCTCAAGTACTTACATAAATATCTCCTCCAACCAATCATTATCCAAATCTTTCGATAATCCTATATAACAGAAACCCACACCCGCTAATGTTTGATCTATTTCACGACCAGTTAAATAATACATCCATCTAAGCTAATGATTCCTTTTATAAGGCGCTAAGAAAATTGGGTAGTTTTTGTTCTGTCACTGACCACACTTTGTAAAGAGACACCCAACTGAATGGCACGCTGACCAGTCTCGAAATAAACACAATTGGAGTGACTTCAGTTATTTAACTCCCCCTCTAGGTAAGAAGCGAGCACAGGTATAACAGGTAGCGACTGCACAGGTGATGTCTAGTTAGATACCTATCTTATCTGCACCCAAAAGTATCCGACAATTTTCACTCCACTACAGAAGTCCTATGTAAATATCCTAAATATTGGGTAAAAAATTCCTGAGCAAACAGTGTAGACCAAGATCAGACTGCTCCTAAGGAGCATTCTGATCTTGTTCTACACTGTTTGCCACTCCACCAGCCATTCGGACACACCCATTTGAAAAATTTAAATATTCAAATTTTAATAAAATAACTGTCCCAATATTTTTACTGTCCAAAAACTAGCTGTTAATATGGTAATCACCTTTCATTGAAAAATCACTATCACTCTGATTGGGGAAAGCTTGACTGTGAGCTGGCATACATTCTGACTGAAGAGGTGCCTTGCTGGCCGAAATCCATATTTAAACTTTGGCCTTATTAAATGTCCATTATGGAAATCAAGCTTCTTTGACTAATTCTACCGGCTAATCTTTCAATCCGCTAAATCTTTGAAAACTACTGATACAATATCTGCTACGCTATTGAAATCGTGTTTGCTTTATGCCGCTCACGCGAAGAAAAATAACTCTAATTTAACAAGTCGTTCTGTCATGCGGTCCTTTATGAAGGAAGTTTGTATGTGATATCGAAACAAAAACTGAAGTTTCAATTGGACAAAAAAATCACTTTTTCATTTGTCTCTGTGATTGCAATATGCCTTGTGTGTACAAGACAGGCAGATTGTCGGGTTTATTTGAATAGGCAAGTTGTTGAGTGAAAAATATATCCTTAAACATAATCTATCAAACTGATTAACTCTTTTAGGCTTGCCAAGCAACTTTAATGTTTAATGTCTTTTGCAAGTTTACTTTAGACAGTAATTCAAGTGAATAAGTACACCTCCATGATTTTCTGCCATTTTTACAAAGGGGAGGAGGGGGCGGCAACTTTGTAATTTCTTGTCTGCTGTCTTGGATGTCAAAGCCTTACAAAATGGTGTGTACTCTTAAAAGTATGGTAGCAAGTTCTCTTCTTTCACAGCTGATCTTTATAAACAAGTGAGGTAAAAAGACAAGAATTCCGCGGAATGCTATGTCGCACCTGCCATATGCTTTCTCAGTAGTAGATACCATGGTTACAGTAAAGTGTACACTAGGTCTGATGAATTTATGTAGAAATTTGAGCAAATTGGACTTACAAACTAGAAAAGATGTAGTTCTATACATAAAGCTCTACATGCAGTCAACAGAGTTAAAAATATAGGTTAAAGGTATAAAGCAGTCAAATAATCGAGGACACCAGCTTAAGAAAACATTTTATGCCATGTCTGATGATTGTAGGTGGTATAGTTGGTGAGAAACGGACTTGAATGCCCTTGTCCATATAATCATGGATGCCAGGTTGACATAAAATTTATAAGGTCAGTAGAGCATGATATAAAGGTCTAGGGTACAAACAGGACATCTTCAAGCCAGGTTTGATGATTACACCCATTGTATTTAAAGAGAGATAGACTCAAATCCTAAGGTCGACACAATTTTGGATGTGAATTTTTACAAAATCAGTAGCACCCAAAATATATATCAAGGGCTGAAACAAGTGAATTAATCCTCAAGTTCATTCTAAGATGAAACAATAAACCAGGTTTGATGATTCTAGCTCTCATAGATTGTCAGAGAGAAATGGACTTCAACGATAGGGTCAATTTAATTTTGTAAGTAAAATTTTACGAAGTCAAAAGAGCATGAAATATGGGTCAAAATAAGTGCAACAATTCTCTAGATCAACCTAAATAAAAACTTTACATCAGGTCTGATGACTATAGGTATCATAGATTGAGAGAAATGGACCAGTATGCTAGGGTTGACGTAATTTTTGACGTAAAATTTTACTAAGTCAGCAGAGCATGAAATATAGGTCAAAGGTCAAAATAAAGGCAACACTCCTCTAGATCATCCTAAGAAACATATTTATACCAGGTTTGAAGATTGCAGGTATCATAGATGGAGAGAAATGGACTTAAACACTAGGGTTGACGTAACTGTTGGCATAGAATTTTATGAAGTCATCAGAGCATGAAAAATAGGTCAAAGGTCAAAATAAGTGCAAGGTTCCTCTAGGCCATTCTAAGAAGAAACTTTATACCAGGTTTGATGAACGTAGGTATCACAGATTGAGAATAATGGACCCGAACGCTAGGGTCGACGTAATTGTGGATGGACGGACAGCACAGAATTTTACGAAGTCATTGGAGCATGAGAAATAGGTCAAAGGTCAAAATAAGTTCAAGGTTCCTCGAGACCATTCTAAGAAGAAACTTTATACCAGGTTTGATGAACGTAGGTATCATAGATTGATAATAATGGACCCGAACGCTAGGGTCGACGTAATTGTGGACGGACGGACGGACTGACGGACGAACGGACGGACTGACGGAAAAGTGAACTCCTATATCGCACCTTGCTAAAGCAGGTGCGACAAAAATGAGAGAGTTGCCTCTCCTGAAAGTTTGAAATAATAGCCATTTACCTAAAGTTCAATCATTGTCACAACCATAATGGTAAGCTCATCAAAGTAAGCCACATTAAACTCTTAACTTATTGACTTTTCTTACTCTAACTTTCCTGGAGCCTGGTAGCTCAGTGGGTTAAGCGTACTGATCTAGCGGACCGGGCTCAAGCCCCGCTTGAGGCAAGAATTTTTCCTACCATAAACGGGGTTTCATTGAACACAGCCTTTCATAACATCACCGTCCCATTGTCCTGATATGACTGAAATACTGTTGAAAAGGATGTAAAATCTCAAGTCATCCATCCATCCAACCTTCCTGGACCTGCCGAGGGAAAGTAAAAGCCAATCAGATGCTCTAGAAGTAAATCTGAAACATATAATGGTGTAAAGAAAAACGACATTGACATGCAAGCAGGAAAATGTTTTTCAACCATCAATAGGTTTCTATTACCACATCCTGAATTGTGACAAAATATCTGAACTGATGTATGCCCAGAGAAATCACAGTCCAAGCCCTGATCAGACAGCACATTAAACCTGCTTTATCTAGAAGAAATAAACCAACTGGACATATGAACACTCTGATCAGGATGTATGAGTTCACATTGTGCCATTAGACAAGTTTCATCACCATGCAGATCATTATGTTGACAATTTAGATTTGAATTTCCAAAAGCACAAAAGACTGAAACAGATACAATAATGAAAGAAAAAAAATCTATATTCCCTGGTCTCTAAATTCTACTGTGCTTGACAGTAACAAAGAAAAAGAGGGTAGCTTAATGGTTGCATAAAAAACAAGTAGCCCAAAGGGCAACAATTGCTCACCTGAGAGACATTGTAAACCTATAGGGATATTTAAGATGCTCAAGGGCAGCTAACTCCACAGTCAGTGATCCAATCAGGCTGAAAATTAAACCTATCCAAAACATTATGTATGCCCTCATTTAATATATGCAAGTTTCCGATCAAGAGCACAATAGACAGACCTGTCAAGGGCAGCTAACTTCGTAGTGGTTGG
The DNA here is from genome assembly GCA_963989385.1 of Ctena decussata. Classification (NCBI taxonomy): domain Eukaryota; kingdom Metazoa; phylum Mollusca; class Bivalvia; order Lucinida; family Lucinidae; genus Ctena; species Ctena decussata. The sequence continues at coordinate 86,144,011 of OZ022506.1, forward strand.
CCTGATCTGGCCAAAATTTGAACTTGTTTAAGATATTATGCATTTCCTCATTACCTGCAAGTTTGAAAAGGATCAGATCAGTAGAAACCAAGAAAAAGTGGCGCCATTGATTTTTTGGATGCTCAGGGCAGGTACTCCATAGTCGGTGGTGGGATCTAGCCAAAATGCTAACTAATCCAAGCTTTTATGCATATCCTCATTACTTGCAAGTATGAAGAGGATCCGATTAAAAATGAAAATGTGATGACGTTGTTTTCTCCATTATAAGATTATGGGATTTCTTTCAAACGCTCAAGGGCAGCTAACTCCGTAGTCTGCGCTCGAATCCGGCTAAATTTTGAACTCATCCAAGCTCTTATGTATGTCATCATTACCTGCAAGTATGATAAGGATCTAATCAAAAACCTTGATTGCAGCACCCTGAAAGTTAAACTTGCTCGAGATATTGTCATGCCCTACATTTGTGTGAACTTATTCTAAAATCCATTGAGAAAAGTAGGTGCTAGAGCAATGACAAAGTTTTTCTAAAAATAGCCATAGTGATCTTGACCTTGGGCACAGCATCCTGAAAGTCGAACTTGCTTGAGATATTTTCATACCCTACATTTGTGTCAAGTTATTTCAAAATCCATGGAGAAATGAAGGTGCTAGGGCGATGACAAAGTTTTTCTAAAAATAGCCACAGTGACCTTGACCTTGGGCACAGCACCCTGAAAGTCGAACTTGCTTGAGATATTGTCATGCCCTACGTTTGTGTGAAGTTATTTTAAAATCCATTGAGAAATGTAGGTGCTAGAGCGCTGATAAAGTTTTTCTAAAAATAGCCACAGTGACCTTGACCATGGGCGCAGCAACCTGGAAGTCCTACTTGTTTGAGATATTGCCATGCCCTACATTTGTGTGAAGCTGATTTAAAATCCGTTGAGAAATGTAGGCGCTAAAGCGATGACCAAGTTTTTCTAAAAATAGCCACAGTGACCTTGACCTTGGGTGCAGCACCCTGAAAGTCGAACTTGCTCGAGATATTGTCATGCCCTACATTTGTGTGAAGTTATTTTAAAATCTGCTGAGAAATGTAGGTGCTAGAGCGCTGACAAAGTTTTTCTAAAAATAGCCACAGTGACCTTGACCTTGGGCGCAGCATCCTGAAAGTCGAACTTGCTTGAGATATTGTCATACCCTACATTTGTGTCAAGTTATTTCAAAATCCATGGAGAAATGAAGGTGCTAGGGCGATGACAAAGTTTTTCTAAAAATAGCCACAGTGACCTTGACCTTGGGCACAGCACCCTCAAAGTCAAACTTGCTTGAGATATTGTCATGCCCTACATTTGTGTGAATTTATTTTAAAATCCATTGAGAAATGTAGGTGCTAGAGCGCTGACAAAGTTTTTCTAAAAATAGCCACAGTGACCTTGACCTTGGGCGCAGCATCCTGAAAGTCGAACTTGCTCAAGATATTGTCATGCCCTACATTTGTGTGAAGTTATTTTAAAATCTGTTGAGAAATGTAGGCAATAGAGCGATGACAAAGTTTTTCTAAAAATATGTGATGACCTTGTTTTCTCCATTATAACACTATGGGATTTTTTTCAAACGCTCAAGGGCAGCTAACTCCGTAGTCTGTGCTCGAATCCGGCAAAATTTCGAACTCATCCAAGCTCTTAGGTATGTCATCATTACCTGCAAGTATGGTAAGAATCTAAGCAAAAACTGTTGAGAAAACATGATGATGCCATTTTCCCCATTATAACCCTATGGGATTTTTTTCAAACGCTCAAGGACAGCTAACTCCGTAGTCTGTGCTCGAATCCGGCCAAATTTCGAACTCATTCAAGCTCTTGTGTATGTCATCATTACCTGCAAGTATGATAAGGATCTAATCAAAAACAGTCGAAAAAACGTGATGACGCCATTTTCCCTATTATAACCCTATGGGGGCTATCTGTTGCCATGGAAACCAGAGTTCTGAGCTGATCAACACCAAAACCTAATGCAGCCTTTTCCCCACCCGAATGATGCTTCAGATAAAATTTGATTGCGATCGGCCCACTGGTCTCTGATATATTTATGTTTGAAAGTGTTGACGCACGCACGCACCCACCCACACACGGACGACGGCTCGACTCCCATCCTATAAGCTCACCTCTGAGCCTTCGGCTCAGGTGAGCTAAAAATGGCCACAGGGACCTTGACTTGAAGCCCAGCACCCTGAAAGTTGAACTTGCTCGAGATATTGTCATACCCTACATTTGTGTGAAGTTATTTCAAAATCCATGGAGAAATGTAGATGCTAGAGCGATGACAAAGTTTTTCTAAAAATAGCCACAGTGACCTTGACCTTTGGCGCAGCACCCTGAAAGTCGAACTTGCTCGAGATATTGTCATGCTCTACATTTGTGTGAAGTTATTTTAAAATCCATTGAGAAATGTAGGTGCTAGAGCGCTGACAAAGTTTTTCTAAAAATAGCCACAGTGACATTGACCTTGAGCGCAGCACCCTGAAAGTCAAACTTGTTCAAGATATTGTTATGCCCTACATTTGTGTGAAGTTAATTTAAAATCTGTTGACAAATGTAGGCACTAGAGGGATGACAAAGTTTTTCTAAAAATAGCCACAGTGACCTTGACCTTGGGCGCAGCACCCTGAAAGTCAAACTTGCTCGAGATATTGTCATACCCTACATTTGTGTGAAGCTATTTCAAAATCCATGGAAAAATGTAGGTGCTAGAGCGCTGACAAAGTTTTTCTAAAAATAGCCACAGTGACCTTGACCTTGGGTGCAGCACCCTGAAAGTCAAACTTGCTCCAGATATTGTCATGCCCTACATTTGTGTGAAGTTATTTCAAAATCAGTTGAGAAATGTAGGCGCTAGAGCGATGACAAAGTTTTTCTAAAAATAGCCACAGTGACCTTGACCTTGGGCGCAGCATCCTGAAAGTCAAACTTTCTTGAGATATTGTCATGCCCTACATTTGTGTGAAGTTATTCCAAAATCCGTTGAGAAATGAAGGCCTTAGAGCGATGACAAAGTTTTTCTAAAAATAGCCACAGTGACCTTGACCTTGGGCGCAGCACCCTGAAAGTCGAACTTGCTCGAGGTATTGTCATGCCCTACATTTGTGTGAAGTTATTTTAAAATCCATTGAGAAATGTAGGCGCTAGAGCGATGACAAAGATTTTCTAAAAATAGCCATAGTGACCTTGACCTTGGGCACAGCACCCTGAAAGTCAAACTTGCTCGAGATATTGTCATGCCCTACGTTTGTGTGAAGTTATTTTAAAATCCATTGAGAAATGTAGGTGCTAGAGCGCTGACAAAGTTTTTCTAAAATTAGCCACAATGACCTTGACCTTGGGCGCAGCATCCTGAAAGTCGAACTTGCTCAAGATATTGTCATGCCCTACACTTGTGTGAAGTTATTTTAAAATCCGTTGAGAAATGTAGGCAATAGAGCGATGACAAAGTTTTTCTAAAAATATGTGATGACGTTGTTTTCTCCATTATAACACTATGGGATTTTTTTCAAACGCTCAAGGGCAGCTAACTCCGTAGTCTGTGCTCGAATCCGGCCAAATTTCGAACTCATCCAAGCTCTTATGTATGTCATCATTACCTGCAAGTATGATAAGGATCTAAGCAAAAACAGTTGAGAAAACGTGATGACGCCATTTTTTCCATTATAACCCTATGGGATTTTTTTCAAACGCTCAAGGGCAGCTAACTCCGTATCCGTAGTCTGTGCTCGAATCCGGCCAAATTTCGAACTCATCCAAGCTCTTGTGTATGTCATCATTACCTGCAAGTATGATAAGGATCTAATCAAAAACAGTCGAGAAAACGTGATGACGCCGTTTTCCCCATTATAACCCTATGGGGGCTATCTGTTGCCATGGAAACCAGAGTTCTGAGCTGATCGGCACCAAAACCTAATGCAGCCTTTCCCCCACCCAAATGATGCTTCAGATAAAATTTGATTGCGATCGGCCCACTGGTCTCTGAGATATTCATGTTTGAAAGTGTTGACGCACCCACCCACGCACGGACGGACGGACGACGGCTCGACTCCCATCCTATAAGCTCACCTCTGAGCCTTTGGCTCAGGTGAGCTAAAAAAAAAAAAAAATGACAATATTAGTACAATGTGTAGCTTTTTTTTTTTTTCACTTCTGTTATTTGAACATCCAACCATATACACAGCAGGTATTAATGGTGAATGGGTATGCTTTCAGGGGCAGCAACTCTGTCATTTTCAATTTTGCCTTCCTTCTAAATTCTTTTCTATAAGAGTTGAACCCATCTGAGGAGAGGCACTAGTCTAGTCCAAATTAGGCAGACAGAAACACCGACATGACATTCCATCTTGAACTTCCATTCAGGGGAGCTAAAATGAATATGGCAGATTATGTGGAAATGAAACAAAAGTAAAAAACTTAAATTCATACTGAAATTTTACTCTACAACTGGAGTTTCCATGTCACAGCTTGCAAAGCGTTGAATCCTATGATATTTTTGAAACATCTTGCAGAAAATTTCCAACTCATTCACAGCTTTGATCCCTATACATTACTTAGTAATACAAGCAACATTTAAACTCTATCAACCTGCACAAAACAAGTTATCAAACGGACAGCTACAACTTTCACAGTGCATCAACTTCAATAACTACTTGATATTATTTTCAAATTTAATATCGCTTGCGATTCATAATGTCAGGTTTAAATATATGTATACGCATATATGAGAATGATCAAACATACGAATTATCTGGCCCAATAACTTCTTGAAATACTGCAGGTGTTATGAATTAGGACAGGGGACTGAAGAAAACAATTTAAAAGGTCTTAAAGAAATCACCGTTAAATTGGATGAAAATCCAAAATGCCTTTCTAGAAGACATAATCATGAACACATCATATATAAATTGAACTGATGTGCATCAATCAAATAAAGATTCTTCAAGTCTCTTCAAGGTGCAGTACAAACAAACTTTAAAACTGTCCGCTTCCGACACTATAGCTGGCGCAAATTGACCTGTCTCTTTGACCCCTCATTTAAATATATAGGTAGGTTCAGTTGATTTCACAGATAGGGATGCATGAATTATAAAACAAACTTAAGGCCATCCTTTAAAAATATGTTTGTTGAGCTCCAATGCAGACTTAGCTGGATCGGTAGGTTGGGAGGAAGTTTTTTTTTCGGGTGCCGCAAAGTACTGGTTGCGACTAAAATACATTTGCAAATAGTGCAGACCCGAATCAAAGTACATGCATTCCTTGAGAGCAGTCTGGTCAGGATCAACAGTGTTTGCCATCTTACACTGACAGTCTCAACTCCGTTCAGCAGCCGTTACCCAATTTAAAGTTGACAATTACATGTATTATGATTAAATATTACTACATGCGAAAAAAATGAAAGAAAGGACACAAAGGCAAAATCTTGGATAGTATGGAATGCAGCAAACAGAATTTTTATCATGGCCTTACACATAACAAATCCTCTCAAGATTCACGAGCATTTCTACCAGAAATGAATTACTTCATGCAGTTGTGAATAGTTTACCAGATATACTTGCATAAACCTTTAGACGTCTTGCCCTTGTTAACTATTGGCACAACTGTATGGGGTTGGTACAAATAAAGTTTATCATTTCTCAATAGGACTTTTGATTCGGGGCCGATAATGCTATGCATTCAAGAAGACATAATTCGTTTTAATCGCTTAATTGCAAACAGAAGCAACCGCAAAAGCATACGCCTCAAAGAGGGTTCAAGACCTGGGTGGGGAGAGGAGGAATGGATGGATAACGTGCAGTTCCACTTCCTTTAAGACAGTATTTAAGTCATATCAGGATGATGGGTGGGTGATAATGAAAGGCTGTGTGCAATGGAACCTCGTTTAAGATCGAAAAGATTCCCGTCTCCAGCGGGACTCGAACCAGGGGCCACTAGATCAGCAGACCACCGCTTAACCTTCTGAGCTACCGGGGTTCCTGGACGTGTGTGTCTGAGAGACAGAGAGAGAGTTGCATCCTACATCTTAATAGCATGTTACCCAAAGTGAGAATACAATGTAGCAGAAGATACATAAGGAGATACAGGGATAGTGTATTACATCCATCTACAGGGCTCTCGATCATCGAAATTTGGGGCCGAAATTCGGCCCCATTCCCAATGCCAAAAAGTATGTTTTTTTCCCAATTCCAGACGAAAAATTCCCAATCTGACTAAGCCTGTTTGGTCCAAGAATACTGCAGTTGCATCAATGCAAACTGTATTAAAAACTACCTAAAACTAATAATGTAACCATAATTTATAACTTTAAAAATCGGGAAGCGATTACATTTTCAATCATGATCGTCATGTTTTGTTACTGGAAAGTGGTACCGGGTTTTATCGTACTCTTAGAGTTACTTCCCTTTCATTAGAGGGTGAGTAGCCTAGCGATTTTCGCTGCAATATTTTAATATTTTCTTTGCTTCAAGGGCCAATATTGTGGTGGTGAACAATATTTTGACTTATTCTTTAATTTAAAGCCTTCCAATGCTAAAATTTGATCGGAGTTTTCACCTATTGTGGATGATTCGGCTGTATTTGAGTTTCGTACCTGAATCGATTTTTACAGACATTTTCGGCCATATCCAAAATCATAAACAGGATTACCTGGACATCCAAGAGTTCGTATAGTGATAGTGACATACCATGGGTGTTTTGTACTTGCAGGACTGAAAGTTTTGTCATGTTCTGCATTGTGACAGTCCACTTTCTCTCAACTTCACATTATGCTTAAGTTCACAGATGCTTCAAACCTAGAGTGTTATACTGTTGTTATATTGAAACATTTTTTTGCTAGGTCCCAGTCCTGTCTCCAGTTTGAGAGTGGCAAGATAGGGAAGTTGCCAGTTCAAAAGAGGGAAAGAAAAACTCAAAACACAAAAATAGTTTTGTTATTATCTAATATCCCAATTATTTGATAAAGTTTATTATGATTCACTATCTGCTAGATCTATGTCTGCTTATACAGACTGGATTCCTCTGAAAATATAACAATACCATATGTAAGTTGTGTTGGTCTGACAATGAAAACTTCACACATAAAACAATGAAAATTTTCCCAATTTTAGACAATACAACGCTATTTTTCCCAATTCTAAAGGCCCCGGCCCCATTCCCAAAAAGGGGTGTGAGAGCCCTGATCTACGTATCTGGATATTATTTCAACGTCGTCATGATTCATGGTATGGTAAACAATACCATGGGTGAAAAAGTAAGCATCTTAACATATTCAGCATCTTGCCTAAACCTACTGCATGGTGCTCGTGTTTGCAACGTTTCCATTCATCTAAGCTGAAAATTGAATGCGTACTCTCTCTATTGAATACTCTCTCTCTCTCTCTCTCTCTCTCTCTCTCTCTCTCTCTCTCTCTCTCATAACCAGCTCTGAAATCAAACATTCATAAAAAATGATCATATGATAAAATTTAGGCGATTTTCCATACAGCATAGTTACGCGCCGAAATTCCTTGGCATTTGGAAATGGAAAACCGGCTTTATGTAGCAACACGCTCTATAATAACTAAGGCTCTTTTCTATGGCGTGTACTTTATGAAGGTTTCGGCGCCGAGGCTGCCTTTGTAAATACACGGCAAAAAGAGTTTCGACGCTGAAGCCAACTATAATTTACGTTCCACGAAAACCCGGCTTTAGGATATGGCAGTCATTCAATCGCGTAAATACGTGTAGGTGTGGTTCTGCTAGAAAGCTTTGTCTCCTATTTCGCAATGAATTGTGCTATTTTGCATATTCATGCATAAAGGTCAGAAAGACAGGTCAATTTGCGCCAGCTATATAAGCACTCATCATACCCTAAAACAATAACACAAGTACCTACTTAAATTGAACCTAATTTCACATTAACTTTACCCTAAGTTCTAAATAATATTCAAACCTTATTCTGACTTAAAACTTTAAGGGCAGGCAACAATCACAAAATCAAACCCATCAAAGACACTGCAAGAAGAAGGGACAAACTGAATGGTAAATCTTCAATAAAAGACATACCAGTCCAACAGAGGAACTTTACATAAATACACCATCAAAAGGCAAGCAAAGTCCATAAAATATATAAAATATATAACTAGTTCCTAATTTAAACCACCCACAAAACAAAGCTGGAAGCATTTTAAGTGGAAGTTACTCAAGAGATAAGAATATATGAAACACAACAAACAGGTTGTACAACAGAAGTTTCCACCTTGGAACAAACACAGCTACTGGGGGCTTAACCCTTTTGCCCTCAGAACGGCCAAAACTCTATAGAGCCGATGAGTTTTGGCCGTTCTGAGTGCAAAAGGGTTAAACAAGATTAGGCAAACAATCTTCTACTCCTTTCTCAATCACCTCAAAACCCCATGGGCGGACAAATTCTAATTTTACACCAAACACTCTTCAGAACCACTTGCAATAACTTGTGATTTATGCAAAACCACAAAAAGACTTTACAAATAATCCCAACTAACACCAAACAAATCTATCAACATGCAGTGGTCAAGATTCGACAATTTATCACTGCAACCCATCTTAACATTCTGCAATATTCGCTATCAATAAATGACATGCAGAACTACCCTCAAAATCTCTCCCCAATATCAATAACTGAATTAATCATATTCCATTTAATTCCACGTGCATTCAGAAGATAATACACTTCATTAATTTTCTTCCCGATATTGGTCATTTGGGCCCACAAGATATTTACATTGGTACAAATTTATCACTGGAACTTTTAGAATAATTAGGGAAAGATCAATTTCTCTATGGTCACCATGTTTGAGCATGTCTTCAAGACATGGTTTCAAACAATAGAGTAAATGGATGAAAATAATGTGCTCCTTAAATGATACCGAGACAATGCAATGAAGACAATTTGGACAATGGGCATGATGATGCGACCAGAATATAATCCGTATTTCACTGAAATATCTGGAAAATTCAACAGTTTTAGCAGTAAAGGTGTCCATTTTCAAACTTGGCAAAGTTTATTTATCCAATCGGAGGCTGACATAAAACTTTTCGCAAACAGTGCAGACCCAGATCAGACTGCTCCTTAGGAGCAGTCTGATCTGGGTCTGCACTATTTGCTCAAGAATTTTTGTCAGAATCTTAACAGTAAATGTGGTACTCTTTTAGTAACTCTAATTGGAACTCTTTCATCTACTGACATTGCTTGGTCTTTAGCAAAGTACAAACTTGAACTCTTTGCTGAAGACAATAAAAATGGACAGAGCACAAATAGGCAACAGTTCGATATGCTTATTGCAATGCAACTTAGGAATGCTGAAAACAATCCAAACAATTGCTCAAGTTGATGTTGGAAGAAAAATATGCTCGAACTGAAAGCTTTATGCTTCAGGAACAAAACAAAATTAATCAAGAAAACTCTTCAGTGCAGTACTTCACTTCGGTAGAATAATGTGAACAGAATGCTGGGAAGCGGCTTCATTTACTATACAAATACTTCTGATTCTGGGAAACTAATTCTCTAAATGATTTTGAGTATTTTATAAATTGAAACTGCTGACAGAATTGTTCTTTTGAACTACTTCAAAAACCTTTTAAGACATGTGGGTAAAATGGCTAAAAAGCGAGATGGAACGCATGTCAGATGTGCTCTTGAAAATGACAAAAGCAACAGATTCAAAATATTATTGAATTGAAGAAATTGATCAGATGTGCCTCCCTTGGGGGTCAAACCTGCGACTCCCTGCATGAAAGACAAACACTCAACCCACTAGGCAAGGCCTGCTGCTTCAAAAGAAATCAAAGGAAGAGAACCTTCTTTTATATACATTAGTTGTTTAAGGATGACACGGCTTTGTCACATCAGATAAAACAAAGCACCCCATGCAAATCCAGAGAAAGCATTATCTTCCCAAACAGTGAAATATATCATCATGTTGTTTCAAAAGACAGGTATAACACAAGGTGGAGAGCTGTCCCCAAATTTCAAATGATTAATCACACTTTATAGTGTTATCTCCCGGCCTATCCAAACAGTACTTGGACGGTACTTCAGGATTTGTATGATCTCGATAAGGGGAACTCAACTATTTAGATGATCCTATAAATATTGTGTTAAATTTATGTCAGTCTGATATGTCTCAATAACAGTGAGGCACTTGTTTAGAAACATGTTCACCACCCTTGGCCTTTCAAATACGCAAAATAGATTGCTTTATTCCCTGCTCCCCTCCACCAGCCCCTGTTTCCCCATTTTCACGAGGAAATTTTAAAACTTTGAGCACCAGGAATGAAAACAGATGAATTTGTAAGCATCTATATCAGGCGGCTCATAAGGAGCTACCTCATCTGGATCTACAAAGTTGCCAAATCTTAGCTATGCTGTTTCCCCTAGAGTCTTTAAACTTTTAATAGATATAGCTTGGACAAACATTTTTTTTGAAACTTTCCAGACTGAATGTAGTCTCCCTTTTCACAGATGGCAGAAAAAACATGGAAATAATTATATCCATTCATTTAATATTTCTACAATCAATTTTAGGTAGAACAGTGTACTGACAACCTCCAATACCATAATGTTCACCTGCATTATCCAATTTATTGGTAACCCTTAAATTGCCAAAAATGAAAGCTACTGACTTGCAAACTGATGCTTCTCAAGATCTTACTGAGCTACCTCATCTGGATCTACACTGTGTTTCTTATAGTCTTTTTGTTCTAAATATGATACAGCTAGGATGAACGTTTTTTCACATGTTGGAGATGTAAATTTTGTCATCTACTGTTCTGGTGCTTTAAGGGCTCCTACCATATTTTATCCAAGTTCAAAATCCTATCTTAATGCAGACAGTGTCACTGTTAAAACACATTTCACTTTATGAGTTGGTCAGTCTTTGTCTATCATGTCAATAAATAAAACAAATAAACATATGACCACTCCACAAGTAAAGTAGCCAGCTTTCCTGTCATATCTCTAAAATGCCATAATAACTGCATGTTAAGGGATGAAATTTTAAGCTGCGAAATGTTAAATTACTGACCCTTTCAACTTGACAAACCAACTTTGTAAAATCTTTGTCTTCATCTCAGTATGAGCCAACTCAACTGAATCTACACATTTACCAGTCTACTTGAGATTGATCAAATACCCCTTTTCTGAATAATGGATCTGTCCTGAATCCACAAATGGAAGACTTCATTTTTGATATTCAGGGTGAAAGTGTTGACACTGGTAGGCAAACAAAGCTGACACGAAGGTGTAAGCGCATCCTGTCATGTTGTTAAACAAAATACCAGAACTCTCGATGACAGGAAAATATTTATCACTCTGTCCTTAAAATTACCTGTAACTGCTGGGCAGTCCAGAGTTGACAGCTATTTCTAGGTTCCCCAGTTATGCCCAATATGTCTTCTTTAGGTTAGTTGTTCTGATCATGAAACCTATCTACAATACATATTACAATCCTGACAGTATATCAAGATTTCTCAGTTTCTTTAAAAGGCCAAAGTAGTTAAATGAGGAATTCTTTTAAACAATTTTGCTTGTATTTTTGAAATTTTCTTTTGTCCATACATTTCAGAACATTTCACACCAATGTCAACACTTGTTGCACCAAAGATGACAAGACCTGTCTGCATACAGGATAGCTCGCCTGCAGTGCCTTGCCCATCACATAAAAAAACTTTGACGTAAAACTTTAAAGTGTAACGCCAACGCCCACGCTGACGTCCAAGTGACAACAATAGCTCTCTGTACTTTTGTACAAGCTAGCTATAAATAGTTGAATTTGCAAACAGAACAGATCCAGATGCGGGGGATCTTAATACATAATATGAACCCTTTTCGAACTTATTAGCGCACATGCTTTATAAGCGCACATCACTGTTATTTCTTTGGCATATGACTATGAGTGCTCATATTTTTACTGGTTTATCCCTTTGCTTGTTCACAAGAGATGAAAATGCAATAGAATCTTTCATTTTTCACTTCTAACACTTCTCTTTCTTTCTATAACCATAAGCAGCTCGTCACCATTAAATTTGTTTCCTCTAATAAATAACAATTCGTTCAAATCTGTGCTTATAAGAAAGAAAGTTTAATACAAGTATTTGCCGCCAGTTCGAAAAGCTGAGTGCACTGTAGGATCCTAATTAGGTCTGTTACTGCATAACATAGAAAATACATTTTTGGAATTTTACTGATGTAAATTTTGTCAGCTGCTTTTCCGAACTTTGAGGATTATTCGCAGAAAAACACCCCCTCAAATGGTAAATGGACAAGCCCCGCTCTTAAGGCGGAAGATGCCAATGTTGCAAAAATCCGCACAATCAAACTGACACAACTTCCACAAGGGGTGCTGAAGGCATTATAAAGCACATTAACAACCCCTGCATCCCCCACCCCACCTCAACACCCCCTACTCTTTACCCTCTCCCCAATTCCTTAAAAGGAAAATCCTTATAAATGCAAAACTTTTGATCAAAGTGAAACAACCATAAGAAATGAAATTACAAACAATAAAAGTGACATTCATAATCCGAACTTGGAAATCAAACAAAAACTGACAGTTGCTCAAAGAAGTACTGATAATTCTCAGCTGAACCACTGTTAAACAAACTTAATCACAAGAAATAGATGACAATATCTTTGATTAATTACAGGTGGATAATGTTGACATCGGCAAATATAGGCAGGATGATTAAAACTTATAAGGACAGAAACAGAACATTTCATTTCATTTATTATAGCCACCAGATGTCCATATGGACAATAATCAAGAAAAGAAGTGCAGAATACAGATGCATCCAGCAGTAAAGCCAGTAAAGACAGGTCCTTGCAGTTTTTTAGTCTCATGTGGAAGGGGTGCACAGTCAAATGGCAAGATATGCTCAGCTATAGTGCGGTAAGTCACAAGTTCCAATCCCCATTAGGCCAGCCAACAATGGCCAAACTCTGCTAACCCAGCAGTTTTGAACCTGGAAATACTAAAGACATTGAAAGGAATGGGCTTCCCCTTTCATAATTCTGCTGTACCCAAGATACACTTTGGGCCTCTAACACCCACTGCCCCTAAGCACAGGGTATAATCGATTCTGCTAACTTTCCCTTCCTGCAGAGACTGTACATCATATTTGGCTTCTGCCGAGACTGTCCAGGATCTCTTGCTTCCTGCCGAGACTTCTGTACATGATAAATAACTTCCTGCAAAGACTGTCCGCATGACTCTGCTTCCTGTCGAGGCTCTCATAAGGAAGCAGAGTCATGCGGACAGTCTCGGCAGGAAGCCATTTTTCGAGGACAGTAGTCTCGGCAGGAAGCAAGAGTTCGCGGACAGTCTCGGCAGAAGCCAAATATGATGTACAGTCTCTACAGGAAGCGAAAATTGGCGGAATCGATTATACCCTGTGCTAAGGTCAGTAGGCTACAGGACACCTTTATTTTTAAACCAGAAGAGACATATTCATAAAGAGGTGGAAAAGCTGGAAGGTGAACTCAGAATGCCTTATTAACCAACTGATGACAAATATTCTTCCACCTTGCTCTTTGAACAGGTCCAAATGTAAGGATGTCAGATTTTAATTTATGTTCAATATTTAAAGCAAACAGTGCAGACTCTAATCAGATGCCACATTGTTAAACCTTTATTTTTAACCTAGAAGAGACTTATTCATAATGAGATGGAAAAGCTGGAAGGTGAACACAGGCTTCCTTATTAACCAATTGTTGACAAATGGATTCTTCCACCTGACTTTGGACAGGTCTATTTCCAATGTAAGGGTGTCAGATTTTAATTTTTTACTCTTTAAAAATTTCAATATTTAAGGTAAACAGTGTAGACTCTGGTCAGATGCCACAAATGTGGCATCTGATCTGAGACTACACTGTTTGCCAAAGTCCCTTTTATGGGTCCGAGACATGAGTAGGTTATGGGTCTAAGCTTGCTATCGCTGGAGCACTTATCCCCTCAATCACAGCCAATTTTGAACTGAAACCAGATGTTCATTTAAATTTCAAAATGTACATCTGATCAGTCTAAGGAGACAATTTTATGAAAATTTGAAGCTTCTGACCTTACTGACCAAACTCAATCAAGGTTAAACTACTTAAACTTTCATTTTCTTTATTTATTTACACTAAAATTTCATTTCTTTAAGCAGCCATGCACACGGGTAGGTCACGTTTGTCCTTTTACACATCAGTTTAGAATAAGCGTCATTTAATAAGTTATACCCTGGTCAGTGAGGTGAACTGCTTTTTCTGCGACAAAAAAGAATATTTCATTTTTTACATGAACAGTTATTAGATATTAGTAACCACAACTCCTGGGAAAACATTTTATTTTTTTCCAGATATTGAATTTTCGATTAAGCTTAGAGCTCCCAAGTACCAACTTTTGAGATTGGAGACTGTGACTTTTTCCATTTTTCTATAAAAACTAATTTTTTTCTACAAAAAACATATTTTGTGGTATGCCATTAGAAGTGCCTCTAAAGGCAATTTCAATGACCGTCCACAAAATATGAGCCACTAACAGAAAAAAAAAAATATACAAAAATATTAAAATTCAAAAACTAAAATTTAAAAAAAAAACTTTTCATTCTCAAAATTCTGTAATATCTGGAGCCCTGAAGTACAACTGAAATAAAAGTTGCACCATGTGTGCTCTCTGCTGTATCCAGTATCAGGTATTAAAATCTCATTTGTGAGATTTAACAATTTTATGGATGGCTTATCTTTTATTCAGATATTGCAAGATATTAAAAAATATAAGATGACTTGACAACTACAGTATATCTATATTTTCAACTCTGTTCAAGATACACCCATTTTAAAGTGGCAATAAACCTATAGTTCACTGTTTGAGATTAGTCTGTTCCTCTTTACCTTTCTCTTTTTATTTTTATTTTATCTCTCCTTTTTTGTGCAAGGAGAAGTCTTCCTTTGCAGAAAAAGCAGAAAATGTTCTGTTTAATTCTCCTAACGAGGTTCCCCAAGTGGGGACACAGTTGCACGCACCTGCCGCTGAGTGTCTGTCCAAGGCAGAAAAAATGAGGTTACCAAAACACCTTACCAAATGGAAAATCAAAGGTTTCAGGTGTAACAATATATACGTATGCACAGTAGTGTAAATTAGCTTAGTCTAAGTACCTGTTAATGGCAAACACTGCACACATATTCTATGGCAAGTGTGCCATCTGATATAGGTCTACATTGTTTGCAAACAACTATGGTCAACATGGTGGAAGGTTAAACCCAATCTAAATTTTCGCTATCTTTCACAGGACAAAATTGTAAGAAAAACAAAATTTCCAAGTCTAGTCAAACGAAAACATAGACATCTTCAAATATCTCCAAAATTACAGTGTCTGCAAGGTGAAAACAACAAACAAGTTAAACAAGTATATAGAAATCTGCCAGAGGGAGCAATTTTTAAATTTCATTGAGAAAATACTCATTATGCAGGAGATATACAACCCTGAAAGAGTGATGCGATGATTGCATGATTACGTGTGTGTTATACGATAATGATAGCCACTGTCCCATCAGATGTCACACCAGTCACATGACACCCTAATTTGGTCATGTGACACCCTAATTATAGTAGTTAGCTGTCAAAACTATTACATGTGCTTTTAGAGATGGAATTCAATTAGGAAATGTTAAAAGAAGACTAAATGACTATTTTAACAGACCTATTATTGAAGTGTTAAGAAATAGTGGAGGGTCGAAATGACCCACCACTGAACTTTAGAAATTAATGAGTTTTCACATAAAAATTTAATTGACTAACTTAAGGCACCTTTCTATTCATAAATACCAGACCTAAAAGTACTATGCTGGACTTCAAAGGCCCAAATACTTGTGTATTCGTGCAGTCTGAGTTTTGTTGGTGTCAGAATATAAGAATTTTGACCATGGCCATGACAAGATTATCAATAAGGGAAGTTTTGAAAACTTTGGCTATGGCCTGTGCTAGGCTGATTATGAAGGATTTAGAAAAAAAAAAAAAAAAAAAAAAAAAAAATTGATCATGGCTAAGGAATTTACAAAAGTTTTGATAATCACCATGGAATTTTCAAAAGTTTGATCATGGACAGTTTGATCAATGAATTGATCAAACTGGCCATGATCAAACTTGAAAATTCATCATCAAGGCCAAGGAATCTTCAGAAGTCTGATGATGGCTATGAGGTTTTCAAATGTTTGATCATGGCCAAGGAATTTCACAAGTCTGATTATGGCCAGTGGAAGAACCTTGCCCTGGTTGTGATCAAACTTTTGTGATCAAACTTTTCAAGATTCCCTTTAAAATTGTTCTGATACCATTGCATTTTTCAGTTAACTCATCTGATGTCAATACTGATTGTCTATTTGCCTCTACCGCATTAATCCTAATAAATGCCCCTGTTCTAATAAACACATACCCCCTGCCTCTTTTCCGCAAATAATGCTATATTAACTTGCAAGAATTCCTGGAGAAGGTAGCTCTTTGACACGAGTCAACTCTTAAAGAAAAGAATTTGCAAATTCTTCCCTTTAAGAGTTGACCCCTATGGAGAAGGGAGGCAAAAAATAGAGTTGCTTCCCCTGAAAGTATAACCATTCATCTTAATACTGTTTTTAAGAGATATTTAGGAAATTACTACATTTGATGTTCTAAATACACCCCCCCTCCCCCTTTTGTAAAATGCAATGCCCTGGCGATTAATATGGTAAGTCTTAAATGGAAGGCGGTTTTCACCCACAATTCTGAAACTGATCCTTCTATCCTTGCATCCAACCAACTGCAAGTTCTTTGAGAAATGGACTGCTTGAGACAAGAAAATTACACACCACTGCAAGGCCTCAAGATGGCGTATTCTCTACGAGACTGGCAATAGATCTCTAACTGAAAAGGTTACTAAGTAACGCAAAGAAAAACTACATAAATTACTGCATGAAATCAATTATTTGCAAAAAGATGAGTGTGTGTTTGTGGTACGAAGAGGAACAGGGTCTATGACTGTCTTGGTTCACAACTGGAGGCTTACCCTAATCAAGTGTGACCATTTTAAACATAAAATGTGAGAAAATTAGATGCTGATAAGGGATAAATACATGTCATTTGATTTCTCAAACCCATGAGCTAAAAATCTTCATAAATCAAAGTGTTGATTTCATTCAACCAAACTTCAATTAATGACCTTCAACAAACACAATTCAAATGGGTGACCAGTCCCGATCATCTTTCCTGACCTGAACTGTCCCTTAACTAGACCCTAATTTGAATCCACGCCCCCTTCCTGCTTATCTTGGGCCCACAACCTGCTAATAACTGTAATCACGGCTTCATTTTGGACAGTTTGAACTGAAGTCACATTGAAATGTCGTCTTCAATTTACACCAACCAAATTTTAAATGATTTCTATAATTTTGATATCACACAAGTTAAGAAAATAGTAAATCTACGATCTAATATAGATCAGACCAACACCTCCAGCTTCACCAAATAAATAGTAAAGATAAAATTTCTTGGTATAAAGATAAAGGTAAAGGTTCCCCGAAGCCTAGTGACAATATGGCAGTGAAGTTTACAGCCCATTTATGTATACTGGGCACAGCATCTGACAAACAAAGCCCATCCTTCTCTTTTTACTGCCTTACCCATCACCGGTTCAGCAGAGAGTTTTCCAGCTGCTAGCTGGCTGAACCACTGCGCCTTCAGCACCATAACTGAGCATCTCCATCCACTCCACCATACACCTTCCAATGATTGGGATACATACAAGCAGAAATTGCAAACACAAACTTTCAAAACTGGGGTACTTCAACACATATTTTTAAATTAAGACTGAACCAACCTTCATGTACAGTTCTTTAAGATGTCAAATGCAGACATTTTTTGGAACATTATCACACCAAGTGGGATTCCCATACCTACGCATAAAAAAATCATCTCTGGTTCTGATCACTGTGGTCATCAATTGAATATTTTAATTTTACTGGGATTTTCCCATGATTACTAAACAGAAAAGGAATTTGACAATTTTTGAGCCACAAAGACACTTCTAGTGTGCATCTTACCGAGCTCCAGGTAAGGAAACATTTAACAGTGATTCTGAGATTGTCTTTGTTCATCTTCATAAAATTATACCTTGTGACCTATCATCAGAGCTGCCTCATTGAGGCGGTTCTGTTGATTGGTCACAAGGCAGTTTTTATGAGGAAATAGAAATAAATTACTTACGAATTATGGGCCAAATCCTACCCTTATCTGGGGCTCTGATTAAGCATCTTCTAATAAGAACAAAATGACCCACTGCAGATGGATCCCTTATTAATATGCAGGGACACTCGCTGAAATACCTATGACCCCTGATACATGTGAAAATATCTGGACTAAGAATGTATAATGAAGATGTCTCTCTAGATAAACTCTTGTCGCATAAAATGACTTCATTACCGGGATAAATCTTTCAATTAAAGCAGACAGTGAACTCATAATTGACAATTCTAGGTCTGTAGATTAAACATGGTCACAAAAATGTAAGGTGGAAATGGAAGTTGTGCAAAGATAGAGACCCAAATAAATCAGTTTTGTGTGGACATTACTATGAGCAATTTTCTTACATCTCCTTGTAAGATACTTCATGAGACCTTACTTTATGGGACCTAAAGAATTCTCACAAAGTATGTACTTATGGAAACCGTATTGAATTTTCACCCAAAAAAAAGTCTGGCTTAACAGGAGCTCTGTAAATTATACAATCAAGTAAAAAATGATGAGCATCTTCAGTATGACAAAAATGAAACAAAAGAATTTCATTGTGTATCTAATTAAAATTGTGACACTTCATTTTAAAACCTATTAAATTCACATTTTGTGTACTTGTAGAATGATATTTATTCACTAAAATTTGCATACCCAACCTTGAAGATGCCTTCACCCTTGTACATTCCAACATAAAAACTAACATTTAAAGTGTCAAAACTAAAAATAGTTGAATTTGCATAAAGCATTAACCCAGATGAAGAGGCTGATAATAACTGTCTCATCTGAATCTATGCTGTATGCCCTGTAGTCTCTGAATGCTAGGTATGATATAGCTTTTTTTAGATTTTGCTGCTGTAAATCAGAAGCTTACTCCTATGAAAATTTTATATTTATTGTCACTCTAGACCGAATTTTACCTATTAACCCTAAATCTTTTACATTTCTATCCTGAAGTATTAACTTCACAGCTTCAGAATGGACACAAAAATTATAATAAATAGCATACATACAAATATTTTGCATCTCCAAATGATTATAATACTCAAGAAAGCAAAAAGCAGCATCTTCCCATTATAGATCCCAATTATTAACAATGTTCCCAATTTAATCTAGAATTGTCAAACTTTCATTCACACTGACCTTTGACCAGACTTAACCACCCTTTAACACTCACAGAGATTCATTTACAATCATTTTACACCTCTTTTCCACAAATAAAGTTGGCGATACTATTTCAAGAGTGGACTAAAGTCCTCTTATGACCATCATTAGGCAGGCTGGAATGCAAACTGCTATAGCGGAAGGTGTACAGAAACACCTCCTTTAAAGCTTTAACCTACTACAGGTGACAACAACAGGCTTTTTTGCCAACAGTGAACATCCAGCTCAGACTGCTCCAAAGTTGATGATTTGGAACAACTGAGAGGGTCTAAATTTTTGTACAATTTGAGCAGCGACATGACAAACCAACAAAGTGTGCACCCAGCAAAGACTCAGATCAGCCTGGGCATCCACCCAGTCTGATCAGAGTTTTATGAGCTTAAATGGTAGCTACGGGTAGCTCCATAGATATCTATTAAATGAATATGGGGTGTTGTTTTACTATTTATTCCTTATTTATTGGTATCCATAATTCGAATTATCGATATCCATAATTTGAATAATTGATATCCAGAAATCAGGGTGAATACTGGGTATCCATAATTTGAATTATAGATATCTACAAATCGAATAATGGATATCCATAAAGCAAATTTTAGGTATCCATAAATCATACTGAATCATAGATATCCATAATTTGAATGGGTGTTTTATATATGAACATTAAATTTCCAAAACACTTGAAAAAAAAAATTCTATATAAAACTCGCCAAAAATTCTATATAAAACTCAGAATTCGCCAAAACTTACATATGCAAAGAATATAAATTTCCACACAACAGTGCCTTCTCTGTCAAACTCTATCTAAATGCATCATTCAACTGAGCTACACACTTTGAGGTAATGGTAAGTTTTATTGTTTTCATTACATAAAATATTTTTCCTTCTAACTCAATTTCTGATTTAATTACTGCAGAAAACCAACATCTTTAAGAATCTGAGATACAATACAACAACATTATAAGGTGTGATATATTATTCTATGGTACAAACAGTCAATACCATTTTCACACCCCAGTGATGGCTCTGTTACTTGCAAAGGTGTGGAATTTATGGCCTAATATATCTTGATATCCTATTACAACCCTTTTTTATCTGCCCTTACCTACTGAAAAATTCCTTAAAAACTTTGTTTTTGACCTGTAAGTGATAAAAGCATCAGTATAACAATAGTTAAGTAAATTATAAACATCTAAAGTCAGTGTTATTGAGTTTGTTTAGCAGTTTAGGAAGTTAAAAGGCAGGGAGAATGTGTTTACAGCTAACAGTTGTATGTTGTCTTAACAAGGGAATGATAACGCAATTATGACATCATTATTTTACAATCTGAAGTCTGGTCAGTGGTTTTATATATTTTGGATGGCTGCAAATCTGGGCAGTGGTAATATGCTGTTGACAGCAAAATTATTATGTAAACCACAGTTAAACCAAATTATAATGTACTGACTGTTTAATTAGACAAGAAATACAAGATTGCCTACCGTATTCTACCTAATTAGCGCACATGCCTCTATAAGCGCACGCCATGGCAATTTGTGAGGCATGGGACTATTAATGCACATATTTTCACTTGGTATATCCCTTTGCTTTCTCGTTTACAAGAGCTGAAAATGCAGTAGAATATTTAATTTTTTAACTTCTAAATCTTCTCTATCCTTCTACATGTATATCGATACGAATTTAACGGTTAAGCATCAGAGAAAAGCTGCTTATAAGCAGCTTTTCTCTGATGCTTTACCTTTAAATTCGTTCCCTTCAATATATAATAACCTATTAAAATGTGCGCTTATATGAAAGAAAGTTTACTACAAGTATTTGCCGCCATTTTGAAAAAGTTAAGCGCACAGGGCGCTAATAAGGTCGATTACGGTAGTATCATACATCCATGTACAGCTCTATTTAGTTGTTCTAATACTCATAGCCATGGTCTCCAAGAAGTTCGGGGGTGGTCGGGTGGTGCGATGGTGCTGCGGGTAACTTCCACTGCCGGGGCGTCCTACTGATTTGGACTATTGTAGGGCAAGGACGCTACTGTGCTTACAGTGGGTGCGGGTGGGGGTTGTTTGGACATTTTTTCTCTCTTCTATCATTTCTCTCTTCTTTCTCCCTCTCTCTGGGAGACGACCTGATATAGACTGAAATACTGTCTCAAAGGGCTGTTAACTCCAAAACAATCAATCAATCAATCAATCCAAGAAGTTCAGCAGAATGGACACAGGGCTGCATTTTCTGGTACATAGTCTGTCTATTACTGACTTTTTCTTAGATCTTCAGGCAGTTTTAACATTGTTTTTTAGCATTGTTAGTGTATCTTCATTTTTTTTTTTCGTTGTTGGTGAATGTTCTTTTTTATATCTTATTAAAGTGATCAATTTGGAATAAAGGTGTCTAAATATACAGCATTTCTACACAGAACACAGCTGTATCAATTGAATTTCAATAAACATGAATTTTGACAAATTGGTCAATTTGGCATAAAACCTGAGAACAAGAGAAAGGGCACCATTTTTATATAGTGCACAGCTGGATAGCAATAAAGTTTGGGCTGTCAAAAGAAGATGAAATATCAGGGTTAAAGAAGACACAATTTTAAACTCATATATTAACATATTATTTCTATGACAGTAAGCATGTACAATGCTCAACTGGTGTATCCTAGGCTTACTAAAAATGCATTCATTGAATTGAGACCCATGGACGCACTTTGCCTGAGATGGTAGTTTGGTAAATAATGAATTATTTTGAAAATGCACAAAACCGGGTACTGTGAAAATGCTAAGTACTGAGACAGACAGATCTAAGCAAATGGTGTAGACCCTGATCAGACTGAGCAGTGTGATCTAGGTCTACACTGTTTGCCATTCAATCTGCGCCTTTTGGATGCTTTACTGCATTGTAAAACCAAACTGCTCCATTTCAGGATACTTTAGGCGTCCCAGTTTTAAGACTTTTTTTTCAGTATGTCAACCTCCTTTTCTGCAACAGAAAAACTGTCCCACCTACCTTATGAAAATTCTCAGTCTCTTCCAGCTACTTGTCCAATGGCACTCAAATACTGCAGTAGGTGAAATTTAAACCTGAAAAACAAATCATTGGGAGAAAATGAGATAATCTACAAACAATATTGTATATAATTATAATGGGGATAAGCAAATTATATAAAAGAAAAATTCATTACATTAATCTTCAGCATAATACATTAAGAGGGTTAGTCTGCAAGGAACAGCTTATCTCTCGTTTGTTCTCCCATTTCAAGAGCGTCTAAATCTTTATAAGACTCGTCAAATTGTTCATAAAGTCTCAAGGAAAAAATCGTTTGACAAAGGAGTTTTGTAAAAACTTCAAAAACATGGTTAAAGAAAATCATAAGCCACTTTGTCTTTAAACCATGCTTTAAATGCTATTAGTCGCTCAAAGTTTATAATTCAAAATACCTTTGTTTTAGTTACCATATCATTTAATTATGAAAATGAAAATGATAACATGACAACAAGCATATTATCAGAATAAACAGAAGCCTAGTTATGTATTGTAATGTGCCTAAATTTTGGGACACCCAAAATAATTAATTTTCCATTTGGAACAAATGGAAAATTAATTATTGTAGGTGTCCCAATACTTACGCACTTTACGGTTTATCTAATGTGTTTCATAATTCATATTCAAGAATAGACAATGTCTGCTTATTTGAAGAAACATAGCATACAACAAGCAAACTTTGAGTATTCCTAATAATTCTTGATAACGTAAGACTGGGTTTTCCTTCTCCTGACAGGAACACTGTATTAAACCCCAAAGCCCCATTTCTTTCAGACAGAGTTGGATCCAAATTAATACACTGAAATTAAACCGTGCTAAAAACACATTCTAAGAAACCTAGCCCAAAATCAAAGATGGAAAGGGAATATATTCTCAACTGGCTTCACCAATCAAAGTGCTGGCATGCCTGACAAAGCTTGAAGCAAGAAAATCGTTCAAGATCATTCTTCATCCTACAACCTTATAAAGAAAGAAAACCTTTTATTTATTGCATGTCCTGCTATGTTAAACAGTTACTACTCTAAAAGTAGTGCTAAGGATTCCTAACCATTTTTATGCTCCTAAAAGCCTGTGACAACATTTAATTTAATCGGTTGCTAGCATACAATATTGTGCAGATGGTCTCAACTCATTAATAAATCAAATTGGTCACAAAATAACGATTTCACATAGATCACAGTCAAAGAATGGTACGACACCCATTGATTATCAATGATAAAACCTTCAGTACTAATGAAAAACAATGTCTGGAAAATCTAAACAATAGAAACAGTAACCCAGGAACTTGAGAGTCATTGTATTGTCCCACAAACATGACTTGAAAATCTCCACCATTTGTTCATTGAACTTTCTTTTTCAAAACTGTACAAGTCTGATATCATAAAGTCTGATATCATGATATGTTCATAAAACTGCTGGAAAACACTTAATTTTTCTCCTAGCAATATATGCATATGTATATATAGCTATGACAAAGAGTTATCTATCATGATTGATCTGCATTTTATACAATACAATACAAATCTTTATTCAGCATTAAACATATAACAATGTTTATAGCCTACATCAGCAATATTATGCACAATGAGAACATGAAAAGAAAGCATACAAGAAAGCATACATGTAATAATTAACATAGGAGCACTCTAAATAACTTCAATATAAAGTGAAGTCCCAGGAGGCACACGACGTCGAAATGATGTGGTACTGGCGTCTATGCGACGTCATCACGTCGCATCGGCGCCAGCACGACGTCACCCCGGCGTCATGTGCCCACTGGGGTGGCATATACAAATTCATACGAATTGAACAGAATTCCTTAATTTCATAGCAAAGTACAAATACTTTATTTTAAGTGGTGTTGCAGGTATACTAAATCTAAGGATTGCCTGTCACATTTTTGAAGAAACCAAAATGCTACTAAGTTACTCAAAATACTGGGTAAACATTGTAGACCCAAATCAGACTGCCCTATGACTGTCTATGAGCAACAAAATTTGAGACAGGCGAGTACATTAAGGAATCTATGAATTTTGAAGATCACCGCCACAACCACATCAATGAATACTGATAAACCATTTTTGTACATCAGTTATTTCAGCAAAATTAATGCTACGGTACCTGCTTTATCAAGCCTAAGTGGTCTTGGCTACCTACACAGTAGAAACCAACCCTGACAGTTGGAATCTCCCATAAAACCTCTAGATGGCCCAACAATATCCGAGCTGTCAGTTTTAATTTGAACATGTATCCAGCATGGTTTGGTAATCAATGATAACAGATTATTGGCAGTTATTAAGCCTACTGTTTTCTGTCTGACCTTACTGATATGGTAATGTGAATGTCTACAGTATGACCATCATACATGTACATGGAATGAGCCGCATGCGGCAGAAAGGGTGGTCAAAACAGGGTGGTCAAAGCATATGCAACCAGAGAAGACTTACTGCGTCGAAAGGCCCATCGGAATTCATACACCTGAGCCAGGACACAAGAAAACCAACAAACTGGCATGCATGCCCAGCGAAGACTCAGATCAGCCTGGGCATCCACCCTGTCTGATCAGAGTCTTCATTGCCACAATGGAGGTAGCTTAGACCCTTCACTACCCTTTAAGAGCACAGCGAAGACTCCGATCAGACTGGGCGGATCTGAGTCTTTTCTGGGCCCTTACAATGTTGGTTTTGTCGTGTTGCAGCTCATGTCAAGAGGAACTTATTCAGCCAGCAGATTCCAGGGTGTCAGAAATCAGGGGTTACACTTGTATAGTCTGGCAACATAACAGTCTGTGATAAGCAGGTAAGTACCTGTACAGAAGCTTGGTAGCAAGTTTGATTAGGATCAACAAGTAAATAAGTGAGAAAGTGACACCTTCTAGATAATATCACTCCATATCTTAGTAGCTGAATGATTGCAACTAAGCACTGAAATTACCACACTTAATGGGACACCATAAGAAACTACAGAAATTTTATATTAAACAGGCACCAACTGAATTTCTAATTGGCCAGGAGTTTTTTTTTTTTTTTTTTAAATTAAATAAAATGATATTTGACATGATGGCAAACAGTGTATACCCAAATCAGACTGCTCCTTTTAGAGCAGTCTGATCTGGGTCTACACTGTTTGCTCAGATAATTTTGTCCTAATATTAACAATGTATGGTAGCTTATCAGCACTGTATACATAAAATGTGATTAAAGAAATCAGCAGTTCCGAATAAGCTTTACAAAATTCATTGAATAATTTTATCATTTCTGGATAAACGTCACTGATTATGAGCATTTATATATTTGAACTATGATACATCTATATTGTGCCTGTGATAAGTTCAAGACTCAATACAGAAAAATAACAGAGCACTAGACATGGGCGGGTTTTCATGATAATTTTTGGATTAATTTTCTTTAATCTTTATACATTATTTCCATAAATACAGCATTTGTAGTCTCTCATTTGAAGTCCCTGCAAGTCTTAATGAGGGTCATAACATGATTTTTTTCTCAAATAACTGCATCAAGAAATACAGCAAGTAAGCCGGGGCTCATGTACACATCCGCTATGCCATAGAAAGCAAGAACACAACCTTATCACAGAAGTTTAAATGTGTATATTAGTTAACAAAGATGGATGAAAAACAGATACCGGTATAGAGACAATCAAATGGACTCATTCTCTCTTAAAAAATATTTAACACCATTTCCAAAAGTGATACCAAGCAATTTCAAATAGTATAGATAGATGAATGAACAATTTTGAACAGTATAATAGGAAGAAAAAGCAGAATATTAATGCATTTACCTTTCAGTTTTCAACTTGTTTCAGCAGTAGAAGCCACAGTCATTTCAAACTTTACGAAAGCTTATCATCTGCAAAACAGAATAAAGACGTGTTCAAATTTTTTCATGAAACAAAATATTGACGAAAAACAATTATTATAAACGTAAAAGTACCCAAAAGCAGACAAAAAAATTTTTTGTCGGCAAAATTCAAAAGAAGGTTTTGCCCAAGTTCAGTCACACTGAGATTCAAAGAATATTAGGCTATCAGTGTAGATCCGGATGAGGTGGCTCATAATGTTTTCAAATTCAACTATTCTCATTTTTGGCACTTTAAGTGTTAAAGAGTTATTCCATTTATTCCAAAAGCTCAACTTCACCTAAATTTTTTAACACTTTTCACAATGTTTCTATAGCTTAATTAGCTTAATACATTCTTGCATAGAAATAACTTACAAATACATGTAGTCAGTAAAAATATTCTGAGATTTAAAATTTCAGTAATGCAGCAAAATATTCTGCCTTTTTTCAGTCCAGAGCATGAAAAGTAAATCAGAATACATGTACTATCCTATTCAGGCTTGAAATCTCTAGTTACATAATTGATAAGGCTTTATCAGGCCTTGAAGTAATGGGAGAGTTCTGACATATTACTGCAATGTTCTTTTCTTATTTCAGCCATGACACGCAAAACCAACAGAGTGGCATGTGTGCCCAGCAAAGACTCAGATCAGCCTGGGTATTCACCCAGTTCTGATATGAGTCATCGCATGGTTGGTTGGTTGGTTGATTTGATGCAGCCTTAAGGTTCCTCTTAACACTTCGGCCATTTTTGTCCAGATTTCTGCATAAAATCACATCTAATCACAGCCCAAATAAAGCAAAATTTTGAAATGTAAACAGTGGGAGTCCCTAGATATAGTGAAATTATATCTCTAAATGTTCAAAATGCTATTGTAAAATTTACCTTTGAAGAGTTCTCATTTTTTTCGTTTTTGCTCACATGTTCAAAATTTGTCTAAGTCCATTTTATACAAGAAAGTGTTGAAATATACCCTGCTTAGGCCTACATTAAAAAGTTTTATGTTTCTAGTAACTCAGTCATGCCTATTTTTTCCAGCCCTCCACCGGCATGTTTGAAAAGATTTCATGGACATTCCCTTGGTCACCCCTATTGTCTCCCTAGCTGTTGTGTCAATATATGTTTCTAATTAAAATAAAGTCTATAAAACAAGTCTGATACACTAACCAGTTTGAATAGCATGTAACTGAAAACACACATGTATCATTTTCTTGGCCTTACATTAGCTTGTCACCTGTATAAGGTGTGTTACCATATTTACACTCTTAGAAAATCCTATACAGGACAGCATGGTTTCGTTGTATGGCAATATGCGTGTTAAGACTGTGTGTGTGTGTGTGTGTGTGTGTGTGTGTGTGTGTGTGTGTGTGTGTGTGTGTGTGTTTAAATCATGTTCTAGAACAACCCTGCAAAATATCTTTGGTATGCAGATTCAACATTCCAAATTTTAATAGAGGAGTAATGGCTGCAAAATTTTGCCTGATGCAGCCCATTCCACTGTATTCTTACTTTATAACATGATATTGAAAAGAGTGATACTACTGTATTTCTTCATTTGCTAGATGGAAGATTTCCCCTTTAAAAACGATCCAAAAAATCTAGATCTGTCTAATCAGACGGATCTAGTCTAGATATTTGGGATTTTGTTTTGGAAGGGAGAACCCCACCTCATAGCTATAGCTTAATGTCATAAATATTTTGGGTCATTCAGTTTCTAGAAGGGGAGAATAGGGCAGAAGAGTTGTTGAAATTATGCATGATACTAACTACACATATTCTATTTGAGCCACTGCTTTTGTAACATTTATGCATTTGAAACTTTGGATTTAAATTACAGCAGGAGATCTTTGTGAATCAAATTAATTGACTTAATTACTACCATAAATGCAAGGCTTTATGGGATGGTTGTGGTTGGGCATTATGTTGCTGGGTAACTTGCAGTGCTTCCAGCTAATTTGGATTATAGTAGGGCAAGGACCTTCTGTGCTTGCAGTAGGTGAGTGTTGGGGGACGTTTGGACATTTTTTCTCTACCCTTATCATTTCTCTTAGACGGCTCCATATAGAATGAAATACTGTCTCAAAGAGCCATTAAACCCAAAACAATCAACCAACCAATGCAAGGCTTTAAATCTCTATAGGCAAGTATATGCATCACACCACTCACTGGTTGACTGCACTGAAACACACCGGATATCCAGATATACCACAAAACAGGTGAAAATATTCAGCCTCTAAACAGTATCAATTTCACTGTACAAATACTAATATTAACTCTAATAAGCAACTAGGGATTATGGAGAAAGGGGGAGGGAGGGGACATAGATGCCATAATAAACATTCAGCTGATTTTGTCCCAAGGGATTAACTGCCTTTGATACAGGGCTATATACATGTACGAAATCATTATAAATCTATATAAAATCAGAACTAGAACGGATTTTTATGACATTTGCAACGAATGGTCTAAGCAAGAACAGCTCCCAGTGACAGTTAAAATTCTATCACAAGGAGATAATCTGTCCGTATCCTGAAACTAAATATATATGGCATCATGGAAACAATCTATAAAAGGTTTGCAGTGGTGGGGTATTACGCATTATTTTACCATGCTTTTATTTTTCTCATACAATCCATTTTCCTCCTCCATCTCCTTCTGTCTGGCAAATCTTGGTAGGGGACATAGGCAGCAAAATTGCAACTAAAATAACTGCTCATACATAGACTAGTACGCTGCTGCTAATTTCATTTTTTTTGCTTCCTGAGGATTATCCTATGGAATTTATTTTATTTTCACTAAAAGTGGTATTGAATGCCTTGTCTATTCTATTTTATTCTAGTAACCTTACTAGGTCGTTGGGGCACCACAGATCTAACATTAGACAAATTATGACTAGAACTCAGTTATACTATAAATCTTTTCTGCCCTCTAGTATTAGGTCTTGGAATGAACTTTCTCCTGACGTTAGAGACTCAAATTCAGCCCAAAGTTTTAGATACCAGATTAATAAAAATATCTCCAGGCCCCCCAAATATTATTATATAGGTGATAGATTTTTACAAATCCAGCATACAAGACTACCCTTGCGAAAAACCCCCAGCTTTTCTACAGCTTTAGCGCAGCTTTAAAAGCTGCGCAGAAGCTTCGCAAAAGCCGGCGGTATTGGCACCTGCGTATTTAAGCTGTAGAAAAGCTAGCTTTTCCGCAGAGCTGCAGAAAAGCCGGCTTTAACACAGCTTTATACAAACCTGCAGAAACGCCGGCTTTTACGCAGCTTTAGCGAAGCTCTAACGCAGCTTTAACGCAGAGGCACATAAAAGCTGCGTCAAACTCAAAAGCTGCGTTTAAGCTGCAGAAACGCAGCTTTTCCGCAGGTGCCAATACCGCCGGCTTTTGCGAAGCTTCTGCGCAGCTTTTCTACAGCTCTGATTCAGACCTGCGTTAAAGCTGCATTTCCGCAGCTAAAATGCAGCTTTATGACAAAGCTGCGTTATAGCCGCGTAAAAGCTGCGTTTCCGCAGCTTCAACGCAGCTTTAGGTTAAAGCCGCGTAAAAGCTGCGTTTCCGCAGCTTCAACGCAGCTTTAGGTCAAAGCTGCGTTTCTATTGCTTGAAAAGCAAACCTGCGTAAAAGCTGCGTATCTGTCAGAAACCTGCGTCTTTAAAAGTTCTGGATGAGGACAGAAAAACAGAAAGGTCAAAAATAAAAACAAATAGAATTTAATATAATAAAACAGTGCTATACAAACACCTTTAAAAGGTAACAATTGTGATATTGTAAATTATCAGATAGCTGACTAGAAACCATGCAGTAACAAAAATACAAACTGAGCATAAAACTATTAAATTTCAGTGCTTATCCCATTCCCTTGACTTTTACTCACAGATAATGATGAATTTAGGGGGAAAGCAATCAAAAGGAATTCAAATTCAAGTCTTTCCCATTTTGTGTGTGTGTGTGGGAGGCCACTGGGGGGAGGGGGGGGGGGCTGCATGCATGCCTGCCTGTCTGCTTGTATGTCAGTTTATCTGTCTGTCTGTGGTCTTAAATAATGCAAAATTTATGAGATTAAGAACAAAATGAAATTCTAGAAAAATTAAATCTTACCAGAATCCAAATCCAGTGAAAATGAACAAGTTACAAACATTATCTCCACATGTTTAGCCTTAAAGTCACTGTTTTCTTTTTACTTGACTCTTTATAAATGATGACTTAAAAAGTTTTTTGGAAAGAGTTTTATGCCACATGGCCCCCCTCAGGGAAAATTGCCATAGCAACAAGGTACTATTGCTTAATATTACATAATACCAGATTAATGTTGATGAATTTACGCAGAGCTGCGTAAAAGCTGCGTTTCTTTATTTTCTTTATAAAATATGCACCCAATCAATTCAAATTATTAAGCAAAAAAATGTAGCTAGGCCCCTGTGTCCATGTGTGATGCTAATGTTCAGATATTCATTTTTCCGTAATTTAAACCAAACATGTTGATCTTCATGCAATTCCAATTTGTAGAACAAATTTTCCCTTTGTGCTCAAAATCATTAGAAACAAAAGATAGAAAATTAACAAAAATATACCATACCCAACCGACATGCCACAACCCTAGATATTGTATAGGTCGGTCGCGCTTTTGTGGCAATGTTTTGTTTACATTTTTAATGTCAACAGGACCTGTACTATCACTACGGTGCAGTTCATGTAACTTCTTGATCTATGGTCATAATGGCACATTACGGTTACCTGGCAGTTCTAATTTATCCAAAAGACACTTTTTGAAAGCTTGAAGACAGGAAATGTCTCTAGCTTAAGAATATCATTGATAACAAAATTGACAGTAACAAAATTATTCAAATTTATTCATTCATTCCCGTGAGTTGGATAAGCTGAACTCTGCTATATAGCCAATCAGTCACCAAATCAAAATAAACACAAAACAATAACATTGCCAACTTATCGCGTCCGGACTATATATAGTCCAAGATGGCAAAACAAAATCTCAGTTTTAGGTGAGGCAATTGTTGAAAATTTAAATAAGAAGCTTTTTAAAGCTGTAGAATAGCTGCCTCTTTATGTTTAAGATGGTTTGGACTTAAATTTAAGTAATATGCAGCTTTTCTACAGCTCTCAGGAGCTGCAGATTTTATCTTTATGATTTATTTGTTGAATAAAAAAGAATATTCAGCTTTTCTACAGCTTTTAGATTTAAAGACGCAGCTTTCTGAAATTAACCAAATTAAATATCCAGCTTCTGCGCAGCTCACACAAAAAAGTACAGCTTTTGCACAGCTATTTGAAAAAATGTACAGCTTTTCCGCAGGTCTGAAAAGAAACGCAGCTTTTCTACAGCTTTTTAAAAAATACGCAGAAAAGCTGCAGAAAAGCCGGCTTTTGCGCAGCTTTTATACAGAGCTGCGTTTAATTTTCGCAAGGGTAAGAACAAACTGTAGCATATTAAATCAACATCTCTTTTCTAAAAACATTACTGATAATCCTCATTGTACTTGTGGTGCCATTGAAACCACAAAACACTTCTTTTTCGAATGCCAGAGATATAATGAAATGCGACTTGTTATGATGAATGATTTAAGACGATACTGTATACCAAACATAGATAGTATACTATTTGGAGTTGTTGAATTAGATTTTCATACTAACTGTCAAATCTTTGTTGCAGTACATAAGTTTATATTGGATAGTAGAAGATTTATAACTTGAGGATCTCTCTCTCTCTCTCTCTCTGTCTCTCTCTCTCTCTCTGGTTGATTTCCTATCACAATATCTGACATTTGTTGATAAAACTAGTAGTATGTATTAGACGTTTTCAACTTGACTTCAAGCTTTCCTCCTTATCATATATTATTTTATAATTTTCCTTTTCCCCTAATTTGGTTTGACATTTCTATTTGTTTTCGCATAATCATGATAATAGTAAAAATTTGTATTCATGATTTCACCGTCTATTTGTTAGTTATGTTTATAGGGAGACAGATTTATATAAGCCAACAGGCTTCTTTCTGGATCCCTTCATTACTGTATTGCTATTGTACATGTATGTATGTATGTTGAATTAATATGAATAAATATGTTTAAACCAGATGACTTCGAAACAATCCCTTTCTATCTTGTCCTGTTTTCAGCTGCCCTTGTTGAACTGACAAAATCCATCCCTGTCCACTCTTTAATATTGTCTTTCCACCTCTTCTTCTGTCTACCTCCCCTTCTGCCCTGTAGAATGGTCTTTGCTAAACCAGAAGATCTGGAGACATGACCAAACCACCTTAGTTTCCATTTCTTGACCAGCGTCAGGAGTTGTTCATATTCTCCAATGGCTGTTTGGATCTTTCTGCGAACCTCCCCATTGGTTATGTGGTCCTTGTATGTAATGTTCAGTAACCGGCTTCGGTAGCATCTTATCTCAAATGCCTGCATTCTTTCTTCTAACTCTGCTGTCAAGGCCCATGATTCAGAGGCATACAGAAATATGGAAATGGCAAGGGAGCGCATAAGTTTCACCTTTGATCCAAGAGATATGTCGTTATCTCTCCAAATTGGTTTCAGCTTGGTAAGAGCTGAAGTGGCTTGTGCAATCCTTGAGAGAACCTCCAGAATGCCTTGTGATGTTATAAGAAGCTTCGCCTGCACTGATGAGAGATACAATAATTCTACATGAAACAAAAAATTATCTGTATTCTCTGGCAAAGAGTAATCAGATCCAAGTAGGAGTAAATGAGAAGCCTGGGCTGTTTATCACATTATAATATGATTTTTGAAAGATAAGTAAATCACAGATCATAACAGATGACTGATTTGATCGAAGATTTAATTATTATAATGAATTCAGGGGTCAGCCTAGAGCTTTCAGACAGGGAGAAGTTTTACGACATTTTCTGGACTTTTGGAAGAAGTTTTGGTCCAAATTTTGGATTTCACTATATGTTCTAAACATTTTCACTTCTCTCTCAGCTGAAAATAGGGAGAAGTCAGTCAGCTTAGGGAGACTATTTCTCCCAAATTGCCCTCTAGGCTGAGCCCTGGAATTGTTGATACTGATAATGCTTGTGGGAGACTGTAAGACAAAATAAGCAATTAATATTACAGCATAGAAAGAATGATACATAACTTGTAGCTTCATATTAGGCTCACTGCCCCTGCAGGGTAGTTAGAGAATTTTCAGTTATTTGCCCAGGCTTAGCTGACTTCAACAATGATGGCAAATGCAGAAAATTAATGCCTAGCACTTCTGTAACAATACACAGGCAAATAACGGTAGCATGCACTTCAAACAGCACGTTCTCATACTTTTTTGCATGGGCACCAACTTCTTACATCTGGATAAACAGTGTGTTCAGTAGGACAAACTCAGTGATGCTTGAATAATGTCATGTGACATCAAGGGGGTAATTTCAACACTTTCTTGTACAAAATGGACTTAGACAAATTTTGAACATGTGAGCAAAAACGAAAAAAATGAGAACTCTTCAAAGGTAAATTTTACAATAGCATTTTGAACATTTAGAGATATAATTTCACTATATCTAGGGACTCCCACTGTTTTCATTTCAAAATTTTGCTTTATTTGGGCTGTGATTAGATGTGATTTTATGCAGAAATCTGGACAAAAATGGCCGAAGTGTTAAGAGGAACCTTAACGTCCACGGTAAACAACTAAGGTCATGTCGGGATGGTCAGTTAACCTAACCAGACTATTCCTGGGCAGGCTTTAAGACCGCCTAAGCGGTTAACCAGTACTAAGTGCACATACTTTCGCCAGTAACTGACAACTGCCCTTCTTGAATCAGCGGAAGGAGAAACAAAAGTATATGGCCTGACCCTGATTCAAACCCAGGACCTCTGACTTACGAGTCAGGTGCCCTACCGATTGCGCTACCCGACCCTGCCAGTTCGCATGGAACTAGGTTAGACCCTTAAGGTAAAGGTAAAGGTTTCCCATAGCCTAATAGCCGTAGGGGCAGTGGGGGTTAGAGACCCACTGTATCCTGGGCACAGCTGATGAAAAGCAGAGCCCATCTCTCTCCTTTCGCTGCCTTAGCCTTCCCTAATTCGAAACAGACACCCATATACTGCTGGGTGGACAGAGAGAGTTTTCCAGCTGTGGGATGGCGACAGTGAGCTGCAAACTCACAACCTTCCGGTGACTTTCTGCACAATAGCCGAGCCACTCTAACCACTCGACTATGGCGCCTCTTTGCTACCCTTAAAGCACAAAGCAAAGACTCTGATCAGACTGGGTGGATGCCCATGCTGATCGGAGTCTTCACATGACGGACATGACACTTTGTTGGTTTTGTCATGTCGCAGCTCATTTTTCTTCTGAAAAGCATGCGCTGTCTCAATTTACCTGCAGCTTCGAACAAAATAGCAATGTTTAAAATATAGTTTTCACTTCCAAGTTTTTTGTTTACTGAATATGTCACCTCCTCAGTCTCTGTCCTCTAATATCTTTTTTATTATCACTCTTTGACTGTTACTTCTTCCTTTTCTATGGTCACAAACTTAATTTCTCCACTAATCCACCATCAAACACATCAAGATCATCCTAGTATTAGCAGCTAAACTCCAATACAGATTTTACTTTTTACTTGTAATTAACTTGTCAAAACATTCTTTCAAGACACTTTTGAAAGTGTCACCAAAAACTGTTAAGCAATTCAACCAAATTTCTACCTATTTTATCAATTAGTGACTTAGCAGATGCACATTAAATTTGCCTTGTGGCATACTTTGTGCAACAAATTTGTCTGAACAATGGAAAAATGTCCACGAGGCACCGCCTGTCAAATACAACACTTTGTAGAAATCTAGTTAATGTAGAATTTGGACAGTAATTCTGAAATAATTTTTGTTAATTCTCCATAAAAACATCTGTTGTTGCTCCTCATTTTAGAACTGCCTCAAGAGGCAGTTCTAATGAGGTACCACAACATATGTTTTAAAATGAAATAATAAGAATCACCAAAAATTTTGAATCAAAACCCCACCCAATTAGACGCTCCATCAAGACTATAAAAGGCCTTAAACTAACACTCGAGCTGCAAAACAGAGTACCAAGTTTCACGCCAGACAGCTGAATAATCAAAACCAGGATATCTGATCTCAATATTAAAGGTAAAATGGCAAACAAAGGGAATACTCTTCGCTTTTGATATCTTAACAAGGTATTAAGTACCTGTGATTTTCAAGACGACTGGTCTATCATAACTAGATGCGCTTCAATCAGGGATCATTGAAATTATAGTGCAGTCTTCTTGAGATGATATCAGATGTAGTAATTTTAATCCAAGATTTCATCAAACTGGTGTATTAGACAAATTTTGCAACTCAGTCTACCCACTTATGATCAGAGGTGATGCATCAGACTCAGAGCACCAGAATTTTGAAAACTTTGAATAAATCTATTGTGGCCTTTCACTCAGGCCCATCAAACATGGAGAAAATAGAAAAAAATTATTAGAAGATCTGTCTTTATCACAAGCTCTGTCCAGTCTCACTAACATTAGTGACATTTACAACTCATTTTTTATTATTAGACACACTGAAAACTTTGGAAAATTTTTATTTTCATGTGACAAAACCTTAATCTCACATTTTTTCAGTCTCTGTCCAGTCTCACAATTTTTAGTAACATTTACTTTTTAGCTTGCCTGTACGAAAGTACAGAGAGCTATTGTTGTCACTTGGGGCATCGGCGTCACACTTTAAAGTTTTACGTTAAAGTTTTTTATGTGATGGGCAAGGAACTGCAGGCGAGCTATCCTGTGCGGGGACAGGTCTTGTTTTGCTTTCAAACTCGTTTTTTTACTGAAAACTTTGGGATATTTCCATTTTTAAGTGACTTAAAATCTTAGTCTCACATTTTTTTTTTAAATCTCACTGAACCAACTTCTGTTCATGATATGCTTACAACATAAAGACACCAGAGAATGGACATGTAAACCACCTGCTATATTATGCATACCACCTCAAACCCCTGTGGGACATATCATGTCTACCTAACCTCACCTCCCTAAGAGCTCCAGATAAGAAGAGGTAACAGGATAATTTTGGGATAGTTTTCCTTATTTATCCATCATAATGTATGTTGTACCTCTCATTAGAACCGTCTCACCGAGACGGTTCTAATGAGGGGTCACAACATACATTAAATTTTCATTGAGAAATAAGAAAATTTATTTCAGAATTGTCCTCAAAATCCCTCCATGTCTGGAGCTCTGCTGGACCCTGCAGTCTTTGATTATGTATCAATTTCCACAGGGGGAGATTACTCTGATAGGTAATTCTGTACTTATTAACTCCAAAGGGGGTAGGTAGAGATGAAATCAGTGTTCAAAAGAAAGTAAATAAAGTTGTTATACAATTCAATCATTCAAAGAACCCACTGGAGTACTTTTGTGTTGAAGTTAGTTGGCAGTAAATAGTTTCCCCAAATATTTGAACATCTCAACCATTTCTATTAACTTGGAATTCCTCTTTGAATTTGGACAGACATATTTGCCCTACAAGGGATGTTTGATAAATATGCAAAAGTGTAGACCCTGATCAGACTGCTTCTTAGAAGCAGTCTGATCTTGGTATACACTATTTGCTCAAGTCTGAGCTAAATTTTGTATGGAGTGAAAATGGTTTTAAATTTTGTGGTAGAACCATTTAAAATACCTCACAAAATACCTCACAAAATGATGATTCAATCAAGAAAAGAGCATTCTTACAATAAGAATAAATCTAATAGTTATTGATATAAGAAGGACCACAAAATATGACACCATACCTAATTGTGTGATAATTGGAAACTTGATGCCACCATGAGTGTCAATCGTTTTGTCAAAAGTTTATTAAAACATCTATCTAATTCAATTCATATAAGGAACAGCGAAATCAAGCCGACTTTCTTTACAATATATATATGTGGTCAAACAATGCCAAAATTTTAGGAACTGAAATTGAAAATCTTATAGTAAATAATCTTAAACTATGGTAACACATATCATTCACATAATTGTCTTTAACACATGGACATTCAGTTAAAAGCCTTATTTTTAAGACTTATAATGCTACTAATTTCAGAATAACATTAAAATATGTTTTTAATCAATCTGTATAATTTTCAAATGGTTTTTACCTGAGTTTTAGTCCATGTAAAGAAAAATATAGAAATCATATCCTTTTTTATTAAAATTTTCAAGAACTTGCACTATTAACAAGCACTCTCTGTCATTAACAGAGAAAAACTAACAGAAAAACGTTTTAAAACTTTTGGAAATAAATATATGATTCTAAGATTTCACCACTTAGGATACACAAAGGAAAATATATTTGTTAGTCACCCAATAATTTCATTCAAAAAGGACGTAAATCCATTGAAACTGTGGTTGTCAATTAGCGAAATTCTCCACCCTATTAATATCCTTTTGAATTTGCTCAGCCACCGGTTATGAGCAATACAATCCGAAAGTTTTTTGACATTATATATTTCTTATCTTTTTGCCCACCGAAATGATATGAGTAAGACAATTGAAGTCAACCAGCTGAAAATATGTAAGATTGTTACGATATGTTTGGTTCATTGAGCTAATATCTTCAATTTTGAACGTAGGACTTGAATTTGGCTGAAGGGTTCTGACTGTGAAATTATACACTGAAAGTGGTAAAGATAGATAAAATGTTTTAGTTCATTTATGTCTTTTATTGTTAACATTTATGGTTAATTGACAAACTAAAAACACTAATGATCAACATGCCTAAAACAAGTGAGACCATGTCCCTTTTCTTTCTTACAAAGTGTTGAATACTGTCTTAAAACATGACAAATATTCTGAAGCTGACACAATCACACAAAATCAGCAATGACTTAATCTTAAATCCACTGCGATCTGATTTTTTTGAGGCATTTACATGACAAAGGCCCCAATTCAAATGGTCCAGGACTGCACTGTTTGCTAATGAGAAGGAGTGAGACTGATGTCTGTTACATGCTTCAAAAGGTACCCTAAAGTGCTGAAGTATTGGAACACCTAAAAACCATTAATGGTTTTAAGGTGTCCCAGTATTTAAGCACATTAAGGGTAATGCAGTGGATTGGTCTGACCATAGATACAGGGTGTGTAATGGTTGGCTTGACAAAAGTTACTCTGCAGATCATTTTGTCACTATCAAGTTGTGTGTACAGACTGAAATACCTGTGCAAACAGTGTAGACCAGGATCAGACTGATCAAGGTCTGCACATGCATGTAATGAAAACATTTTTATTGGCTTGCCGTCTCGGCGGCAAGCCAGTATTCAAGTGGTTTAGTGATACCGAGTTATTTTCGGAAGAAACGATACGTCACACTTAGTCGGAAAATACCTGGAGAGTGTGTACTGCAGTGTTTATATATAGCAATAGCGCAAAGCATTAGCTTTTCCAAAAATTCATGCAGCGGCGTCGCGAAAAATAGGCCTTAGGGCATCGCATAATCTGACTGGTCAGAGCAGTCGGCACACTGTCCAGCGCCGGTGCCTTCATGGGATCTGATCAGTCTTTTTCGGCATAAATATTCTTCATGATGATCCATGATGCAGACATCTTTCATGCTGAGGATACACTGATAAGACTGCGCTTATGCCGGAGTGGGCTGATATGTGTATCTGTAAAAACTGAAAGAGCAGAGTTCAAATTTATTGTTAAGATTTAGAAACAAGCGCTTTTGACGATTATCTTCCCTTATCACATTAACTGAAACAAGACATACGGTATCTTGAAAAACGCCAATCGGCTTAGATTTGATTGATAGAAGTGCGTATTGTAATATGAGCCAGGTACATGTAAGATATCGAATGTGCTTTGCGCATGTTGATAGGCATATTTATTGTTGGTTTTGGGGTTTCGATTTCGGAAATGCTGTTGAATTTTGATTGGGGTCTGTCTGTGTTGAACATAACAATGAGGACTGGTTGGCTTACAGCCCCACATATACCTTAAAAGAGTCGCACTTCCACCACAACATCAACAACTAAGCGAACAACAATCACTTAATTTTGTCTTATTTCTCTGTCAAGTTATTTTGCTGGTTTTATATTTTACATGAGCGACATAACAGGTGAAATGTTCTTTGGCAAAAAGCATAACAGGCGAAATGTTCTTTGGCATAAAGCGATTTGGACCGAAATATCTAGATTCATCATGAAACGGTTTATAGGCCAACAGTCAACTGAAGCTGAAATTAAAATCTTAAAAAGTTAAAAGTAGAAAGAGAAAGAGAAAGCGAAAGTAAGCTACTTATATCGAAATCCCGGGTGTATTTATATTGGCGAAGAGAAAGAGAAAGCGAAAGTAAGCTACTTATATCGAAATCGCGGGTGTATTTATATTGGCCAATGAAATACTTAAATTGTAGGCCAATATTAAGGTTATACGGCTAAAGCCGAAAAATGTATTCCATCTATCTAAGGTTTATAGTTTTTTAAAGTCTCATTTTGGTGTGTACATCACTACATACATGTTCATATACAGACATATAAAAATATACCAAACCATTCTGTAAAGAATTATAAGAGACTATGTACATCATGCATTACATATAGATTTATCTTATCACCGCGGATAAAGGCCCCACAGAGGTAAAAATAATAATAATAATAATATTAATAATAATGAAAAAATACATTGAATATTTTTTTCCACTTACGTGGCACTGCATCCATGGTGCCAGAGTACAACAGTCACTTCCTAAAAACTACACATTGGAATCAATGGTTTCCCCCTCCTCAACCACACGGTGCATGAATTTACCAAAAGCGGCACGGTCATGTACACAGAAACATGTGGCGGAAACCAATGTCCAAGCAGCATGCCCCCCTGCACCGACTTTGTGCACCGTAATACATGCTCCGTGAGGATGAAAAGGGGAAACACTTTGGAAAAAAGTCTACTATGTGGGAAAAACATCAGACAGTTAAACGAATAAATATGCTGGAAGTCAACAGAATTTCCGCCGTGTGCATCCAAGATACGCATTACAATAAATGTGTGGCTTAATTGCTTATATGTAGAACTGACCGCGTTATATATGTAAAAGTCGGAAATGTCGATGAGTACTTAACGCTTAAGCATTGCAACAGGCCTTTCCATGGCGCAAAGCGATATACAGTCAGCCCTCTTTACAACGGCACTCATTACAACAGCAAAACTCTTTACAACGTCATTTTGGTTTGCACAAAATGGCTTAACTGTTCTAAATATGCATTCTTTATAACAGAAAATTCAGTTTAACGTCAGTTTTGGGGGGAACAAATGTCGTCGTAGTAAAGAGGGTCCACTGTATTATGTACACATTTTTAGCATCTGATAAATTTCCTTTTGGCCATCAAATGTTCATGAATAGCCTGAACAATGATACAGAAAAAGGGGACAATTCAGAGTTGTTAACATTTGAAACTCAGAATTGTTAAAATTTGAAACTGTTAGGGATTCATTGAGGGGTTGGTTGGTTGGTGCGTTGGTGCTGGGTATAACTTCTAGTGCCGGAGCGTCCTACTTATTTGGATTGTAGTAGAACAAGGGCCTACTGTGCTTGTGGTAGGTGCGGGTTTGGGTGTGTGGACATTTTCTTTCTTTTGTAACGCTCTCTAATGTTGCCTTCTTCAGCTATACAAATGTACAGAGAAATATTTACACTCAACGACGATTTCCTTAGATGAACCTATACTGGGCTGACGATGTTCATACATCCACGAACACACATTCATGCAATTTTACGCGTAAGCAAAGTCACGGATAGTTCAAATAGATGGTTGGCCGACGTAACAATTGATATACGTCATGTCATAGTGACGGCTGCTGTACTTCATTACCAAACACGTAACTATTATTCGCATTTGCTTGGCGTTTAATTAGTCAGAACTTCACGAATGAGTAAACACAATTGATGTAAAAACATAGCATAAATATAAAAGATAATTTTCATTTGTCGAGAGTTCATGGAAATACGAACGCAATAGGTTCAGTTTGTTCCCAAATGGTGTAAAGCAAGTTACTGTCAAAACAATAACAGCATGCATTTTCTTCTCAGAGTGTCAAAGTTTTGTTCCAGTCACTGCCACTGATGCCACTTAAACCAAAAATATTAATTTATTTCTGCTTTGGATGCCAAGTTCAGATGTGCCAAGATTCCATAGATATGGGTTTGAAACAGTCTTTCCTAAAATTTTGATTCAGACTAAATGTGACTCAACAGCCATAAAGAAGATTTGAAATAGGTCCATATAGTTATCTTACTTGAGGCATGCCTAAAACGGCCGGCCAAAACGTTGGAAAACTGTTTTTTGTTGTTGTTATTGTGTGTGTGTGTGTGTGTGTGTGTGTGTGTGTGTGTGTGTGTGTGTTTCCTCAATTTGTTTTTCAAATAAATTCTACACTTGTTTTTACCTTACACCCGTGGACAATGCCACCATTCAAGAAGTTAGAAATTAAATACTTTGCTAAATAAAAGTAAGCAACAGAAAGTGCACTAACAATCGGGTTCACTTCAATAACAACTCATGAAAATTTCACTGTTTTAGCTGTGCAAGCCTTCCTTTTAAAAGGAAATTTTATAACATATACCTTAATAGGTCCAAATCTGAAGACAGAAAATACAGATAATATTGAAATTGCTTAGATTGGTGTCTGAATATTTGCTCCAAGTACATGACATAAAACATGGATTTACTCTTTAAAGTACCCACAAATCAAACTGATAGCTTATTTAATTAGTAATAAAAATATCTTTAATCACCATTATTCTACTAAATGTCTTTTAAAATCACTTCTGAAGTATACTCCCATCTGCTCTATCATATGCATATTTAAACAGAAAGTCAGAGATACAATACAATACAATGTAATACAATACAATACATAAACAGATGATGCCACCTTGTGCCTTGTATGAAATATGTTTGAATGAATATTGATGGCAAAATACGATTTTTGTCCATAATTTTAACATCATTATCATTATGTTCAAATTCAAAATAAAGTAATTTCAAAATTGTAAGTGTGGAAATTGTGTCTTTAAGTGCCAGAGACAAAAATAGCTGAATTAGCAAACAGTGCAGATCCTGATCTAGATCTACACTGTTTGCCTGCTAGTAAATATAGCTTGAATAAAACATTTTTTTAAAATTTACAGACGTAAATTTTGTCATCTGCTTTTTACCGCTTAAAGGGTTAAGACACTGGCTATGCATGCCTGATTTCCCGCCAGAAGAACAAACCATTTCCTAGGAGGTCTAAATTTGGCGCATGGCTGATAAAACTTACAACTCACAATATTCTTCTTTATTTTTTTAGGTTGCCTTTTTATTTTGAAAGAAATTCATCAAAGAATTTGCAAATTTACTCAAGATTTAAGATGATTTTTCAACTAAGCCCTTAGATACTACTCATGACATTCAATATGACAATCGCATTGATTAAATTTTCATTTTTGGTGACAGTATTGTTGTTTGAATTTGTTCAGATAAACCGTTAATTGTTAAGGGACAGTTCCTTAAGACAGCGAAAAAAGCGCTCCCCACTTGGTGAACCCTAAATTAATGATTATTGTATTTATCGGAAATAGTCAGGCAGTTTTAGCTGAAGCAAACAGTGCAGACCCAGATCATACTGCTCCTTAGGAGCAGTCTGATCTGGGTCTACACTATTTGCCATTATTAAATTTTAACAAATCTTCTCACAGGACAACAGATCAGACCAAATTTGAATCTATACTACTAAAGTGTTCACGGTGTTAGAAAATTTAGGGTACGTATGCTAGGGTCTAAATCTTAAAACAGGGTGTCAATTTTTTTTTTGAGAATGAAACCAAACAAAAGGAAAAGATGTCAAATATTGTTGACCCTCAAAGTGCAGGCGTGAAGATTCTTCAGCGTAAAATTTAAGGATTTTTTAACAAAGCAACATTTGGTTTTTTAATGAGATAGAATGACTCAGACAAGTTGAAACTGACCGCAAAAGGTTTATAATGAACTTGTGGAAAACTCTGAAAAAGGGATTATTTGACAATAGCTCTTGGATGATTTTTGCTTTTGAAAAGTTCTGGCAAACAGTGTATGATGTGTTCCCAATAAGGTATTACGGAAAAATAATAAAATCATCTCAACACAACATCTGAAACTCACAACTTCTGTTTTTGTTTGCTTTATCCAATTACTTACTAGTGGCTTGTCCAATAACTGAAATAGTCAAAATGATGAGATATTTGATTTTTTTTCTTTCTTTTTTTTCTTTTGAGTTTTTTTTTGTCTTTCTTTTTGA
The DNA here is from genome assembly GCA_963989385.1 of Ctena decussata. NCBI lineage: Eukaryota > Metazoa > Mollusca > Bivalvia > Lucinida > Lucinidae > Ctena > Ctena decussata. The sequence continues at coordinate 86,187,646 of OZ022506.1, forward strand.
CTTTTTTTTCATTTTACCGTATTTATGCAGTTATTAGAAGGGAGTTAATCCTTCCAAAATTACAGCATATATATAAATCGTCTTGTGTAATCATAGTCAGCTATAATATGGGTTTTTCTATTCCAAAACAATCCCTAAGATCTAGATTCATCTTGCCATCTTGTTAGATGAATCTAGATCTTTGATATTGTTTCATAAGGAAAAATCCTGACTAATAACTGAAAAAATATGGTAAAAAACAGTTTTTGTAGACTTTCACAAGATAACTGATAAAAAAATTTTGTTAAGAAGAATAGACAAAAATTCAAATGTCATGACAAGAATTTACTTGTGATTTTAAAACAATAGTGTCAACTTACATGTGACAAAAGTTTTATAAATAGATTGCAGACAGTGAAATCAGAGATATTTTTGTCTTTTTGATTTTTACAAAAGTCAGTTAAAAAATTTAATCTATTTTAAACTTTTCGAGCCATCCCAACCTTGTCTATTTTACTAAAAGTTAAGAAAAGATTGATCTAAGATATGCATAAAAATTTAGAAAATGAAATCTTGGCATGTTTGACTGAAGATACCAAGACCTCACTTTCAATATAACAATTCAAACTTGAAACTTCACAATGAAGATTCAGACAAGACAAGTTGAAGCACCTGAAACTTATCCACTCTGGTTCTTGCATTATCAATACCATTTTTCAAAAAAAAGATGGAATTGACCAAATTCAAACTGGAGGAGACAATTTTAACACTTCAAGCTCCAAAAAATTAAAACAGTTGAATCTGCAAACAGCATAGTTCCAGATGAGGTAGCTCATGATGAGCCACCTCATCTGGATCTACACAGTTTGCCCTCAAGTCTTTGAATTCATAATATAAGCCACAATGCGACTATGCCGATTTTGGCCATGCACTAAATTGGTAGATGTTAGCCTGGATGAAAGATTTTTAGCCACTATGTGACCATGCCAATTTTAGCCATGCACTAAATTGGTAGATGTTAGCCTGGATGAAAGATTTTTAGCCACTATGTGACCATGCCAATTTTAGCCATGCACTAAATTGGTAGATGTTAGCCTGGATGAAAGATTTTTAGCCACTATGTGACCATGCCAATTTTAGCCATGCACTAAATTGGTAGATGTTAGCCTGGATGAAAGATTTTTAGCCACTATGTGACCATGCCAATTTTAGCCATGCACTAAATTGGTAGATGTTAGCCTGGATGAAAGATTTTTGAAATTTTGCAGATCTGATCTGGATACGATATCCAAACAGACTGTACTATATGTCACAATAATATTCTTACAAGACATGAAGACCCTTGACTTCCTGTGTTTGAATCAAGAGAAAAGGGAGAAGCCCCTAATATTTGGGATTCAGCTCAGTTGTGTAACTTGGGTTGCGAGTTACAAACCTTATTTGATCAAGAGCAGCTAAACACTGGTGGTGAGGAAGAGTTAACAGGTGATTTACATAAATTAAATGACTTAGTAAACAAAGTAAATTTGGAATTATGTAATGAAACCAATAACTGGTTCCTGTTTAGCACAGTTAATAAGAATAAAAGCTTGAAAGTCAACACATTAAAGCATTATTAACAAAGGGAAGTTTTGAATTATTTGAACAAATTCTAATATTTTTAAACCGAAATCACCTGCGGTAATTTAAGAGGGAACTTCCAAGACAACAAGGCTGGTCCATGTGCAGGAGCTTATCTGACAGTGCCTTGCCCCTCACATAAAAACTTTAACCAAGACATCTAGTGCAGACAACAATGGATGCTGATGCCAAGGTAACAACTTTTGCACTGGCAAGCAAAAAAAACAAAAAAAACAACCCAGACCAGTATAAGTCCAGTACAAGACTTTAGTATGGCATTACTTAATTTACCAATGTACAATGTTCTAGTAATCATCCAAATGACATATCTGACATTATTATTTTCATCAATCAGATTTGTCATACAACTTTTCTCTAAATTTTACCCCCTTTCTTCCACATCAAAGCATAAAAACGACTATTTTCATACCTTCAAAACCTGTCATTCCAAATTAGATATTCCTAACAATCAAAGATCTCTATACAATCAGCAACCACTTCACACACTGTAAACTTCAGAACTGCATCTCCTACAGTTTCACCAACATTTTCAAGTGTTTCTGATCACTAGATAACTAAAACCCAATCAATGCCAGTAGCTTTGAAATCTGCAGTAGAGTGCCATAACTTATTGACAGACAACTTTTATTTCTTCCCATTTTACTTTTATGACTGCCTTGTTATCATTGCTTTTGCTGATAATTAATTATCTCAATCTTCACAACACTACTAATTACCGTAAACTGCCCTAATTTTTGGGACAAAATAATCATTTTCGGTAATACTCCTAAGATTTATAAGATTTATACAAATCAATTTAAGAATCTTGTGACATATTAAGTATTGCCTCTAAGCAGCAAACAGTGTAGACCCTGATCAGACTGCTCAGGATCTACATTGTTTGCTCATAAATAACTCCACCAATATTTTGGTTTGTACCGTAATAATTAGATTGGCCTTTGATAAGGTGGCATCAAAGGTCTTGGAGGCCTGATACATGTTCATTAGCATTAGTGGTGTCTTTGACAGGTAAGGATGTGGAATAAAGCACCAGTATAAAATACTGAAATTTAAAAGTCATTGTGATCTTGTTTAAAGACTAATTAAGACTGTAAGGTGACATGCTAGAATCATGCGACAAAACTACCGTGTACTTTTGTGTTTTGTTCAAGCAAGCAGGTATGAAAAATGGGGGTACATCTGTCTTTCTTGACTGGCACAATGTATTCTTGCATTTTGCTCAAGGAACCGTGATAATAAAATGGCAGTGCAGATGTCTTTCTTGCATAAGTAAGTTCTTCAAAAATGTGTGTGAAGCATCATTAGAGTAACCCAAGTACAGATAAAGAACTAAAAAGAAGGCCTGATAAGTATGAAAATCAAGTTTTAAACTGATATGATATATCATCATTCTCATTGTAGAAAAAGTGTTTCTCTGAGTTTTATCAAAGAAAAAATTGAAATGCATTCTGGTGGCCCTTCATCATGATTACAATTTCTGACTGGGGTTACAGTGGCAAATTCTCAAATAAACAAATTTTTGCAAACTTAGCTGAGAACAATGGACAATGGGGAGAGAAGTCAGTGCCATGGACGTGAGAAGGGAAGGGCAGGGAAGGTGTTCATAAAATTTAAATGAAACAGTATCAAAAGAGTTTTGGAACCTTTAAACTTTTGGAGCAGCAGTATCAAAAGACAAAAGACACTAAGAATTAAGCCCTGAAGCAAATATCTCGGAAATGGCACAAATGAACCTTTGACACAATGACTCTTGTTCCAATAAGGCACTAAAGCTAATCTTTTCTAATAGAAACCGGTCAAGTTGGCCAGATAGCTAGCCTCTGAGCATGAGCACAACTAGCAGTTTTATTGTGCAATAAAATTACTATCAGGAAAAGTGAGAGTTTCATGGCATTCTTGGGCCATGGCACACACCGCAAAAGTCATAATATTTATCTCCGGCTTCATTTGGTTCCCCGTAATTACCCTAGACATTGGGACGCTTTAATCATGTCAAAATTTGAATATGCTGGTTTTACTTTCTGGAGCTGTGTTAAATAACTGCCAGTCCAATGGCAAATAGTGCAGACCCAGATCAGACTGCTCTTTTAAGAGCAGTCTGATCTGTGTTTGCACTCTTTGCTCAAGCTATTCCAATATTGAGGGTCGTTACGTAGATTCTCAGCCATTCCACTGCGGCTTTTACATATTGCTTTCATTAGAGGTGTGCTGAGGAACTTGGAGGAAACATGACGTTTTTATACCAGAAACACAAATTTCTGCCAGTCTGTTATTAAACAATAATAAACCTGGACATTTCTAGATATCAACACTCACACCTCATCAGGAACATTCAATAAACAATATTCTCTGACATTATCAGGTGTGTACTATGCTTCTTTAGTTAAATTGCTTTGCCAATCCATCTTTCTTCTTCCAGTTTACATTTTGTTAATTTTCTTTAATTTTCTTCCATGATGCTGAGGAATCAATATACAGATTGAAAGCAGACATGGACTAGATAAATTTACACCACTGCTGATGTGATATGTGTACATAATGCTGATGTCGCATGACAAGAAGTTTTGTCAACATGCGGCTCACATAATGCGGTACTGAATACAAAATGGGACCAATCTGGGTTGAAATTCACACAAAGTTTTAAGTGGAGGTCGCATCTTGAGATGTCAACTTTATGAAATTAAGAGCTCTAATTTCAAGGTTCAGAGTTAAAATTGCACTCTGTAGAATCCCGAATTTTCTTAGAACTATTTTTATATGTAAAAACATTATGACAAATTACAACTTGAAGATCCAAGAAGTGGAAAAAATTAACAAATACATTTTATTGCCCCAAATGATCTTCAAAAGATTATAAGTATCACACAGAGATTGTGAATTCTCTATTAGAGTATTACTTAGGCATACTTGCAGCAGCATGCACGTGTTCCTAAAAAATTTTGTTGTTGTTGTTGTTTTACAAAATCCTCCTCTCTCCCTACTGTTTCTTATTTTCTGCTCAATTTCACCTGTACCCCATTTTATCACTCGGTCTTGCACGAAAGCATGCTTACCCTCTTGATTCTTAATTTCTTCAAGAGAAAAATACCTTACCTTAACTATCCATGTCCAAACTCATAATGAGACTAATTATAATAATATTGGCTCCAAGATTTTTTTTTGGTATTTACTGCAATTATTTGGACATCTTACCAATTTCAATAACTACCCTAAAAGTTAAACAAATTGGTTTTATTACAGCGATATGTCAAATATTGTTAGAAAAACTGCACACAGTGCTGACCCTAATCAGACTGCTCCTAAGGAGCCTACACTGTTTGCTCCAATACCTCTGTCCTAAAATTTGTATCAATCTGGCAATATTAGCTGCAAGTTTAAGATTGTAAACATGGTTAATAGCCCAGAAAAAAAGCTTGAGTCTTTAATGGTAGTGACCCGAAGTCCTGTCTCCATTTACAAAAGCATATCTAATCGGTGATCTCTTAAAACAATACATTAGACTAAAAGTTGAAAGTAAAACAAGACAGGATATTGATATGTCACAGGTTTTGACTGATTTATATTTTTGTCTAATAGGCTCAAAGACTTGTAAATACAGTATGCCTTATCAATATGCAAAAATATTGCAATGATTACTTACTGAACAAATATTTTAGAGATTGTTCTTATTTAGACAGATTGTTTTAATAACCTCTATAAGATGCAAAATGTACTTTCAATGCCAATTAAGTTACCCTGCCATGCTCTAACAACTTACAGACTCACACTTCATTCTGGTTTGTACAATTTTGGTCAGATGGATGCTAAAAAGTGTAGTGGAGGTGGCCACACATGCAGGTTTGACTTTTGGCAGAAAAGGTGATGGATGGATACGAAAGGGATTGGATGGATGACATGCAATTTAACATCCTTTTCGATAGTATTTCAGTGATATTACGACAATGGGAGGGTTATAATGAAAGGCTTTATTCTGTTTATGGTTTAACAGTACCCAGTTTATGGTTAAGAAGTCTTCTGCCCCCCCACCCCAAGAAGGAATTGAACCCAGGAACGCTAGACCAGCAGGCAAGTGCTTAATTCATTGAGCTACCATGGCTTAACCCTTTGTTTGGATGTGTCCGTTTCTATTTTTAGGGGTTTCTGGTGAATGTTTTCACTTATACTTTATTTTGCACAGAAATTCCTGTAAGCGAATAGAGTTGACCCTGATCAGATGCTGCATTTTGCAGCATCTGAACTGGGTCTGCACTGCTTGCACATGTACCCTAAACAAGTTTCCAGTCTAAAAAGAATCAAGTTGTGGACTCAATGACAATCTGATGTCAAAGTCAAAGAAAACCACCAGGTCTTCAAATGACAGAACATGGAAAAGAATGAAACAAATGCACTGACGGCTACAAAAACTCCTCAACTGGTGATCTAACCTCAACTGGTGATCTAACCACCATTTTCATCCTATTTCGTTAGTCAACTCCCAAACATTTTTTTTCCCTAAACAATTTAGGGTTATCATTTTCAATCAAGACACTTTTGTTAACTGTCATACTACACATCTCATAAATGACAAAACCTGCCTTTGGGCAGCTGTGAACTGCAGAAACCTGAACCAGCTGGTGCATGTATATGCAGGGGTTTCACTAAAATTTTTGACATCCGGCAGCCAAGGTGAAGTAGGCATGAGATTTTCTAGGTTTTCCCTATTATCTCCTTACAAATTTATCAAAAGTAGCAGGGGGAAAAATGTCTAAATTTGACAAAAGTAGAAGGGGAAAATCCAGCCTCCCGCCTCTTAATGAAACCCCTGTATATGCAGTGTACTGACAAGACAAGAATTCTGGACAAGGAGCTTGCAGATTTTTTCAAAATAACTCACACTTTCTTAAATCTGACTGTATTCATGCACTCTGCCAGAGTTTAACACAAAGCCCATTAATTATGCTGAATACTGTCAGTCATATTTAAAATCATCCTAAATTACATCTTTATTAAGACTTTAAAAGCCTTAACAACCTTCAAAACAACACCTGTAATTAAAGGTTCAAAGGTGAGAAAGGAGTCATCAACAGTCTTTGTTTTAGAAAAGCAACTTTTGTCTTTCAAGTCAAATGACTGTCGCCCAGACTTGATGTCAACATTTTAGAAACCAAAACTACATTGTTTTTCAATCGTTTATGGGGGATTCTCAAATTACAAAGTTCAAATATTGCTAAAAAGTCATCAGAATTTTTTTTCTTTTGTTGAAACTAAGAAAAACTTAGTTGTCATTAATACTATGGTCTTTGTGCAGTTTGTACTATTTCCTACAACGGTGTATGCCTTCTATATGAGTCAAAATAAATTATACCATCATATCCAGAATGATGGATGCCTTGCGATATTACATCTTTTTCAACATTACTTCAGTCATATCAAGATTATGGGAGGACGAAAATGAAACTCTCGCTGTGTGCAATGCAAAACTGTTTGAAGATCTCCTGTAGCTCAGTGGGTTAAGTGCTTGCCTGCTGATAGTGGTATCGGGCCCCGAGGTTATAAAACTTATTTCATGTTTGATTCAGCTGAGCATGAAATTGTCTCTGCTGATAAATACGAAAATGCCAACTTATGTTGGCATTTTCATATTCATAAGCAGAGAAAATTTCGTACTCAGCTAAACTGAGCAAGAAAACAACTGTACTTATCAGTAATTTGCTACTGATTAGCAGGTAAAATTTCATGCTCAGCTGAGTTCAGCATGAAAAAGGTTTTATAAGCTTGGGGCCAGGTTTGATTCTTGATGGAGGCAGAAATATTCTGGCTCCTCAAATTTAGCACAAAGTATTTCATAATGTGCAAGGTATACACTGATGAGGGTGGTATAAAATATATATACCATTGTTTTTTTTTCCATCTGTACATGCTGAAGCATATTGACTATCTTTTTGTACAGGTAGGAGCGGCTGTAGTGTAGTGGATAACACTTCAGACTACCAATCCAGGGGTCACAAGATTGATCCCCTCGCTTTGCCCGTCTTTTGGATGAGACTGTAAACCGAGGTCCCGTCTCCATATGACCTTGTTGTTGGTGGGATGTTAAACCCGAGTTCACTCACTCATCTTGTACAGGTGGGCAAACCATGGTTAAACTATCTTTCACCAGAGTTCAGTCTCCAAATCAGCCAGTCACATCAACTCATCTATAGCCCTATTTTTGACCAGTAGACTTGCCCATCATTATCATTTGGATGAGTCCATTTCTAGTTTCAGGTGTTTCTGATGGATGTTTACATCTTTAGTGTATTTTGCATAGAATTCCTGTAATTAAGCAAGCAGTGTAAACCCTGATCAGATGCCACATCTGAACCCTGTCTGCAATGTTTGCATATGTCCCTAAAAAGGGTTTCCATGCAGTCTTAAAAGGGTTCAAGTTTGAAAAAATGATTTATCATAACAGTATAGAAAATAAAAACAGCATGATAACTACTAAGCACAAAATGTGCAGTACATTCTGTACATAATGCCTCTCACATTCTTTATTTCATCTAGAGTTAATTAAAATAATTAAACTTCGTGACAGATTTTTTTAGTAGCTGAAAGGTCCAAACTGATCACTTCTCTTTATCAGGTTATCAAAGCCCCGCAGACAATACGAGACAATAAAATAAAATAATGGGTTCATGCCATTAAATACAAGCTACAATAGGTAGGCTCGAGTGTGACAGTTATCAGATGAACTGTGGCACATATGTAAATACCTTATGTCCTGTGATAGAAAAGAGTTCTAAGATAATCTCTGCTAATTCTGCTTAAAAACATTGGCTGTGGTGGTGCCCCCACCACCCCCACCCCACCCTGCCCTCACTCCCTAGTTTTGGGTGATTTTTGTTAATCCTTCATAGACTGTGTTGTTGTTGCTGCATGAGGAAATGCACATGCCCTTATTACTGAGCTGTTGGGCATGCACAATTCTGCAAAGCTCCAGATAGGAAGAAGTAACAGGGTTCATTCAGAGACAATCTTTCTTAATACTCAATGAAAACATATGTTGTGAGCCTCCATTAGAACTGTCTTGGCAAGATGGAGGGTCACAATGTAAATTTCTCTACAAAATAAGGAAAATTATCCCTTAATTACCCCTGTCATCCTTTCTTAACTGGAGCCTTGGTTCTGGCAATGTTGCTGGTCACACATTTTGCCTCAACTGCTGGCTGAGTTAAGTCTTTGCTCACTACTTGTCACATAATCCAAAAATTAACTTCAGGATTTTTCATATCAATTTTTTTTTTATAAAATGACAAGTTATGCTGCTCCGCTCACAAGAAAGATGCCACATTCTGCCTGCAGAAGGTCAGGTAGATTTTCCCAGTAACCCCTGTTCTTGCCAGTAACCCCTGTAACTTCCCAGTAACCCCTGTTCGGCGTCGGGACGACGTTGTAACGTGGTCCCGGCGCTGACGAGACGTCATAACATGACGTCATTTGGTGTCGGGCGTTGCATCAACGTTTGGGTGAAAACCACTTTGACGTTGATGCGACGTCGCTGGGTTCTGCGACGTTGTGTGCCCGCTGGTATGATATTGTTTTATAAAAGTTGATAAGTCATAAAAAAAAAAAAAAAAATTAGTCTGGCATAACTACTAGGGGGCGTTCGGACCGAGGTCGTCTCAGCGTCGGTTGTCCCGACGTTGATGCGGCGGCGTTGAGGCGTTGCGATGCCGCTTGATTGTACAAAGTTGTATCTTTTATAATATGTATAACTATCTCTTAAGCTCTCAAGTATCTCAAGTAGAGCCACTCATTTTAATGAAAGTAATATTTATGTGTTTAATTGTGTTTTAAGTCGGTAGGAAGTGTTGTCTTTTATCATCGTTTAATCAGTCTCTCATAGCTCTCAAGTAGAGCCACTCATTTTAATGAAAGTAATATGTTAATATGTAATTGTGTTTTAAATATGTATGAATGTTTTACTTTCTTATGAGGTGAGACTTAAATAAATAAATACCTATCTTGCCCAACTCTGCAAGACAATTGGCTAGATAAAAGTGAAATTATCTTGAAACGGGTGTAAAACACACAAAATAATAATGATAATAATAAATAAATAATAATATGTTACGGGATCTCATTATCACTAGGCTGTGTTCCTAAAGAAGATCCAGATCATGTTTTACTTAAAATAATAATATTGAAATTTTAATGATTTCTACATGACTACAAGGCATAAGGTACATATTCTTACAGCACAACTCACTGATGAACATGAAAATTGCCATAAGGAAGATGAAATCTATGATATATGTATGAAACTAGCCATATGTGGTGTGAAATGAAAAGTGTCTTTGCAGAATTATTGTCACATTAAAGTCCAGGATTTTTAAGCTGATATAAGGAAAGCTGGAAACTGACATTTTCTTCTTTATTTTTTTCCCACAATTAAAGTTGAAGGGTCACTAGGGTTCCCTTATTTATAACCAATTCAAATTAAACATTTTCTTAGCCCATATCCTTTCCTGTTCTTTATCCATCTGTTATTTGCATCATCAATTCCTTGGCCACTGTGACCTGCCCTGCCCCTCCCCATCTAATTTCAGCCCTGCCCCACCCCATCTAATTTCAGCCCTGCCCCACCCCATCTAATTTCAGCCCTGCCCCACCCCATCTAATTTCAGCCGAATATCACCACCAGGGATGGTCAGGAATAGCAGAGGAAAGATGGAAGGCTCTCAGATCATCCCCAAAGCATCTGGGAAGAAATGGGATGATCTCAGTTGCTTTAGGCGATAGGGGACTAAGAGCAGGGCTGTTCCCCTAAAAAATATTAATAAATACTCAAATTCAACTGCTAGAGCCGCTTTGGGGTGGTTGTGGTTGGGGGATGGTGCTGGTATCTTTCAGTACTGGGGCGTCCTACTAATCTGGATTATAGTAGGGCCCTGCGGGCGGAGGTTGTTTGAACATTTTTCTCTCGGCTATCGTATCTCTTTTCTTTCTCCCCCTCTCTGGGAGACGGCTCAATACAGACTGAAATACTGTCTCTCAGAGTTGTTAAACCCATAACAACCAACAAATCAAATCTAGTGCTTCTTTTTCTGTGAGACACACCCTGAGTTGAACAGCTTTATAAGAAGTCTTGCATACCTGGGCCCGGTTGTTCAAAACTAATGACGTCGATAGTTAACGAGACGTTAAAATTTTAAATGTTAATATCTCAAATACACCAATATTTTTAGTTGAAAAAATGTGAGAAAAGCTTCTCACATATTTTCAACAAAAACTATCAGTGTATTTGGCTATGAAGTAGCAAAACACTTAATGAGTTGACCCCTTAATGAGCTCGTTAGGCTAACAATGCGTTGAACAACTGGGCCCTGGACTACCCAGCATGTAGTTATCATTCAGTTGTCTGTACTAAAATTTCACAACTGTCAACCAACTCTGAATCCTTCGAGAGCATCATATTCATTATTTCTAGTAAAATATTTAATTTATTCATTGAAATGTAAAGACAACAATGACAGACAAGTATGATTTCAAGTTGTAAGTTTTCTGTTGGTCAATTTTGAATGCAGATTAACGGCACATGTTGCCATTTATTGACAAATAAGTTAATTGTCACACATGGTGCTAAGCAAATACTATAAGGGACCAAATGACCTTTCTTAATATAGTATTTTATCAACCATAGTCTGTTAACAAGTACAGATTTCACAGAAAGGTTGGTATATGCCTCGCAACCATTTAATAGCTGATGCTTATCAACTACTGCTATCTTTATCAATTGTATATAAAGTTCCATGGCACACAGCTTTCATTCGAAAAGGGAGTAAAACAGCAACTCATCTATTTATCTGTATCCAGTGGTACATTGTGCTGATTAGTGGTACCTTATGCAGTTCTGCATTTTTAAGTTTAATGAACTGCAGTCTACATCAACCTATTTCGCAAAGAGGGAGAAATAAGAGGAAGAAACAATACAGGAGAGGAACTATTGTAAGCATAAAATATAATCAGTAGTACACTCCAATGCCAAAAACTAAAGCTGGTTAATAAAATCATAAATTACTTTTTAAGATCCATGTACTGCAACCAAATTGTAATTTTTAGATGATTTTTGCAACAGATAAATTCCCAAAATCTTTTCTACTGTCACTGAAAAAAACTGTACAACACAAATTAAAACATACATTATTCGAAATTTACATCTGTAGAAACATCTAAAACAAGTCTCCATTATAAATCCAAATGTATGCCATATCCAATGCAATTAAACGATCATGACTAATGTTTTTGTTTTAATTATGATCTTAATCTATCATTTTAACTTTATTTGTTGTGTGACAGCCCATTGTATTGCCAATATTGGAGACCACAATGCAGTCACCTCTGCTCTCCAGGTTTAATATCAATTTTTATATCTCACATAATAATCAAATGTCTTAATCTCTTCATTAGTTGTGGCTGACCGATATCAATCTTTAATATGCGCATTTTTTTTGTTTTCATTATTCTAATATCATGGTCAAAAGGCAAACTACAGGATTTTTCAAAGAAAACCCTTTTTAGTCTCACTTGTGTACAATAAAAATATTTAAACTCACTTCCATTTTTTTAGAACATTTGGATTTTCTCTGAAATGACCTCACTTCTGTAAATGGTAAAGTTTCCTTTCACTTTCTATACATACCCAAAAGTGCAAAAATGCAAGTAACAAAATTAACATCCGCAAAATTAATTTCCAAGCTTATCATATATATTGAGAATCCAAAGACTCGAGGGCAAATAGTGAATCTTCAGATAACTGGGAAATTTCCCATGATGACTATATCAGCATCCCTGACATATTGAAAGCATGGAATGTAGAGAAGTATCCACATGCCACAACTGAAACTTGTAAATCTTAGATGCAGTGACAAATCTGAAATCTTTAAATTAACTTACTGTTTCACTTTTGTTAGAGTTTGTTTCACCTTGACTTCACAGGGACTATGACAAAAGCTCTGCAATACATTTCCCTTCCATGGAGACAAAATTAAGTCTTAAAGCGTGAAAAAAGCAGATGACAAAATTTACAACTGCTATATTTTCAAAACATGTTTTGTCCACCTGTATCATAATGAAAATTCAAAGATTACAGAAAAAACAGTTTAGATCCATCTGGATAATTCGACTTTCATTTTTATTGCTTTAAGGGTTTACATTATGGAGAAGCCCTGATGCCCGCCAAACCTGCTCACAAATTCCATTAATATCTGATGATATGTGCACTTGGCTACGGTACACTCTGCCATGAAATTAAATTGCTTCTTACCATTAACATTGCATGGGTTCTTATCATCAGCATCAGATTCTGAAGACTGCAAGAGCTGGATGACACTTTGTGACAGCTCCTCTACTTCAGGATACTTTTGCCTCCTTACCGGATGGATGATGGATGACTTGTGATTTTACATCCTTTTCAACATTATTTCAGCAATATCAGGACAATGGGAGGATGATAATGTAAGGCTGTGTGCAATGGAACCCTAATTATGTATGAAAAGATTTCCACCTTCAGCCGGAATCAAACCTGGGACCGCTAGATCAGCTGGCCTGTGCTTTACCCACTGAGCTACCAGGGATCCTCTCTTAACTAGAAGAAAATATAGTATTGTTTCAATTATATGAGGTTATGCATCAACTTAATTTAGTTTTCAAGTCAAGCTTAAATTTATTACTCAATCCATTTCAAAATTGCAACATGAGGCACGTTGCATATACACCATGTATAGGAGGCAATGCATACTTCATCTGCTAACCACCTGGCCAGTTAATATGGTTTAATGATGTCAATCAAATCAAAAAAGATTATTACACAGATAGCAGTACAAAACAAATATGAGCCGCGGCACTACAAAACTAACAATGTAGTTGTGCGCCCAGCGCAGACTCAGATCAGCCTGGGTGTCAGCACAGTCCAATCAGACTCTTTGCTAAGCGCTTAAAGGGTAGCAAAGGGACTTAGGTACCTCCAAGCGGACAGCCAAGATTCTGATCAGACTGGGTGGATGCCCAGGCTGATCTGAGTCTGTGCTGGGTGCACAACCACTTTGTTGTTTTTTTCGTGTTGCGGCTCATATGGCAAAATACTGTAATGCTAAATCATTATTAAGGCAAACGATTAGCGGTATCAAACCAAAACAGTTTGGTAATCTTGAAATCTTGTAGATTTTAAAAAGATTAGGGTCTGTAATTGTCCGAAATATTGAGAAATCTCAAAAATTAGTAATAACCCCAAAATTGGAAAAAAGTTGATTTTAGGCAAACTATTTACTGCTCAGAAGGCAAACAGTGCAGACTCTGATCACGAGTCTGTCAAGGTCTACATTGCTTGTCAAAGCATTTCTGCCTAACTACATGTTTGTGAAAGCATTACAAAATATGTTGTTTTTAAGGCCAAATATTTTCTATTACCATTCTAGGTACAAGGCCATAATTTTGTATTTTCCTAAATGAATTATTAATTTTAGTTCTGTTGTTAACTTCACAATTTTCATGGTTTGTTATTTTAAATGTCAATAGCTGAAGCAAGAAAAAACATCTCACGCTGACATCTAAGAAAATAAATAATGCAAATTTTAAAATAATGTTTGTCATATACAGTAGAGTATCTTGGAAAAGAAAATAGAGATCTTGACTTTCTTGGAGGTTGAGTGAATAATTTGGGGATCATTTCAATAGTACATTGATTTGAGGCATTTTGAGCTGGTGCAATGTGAGATGGGAATGTTTAGAAGACTAAATGATTACGTATAAGAGTCTGATCAAAACTCAAAACCAGAAGCAGCAATCCCTCAATAAGCATAATTGGGCAGACTTTCATGGACTAGTCCTTGGGACGACTGGCAATGATCAAATTTATTCTCAGACATAATGTGATTCTTGAAGATATTTTAGTATACTCACTTATCAATGCTAAGAAAATTTCAAAATTTACTGAAAATCTTAATTTTAAACTTCTTTGATTCAGAGTACCCTTCGAGTTTAGAAATGTATTTTTCTACTTATCTTTTGTTTGACATACAGATCTTATAAAAATCATTTATTAATATTTAATCACTATTTAAGCTGCTGAGGGGTAAAAATATGCATGTCCGACTGTGTGGGCCCAGACTATTATTTTTAGTCCACTCATACTTGTTTAATAAGGCCACAGTCCCTTGGTACCACAGGCACATTAATTTAGTGTGTGTGTTGATTTTTGCATGCACATGCACTGCGTGACACTGCACTGTTTCAATGGATGCAGACTTAAATATAGAAAGCTAGCATGGTCAGTCTGAAATAAGGCTACCCTTCAAGATCTGTCTGCTATTACAGAACTGTAAGTTTAGGCATGCATTTCAGGTTAGATTAGTGTTAGTTTAGGGTAAGTCTAAGGTTTGGATGTCTGTGTTTAGAGGTAGACAAATTCTAAAACAAATTCAGTTAATTTATCAATTCTATGACAGATGACCACATACTATAGGTTACTAGACCAATGTTTATACAGGTTCCTTATCCAAAACCTCAACACAATTAAGATATGGTAACCACATTACTCTACCCACTATTGACAGAAATACAATGACGGAATTCCCATCCTGAAATTAAATCTATTCTCTATGAGCAAGCATAATTAATTATGAATTAATATATTGTAAATTGGTGATAAATCTATTGTGATTTTCATTCATTATTAATGTAAATGTTTACCTGCAAAAATCAATATGGTATCATCATTTAAATTTCATTGAACTTTGCATGTATATCCAATAAAAGGTAAAGGTTTCCCATAGCCTTTATAGTGGCCATATGGGCAGTGAGGGTTCGAGGCCCATTGTATCTTGGGCACGTCAAATAAAATGCAGGGCTCATCCCTCTCCTTTACTGTCTTATCCTTAGCTGATTTGAAGAAAGGTACCCATTTATTGCTGGGTCGGCAGAAAAGAGTTTTCCAGTCACTAGTTGACTCAAGCTGGGATTCAAACCCTTGATCTTCTGCACCATAACCAAGTCGCTATAACTATTTGATCACAGAGCCTCTTGTATGCTTAACTCTTTAAGTGGAAAAACTGAAAATAGTCAAGTTTGTACACAGTCTAGATCGAGATGAGGCAGCTCAAAATGACGGCATTGTTTGCCCTCTAGACTTTGAATTCTCAATACAATACAGCATGAATGAAATATTTTTTTTCAAATTTTGCTGGAAAAACTTTTGCCATCTACTCGTTTTACAGCTTACAGGGTTCATGCAAAAGTGACCAGTGCAGGGATGGATGAATTATTTTGGTTTTCTGGCATTTTCAGCAGTCTTTTAGTAGTTTTGTGCTGATAACAAGATTTCAGAGGTTGCAGAAGAACCATGACCTTGGCCAGACATGAACCCACAAACCCTGGATTATAAGCCTTGAGAATTTAACCCCAGACCAAAACCCCAGTCAAAAGAAAATGTCACAGAAACTTCATGTACTTTAAAATATACAAAATGCATGTGCCTTGTCAGACTGGTTTATATTTGTCACTAAAAATGCATGTGCCTTGTTAGATCTATATTTGTCAACATACAATTCATGTGCCCTGTCAGCTCTATTTATATTTGTTGACAGAAAATAATATGACCTTAACAGATCTATTTATATTTGGCAACAACAAATGCATGTGCAATTTCCATTCTATTTATATTTGTTGACAAAAAAGAAATACCATAATAGTAAACCTGTTTTTATTTGTGGACACAGAATACTAGCTATTTAGATTTGTCAACAGAAAATGCTTGTAGTAGTATTTCAATTCTCATATTGACGTTGTCCCCGCACCTCAGCGGAACGAATCCATCGCCGCAGTAACGGGACGCAGAGCGTCCGTCCATAGAACAAATGCTTGTCATGTCAGATCTACTTATATCTGTGGACAGAAAATGCTACTACCTTGTTAGACCTGCTTTAATAGTTAAATGTATGTGCCTTGTCAGATCTGATTATATTTGTCTACAGAAAATGCATTCTTGTTAGATCTGTTTACATGAGTAGGAAGAAAATAGATCTGTTCATATTTGTTGATAGAAAATATATGTTCCTTGCCAGATCTATTTACATTTGTCACTTGTCAGTTCTACTTATATTTCTTACCAGAAAAGGCATGTGACAGAAAATACATGTGCCTTGTCTGACAATGCATTTGACTTGTTAGGCCTATTCACATTCGTCAACAGAAAATACTTGAAAACTTGTAGTCATTATGGAATGCAGTTCAGTTATAAAGACAGCTTTTGATTTCATTATCCACTCATGGCCACCAAAATCAGCAAGACAGTAACTTATTGGTAGAAGTCAAAGAACCAGAAATTCATAATGTCCAGATTCCTGAAAATGCTGATCAAGCATGGAATAAATTGAGATTTATGTTTTCTTTCTAAAACTGGGCAGTTGCAAGTTTGATTCCCTTAGGAAATAATTATTCACACTAAATCACAAACTTAAAGCTATCTTGCTGAGTAATTATTGCCCTTTACAGAACTCTTCAATGAATCTGACCAAATCATTCAGATTAGAGCACCTCATTTGCATAATGTCTGTGTTATCTTCATTAAATTCACCACCTCCCAATTAATTGTCATCTAATTTGCATAATCACACTTTCCTCAAGTTGAAGCACCTTGACCAATGACTGATGAATCTAATTCAATTGATTATCATGCATTGAGCATTCATTATTACATAAATTAACAGTGAATGATGACTTCAGCCTTTCCTTTGTCATTTGATATAGGATGAAAGTTTTCATCATGCTTTCATCAAGATTTGTTTAAACACTATTTAAACCTTAAGCGCAAAGACCCCAAGCTTCAGGACGAGAAAACAACATGCTGGCTCCTTTCGAGCCAATTCACCTAAATGTGCATTGTAATGTCTAAATCTGGTCCACTGGATTTATGGGTACACCTCCACAATTTTCAGCACATTTTACAAAGGGAGACAACCTCTGCATCTTCCTGTTTGCTTCCCTGCATGACATGGCCCTTAAAGGAAAGAATTTGCTCTTCTAGGAGCAAATTCCTTCCTTTAAGAGCTGACCCACATTATGAAGGGAGGCAAAAATGAAAATGGCAAAGTTGCTCCTCCTGTAGAAATATCCATTCAATTTGAATGAAAACATTCAAATGTGGACTTCAAAGTATTGATTGATTGATTGTTTTGGGTTTAACAGCCCTTTGAGACAGTATTTCAGTCTATATCGGGCCGTCTCCAAGAGACAAGGAGAAAGAAGAGAAATGATAGACGTGAGAAAAAAAACGTTCAAACAACCCCCACCCACACCTACTGCAAGGACAGTAGGCCCTTGCCCTACTATTATCCAAATCAGTAGGACATCCTGTCACTGGAAGTTACACGCAGCACCATCGCACCACCGACCACCCCCGGACATCGAAGTAATAGCAACAGCAACTCTCCCTGTCCTTTCAACTAGGAATCTAAAATGACTAGCAAGCTAAATTGATTAGCAAGCAAAAACACCTTGCAAGCTAAAATGACTAGCAAGCTAAAACCACTAGCAAGCTAAAACCACTAGCAAGGTAAATTGACTAGCAAGCTAAAACAACTAGCAAGCTAAGACCAGTAGCAAGCTAAGACCACTAGCAAGCTAAAGCAAGCTTAAACAACTAGCAAGCTTAAACGACTAGCAAGCTAAAGCAAGCTTAAATGACTAGCAAGCTAAATTGACTAGCAAGCTAAAATGACTTGCACGCTAAATTGACTAGCAAGCTAAAATAACTAGCAAGCTAAACTGACTAGCAAGCTAAACTGACTAGCAAGCTAAACTGACTAGCAAGCTAAATTGACTAGCAAGCTAAAATGATTAGCAAGCTAAATTGACTAGCAAGCTAAAATGACTAGCAAGCTAACTTGACTAGCAAGCTAACTTGACTAGCAAGCTAAATTGACTAGCATGCTAAAACCACTAGCAAGCTAAAACCACAAGCAAGCTAAATTGACTAGCAAGCTAAAATGACTAGCATGCTAAAACCACTAGCATGCTAAAATGACTAGAAAGCTAAATTATACTATTATGATTTTATGATAGTGAACCAAACGTAATCTACTATTTGCAACAAATTGTCATATTTAACATGTAACTTTGGGACGCTTGTGCCCTAAATGATGGGAGTAATTATTACGATTTACATGGGTTGTTAACCACTATAACCAACTTTGATGAAGATATCTAGGTGTTTAGTTCAGAACCATGACGCTATTTTACCTATAAAATCCGTAACTGAGTTGCGACTCTTACAAAAGTACTTTGCAGAATGTCATTATGTGAACAGAAAAGACACAGATCAGCTTGCATATTTGTGTAATATGAACAGTGTCTTCCATGTTCTAGGCAACAACATTTTTTCCCAAAACATTGATATGTGGAAAACTGAACACAAACACTGATCTCATGTTTTGCTGTTCTGAAAATCACAATACATCTTTTCTTGTGGGGAAGTTCAATGATTATGAAATAAAATCCTTCAGTGGCTGATTTTGGATAATGATGTTTTTCGTTTTTAATTTTAATACCATCTGATAGTTCAACTTTCGGGATTTTACAATATGAAAATCAAAGGATTCAGCAAGATTTAACATTTTGCTGCAAACCGAAATCTATTCAAATTTTATGAGGATGAAAGCCAAGTTAATCTAAAATTACTAAAATACTCTCTGGATCAGAGCAGACAGGCAAGAAAACAGTGTGGACAGTCCTAGAGGAGCAGTTTGATCTGGGTCTGCACTGTTAACTATTTTCCAGCTATTTTTGAAATGTCACTTTGTACAAATGCTACTATAGTTACACCACTTGCTTTACATTAACCCATTCAATGCACTGAAGTAGAAATACCCATGAAAAGGACATTGCAAACAGTGTACAACTACACTGATCTACACTGTTTGCCTAAAATAATGGATTTTTTTTTTCTGAAGTAAATTTAGTAAAACCAAATAAAAGTATACCTGACACCCCTCAAATTTGAAAATGGATCTGTCAAAATAGTACAGTAGGAGAGTCCAATCAGAATCAACAGGTTAATATAATGTGGCAATATTTATGGAAATTCTGTCAACCAAATATTACTCTAATTCTGATAATCTAATATTACTCTAACTCGAAATGCATAAATTTAAATATACCGTAATCGACCCATTTACCGCACATGCCCCTATAACCGCACACTAAGGCCATTTCTGGAAAATCTGCCCAAGCGCACACTAATTTTCTTTTTGAAACTCTCACAAAACCCAACAACTTAATAGCATTTCTATTTCACCAGCGAACTCGAGGCTTCCGTATCATTTTCTGTCCCTTGAAATGTATATACACAAAGTATTTCCAGTCCTTCTTCATGTTGCCTCTTTCCAGTCACCCTATAATTAATTGTTTAGAGTGTGCGGTTATTAGATACATTTTTAACCTTACATTTTCGTTGTAATTTTGAAAAAGTTAAGCGCACGGTGCGGTAATTGGGTCGATTACGGTATATTATTCAAGCAGCAATATGTCATAAATCACCACTTATCTATAATCAGAATCTAAAATATATTTGAGGATCCTCTAATCTTTTTAAATTAACTTTTTCACGCTGTCTTTGCCACCGAGGTTATTTCATGGTCTTAAATTTTGAATGCTTTTTTTTTAAGGTTTTCATTAGGTCAGCCTACACTTTTCATTGTTGTTGATGATCAGTAGCTCCTTCTTTTTTGTACCCGTTTTGGAAAAAAATGGACATATTATGTCATGGCGCTGTCCGTCGGTCTATATACGTTCTTGTGCCTGCGGTAACTCAGAAACCGTTTGAGATATCTTCATGAAATTTTATAGAAATATGTATTAGATCAAGACAATGTGTCAGGCACCAAAAGATTACTCCCCCTTTTTTAGTTTCTGAGTTATGTCCCTTTAATATTTTTCCAGACTAGTCATGTCCGTTTAATATTTTTCCAGACTAGTCTTGTGTGCGCCGTAACTAGATAACCGTTTCAGATATCTTGATGAAACTTCATAGCAATGTGTATGCCAAATCAATAAAGGTAAAGGAAATAGAATATTTTTTATTAAAAGATACATTAAAGGAAATAGAATATTAAAAAAAAAAAAAATGCATTTCCCATGGGGGGGGGGGGGGACAAGATACTTAACAGCTGAAAAACTGACAAGTGGGTGAGGTACTTACACGATTTGCTTCTTAAAACCTGGCTAAAATCCTTATTATTTCAGAATACTGAATAGAATTAGTAACTGTAATGTGTACACCAATTCATGCATATTCAGTAAACAAGATTTCAATATACTGCAAAAACTAAAAACTGGAGTTATTAAAGAGATTGAAAATTTCTCCTACCCCTCTAAATAAAATCAGAATATGATAATTCGAAATCACTGTTAAAACTCCTTAATAATGCATATGTCTATGTATTAATGCCAAATATTTCCACCTCTGCCCCCTGAGAAAGCTGCAATAATGAGTTGAAAATAGAAAAATTTGCACAGATACTGTCAGAGGTCCTTTCCAAATCCATATGGATCTAAATTTTGCAACCATTATGTATACATGGTATTTTGCAACCTGTTCAATTTGGCTCCCACTTCAATCAGTGCCAAAAATGGAAAATTTATATCTGAATAGATCCTGAAGTAGTGAATCATAATAAACAGTCTCATCTGGATTTACACTGTTAGCCCGCTTTTCATTGAAATTCTCAACATAAAACTTTTTCTTTTAAATTTTGCAGATGTAAATTTTGTAGTCTGTTTGGCACTTTTAGGTTAACTTTGTCGGGGAAAATGGAACTAGCTGCATCTTCAGAATGCATTATACATAATACAGTTTCACTTTTATACATTTACTGTATTAATTCAATTAAATGCCCCTGCTCTAATAAACGAACCCTGCTTCTTTTCCAAAAACAAAATGTTATATTAAACTTGCATAATTTCCTGTTTACTTCTCTGGATAAGATAGCTCTTTGAAATGATATCTCCTCTTACAGGAAAGAATTTGCTCCTAGAGGAGCAAATTCTTTCTTCTAAGAGTTGACCCCATCCCTACTGAGAAGACAGGCAAAAAAAATAGTCGAGTTACTGCCTCTGAAAGTATACCCATTTACATTAACCCTTTTTAGACCGGATACCTGTTTTGGGGACATTATGCAAACAGTGCAGACCCAATTCAGACGCCGCAAAATGCGGCGTCTGATCAGGGCCTACATTGTTTGCTTGCAGGAATTTCTATGCAAAGTACAATCAAAGTGAAAATATTCACCAGAAACCCCTAAAACTAGAAATGGGATTATCTGCATGATAAGAATGGACAAGTCCACTGGTCAAAAAAGGGTTAATACAGTCAACACTGTTTATTAGAAGTATTTTGGCAGTGGCTGTTCACTACAATTCTGGCTCTAAATAATGCCCCCCTTTCGTAAAATGCAACCCCCAGGGGCGTTTAATAGGATTGATATGGTATTTATTTCATATGTAGCATCTGAAACTGAAACACTCACCTATCTTTAAGAAAATTTTATGTCCAAAACTAATAATCACAAAGAAAATGTCCTTCAAAAAATTCTTTTTGCAACTAATTAAAAGTAGTCAACAAATTAAAATTAGTCAACAATTACAATACTTGAACAATATGATCCCAGACTATAGTTTAATCGGAAGAAGTAATAATAGCTGTCTAAACACTTGTATTCTATTGACAGAGGGAAAATTCAATAGTAGAAGAAAATCTACTATAAGCTGCAGCTATCAGCGACTATGCTCCACTGCCTCATAAAGTAAGCTCCTCCCCTCTGTATCACATGACTGATTACAGAGATGAGTAGAAAATAAATCGCAAATGATCATGGATGCAGAAAGTTTAATAAGTATGAAATCAATATTGCTTAATTTGAACATAAATTTTAAATTCAGTGTAGTTTATAATCCGGTAAGTATAGGATGATAGTAAGAGATTTCATGTGTTTGACAATTATTTAGAGTGATATTGATTTTCATTTTGTTTTTCCTAAAGAGTTTACTTTAGTTTCAAGAAATTTTGATAGGCAGCTCAATTTGTTTTCTTAAAATTTCTAATATTATTCTCACAGAAGTTTCAGTGATATTTTATAAAGTGGAGGGAAGCAAACTGTTTAAATACTATGGCTAAAATGAGTAAGTAACGTTTTCCCTTCCCTATCCTATGCTACCCATTCCTAAAAGCTTAAGGCATAATACCCATCCTTTTTACAAAGGTGAACAATTTTTTAGACTTCCTGGGAAAACAGCATGCCGTTAGTGAGCCTAAAGCTTTTGGAATGACAAAATTTAAAGACAGAATGACAGCCAATTTTCTTCACTTTTCAAAAGCATGCATACTTCAAACTTAGAGGAGTTGAAAAAGATTTATACAACAAATGGACATAAAATGTCAGAAAGTATAATCCCCCACAATAACCGTCATAGTAAAACTCAACCTCAATGCCTGTGCCACAAACTATTTAATAGCTGTGCTTTAATGGCACAAATCCATGCATTAACAAGGCCATTCGCTTACTGATAATGTCCAACTTTGCAGCTTTTCATATGCAAGTTTCAGAGCTATACTCCATCAATACTGAAGCAAGTGGGTAGTTTGTACATGCAGTTATTGATAAAAGACTTACGAGTTACAGAGTCACTAGTTTGCAGGCCTGCGGATTCAAATACTGTATACACTGAGGAGCAGGCAATATCGAAGTGAAAAATTTAGTGAACACAATTCTGACTTGTCATCTGCTGGTAAAGGTTTGACAAATATTCACACTAGCTGACCATGGCCTGAAATGAGGATTTTTGTAGAAATGCATCATGCATGTAAGAAACTGGTGTTGAGGTTGAAAAATAATGCCTAAACAGTTTCGTTATTTTCATAGCACTGTAGCTGAATTTATGCAATGATAGCAATCAATAAAAGCACCGCAGGCACTGCATGATACCCCGCCACTGCTGTGCATCCTAACTTATTTTTTGAGATATATAATAGCTAAAGAGCCACAGAACTGAGATAGACAGAGATATGATGTCCTTACTGTAAATAAATATTAATATAAACCACCCAGCATTCTGACCAGTGTAGATTTAGATCAGGCTGTAAAGCATTTCTTTGAGCTGAGAGACTCTGTTTCCTATTCTATGGTGTTAAACATATCAGTGAAGTTTCATTCAGATATTCCATATAGTATAGGAACTACATTTTTCAGATCTATCAAGGGGGAATACTCATTAACTGGAAAGGTAAGAGTGATGGTTCTTTGTCACAATATGTAACCTTTGATGTGAAACATACCTATGAAGTTTCGTTCAGATATTCCATATAGTAAAGGAACTACAGATAAAAAAACGTTTTTCAGATCAATCAAGGGCGGATAACTCACAAACCAGAAAGATCAGAGTGACAGTTCCTAGTCACTATATGAAGCCTTTGATGTGAAACATATCTGTGAAGTTTTATTCAGATATTCCATATAGAAAGGGAACTACAGGTCAAAAACCATTTTTCAGACCTATCAAGGGCAGATAACTCATGAACTGGAAAGGTAAGAGTGATGGTTCTTTGTCACAGTATGTAACCTTTGATGTGAAACATATCTGTAAAGTTTCATTTAAATATTCCACATAGTAAAGGAACTACGGGTAAAAAACATTTTTTAATTCAATCAAGGGCGGATAACTCACAAACGGGAAAGGTAAGAGTGACGGTTCTTTGTCACAATATGTTACCTTTGATGTGAAACATATCTGTGAAGTTATATTCAGATATTCCATATAGTAAAGGAACAATAGGTCAAAAACCTTTTTTCAGACCTATCAAGGGGGGATAACTCACAAACTGGGAAGGTCAGAGTGACGGTCCTTAGTCACAATATGTAACCTTTGATGTGCAACATATCTGTGAAGTTTCATTCAGATATCATGAACAGTAAAGGAATAACAGGCCAGAAACCATTTTTCTAATAAGAAAAAGGGCAGTAACTCCGTTAAAAATGGACGGATTTTGCCCATTAACAATCCCATACCACTCATCGCCGATAACAATATGTATGCAAAATTTGAAAAAATTCCGTGAATAAATACTCAAGTTATCGATCGGAAATGGTGAGCACGGACGGACGGACGGACACCGAAAGGTATAACATAATACCCCGCCACTAAAGTGTGGCGGGGTATAAAAAAGGTGTTTATTGCATTAACATTTGCCAGGTCCCTTGGGAGCTGTTGACAACAGCTTCTTTTGGATCTGGCAACTTTTAAAGCATGAAAAAAAATGCCTGAGCTCTATACTGAAAAAAAAAATAAAGTTCTCATGCTTTGTTGCATTTTTACATTGATAAGCATTAAAATAAATGTGCATGAAACTTCAAACAAAATGTGATAAAGATCAATTTCAAAATGATAATTTTCGAAAAAAGTTTTGCTCCTATCTTCAAACTGCTATAAAATTTTTAAATGAAGTCATCATCAGGTGTAAACGAAGTGTCAGTATAAATCATAATGTTTATTTCCTCTTTCCATGTCCTATTATTACAAGCCCATCTTCCATCTCATTTAAGGTAAATTGTGTCATAAAAGACGTTTTTAACATTACATCATAAAACATGAAAATGTCATATTTAACTATAAATGACAACTCAATTTCACTGAGCAATTTGTTACGCCACCCCTGCATGTCATCTAACTGTTTGTCTGATATACTGAATGCTGTGGTTTTTGCACTCAAGCTTGTAAACTTCATTTTGATATATTTTGAAACTCATTTACATAAAAATCTACTTATGCAGCATAGGTCAAATCATCAAAGAAAAGCATTTAACATAATTTTTCGAGAAAAAAAAATGAAATTTTGAGGATAAATATTTTCATGCTCTTTTATTTTGGATCTTAGGATCGCATGAGAACCACCTCCTGTGATCAGGGCTTGAGGTTATAAAACTTGTGAATAATCTCAAACTCAAAATAAAGCACACTGATTGGCTGCTTCCGAGCATGAGTATGATCTCATACTCAAAATAAAGCACACTGATTGGCTGATTCCGAGCACGTGCTCGGAAGCAGCCAATCAGCGTGCTTTATTTTGAGTTTGAGATTGTACTCAAGTTTTATAACATCAGGACCTGTCCTTATACAAAACAGCTCCCCTGACACTGCATTGCCAATCACATAAAAGACTTTCAGGTAAAGTGGGATACCAATGCAGAAGCAGAAGCTGTAGTGAAAGTAACAGCTCTTCATGTACTTTTGTACAGGGAAGCTAAAAACTTTACACAATTTACCAAACAATGTCAAACTATGAGTGGGGTAAAAGGGAATTTAGTACTTTTTTCTGTTTTTAATTTCTTTAATATTAAAACTCTTGTTTTTGAATTTCTCCTGATATGCCCATTTTTTTTTATTATTTTTGCACAAAAAACAAACAAACAGAAAACATAATTTTGGGACCTCTAATAAGAAAACTCCTTGAGATGCCAAGGTGTTTTCCAAAGAAATTTTTTTTTAAATTTCAGATGACTCTACATAGAGAAATCTTCCCCAACATTTTGATGTATCCCCATGATTCACATCCTTTGTAAATGTCCCACAACTTCATTCTTGAATAGTCCAGCTAATATGTTGTATTCATGATGCTTAATAGGTTTTATTTGAACAGATGTTTTATGTATTAAATTGATTTATGTTTTAAATTTCTATGTAATGATTTTTACTGCTTGTACCATACATCAATCATAAAAATTTGGACACCCCCAGACATTTCTGTAATAGACTCTTATGTCTATGGATCTAGACTGGTCCATTTATCTTATTAGGGGGGTATTTTCAACAACTGTTGGCAGGAAGTGTAGACCATGATCAGACTGCTCCCTGAGCAGTCTGATCTTGGTTTACACGTTTTGCTCATGCAAATGAGCGAAATATTTAGAATAAAGTATTGGGGCAGATAACTCTGAGTAAACACTGCATGATGAAATTTACACTGCTTGAATTTCCATCCCTGTCCTTTGGATGTATTACTGCATTGTGAAATATACTGTCCCATTTTACGAACAACTATGGTATTTATTTTAGATGTCCCAATTTTTAGAAGTTTAGCAGTAATGAAATTGGCATAAATGATGGCTAAGTACACACCCTATTATGACAAAAAGACCATGGATTTTTCTTTGTAAAATCTTAATGTTGGCAGCATTTATTTGCAAAAGAAATAATTTTCGTAAATATCAGAAATTTGAAAACCTTAATTAAGATATTAAATACATGTTGAAAATATGCAAAGTAGATGGGTTTTTAAAGAGTTCATGCACATTTTTTATATATTTAATTTTTGAGGCCCACAATTAAAAAGCTTTTAAAAATTAATCATAATGGCTATAAATGTAGATGATTTCTATTAAAACAATTTTATATCATAAAGTGATAAAACTATATTACACTTTTAGTGCTATGGACTTGTATACAAGTTATGGAAAAATATTTATATTCTATAGTTATGATGGTAGCCCAAGAGGGCCATAAAAGCAAATTTGAGCTCTTTGTCCTGGTATCCCCATAAAATATTGCTGAATCTCATAAGAAAAAACATTCATGAAAATCATTCAATGGGTTAAGGAGATATGCAGGGGACATGAAAAATTAATGGATGCACATATGGATAGATAGACAGACATATAGACAGATGGATGACAGCCACAACATAATAGAACCCTCCACAACAGGCGTATAAAAGGTAAAGGTTTCCTATAACCTAGTGGCCACACGGGCAGTGGGGGTTACAGAGCCACTGTATCTTGGGCACAGCATATAAAAGGCAAAGCCCAGCCCTCTTCTTTCACTGCCATATTCTTTCCTGATTTGAAAAAGGTACCCATATACTGCTGGGTTGAATAAGGAAGTTTTCCTGTCACTGGCTGACCAGCCACTCGATCAAGTCCCCATGGTCCCAACTTCCCCATCCCCCCACCCCACTCCCCTACCCCCAAAAGTTTGCATATGGTTTCGAACTGACTATTCAGAAACAGTAGTACAGCATTATGTCTTGATAACAGTAGCCAGGATTTTATATTGGTGAAAACACACTGAAAATTTCTAAGTTTCTAAAGCCCACCATTTTGCTACGCACAAATTTTTGAGCTTCAAATTCTTCATGCACTTTTTTTATCATATCAAAAATATCCTTAAAGCTATGCACTATAAACTGTGGGAAGAGTTGGCCCTATATTGGTAACAAACACTGAACATTTTCAAGTTTTGTTAAAACCTTCCCAGCAGGCACATGATGTTGTAATGACGTACTGACATCAATTAGAGGTGCAACGATTCACTTCGATGCATCGAAAATCCGGTTCACAAGGGCCGATTCGATTCCGATAACAACTCCACTATTTTCGATTCGATTCACAATCCCCCGCATGGGCCCTCAATTAAAACGGAAGTCTGTGTTTTAGACCCGCTCTTAATATTATAACGCTGTTTATAACGTAACGTCCGATTGGTCAGTAATAATTAGGCCATCCAATCAATACGGGTGTTTCGTTTCCTTATAGGTAGGGTTATCAAAATGGCGTCTAACGATGACTCGCAGAAACCTGTGCTCAAAGATGCACCCCAAAGATAAATAGAAGTGTAAATATAACAAAATAAAGTGATAAACATGATGAATTAAGGTAGCATAAAATCAATCATGAATCGAATCGAATTAATCGAATCGAGGTGTCTGAAATCAAAATCGAATCGAATCGGTCGTTGGGTGAATCGTTGCAGCTCTAACATCAATGTGGTGTAATGACGTTGCATCGAAGTCAATACAACATCATTTCGACCTCATGTGCCCACTGGTTCAATCAGATTTTCAGTATGTCAGCAACATGTGTGCAACTGTTCAGGCTGATTCATTAACCCTTTTTTGACCAGTGGACTTGTCCATTCTTATCATTCAGATAATCCCATTTCTAGTTTTAGGGGTTTTTGGTGAATATTTCCACTTTTATTGTACTTTGCACAGAAATTCCTGTAAGCAAACAATGTAGACCCTGATCAGACGCCGCGTTTTGCGGCGTCTGAACTGGGTCTGCACTGTTTGCATAATGTCCCCAAAATGGGTATCCGGTCTAAAAAGGGTTAAAAACTGTAAGAGGAGTTGATTACACAAGCTTGCTGCCCTGGATTAATAACAAACACCGAATCTTCCAAACCCCTTAATTTTGTCAGAAATTATCTTTTAATATGTTTAAATCTTCGTGCACATCTCAAATAAATCTGAAACTTGTGTAAAAAGTTTCACATTGAGACTGTTATAACTGTGGCACAAAGATATTGCAGGATGCATGAACTGACAATGTACAGCTTAAGCATTTGAGCCGCGACTCAACAAAACCAACAAAGTGGTTGTGCGTCCAGTGCAGACTCAGATGATCTGCCCCGTCTGATCAGACTCTTCGCTTCAGCATTTAAAAGGTAGCTAAGGGTCTAAGCTACCTCCATGGGGACAGCGAAAGCTCTGGTCAGACTGGGTGGATGCCAAGGCTGATATGAGTCTGCGCTGGGCACACGATCACTTTGTTGGTTCTGTCCTGTCGCGGCTCATTTGTAATACATATCCTAACACTTTAACCCTTACCCAACTAACTTCTGAAGAAGACTTTTCCAGATTCTGTAGCTGTCAAATCCATTCTGAGACCTGCTGGCTAAATGGCCTTTGCAGCAGAGACCTGGATGTTGACTCAGTTTTTTCATCTGGAAAAAGAGGGGAAGAAAACATAAGGGCTTTACAGTAAACAATGAAATCATTGCTAACAGCTTGATTCCATAAAATTTAAAGCACATAATGTTTTAATGTTCCTAACCAGGACATGGTTAACCTTGGACACCCTTCGCATGACCACTTTTTTCAGCTACCCAAGGGGGTCTTGATATGGCAAGTACCTCACCTACCATAAACATTAAGGTACATAAACCATTCCTATCATGATCTCTTCCATTACCAAATTTGGGCATGTTCATTTATCTTTTAGGGGGTGTTTTACTGAAGACAATAGTTGGCAAACCCTGCAGACCCTGATAAGTCTGACCTGGGTCTACCGTTTGCTTTGGACTTCAGTCCAAATATTTGCTTTGGACTTCAGTCCAAATATTTGCAACCAAAACTTTAACAATGTTCCCTAAATTTTTCAATCAAAGCAGAAAAATTCAACCTCCCTATAAGAACTACATGCTAGAGCTAACAATGATACTATTCATACAGAAACTATGGGACGTCAATTGATTCTTGTGTTACGATTTAAATGGCGAGTTCCCAACATCTGAAGCATGCTGGGAAATCTTCTTAGATTCTGCGGGATTTTAAACGGTGTAGCGATCTGTCAATTAGTGAGAGTTGAAGATGGAAATTAGAAGTTAAGTTGTATAAGGAGAGGTTTTGAAAGGGGCGGAGTGTTACGCTAATTAGATCAAAACTGAATCTGAAGCTTTACAATTAGTTTTCTCTTTAATCTCAGATTGATCTTCATGAAATCAGTGCTCCAGATCAGAAGGGATAACATAGATAATTTCGGGATAATTATCCATATTTCTCCACAAAAACATATTTTGTGACCCATCATTAGAACCGTCTCATCGAGACGGTTCTAATGAGGGGTCACAACATATGTTTTCATTGAGAAATAAGCAAAATTATCTTTGAATTATCCTCAATACCCTCTCTTATCTGGAGCTCTGAAGAAATTTTCTTTTATGACAAAGCTTAGTTTAAGGACATGCTATGGAATTAAAGAGACATTATAATCATTAAATGTCATAATGCTTTGAATGGTGACATCACTAGGAAACTACTGTGCAATATTCTGCAAAGATCTGGGGAAATATGGAGCAAGAGTGATTTTGCATTTTTCTGCACAAAAATGTTATTTTGAATCAGAAATGTGATCAAAATGCTTCAACTATGGTGGAACTCCGTAGGCAATGTGGCATATAAGTTTGTAGGAAAAGAAAAATACAATGAGGAGTTCAAAATTTCACTACCCATATATTTGAACTTTGTGTATGCAGTGTTTTGTCTTGTAGTCTTTAATGCCACCTGCATGTGGCCTGAAAAATGATCAGTTTAATAAAGATTTGGTCTGTTCTGTTTAGATACTGGTATAAAATATTGTAGGGAAAAAAATTACAATGATGACTTCAACATTTCACTTCCGAAGTATTTAAACTTTTCTTATGCACATAATCTTATGCAAATCTAGTTTCATTAATGCAAAACAAGTGGGATAAAAGCACAACTTTTTTTCTTATTTATGTTTGAAAGTGAAACAACAAGCATATATAACCAGGTGTATCAACCAGTGCCATGACTAGAAATAATTTTATTTTATTAAGTAACGTTTTGTAGGTCACTGTTTAAAATTTGCGGCAGAAAATTATGAATCACAGGGATTGTGTGACTGTCTCCCATCATAGTCATGAGGATAATACAGCATTTCTTCAGCTGTAAGACAGGTCTTTTTCCCCTCCCAATGCAATCCCAAAGATCTAGATCCATCTTACAAGATGGATCTAGATCTTTGGGATTATTTTAGAAGAGAAAACCTCATTTCACTGGTATCACATAAGACTGATTTACATATTTGGGTTAATTTTGGAAGGCTAAACTCCAATCTTATAACCAAATAAAGACAGTACCAATTTGCTTACTTGTGGAATCAACTGATCTGGTACTAAGCAAAGTGGCTGTTGACCAAGAATTCAGTGCAAAGCAATACCGACAATGGCAAATAAATCATTTGATCATAAAGTGAAAGCATTTCAGATCCAAAGTGTTGCAACTAGAGAAAGTGCCCCGTGGGGAAAGATTACCCTAAGTCAGGATAATTTCTTAAGGTATAAAAAAAATGAAAACATACCTTATGAATGAATAAATATATAAACAGACAAACATATGAATGAAAAGAAAGCTACATACCCCTCGGCATAAATGCCGGGGGGGGGGGGGATAGTTTTCTGTAGAGCCTTTCAAAGTATAAATGAAGTTTTTTTGCACTGTTTAACAAAAATACCTTAATACTTTCTGTGAAGCCATAACGTAAATTTCTTTGTTTCCTTTCCTCTTCATGTATGAGGTCTGTCATATTCTCTGATTCTCTTCAGTTTCTCACATCCTTCCTGTAAAATTCTGAGGCTACAAGCCCAGTGCCATAAAAATTCTTAGTAATGTGACAGGTCTGAGCTTACAGTGCAGATCCAGATCAGACTGCTCCCAAATGAGCAGTCTGATCTGGTTCTACACTGTCTGCCAGCCCAACTGCAGCTTTCAGATGCATTACTGCATTGTTTCCCCAAAGTTACATACTTAGGACACTCACAGTAGTTATTTAAGTTGTCCAATTTTTCAGAATTTGAATAGTAGGCAGTTTGCATTAAATGAAACTGTAGGCAATGGTGACAACTCAGTCTCGTGTTATTTTCATTAGTTGTTACAACCATCTTAAGAGCCCCTATTGCTCAGTGGGATTGAACTTGTGGTTCTGGATTTGATTTCTTCTGAATGCAGAAATCTTCTTAACCTTAAACCATGTTCCACTACACAGGCTTTCAGTATCACCTTCCCACTGTCCTTATATGACTGAAATACTGTTGAAAAGACATAAAATTGCAGGTCATCCTTCCATCATCCGCGCTACTACCCACAACTGAGGTAATCAGTTAAGATGAATGTTATAATGGGAAACAATCAAAATGAACAGTTACAGGAAATTCTAAAATGTCTGCCCTCCAGCCTCAATTTGTAAGTCTATAATTCTAATAACCTTATCCAGACCACTTGAGTGAAACCAGTGTCATTTAATTTCCTCGATCAACAATAGATGTGTCCAGCATCCATCTTTTCCTGACAACGCTTCATCATCACTGTCACCGTGGCAGCCGTCCCTGTTGAAATAACCTTTTCTGACCTCTGTGGACATGACGACGCCCTCTGACCTGACAGACCATGTTGGCAGCAGTGTGTGTCACCAACAGACCACTGGTTCAGCAGTTCCTACAAATATTCATTAACCTTTACATTGCGTGAAGGAAATGAGCAGCACAAAACCAACGAAGTGGGATGTGGGCCAAGTAGATACTCAGATCAGCCTGGGCATTTGCCCTGTCT
Source organism: Ctena decussata (assembly GCA_963989385.1). Taxonomy (NCBI): domain Eukaryota; kingdom Metazoa; phylum Mollusca; class Bivalvia; order Lucinida; family Lucinidae; genus Ctena; species Ctena decussata. The sequence goes on from OZ022506.1 coordinate 86,220,455, forward strand.
GATTAGGGTCTTTGCTGTGTGCTTAAAGGGTAGCAAAGGGTCTTAGCTAGCTCCATAAAGACAGCAAAGACTCTGATCAGACTGGGCGGATGCCCAGACTGATCTGGATATTTGCTTGGCGGACATGCCACTTTGTTGGTTTTGCTGTGTCGTGACTCATGTATGTTTTTTTTTGTAAACTGTGCAGACCCTGATCATACTGATAAGAATTTACACTGTTTACTATTTTCTCTCTTCATTAAGGCAATGGGCTCACTTTCAGGGCAAGCAAGTCTGTTATTCTCCTCTTAAAGTCTTTTAAGAATAGATCCCATTTTTGAAGGGCTTTGTCAGCCAAGCTTTGTCAGCCAGGGAAGCTAACAGAATACACAGACGATGTTTCCCTTTGTAAAAATGATGGAAAAAGATAATGGATTCATCTTAAAACTCTTTTTCAGAGCAGTAAATGGACTAGACCCTATTAGTTTACACAATATTTATTCATATAAACAACAATGACAATAATTTATACATACAATAAGCGAATAGGATCTGAACGAAAGTGCATTGCTTATAAAGTTCATTTCCTTATTCAAACCAAAAGAGCTTTTAATGGGGAATCAGCAGTAAATGTTTCAATGCACTGCAGGAAACCAAATTGCGAAGAAATCTGAAGATATTGGGGAATATAGCTGCCATTATAGATATCTCAATATCTCAAATTATACTGATATCTAAAATTACTCTTTAGATCAATGGATATAATTTGGACAAATTTCTTCTTATTTACATTTCAACTCTGGATATCTCAAAGTACTGATATCTCAAAGTAAAACTTCCTTTGAGATATAAGTAGTTTGGGAAGAACTTTGACTTCGAGATATTGACAGTTAGCTGTACACCACTAGTTCAATAAATGGAGCATCCTCTGCACCAAAGGTAGTTCTAGTTATTGCAGGTAGAATTTAGTGTAAAATTGTATCTTTTGATCTATACAGTTTCAAATGGACATTAAGACAAGAGGCCCACGGGCCACAAAGCTCACCAGATCTCTAGCTCAAAATTGCTATCAAATTTGTATAGGCTCAAAATTGCTGTCAATTCGTACAGGCTAATACAAAATATACAACTACAAAGTCTCAGTCTGACAGTCTGTTGAGTTGATAACAAAATATATAACTATTTTCCATATACTGATTGCAGTAAATGCCATTTTTTAATTTTCCCCATTGCAAGTCAATGCAACCCTAAGTTGCCATAGCAACCAAACAAAAGAGCCGATTTTATAAAAAAAAAAAAAAAAACTTAAATTTTCAATCATCCTGCCTAGGATACTACAGATGAAATCTGGGCCTTATCGACCCAGTGGCTTCTGAGGAGATTTTGTTTTTTCTGAGTATTTTTTTTCCATTTTTTTGCATTTTGGTTTCCATGGCAACCAATAAAAGGAGCAGTGGGCAAAAAAAACACAGAGCTAATACGAGACTTCTCAAGGAACAATCTACAAAAGTTTTGTCAACATATATGCAATATGGCTTGGCAGTAAATACCATTTTTCAATTTTCCCCATTTTAAGTCAATGCAACTCTAAGTTGCTATAGCAACCAAACTAAAGGGCAGATTTTCATAAACAACACAAACTTTCAATCCCCCAGCCCAAGGATGCCATAGATGAAATCTGGGCCTTATTGACCCAGTGGCTTCAGAGGAGATAATTTTTTAAGTATTTTTCCATTTTTTTTACATTTCGGTTTCCATGGCAACCAAAAAAAGGAGCAGTGGGCCAAAAACATATAGCTGATAGAAGACATCTCAAGGAACATTTCTATAAAAGTTTTATCAACATATCTGCAATGGCTTGGCAGAAAATGCCATTTTTCAATTTTCCCCATTATAAGTCAATGGGAACTCTAAGTTGCCATAGCAACCAAACTAAAAAGCCAATTTTCATAAAAAACATAAACTTTCAATCCCCCATCCCAAGGATGCCACAGATGAAATTTGGGCCCAATCTGCCTAGTGGCTTCAGAGGAGATGTCGTTTAAAAGTGTTGACGGACGACAGACGACGACATACGACGACGCCGATGACGCCGGACCACTGCCTATCCTATAAGCTCCCCCTCTGGTGAGCTAAAAATGGAGAAAAAAAAAATATGTACAGACGAAAGTGATGTGATTGAAAACACAATGCATAATGATAATCAAGATTAGGACAGTTTTGCCAGTCTGATAAGGCGGCTGCCACTGCCCATGTTTGGCGTAACTGCAATCACAGACCACGGCCCTGATATCACTTTTTCCATCTCAGGACATACTGACTGTGGATTTACTGATCTGTTGGATTGAACATAAGAATTGTGCACCAACTGGGAGTAGACCCATGACTCTCCTAACATATAAGGGAAACTTTCAATCCATGAGGTCAAGGGATCAGCCCTGCACACTGTTAGTTTTATTTAACGAAGTGGACCTGATAAAATTCAACCTGAAAGGATCAGCACAGAGATTCAGTCTGGTAACGGTTAACCCTTCAAGCTGCAACCAGAGGACCAATGGTCCTGTAGCTCACCTGACACTTGGTCCTGGTATATATTTTAATGCTTTTATACATGTATATAGCACCAGGGCAGGGGCAAAGATAACCCTCCTCCCTTGGGGATTAATGTTGAGTCCCAATTCTATATACCAAGCCACAAGGTCACTGGGCCTTTGGTTCTGGACAAAGATTTCTGAAGGGTTTTTATCATATATGGGCATGGGGGCCACGATGTTCATGTGACCATGACCATCTGAACAAACTTTGATTCCTTTGAGCCAGTATTAAAGCTCCATATGAAATACAGTAATCATTTGTATAAACTATGATGGGCCTGAGTGCCCAATGCTACATACCGGTACCAAGTTTCAAGGTTATAGGCCTTTAGGTTCTCGAGAAAAAGATGTCTGAAGAGTTTTACCATATATGGGCATGGTGGCCATCTTGGTAAAGTGACCAAGACCATCTGAACAAACTATGGTTCCTTTAAGCCGGTGAAGCTTCATATGAAATATGGCTTCAATTAACCCCAGTGGCCTCTGAGAAGATGTTTGAAAATGTTGACGGGTGACAGAATCTCAATGACCTTGTACATGTCAAACAATGACCTTGACCTTTAACGACAAAATATCTTCATCTGGTCATTTAGTCAACCATATATACCAAATAATGTACCTTAGACTTAAATAGATTCTGAAAAATCCACTGTTTAAGCATTTTCCCATATAAAAGCCTACATAATGTACCAACGTTGACAGTGTCATAAATTAGGTCAAGGTCAACACACGATCATTTGTATAAACTATGATGGGCTTGAGTGCCCAATGCTACATACCAAGTTTCAAGGTCATACGCCTTTTGGTTTTGGAGAAGAAGATTTTGAAGGGTTTTTATCATATACAGGCATGGCAGCCATCTTGGTCAAGCACCCGAGAATAAACTTTTATTTCCCCGATCACACTTAGACTCCATATGAAATTTTGCTTCAATCAGACCAGTGATTTCAGAGGAGAAGATGTTTTGAAAATCTTAATGACGGACAGACCGACAAAATGACCTTGAATTTAGTTCCCCCATCCCCTGAGACACCATATGAAATTTGGCTTCAATCTCCCAAGTGGTTTCAGAGGAGAAGATGTTTGAAAATCTTGATGACGGACAGACCGACAATATGACCTTGACCTTCAGTGACATAATATCTTCATCTGGTCATTTAGTTGACCATATATACCACATATTGTACCTTAGACTTAAATAGTTTCTGAGAAATCCACTATATATGCGTTTTCCCATATAAAAGCCTAACATACCAAAGTTGACCCTGTTGTAAATTAGGTCAAGGTCAATGCAAGGTCATCATTTGTACAAACTATGATGGGCCCGCACGCCCTATGCTACATACCAAGTTTAAGGTCATAGGCCTTTAGGTTCTGGAGAAGAAGATTTTTGAAGGGTTTTTACTATATATGGGTATGGCGGCAATCTTGGTCATGTGACCCAGACCCCAGGGAATAAACTTTCGTTCCCCCATCCCAATGAGACTCCATATGAAATTTTGCTTCAATCTCCCCAGTGGTTTCAGAGGAGAAGATGTTTGAAAATCTTGACGACGGATGGTCCGACGGAATGACCTTGACCTTTAGTGACATGATATCTTCATCTGGTCATTTAGTTGACCATGTATACAACATATTGTACCTGAGACTTAAATAGTTTCTGAGAAATCCACTGTTTAAGCATTTTCCCATATGAAAGCCTAACATACCAAAGTTGACAATGCCTTAAATAAGGTCAAGGTCATTGCAAGGTCATCATTTGTATAAACTATGTTAAGCCCGCATGCCCGATGCTACATACCAAGTTTTAAGGTCATAGGCCTTTAGGTTCTGGAGAAGAAGATTTTTGAAGGGTTTTTACCTTATATGGGCATTATGGCCATCTTGGTCAAGTGACCCAGACCCCAGGTATAAACTTTTGTTCCCCCATCCCACTGAGACTCCATATGAAATTTGTCTTCAATCGGCCCAGTGGTTTCAGAGGAAAAGATGTTTGAAAATCTTGACGACGGATGGTCCGACGGAATGACCTTGACCTTTAGTGACATAATCTCTTCATCTGGTTATTTAGTCGACCATGTATACCAAGTATTGTACCTTAGACTTAAATAGTTTCTGAGAAATCCACTGTTTAAGAGTTTTTCCATATAAAAGCCTAACATACCAAAGTTGACCCTGTTGTAAATTAGGTCAAGGTCAATGCAAGGTCATGATTTGTATAAACTATGACGGGCCCGCACCCCCAATGCTACATACCAAGTTTCAAGGTCATAGGTCTTTTGGTTCTGGAGAAGAAGATTTTTGAAGGGTTTTTACCATATATGGGCGTGGCGGCCATCTTGGTCATGTGACCCAGATACCCCGAACAAACTTTCGTTCCCCCAACCCATGGAGACTCCATATAAAATTTGGCTTTGATTGGCCCAGTGGTTTTGGAGAAAAAGACCTTTGAAAATGGTGGACGGACAGACGACGGATGGACTACGGAGCATTGCCATACTAAAAGCTCACCTATGAGCCATCGGCTCAGGTGAGCTAAAATGTAGAAGAGAAATTAATACTAGTCTAAATACATCTGAAGGTAATAAGAAAGTTTCGCTTTATATGTTGTAAGTAGAAAGAATTATATAAGACATTAGCAAAGAGCATGCTCATTGGAATATGTTAAAATATATATAGCATGCATAGGATTGTGAGGTATACGGTGGGATGGTCCCCGACCCACAATATACCAATTTCACTGGGAAAATAAAATTTAATACCGAAAAAAAAAAAATTAGCTTCTGCAAAGTTTATAAATGTTTCATCTACATATTTATCATATTGAGAATTCAAAGACGAAAGGACAAACAGTGTAGATCCACATGAGGTGGCTCATTATGAGCCACCACATCTGGATCTTCACTGTTAGCAAATTCAACATTTTTTTTTGTTTGGCACTTTTTAAAAGTGTTTTAAAAGATGTTTAAATGAGGTTATTTTTCTTCTGTCTTCATCTCTGCATAAAATAGCAAAAGACTTGAATGTCCATTGACTTTCTTCTGAATCCTGTTTTGTATAATATATAATATATCTGAGAATAAATGCACTGTTTCATATGTTGTTATACAAAGAAAAGTTTAAACCAAAAGTTTTAACTCATCTTGTGATATATGATGCTGCATTAATTCTATCTTATCTGAAAACTTTTTATATGGACATTAAGTTTCAATCGAATATTTTAAAATTATATCTTCTAGAATTACTTTTCACAATAGCGAGAGTGCATAAATGCAAATAAATGCTGATAATGTCCAAGATAATATACTAATTTCATTTTCAATCAATCATCATTAATAAGGCACGTCAAAATCGGACAATTCATGTCCAGCTATTCTGACACGATATTATCTACCCACCATCAAGCAGATCTCTATAACTAATGAAACTGCTTTTATTAAAGGTGAATTTAGATTTTTTTCATTGGTAACATAAACCACGTCCAGTTTTAACGGACCGCCTGGGCTCGCAAGCATACCCAGATGTCAACGTGGCTTTGTCTCAATAATGTACGACCTGGAAAAAGTCGTTTATCATCCATTAACAATTTCCAATGCACAAGTAGCAACTCATCATGGGATATCAAGACGCGTTTTGTCAAAAACCACTTGTTTGTTCAACTGCCGAATTCAAAAGTGTCACATTTAAAAGTCAAATATTATTTTCTAAAGCACTTGAAATCGGAATTATTCCAGATGAACTAGTCTTTGAAGAAGCGATATTTTCAGAAAATACAAAAGTGTTTATTGGACAAAGATTAACTTTATGGCTCATTTGTGCAAACCAATTACAAGGATGTCGTCTGACCCCTGTTTTAATTGAAAATTTCATTATACCACAGCATCTGTTGAGGCGATCTTCACTGAGCAACATGGCCGCCAAGAATAATCTCCAAAACTTGAAAGTTTCTTCAGGGACTAATACTCTGTAAACAAGTCTGGAATATTAGCTCAGGCCCCAGAAAGATTCTTTTAATTTGAATGGAAGGGTCTATTTTTGAATATTTAAGACAAGGTCACATGCCTATGATGCCCTTTGTGATGCCTTCGATTTTACCAACCAAACTGACAACAGATTTGAATTAATGACATTACAAAACTGTTATACCATAATTAGATAGGGAGGTTGCTTCTTATGCCTCAGGCAACTGCTTAAGGTAAATTAGTCAATTTAATTCAGGATCACAAACCCAAGTGGCCCTTTTGCCAATTTTGAGACAGGGTCGCCCGAAGGAATTTTCAGCACAAATTGTGATTATTTGTTCTTCCACAAAAGGTTTTCAGTAACTGACAGAAATGTAAGAGATACTATAATAAGATGGAGACAGACAGATATTTTGATTGCAATGTGGTTCAGAAAGGTTGTTTGTTGATTTTAGAAGGAGTTGCTATTCAACAATGAAGCAAATCGAGCAAAAAATTACAAAAGTCACTCAGAAACTGAATCAAATGTTTCTGCATGTCGCAATAAAAAAGAAAAAAATTCTACAACAGAAAATATTTACGTGAACAGGGGTAATGTGCCAAAATCCACAAAGAGAAGAATTCTTGAAAAAATTTTTTTTTTTTTTTTTCCCCCAGAAATAACATGTGAAAGAATTACCATAGTTCCAGCAGTCCATATTTTTTTTAATTTAATATCAAAAAATTTCTTGAAAACATATACATTTTCAGTCAAAGGATTGGACTTATGTTAGGCCTATATTTCTCCTCTCCTAAGTGGAGGTCTTCTATATACCCAAACAAGAAAAGTAAATATATAAACATTATATCTGGCCATGAAATGATTAATATCTATTCATTGTCCATAACAGGGGGGCCTAAACAGATCCACTCTGGCATGATGGTTCACTGAGGCGGCGACATCTACCTTTTTACTGAGAAATAAGAAAAATTATCCAAGAGTCATCATCAGCACATCTATCCCCTCCCCTCTTGTCTGGGTTTGGCTGGGGTTTGGCTGGTGTTTGGCTGGGCTCTCAGCATGTCTAACATTTATAAATTCCAGTTTCATGAAAACTCAACTTCACTCTCCTATTATGTAACCTTGGTTTCCCATTTGGAAACCTCATCTATTTCTCCATCTTCCAATATGGACGTTAATTTGTGCTAATCAAGGTATGTTGTAAAATAAAATTTCCTTTTAAAAGGAAGGCTTGCACAGCTAAAACAGTGAAATTTTCATGAGTTGTTATTGAAGTGAACCCGATTTTAGTGCACTTTCTGTTGCTTACTTTTATTTAGCAAAGTATTTAATTTCTAACTTATTGAATGGTGGCATTATCCACGGGTGTAAGGTAAAAAGAAGTGTAGAATTTATTTGAACTAGAGATGGCAGTAAGCATGGCTTACTAAATACCCCCCCCGCATTTGACAGTTAAGCATGGACCTTCATCATCTAAGTTTTACAAAGCTATACAAAGCATACATGTTATGACAACTACAAACAAATATAGCTCATCCTATAATCCTATCAAGGTAACTGAACATGTCTACTTTTATCTAATATTGGCTCTCGTGAGCAAAGCTGGAAAAACCTTGTAGAAAAAAATCAAGAAAATCGGTCAAGCAGTCTAGAAGGAGTAGTGATAACAAACTTTTATTACAAAAATTACAAAGGGGAATAACTCAGCAGGCAAACACTTCTGGGAAGAAATGGAAAACACGGGTCAACTTTTTTCGAACCAAATTTGAATACAATCAAAGCAAAAATGACTAAATCCCCCCCCCCAACAAAAAAAAATTTAGATAAAAAATATCAAAAAAGGGGCATTACTCCAGAAAGAGGGGTCAGATGGGTCAGATTTCAAAGTGGAAACCTTAACGCACATCTTCATACCAACATGTGTTCACATACTTAATTTCAAGAAAATCGGTCAAGCGGTCTAGGAGGAGTTGCGATAACAAACTTTTTTACGAAAAATATAAAGGGGCATAGCTCAGCAGGAAAACACTTTCAGGAAAAAGTGGAAAACAAGTGTCAACTATTTTCTTATGATGCATCAATGAACCAAATTTGAATAAAATCAAAGTAAAAATGACTAAAAAACCCAAAATAAGGGCCAAAAATATCAAAAAGGGGCATAACTCAAGAAAGAGGGGTCAGATTTCAAAATGGAAACCTTAATGCACATCTTCATACCAATATGTGTTCACATATTTAATTTCAAGAAAATCGGTCAAGCGGTCTAGGAGGAGTTGCAATAAACTTTTTTTACGAAAAAATATAAAGGGGCATAACTCAGCAGGAAAACACTTCCGGGAAAAAACTGGAAAACACGTGTCAACTATTTTCTTATGATGCATCAATGAACCAAATTTGAATAAAATCAAAGCAAAAACGACTAAAAACCCCCAAAATTAGGGCCAAAAATATCAAAAAGGGGCATAACTCAAGAAATAGGGGTCAGATTTCAAAATGGAAACCTTAATGCACATCTTCATACCAATATGTGTTTACATACTTAATTTCAAGAAAATCGGTCAAGCGGTCTGGGAGGAGTTGCGATAACAAACTTTTTTTACGAAAAATATAAAGGGGCATAACTCAGCAGGAAAACACTTCCAGGAAAAACTGGAAAATATGTGTCAACTATTTTCTTATGATGCATCAATGAACCAAATTTGAATAAAATCAAAGCAAAAACGACTAAAACCCCCAAAATTAGGGCCAAAAATATCAGAAAGGGGCATAACTCAAAAAATAGGGGTTGGATTTCAAAATGGAAACCTTAATGCACATCTTCATACCAATATGTGTTCACATACTTAATTTCAAGAAAATCGGTCAAGCGGTCTAGGAGGAGTTGCGATCACAAACTTTTTTTACGAAAAATATAAAGGGGCATAACTCAGCAGGAAAACACTTCCGGGAAAAACTGAAAAATACGTATCAACTCTTTTCACATGCTGCATCCATGGACAAAATTTGAAACAAATCGGAGCAAATGTTGCGGACAGACGAACGGACGGACGGACGGACAGACAGACGGACGGAAGGACAACGTGAAAACAGTATACCCCCCTCAAACAAGTTTGCGGGGGGTATAAAAACAAATTGAGGAAATACACACACACACACACACACACACACACACACACACACACACACACACACACACACAGAGAACAACAACAAAAAACAGTTTTCCAACATTTTGGCCGGCCGTTAGTCATGTCTCAAGGAAAATAATTATATGGACCTATTTCAAGTCTTTTCTTTACGGCTGTTGAGTCACATTTAGACTGAATCAAATTTTAGGAAAGACTGTTTCAAACCCATGTCTATGGAATCTTGGCACATCTGAAAGAAGAAATAAATTAATATTTACTGAAGTTTATTTTTGGTTTAAGTGGCATCAGTGGCAGTGACTGGAACAAACTTTTGACACTCTGAGAAGAAATGCATGCTGTTATTGTTTGGACAATAACTTGCTTTACACCATTTGGGAACAACAAAGCACGGAACCTATTGCGTTCGTATTTCCATGAACTCCCGACAAATGAAATTTATCTCTTTTATTTATGCTATGGTTTTACATAAATTTTGTTTACTCATTCGTGAAGTTCTGACTAATTTAACGCCAAGCAAAGGACGAAGAATAGTTATTAACCAACGTGTTTGGTAATGAATACGTCACTATGACATGACGTATATCAAACGTTACGTCGGCCAATCATCTATTTGAATTATCCATGACGTTGCTTACGCGTAAGATTGCATGAATGTGTGTTGTTCGCCGATGTATGAACATCGTCAGCCCAGTATAGGTTCATCTAAGGAAATCGTCGACGAGTGTAAATATTTCTCTGTACATTTGTATAGCTGAACTTAGAAGGCAACATTAGAGAGTGTTATAAAAGCAAGAAAAATGTCCACACACCCCGACCCGCACCTACTGCAAGAACAGTAGGCCGGCCTTGTTCTACTATAATCCAAATAAGTAGGACGCCCCGGCACTGGAAGTTATACCCTGCATCATCGCACCAACCAAACAACCCATCCTTTGTCATAAAGCTGTCAATGAATCCCTAACAGTTTCAATTGTTAACAATTCTGAACTGTCCCCTTTTTCTGTATAATTGTTCAGCCTATTCATGAACATGTTGATGGCCAAAAGGAAATTTATAAGATGCTTAAAATGTGTACACAATATATCGCTTTGTGCCATGGAAAGGCCTGTTGCAATGCGTAAGCGTTAAGTATATACTCACCGACATTACTGACTTTTACATACATAACATGGTCAGTTCTACAGTTCTGAATGTAGGACAGTTCGGCCACGGACGTTTCATCCACGGACATTTCGGCCTAGGACAGTTCGGCCACGGACGTTTCATCCACGGATATTTCGGCCAACGGACGTTTCGGCCAAAGTTAAAGAAAAGGGAAATGAAACTATGCTACCTTTAACAATCAAAACAACTCAAGTTTTCTTTTTTTTTGGCACACGTGACACAAAAATGTGTGGCTTAAGGTCAAAATATGAGTGCACAGCAGATGCTATTGCTGCAGGCATATGTTTACACATCAAGATACTACAGGCATCACATAACTGAAAAAGGCCAACATGGCCCATGGGTGGGGATGGCAAAAGTGCCGGACTATGCTCAAATGAACCTTATAAGTGTTTATGAGTCATAAACCTAAAAACAACGCTAAACTCAAACGTCATATAGGGCCGTAGCTAAAGTAATTGAAACAATTGTTCACATTATTTTGCCTTGGTATGCTCACAATGGCCTTAAAGATGTTGAAGGTCCATAAAATATCAAGACAACTATAATAAATCATTCAAGTTCATTTAGACTAGCTTAAGATTCTCATGTTACCATTTAATTTAATAATAAAAGGTAAGTTTTGGATAAAGGCCGAAACGTCCGCCCTTGACAATTTCTGTGGCCGAAATGTCCATGGCCGAAACGTCCGTGGCCGAAATGTCCGAGCACCATTCTACATATACACAAGCCACACACATAGACAGATGGAATAATTTTTTTTTTCAGTTTATGTGATAAGGGAAGAAAATCGTCAAAAGCGCTTGTTTCTAAATCTAATGAATAAATTTGAACTCTGCTCTTTCAGTTTTTACAGATAAACATATTAGCCCACTCCGCCATTAGCGCAGCCTTATCAGTCTATCCTCAGCATAAAAGATGTCTTCATCATGGATCATCATGAAGAATATATATGCCGAAAAAGACTGATCAGATCCCATAAATGCACCGGCGCTGGACAGTGTGCCGGCTGCTCTGACCAGATTATGCGATGCCCTAAGGCCTATTTTCGCGACGCCGCTGCATGATTTTTGGGAAAGCTAATGCTTTGCGCTATTGCTATATATAAACACAGTTTCTTACACAGGTTTTGGTATATTTCTCCGGATGCAAAGCCAAATACTTTGCATTAAATTCAGAGTTTCATTTTTTATGCAATCAGTTTATAAAAAGAAAAAGAAATGTGGCCAAGTTCAAGGCACTTGTAAAAGAAATACGTGCTTTTTAACGGAAATATAAAAAAAAAATACATGTACTATCAAAAATAGAATAAAGTTCCCATCTGTTATTTTTAGCAGATGAGGTAAATCAATCGGATATGGATAAAAATAGACAAAATCGGACGAGGTCTTTGTTTGTTATGTCTGTGAAGAAAATAATGAAGAAATGCAGTCTCAAATCGGAACGAGCTTTCCAATCTCTTTGGCTTTATATTGCGGTCCTCAAAAAGTTTAGAAGGAATCGTTGCAGTACACACACTCCAGGTATTTTCCGACTAAGTGTGACGTATCGTTTCTTCCGAAAATAACTTGGTATCACTAAACCACTTGAATACTGGCTTGCCGCCGAAACGGCAAGCCAATAATACTGGCAAACAGAGCAGACCCAGAGGAGCAGTCTGATCTTGGTCTCCATGCTTGCACAAAATCTAGTCTAGTCTATCCAAAAATCTTGCAAGGTCATTGGAGACACCACAGATGACTTTGCAACAACCCCACCCACCTACTCATGTTTTTTGGCTGCCCCGGTTGTGCTGGCAATGTTCATCCCTGTCCTACAGAAAAATTATAATTTTGGAGGTAAGACCCTATTTTATTCGTCCTTCTGTAAGGACCTAAAGTTTCAAATCCCCTAAATCCCCAATTACCCATACCAAATTTTCACACCCAGTATTAATTATGGACTGAAATGTCACACTAGGAAAGAAGAGCTCTTTTGAAATTCAGCTCTACATTTACCAAAATATTTGTGGTCCTAATTATAGTGTAAGATGACATTGCTTGTCAACAAACTTTTTAGATGTGCTGTATTTTACATAAATATTTGTACAGACTGTTTGTGCAACTGAAATGCAAACTGATGCCTTTAGGCCTGGTAATTCTACAGTGCAGAATGAAAGGAAAAGAAGAAGAGGTAGACAGAAAGAAGAGGTGGGAAGACTATTAAAGAATCAAATCAACAGTTTCAGATCAAGTCAGACAACAACCAATATTTTTTTTTCTTTTCTTTTTATTTTCTGTCTTTACCGGCTACTTAATAAACATTATTTCAGTTGTTATAGCCCAGTTCTCAACTGCAAACTCAGCATTTTTACAGCAATAATAACATTGGAACATTTCTTTGCAGTCACATTCCCCAAACTGCCATTTTCCAAGCATCTTGCTTTATTTCAAGTTGACCTTGATCAAAAGGTAAATTAATATCTTGTCAAGTTTGTTCAAAACCTGTTGATGAGTTCTAGGGAAAGGTACACTACTTTTATGGAACCTCGAACAGTACACTTTACACAAAATAGTCATAAATTCACCAAAGAAAATTCAGTGGTTTCACAAACATTTGAAATAAATTCAGCGATGAAAACTCAGTAGATTGACATAAATTGTCTAAAGTTCTGCAAACCAAACAAAACATCCCAAATCTATTAAGTCATGATGTAAACTGACAAGAAATTTCATCTAAAAGCTTCCTTCACTCTTTCAGAAATGGAACTATAAGCAGTGGGTAGAATGTAAATATGGCCATCAACACGTAAGTCGTTAGCCAGTTTCCAAATACTAGGAAGCTTACCAGTAGAAGCTTACCTGTCATCTATTCTGATTTTGCCCAGATAAATTTAACTAGCCATTTGGTTGCCCATTGATGAATTTTTGATAGATCGCAATTTAACTGGTTTGCAGCTTCAATAGCTGCAAAAACTTGGAACATTTTGTTCAGAAATGTGTGTATATATAGTTTAAACCAAAGAAAGAAGAAAAAAATCTTTCTTTCTGGGCAAAAGGTCCATTTCCCCTGTTTTCAACTGTAACCAACATTGTACTGAAACGCAATTTTAAGCCAATATTAGATTCAAACAGATCAAACAACTGTAATAAAATGGTATTTATTAGGAAAATTTCAGCCCATGACCAACTGACCATGAAAACATTACTTTGTGGTGATATGGAAATCAACAAATTCAAATTAGAAAACTGAGCTCACAAATGTTTAATTAATGACTTGCTATTAGTGATGTAGCCTTTATTCCAAAAGCAAGACCAGGCCCCGAGGTTATAAAACTTAAGTACATTCTCAAACTAAAAAAAAAAGCACACTGATCGGCTGCTTCCGCGCACATGCTCGGAAGCAGCCAATAAGTGTGCTTTATTTTGAGTTTGAGATTATACTCAAGTTTTATAACCTCGGACCCAGTCTGTTGCCAGACTGGGAAGCTTGCCTTAACTTGCTTTTACCCACTGTATTATGAAACTTGACCAAAACTGACATAGAACTCAGATGTGGATGCCAGTGCCTATGCCTTAGTGACTGCTACAGATCACCCTGACCTTTTGCACAGGTAAGCTAAACCAGAGGACCCTGGGTTGACCTTCACCTATTTTATGGCAAGGTCAAATTTGGTTCCTTAGGCTTTTGAACTGGGAAACCTGAAATAGTGCACTTTTTCTGATGCTATTGTGCTCTGTGATATGGAAATCCGAATTCGACCTCTGTGAAATTATAGAGGTCAAGGTCATGGCTAGGTCATTATTTGTTCAAACTATGATGAGCCTGGGTCCTCAATGCTACATATCAAGCCACAATGTCATTAGCCTTTTGGTTCTGGAGAAGATTTTTAAAGGGTTTTTACCATATATGGGTATGGTGGCCATCTTGGTCATGTGACCCAGACCCTGCAAACAAACTTTGGTTACCCCCCTCCCACTGAGGCTCCATATGAAATTTGGCTTTGATTGGCCACCAATTTTGGAGAAGAACATGTTTGAAAATTTTGACGATGGACAGACGACGGAGCCTGCCTATACTATAAGCTCACCTATGAGCCTAAAGACTCAGGTGAGCTAAAAAGGCAGAAGTACAATACCATGTATTTCCACCATTTTACAAAGTGAAACAACTTTTTGACTTCCTGTTTGCATCCCCGCACAACATAGCCCTTTGAAAATACGGTTCAGTCTTGAACGAAACAGTTTGCTCCTAGGGAGAAAATTCTTTCCCGAATTGAGAAAGGAAGCAAATATGAAAACAGTAGTGTTGCTTCTCATAAAAGTGTACCATTCATCTAAAAGTCAGCCACAAAGCTAAAAGTAAGGTTTTGATATAAAAACAGCTGACCATTCAGAGTTCATGAGGTGTACAAAAGCCAGCTCAGGCATGAAAATTGCCCTTTAGTTGACAAACCAAGCTCAAGAGAACTGAGGAAGACCCCTAATTTACCCCAAATTCAATTTTAATTTCTATCTGATACCCTTCTATTAGTGAAGAGTCTCTCCTAAGTAAACAATTATCTTAATGTTAAATGAGGTTACCCTCATAATTATAGGTTTAAGAACTATTTTTGGGGACTATTTTTCTACAAGTGTTGGTATAAATACAAAAAGGCAGTATTAAGGTAAATGTTATCACAGAAAGTGACACCTGAAGTCGCTTAGACTTCAAAGAAAAATAAAAAATAAATTGGATTTTATCAGGCAGTTTCCCAATGGACAGCACTTGAAATCTGAGTGCAAATATTAAGCTGTTTTTAAATATCTTTTCTTCCATTTTTGGTCTTTTTAAGCAAATATAAAAGCAAAGATACAAGACATTTTCTTTCTTTTCATATTCAAACAAGACCCAAGTAAACCTGTCTTCCATCTATATATTTACTTGACCACACAAGAAATTCCACACCAAATGCTACTGATGAAATTTGGCACAAGGGTTTCAGAGGAGACTGAGCTTGAAAATGTTGACAGCCTCAATTCAGGGCTGCCACTTACCTTCCATTTCGAAATTCCCTGACTTTTCTCTGATTTTTTCCCTGTTTTACAGTTTTTCATCCCTTTTTTATGGACCGAAAAGTTAATTTACTTTGGGATATCAAGTCATTATTGTACCTTCTTCAACAGTGCTAGCTATTTTGATTTCTTTTTGTGGTTACTCTTAAAGGAAAGAATTTGCTCCCCCAGGAGACAGATAGGCCTGGAATATCTGTCTATAAAATACATCCTTGCCAAGTATATTTTCTAAGGACTGCCGAAGCCATTAATTTTCAAATTCCCTGACTTTTTCCTGGTCCTTTCCAAACTTCCCTGACCAGCCACAAAATTCCCTGACTTTTTCCTGGTCCTTTCCAAACTTCCCTGACCAGCCACAAAATTCCCTGACTTTTTCCTGGTCCTTTCCAAACTTCCCTGACCAGCCACAAAATTCCCTGACTTTTCCCTGACCTGGAAAAATCTTCTTCATTTTCCAGATGTTTAATTTCCCCATGGCAACTCTATGAATGGTGGATGGATGATGGTTCCTGCCTTTCCTGTAAGCTCCCGTTAAGTCTTAACCCATTCCATTCGGGATACCCCTTTAGGAGTATCTGGGTAAACAGTTTGGATCCAGATCAGGCCCAACAAACTTGGGGCCTGAACTGAGATCCAAACTGTTTGCTGCCTTGACATCATTTCTAGAAGAGTTAGACCAATATTGTCAGAATATTCTTTATTTTTGATGCAGAGGACAATTTCAGCAGGCGACAAAAAATACCCAGAATAATAGTAATAATAATAATGACTTTAACGAGAAAGCCCAGTTGGACATAGTCCAATCTTCCCTGGGGTCCTCCTTCAAAATATACAATATTTACAATGTGACAAGCAGGTCGCAAGGTGACCCTTCATGCACTGCCCCACATATATAATCATTAAAAACTATGTTAAACATACATGTATGTACAGTTGGCTCCATAAATCAGGACTGGTCAGCTAACCATTCTATGTATCTCTGTTTAAACTGTGAAAGGGAATTAGACACTTTGATACTTTCTGGGATGGCATTCCATATTTTAGATCCAGAATAAGCTAGGGTATTTCTGTAAATTTCAAAATTTGGTTTTGGAACATATAAAAGATTTTCAGATTTTTGCCTGGATCTAAGGGTACGAGTGTGTATTTCACTTGTAAATTGAAACAGATTTTGTAAATAAGAAGGTGTCCAGTTATGCTTTACTTTGTATACTAGGATTGCCTTTTGATAATTTACTCTTTCTGGAAATGTCATCCACTTTAATTGGGCAAACATTTCAGTGGATGGTGTCTCAACTGGTTTATCTAATATTGACTTTGCAGCACGTTTTTGGAATTTTACAACTGAATTCATAAGTTCAGTATTGGCGTTACCCCAAATTGTGCAACAGTAGTCAAGATGGGGCAGAATATAGGCATTGTAAAATAGCTTTCTTATTGGAATTGAGAGGTTAATGCAATGGGTTATGCCAGGACTTACCTCAGTTCATATGTGACACATCTTGTCATCAGTTTAGTCATTAAGTGGTGTTTGATGACTTCCAATTGAAGTTCCTGAGTAACTGCCAAGAGCCTGCTGCATCAAGAGTGACCTTGACCTTGATGAGCAATAGTGAGCTAGTGCTGGCTGACAAAGAGTGACCAGCCTTCTGTGACCTTGACCTGGTTGAAATACTCCTGAAACCTACAAAGAACAAATAGCAGTAGTATTTCACTCTCAATGTCTAAATCTGAATTGTAATCAAAGAGAGATTACAAACATCACATGTAATCTGAAGCTGCATTAGTGACTTTCAGTCTCAAAACTTTGCTAAATTAGGGGATAACTGTACTGAAAATTGTCATTTTAGGGTAAATGGACAAATTTATGGTAAGAAATTTTGTTTTATGTTGATGCATCAGTGGAGCCGTAAAATGCAATTGGCAACCATAAAGCCAACAATTTACCTCCCCAAATGATAATTTTCAATAGTTATCCCCATTCTAATGCACTTATTCACATTTTCACCTTTCAAATTGTTCTACTTTTGTACTGCCTGCAAGAGCTTTACGCAATGTAAAACCAAATGTCAGCCAGTGATAAGGGGTATTTCATAATGATGTCAGGTTTACGACAGTATATCACTGGGTATCTGTCACAAATTTTTTATGTTATCCAATAAGATGTCACGTTACATTCACAAATGCATTAGAATATGAAATAAAGCAGACCCTGATCAGGAGTGGACTAAGACAGCTCTAAGATTCTGTCTCAATAATTTGGTATTCTAAGGTACTGAAATTTTCTTCGCTTTGAATGAGCAATATTTCTAGATATGCTATGAACATGTCAGACAGTATTTTGTCTGACTTCCCAAAAGTGGTAATATATCCTTTCTCCCACTGCTTTGAGAGGTTTCATTTTATTAACACCTGGTATAAATGTCAAAAGTGATCAGCCTCAAGCGTATGCCTTTATTTCAAACAGTGGATTAATTTGTAATTTCTACCTTACAACAAAGTCGTGTTGAGTGTATATCAATTCCCCAGCCCCGCGGACTTCAAGCGATACCCTGTCATAATGAACGATAAACTGAACAAATATCCCTAATCTCAGCATCATGAAATGAAAGCGGACACCAAGAAAACATGCTCAAGATGACCCTTGGGTGTTTTCAAATGTCCGCCAGACAAACCCGTATCTATTTTAATTATTTTAGCTGCAAAATTATTAGGTTGTGATTGAAAGTTGATGACCAAACTCAAATTAAACCCCACTAAACACAGGTGTAATGATTCTAGATTACTAGGTGTTCATTTTAACCGGGCTGAGCTCCATGTATGGGTCACTTTTGATGACAATTCGAAGCTACCCTAAAAATTGGAATTTTAAAACAAATACAGCTATTGTCCTAAAAACATTTTGGTTTTACAATGCAGTAATGGGCCCAAAAGACAGTTGGAATAGCAGTGTAGATCCTGATCAGACTGCTCTTTAGGAGCAGTCTGATCTGAGTCTGCACTGTTATCTCAGACCCGGGGCCGTATTCATAAAGCCACTTAAGTCGTTGCTATGTCGTAGCAACCACTTAAGTTGTTTTATGAATACTGCCCCAGTTCATCCCAAAAACTATTTTCTTTTATGGTAGATTAGGTATGCTCATTTTCCACAGTAACTAATGTGAAACTTAATCCAGAAGAAACTACCACGGGTTTTTAATTTGGAAGCCAAAACATACATTTATGTGGACAGACAGACAGACACACACACAAAAAATAATCCAGAACTGATACCCAAAACCTACACAATCTGGAGCCCAGTCCGGTGATCAAACCGGGAGTCAGAATCAAGAGTCGCTATCATAGATGAGTATCAGGTGATCATCACAACAGGGCAGCATCACACGTTTGACAGTATAACTGATGGTTGCTGCAATTACTTAGATAAAAATCTCTTTTCAAGTCAATTTCAGTTTTTATTCCCTTATTAATCTGCTACCAAAATGACTTTAAAACCGTATGATTAAAGCTATTTTAGCATTAAAGTGTTACCTCTGATCGTACAAATCTACCACCCAAGGGCATAAATGCAGCCCTGATTTGCAAGACATATTAAAAAGTAACTTGTCAATAAAACTCTAATTTCGAAGTTAAATGTCGCTTCTCTTCCAGAACTAAAAGCTTTAAGCTATTAACATGATATATTATACCAATAAGGTGTTCGAAATTATAAAATTATGATGAAGCTGATCAAATATTAAAATTCTATTATATCTGGAAATGATAATATGAGCCGCAACATGACAAAACCAACAAAGTGGATATGTACCCAGGGAAGACTCAGATCAGCCTGACCATCTGCTCAGTCTGATCAGAGTCTGCACTGTCTGCATAGAGCTAACTTAGACCCTTGTCTACCCTTTAAGTGCACAGCGAAGACTCTGATCAGACTGGGCAGATGCCCAGGCTGATCTGAGTCTTTGCTGGGCGCACATGCCACATTGTTTTGTTGTGTCATGGCTCATAATGAATTAAATAGGTGTTATCTATATGTGTGCATTCCCGCTCACTTATAATGGTTTATACAGAAAGCAATGCAAAAGGTGCATAGTCCCACTTAAGGGCTGTAACTCTGGCAGAGCTAACTGAGCCGCAACATGAGAAAACCAACAAAGTAGTTGTGCACCAAGCGCTGACTCAGATCAGCCTGGGCATCTGCCCAGTCCAATCAGACACTTCGGTAAGCGCTGAGGGGGTAGCTTAGGGTCTAAGCTACCTCCATGCGGACAGCGAAGACTCTGATCAAGACTGGTCTTTGTTGGATTTCTCATGTCGCAGCTCAACTGTCATGACCTTGCTAAGATATGATCCATTTCATATGATTGGAAAAGTTTCTGAAAAGTTTCATGAAAATCGGCTGAAAATGGAAGAAGGAGTTGCGGCCATAAGAAAGCAATGCTGGACTAATCAGGAACTGTAACTAGCTGATAAACACCGGATTTGAATGAAAAGAATCCTCATCAAAGAGAAATATTGTTTACAATGGCCACCTGAATCGCAGCATTTTCAAATGCGAAATTATGTGACCAAGTAAGTCAATGAAAAGCTATCCAGACATCAATGAGGTGGCCGAGATAAACCGAATGACCAAAATCTGTATCGTAATCATTGCTTAATGACACCAAAATCACTAAAATACAAGTGTTTTTTCGATCAATTGTTCATGGGGACAGTGACAACAAGAGCTGTCGCCTGACAGCATAGCTCGCCTGAATAGGTGCTTGCCCATCACACAGTCGCTATGGTGGTGTGGACTGCTAAGTATAAAACTTCAGGCAAGCATGTCCATAATGACAACACATTTATTAACAAAAGCTATCTCAGAAATGTCTTAAAATAAAAAATAAAAATCCACATGAAATTTCAAAGTCCATGAGCTTCAGGTCAAAGAACTATAAGGGGTAGGGGGGAGGAGGGCAGGGCTAGGATGTATCAAAGCCTTTAACCGTTATCTAACATCAGTCCAAGTATTAGTATCAACTGAGTCCATTGTGGCACTGTGAAATTATGTCTTCATTAATATAAAACTAATCAAAATCTTTAAGACAAAACTCAAAGTCCATGACCTTGACATCAAGGTCATCCAGTCGGGTAAGTATATAGTGTTTTGTAAAAACTCAAAAAAGTGTCTAACATCAGTTCAAATGTAAACTAAATCTCTGCCAAGCATTATGAATCAGTACGCAATTAGAAAACTTTAATAAAGACCAAATTTCCTAAGTCCCTGACCTTGACATAAAGGTCACCGAGCAGGGCTGGGGTAGTACTCTGTAAAACTTTGGACTAATATCTAACTACAGTGCAAATATAAAAAGAATTCATCTATGGGTTCAGGAGATATGTGTCATTAAAAAACTTTAACCAAAACATCCAATCAATAAAAAGACAATTTTCTAAGTCCATGACCTTGACATCAAGGTCACTGAGGGGGGTGGGGGTAGTACCTTGGAAAACTTCGGACCAATATCTAACTACAGTGCAAGTATCAAAGGAATCCATCCATGGGTTAAGGAGATACTGGGCTTTAGAAAACTTTAACCAAAACATCCAGTCCCAAAAACTCCCAATTTTCTAAGTCCATGACCTTGACATCAAGGTCAAGGAGTGGAGTGGGGGTGGTACCATGTTAAACTTTGGACCAATATCTAACTACAGTGCATGTATCAAAAGAATCCATCCATGGGTTAGGGAGATATAGGTCTTTAAAAAACTTTAACCAAAACATCCAATCCGGACGCCGACGCGGACGCGGACGCTGACGCGGACGCCGACGCCGTGGTGACAACAATAGCTCTTCCTGAACTTTTGTTCTGGCGAGCTAAAAAGGCACACAAGCTCAGTATAGTCATGCATTCTGCCCAGCGACCCATCATGTTGTCTGGAATGCATGTATTATAAATGTATTATAAAATAATGTTTCACTAGAAAACGTGTTTGTCACTCACCTCTTTCAAATAGAGAATACTTGACAAACTCAGTGCTAAGAGATACAGCTTCTGGATTAAATCCATTGTTATGAGAACTAGTGAGAAAAGAAAATGTGTTTGTAAAAGGGGGGGGGGGGGGGGGGGGGGAACTAGTGAGAAAAGAAAATGCCCCAAACCATATACTAGAAAATAGCCATCGGAGGAGATGGCAAATCCCCCGACCGAAGACCCCCATGGGCCTTGGTAAAAAGGGTGCACTTCAAAACACATGTAAGTAATATATTGTCATTCTTTTATGCTTCTGATTGACATTATCTGTTTAACAGATGCATGATTATCTAACACTCATACTAAAACAGTATGCTTGACTGCTAAAAAGAAGTAATATCTCAAACAGTCACCATGTACATAAATATATAGCATATGATACATTAAACTTTCAAAATGTGTGAATAACTTCTAACGTACAAGCCCTTCAAACCTAATTTTGAGCTCTCTAGTAAGTGAATTGGACAAAGAATCCAAATCTGGAAAAAAAAAAAATTGGGGGGGGGGGGGGGGGGGGGGGGAAATGTTGAGGGGTCAGAGAGAGTTAGGAACACTGATAAGATATCACTGCATGCTCATCAATAAGGTTATTAAAATTGTGGAGCAGGCCAGGGTTATATAGATATGGAGCAGAGTCTCAAACAGCAGCTCGAACTACCTGTTCTTCATATTTGTGAAGTATCATGAAAATATTTCAAAAGGTATTCAAGCTCTGGAGCGGACACCTAAAATCATCAAAGGGGAATAACTCAAAAAGTAAGAAGGCAAGAGTTGTCATTCTTGTTCACGACACATCGTCATGACCTGTTCTACATATCTGTGAAGTATCATGAAAATATTTCAAAAGGTATTCAAGTTATAGAGCGGACACGAAATCACATCTAAAACCATCAAGGGGAATAACTCAAAAAGTAAGAAAGCAAGAGTTGTCATTCTTGTTTGCGACATATCGTCATGACCTGTTCTACATATCTGTGAAGTATCATGAAAATATTCTAAAAGGTATTCAAGTTATAGAGCGGACACGAAATCACACCTAAAACGATCAAGGGAAATAACTCAAAAAGTAAGAAAGCAAGAGTTGTCATTCTTGTTCGCGACACATTGTAATGACCTGTTCTACATATCTTTGAAGTATCATGAATATATTCCAAAGGGTATTCAAGTTATAGAGCGGACACGAATCTGCCAAAAAATCACACCTAAAGCCATCAAGGGGAAATAACTCAAAAAGAAAGAAAGCAAGAGTTGTCATTCATGTTAGCGACACATTGTAATGACCTGTTCTTCATATCTGTGAAGTATCATGAAAATATTCCAAAGGGTATTCAATTTACAGAGCGGACATGAATCTGCCAAAAAATTCACCAAAGGGGAGATAACTCAAAAAGTACAATAGCAAGAGTTACCATTCTTGTACACGACACATCGTCATGACCTGTTCTACATAACTGTGAAGTATCATGAAAATATTCCAAAGGGTATTCAAGATATAGAGCGGACAAGAAAATGTTTACGGACGGACGGACACCAGGCTCATCGCTATACATTTTTTTCTGTGGAGGTGGTGGTGGTGGTGGGGGGAGGGGGGGGGGGGGGGGGGGGGGGGGGGGGGACTTGAGAAACTTGTCACAACAATGTCCTATTTCTGTATGATGCAAAATTTAAACCTAAACTGTAAACAGTTGCCCTGGTTAAATTTTACAAAGATGGCTGACAATGCTGATCTTTATTACAAATAACTGTTAAGGGCATAAAATTGCCATGACCGGTTAGTAACTCGCCAGAAATGATTGCATCCCAGATACAATCTAGCGACTGAGGCGACAATCAATAAATAAATTTGTAGCCAAAAATGAAATCAATAGTTCTTTTCTTCTGAAAATGAAAAAAAATATCAATTCAATTAAGAGTACGCCATCTAATAGCTCCGGGATTGTTGCGGATACATATATCAAAATATCAACATCAAACATACAACATGAATGTAAATATTCTAACAAAATTATTTGGTCAAACAGTGAAGACCCAGATCAGACTGCTCATTCAGAGCAATCTGATCAGGGTCTACATGTTTGCTATCCTGCAAGTAATTTTTGATACAATGCTTGACAGCAAATTTGAATAATTTGAACTGGTAAAGGTATTCTAATATTAAGCTAATTGTACAAATATTCATGGTTTGTACCACAAATCAAAATGCATCCGAAATATATATTTGGTGACAACATCTATGATTTATTGTTTTGCCAAATGGGTAAAGACTCGGGTGTTAATGAGATAGAAAGATTGTCACAGTGATAAAACAAAGAAGGTGACAAGATACATTTGAGTGTATATGTTTTAAAGCCACCTATTTACATCAAAGGAAACTGATTTGTAAATGATTCTATAATATGCATATATACTGAACAAAAAAAGAAATGTTACATCAACATTCCAATCAATTTTTTTATAACAACATCATTTGGTTTAAAGTTTCATGCGAAAGACTGGAGAAGTGGGGAATCAAACCTGTGACCCCTGAAATGGTAGTCCAGGACATATTCACTACACTACCACCACTCCTCATGAAGTTTTCAATCTCAGAACTTGTCCTTTGGCACAGTGTATCTCAAAGACGACAGGGGTTTCAAAGGAGTCACTGCAAAAGGGTATGGGATTGAAAAAGGAATGTGCTTTAATTTTTGCACATCTGAAAAATATGAATTTTCCAACTGGGACAAATGAAAATTTTATTTCTTTTAGGTGTTTCATTACAAGCATAATACAGAAATGGTAAGTGAGCAGTAATCTTAAAACTATACATGTGCATATAACTATTTAATCTTTTATGAATTCCCACCCCCACAGAGAGACCTTAGCTTAACACTTCTACTGATTATTTAGCACACCTCATTAAGCCTGTATTGTTTTATTGTCTCTCAAACCCAACAATTTCAAACAGTTATAATCATATCTATATTTGTTTTTATTGTTTATAGGGTATTTTTACTACTTGTTTTATTCCAAGTCAAGTCCTTGAAATTATTATTGTTTTCTAGAGATTTCACTGTCATTTAACAGAGCCATAGATAAGAGGGAGTATTTGAAGATAATTAGGGATAATTTTTGTTAATTCTGGATAAAAACATACGTTGTGACCCCTCATCTGAACCATCTCGACGAGACGGTTCAGATGAGGAGTCACAACATATGGTTTCAGTGAGAAATAAAGAAAATTATCCCTCAATTATCATCAAATACCCCTCTTATCTAGAGCTCTGATTTAAGCTAGTGCAACTCAATCCATAAATGAGAATATCAGTTTGATCTTTTTTGTTGTTTTAATTCTTATTTTCAGTATATGCACACAAAAAAATGTTTCATACAAAAGTTGGCAAATAGATATACATGGATGTTTTTTTTTAATAAAATGGTTGGCAAAAAGTTTTATACATGTATTATAGTATACCAGTGTGTGAGAGAGGAATGTGTTAGCAAATCATCATTAACCCTTAAAGTGCCAAAAACCAGACAGTAAAATTTAAGATTGCAAAATTTCAATAGCTGCTTTGTCCAAGCTATATCTTATTGAGAATTAATAAACTGGAGGGGAAAAGTGAGGCTCTTGATGAAGCAGCTCATAATGAGCCACCTCATCAGGATCTATGCTGTTTGCAAATTCTACTATCTTCATCACTGGCATTCAAGGTGTTAAGCTGCTTTTGTTTTGTCAGTCTGTGCCATTTTTTTCCTCCACTAGTAGAACTGTCAGTGTTTGTAATATTGCTACAAAAACTCTAAGAATTGGGACTTTTACCTCATTACTATAAAAACTTTGGTAATGGACTTCCAATCTTTGACATTGTACAAGTCTGCATGTCCTGTAAAGATTTATTGGCAGAACATGCAAACCTGGACTAGAAGTCCCTGCTTGACAGTAGGATCTTTAACAGCATTGTACACTCAAACATGTCTGTCTCAATACTTAGATATTTTGTGACACTTGTATATTTTGTGAAACTTTTTGCATATTTGTAAATATCTGAGGGTCGCAAGGGAGATTAGTTTTGTACTAATTGTGTTACCCTCTTGAAATAAAGACTTTATCATTATTATTATTATTGTTACAATAGTTGGCAAACAGTAAATGTCTATAAAATGGTTGGCAAACAATAATTTCAAATAATGGTTGGCAAACAGTAATGGTCCATGGATGTTTTATACAATGGTTGGGAAACAGTATGGATTGTTCATGCAGTGGTTGGCAAACACTGATGTTTATGAATACTTAAAATAGATGTTGGCCAGTAGTAAATGCCCATGTGTTACTTTTATAAAATGGTTTGCCAATAATAAATCTCCATGTATGTTTCATAGTAGTAAGTAGTACATAAGCAGTAAGTGTCCATAAGTGTTTTATACAAAGATTAGCAAACAACAAATGTCCAACGATGTTTAATAGGATGGCTGACACACCGTAAATGTTCATGGATTTTTCATAGAATGGTTTGTGTACTGTAAAAGTCAACTGATGTTTTATTCAATGGTTGGCAAACAGTGTATGTCCATAGGTGTTTTAATACAATGGTTGGCCATCAGTAAATGTCTATGAATAGTTTATATAGTGACTGACAAACAGTGAATGTCAATAAATGTTTTGTATACAATACAATACAATACAATAACCAGAGGGCCAATGGTCCTATATCGCTCACCTGAGCACTGAGGTTATGTTGGAAAAGCTAAGTTGCCACTGCAACAAAACAACATGCACAACAGCAATAAAACACACCATTTATGTAGAGGATAATATCACAAACATTTATGCAAAAAATAAGCTTTATCCCCCCTTAATGGCTTCTAAGAAGATCTTTGGCAAAAAAAAGAAGGAAAAAATTGAAAATTTGGCCGTTCAGTTGCAATGGCAACCAATCAAAATCAGGTCTTTGGGCAAAATTCATATGGCTGATAGAGGACTACTCTAGGAACATTTCTGTAAAGCTTTTGTAAAAATATCTGCAGTAACACAGAAATAAATACCAGATGTCCACTTTCCCCATTGTAAGTCTATGGAAACTTTAAGTTGCCATAGCAACCACTTCATATAGGCAAAGATAATATGAAACATACTTTAGGTAGAGGCTAATGTTATTAATATGTATGCTAAGTATTAGCTTTATCCTCCTTGTGGCTTCACTTTTCCCATTATAAGTCAATGGAAACTATAAGTTGCCATAGCAACCAAAGTTCTTATTGGAAGAAAAACAAAATTCATGTAGAGGCTTCTGTCATCAACATGTTTGCACAATATCAGCTCCATCCCCCATATGGCTTCTGAGCATAAGATTTTTTTTTCATTTTTTCTTTCTTTTCTTCGAAAATTTACCCTATGTTTGGCCATGGCAACCAACCAAATTCAGCGATTTGGAGAAAATTCATATGGAACAAAAAGGACTATTCAAGAAACGTTTCTGTAAAAAGAAAATCTAAATAAATGCAGTGAGACAGCAAAAAATTGCCGATCTCCATTTTCCCCATTATAAGTCAATAGAAACTCTTAGTTGCCATAGCAACCAAACTGCTGGAGGTATTGCCATGAAAAACAGTAATTCTATAGAAGCTAGTACTAAGGTTCTTTCTGTAAAGTTTGAGCTTTATTGGCCATACAGTTTCTGCGGAGATGATTTTTTAATATTTTTCTATTTTTAACTATTCGGTTGCAATGGCAACCAGCCAAATTGCGCAATTTGCATAAATTTAACAAGGCTGGTTAAAGACTACTCAAGGTACATTTCTATGAAAGTTTTGTCAAAATATCTGCAGTGGCATAGCAATAAATGCAAATTTTCTATTTTGCCATTTTAAGTCAATGGTAACTTTAAGTTCCCATAGCAACCAAACTGCTAGAGCAATTGCCAAGAAAAACAGTACTTTTATAGAAGCTAGTACTAAGATCCTTTCTGTGAAGTGTGAGCTTTATTGATTGCATAGTTTCTGAGGAGATGATTTTTGAATATATTTTCTATTTTTAACCTTTCGGTTGCCATGGCAACCAGCCAAATTGTGCAATCTACATAAATTTCATGTAGTTGATAGAGGACTACTCAAGGAACATTTCTGTAAAAGTTTTGTCAAAATATCTGCAGTGACATAGCAATAAATGCAAATTTTCAATTTTCCCCATATAAGTCAATGGAAACTTTAAGTTGCCATAGCAACCAAAGTTCTGAGGCGATTTGGATAAAAAACAGTATTATTGGTTCCCCCTGCCTATAGATGCCATATATGAAATTTGGTAACAATGGGCCTTGTAGTTTCAGAAGAGATGTCGTTTGAAAATGTTGACGGACGACGTACGACGGACAGACGGACGACGGATGCCTGCCTATACTATAAGCTCACCTGTGAGCCTTCGGCTCAGGTGAGCTAAAAATATCAGCACTAAACACAAAATGTTTATAGCCTACATAGTGGTTGGTAAAAAAGAAATGCCAGTGGATGCTTTATATGATAGGCAAACAGTAAATGTCCATGAATGTTTTATATAACAAATGTCCATGAATGTTGCATACAGCAGTTGGCAAACAGTGAATATTCATGATTGTTTAATACAATGGTTGGCAAACAATAAATACCCATGGATGTTTTATACAATGGCTGGCAAACTCTAAATGACCATGGATGTTTTATGCAAACACTCTTCACTGTTTGCCAACCATTATATTAAACATCTATGCACATCTAGTAAAGTTGTGACAAAATGCTTAGAGCAAATACGGTTTTTAGGAAACAGTGAAAGAATAAGCTCCACAAGTCCTAACATGTTAAAGTGCAAGTGTTTTTTTTTAGTTTTCACCAGACAGTGGAAGATAGGTTTCTTTCAAACGTATAAGATTACAAGATTGTCTTACAGTGATATAATCAACCCTAATATCTACAAATATCCAATTACAAGCGCTTCCCACCACACGGCCACTTGTATCTGACCAATGATCAAAAAGAAGTAAACAATTGAACAAAGTGCCAAAAATGAAAATAGCTGAATTTGCAAACAGTGTAGCTCTAGATGATAATAAGCTGTCTCATCAGGATCTACTGTGTTTATTTGGTTATAAGACAGGAACTTTTCCTTTTTAAATTAATGCAATATGTATATCAGTCTTGTTTGTTTCAGCTATAAAATTCTTTTTTCTCTTCCAAAACAATCACAAGGATCTAGATCCATCCTAAAAGATGAATTTAGATCATTGAGATTGTTTTAGAAACGATGGTTCTAGATCATTGTGATTGTTTTGGAAGGGATCCCCCCCCCCACACACACACACGTCCCCCTTCCCCCCACACTTTTCCATCTTATAAACGAACGAATACGGTACACTGTTTTGTCCTCAAGTATTTCAATTCTCAGTGTGAAATATCTTGTATGAAACTTTTTTACAGCTGATTAACCAATTATCATCAAAACCTGTTCATTATCTAATCCTTTAGTTAGTTATCATCAGGGACTGAGGACAGGCCAACAAGCAAGGCCTCTGAGAGATGGCTCTGCATTTGACAAGGTGAATGCCACAACATAAGGCAACTTATTAAGCATAGTAAGATCCAGGTAGCAAATAATGTTTATTTGCTACCTGTAAGATCTTATTCTTCTATTGGTTAGAAATCTCAAGTTTGGCCATATACACTACACGAATAGTAAAAGTATTGCCTGATGATTCAAGAAGAAGAGACTGTACATTCTTAATTTTAATCATGATGGTCAGTCAAGGCGAAAGAGGACTTCAGGTTCTGATAGTAATCAAAACAGGTAATGGCCGAGATATCATCTGACTTTTGAAGCTCCATTAGGTCCATAGAAATATGTGTTTGATTACTCACCATCTCCAAACCACAGTGACATGCTTTGCTGATTTTACTACAGAGCCAATGAACATCTGTGATTGACCTTCATACTGTCGCAGGTTTGAAGATGAAGAACTGGTTGCATCTCAAAGCATTCTGTCTCCAGCATATTTTGAGTACTGAAAGAGGAAGAAACAGCCCATCCTGCAACAAAAGATTTGGTGCTGCATCCCAACACAAAATTTCAGTAAACAACTGATCACTAAATCAGGAGAGCAATGGCAAGTGTCACTGCCTAATGACACCAAATTTAATACAGTTTAACAGCTATGCACTAGATGGGAATTTGAGATCTATACCAAACCCAAATCAAATTGTCCCTTTCAAACTGAACAATGACCTTCACATACAAATTTTGAAGTCTGTGATGTCACCCTCAGTCATCAGCAACCAACTTGTACCTAGACTTACTTGTATGAGACTAGAAACATAAGCAATTAATACATACCAAATGCAAACATTGAACTTAATCTGTGACCTTGAACTGAGGTCTGACAGCAGCAGTATCCAGATGATGTCAAAAAACTATGAAGCTATAACTTAATATGAGTTGTGACACGACCGAACCAACAAAGTGGCATGTACGCCCAGCAAGACTTAGATCAGCCTGGGCATCCTCCCCGTCTGATCAGACTCTTTGCTCAGGGCTGAAAGAGTAGCTAAAGGTCTAAGCTAACTCTATGTGGACAGCAAAGACTCTGATTAGACTGCGCGGATGTCCAGGCTGATCTGAGTGTTTGCTGGGGGCACATGCCACTTTGTTGGTTTTGTCCTGTCATGGCTCATATAGTTAGATATCAAAAGGTTCCATCGGGATATTTCAAACATTAGCAAACAATACTTCAGTTCAGTTCAGTTCAATTCTCTTATCGACGTTACCCAAGTGGCACAACAGTACGTAACCATAGTTGCACACACTTGGCGCCGTGTGTCCGTCCAAAGCAAACAATACAAAGATAATGCAATGTAAGTATGTGACCTTGGCTTTAGGTCAGTTGCTGCATCCAGACGATGTCAACTTATCTGTTTGAATCTTTGTCACATATCAAAAGGTTCTATCAAAGGATATTAAACTAGTGCAAGTGAGCAGGGGCTCACGTACACCCCCGACCAGTGCGTCCGCCTAATGAAAGCAAACTTTAACACAAAAGTTTAATGCAAAAATGTTATAAAAGAACAAATTCAAAGTCTGTGACCTTGACCTTAGGTCAGCAGCAGCATCAAATAATGTAAACTAGTATAAGATAAAATTAGTCATGCATCACCAGATTCCATTTAAATATATTAGAACAAGCCAAAAAAAGAAAAAGAAAAGAAAACAAACGGCTGAGTCCTAGTTATTGACCCCTGGCCCCACCCATGAGCCTGACCCAGAAGTCCCTATCAAAAGCAATGCTATAGAGTTATCATGAATAAAATGTGGAAGATATTTACAATGCATTTACACAGATATGAGCAATCTAAAAGGTTTAACGCAAAACTTTGACATAATGAAAATGCCTAAGTCCTTATTATTGACCCTTGGCCCCACCCAGGAGCCTGACTGACCCTGGGGCATAGACTCTTCACATCAAAGGTAATGCTTAAGAGATATCATGAACCAAATATGAAAAGAATCTGACATGTGGTTAAAGAAATATGAACAATTAAAAAGGTTTAACGCAAAACTTTGACGTAATGAAAACCCCTATGTCCTAATTATTGACCCCTGACCTCCACCCCGGGGCCTGACCCAGCTGTCTAGATATATCAAATCAAAGGTAATGCTATAGAGATATAATGAACCAAATATGAAGAGAATCTGATCTAAGGTTACAGAGAAATATGAGCAATTACAAAAGGTTTAACGCAAAACTTTGACGTAAAGTTGACGAACGGACAGACAGATGGACGGAAGGACGGACTAACGGACGGAATGACAAACACTATATACCCCCTGACATACTTCGTATGTCGGGGGTATAATATACAGGTATCAGCAAAGTATACTTTAAACTTAAAGGCAACTAGAAATGTTTTTTTGACAAAAACAGATGTCCCCCACCTGCGCTTTCTTAGCAGTATCATTTCCATAAATGTTGCCAAGTTCAGACCTCCTGTGGCCTTGAAAATAGGGTCAAGGTCACCAACTTAGCAGTTCTTGCACCTCCTGATTATACACTTGTCTATGTTTGGTCATAATCCATCAATTCCTTTAGGAGATATGGTGTAGACAAGCCATTTTTCAACATTCCTTGACCTCCTGTGACCTTGAAAAGGGTCAAGGTCACCAAAATGAAATCACTTCCTTACCATCTCCCAGTGACATATCTGTGCAAGTTTTTAAAATCCAGCCATCCATTCAGGGCAGACAAGGCATTTTTCAACACTCTTGGACCTCCTGGGACCTTGAATATTGAGTTAAGTTCACCAAAATCTAATCATTTCTTTACCATCTCCCAGTGATATATCTGTGCAAGTTTGGTTAAAATCCATCCATCAGTTCAGGAGACAGAGTGCAGACAAGGCATTTTTCAGCACTCTTTGACCTCTAGTGACCTTTAAAATTGGGTCAATGTCACCAAATCAAATCGGCTCCTTACCATCTTCCAGTGATATATCTGTGCAATTTTGGTTTACATCCATCCATCCATTCAGTGCATACAAGGCATTTTTCAACACTCTTTGACCTCCTGTGACCTTGAAAATAAAGTCAAGGCCACCAAAATCTAAACAGTTCTTTACCATCTCCCAGTAATATATCTGTGCAAGTTAGCTTAAAATCCATCCATCCATTCAAGAGACAGAGTGCAGACAAGGCATTTTTCAGCACTCTTTGACCTCTTGAGACCTTCAAAATTGGGTCAAGGTTACCAAATCTAATCAGTTCTTTCCCTCCACTCAGTGATATATCAGGGCAGATTTGGTCAAAATATATCCATCTCTTCAGGAGATAGAGTGCAGACAAGAAGCTACACCCACGCAGATGCCGACAGGATCGGCACCGAAAACAAAATGTAACCCCCCCCCAACAAACAAGAATTCCGCGGAATGCTATGTCGCACCTGTTTTGCACCTTCACTTTGAGAACTTGATAAAAGTGTCATTTTGAAACATATTTGGTCAAAATCCATTCAGCAGTTAATGAGATATTATAGTTTTCATGATTTTTGCTATTTTTAGTAACGGTAGATGGTTGCCATCTTGGATGGTCAATTTGAAACAAGAGGCCCACGGGCCACAAAGCTCACCAGATCTCTAGCTCAAAATTGCTATCAAATTTGTATAGGCTCAAAATTGCTGTCACATTTGTACAGGCTAATACAAAATATACAACTACAAAGTCTCAGTCTGACAGTCTGTTGATTTGATAACAAAATATTTAACTATTTTCCATATATTGATTGCAGTAAATGCCATTTTTTAATTTTCCCCATTACAAGTCAATGCAACTCTAAGCTGCCATTATAAAAAAACAAACAAATTTTCAATCCCCCAGCCTAAGGATACTACAGATGAAATCTGGGTCTTATCGGCCCAATGGCATCTGAGAAGATAATTTTTTTTAAGTATCTCTTTTTATCCATATTTTTGCATTTTGGTTTCCATGGCAACCAATAACAAGAGCTGTCGCCTGACAGCATAGCTCGCCTGAATTGGTGCTTGCCCATCGCACAGTCGCTATGGTGGTGTGAACTGCTATGCATATAACTTCAGGCAAGCATGTTGATAATGACAACACATTTATAAACAAAAGCTATCTGAGAAACAAGTATTAAAATAAAAAAATTCACATGAAATTTCAAAGTCCATGAGCTAGCGGTCAAAGAACTGAGGGGTAGGGGATGGGGGGTGGGGTGGGGTGGGGGGGGGGGGGGGGGGGGGGGGGGGGGGGGGGGAGGCAGGATGTATCAAAACCCTGAACCATTATCTAACATCAGTCCAAGTATTAGTATCAACTGAGTCCATCATAGCACTGTGAAATTATGTCTTCATAAATATAAATCTTTAACTAAAATCTTTAAGACAAACTTCTAAGTCCATGACCTTGACTTTAAGGTCATCCAATGGGGTAAGTATATAGTGTTTTGTAAAAACTCAAAAAAGTGTCTAACATCAGTTCATGTGTAAACTATATCTCTGCCAAGCATTATGAATCAGTATGCAATTAGAAAACTTTAATAAAGACAAAAATTTCCTAAGTCCCTGACCTTGACACCAAGGTCACTGAGCTGGGTTGGGGTAGTACTCAGTAAAACTTTGAACTAATATCTAACTACAGTGCAAATATCAAAAGAATTCATTCATGGGTTCAGGAGATATGGGTCTTTAAAAAACTTTAACCAAACATCCAATCAATAAAAAGACAATTTTCTAAGTCCATGACCTTGACATCAAGGTCACTGAGGGGGGTGAGGGTAGTACCTTGGAAAACTTTAGACCAATATCTAACTACAGTGCAAGTATCAAAGGAATCCATCCATGGGTTAAGGAGATATTGGGCTTTAAAAAACTTTAACCATAACATCCAGTCCAAAAAAACTCCAATTTTCTAAGTCCATGACCTTGACATCAAGGTCACTGAGTGGGGTGGGGTGGTACCCTGTTAAACTTTGGACCAATATCTAACTACAGTGCAAGTATCAAAAGAATCCATCCATGGGTTAAGGAGATATAGGTCTTTAAAAAACTTTAACCAAAACATCCAATCCGGACGCCGACGCAGACGCGGACGCTGACGCCAACGCCAAGGTGACAACAATAGCTCTTCCTGAACTTTCGTTCAGGCGAGCTAAAAAGAGCAGTGGGCAAAAAAAAACATAGCTAATAAGAGACTTCTCAAGGAACAATCTATAAAAGTTTTGTCAACATATCTGCAATGGCTTGGCAGTAAATGCCATTTTTCAATTTTCCCCATTATAAGTCAATGCAAATCTAAGTTGCCATAGCAACCAAACTAAAGGGCTGATTTTCATAAAAAAACACAAACTTTCAATTCCCCAGCCCAGGAATGCCACAGATGAAATCTGGGCCTTATCGGCCAAGTGGCTTCAGAGGAGATAATTTTTTAAGTATTTTTGTCCATTTCTTTTACATTTCGGTTTCCATGACAACCAATAAAAGGAGCAGTGGGCCAAAAAACATATAGCTGATAGAAGACATCTCAAGGAACATTTCTATAAAAGTTTTATCAACATATCTGCAATGGCTTGGCAGAAAATGCCATTTTTCAATTTTCCCCATTATAAGTCAATGGGGACTCTAAGTTGCCATAGCAACCAAACTAAAGGGCCGATGATCATAAAAAACACAAACTTTCAATCCCCCAGCCCAAAGATGCCACAGATGAAATCTGGGCCTTATTGGCCAAGTGGCTTCGGAGGAGATAATTTTTTAAATATTTTTTTCATTTTTTTTTGCATTTTGGTTTCCATGGCAACCCATAATAGGAGCAATGGGGCAAAAAACATATAGCTGATAGAAGACATCTCAAGAAACATTTCTATAAAAGTTTTATCAACATATCTGCAATGGCTTTGCAGAAAATGCCATTTTTCAATTTTCCCCATTATAAGTCAATGGGAACTCTAAGTTGCCATAGCAACCAAACTAAATGGCCAATTTTCATAAAAAACACAAACTTTCAATCCCCCTACCCAAGGATCCCACAGATGAAATTTGGGCCCAATCGGCCCAGCAGCTTCAGAGGAGATGTTGTTTAAAAGTGTTGACGGACGACGACGACAGACGACGACGACATACGACGACGACGACGACGACGGACCACTGCCTATCCTATAAGCTCCCCCGGAGCCTTCGGCTCTGGTGAGCTAAAAATCACGAAACAGCTTCATGCAAGGATCATTTTGATACACATTTAGTCTAATTCCATTCAGGGGCTCTTGAGCTATTGTCATTTTCATATTTTCCATTTTTTAGTAACGGTGGCTGACGGCCATCTTGGATGGTCTCCATTCACGTAAATTTCAAAGAACTCCATTTAAGGACCATTCTCACTAAATTTGACCTAAATCTGTTCAAGTTTTTCTAAGATATTGGCGTTTTTGCAAACTCGGACTCGCAAACAGAAAGTAGGTCACTGTGACCTAATTCCGCTACAGATTTTTTTTATTTTGATAATTTTTATAACCAAGGTCCCATTAATGCTCCATGTAAAATTTCAGCAAAATATACCAAATGGTTTTGGAGAAAACAGTGATTTTATTGTTTTTGCTATTTTTAGTAACAGTGGCCATCTTGGATTCTGGACCGAACTGAATTTTGTAATTCAGAAGCCCTGCAGTCTGGTCATGCAGCTTGTGAAATTTGAGAACCATGGATGCAGTGGTTTCAGAGAAAAAGTCATTTGAATGGACTTAAAATTTAGGGTCGACGTAAATGTGAACGGACGGACGGACTGAAAACCGGACGCCTATATCGCACCTTGCTAAAGCAGGTGCGACAAAAAGGGGGACATCATAAATATGCAAGTGTGTAACCTTGAATTTTTGTCAGCAGCAGCCCCCAGCTGATGTCCGCTTCTCTGTATGAACCATGAAATAAACCTAGTTACTTATCAAAAGGTTCCATCAAAGAATATTGCATGACAAAAAGTAAGAATACAACTTCAAAGCATGTGCATGTACATGTAAATGTTAACAAATGGATAGACAGATGGATGGACAGGCAAATGGATGAAAAGACAGAAACTATATAGCCCTTGACCTACTTTGTCAATGCACTTTTATTTTTATATCGTGCTTGAGAAAACAGTGTCTGCCCTACCCAAAACCAGCAAATAAAGAAATAATGTGGTCTTGATATTGAAACATAAAACAAGTATATTTGATGGTTGTTGGGGAAAGCTTACATCATGTTTAGCAGTGTGGTCTGCTGTTCCACAGTCAATGTTGCATGTGATACCCTATTTATCTGAGAAATAAATTTCATTTTTCCAATGTTCATGGAAGTATGAACACAATGGGTCATGTGCAAAATAAGTGATGTGAAAGGGCATTCATGTTAGCTTTGCAAATGACCCATTGTGTTCATACTTCCATGAATTTCTGAAAAATAAAATTTGTCTCTTATGATTACATTTAATTTTAACATTATTTTGAGTATCATTTTCGAATTTTAAGAGCAACATTTGTAAAATATACGACAAAAAGCTGTCACTAACCAAGAAGTAAGCTGCTTACATTCAACGGCCATCACCATGATGAAGTTAGAACGGCCAATGGCATCCTTTGTTTACATGTAACGGTCATACCAATGATGTCCTGCCAAGGACTGCTGTTCATGGAAGTATGAACACTGTTTCTCCGTAATAGGTTCATCTAAGGAAAATCAAAGAGATGGTACTTATTCCGCTTTCTGTAATTGTTTCGAAAGGGAAAAACCTTCCGCTTATGACAGAAGAAAATACAGTACCAAAGCCATGTGTTAAAACTATTAAGTATTACTATTCAGAAAAGTGATGTATTACTTAACTAAAATTACCAAAACACTTGGTTAGCATGTTCAAGCTGACAGCAGCTTGCAGCAAAAAGAACTTGTCAAAATCAAAATCAATGATTGTGGTTTTTCATGCAAAAATATAATTGATCTGCGACATGAGAAAACTAACAAAGTGGTTGTGCGCCCAGTGCATACTCAGATCAGCCTTGGTATCTGCCCGGTCTGAGCAGACTCCTCCCAAAGTGCTTAAAGGGTAGCTAATGGTTTAAGCTACCTCCATGCGATCAGGGAAGACTCTGATCAGACTGGGCGGATGCCCAGGCGGATCTGAGTCTGCGCTGGGTGCTCAACCACTTTGCTGGTTTTGTACTGTCTTGGCTCATATTAGTAAGTCAAGACAGAAATCAGCTCTGATTTTAGCAAACATCTAAAACACTATAAATGTTGGTACACACACTAATCTAAGGTCCATTAAAGGGTGTAGTATAATAACTAGAGCATGTGAGCAGGGGCTCACGTATACCCCCGGCCAGCACCACCGCCTAAAAGAAACACTGCCACACTTAATACGAAACTTTAAAATAAATGATATTAATGAATGATAAGCAGAAGGAGGCTCAGATACTCTCTTACTTGATACAACTAGTCATACCCAATGTTTGGCCTAAATATCAAAATACTAGCAATAGTGATTCCTGAGACATCTGTGACAAAAATTAAATTGGAAAGAAAGAAAAAATTAACAAAAGAGGGAACAAGAGCTGTCGCCCGACAGCATAGCTCGCCTGAATTGGTGCTTGCCCATCACACAGCAGGTATGGTGGCGTGGACTGCTATGCATAAAACTTCATGCAAGCATGTCCATAATGAAAACACATTTATAAACAAAAGCTATCTCATAAATAAGTCTTAAAATAAAGTATTAAATAAAAAAAAAATGAAATGAAATTTCAAAGTCCATGAGCTTGAGGTAAAAAAAACCCTGACGGGTAGGGGGGAGGGTGTATGTGTGTGTGGGGGTGGGGTGGGGGGGGGGGGCTATGTGGACTGCTATGCATAAAACTTCAAGCAAGCATGTCCATAATGAAAGCACATTTATAAACTTATAAACAAAAGCTATCTCAGAAATAAGTCTTAAAATAAAATTAAAATAAAAGAAATGAAATGAAATTTCAAAGTCCATGAGCTTGAGGTAAAAAATCTGACGGGTAGGGGGGGTAGGGTTGGGTCGGGGTGGGGGGGGGGGGTGGGACTAGGATGTATCAAAACCCTGAACCATTATCTAACATCAGTCCAAGTATTAGTATCAACTGAGTCCATCATTGTGGCCCTGTGAAATTAAGTCTTCATAAATATAAAACTTTAACCAAAATCTTTAAGACAAAATTCTAAGTCGATGACCTTGACTTCAAGGTCATCCAGTGGGGTAAGTATAAGCTGTTTTGTAAAAACTCAAAAAAGAGACTAACATCAATTCAAGTATAAACTAAATCTCTGCAAAGCATTATGAATCAGTATGCAATTACAAAACTTTAGAAAAGACAAAAATTTCCTAAGTCCCTGACCTTGACATCAAGATCACTGAGCAGGGGTTGGGGTAGTACTCTGTAGATCTAACTACAGTGCAAATATAATCTATGGGTTCAGGAGATATGTGTCTTTAAAAAACTTTAACCAAAACATCCAATCAATAAAAAGACAATATTCCAAGTCCATGACCTTGACATCAAGGTCACAGAGGGGGGGTGGGGGTAGTACCTTCAAAAACTTTAGACCAATATCTAACTTTAGTGCAAGTATCAAAGGAATCCATCCATGGGTTAAGGAGATATTGGGCTTTATAAAACTTTAACCAAAACATCCAGACCAAAAAAACTACCAATTTTCTAAGTCCATGACCTTGACATCAAGGTCACGGAGTGGGGTGGGGGTGGTACCCTGTCAAACTTTGGACCAATATCTAACTACAGTGCAAGTATCAAAAGAATCCATCCATGGGTTAAGGAGATATAGGTCTTTAAAAAACTTTAACCAAAACATCCAATCCGAACGCCGACGCGGACGCGGACGCTGACACGGACGCGGACGCGGACGCCGACGCCGTGGTGACAACAATAGCTCTTCCTGAACTTTCGTTCAGGCGAGCTAATGATACATATATGGAGGCTGATACTCTCTTACACAATACAACTAGTCACACCCAATATTTGTACCAAATTTCAAAATCCTAGTTGAAATGGTTCCTGAGAAATCTTCGACAGAAATTAAATTGGAGAGAAAGAAAAAAAGAGGGAATGATAAGCAGATAGAGGCTGATGGTCTCTTATATGATACAACTAGTCATACCCAACTTTGTAACAAATTTCAAAAACCTAGGTAAAGTGGTTCCTGAGAAGTCTTTGACAAAAAAAAAATAATTGGAGAGAAGAAAAAATGGACAAACAAAGGGAACAATAAGAGAAGGAGGCTGAAGTTCTCTTACACTGTACAACTAGTTATACCAAACATTTGTACAAAATTTCAAAATCCTAGCTGTAGTGGTTCCTGAGAAATCTGTGACAGAAACAAGAGGCCCACGGGCCACAAAGCTCACCAGATCTCTAGCTCAAAATTGCTTTCAAAACTGCTGTCACATTAGTACAGGCTAATACAAAATATACTACTACAAAGTCTCAGTCTGACAGTCTGTTGAGTTGATAACAAAATATATAATTGTTTTCCATATCTTGATTGCAGTAAATGCCATTTTTTTAATTTTCCCCATTGTAAGTCAATGCAACTCTAATTTGCCATAGCAACCAAGCGAAAGATCTGATTCTCATAAAAGAAAAACACATATTTTCACTTCCCTAGCCCAAGGACACTAAAGATAAAATCTGAGCCAAATCGGCCTAGTGGCTTCAGAAGGGATCATTTTTTAAGGTTTTTTTTCCCTTCTTTTGCTTGATGGCTTCCATGACAACCAATAATAAAAAGGGTTGGTTGGTTGATTTGATGCTTAACGTCCACGGTAAACAACTAAGGTCATGTCGGGACGGTCAGTTAACCTAACCACACTATTCCTGGGCAGGCTTAGACCTCCTAAGCGGTTAACCAGTACTAAGTGCACACACTTTCGCCAGTAACTGACAACTGCCCTTCTTGAATTGATCAGCGGAAGGAGAAACGAAAGTCTGTGGCCAGACCGGGATTTGAACCCAGGACCTCTTACTTACGAGTCAGGTGCCCTACCAATTGCGCTACCCGGCCCGGCTAATAAAAAGGGAAGTGGACCAAAAACATATAGCTGATAGAAGACTTTTCAAGAAACATTTGTATAAAAGTTTTCACAACATATCTGCAATGGCTTGGTAGTGAATGCGATTTTTCAATTTTCCCCATTATAGTCAATGCAACTCTAAGTTGCCATAGCAACCAAACTAAAAGGCAGATTTTCATAAAAAAACACAAACTTTCAATCCCCCAGCCTAAAGATACTACAGATGAAATCTGGGCCTTATCAGTCCAGTGGCTTCTGAGGAGATAATTTTGTAAAAAAATTTTCATTATTTTTGCATTTTGGTTTCCATGGCAACCAATAAAAGGAGCAGTGGGCCCAAAAGCATCAACGCTAACAGAAGACTTCTTAAGGAACATTTCTATAAAAGTCTTGTAAGCATATCTGCAATAGCTTGGCAGTAAATGCTATTTTTCAATTTTCCCCATTATAAGTCTATGGGAACGCTAAGTTGCCATAGCAACCAAACTAAAGGACCGATTTTCATAAAAAACACAAAGTTTCAACCCCCCAGTCTGAGGATACTACAGATGACAGCTGGACCTTATCGGCCTAGTGGTTTCAGAGGAGATAATTTTTAAGTATTGTTTTTCACTTTTTGACTGCATTTTGGTTTCCATGGCAACCAATAAAAGGGGCAGTGGGCCAAAAAACATACAGCTGATAGAAGACTTCTCACGGAACATTTCTATAAAAGTTCTGTCAACATTTCTGCAATGGCTTGGCAGAAAATGCCATTTTTCAATTTTCCCCATTATAAGTCTATGGGAACTCTAAGTAGCCATAGCAACCAAACTAAATGGCAGATTTTCATAAAAAACACAAACTTTCAATCCCCCAGTCCAAGGATGCTACAGATGAAATTTGGGCCCAATCGGCCCAGTGGCTTCAGAGGAGATGTTGTTTAAAAGTGTTGACGGACGACGACGACGACATACGACAGACGACAGACGCCGACGACGACGGACAACTGCCTATCCTATAAGCTCCCCCGGAGCCTTCGGCTCTGGTGAGCTAAAAAAGGTTAATTTAATTGGATAGAAAGAAAAAATGGACAAACAAAGGGAATAATAAGCAGGAAGAGGCTGATGTTTTCATACAAATTTTAACTAGTCATTACCAAGGTTTGTACTAAATTTTAAATACCCTTACAGTAGTAATTCCTGAGAAATCTCTGACAGAAATTTAATTGGAGAGAAAGAAAAATGAACAAATGAAGAGAATGATAAGCAGCAGAAGGCCGATTCTCTCTTACACTGTGCAACTAGTCATACTTAATGTTTGTACCAAA
Source organism: Ctena decussata (assembly GCA_963989385.1). Lineage (NCBI taxonomy): Eukaryota > Metazoa > Mollusca > Bivalvia > Lucinida > Lucinidae > Ctena > Ctena decussata. The sequence continues at coordinate 86,262,246 of OZ022506.1, forward strand.
TTTCAAAATTCTAGCTGTAGTGGTTCCTGAGAAATCTTTGACAAAAATTTAATTGGAGAGAAATTGGAGAGAAAGAAAAACTGGACAAACAAAGGGAATGAAAAGCTGGAGCAGGCTGATACTCTCTTACACAGTACAACTTGTCATACCCAACGTTTCTACCAAATTTCAGATACCCTTCCTGTAGAAGTTTTTGAGATATCTTTGACATAAAATTAATTGGAGAGAAAGAAAAAATGGACAAATAAAGGGAATGATACACAGCAGAAGGCTGATTCTCTCTTACACCATACAACGAGTCATACTCAATGTTTGTACCAAATTTCAAAATTCTAGCTGTAGTGGTTCCTGAGAAATCTTTGACAGAAGTTTAATTGGAGAGAAATTGGAGAGAAAGAAAAACTGGACAAACAAAGGGAATGATAAGCTGGATCAGGCCGATTCTCTCTTACACGGTACAACTAGTCATACCAAACGTTTCTACCAAATTTCAGATACCCTTACTGTAGAAGTTTTTAAGATATCTTTGACAGAAAATTAATTGGAGAGAAAGAAAAAATGGACAAATAAAGGGAATGATAAGCAGCAGGAGACTGATTCTCTCTTACACAGTACAACTAGTCATACCCAACGTTTGTACCAAATTTCAAAATCCTAGCTGTTGTGGTTCCTGAGAAATCTGTGACAGAAAAAATGTTAACATACACACAAACATATAAACGGAAAAACCAAAAACTATATACCCCCTATATACTTCGTATACCGGGGGTATAATAAGAATACCGTAATCGACCCATTTACCGCACGGTGCGCTTAACTTTTTCAAAATTGCAACAAAAAGGTGTGGTTAAAATGTATCTAATAAATGCACACTCTGAACAATAAAATGCAGGGTGACTGGAAAGAGGCAACATGGAGTAGGACTGGAAATAATGTTAGTTTATATTTTCTATGGGGCAGAAAATGATACTCTAGACTTGAGTTCGCTGTTGAAACAGTAATGATAGGTTGTTAGGTTTTGTGAAAGTTTCAAAAGGAATAGCAGTGTGCGCTTGTGCAGTTTTTTTCCGGAAATGGCCATGGTGTGCGGGTATAGGGTCATGTGCGGTAAATAGGTCGATTACGGTAATGATATAATAATGTGAATAACAATATAATAATAATCTTTATTGTTTTGTTTAAAACAACCAAAAAGTACTATGCTCTACGGAGCTTCTAGCTTGGCTTCCAGACTAAATTGTTATATGTAACTCAAATTACGAGTCTAACTGTGGCTTTTTTTATTGCAATATCCAACCATTGTTCAGAATCAAAATTAAAACATGGGGCATCTGTAGCAAGTCTAGAGAGCTTCTACAGAACTTATTAAGACTATCATAATATCCTCCTCAAGGCAAACAACAGCCCTGGTGGGATTTTTGCTCAAGACTCTTTGATCATGAGCTGAGTGTTCTACATGTTTTTACTAGGAAAATTAGAAATACCCTCAAACCCCACTGGAGATATACATTAGCAAACAAAATCAGGGCAGCAATCAAATGCTTTGTTCTAGTTCTTTGAACACATACCGTATCTTGTCAACAACTGCATGATTTTTTTCAATACTGCTCATTTCATTTACGATCAATTTACCATTCTAACCCATGATAATGGACCAGAAGTGTCCTGAGCAAACAATGTAGACCCAGATCAGACTGCTCCTTGAGGAGCAGTCTGATCTGGGTCTGCATTGTTAACCTTTCTCCTGCCAAGAGTTTAATGAAATATTTTGTGATATAATAAATGGAGTGGTACAGATTCGAAAATAATGGTTAGAAGGGTATGAGCTAGGTGTTCAGTGACAAATAGTTGCTTATTAGAACATCTCCCTATTGTATCATTATACTTCAGTATCAATATAGCATATGGCAGTTTACAAATCACATGACATCGATCTAGCAGCATCTTATTGTCTTCCGTATAAGGTTTCATGTTAAACTGTTGCCTGAAGCAAAGATGAGGACCCTTGAGCATTAATGTAATGATAATGATGAAATGGCTCTAGATGACAATAATTTCGTGGAATGAGGTGTCTTGCCTATCTGTGCATTGTCACAAAATGGAGCTATATCAGAAAATTTGACGAAACTCGAAATTTTACCCTGCCATCGCTGACAACGCTACAAAAGTAAAATGTGTCTACGTCTTGCTTCTTCTGATACTTCTGGGTTTATTTTTCATGTTTTTCTTTAGAAACATATTTTGCGGCATCTCATCGGACCTGCCTTGGAAAGGACAAAACATCTGTTATAACAGAATAATAAGTACAACACGCAAACCTGTCACTGCTAAATTCGTTTGCACTATATTTTGGATTAAGGGATCCCAAAAATGTGGCTGATAAATACAGGTGACCACATAAGCAGGCATAAATGTATTAGATTGTAAGAACAAATTATTTCCCTTAAATTATTAACCTTGTGATATTTATGGGATCTTTCTCTTTAGATACATTAGAAGATATAATTGAAGGGAGAAAACTCACTTTTTAACAACAGGCAATATACAGATATGTTATTTCCCTTGAAATGTGATAAAATTTCTCCATGGGGCCTTGATAAAATGGCTCTTATACAACCTACTTTTATGAAGAACAAGTAGAAAATATCCAAGATTTGTCAACTCAGCATATCAGACATTCAGGGCCCTGGTTATTCACAGCATCATTAGATTAACAAAGTCATCAGTCAAGGATTTGTTAAGTTTTACAGCCCTCACAAAATCAGCTGCAGTAATATTTTTTGCCAAGAAATTGTTAGCTTTTGCAGTGCAATACTCCTCACATTTTTTTTGCAAAAAATGGTGGTGATTTTGCATACATTACCAGAGCTCTAGATAAGAGGGGTATTTGATGATAATTGAAGGATAATTTTTTTTATTTCTCATTGAAACCATATGTTGTGACACGTCATCTGAACCGTCATCGAGACGGTTCAGATGAGGGGTCACTACATATGTTTTTATGTAGAAATAACAAAAATTATCCTAAATTATCACCAAATACTCCTTCTTATCTAGGGCTCTGATTACGTTTGGAATTTTAACGCCTGTTAAGTCTCATTAACTAATGACATTGTTCATTTTGAATGGGCCCTGATTTTCACTAGCTCACATAGTCAGGGTTGCCACTCATCCAGCATTAACAAATTCCCTTACTTTTCCCGGATGGTTTTCAGATCCAAAAGATAATTTTTCTCTTTACTTTAACAATGCTTGAAAATTGGGGTTATTCTTAAAGGAAATAACTCCGCTCCCCCTTAGAGCAAATTCTTTCATTAAAGACTGACCCCAGTGGGCCAGAAGAATAGAAAGCCATGCATAACCCATATCTTTAATTTATAGATCATGGCAAAACATTCTGCAATATTTAAAGTCAACTGTCAAAAATGCGGCAAGAGTTTTGGGAACAAGATCCAAGTCAGCAAGGGCTTTAACTTCATCAAAAATAGCCCAATCAGAAAAAAAAAAAAAAAAAAACAAACACACATGCACATCTTCATATTATAGGAACACAATTCCACTTTCAAATCAATCTGATGAAAAAGATAGGAGCTGCCAGGACAAGAAGTCAGATGCATGAATGGATGGAAGAAAGACAAAGGGAAGCATACTGTAAAACACTTATATTTGGCGGCAGCAAAATTTGGCGGTTTTTAAATATGGACCTTTTGGCGGATTTTTATTTTGGCGGTTTTGTGATTTCTCAATAACAAAATATTTCTGCTGAAGTCGTATTTGGCGCTTTAGTGGAGCTCTTTATTGTCTTGGTGATTAAAACAAGAATTCCGCGGAATGCGATGTCTCGCCTGCTGGCGCTTTGTCACAAAACAGAGCTAAATCAGCAAAGATGTATGAATGAACCAAGTTTCATGGCTCTAGCCCTTACAGTTTCTGAGAAACAGACTAAACGCGTAAACTTGCCAAAAAATTGCAAAGTCAGCCAACCGTAAAATGTTGATAAAGACTCAATATCGATGATGACTTTGAGTTCTTCTCTTCCAGATGAATGCATGGCCCAAGTTTCATGGCTCTAGCCCTTATCGTTTCTGAGTAACAGACCTTAACGCAAAAACTTGACAAAAATTGCGAAGTCAGTCAACCGTAAAATGTATGTCAAGACTTAATACAGATGATGGCTTTGAAAGAAACTCTTTCAGATGTATGCATGGCCCAAGTTTCATGGCTCTAGCCCTTATAGTTTCTGAGAAAATGACCTAAACGCAAAAACTCGACAAAAAAGTGCGAAGACAGTCAACCGTAAAATCTAGGTCAAGACTCAACATTGATGATGGCTTTCAGCTGTACTCTTCCAGATGTATGCACGACCCAAGTTTCATGGCTCTAGCACTTGTAGTTTCTGAGAAAATGACCTAAACGCAAAAACGCGACAAAAAATTGCGAAGTCAGTCAACCGTAAAATCTAGGTCAAAACTCAACATTGATGATGGCTTTCAGCTGTACTCTTCCAGATGTATGCACGACCCAAGTTTCATGGCTCTAGCACTTGTAGTTTCTGAGAAAATGACCTAAACGCAAAAACTCGACAAAAAATTGCGAAGTCAGTCAACCGTAAAATCTAGGTCAAGACTCAACATTGATGATGGCTTTCAGATGTACTCTTCCAGATGTATGCATGACCCAAGTTTCATGGCTCTAGCCCTTACAGTTTCTGAGAAAATGACCTAAACGCAAAAACTCGACAAAAATTTACGCCGCCGCCGCTTCGCAGGCGAGACAATAATAACAATTATTATCATAATCAGACTACATTTTGGGTAGTTAATTGTTTAAAGTAGACAGATTTTGTGTTCCTTCTGATTTAATCAGCTAATTGAAATACTAACTAGTATGGTGAGAACATTTTCATACTCCGTTTTTTCCCACTTGTTGTTTGCGAGACATCTTCTTTTGGGCTAATATATGTGATGTGTATTAGCTTTGATATTTTGGTAGAGGAAATAGGATAGGCATAATAATATTTTTTTCTTCTTTCAGTATCATGGGTTTATATTGGCAGCATTTTAATTTGGCGATTTTCTTCTTTTCCGCCAATATCGCCAAAATAAAGTGACCGCCAAATATAAGTGTTTTACAGTACATGGACAGACAAGGGTCATTTCTACAGTCCCCAGCTGAATACTTTGTTTCTGAAAGTATATCCTTTTGCTGTAAATAGAATAAATATATTTTCTGAAGACACAGTCCTAGCCACACTTTGAAATTCCCTGCCCTTTCAAGTCCTTTCAAAAATATTCCCTGACCAATCACAAAATTTCCCACCTTTTCCTTGATCATGAAAGGGGAAAAAAATCATTTTTGAGATGTTCTTCCCTGACTTTAGCAACCCTCTACAGTCTCAGAAATATCAAAATGAGTTTCTACCTGACTATAATATTTTTACTATCGTTTCTCCCTTTCATTACTGTTGATAAAGTGATTCCACTCGTTGAGAGATATCAAGCTGAAGACATTGGGTATCCCATAAACCTCTCTGCAATGCCATTCAAGGTCTAAAGTACATTCTGGCTTCAATAATTTGGAAAGAAAAAAGTGCTACTTGTAAATAGCTGAGAAGATGTGGTTGACTCTTCTTCAATGCTTCACTTTTAACAGAGTAACTTTCATTTTACTAGCATTCAAATGCACCAAAAATCGACAGGATTCTAGGAAAAACAAGGCTAAGCCTCCAATGAAAGTCAATAACTAAACCACTGATTTCTGAAGGGAAAATAATGTTCACCTTCTGGCAGATTAAAAGAAATTATGGGTCCACTCCATGTTCCATCATTTTACAAAGGGAAGCAGCTTTTAAGACTCTGGGTAAAGGGGATGCAGTCTTAAAGGAAAGAATTCACTCCTGAGGAAGCAAATCCTTTTTTTTACGAGTTGACATCCACACAGGGTATAATCGATTCCGCCAATTTTCGCTTCGTGCAGAGACTGTCCATGAACTCTTACTTCCTGCAGAGACAACTGTCCGCGAATAATGGCTTCCTGCCGAGACTGTCCGCGTGACTCTGCTTCCTGCCGAGACCCTCGGCAGGAAGCAGAATCACACAGACAGTCTCTGCAGGAAGCCATTGATCATGTACAGAAGTCTCGGCAGGAAGCAAGACTTCGCGGACAGTCTCGGCGGAAGCCAAATGACGTACAGTCTCTGCAGGAAGCGGAAATTAGCGGAATCGATTATACCCTGTGATCCACTGAGAAGAAATATCAGAGTTGCTTCCCCTGCAACTGTAGCAATTCACTCAGCCCTCAACTCTTTTCAGACCAGAACCCCTCTTTGAGGCTTATGCAAACAGTGTCTGAAACACAGTCTACACTGTTTGTTTACAGAAATTTCTATGCAACACGGAATAAACATGAAAAACTCCACCTTAAACCCCTAAAACTAGAATGGATTAATCCAAATGATAAAGATGGACAAGTCCACTAAAATGTTCGTTTTGATTCAAGGGATAAAACTCATGTTCAAAGACTTAAAATTAATATAGCTATTGTTATTTCCCTTGAATTAAGCTTAACCATCAACTACAAACCTTAACTATTTTGGTGTACTTGGGGACAGAATAGGTTCGCAGCAAACAGTGCAGACCCAAAGCAGACTCCTTCTAACTGAGTGGTCTGATCAAGATCTATGCTGTTCATTTCATATGCATATCTTGGATGCACTACTGCCCTGTAAAACCAGATGTTCCACATTAAGAATAATTTCAGTCATTATTTCAGGTGTAGATGTACCAATTTTTACAACTTTTTATGGCAGTCCTCCATAGAGCATGTAAATATGGTTCTATTGAGAGGCCACAACCTGAAATTGAATGTGACACAAACAGAAAGTATCCAAGATTTATCAAGAGAGCTAAGATGGCACCCAGAGTTACTATCTCTTAAAACAGCTAAACAATTTTCTACCTTGTTCTAAAATGTCAAATGTACCTCTCTCTCCTCAGTGGTGATAAAGTGAAACCACCAGACAGATGTCAAGCCGTATCTCATAAACTTCTCTGCAAGGCCATCCAGAGTCTTCTTGAGCTCCAGTGCATCTACCAGTAGCTTCATTAAAAGGTCTAAAGAAAGAAGTGCTATTTTTAAATAGTCAAACCTACTTATGTCGTCACCTCTATCAAGGGATCATCTGTCTTAAACAGTCATATATTCTGGGTACCTTGAACCAAAATGCAGTGCAAATGAACTTGTATTTAGGGGTCATCTGTCTTAAGCAGGCCAATTTTTCCTTCCCATGGGTGAGCCCTACAGACAGATTTGACTGTAGTTGTGTGGATTTCATTTTTTTCTTAAATTTCAATTTTATTTTAGTAACTTTTATTTAATGGTTATGTGGGTGAGATGAAAAGTCATCAGCTGGACTCTACAAACAACAACAAGGCTACATCTCCAAAGAAAGAACTCTACTACAGTTATTTCTGCTGGTGAAATATGTAAAACGAAATGCTTGAGGTGTATAAGTAAACCTTTATATACATTTTTGCTAGTCTTATCAAGGGGTGAGTAACTTTTGGGATTTCCTGTTTGCTTTCCTGGAGGACTAAACCATTTCTAAAGAGGTCTACTCTTAAAGGAAAATATTTGCCCCTAAAGGAGCACATTCTTTAAGAACTGACCCAAAAAGAGAAGCACAGCAAAAAAAAAAAAAAGAAATGGCACGTCAATTTCTCTGAAAGTGTACTCATCTACTTTAACTGAGCCTTTACAATACAATTTTAGACAGATGAGCCCCGACACGACAAAACCAACAAAGTGGCATGTGTGCCCAGCGAAGACCCAGATCAGCCTGGGCATCTGATAAGAGAGTAGCTAAGGGTCTAAGGTACCTCCATGCTGACAGCAAAGACTCTGCTTAGTCTGGGGGGTTGCCCAGGCTGATCTGAGTTTTCGCTGGGCACACATGCCACTTTGTTGGTTTTGTAGTGTCACGGCTTAGATCATGATTTTTCTATATACTACAGCAAGTGAGCCACAGTTCACATATAACCCTCAAACAGTGCCATCTGACAAATTCACCTGCCAGAATGTGTAACCTAAACCACTGCATATGATAAACAAGATCACTCACCTGAGCAAATGGCACCGTGGCTTTTTCTTATGTCTATAATTGTCAAAATATGAGTCTTGGGTCAAAGGTCAAAGAATGACCATGACCACTTGTACTCATAAATCTTCATGTACTCATTAAGACAACCATATAGACCATTTTTTAGGCCAAAATCTTCAAAACTTTCCATGAAATCTTATGTTCTAGCATTTTCCCATATTTGACCATGCCGCAAAAAAGGTCACAGTAAACCCAAGGTCATCATTTGAACAGTCTTGGTCTCTAGTACTACATGCTACTAATACCAAGTTTCAAGGCCATAGGTGTATTGGTTCTGGAGAAGAAAAATATCAAAGGTTTATACCATAAATGGCAGGGCTCTCGATCACCGAAATTTGGGGCCGAAATTCGGCCCCATTCCCAATGCCAAAAAGTATGTTTTTTTCCCAATTCCAGATGAAAAATTCCCAATCTGGCTAAATCTGTTTGTTCCAAGAATACTGCAGTTGTATCAATGCAAAATGTATGAAAAAACACCTAAAACTAAAAATGTTAACATAATAATTCATAACTTTAAAAATAAGGAAGCAATTTCATTTTCATAACGATCGTCATCTTTTGTTACTTGAAATCGGTACCGGATTTTATTATGTACTGTTAGAGTTACTTCTTGTACTGTTAGAGTTACTTCCCTTTCAATGGAGGGCGAACAGCCTAGCGATTTTGGCTGCAATATGTTATTTTCTTTGCTTCAAGGACCAGTATTGTTGTGGTGAGCAATATTGTGACTTATTCTTTAAATTAAAGCCTTCTAATGCTAAAATACGATCTGAGTTTTCACCAGCGGTGGGCAATTTGGCCGTTTTTTCGTTTCGTACCTGAATCGATTTTCACAAACATTTTTCGGCCATATCCGAAATCATAAACAGGATTAACCGGACATCCAAGAGTTATTTTAGTGATAGTGATATACCGTGGATGTTTTGTACTGGCAGGACTAAAGTTTTGTTATGTTCTGCTGTGTGAAAGTCCACTTTCTCTAAACTTCACATACAAGTTACATTACTTTGTTCTACATAGCCAGTCATGGCAGTAGAAAAGATTCCTATTCCATAGTAGCAGCAACCTAACCAGGGCTACTGATGTGTCTGGGAGTATAGTTTTTGACCTCTGATATATTGTTTTCAAGGATATAATAGGGAATTTAATCTGAAGGAAGAGGGATATTTTTCTAAGTACATTTGTCATATTTTGCAACAGAAACATTGAATAAAAAAATCAAACTTGACATTGCATAAAAATGACCAGTGACTGATGATAATTTGATACGCATACTTACTGCAGCTTATAAAGGATCAATTCTAAGTTTTAAGTTTTAATGAATTATGCTTACTTAGTTCACTGATACTTCAAACCTAGAGTGTTATATACTGCTGCTGTCATATTGTAACACTTATTTTTCTAAGTCCCAGTCTTGTCTTCAGTTTGAGAGTGGCAAGATAGGGAAGTTGCCAGTTGAAAGGAAAGAAAGAAAAACTCAACACACACAAACAGTTTTGTTATTATCTAATATCCCAACTATTTGATAAAATTTATTATGATTCACTATCTGCTATGTCTGCTTATTGACTGGAATCCTCTGAAAATATAACAATACCATAAAAATTATGTAAGTTGTGTTGTTCTGACAATGAAAACTGCACACATGAAACAATGTAAATTTTCCCAATTTTAGACACAACGAGCTTATTTTTCCCAATTCTAAAGGCCCCGGCCCCATTCCCAAAAAGGGGTGTGAGAGCCCTGAATGGGTATGGCGGCCATGTGACCTGGACCGCTGAACCAATTTTTATTCAATCAACCCGGAGGCTCTATATGAAATGTGTTTACAATTGGCCCTTAGGCTTTTGAGGAAATGTTTGAAAATGAAAAAAATATGAGAAATCTGGATCAAAGGTCCAAGAATGACCTTGACCTCTTGTATTCATAATACTTCATGACCTCATTAAGACGACTGTATATGCAATTTTTAGGCCAAAATCTTCAAAACTTCCCATGAAATCTTATGTTCTAGCATTTTCCCATATTTGACCTTGCCGTAAAAAAGGTCAAGGTCAACCCAAGGTCATAATTTGAACAATCTTGATAGTACTCTAGTTCCCAATGCTACATACCAAGTTTCAAGGCCATCTGTCAATTGGTTCTGGAGAAGAAGATTTTTAAAGGTTTTTACCATATATGGGCATAGAGGCCATGTTGGTCATGTGACCTGGACGTTTGAACAAATTTTCATTCCCTCAACCCCTGGAGGCTCTATATGAAATTTGGTTTAATTGGCCCAGTGGCTTTTTGAGGGGATGGTTTGATACTGTTAAAATGAGTGAGTTCTGGGTCAAAAGTCAAAGAATGACTTTGACCCATTGTACTCATAAATCTTCATGTACTCATAAAGATCACTGTATATACCAATTTTTATGCCTAAATCTTCAAAACTTCACATATTTGACCTTGCCGTAAAATGGTCAAGGTCAACCCAAGGTCATCATTTTGAACAATCTCGATAGCACTGGAGTACCCAATGCTACATACCAAGTTTCAAGGCCATCAGTCAATTGGTTCTGAAGAAGATTTTTAAAGGTTTTTACCATATATGGATGTGGCAGCCATGTCGGTCATGTGACCTGGACTAAATCTTCAACACTTTCCATAAAATCTTATGTTCTAGCATTTTCCCATATTTGACCTTACCATAAAAAGGTCAAGGTCAACCCAAGATCATAATTTGAACAATCTTGAGATGACTTTCATAAAAACGTTTCGCTTACCGTCAGATCCTGTACCATATTGTATATTGTACTGTTTTGTAATCATGTCATTTGTACCAAATAAAATATTGTTTAAACCAACCATCTTGATAGTACTCAAGTACCCAATGCTACATACCAAGTTTCAAGGCCATCGGTCAACTGGTTCTGGAGAAGAAGATTTTTAAAGGTTTTTACCATATATGGGCGTGGTGGCCATGTTGGTCTTGTGAACTGGACCGTATGAATAAATTTTCATTCCCTCAACCTCTGGAGGCTTTATATAAAATTTGGTTTCAATTGGCCCAGTGGCTTTTGAGGAGATTGTTTGAAATTGTCAAAATGTCAGAGTTCTGGGTCAAAGGTCAAAGAATGACCAATTTTTAGCCCAAAATCTTCAACAATTTCCAAGATATCTTATGTTCTAGCATTTTGCCATATAAAACCACATGGAAACAAATTTGACCTTACTGTAAAAAAGGTCAAGGTCAACTCAAGGTCATAATTTAAACAATCTTGGTAGTACTCCTGTACCTGATGCTACATACCAAGTTTCAAGGCCATCGGCCTTTTGGTTCTGGAGAAGAAGTTTTTTTAGGTTTTTACCATATATGGGCATGGCAGCCATGTTGGTCATGTGACCAGGACGGTTTGAACAACTTTTCGTTCCTAAGGCCAAGGGCTGGGACGAGTACCCGTGTTTGGGTCGGGTAGACCAATTACCAGAGTACGAATTTACTTCTCAACAGAATTCCAAGCAAATAGAGCAAAGTTCAGTTTGACTGACTTGCGTAAATAAAAATCATATATTGCCAAACCATTTTGTATATTATAACAGGGAGATTTCTACATTTTCATACCCTTCCCAGGCACACGTGAAAATAACAGATATCTTACCTATCATTTGATCTAAATGTATATTTTCTAACTATGGACATACTCAAAACATGCTAAAATGATATGGTAACGAGTACCCGCAGGTATTAGGGACTCGGATACCCGGGTACAAAATCTCTACCCGTATCAGCCCTACTAAAGCCCCAGTAGGCTACATACGAAATTTGGTTACAATCGGCCTAGCATTTCTGAGGTCATTTGAAAATGTGGACGGACGACATACAACAGACAATGGAGCCCTGCCGTCCTATAAGCTCCCTCAGAGCCGCTGGCTCAGGTGAGCTAAAAATATCATGCAATAAAATATGATTAAGGAGGCCGACTCTAATTTTTTTCTGAGATACCTGTGCTAGAGAATTTCCTTATATTATAACAGTGTATCAATCAAGACCTTAACTTTAGATAAAAGTAATAAAAACACCATGTCACCGGCACTGGTGACAAATTGGGGTCGATCCAAAAGTAACACCATTTTTACACTTTTTTGCATTGCGTGTAATGGGAAATTGCGAAAATCTGACACAAATGTGAAAATTAAAATAACTTCTGTGCTAGAGATTTTGGTGTCACTAAGATATGTAATGTATCTATATAAACTCTGCCGAAACATGAAATAAAAACAGGGGGTCATCGGTCATATAAGATAATGAGGGTCGTTTCAAAAGTAGGAATTATGGGCAAAACACCATTATTTTATCAAGATTGCAAGCATTTAAAAACATTTTCGCTAGATATGATAGTGCCACTAACAAAGGCGCTGTATCTATAAAGGATCTTCAAAAATATGAACTGAAAACAGGGCATCAGCGTTCATATAAGAAAATTGGGGTCGTTTCAAAAGTAAGTTTCAAATGCAAAACGCCATTTTTGGTCAATATCACGAAATATAAAGTAACTTCTGTGCAAGATTTGATGGTTTCATTAAGGCAGGCAGTGTATCTTAATATGATTTCCAATAACAGGAAATAAAAGGAAATGAGGGTCATTTCAAAAGTAAGCATTACATGCAAAACACCATTTTTTTGTCAAGGTCACAAATATAAGAATAAGTTCTGTGCAGATTTGATGGTGTCACTTAATTAGGCGGTGTATCTACACATGATCTATGAAAACAGAAAGTAAAAATAGGGGTCATCATTCATATATGGAAACGAGGGTCGTTTCATAAGTTAGCATTACATTTTTTTCCTGAAAAACCTGTGCCACAGAATTTCTTTATATTTAACAGTGTATCAATCAATGATTTATGTTTAGGTAAAAGTAATAAAAATATTATGTCACCGGCACTGGTGACTAATGGGGGTCGATCCAAAAGTAACAACGTTTTTATGCATTTTATGCATTGAGTGTAATGGAAAATCGCTTAAATTTGAAACATTTGCGAAAACTGAAATAACTTCTGTGCCAGAAATTTGGTGTCACTGAGATAAGTCATGTATCTACATAAGATCTGAAAAACTGAAATATAAATAGGGGGTTACCTTTCATATAAGAAAGTGGGGGTCGTTCAAAAGTAGGAATTAGAAGCAAAACATCATTTTTTTGTTCGAGATCGCAAACATTTTAATTTTTTTTTATTTTTGCTAGATATGATAGTGGCACTATCATAGGCTATGTATCTATATATGATTTGCAAAAATATAAATTACAAACAGATAATCAGCAGTCATATAAAAAGTGGGGTCATTTCAAAAGTAAGTATAAGATGCAAAACATTTTTATTAAGATCGCAAACATTAAATAAATTGTGTGCTAGATTTGATGGTGTCATTAAGTTATGCGTTGTATCTACATATGATCTGTGAAAACAAGAAATAAAAATAGGGGTCATCGTTCATATAAGGAATCGAGGATCGTTTCAAAAGTTTGCATTACATGTACATGAAAAACACTATTTTTGTCAACATCCAACATTAAATTAACTTCCGTGCTGATATGATGGTTTTACTATAAGAGGTGATGAACTATTTATGATCTACGAAAATATGAAATAACAAGAGGGCCATGAGGCCCTGAAATCGCTCACCTGGGCAATTGGCAAGGTGGCTTTTTCTTATCATGTCTGAAATTATCAAAATATGAGTCTTGGGTCAAAAGTCAAAGAATGACCATGACCGCTTGTACTCATAAATCTTCATGTACTCATTAAGACAACCATATATACCATTTTTAGGCCAAAATCTTCAAAACTTTCCACAAAATCTATGTTCTAGCATTTTCCCATATTTGACCATGCCACAAAAAAGGTCAAGGTAAACCCAAGGTCACCATTTGAACACTCTTGGTGGTACTCTAGTACTCCATGCTACTTACCAAGTTTCAAGGCCATAGATGTATTGGACCTGGAGAAGAAAAATATTAAAGATTTATACCATAAGTGGTAATGGCGGCCATGTTGGTCATGTGACCTTGACTGTTTGAACAAATTTTTATTCAATCAACCCCTGGAGGCTCTATATGAAATGTGTTTACAATTGGCCCTTTGACTTTTGAGGAAATGGTTGAAAATGTCAAAATATGAGCGATCTGGATCAAAGGTCAAGAAATGACCTTGACCTCTTGTACTCATGATTCTTCATGACCTCATTAAGACAACTGTATATACCAATTTTTAGGCCAAAATCTTCAAAACTTTCCATGTAATCTTATGTTCTAGGATTTTCCCATATTTGGTTTAAACGTATTTTATTTCAAGAAATTAAACATTCATGGCAATAACAATATTGTTCTATACATAAATATAATAGGATACGAACGAAAGCATCAGCTTATTTAGTTCTTCTCCTAATATTTGACCTTGCTGTAAAAAAGGTCAAGGTCAACACAAGGTCATAATTTGAACAATCTTGATAGTATTCAAGTACCCAATGCTACATACCAAGTCTCAAGGCCATCGGTCAATTGGTTCTGGAGAAGAAGATTTTTAAAGGTTTTTACCATATATGGGCATAGTGGCCATGTTAGTCATGTGACCATGACCGTTAGAATTTTTTTTCATTCCCTCAACCCCTGGAGGCTCTATATAAAATTTGGTCACAATTGGCCCAGTGGTTTTTGAGGAGATTGTTTGAAATTGTCAAAATATGAGAGTTCTGGGTCAAAGGTCAAAGAATGACCTTGACCTCTTGTACTCACAAATCTTCACGTACTCATTAAAATGACTGTATATACCAATTTTTAGGCTAAAATCTTCAAAACTTATCATGAAATCTCATATTCTAGCATTTTCCCAAATTTGACCTTGCCTTAAAAAAGGTCAAGGTCAACACAAGGTCGTACTTTGAACAATCTTGATAGTACTCAAGTACCCAATGCTACATACCAAAACTCAAGGCCATCGGTCAACTGGTTCTGGAGAAGAAGATTTTTAAAGGTTTTTACCATATACGGGCGTGGTGGCCATGTTGGTCATGTGACCTGGACGGTATGAATAAATTTTTGTTCCCTCAACCCCTGCAGGCTCTAAATGAAATTTGGTTTCAATTGGCTCAGTGGCTTTTGAGGAGATTGTTAGAACATGTCAAAATATGAGAGTTCAGGGTCAAAGGTCAAAGAATGACCTTGACCTCTTGTACTCGTAAATCTTCATGTAGTCATTAAGATGACTGTAGATACCAATTTTTAGCGCAAATTCATCAACAGTTTCCAAGATATCTTATGTTGTAGCATCTTGCCATATAAAAGCATAAGGAAGCAAATTTGACCTTACCGTAAAAAAGGTCAAGGTCAACCCAAGGTCATAATTTGAACAATCTTGGTAGTACTCGCGTACCCGATGCTACATACCAAGTTTCAAGGCCATCGGCCTATTGGTTCTGGAGAAGAAGATTTTTTCAGGTTTTTACCATATATGGGCATGGCGGCCATGTTGGTCATGTGACCAGGACCGTTTGAACAACTTTTCGTTCCTAAGGTCCCAGGAGGCTCTATATGAAATTTGGTTACAATCGGCCCAGCGGTTTCAGAGGAGAAGTCATTTGAAATTGTGGACGGACGGACGGACGGACGGACGGACGACGGACGGACGACGACGGACGACGGAGCCTTACCATCCTATAAGCTCCCCCGGAGCCGCTGGCTCAGGTGAGCTAAAAAACAGGCCATAGCGAAAGTTTCATGATTGAAACATGTTCAAAAATGTTTAAAACATGTTTAAACATGTTATTTGGACATGTTTGAACATGTTTTGACAATGTTATGAGCATGTTAGGAAATGTTTAAACATGTGTGTTAAATGGCACCATGATCAAACATGATCAGATATTAACCGTGTTCTGCTGTGCTTGACAATCAGAAGATCCATTGCAAAACACAATTGTCCTACAACATTGCATAATTGTTCAATACCACTGATAAATTAGTTAAATCTTGACCATCTACTCTTGTTGGTAATTGTTCAAAGCAAACTTATTTTCTATTGACAAGAGCGCCTGCAATGCGGAATATGTTTTGTTACTGATAATTTGATTGGATACAATGGAAGTTGCTCGCATCCAATGAAATGGCCTATTTGGAAATTTGATTTATGAATAGGCTGTCAGCCAGTGGTACATTAGGAACAAAGTGGACTTAGTACACACAGAAAACGCATTTCATGTTAGGGGCCAGTCATTTATTAACATATTAACAGGTGGGGGGCCTGGTACATTCATGGGGGTGGGGGAATTTTGTTGAGGTACTGGGGGAGACAGAAATAAATAAGCCTTGGAGCAGGGGGTGGGGTCATATGTTTTTATAGGCATATGGGGGGATGTCAGAATTCTTCCATCAGTCTTCATTTTTAAAAAAATGTCTCAGTTTCAGTCAGACATAAAATAGGTTATATGGGGGGGGGGGGGGGGGGGGGGGGGGGGGTGAAGGGTAGCTGGGATGGGCTGGGGCTGGGACATAAACTTTTTCGTCACCTATCTTGGGGGAGGGGGGAAATCTGGCGGGACTGGGAGGAGTGTCTACAACATATAAGCAAAAGGAATTCTGTTGATGTTCTGGGGGAGTCGGAATTAAAATACATAAGCATTGGGATGGGGAGTGGGAGGGGGGGGTCATGTATTTTAATAGGCATATTAGGGTGGGGGGATGGAATGTCAGAATTTTTCCAAAAGTCCTCATTTTTAAAGAGCGTCTCAGTTTCAGTCATACATAAAATTAGTTACATGGTGAGTGTGGAGGGTAGCTTGGATGGGGTACGTGGGTTTGGGGTTGGGGGGTGGGGGGGAGGGTCATAAACTTTTTGTTACCTATCTGGGGTGGGGGGATGGGAAAAATATTCTGGTGGGACTTGAGGGGTGGTCTACCACATATAAGCAAAAGTCTAATGTCTTCAGTCTGCCGGAAAAGAAAAAGCTCTTGATAGTTTCAAATGAACATGTAGAGCTCTACTCTGAGTACTGTATCAAACAGTCAAAACAAGCAGCTGGCAAATGACGGGACTGGTAAAAATAATGCTGATCTGAATAAAACACCTTCTCCTTGGCCGCGTCCACCCGGAATGTCTTTTCAATCCTTGTCCTGTTGTTATCCACACTTTTTTTCTTCAGGAACTTCTCTTTCCATAGTTGTTTTTTCTACTTTCACTTCGTTGATGACAGCTACCGGAAATGATAACCGGTGACGTAATTGCAGAACGCAGTTGCAAGTACAGTGTGTGGGCATAAATTAGTTGTAAAATTTATTCTGTTCTAGAGTCGACGGTAAGAAACGAAAGAAAGTATCGGGTTGAAAATATCAGGCCGACCTGTCGAGCTCACTTTCTAAGAGAATGTCGTCAGAGCGCCGAATGACGGCAATGCGCAGAACGTTGCGCAATCGAAATTAGAGTCGGCCTCCTTAAACTAATTTATACAGCTGAAGCTCTTCATGATTCTTCAAAGTTCAAAGACCAAACATCATTTTGCCATCCCCTAAATGCCTTTTTGTTTATATACACAAATGATACTCTAGGCTAACAACGACACAGACTTGCAACCCAGCTACAGTGCTGATCGAGGTTCATAAGCACTGGGATTTTTACCTTGTTTCACCCTTTTGCTCTAAGCTGACATGACTTTGCTATCTTCCCTCCAGTGCCAAGAGTCCCAGGTATGTAAAATCTTACAACTGAAGCAGTCAAGGTCTCAAAAGAGACCAGCAACTGAGAAAACCAGACTGCCCATTCTGGATAAGAAACATAGTCAAAATTCTATAAAGAAAGAAAAGAATGCTTCACTGTATTATACTTGACAGTACAGGTTATTTCCCTGTATGTGTATACAACATGAACAAAATGATTATAGGGCATGTGTAATTTCCGAAGACACATATTATCAGCCTAAACATCTGTACAGACTGATCAGTACTCACAATATAAATAGTTGTTTCTCCCCTATATGTTGTATTTTTTACAATGCAGACAATATAATTCAGATAGTATTTGTAAATAGTCTTGCCATTACATTATCAACATCAGCTACCAAATTTAACTGAACAGTAGTTGCTCTATCAGCATGTTAACCCCTTTTCCAAGTAGAGCTACCCTTACAGAAAATTCTAACATGATGCTAACGTTTTCCCCATTGAATGCTTAGGAATTGGCGTCGTGTTAAAATTTGTGATAATTCATGCCTTCATGAGGTCAAATGTAAACATTTGCTTCTGTCGACGTCCAGCTCAAAAATAGTCCTTTAGAAAATGTTGTAATAAACTTACATTTTCATTTTGTATAATATCAAAATCGTTTTTTTTCCTTACCTGTGACTTATTGCTAATTAACGCGTTGTCGGGCATATATGAATATTAATTCACTTCAGCTAAGCCATCATGAATTAATATTTCATGATCTGCCCTCCAAAAACGTGTTAATCAGCGATAATTCACAGGTATGGAAAAATTATTTCTTAAGTATAAAATTTTCGGCTGAGGAGAGCAAATTCCTTTAAAATTAGCCCCAAGCAAGAAGGCAAGCAAATATTTCCACGCTGAAGTGATCTGACTGATAAACCTTGGTGATGTATCAAAACAGCTTAGACACTGTCTTGTCTGCAAAACCTAAACCAGAGGACCATTGGTCCTGTAGCTCACCTGAGCACTGAGGTTATGCTGAAAAAACTTTAAGATGCCACAGCAACAAAACAACATGCACAACAGCAATGAAACACCCATTTATGTAGAGGATAATATCACAAACATTTTTGCAAAAAAGATTCAGCTTTATCCTCCTTCATGGCTTCTGAGATTTTTTTTTGGGGGGGGGGGGGGGGGGGGGGGGGGGGGGAGGGGGGAGAGAGAGGGGGGGGAATCGAAAATTTGGCCTTTCGGTTGCGATGGCAACCAACCAAAATCAGGGATTTGGCCAAAATTCATATGGCTGGTAGAGGACTCTCCAGGAACATTTCTGTAAAATTAATGTCAAAATAGCTGCAGTATCACAGTTCTAAATAAATGCAAAATTTCCACTTTCCCCATCATAAGGCTATGGAAAATTTAAGTTTCCATAGCAATGAAAAAACTTGGGCAACAATAATATAAAACTAATTTAGGTACACACTAATGTCATTAACATGTATGCAAAGTATCAGCTTCAACCCTATTATGGCTTCTGAGGAGAAGATTTTTGAAAATTCTTTTGAAATTTTTTTACCCTTTATTTAGCCATGGCAACCAATCAAATTTAACAATTTGGACAAAAGCCATAAGAATCATAGAGGACTACCCAAGAAACATAACTATAGAAACAAATTCTAAATAACTGCAGTGAGAGAGCAAAAATTGCCAATTTCCACTTTTCCCATTATAAGTCAATGGAAACTATGAGTTGCCATAGCAACCAGAAATCTTATGGGATGAAAAAACACAATTTATGTAGCGGCAAATGTCTTTAACATATATGCAAAGTATCAGCTTCATCCTTCTTATGGCTTCTGAGGAGAAGATTTTTTTATATTTTTTCGAAAATTTACCCTTTATTTTGCCATGGCAACCAATCAAATTCAGCGATTTGACCAAAAGTCATATGAATCGTAGAGGACTACTCAAGAAACATTTCTGAAGAAAAAAATTCTAAATAACTGCAGTGAGAGAGCAAAAGTTGCCAATTTCCACTTTTCCCATTATAAGTCAATGGAAACTATAAGTTGCCATAGCAACCAGAGTTCTTATGGGATTGAAAGAAAAAACACAATTTATGTAGAGGCTAATGTCATTAACATATATGCAAAGTATCAGCTTCATCCCTCTTACGGTTTCTGAGAAGAAGATTTTTTTATATTTTTTCGAAAATTTACCCTTTATTTTGCCATGGCAACCTATCAAATTCAGCGATTTTAACAAAAGTCATATGAATCGTAGAGGACTACTCAAGAAACATTTCTGTAGAAAAAAAATTCTAAATAACTGCAGTGAGGCAGCAAAAATTGCCAATTTCCACTTTTCCCATTATAAGTCAATGGAAGCTATAAGTTGCCATAGCAACCAGAGTTCTTATGCCAATGGAACAAAAAACACAATTATTCATTCCCCCCATCTATAGATGCTATATGTGAAATATGGAAAGAATCGGCCTCATGGCTTCAGAGGAGAAGTCGTTTGAAAATGTTGACGACGGACGACGGATGCCTGCCTATACTATAAGCTCACCTATGAGCCTTCGGCTCAGGTGAGCTAAAAACTTCGTCACTAGCACTGAAATTTGGCTGAAGGATTTCAGAAAAGTCACTTTTAAAAGATGTACTTTTCATTTTCATAAAAAAATTATAAACCCATTTAAGCCCAAAGGCATCTTCCGTCTTCACATATTGGATTATTTCAATTTCAGATTTACAGGGGGTCTGTTTTAGTTCATTTTTATTATTTCAAAGAAAAAACACACCTTCTTCTCATGCAAACAGAGTAGACCCTGATCAGTTGCCACATGTTGCAGAAGCTGATCTGAGTCCACACTGTTTGTTCAAGCAATTTTGTCAGAGAAATTTTGAGCGAATACAGTTTATGCTCCCACTTTCACAACATTATTAAAAGTCCAACAAATCCACAATCTTTTTACCTGCAATAGCTCAGGATCAGGAAAAAGGCTGCAGAACTATAGGCAATCAAGCCAAAGAAGGCAAAGTCTCCAAAGAGGGCTTAGAAGCTTGCTGCTGCAAAGGCTCAGCTGTTTATTCTAAAATTCTACAAAAGACAATTAATTAATCAGTATACAATATTTCATATACAGTATAACTTCAATGGCTTGATCAATCAGGCTTGGGACCATGAAAACAAGTTCCAGCCAAAGGTAGTTCCAGCTTACCAGGGTTAGTTCCTGTATATAGAGAATACCATGTTATTGTCTTTTGATATCAAGTTTATCAGGCGAGACCAGAAACAGCGTAGGAATGGCGAGGCTTGCTGAGCCAGTCCGACGTGTTTCTGGTCGAGCCTGATAAACTTGATATCAAAAGACACTGACATGGTTTTCTATTTATCATGCATCATAAGAAGATTTTACGGCCTAAAGAGTGTCAAACAAAAGAAAAGCAAAAGCAGTTTTGTTTGAACTTGTTGACGTCGCGAAATGCGTTATGACGTAAGTCGGTGACGTCAATTAACCAATCGAACGCTGATATCACGACCAACGTCAGTGTGTAGCCAGTCGTCTTCAGCGATCGCTTCTATAGACATCGCCTGATAACATTGGCGCAAGCGCAGTTCTAATGTGACATGATATCACATCATGTTATCATACCCCTGTTATCAGGTGAATTTGCAGCAGATGCATGATAAAAACTGAACTCTAGACACCCAAGAACAAATTCTAGTCTGGCAGGATATATGAGCCATCAGAATTCGAGCCATTGAAGTTCTACTGTATACAGATCATGGCTCCTTTAGAATACTGACAGTTGCTGAACAGCAGATCTGAGACTGGGTAATCCACCGTCATTTGCAACCCTGGCTACCCTAAGACAAACAAGAGGACCAAGTGGCCTAAATCGCTCACCTGAGTTTAAGGGTGTCATTATTCTAATTGTATGTGTTGTAGAAAGTTAGCTAGAAGGCAGTAACTGACAAACACATTGGAAATTTGGCTTCAAGGCAGTATAACTGCCTCTCCTATATCATATTCTCTACCCCTGAGGCACAAATAGCCCAAATTTCATGTCTCTAGTTCACACTTCCTGAGAAACCAACTTTAACCAACACTTGAACCAAAAAACTTAATGTAAATAAAACCACAACAAATAGGTCACATCTACTGAATAAGGCTAATATTCCTATGAACTTTAAAGACTTTTAAGTCCAATGGTTCTCATGTATTTGAGCAGAATGGTGATTAAAGAAAAACAATGGGAATGAGAAATGACATGTTTTATTTAAAAGTGTTACAGATAAATTGCAATATTGTCAATCAATCTTACATATTAATTAATCTTAGCCAGTATATATGCTAAGTCTAGATATACCTTGTTTTAAAAACAGTGTAGATCCAGATCAACTGGCTTCTGAGAA
Organism: Ctena decussata; assembly: GCA_963989385.1. NCBI lineage: Eukaryota > Metazoa > Mollusca > Bivalvia > Lucinida > Lucinidae > Ctena > Ctena decussata. The sequence continues at coordinate 86,284,506 of OZ022506.1, forward strand.
GCCACCTCATGGTTTCTGAGAAGCCACCTGAACAGGATCTGTACTGTTTTCCACGCTGCTTCTGATTCCAAGGTAAAAACTGAAATCATGCAACATACATGGCTAAAACCTGGGGAGCAGTGCAGCTTTAATAATGAAATATTTTTGTGTATAGAGCATATTATGATCAAGCACTCTTACACAATGTGGTAATTTATACTGATCAAATCATTACTACCTGAGCCACGACAAGAGAAAACCAACAAAGTGATTGTGTGCCCAGCACAGACTCGGATCAGCCTGGGCATCTGCCCAGTCTGATCAGACTCAGCACTAAGTGCTCATATATGTCAGCTAAGCCATGCAGATAGCAAACACTCTGATCAGGCTGGGTGGATGCCCAGGCAGATCTGAGTCTTTGCTGGGCGCACTTCCCACTTTTTTGGTTTTCTCATGTCGGGGCTCACTTGTTTTTCATGCTTTATTTACATGAAATAGGTAACAAATAAATATAATGATGATCCATCTCCCAATCAAATACCAGTTAAATGGCTAATGGGAAACATTTTGTAAAAGCAAACAAGCATCATAGACTAATCTGAGCCTGGCTGGTGAACTAAAAAGGTTATAATACATTTCTATTTGAAAAGGTCACAGCTGAATGAGACAAGTTCAGACTTTTGTCTATAAGTTTGACAAGTTTATTCTTTGTACAGTAGGCCACATGGCCTATGAGTATACAGTAACATACTTATATATATTACCAAATTAATTCTAATAAACATCCCTGCTCTAACAAATGCCTCTTTTCCAAAAAAGTATGTTATACTGGCTTGCCAACCTCAGTAAAGGAAACTGAGAATTCCCGTTTTCTTCTCTGAAGCACGTAGCCCTTCCAAACAGGTCAACTCTTTAAGGAAAGAATTTGCTCCCAAACAAGTAATTTTTTCTGTTAAGAGTTGATCCCTACTGAGTAGGGAAGCAAGAAAAAGGAAACCAGTAGAACTGCTTCATCAGAAAATATATCAATTCACCTTAATACTGTTTATTACAAGCATTTTGGCAGTGATTGATCTACTACTCTTTAGGCTCTAAATCATGCCCTGCTTTTGCTTTTTGCAGAACAACTGCCTCCATTGAGAAACTGTTTATGAATAACAAAGTCCTATCTAGGGCTGAAAATAGTGCTAGTTTAAATACTTAATTAATGGTAGAAAATATCAACCATTGAGAGAGATGTACACCATAGAACAACATAAGAGATAATTCGATACCAATTAAAGTCTTATTCCTACATGAAGAGCCAAAAGTTGGGTACTCACTGAAATCATCTCAATGAGATGGCTCCAATGAGTATCAAATGTCTTCACAAGGGTAATAATGAAAGCTAATTAAAGTGCCTTATGTATGGTGCTACTTCAAAATTACATTATGAACTTACATTGTAAAAAAAATAATTTAAGCTAATCAAAGTGCCTTATATATAGTGATACTTCAAAAAAAAGTACATAATGAACTTAAATGTATGGCAAAATATGCATGAACAAACCACCAGCACATCAACATACACCACATACAAGAGAAGCACCTGGTATTCCTTGTTTTCTTATTTGACATGGAAAGGCAAATGTTTGGTATTCACTCAAAGCTTCTCTTCGACACACCTCCAGTGATCACCACAACACATGCCTTCATGGAGATACCATATTATGTGCCTAAAAAGGACTTTATCAATGTTCACAACTATATAATTATTATGGAATTTGTCTTTTGTTTAACAGAACATATATGCACATACCCCTGCATATGAATATACACCACATTTAATTTACTACATGACAACATCTGATACCCATTATTTCCTTATTCATACACAGCCATACCCAACATTGCTAGATAAGAGAGCATTCAGTACCCATTATTTTGCATGTTCATAAATAGCAAAACAATCTGATGGGTGGTCATGAACAGACTAAAGACAGAAGACTATAACTATTTACAAGAATTAAACAAAATAACATTTATGTACTGTAAGAAACAAATAACTAACTTATCTGTAGGTAAGTTTGTATCATCACTAATTCTTACTTAAATTCTTACTGATGAATATGCAATAATGGCTTTGAAACAACTTTCCATATAACCCCAAACTTCATGAATTACTATCAATACTAATTGATTCAATGCAGTGTGCAACTGTCTTATTTAAAACTGAGCAATTTGTGAAAAGGAATAGAGAAATTTTAACCCTCACCATGGTGAGGCTGAATATATCCTGCTTTTGAAAACAGTCTAGATCCAGATTGGCTGATTTCTGAGAAGCAGCTGATCAGGATCTATATTGTTTTTCATTCTGCTTCTGATCCATTGTAGAAACTGAAATCATGCAACATAAATGGCTGAAAATTGGTGAGGACAGTAGTATTATGAAATATTTAGCATGGTAAGGATTAATCAATTAATAAATTTGACAATAAAACCAGATTGATTATTGAGAAATTGATTTGTAAAATTTAATTTAGTTTGATTAAACAATTTTAGAGTATTTAGTATAAAAACCTATTACATGGGTCATTTCATAAAATTACAGGATTTGATACATTTTGACGAGCAAGAACGGCTCTGAGTTTCTGGCATATACTGTCAATAATTATGTCTGACATCAGGTGTCAAATTGTTCCATGCAGCTTGGAGTGCCTTTTGCAAACCCTGTGTTTATCATATTTTACTGGTGCACTCTCCTGCCCATTTCACCCCATCTGTACTCAGTTGCATTTAAATCTGGGTTGTCTGCTGGCCACAGCAGTAAACTGACACTGTTATGCTGCAAGATTTGTTGTGTTATTCTAACAGTATGCAGTCTGGGGTGGTCACCGCCAATATTACTCAAATAACCATTCGATAAAGCTTAAGTCAGCTGGTATCAAATTCTATGATTTATATAATGAGACGTGATACATTTATATCAAAAACATGTACTTTAAAATTGTTTATCAGTAATCAATTTCTCAATAATCTGGTTTTATTATCGATTTGGTCATAATATCTCAGCCTTTGCACAACATCCTCACTTTTATACCACACCTGGTGTCATGGCTACATGAGCTAACATATATGCCATACAATTAACATCATGTATACAAGTCAGGTTTACATTGTCATGGAGCTGAGTTTGGAGACCTTTCATGTACAATATTACCAACATTCCTTAGTTTTGCCATAGAATTAAAATCTTTATTAAAGGGTTGCTTCAAGAGCTGAGGGCACATTCAAAAGAAGAAATATGGGCCATGTCATCTTACAAGTTTGTTTTTCTATCAAACGATTGAATGTTACACTTTTTTGGTACAGTTGCCTACAGATAATAATGAAATAACAAAATGCATTTTACAGTTGAAACACGACTTAAATCAAATCAAGTTCCTCAAATAACCCAAGCAGAATCTACGTCACTTCATAATTATCATCAGACAACTATATTCATAATATCACACATCTCTCTAATGCTTATTATGCACCTATCCATGTTTTCCACCAAATTAGGCTGCTTCACCTAACATGCTACCCCACCACTTCTACTTCCCTAGCTCCTCTTACATACACATTCACTTTGTCAGTAACTGGACTCAACGCTTAAAATGAGGAGAGAGATGTTAGCTACCTGAGGTATGAGAGATACATTATTAAATACAAAATTCTGATAACTGTCCCATTCCTGGAGATAATCCCAAACAACCCACCCCTGAGGAAAAATATGGACAGGTGTATAAAATGGTGGCCACCCAGTTCTATGCAAAACCACCAACAATACTTGCCTCCATGTAAGAGGCAAGTATTGTAATTTAACTTGGTGGGTGATTCACTGGCAGGTGTTGTTGGCAGAACTGGTGATTCATACTGGTATAATCAGGTAATGCTGTTCACAGGTTAATCATACTGGTACAAATTAGGTAATGGTGTTCACAGGTTATTCATATTGGTATAATCAAGTAATGGTGTTGACAGGTGATCCATACTGGTATAAACAGGAACTGGTATGTTGTCTAGTAAAATATATTAAGGGACATTTAAACCTATTTGAACAATAATCCTGAAATCAGTGTAGTGTGTGGTTTGAGATTTATTAAGTAACAAAATATAACAGCTTATGGTCTGACCAGTAAGCTTCCTCTACTCCTGTTACACCATCACAGTTAGTAAAAACAAGGTCAATTGTAGACCCATTATCTGTTGTAGGCTTATGATTCAGCTGACTGCAATTCAATGTTCTATACATATACTGTTCTATTTTATTTGTTGCCTGTGTCACATTGATGTTAAAATCACCGATAATGACAAGTGGTTTGATTTTGTCTACACGTGGAACAAGTACCTTTTCAAAAATATTGGAAAAGGTATAGAAAGATGTGCTGGGAGACTTGTAAACCACAACAATTTGCAAGTCAATCAGGTGATGATGACTTTCAATAACAATGAATTCCAAGTCTTTAGTGTTGTAGGAAAAGCTGTTAGCTATGGTGATATCATTTTTGGCATACAGAACAGATCCATGAGGTGGTCTTAATACATAGTTGTTCAGAGGCTGATCATTCCTAATCATGGTAAAACCTTCAATAGCATATGCATTTGTGTCATCCATTTGACAAAGTCTGCTTTCTGATATACCAATTATATGTGCAGACAGTAAACTCCTGTCACATCTTATATCTTCTATATGTTTGTGAAGTGAACGACAATTATTGTAAGCTATTTTAAAATGAGAAGTTGCATCTATGGTATCTAACGGAACATAGCAAAGGTCTAACAGTGCATGATCAGACAATCTCTGCATTTCTGTTTCAACATGTTCATCAACTTTCAATGCATCTTCATTAAAGTTGAGTATGTGGAGATTCTTTATTGACTTTACTCTGCTCAGAGCAACATAGTGTAGATGTGGGACTTTTCTGGTTTTATTTTGTGTCAAATCTATGACAACTTTATCAAGGGTAGATCCCTGCGCACGATGAACAGAGCGACCTGCTGCAGGTACTAATGGAAACTGAATTCTCTGAATGGTAGCATTTCTTGCTCTGCCATAAACAAATGTACGTTCTACATCAAACACTGGAGTCCAGCTTTCATGAATTAATTCATTGTATAATCTCTTATACTGTAATCTTCTCTGAACACCAATTTGTGGATCATCAAACTGAACCCATATAATGCTCGGTCTAGTAGTGTCTGCTTGTCTGTAGTCAATATACTTAAGGACACAGGTTGCACCATTTGCAAGACCATCTTCAGTATTAACATTTACTGTCAAGTCGTAAATCATATTGACAACAATGTCCAATGAATGATGCAAATTTGCTGTTTGAGTGGGATCTTGGGGCAATCTGCTTATTAACTTAATCTGGTCAGCCAGTTTCATACTTGGAGATATAACTGTATCATGACAAGGAACAGTAACTTTAACCTTTTCAGTGTTGAGATTATTGATTATTTGTTCATTAAAGATGTTCATGAACTTATTTTCAGCAAACAAATGTGGTGCACTTAGTGGATAATCAATAGATTCTTTAAAAACCTCACATGCTTTTATCTTTTCTTTATCAGATTCTGTCAATGAATTATGCCGTAATCTGTTGAGAATTTCAGTAAATTCAATGTCATCTTTTTGCCTCATTATTTCTGTCAATTCAAACATCTTGAAATGATCTTTCCACAAATTTGGTGCCAATGAAGATGCTCCTTTTTTCAAATCATTAAACACCCAACCATCACGTATTGGTTGTAGCTGATACAGATCACCAACAGCAATGATACTAACATGGCCAAATGGCTGTTTTGTGCCAGTAAGTTCCTGAAGCCTCTGATCAATAAAACTGAGCAATGTATTGCCTACCATAGATATTTCATCAATTATTACTATTGACAAACTCTTGTATTTTGATCTAAAAGTATTCAAAGTGTCACAAGTCAGTGTTTGATCTGACTGTTTGAATTTTTGATGAAATGCAGATGAGATTGTTGATCCACCAATATTGAAAGCAGCTTTTCCAGTATAAGCACAAAGAAGAACTCTTATTTCATCTGGGTTTTCTCCTTCTTTGAGATTTAGTAGTCTATATAATGTCTGATACAAAGCACGAATTACAACACTTTTTCCAACGCCAGCTCCTCCACTTAAAAATGCATACAGTGGGGCTTCCTTTGTTTTTATCCAATGAACTACATGGTTATAGAAATGCTTTTGTTTTTTATTCAGAGATCTCAGGAGTTGTAAATATTGCTCCTCTCCTAGGATGTTTGGATTTTGCTCAACTCGTGTGACTGAACAAAAGCCTCCTATTTCAATTCCAATATCGTAGTTACTGTGGTCAACTGCTTGGTCAGGGTTAAAATAAACAAATTTTTCAGAGTCAACTGCTTGTTCCTCTGCAGTTTCAGATTCAGTTTGTTCAGTTCCTGGTGCTAACTCATCAAAGGCATCTTGAAAATCATTTTCTGCCCTTTCCCTTGCAATTTCTAATTCCTCAACATGATGTTCATACTCTTTACATTTATAATCAACCATTCTCCTAACAGCTTTGTAATGATCTTTGTATGTGTCATATGTGCCAATTAAATCTGTGCTTTCATTTCGCCATGGCAAAAATAATAGCAATTTTTCACGGAAGTGATTTTCTTCATCAGATCTTGCATTAAATCTAACATATCTTAGTATTTTGCTGTTCTTCTGTCGCTTGATTTTAATTCCATTTTTAAGTGTCAGTAGAGTATGACTGCCATCAAATTCTTGCACAACCTGCTCAACATGATCATCATCATTCACTTCATCGTCCCTTTCTTCTGAAACCTCATCCTCAGGATAAACAATATCTAACTGCGAAACATAGTCGGCTAGACACCAATTTTCAAGAGCTTTGGGTCGTTTTGCATACCTTTTTATAACATTATCAGCTACAACGTCAGTTGAATCATCAGGCATTTCATCAAGAACACTTCTGGATTTAATAAGCTGTATGCGTTTGTCTGGTATGGAAGTATTGACAAAAACTACCTGTCTTGTGCTGTTAGTTAATGGTATCTGCAGTACTAAATATACAGCTTCCTGAGCACTAACTTCAACACTATTGGAAAAAGCATTGCCAATATGTCTAACCTGTCGTTTTATATCCAAGTTTCCATTCCTCGCTTCTGTTGCAGCAGCATGCATTAAGGTGCTCATTCCACGTTGAGATTTGCTAATGTATGATACAATGTACACAGCACAGGCATATGGATCCAAAATGAATTGAATGTCAATATTGGCTTGCCATCCTTTTAAAATAGTCTCGTTATACAAATTTACACGAATGTCTTTTGGTTTTCTTTCAAGAAACACCTTTGTTGAATTGAGTGTACTTCTAATGCATTTGATGTACTCTTCTTCCGGGAGGTTTACCACTTCTTCAAGGAACCTTTCATAGGACATTTCATATCCATTTTTCTGTTCATTCATTTTGTGCTGTAATTTGAAATACATCCTCTTGTATTTATCTACATCTGATTCTAGAGGTTCAAGAACCATTGTCTTTGGCAAAGGTGGAAGTGGAAAACCAAACCGGCATATTTTGTCCTCTTTTTTCTGACATGTTCTTGAATGTTTGTGAACCTGTAACTGAATAAGGTCCTGTAGGTTTTCAGTGTCAGATGAGCACTTCAAATAAGTATCAAAAAATCCAGTGATGTCATCAATATTGTCAACATTGAATTTAGGGGAATTTTCTATCCAGGCTATTAAATGAATATGAGGAGAACCTCTTTGTTGAAATTCAACCCGATAAAAGTAGTCTGTAATAACACCAATAGGGTTATGAGTACTCTTCAGAACAATCTTGATGAACTCTTGAACTCTGTGATCAAAGTAACGTGTACAGGTTACTGGGTCTCTCTGAATAAGTTTGCTCTTTTGCTGCCAAGTCATTTCCTTTATTTGTTCATCTGTATATTCAACATTGTTGTTTAATTTTGCCAACATCTTGAGAAGGTCAACCCATCTTGTATCAGCTGATGATAATGATATAAACCATGTAGGCAATCCTAATTGCCGGATCATAGCAAAAACATCCTTTTTCCTTGTTTCAAGATAGGATGGTGAATTTCTTAGCTGTTTAAAAATGTAGTAGCCCTGATCTTTCTTTACAATATCTTCTAAGTAATTTGAATCTTTGACTTGGGCTGCAGTGATATTTCTTTCACCTATCTGACATTTTCTCACAGCAAGATTAACTTTATCATTCAACTGCTTCATCTGTATTTTTTTCAGTTTGAAAAAAATGTTTGGCACCGAGTTTGCTGCTCTCCTATCACAACTTCTCAGCTCCCATTTAGCTATATCACTGTAATGCAGAGGAACTAAACGCTCATTATTTTCTGGACGTCTTTGGCCGCAAAATATGGTTGGGAAACATAAATATTCAGAATCCAGATCCTGATAAATACTAAGAGGTCGTTGATTTTCTCCAGGAGCAAATATCAATGTTCGATTTTCTAAGTTTTCATCATCAACTAGTGTATCTATATTGCCAACACTTTCTTGTATGTTTTCCTCTGCATCTGAGTCATACAATTCATTTTCATTCTGATAAGAAATTTCATCTTCTTGCATTTTCTGTGACTGCAACTCGTCCAAATTAATTTTATTAGACTGGAAATATTTAGACCTGTCCGTATCAATAAATTCTTGCACAATTTCTTGACTTTCTTGTGTAACTTGTTCTATCCATTTTTCATCAATACTAACCCCTGAATTTTTGTATAGTTTACTATTGTTCATTAACCAATGTAATGCCACAAGCACAGTCAAAGGTCGGACACTTTCTGTGAAAACACAAGATCTGTGTGACAATTTTTTCTTCAGTTTAACAGGAACAGTTACATTTTCATTGAATGGTCGTGGAAGAGCATCTACAACAGGTTGGATTTGAACTGGGACATTTACTACATTTCCTTTAATAGAATACTGGCGACCTCTGGGCAATTCTCTCAGTTGCATAAATGGAATACGCAATGCAATTAATCTTTCTTCTAAGGGATGCAGTTCAAGTTCTTTTGGTTTAGAAGGCCATTTCATTCCATTTGCTGTAGATAATTTAGGAACTTTACCGCTAATAATACTAGTTTTACATGTTGTACATATCCATTCCATATTACCAACAGATAAGATGCCTGAACAATACTGGGCTTTACAAGCACCGGAAATGGTACATGCTTTTGTGACACTTTCTTTAAACCATGTCTGGTGACAACAACTACATATATACACTGGTCCAACTGAAATGCTTTTATGAAATAGTTCCATACATGTATCAATATCAGAGCCATATTTTCTACATTTTGCAGATAGCTGTTCCTTCATACAGAACGATGGACTACTACGTTTAAAAGCTTTTCTTTTACAATCCAACAAATTTTCAGTTGTCTTATTTCTTGTATTTGATCTCCATTCTTCTTTAGTAACTCTTTCTTTTTCTAAAATATAAGGATCCAATCTGGCCTTTCTCTTTGACTTTTTCTGTAACTCAAGTTCTTTCTGTTTGAATTCATCTGATTCTCTAGCAGCTCTTTTTGCACATCTTTCCTTTGTTTTAAAATCTGCAGACATTCTAGCAGCTCTCTTTGATTTTAATGAAGATTTCTTATCCTTTATTCTGACTGCATCAGATTCCCTTGCAGATCTTTTTGCATATTTTTCTTTTGCTGTAAAATCTGCTGACATTCTAGCAGCTCTCATTGATCTTAGTGTTGATTTCTTATCCTTTATTCTGATTTTGTCAGATTCTCTTGCAGATCTTTTTGCATATTTTTCTTTTACTTTAAAATCTGCTGACATTCTAGCAGCTGTCATTGATTTTAATGTAGATTTCCTATCCTTTATTCTGATTTCATCAGATTCTCTTGCAGATCTTTTTGCATATTTTTCTTTTGTTTTAAAATCTGCTGACATTCTAGCAGCTGTCATTGATTTTAAATTTGATTTCTTGTCCTTTATTCTGATTTCATCAGATTCTCTTGCAGATCTTTTTGCATATTTTTCTTTTGCTTTAAAATCTGCGGACATTCTAGCAGCTGTCATTGACTTTAATGTTGATGTCTTAGCCTTCATCCTGTTTTCATCAGATTCTCTTCTAGCTTTTTTATGTTTTCTTTCCATCTCCTTGAAAAGAAGAGATTTCCTTTGCTTCTGTTTGTAAAGCCGTTGATATACTTTTCTGTCAATCTGATTTTTAACAGTAGTTTGCTTACACTTATTCCTATCCATCTGGTCTTTGAAATATTTCTGAATAAGTATTTCATTATTCTCCTCTTTGTTTGAATTCATATCTGTGATCATCACATTCATCTTTGATTTGGATTCTACAAGTTTGCCACTTTCTGTTTCCTTTTGTCTTTTGTTTTGGACAGGTTTTAATTTATTAGACTGTGTAATATCTTTACTGACAGCAGTGTTAAATGCATCATTTTTCATAAAGTGTCTTTCAGAATTGTTACTGGTCAGGTTTTCTGACCTCAATTTGGGTTCCACCAATAACATGTCAAATTGTTCAGATAAATCAATCAGCATACTGCCATACACTGCATACATAAATGATTCTAGATCTTCTAAGCAAGAAAAAGATACTAGTACAGACTGTCCATCAGCACATGACAAGCCATCTGGTCCATGTGAATGTGAATCAAAAAAACAGTAACCATCCTTTCTTTTAAATACAGCTGAACAAACTGAACCCATCATAAACAACAGATAAGAAGACTTTTGGAAAGCAATATGAAGTGTCTCATATAATGATGGTAAACCTGAAGTAGCAACCTGCTGTGTACAAACTCCAGAAATAACATCAAACTTCTCCAAAACAATATCTTTCTTCAAAATAGTCACAGCTTCTGGTATTTCATCCAAGGTTAACAACTTGCTTTTAAATAGTCCCTGTGCTTTTAAGCCAGATATAACTTTGTTATATAAAATGTCACCTTCTAAAAGCACTTTATCAAGGCAATGTCTTGTTTGTAACTGTGAAAACTTGGCAAAGATGAGTGAACATAAAGCATTCATAGTACACTGACTGCCACGTGACTGGTCACTAAACAAATGGTCAGCTTGATTATATGACCCAAGAACAATTGTCTTGCTAGGAACTTTACTACTTCTATGTTGTCTAGACAATGCATATCTATTGCTGACTACAGAAGTGGCTGGATAAAGATCAGTTTGGCTCCAAGATTTTTTCTCTGATTTCTTTGTTTCAATATCATTATTCATTTGTGAACAATCAAATTCATTTTGTAATCTTTTTTCATAATCTTTTGCAGAGCAATTGTTTTCATTATGATCTTTTAATGTGTCAGATGATACGCTGAGGCAGGTCATACCCACATCTGACAAATTTAGCAACCCTGGATCAGATGTTACAATGGGGCAGGTCATACCCACATCTGATAATTTGTGCGACCCTGGCTCAGATGTCCCCAACTGGGGCACAGATTCTCCATAATCTGTGAGGTGGGTCTGACCCACATCTGATAATTGAGACCCAGCACTGCCATCACCATCTGCCTTCACAACCTTCTTCACGACTGACTTCCTCCAATTCTTCCTGCGTGGCATGCCTCAATCTGGAAAATACCAAATATCTTTTATTCATTACTGCCTGATAGATATGCTACAGCAATTTTCTTAACACCAACAAGGTTACAGTTTGCACCAGCCAATATGATAATTGTCATTACTGATTAGCAAAGGCTAAGACAATCCTGCCCATTTGCACAGCCTTGCCAGAGCCTTTACTGTTTGTCTATACATAAGGTGGGACTGAGATGAAGGTTCAGACATAGAGTGAGTGAGAAACTCAGGTTTTACATCCCACCAATAACTAGGTCATGCCGAGATGAGACCTCAGTTTAAAGTCTCATCTAAAAGACTGGAGCAGTCTTTGATGAAATATTCTGGTTTGTATAGCCTTGTGGTCACCTGCTGAGAAGGGGCTGGCTCCTTGGCTCTTCTGTTTGTGATGTTTTCTTGTTTTAACAATAGAATCTATGGTGAAGATTTGGCCAGCAAAAATAATTATGCAGGTAAGTAAGAAGTTCTTCAAGCAAATTAAACATCTGAAGCCTTTGATCCACAGCAGAGCTAAAGGCGATGATGAGCTCCTAATACTGGTTGAATCTCTCCATTAATTTATTACTGACCATTCCAGGGTGAGGCTTCTGATGTAAATTTTGTTGTAATTTTCTGTTTTATGGTCTTTGACCTGTTCTTCTCTCTCTTTTGCACAGCACTGTGGGGAAAGGCTGGCCCCTAGGCTCTCATGTTTATGGTGTTTTCTTATATTCATGCTACTTCCCTATATCTCTTGGGTAAGGTGTGGGATTTGATTATAATCGGTTCCTGATCCTTGCTTTCTTTTCCCACTTTTCCTTGGTATTATCAAATTTAAGCCAAATAATAAAATATGTGTAGTTCAAGTTAACCTGTTGCCCTCTTTTTTTTTACTCCCTACCATGGATTTTTTGCCAAAGTTTAAAGTTGGAAGACAACTGTATCAGAAAACCGTTTCAAACATTTACACCTGAAAAAGATATCTAAATTGCTATTACTTTTGATATACATTTACTTTCAAGGGGCACCTTTTGTAGCAGATTTTTTTCTCATTACAACTGTTATTTAAAAAAAAAAAAAAAAAAAAAAAAAAAACAATAACAAAAAAAAAAAACAGTTTCCTTCCTACCTACCTACAGTACCTGTATTATCCCTGGTGTAACCTGAACCACACATACTTCATTGTTTGGCCTTACCTGTCTACAAATATACACTTGTCTTGTATTTAATTATTGGATCTTCCTCACTTTTGCTTTTTCAAACACTGTTCTCTTTAATCACACAATTGTCACTTTATTGAATCACAAAATGTCAATGTACACTATCTATATATCACTTTATATCCTTATGAAAGTACCTGGAAAAAGAAACAATTTTATTTTTCATATGCTGTATATAAGACTGAGGCAGAAAATGTTCAAATGTTCAAAATGCAACTAAAAAATAGAATTTCAACAATTAACAAAAATAGTATATCATGCCATGACCAGCAAGGCGGCTACATCCCAGGACGAGGCCCTTAGTCTGCACAGGTTTTTTTTTTATTTTTTCATTTTATCTTCTACACCCAAAATTGAATATGCAAAGGAATCTTATACAAATTTGACTTTTATTTATCATTGTGGTACATTCACATACAGATCAAATTAGTCCTGAGTGTCAATGCTCCCAATGATTTTTATTCTATAATAAATGGAATATTTCACCTGTGACAGTTCAATACCTGGTACACCTGCGATTACCCTCATTAGGACTCGGGGTTTAACATTCCACCAACAACTAGGTCAAACAGGGATGGGACCTCAGTTTAAAGTCTCATCCCATAGACCAAAGAAGCAGTGGATCAATCTCACGACCCATGGAGTGGTAGTCCAGTGTGTTATCCACTACAATACCACCGCTCCTGCTTGCTGAATAAATCAGCATTATATAAAACACTTCTGAGAAAATGTAAAAAAGCCATTCTCTTCATACCAAATTGAAATATGGGAGAATAATCAACAATTCTGAATATTTTGGTACAGCATTCGGGCAAATATATCCATACTGATCGACTTTGATATAATAAATGTAACCTTTATGTAAAAGTTTTTGATAATATCGGGCTTGATCATTGGCTTTTATTTCTTCAAAAAAATTTCAGAACATGGTCATACAATTCTTGCCCTTAAAAAAAACTAGAAGACAGCAGAAGCTGTGGGTGCTGAGTGGATAAATCACTGGTCCTAAAAACCAGGGGTCACTGGTTAGCTCTAAGCTCTATGCAAAGGATTTTGATAATATCTGTTCCCGACCATTTGCTTTTATTTCTTCTTTGAATTCCGGAACAACTTGTCATAAAATTCTTGCCCTGAAAAAGAAACTTGAAGACTACAGAACTGAGAAGCTGTGGTAGCCAAGTGGATAAATTGCTGATCCTGAAAACCAGGGGTCACTGGTTAGATCCTTGGCTCCTCCAGCCTGAAGGGGAGCCTTTAAGCTGTGGAACTGTGTCCATATGACCTTAGCTGTTGTTGGAATATAATACCCTAACAAAAACACAGATACATATAGATACATATAAATACAAGACGCCAACAGTATCAGCAAAGTATACCCCCAAACTGCTCAATATCACAGAAAATGAGCAAGCAAGTTTGAAGAAGAACATTTTTTTTAAATGTATTTTGTTTTCAAACCCCAAACCCCTTGCTCAGTACAGTTTAGAGCCCTGGGGCTGCTATTGGAACAAATTTGGTACTGTTCCACAAGACGATTTTTCATACCAAATTTCAAGCATCTGAGCCTCCTGGTTCTGAAGAAGATGATTTATGAATATTTTTCTATGCATTTCTATGGTTCAAATCCTGGATCCCCTAGACTGGGGCCACTTTTGACCATGGGGTCACCATTTGAATTATGTTGGAAAATGACATGACCATTAGACAATGTTATATACCAAGTTTCAAGCATCTGGGTCTAGCAGTTCTAAAGCAGAAGATTTTTAAGTATTTCTTATTGTTGAACCAAAGACCCCCTGCCGCAGGGCCATTTTGGACCCTGGGGCCACCATTTGAACACACTTTGTAGAGGTCCACCAGGCAATGCTACTTACCAAATTTCAAGCATCTAAGCCTACTGGTTCTTAAGAAGAAGACTTTCGAATCCTTTTCGTATCTCTATGGTTCTAACGCAGGGCCCCTGGTACTAGAGTACTAGGCAATGCTCCTCTGGCACAGGACCATTTTCGACCCAGTGGCCAACATCTGAACAAACTTTGTAGAGGTCCACCAGACAATGAAGAGTTTTAAATAAATTTCTATGGTTCAAACTCAGGACCTCCATACGGTAGGTCCTTTGTTGACACTGGGACTTCCATTGAACAAACATGGTAAATGGCTACTAGGCAAAGCTACATACCAAATTTCAAGCATCTGAGCCAAGTGGTTCTGAAGAAGAAAATTTTTGAATATTTTTCTATGTAATTCTATGGTTCAAACTCAGGACTACCTGTCTCTGGGCCATTTTGGACCCTGGGGCCATAATTTGAACAAACCTGATAAAGGACTACAAGGCAATGCTACATATTAAATTTCAAGCATCTGAGCCAAGTGGTTCTGAAGACGAAGCTTTTTGAATATTTTTCCATGTATTTCTAAGGTTCAAACCCAGGATGCCCAGGGGCGGGGCCATTTTGGACCCTTGGGACATCATTTGAACAAACTTGGTAAAAGACTACTTGGCAATGCTAAATACCAAATTTCAAGCATCTGAGCCAAGAGGTTCTGAAGAAGAAGATTTTTGACAATTTTTCTAAGTATTTCTATGGTTCAAACCTAGGACTCCCTGCCACAGGGCCATTTGGACCCTTTGGCCACCATTCGAACAAACTTGGTAAAGGACTACTAGGCAATGCATCATACTTAATTTCAAACACCTAAGCCATGCAGTTCTGAAGAAGAAGATTATTATCTTATCATTTCTATGGTTCAAACCTTGGACTCCATGCCAAGGGGCCATTTTAAACCCTGGGGCTACCATTTGAAAAATCTTGGTAAAGAACTATAAGGCAATGCTACATACTAATTTTCAAGCATCTGAGCCTTGCGGTTCTGAAGAAGAAGATTTTTGAAGATTTTTCTATGTATTTCTATGGTTCAAACCCTGGACCCCTGGGGTAGGCCATTTTGGACCCTGGGGCCATCATTTGAACAAACATGGTAAAGCACCACTAGGCAATGCTAAATACCAAATTTTAAGCATCTGAGCCAAGCAGTTCTTAAGATGAAAATTTTTGAATATTTTTCTATGTATTTCTATAGTTCAAACCTGGGACTCCCTGCCCTGGGGCCATTTTTCACCCTTAGGCCACCATTTGAACAAACTTGGTAACGGACCACCAGGCAATGCTACATACCAAATTTCAAGCATCTGAGCCTAGTGATTCTAAAGAAGAAGATTTTTGAATACTTTTCTATGTATTTCTATGGTTCAAACCCATGACACCCAGGGGCGGGGCCATTTTGGACCCTGGGGTCATCATTTGAACAAACTTGGTAAAAGACTACTAGGCAATGCTTTATACCAAATTTCAAGCATCTGAGCCAAGAGGTTCTGAAGAAGAAGATTTTTGACTATTTTTTCTAAGTATTTCTATGGTTCAAACCTAGGACTCCCTGCCACAGGGCCATTTGGACCCTTGGGCCACCATTCAAACAAACTTGGTAAAGGGCTACAAGGCAATGCATCATACTAAATTTCAAACATCTATCCCTTGCAGTTCTGAAGAAGCAGATTTTTGAATATTTTTCTTTGCATTTCCATGGTTCAAACCTTGGACTCCATGCCAAAGGGCGATTTTGGACCCTGGGGCTACCAATTGAAAAATCTTGGTAAAGGACTATTAGGCAATGCTACATTCCAATTTTCAAGCATCTGAGTCTTGCGGTTCTGAAGAAGAAGATTTTTGAAGATTTTTCTATGGTTCAAACCCTGGACCCCTGGGATCGGTCATTTTGGACCTTGGGGCCATCATTTGAACAACATTGGTAAAGGACCACTCAGCAATGCTATATACCAAATTTAAAGCATCTGAGCCAAGCAGTTCTAAAGGAGAAATTTTTTAATATTTTTCTATGTATTTCTACAGTTCAAACCTGGGATTCCATGCCCTGGGGCCATTTTGGACCCTGGGGCCACCATTGGAACAAACTTGGTAGAGAGCCACTAAGCAATGCTACATACCAAAATTCTAGCATCTGAGCCAAACAGTTCTGGAGAAGATAATTATTAAGTATATTTTAGTTTCGAACCCAAGACCCCCTGCCCCAAGGCCATTTTGGACCCTGGGGCCACCATTTGAACAAACTTGATAGAGGACCTCTTGGCAATGCTACATACTAAATTTCAAGCATCTGAGGCAAGCAGTTCTGGAGAAGAAGATTTTTAAGTATATTTTAGTTTCGAACCCAAGACCCCCTGCCCCAGGGCCATTTCGGACCCTGGGGCCACCATTTGAACAAACTTGGTAGAGGACCACTAGGCAATGCTATATACTAAATTTCAAGCATCTGAGGCAAGCAGTTTTGGCGAAGAAGATTTTTAAGCATATTATAGTTTCGAACCCAAGACCCCCTGCCCCAGGGCCATTTTGGACCCTGGGGCCACCGTTTGAACAAACTTGGTAGAGGTCCACTAGACAATGCTTCACAGCAAATATCAAAGCCCTAGGCCAAGTGGTTTCAGAGAAGATGTCATTTAAAGCAAATTGTTGACGACGCACGACACACGACGCACGACGCACGACGGACGACGGACGACGGACACTGGGTGATCACAATAGCTCACCTTGAGCCTATGGCTCAGGTGAGCTAACAACAGACAGTGGGGATAGAGGAAATGCAGTGATTTTACCAGAGTTACCTTAGCCCTGCAGTGCTGTGCATGTGTATTCATTTTGATCAGCTTTCAAAATAGGGAAATGATAGCAACCCTAACAGCTGAACATTGTCCCCAGGGGCAGGGGTTTTAACAGGATTTTATCAGACATTTGTGCCCACAGTGCAGGGCTTCGACCAGAGCTTTGGAGATCTCAAGAGGAAAGTTAAAGTCTCAGGCTCCCAGCTATTCTCAGACCATGTGGTAGCCAGAGTTGCAAATGACCAGTGTATAAGTACTAACAAGAGGGCCATGAGGCCCTGAACTGCTCACCTGAGCAATTGGCAAAGTGTCTTTTTCTAATGTCTGAAATTGTAAAAATATGAGTCTTGGGTCAAAAGTCAAAGAATGACCATGACTTCTTGTACTCATAAATCTTCATGTACTCATTAAGGCAACCATATATACCATTTTTAGGCAATAATCTTCAAAACTTTCCATGCAATCTTATCTAGCATTTTCCCATATTTGACCATGCTGCAAAAAAGGTCAAGGTAAACCCAAGATTATCATTTGAACAGCCTTCTTCGTACTCTGGTACTCCATGCTACTTACCAAGTTTCAAGGCCATATGTGTATTGGTTCTGGAGTAAAAAATATGAAAGGTTTATACCATAAATGGGTATGGCAGCCATGTTGGTTATGTGACCTGGACCATCTGAACAAATTTTTGTTCAATCAACCCCTGGAGGCTCCATATGAAATGTGTTTACAATTGGCCTTTTGGCTTTTGAGTAAATATTTGAAAATGTCAACATATGAGAGATCTGGATCAAAGGTCAAAGAATAACCTTGACCTCTTGTACTCATAATTCTTCGTGACCTCATTATTAAGATGACTGTATATACCTATTTTTAGGCCAAAATCTTCAAAACTTCCCATGAAATCTTATGTTCTAGCATTTTTCGCATATTTGACCTTGCCATAAAAAAGGTCAAGGTAAACCCAAGGTCATCATTTGAACAATCTTGATAGTACTGGAGTACCCAATGCTACATACCAAGTTTCAAGGCCATCGGTAAATTGGTTCTTGGGATGAAGATTTTTAAATGTTTTTACCATATATGGGCATGGTGGCCATGTTGATCATGTGACCGAGACCATTTGAAGAAATTTTTGTTCCCTCAACCTCTGAAGGCTCTGTATGAAAATTGGTTACAATTGGCTCTGTGGCTTTTAAAAAGAAGTTTGAGGTTGTCAAACTATGAGAATTCAGGGTCAAAGGTCGAAGAACGACCTTGACCTCTTGTACTCATGAATCTTCATGTACTCATTAAGATGACTGTAGTTACCTATTTTTAGGCCTAAATCTTCAAAGTTTTCCATGAAATCTTATATTTCAGGCTTTTCCCATATTTGACCTTGCTGTAAAATGGTCAAGGTCACCTCAAGGTCATCATTTTGAACAATCTTGATAGGACTGGAGTACCCAATGCTACATACCAAGTTTCAAGGCCTTCGGTCAATTGGTTCTAGAGAAGAAGATTTTTAAAGGTTTTTACCATATATGGGCGTGGCGGCCATGTTGGTCATGTGACCTGGACCATTTGAACAAATTTTCCTTCCCTCATCTCCTGGAGGCTCTACATGAAATTTGGTTACAACTGGCCCCGTGTTTTTGGAGGAGATTGTTTGAAATTGTCTAAATATGAGTTATGGGTCCAAGGTCAAAGAATGACCTTGACCTGACCTTGATCTCTTGAACTCTAAATTCTTTATGTACTCATTAAGATGACTGTATTTACCAATTTTAAAGCCTTAATCTTCAAAACTTTCCATGAAATTGTATATTCTAGCATTTTCCCATATTTGATCTTGCCGTAAAAAAAGGTCAAGGTCAACCCAAGGTCATAATTTGAACACTCTTGATAGTACTTGAGTACCCAATGCTACATACCAAGTTTCAAGGCCATCGGTCAACCGGTTCTGGAGAAGAAGATTTTTAAATGTTTTAACCATATATGGGTGTGGCGGCCATGTTGGTCATGTGACCTGGACCGTATGAACAAATTTTCCTTCCCTCAACCCCTGGAGGCCACATATGATAATTGGTTTTAATTGGCCCAGTTGCTTTTGAGGAGACTGTTTGAAAATGTCAAAATATCAGAGTTCTGGGTCAAAGGTCAAAGAATGACCTTGACCTCTTGTACTCATAAATCTTCATGTACTCATTGAGATGACTGTAGATACCAATTTTTAGCCCAAAATCTTCAACAGTTTCCAAGATATCTTACGTTCTAGCATTTTGCCATATAAAAGCACAAGGAAGCAAATTTGACCTTGCCGTAAAAAAGGTCAAGGTCAACCCAAGGTCATAATTTGAACAATCTTGGTAGTACTCACATACCCGATGCTGCATACCAAGTTTCAAGGCCATCGGCCTATTGGTTCTGGAGAAGAAGATTTTTTTAGGTTTTTACCATATATGGGCATGGCGGCCATGTTGGTCATGTGACCAGGACCGCTTGAACAACTTTTCGTTCCCCCTTCCTCTGGAGGCCACATATGAAATTTGGTTACAATTGGCCAAGTGGTTTCAGAGGAGAAGTCGTTTGAAATTGTGGACGGACGACGGACGACGGACGGACGACGGACGACGGACGGACGACGACGGACGACGGAGCCTTCCCATCCTATAAGCTCCCCCGGAGCCTCTGGCTCAGGTGAGCTAAAAAAGATGACAACATATGCACTACTTCCATAATGCCGGAACTGCAAAACTTATATAGCTTTCTGTTAATTGCTGGTGAGACTGAACAGTCAATCAACAATCACTGAGTTATGTTTGTTTCTAAAAAGACTATAAATCAGATCAATTTCAAATAGTCAAATAAATTAATCTATTTGATGATGAAATTAAGTCATGTATGAGCTTTCATTAGCATGCATTAAAAAGTAAATACAAAACACACAGAATGTATTTCTATGATAACGAACAGGAATAGTGTCAAGCAATAAGCGAGTTCGGGGTTCCGATATTCCGGTTGGACGGGAGCAGGAAGGTCAGAGGTTAAGAGTGGAAAAATCTGATAGGTCATTATCGCTTACCTGGTCAGTCGGTATAAAACACCTTTTTTGTGATTAAAAATCATTGATATGATTGAAAATTTTCAATTAAGAGATAATGGATAGTCACAATATTTTAGCAGGATAAGACTAAGCAGAGAATGTTTGAAAATTGAAAAATTAGTGGAGATATTGGTGTGTTACGCTTAGTGTATACGGGTTTTGGCATCCGTGACCTCTGAATTTATTGAATTTATATTCCATGCCAAAATGGCTGATTTGTTTATGGCTTATTTTCAGTTTGATAAAATTTTGTTCACTGGTTACTTAGTTATGACTGAAGCTGTGAACTTTATATCAAGGGGCAATAACCCATATGTATAAGTGAGGCCACTCTAAACAACTTGCTTCAGTATCATCTCGCTGTGATGATATATATTTATATCAAGTTTCAAGAAATTTTGTTCGTTTGCAACTTAGTTATGGCTAATTTGTGTATTTTAAATCAAATCAAGGACAGTAACTCATGCATTACTGATGCCATCATGACAAAACTTAAAGTTAACTGTTTGTTATGATGATACATAACTGTTTTAAGTTTCGTGAAATTCCGTTCACTGGTTATTTAGTTATGACTCAATTTGTCTATTTTAAAGCAATTCAAGGGCATTAACTCATGCATTACTAAGGCAAGTCCAACAAAACTTTACATGCATCACCCTGTTACAATAAGACATATTTAGTATAAGTTTCATAGAATTCCATTCATCGATTACTTAGTTATGGCTAAATTTGTGGATTTTAAATTGATTCAAGGGCAATAACTCATGCACTACTAATGTCATTCTGACAAAACTTTATGTGCACAACTGTTTAATAGTGATACACCATTATTTTACATTTCATGAAATTCTGATAATTGGTTACTTAGTTATGGCTCATTTTATCATTTTGAAAGCAATTCAAGGGCAATAACTCAGGCACTACTGAAGCCAGTGTGACGAAACTTCATGTGCATCAGCGCCTTATAGTGATATACATTTATTATATGTTTGATGAAATTCTAATAATTGGTTACTTAGTTATGGCTCATTCTATCATTTTGAAAGCAATTCAAGGGCAATAACTCATGCATTACTAAAGCCAGTGTGACGAAACTTCATGTGCATCAGCGCCTTATAGTGATATACATTTATTATAAGTTTCATGAAATTCTGTTCAATGGTTACCTAATAATGGCTCCGGACGGACGGAAAGACGGACAGACGAAAGGACATGGAGAAAACTATTTCTTACCTACAAGACAGAGTTTGTTCTAATTTTAGCGGTACTGGAAAATTCTGTCTTGCCCATGGGCTGGGACAGCTCACACGAGCTTGAATTCTATGTATTGTAACGTGGGCCGACCTGCAAACAAACCCCGTTAATGGAAAAGCATGCTCACCCACCAAGGGCGGTTTATTTGCTTATATACCCCAACATTTACTCAACCACAAACTACCGAGTTTGTAATTTGCATATCTATTTATATCTGTGACCTTCTACCGTCACATTACTTTCCCCTCCGAGAAGTCTCGTCCCGAGACTTGGCCTGGGAATGACATGGGTAAGGCAACTCCGGTCTGGCAGTTGTCATTATCCCACCGCTGCCACCAAATGTAACGTGGGCCGACCTGCAAACAAACCCCGTCAGTGGAAAAGCATGCTCACCCACCAAGGGCGGTTTATTTGCTTATATACCCCAACATTTACTCGACCACATACTACCGAGTTTGTAATTTGCATATCTATTTATATCTGTGACCTTCTACCGTCACAGTATCACTACTTGCTCAATATAATGCGATAAGCCGACTTGGCGATTCTATACTTTTTGCATTATTTTTTATAGCAATGAGTTACCTCAAAGAAATTCATTCTTTATAAGTCCATCGTTATCTGTTTCTATGTCTTAAAATCAAGAAAAAAACTCCGAAATAGTCAGTGCTTCAAACAAACACCGTCGAGGATGTCGCCATTTTGAAGAGGTTAACAACTGACGTTTGAAATAACGGTGACGTTACGTCACAATACTACTTACACTTGTATATGTTTGCATGGAATAAAAGTTCCCCGTTCAATTTGAAATAATTATTATTGTAGGTAAGAAAAATAATCAATCATTGGTCTCCAATGCGGACAGGGAAATCCCAACCCTCGGGCACAAGGGGTGTGTCGGACACTCGGCAAGGGTCTCCGATGCGGACAGGGAAATCCAAACCACCCTCGGGCACAAGGGGTGTGTCGGACACTCGGCAAGCCTCGTTTCCGACACACCCTGTGTGCCCTCCGGTTTGGATTTCCCTGTCCGCATCGAAGACCCTTGCCGAGTGTCCGACACACCCCGGTTTGGATTTCCCTGTCCGCATCAAAGACCCTTGCCGAGTGTCCGACACACCCCTTGTGCCCGAGGGTTGGGATTTCCCTGTCCGCATCGGAGACCAATGATAGATTCTATTTATCCCTCCACCTTCGGTGGGGGATAAAATCTGAGCTTGCGGTGAAAAAAAAAAATTGAATTGTCATAATTTGTAGAAGAAAATCTCACAACAGCAAAGCTAGGATGCAACGAGTTAATATATGATGCATACACTACCGTCTTGTGTGTCAGTAATGGAAAAAAAAGTTTTAAAAAGTTGCATTTTCCTGGTTTCCATGTCACAATTCAATGGTGAAACAGTGCACATGCATGTGGTCAAAACGGTATCCACCACAATATTGAAGGCTTCTTTGTTGTCCTGGTTTTCCATCTCCCGGCAGTGCAACACCACAAGTTTTGTGAGTCCCAAGAACAGGTGAAATATGACCGAGGACAGTGGCGATAGAAAGAAAATCGGTTTTCTTTTCACAACGGTAACTGGTAACCATCGGGCGGCGGTTACTAGAAATACCGGAATACACTTAATTACCGGAATATATCAAAATACACCGGAATATACCGGAATATACCGGAATATACCAAAATACACATTTTTCCTTACCGAAATACATTTTTTTTTTTGACCGGAATATAAATAATTTTATCTAAAATATGTCATTTAATATTTGCTGAATGTAATTGCTGGCAAGTGACCGACCCCTACAAAGACCCAAACCAGCTTGCAATCTGCACAGTGATACCTATCTAATGCCCATATGTTGGTCCATTTATTCTCACTACCAATAAAAAAAAAGCTAATACTTATACGGAAATGGTACTTATTTCATTTATTCTGGCAATATTTAAGTTTATTTTGATATAGTCTAATATCTTGACGTAACTCCGATTTTATTTTTGGATTGGTCTCCGTTACGTCTAATTGCCATTGACTAATTTCTATAGTGCAAATTTTCAATGCAACCCCCACTTACATTCTCAGAGTGATTCAGCTTGCTAACCGGCCTGACAGCACTAAATGGATGTCATGGAAGTATGAATAAACATTAATGAAACTGTACATGTAACCATTTTGCTGAATTAACGTTGTAAAGCTGTAATGTAATGTTCTAAAATTCAGACCTTCACAGTCTCTGATATGAAAGTACGCCATGTTTGTTTATGAAGCTTCTACGCATGCGCCAGTTTGAAAGTCGTATATCCACTGTGCTGCATATAGTACGCGCAGCGAAACGCTCCCGTGGAGACGAGCTGAAAGCTGAATATACAGAGACCAATTTTCAGGTTGGGGGAGAAACACAATTCTGAAAAAAAAACAAAAAAACTCATTATGGGAATATATCTTGATCAAAGTAAAAAAACAAAAACAAGAGGGCCATGGTGGCCCTGAATCGCTCACCTGAGCATTAATCAGTTCACTGGCTCTGGTGAAGATTTATAAGAGTTTTTACCATACATGGGAATGGCGGCCACCTTGGTCATGTGGCCAAGATCATTTGAAGAACTTTCAATCCTTTGACCCATGTGCAGCCTCCATATGAAATTTGAGTTTAGTCTGCCCAGTGGTTTCAGAGATGTTTGAAAAGGTTTATGGATGGATGACAGAGGCAGCTAACACCAACTGTAAGGCTCAGGTGAGCTGAAAGTGGCAGAGTTGCTTCTCCGAAAAGTTCCCATTCATGTTGAGTTCCTTCTCCGAAAAGTTCCCATTCATGTTGAGTTCCTTTGATGGATTTGAACTACACTGAACTAAGCAAAGACAGATGATGGAATGGTAGCATCATTATCTCACTGTGGTGAAACTAATGTATTTCAAGGAGTTTGTGGCTGGCATCATTGCAATGTTAGTTCTGATTCTTGCAGGATAACTTAGATTTGACCTAGTGGCCTAGCTGTTGACCCGACATGACCCAGTTTCAAACTTGACCTTGATTTTATGTAGATAAACATTCTGACAAAGTTTCATGAAGATTGGATCAAAACTGTGCCCTCTAGGGTGTGCACAAAATTTTTCTAAGATTTGACCTAGTGACCTAGTTTTGACCTGACATGACCCAGTTTCAGTCTTAACTGGATATCGTGAGGATAAACATTCTGACAAAGGTTCATGAAGATTGGATCAAAACTGTGCCCTCTAGAGTGTACACAAGGTTGTTCTTATATCTGACCTAGTGATGTAGTTTTTGACCCGACATGATCTACTTTCAAACTTGGCCTAAATATTGTGACGATATACATTATGACAAAGTTTCAAAAAGATTGGATCAAAACTGTGTCCTCTAGAGCGTTAACAAGGTTTTTCTAAGATCTGACCTAGTTTTTGACCCGACATGACCCAGTTTCAAACTTGGCCTGGATATTGTAAGAATAAACATTCTGACAAAGTTTCATTGAGATTGGATCAAAACTGTGCCCTCTGGAGCGTATACAAGGTTTCCTGATATTTGACCTGGTGACCTACTTTTTGACCCGACATGACCCAGTTTCAAACTTGACCTAGATTTCATAAAGATAAACATTCTGACAGAGTTTCATGAAGATTGGATCAAAACTGTGCCCTCTAGGGTGTACACAAAAATTTCTAAGATTTGACCTAGTGACCTAGTTTTTGACCCGACGTGACTCAGTTTCGTAGGGGGCTTAAATATACAGACAATAAACATTTTGACATAGTTTCATGAAGATTGGATCAAAACTATGCCTTCTAGTGTGTGAACAAAATTTTTCTAAGATTTGACCTAGTGACCTTGTTTTTGACTCGACATGACCTACTTTCAACCTTGGCCTAGAGTTTATAGAGATAAACATTCTGACAAAGTTTCATAAAGATTGGATCAAAACTGTGTCCTCTAGAGCGTACACAAGGTTTTTCTATGATTTGACCTAGTTACCTAGTTTTTTACCCAACATGACCCAATTTCAAACTTGTCCTACATATAATAAGGATAAACATTCTGACAAAGTTTTATGAACTTTGTTTGAGAACTGTGCCTTCTAGAGCGTACACAAGGTTTTTCTGAGATTTGACCTAGTGACCTAGTTTTTGACCCGACATGACCCACTTTCAAGCTTGGCCTAGAGTTTATAGAGATAAACATTCTGACAAAGTTTCATAGAGATTGGATCAAAACTGTGTCCTCTAGAGGGTACACAAGGTTTTTCTATGCTTTGACCTAGTGACCTAGATTTAGACCCAACATGACCCAGTTTCAAACTTGTCCTAGATATAATAAGGATAAACATTCTGACGAAGTTTCATGAACTTTGTATCAAAACTGTGCCTTCTTGAGTGTATGCAAGGTTTTTCTAAGATTTGACCTAGTGACCTAGTTTTTGACCCGACATGACCCACTTTCAAACTTGGCCTAGAGTTTATGGAGATAAACATTCTGACCACGTTTCATAAAGATTGGATCTAAACTGTGTCCTCTAGAGGGTACACAAGGTTTTTCTATGATTTGACCTAGTGACCTAGTTTTTGACCCTACTTGACCCAGTTTCAAACTTGTCCTAAATATCATAAGGATGAACATTCTGAAAAAGTTTCATTAACTTCGGATGAAAACTGTGCCCTCTTGAGCGTACACAAGTGTTTTCTAAGATTTGACCTAGTGACCTAGTTTTTGACCCAACATGACCCAGTTTCAAACTTGGCCTAGATTTTATAAAGACTAACATTCTGGCAAAGTTTCATAAAGATTGGATCAAAACTGTGCCCGCTAGAGTGTACACAAGCAAAAGTTGACGGACGTCCGTCCTGACACACGTACGACGGACGACGGACATCAGGGTATCCCAAAAGCTCACACTGAGCACTTCGTGCTCAGGTGAGCTAAAAAAAAAGCAGAAATGTAAATAAACACTTTTTAAAATTAAAAAATTTCCATTTGATAAAATCACAGCAATTTAGGCAAAGTACTTATATTCAAGTTATTTATAACATTAAATCACTGCACAATGCCCCTGAAATATAATGATAGAAAAATCAACAGTATCTGATTATTTTTTAAGAGCTTTGAATGCAAATTCACAAATATTGCTGAAACTTTTATATGGTGCTTTAATGCAGTGTTATTTACATGCTGTCATAGCACCGGGGTAAAAGTAAAAAGCATGCAAAGACCAGGAACTGAAACAATCAAAATCCAAATCCAGCCCTCAAACCATAGTTGGAAACAACTAAGATTACATATAATCAAGATACAGAGAACCTGGTACCCCACTATCAAAGATTTTTATTGCATCTGTCTTCAATACTTTTGCTATGCATCTTTGAGCATATATTCAGCATCTCTTGCTTTAACCTACCCTGTCTGGACTCTTCCAAAGTATAAGCAGCAGGACTGCTGATTTTGTCGGCATACCAGTGAATATATACATACTTTCTGTTTATTAATTCTCGATTCTAAATAAGTTATGAAAACTTAGGTAGAAAGTTAAGCCATTTTAATGCAAAGATCGTTCAGACTTGCTTAAAAGGTCGTAATCTTATAATAACCATCATGAAATGAAAGCAAAAAAAAAATAATAATAAATAAATAAAAAAAAATCACCATTTGTACTTTATTGTGTATGGCTGTCAAACGGGATGAGCACATTACAGCAATCCAATAATCTTGATTAGCCTGATCTAAGCAAGTTTTGCGATAAAAATTAAACTGAACCAGGTAGATAGACCTGGATAAAATGACTTAGAAAAATTTGCTCAATTATTTTATTTTTATTTTATTTTTTAATGCCAAAACAATCTTCTGGTAACAGGTATCTGTCAAATTGGAGAAAAAAACTCATACATCTACAAAATTACATAAGGAACAGTAACTCTAATTGTCAGTGAGAATGGAAAACTTGTCAAATTGTTGATTAAACAGATATTTTTCCCATATAATATTCTTAGCAACACTTAACCTCTGCATTTAAGTGTGAAACTCACTAATATGCCTTGAAGGCTTTGTTCTTGGTTTATGGCCAAGACAAAAAGAAAATAATTACGATAATTATATTCCCGGTATCCCGACCAACCACAATATTTTTACACCCTACTTTTTTCCTGTGAGCGAAATATCTGACATTTTTGGTGTTCCTGCAAAATCCTACCATAAGCAATATCTACTCCCGTTAGAATTTCCTGCCAATTCTGAAGTTTCCCGCTTAAATTACCACCATTTTCTACTCCCATCCAATCTACCATGCCACTTCTTTCTTGGATTTCTGCTCTTTTTCTTGCTAAAAGTTCCCGCTTTTTCTGATCCTACAAATATTTCCTGCTATTTCTTTTGTTATTTAGCCATTTCTCGTCATTACTTTCGGAATACATCGGGATTCCCAATAATCTGAAATTTCCCGCCATTTCTTTATTTGTCCACGTGCTTTTCCGAAGATTCGCAATTTTAAATCATCCACAATTTCTTGCCGTTTCTATCCCGCCGTAATTTCCCATCAGTCATTTTTATCATTATTTGTTTTCTTTTGGTTTCCACCATTTCTCGTTGTTGCTAAGAGCTTTTAAATTCAAAATCTTTTCGAAAACTGAGCAACAGTAAAGACATTTTTATTTGGCGATGTCTGTTTCCTTTAAATAATCTTCTTTCAGATGAAAAAAGGCCGTTAATTAACCTTTATGCACTACATATACTACCAAACATGTTTCATTCTGGTTCTTTAGCTCCATTCTGAACATCAGAGTGACCTAGAAATTATGGTTTGTTGTGAGTTAGATTCCCATTAATCAGATACCACTAGAAATTGCGTCATGTGATAACTAATGATTGAATCAGCTGCATCTTTTTCGATTTGTGAATAGATCTTTTTTTCAATTGTAAAAATAGGTTCTGTATAAATGCGCCCCTCTATAAAAGTAGAAAGACAGGCAGGGATCAGGAACTCATTCAATCAGAACCAAAAGGGAGGAAGTAGATACATAAATTGTCAAAAGGTTTATGAATGAAAGACATCTACGGTAAACTAAATGAACAGCTATTTCCCAAACAAGTAAATGTAAATAAGTACGTAAAGATGTCCGTCGGCTACCCTAGGAGCCTAAGATTTTTGCTAGATAGCAAAAAGGGGGAGGGACCCAACCTACCGAGTCTTACTTTATATGGAAATCATATAGCAAACTGAACAAGGAAGTCTAGGAACATGAAATACACTTTTAATACGTTGTGCTGTTAAATATTAAATGACTAATATCATTGAAAAAATCTTTATAATAAATAATTCAAATTCGAGTACAGTAAAGTTAAAATATAAAGATGTTCTTGTCCTCTTGCACAGGAACGAGACAGGGTCGCTGGCATGTGACTCTTCACAGGCTGGATATGCATAACAAGAAGAGCAAGAAATCACTTATTTTCGGTATATCTGCAGCTAAGCATAATCATTTAGCCACATATATAGACAACCCTGATTAAATGGGTTCTGCTACTAAAGTTTATAATATTGTTTATCTACGTGAATGCCTCATTTCAAAGACACTAAAAGCCGTTGCTCTTTATTTTAGTTTTCGCCGTACACATATTCTACGATGTATGAATTTAGTGAAAATAGAGCTCGCGACATGTGACGTCACAGGTAAACATAATCCAGGAAAACGGCCGCTTCTACCGGCAAAACCTGATAGGGAAAAGTTTAGTGGCCTGGTATGGCTCATTTAAAATGGTTGTGCTAATAATCTATGCTGCCAGATTATGTATTTTATGTTTAAATTTTGGAAAATTTATACATAATGAGCTGTTAGTGTAGGATAAACTGCTGAAACCTTCCACAGCGAATTCCTTGTGGAAGGCTAACACTGTTTTTCTGCAATGGTTGTGCTAATAATCTATGCTGCCAGATTATGTATTTTTTGTTTAAGCTAGAATCGGAGATTCTCAACGGTACCAGGGGAAGGAATACCTCTACTGGTGTAGATCTTGTAATGAATGGTGAAACTATGCCTATAGTTGATAAAACCTCCCACGTTGGGATCTGTCGTTCTAATGAATCTGATGAAACTACAGTTATCGAGAATATTAAGAAAGCCAGAAGAACTCTTTACAGTCTCATGCCAGCGGGGTTACATGGTGAGAATGGGTTAGACCCTGAGACGTCACTACATCTCTATCAGATATATGTAATTCCCATACTTCTATATGGGCTAGAAGTAGTACTTCCACGTCCCAAAATTACTGATATAGCAGACAAGTTTAATAAGAAATACTTGAAATGCCTCCTCTCACTCCCTGTGACTACGGCAGATGCGGCTGTCTATATTCTTTCTGGTACGATACCAATACAAGGAATGATTGATCAGCGGACCTTGGGCTTCTTTGGTAACATATGTCGTCTGCCTGACAACTCGGTAGAGAAACAGTTGGCAATCTGCCAGCTTACAGTCAAACCAAGTGATAGCAGCAGTTGGTTTGTAGCAGTCAAGAGACTCCTAGTTAAATATGATCTGCCAGATGGCTTCGAGCTTCTTATTAACCCATTATCAAAGACAACCTGGAAGAAAAGAGTTAACGATGCTATCAACAAATACTGGACCACAACCATTTTATCTCAAGCTGCTCTCTATCCAAGTCTATGTTGGCTCGGTGTCAACTCCTATCGACCAGGCAGCTGTCACCCTCTGGTGTTATTGACTAGGGATGTAACGATAGTCCAAAAATGACTATTGCGATAGTATTGACATCGCAAGAAGTACCATTGCGATACTATTACTATTGTGGACTACTATTGCAATACTATTGCGATACTATTGTTTGAAAAATATATTCTTGTTTTAAGGAGGAAATAATGAATATGGTATCAGTCCCATTTTGTTTTCTGTATGTATAAAATGTGTACAACAGAGGTTAACATCTGCAAAGTTTAATCTATCATTGTGTTTCATAAACACAGTTTCAAGTTATTTTTCAAATGTGCACTGGTTTGGCATATTTATGCATAAAGCCCTACATTTCAGACCTTTCATTTCAATCATTGGTAGTTTCATCTGATTGGCCAAAGAGATCAAATGTGTACTAATGGCCAACAGAATTCTCCAGGCCCATGAACCATTATCTGTCTATAGCAGATTCAGCCTTCCCTGAATGGTTTGTGCATCTGGATATGTTGACCAATCAGCTGACAGAAGCTGAAACATTTTTGTTAATAATATTTTTTTGTAAACATTACTTGCCACTTGTATAAATATCATATGTCACCTATGTGTGACCAGACATGTTTACCCACATGAATAAAGTTTTGTTCTGTTCTGTTTGTATGTACAAACCATAAATCCTGAGGATTCTGAAAACTGAGGATTTAACAAGTTTCTGCGGTTGCTTATTAACGGTAAACTCACCCCGTCCATTATCGCTGGGAGAAATGAGCCGCATTGTTAATGGCTTTAATTTACTGAATATATTTAGTTGTCGGTACAGAGCTCATGATTACTGTTAGATATGAACAGGTAAGACCGGTTTGCGCGGTCTGATTTGATTTATCGGTGTATGCAACCAGGTACCTTTTAATACCCGTCTCATGGATACACTGCACGTGACAATTATAGTCAATTTATAGCGGCTCTTTTGATCTCTACACTGTCTGACCCATAAACGAGCAGGTTATTGCACATCAACGCTGCCGTGAGTATTGTGCTCAATAATTGCGTAGACCTGATCAGAATGCATTATTTTCGCACTGTTAAAATTAAGTATAATAGAAAAAAAATCCGATCAGCCATCAGCGGAAAACGGCTGTCAAGTCTCAGTAGTCTGATGGAGCAAGAGGCTAAGTGTACATGCGACTAGCTTAGCTCTTGCTACCGTATTGCGACAGCGCAGCCTTATCGGGGAACGCACATTGCGTATATTCGAAAAGCGTTGAACATGATACCGAAAAACGTCTACGCAGTGTGTACGCGGAAAAAAGTATATACAAATAGCGTATAGACGCGACTGGTCGGTTGATTACGCCATGCGCAGATCGTTTGCTTGATAACCACGTGGTAATATGTGAGCATCGTAAATCTTGAAACGGGAAAACATGTACGCTGTCTCATCAAAAAAAAAAAATGGTTTCAGAAAAATAACCGTACATTCGCGGGCCAGCAGAAACAATTTTCGATTATCTTGTGTGTTATGATTGAGACATTCGCAGCTGGACCGAGTGGTGCACATATTGCGAATTCTAATACTATGGGACGGACAGACAGACTCAGTACCTAGAGTGTGCAAGCCAACCACGAAATCGTTAAGCTGAGCCTCCTGGGGAACATCGTTACAGGATTTGACAAAAAAAGTAGGGGCGAGTCAGAAATAATATCTGCGCAGCCTGATAGAAAATACGTATAAAATGACTGTCTTCTGAATATTATATAATTCGTCTGTCCAGCGGTATTCGGCGGAATAGCTTCATGCGAAAATACTGTACCAAAACCGGACTGCACAGCTAAACAAATTAAATTTCATATTTCAAATTATTCGTATATACAGGTGCCGCGGACACGCAGGCTGAGCCGAGCCTACCTTACAGACCGTAAGGTATAATAAACACATGTTCCGAAATTGCATCAATATTGGTTAATAAGTAAACCTTTCGGCACGTGCCGTTAGCGGCTAACATCAAAGAAATGCTTTGATCTTTGTGACTTGTTTCGGCACTGGACTATTATCAGTGGCGGCTGAGCGAATTCATTTTTCTGGAATTTGAAAGAACTCCTATGCCTAAAATGATGCTTCCATTTTTTTTTTCATGAATCATGATACGTCAGTTCCTTTTTCGGTGGGAGTAACGTTAGTTTTGGACTGCAGGCGTTTTACCCATATTCTTTGCATCAAAATCGCAAAAATGCCCCTTATCTGGAGCTCTGTATATCAGATTAATTATGACACGTGTTAACGTTTTATAGACAGGAGGGAGTTTTATACGTCGGGACAACATCAAACGGCCGTATCTAACACTTATCAAATGTATGCCAGACGCCATAGGTGAAAAATCTTGATGTATGGAAGCAAAACCCAAACGCAATATACAGCCATACGTCGGCTAACGGAAGCCATGTTTGTACAAACAGTCTGCCGCTCACTTTCGCTTTAAAGAAAGAAGGCAACAGCGGAAATTATCTGAAAAAATTGTAATGTAGGAGACTATCGAAACTATCGATAGTCCAAAACACTATCGGCGATAGTCATCGATGTCTCACTTTACTATCGATGCAGTACTATCGGCCGAGTTACTATTGCAATACATCGATAGTCCGATGTATTGTTACACTCCTATTATTGACTGGTGATCTCAGAGAAGTTCCTCGTCTTGCTGTCAAACTGAAAATAGCTACCGGTACTTACATACTACAGACTACAAGGGCGGCATTCAACCAGAACCCAGTCAAACCTACATGTTTGGTATGCAACATGCAAGATGAAACGATGCAACATTTTCTGCTTGAGTGCTCCTCTTTGGATCCTGTTAGAGAACCTATCCTGACTCAAATTGCGCAATTGTGCAGGCGCAATAATATAGACTGTAACTCTATAGACATTTTACAATTACTTATTGATTGCTCTGCCTGTGAAGCAGTACCTGACAACCTATACAGTGACATTGAAAAATTATCCAGAAAGTTATGTTACTCCCTCCATACTGAACGTTACAAAAGACTATCCCTGGTCCCGAGAAGATCCAGGAAAAAATAGAACTTATTTTCTGATATGGAAGCCGTCGCACACCTCAGCACGCTGACCTAACTGTAAATATTATTTAAGCTGTAAATAGGGTGATGGATTCATCATTTTAAAATTGGTATATGGACATTCCTACATCAACAACAACAGTTCTACTCAAGAAGAGGTGTGCCTATCTGAAGGCAGAATTTATACAACAACAACAACAACAATGGCGGTTGCACTGCAGGTATTTCAGAAAATGACAAAATGAAAAAAACAATACCCGGAGTGCAATTTCGTTGCTCTAAATGTATATTTTGGTGTATTCCGGTATATTCCGGTAATAAGGTAGATTCCGGTAATTCTAGTAACCCATCGGGCGGTGGGCAATGACCTGAATTCTACAACCCTACAATGCCAATACAGAAGTATTTTACATGTAAAACATGCATGGAGAAATGAGTAAACGATTCATAATAAAAATCCCTTTGTGTTAAACAGTTATACTTTGCAAAATGCCAAATAAAATGCCATTCAATTTCAACGTTACCTCTCGATCTGACGTTTGGCGGGAAATTGATCTTGGTAGCGGAGGTGCTTGTTTTTGGATAAAGATTGAAGGGAGACAAATCGAGAACCATTATACAATAAAACCTATTCTTGGTTATGTCCCTTATTAAAAGCATTTCATCCATCCATCTCTCTCTCGCTCTCTCCATCCATCCATCCATCGATCAATCCATCCACATCTCTCTACTCATCCATCCATCCATCGATCAATTCATCCACATCTCTCTACTCAT
Organism: Ctena decussata; assembly: GCA_963989385.1. Lineage (NCBI taxonomy): Eukaryota > Metazoa > Mollusca > Bivalvia > Lucinida > Lucinidae > Ctena > Ctena decussata. Next base: position 86,318,887 of record OZ022506.1, read on the forward strand.
CCATCCATTCATCTCATTCTTCATCCATCTATCCATCCATCCATCCAAGTCAAGTCAAGTCCAGTCAAACGTCGATGTAATAACAACATGCCAACACAAGCTTCTTGGTTCTTTTTCCACTGACTAACAAAGATAAAATATTACAGAGAATATACATCACACAACATACAAGAAGAAATATATATAAAAAAAATATTATTATCCACCCCCCTCTCTCTCTCTCTCTCTCTCTCTCTCTCTTTACAGCCTGCAATAGCTTAATTAAGAGTGCTTTATTTGAATAACTGTGCCTGAAAACCATAAATCTTGAATAGCTGTGACTGTAACAGCTGCCTCTGCAAAAAAGTTCAAGAACTTATTATTTGTTCTTGAACTGTTCAAGAATTTCAAGAACAGTTCTTGAGCTTCAAGAACAGTTCTTGAGCTTCAAAATTCAAGTTCATGAACCTTTGTAGTTCTTTAACTGTTGTTCTTGAACAGATGAAGTTCTAGAACCAGTGATTCTTGAACTTGTAAAGTTCTTGAACCTCCGTTCTTGATGCATAAATAGTTCAAGAACTTATAATTTATTCCGAATATCAGAGCAGCTGGGATCTGGTTTGGTGTTGTTTGTCTGTATGCATTTGGTGTAGATGGTTGGTATGTCAAAGAAAATAATGATTGCCTGTCTGAGGAATCCTTGCAAAAATCTGAAAAAATGGAGCATTGTGAGAACTCAACAATATCAGAATAAAACATATGTCTATGAAATTGCAGAATGCAGTTGACAGGTATTAACCTTTTCTGATTTTAGAGCATGCGCAGGCTCAACTGAGGCTTTGCTGTTTGTCTTTGTGATAAGCACTCTTTCCCCATGTGCTGGTTCATATTTTTGCTTAAACAGAACATGTTATAAACTATGTTGCATTTCTTGAATTCAGTGTGGTAGCAGGTTTCAAGAACTTTTTATGGAACAGTTTTTTAACTCTAAATGGCCCGCTTTTAGAACCCCAAAGTTGTGGAACAAGAAACTTTTTTATCATGAAATGTCCATGAACAAAAGTTCTTAAACTTGTTCAAGAACTTGGGAGTTCTAGAACCAGCCATTTAGAGCTCAAGAACTGTTCTAGAACAAGTTCTTGAACTATAAATGGTTGCCAGTTCAAGCACTCTTCCAGAACAAGTTCAAGAACAAGTTCTTGAACAGTTCTTGAACTATAAATGGCTGCTTCTAAAATACACAAGTTCGTGAACAAGTTCTTGAACTAGTACAAGAACTATGGAACTTGTTCTAGAACAGTTCTTGAATTATTCTTGGTAATTTCACAGGGTGTTAACTGTAATTTGTGGCTAGATAGGTTTTTATATGATTAAAAACCACTATTTGTTTACAACACTGGAACAGATCAAAGAATAACTAGTGATGAAGATGTAGAGCTTGTGTCACAGGCTGGGGAGTCCAGCCTTTTACAAGAAGAAGATCTGTAAGAGGTAATTGTACACCTGGGGTAGCAGTTACAAGAACTGTAATGAATTGAAAAGCTGTTGCTGTAGCTAGTCTGGAATAGCTGTTACTATAACTGTTAATCTGGAACAACTGTCACTGCAACTGCTAGTCTGGAACAGCTGCTGTTGTAACTATTAATATAACTGGTATTCTAGACTAGCTGTCTCTGTATCTGGAATAGCTGTTTTTGTAACTGTAGGTCTGGAATAGCTGTGAGTGATTACTGCTAATCTGGAGTATCTGTTACTTTAACTGTAGTCTGGTGTAGCTTTAGTTGCAACTATTAGCCTGTAATGGTTGTGACTGTAACAATAAATCTGGATGACTGTTACTTTTCTACTAGTATGGAATGGCAGTTACTGTAAGTGTGTGAGTTTGGTTAGTCTGCCACATATGTGACTGTAAATCTGTAATAGTTGTTACTGTAGCTGTACTGTCAGGAACAAATTTTACTGTTGGTGTTAGTTAGGAACAAATGTTACCGTAGCTGTTAGTTAGGAACAAATGTTACTGTATCTGTTTGTTAGGAACAAATGTTACTGTAGCTGTTAGTTAGGAACAAATGTTATTGTAGCTGTTAGTCAGGAATAGTCAGGAATAAATCCTGTTAGTCAGGAATAAATGTTACTGTAGCTGTTAGTCAGGAATAAACGTTACTGTAGCTGTTAGTTAGGAACAAATGTTACTGTAGCTGTTAGTTAGGAACATTTGTTACTGTAGCTGTTAATCAGGAATGAATGTTACTGTAGCTGTCAGTCAAGAACAATTGTTACTGTAGCTGTTAGTTAGGGAAAATGTTACTATAGCTGTAAGTCAGGAATGTTACTGTAGCTGTCAGTCAGAAACCATAGGAGCTGTAAGTAAGAAACACATGTTACTTAAGCTGTAAGATAGGCACAAATGCTACTGTAGCTGTCAGACAGGAACAGTTTTACTGTCGCTGTCAGACAGGAACAAATGTTACTGTAGCTGTTAGTTAGGAACAAATGTTACTGTCGCTGTCAGTCAGGAACAAATGTTACTGTACCTGTTAGTTAGAACAAATGTTGCTGTATCTGTCTGTGTAACTGTAACTATAAATCTGTAATAGCTGTTCCTGCCAATTACTGTAAGTGTTAGTCTGAAAAAGCTATTGTTTAACTGTTAGTCTGGAATAGCTTGAACTGTTAGTCTGGTTAGTCTGCAACAGATGTGACTGAAAATCTAAAAAAGTTGTTACTGTAGTTGTCAGTCAGGAATAAATTTTACTGTCACTGTTAGTTAGGAACAAATGTTACTGTAGCTGTCAGTCAGGATCAAATGTACCTGTATCTGTTAATTAGGAACAAATGTTAATGTAGCTGTCAGTCAGGAAAATGTTACTGTAGCTTTTAGTTAGAACAAATGTTTCTGTATCTGTCAGTGTGACTGTAACTATAAATCTGTAATAGCTGTTACTGCCAATTACTGTAAATTTCAGTCTGAAAAAGCTATTGTTTAACAGTAAGTCTGGAATAGCTTGAACTGTTAGTCTGGTTAGTCTGCAACAGATGTGACTGAGAATCTGTAATAAATGTTTATGTAGCTGTTAGTTAGGGGAAAATGTTACTATAGCTGTTACTCAGGAATATTACTGTAGCTGTCAACTAGGAACCATAGAAGCTGTAAGTTAGAAACAAATGTTACTGTAGTTCTTAGATAGGAATAAATGCTACTGTAGCTGTCAGACAGGAACAATTTTACTGTAGCTGTCAGACAGGAACAAATGTTACTGTAGCTGTTAGTAAGGAACATAACATATGTTACTGTTGCTGTCAGGAACATATGTAACTGTAGCTGTCAGTCAGGAATAAATGTTACTGTAGCTGTTAGTTAGGGAACAAATGTTACTTTAGCTGTTAGTCAGGAACATTACTGTAGCTGTCCGTCAGAAACAAAAGGAGCTGTAAGTTAGAAACAAATGTTACTGTAGTTCTTAGATAGGAATAAATGCTACTGTAGCGGTCAGACAGGAACAATTTCACTGTAGCTGTCAGACAGGAACAAATGTTACTATAGCTATTAGTTAGGAACAAATGTTACTGTAGCTGTTTGATTGGAACAAATGTTACTGTAGCTGTTTGATTGGAACAAATGTTACTGTAGCTGTTGTTCAGGAACAAATGTTACTGTAGCTGTCAGACAGGAACAAATGTTACTGTAGCTGTTAGTCAGGAACAAATGTTACTGTAGATGTCAGTCAGGAACAAATGTTACTGTAGCTGTTAGTCAGGAACAAATGTTACTGTAGCTGTCAGTCAGGAACAAATGTAACTGTAGCTGTTAGTTAGGAACAAATTTTTTCTGTAGCTGTCAGTCAGGAACAAATGAAAAAGTAGCTGTCAGTCAGCAACACATGTTAGTTAGGAACAAATGTAACTGTAGCTGTTAGTTAGGAACATATGTAACTGTAGCTGTTAGTTAGGAACATATGTAACTGTAGCTATTAGTCAGGAACAAATGTTACTGAAGCTGTTAATTAAGAACAAATGTTACTGTAGCTGTTAGTCAGGAACAAATGTTACTGTAGCTGTCAGACAGGAACAAATGTTACTGTAGCTGTTAGTCAGGAACAAATGTTACTGTAGCTGTTAGTCAGGAACAAATGTTACTGTAGCTGTTAGTCAGGAACAAATGTTACTGTAGCTGTTAGTCAGGAACAAATGTTACTGTAGCTGTCAGTCAGGAACAAATGTAACTGTATGTAGCTGTTAATTAGGAACAAATGTTACCATAGCTGTCAGTCAGGAATAAATGAAAATGTAGCTGTCAGTCAGGAACAAATGTTACTGCATCTGTTAGCTAGGAACAAATGTTATTGTAGCTGTCAGTCAGGAACAAAATGTGGACCTATGCATGTAAAAAGTTGGTGTATTAATACAAAAAATAATCAAAAATGAAATAAGGTAGGAAACTCTGTTACACTACAGCAGGTAAATTATTTTTACAGGCATTATTTGGCTGAATGTCTGGCACACCAAAATGTATGTATCCAAGCAAAAGAGTATCATTGTGTAAGAACTATGTAGCTATTTCAAGGGGCATATCTAGGGGTAATTACATGTTATGCACATTATGTTTTATATCCCTTGAGGGCAAGAATAAGAGTTTAGCCTCAACCATATTTCATGTAGTCTCATCTGTTTGCATCTTTTCTAATTTATATAATTTCAACATTATCAAATATGCAGGTGCATTCTGAAATTTTGTCAAGTTGACAAAATTTCATTATGCACCTGCATATTTGTGTATAAGCAGTTCTGCCCTCGATTTTACTTTTGCTTAGCATTATAGTTATTGTATGATGCTTGAGAATTAGTAGACCAGTTTCTGGGGTTATCAGAAAGAATTAAGAGCATGGAAAAGAGACAAAGATATGAGAAATATAACTTTATGCTGTACAAATGAATATCAGTTTTGAAATCATATGCTGCACATTTAATGGGTCATATTACCTGCATAGGCTTTGAAAACAAGAAGAAAAATGACAAGTACAAAATTGTAAATCAGTAATAATTATCGATTAAAGATACCAAAATATTTATCCATCAAAATATCAGTTGACAATTGGATTAAGAATATGATATTTCTGTCAATATCTGTAAGCTGTATGAATAGAAATAAATGAATAATTACTTTAATGTCTGGCTGGATTAAGATAAATTTGACATGAAATCCATATTTTGAATATGACATTATAGAAAATAAAGAAAAAATGAAATGTTAAAAAGGGAAAAAAGTTATGCTAATTAAAAGTTTCTAGTTTCTGTTCTGCTTCTTTTAAAACAGTTTCAGATTGGAATACATTAACATTGTTAAAAGGACTGTAATAACTGAGCCACATCACATGACAAAACCAACAAGTGGCATGCACACCCAGCAAAGACTCTGATCAGCCTGGGTAGCTGTCCAGTCTGATCAGAGTCTTCACTGTATGTTTTATGGCTAGCTAAGGGTCTATGCTAGCTCCATGGGAACAACAAAGACTGATCAGACTGGGTGGATACCTATGCTGATCTGAGTCTTTGCTGGTCGCACATGCCACTTTGTTGGTTTTGTCATGTTGTGGCTCAGTTTTAACAATTTATCAGACTGATCATCTCGATAGTAGTAAAACGGCTGAGTTTAAACTTATTTGGTGGAGAAAAGCTATGTACCAGAAATATTTGTAGCTTTCTGTTTCCAATAGTTCATGTTTGAAAAAGTAATAAGGTTGACTAAGAATTGGTCAAACAACTGTACAAGATAATCAGGATGTAGTTATTACATTTCACCTCCATTACGTTGGTTGTTTTGGGTTTAAAGAGTCTTTGAGACAGTGTTTCAATCTATATTGAGCCGTCTCCCAGAAGGAAGGGAGAAAGGAAAGAGATATGGTAGGGGAGAGAAAAAATATCTATTAAAACACCCCCACCCGCACCTACTGCAAGCACAGTAGGCTCTTGCCCTACTATTATTCAAATAAGTAGGATGCCCCAACACTGAAAGTCACCCAACACCATTGCTTGACTTCACCTACATTAGAACAGCTGGTTGTATACACTTTCATACGGGGTGCAGTTTTACTATTTGTTCCCTAATTATTTATAACCATAACTGAATTATGGATATCCATTATTCAAATTATTGATATCTATAACAGTTTATGGATATCCATAACTATTAGCATTATAGATATCCATGAATTAAATTATGGATATCCAAAAAACGTGTTGAATTATAAATATCAATTAATCAAATTATGGATATCCATAATCTGTATCAGTGCTGGAAACTTGCAAGATTAATGTGGTGACCCCAAAGTTTAACAGACCTAACTTCCAGTGGCCCAAATTGTCTACTACCTAAAGTTCCCATTCTTTTAGTATTGCCAGAAAGATAAATTTGGGCCATTAAAGGTAATATTTTGGAGATATTTGGTGGCCAATGACAAAATTTAGGCGCATTTGGCCACCTGGCCACTGGCCGTTTCCAGCACTGCTGTATTATGAATATCTATAATTTGACATGATTTATTGTATCCATAATTTGAATTGCAGGCATCAAGAAATAGAATGGAATGATGGATATCCATTAATCAAATCATAGATATCCATAAACTCATTTGTAGATATCTATAATTCAAATTATGGATATCCAATATTCACCCTGCTTTATAGATATCCATAATTCGAATAATGGATTTCCATGATTTAAATTATGGATATCAATATAGGGAAATAGTAAAACTGCACCCCATAACTGCTGTTTTACTATTTATTCCTTATTTATTGATATCCATAATTCGAATTATGGATATCCATTATTCAAATTATTGATATCTATAATTATTTATGGATATCCATAATTAAAATAATAGATATCAATAATTCGAATTATGGATATCCATAAATCAAATTATGGATATTCATAAATGATGATGAATTATATCAATAAATCCAGTTATGGATATCCGTAATTGGCATTATAGCTATCCAGAAATCAAATTATAGATAACTATTATTTGAATTATGAATATCCAATATTTTTACCCTGATTTATGGATATCAATGATTCGTCATTGATAACCATAATTTGAATTATGGCTGTCAATAAATAGGGAATAGATAGTAAAATGGCTGCCCATACTTCCACAGAAAACAACTCTATCAATTTTTGGAAGGGCTTCATCATCCAGGTAAGCAAACAGGAAGTCACTTAAGTTGTTTCCCTTTGTTAAAATGGCAAAAAAAATAGGGAAGTGTACCCATGCTTCATTCTTACAAGACAATCAAAGATGATTTTGGTTGGTTGGTTGATTTGATGCTTAACGTCCACGGTAAACAACTAAGGTCATGTCGGGACGGTCAGTTAACCTAACCACACTATTCCTGGGCAGGCTTAGACCTCCTAAGCGGTTAACCAGTACTAAGTGCACATACTTTCGCCAGTAACTGACAACTGCCCTTCTTGAATCAGCGGAAGGAGAAACGAAAGTATGTGGCCAGACCGGGATTCGAACCCAGGACCTCTGACTTATGAGTCAGGTGCCCTACCGATTGCGCTACCCGGCCCGGCCAATCAAAGATGAATGTTGTGGTAATTGATATCTATAATCATTTACTGATATCCATAATTTAGATTATGGATATCTATAATTCAATTTTGGATATCGATAAATCATGTTGTAAGTTTATATCATTGCAAATCAGTTCTCCTTTTTCCGTTTGCTGCAAAAAATAAAAATGAATAAATAATGATAATAATAAATAAATATATTTACATTTTCAGTGCAGAGCTCTCTGTTAACCCAATTAAGTGAAGCAGGAGTCAATTTTGTTTACAAGTCAATAATTACATTGTGTCACGCGCTTTAAAGTGACAGCTCATCTCACTAACTAGCACGTGAAATCTACAACATGCCATGTACTTGAATGGCTAGTAAACATTGAGTGACAGCTCGCTACGCCTACTTGCACGGGAAATCTACAGCAGGAGGTGGAATTTACTGGTAGGCAGTGACAATGCGGCTGTTCCAAACTATTGCAAAATTCGACCGGTAATGTTTTTAAAACGATTCTTATATGTTTATTTCTTATTTTTGTTTACCTTTTTATTGATCAAAAGCATCGTTTAATAATATAAATATAAGGAATGAATGTTATTTTTTAAACATTTACTGAAGTATAAACTACATCGGGTCACGAGCAAAGTTTACGTAAACCCCTTCGGGGTTCACTTACTTTGCTCGTGACCCGATGTAGTTTATACTTCAGTAAACGATAAAAAATAACATTCATTCCTTAATTATATGCATTCAATCACCTGCTCAAAGTTCACACATTGTTCTTTTACAGCTTAGCAATCTGCATATTTCATCTCCCAATTTCTAATATTACAATTCTATCAATTTTTATATTTCTTTAATGAATAGCCACACCAAATGAAACCCCCATTGATAAGGTCCACAGAAAAAGGGACTTACAGGGGTGTATGAACAGGAAAGACTCGGATCAGACTGTGCATTTGCACAGTCTGATCAGAGTCTTCCCTTTTCCCATGCACACTTAATGCATTCTTAAAAATCTAAAAAAATGAAAACTGATCATTTTGTGCACATGCAACAGGTTGCTTTTGAGTAGTCATATTTTGCATGTGCATCAAGGTCCCGTTTTATGTGATGTCAGTCAATTCTGTTGACTATTTCAGTTTTAGTGCATGGATCTCGATAGCACCATTAAAATAAAAATTGAATTGAATTAAAACGGAAGGAGTTTATTAAGATTTTAAAGAACCCTAATTGATACTACGCTTTAAAAGCCTGATTATTGGGTGTTAAAGTCAAGTATTTTTGCATATATTTACACTATTTCTAAAAACCCCTGGGAGGGAATCTTCAAAGTTCAGAATCGATGATTTGGATATTCTTTTAATCAAAGGTTGACTCAAGCCAAATATTTTTGGCAAATAAAAGATTTGGGATACTTTATGCAAATAAAAAAATCTCGGTTAACTCATAATGAACCCGAATTTTCTTTTTAAACAGGCTCTTGTTTGTTCAAACTTCTGTTGATAAATACATGAGAAAGTAAAGACTTTGTGGCTACATTGTGTGGCTACATTGTGGTTCCTCAAAATCAAACAAATCAGATCAATGGACATTGTCAAGTGGACTAACAATACTTCTTTTTAGCAGTGCTGGAAAAACATTTTAGAAGACAAATGAAAAATAGAGACTCAGATCAATTTGCTCAAGTCTTACCTACTTCTAGCACCTGTCAGATATCTAGAAAGTAAAAAGCATACCGTATTCTAAGAACTTTAGTTGTGGCCCTTATATTACTGGGAGCCGAAACATACATACTTAGCTCATAGAGTGAGTGAGTGAGTGAACTCGGGTTTAACGTCCCACCAACAACGAGGTCATATGGAGACGGGACCTCGGTTTAAAGTCTCATCCGAAAGACCGGAGAAGCAGGGGATCGATCTTACAACCCCTGAATTGGTAGTCTGGAGTGTTATCCACTACACTACAGCCGCTCCTAGCTCATAGAAATAAAAGCAAAATTATTTAGAATTACAATGTATCATCAAAACCAGCACATTAGATCACCTTATTCTGTTCTGTTCTGGAGTGAGTGAGTGTACTCTGGTTTAACTTGCAGAGACAGGACCACAGTATAAAGTCTCATCCAAAGGACCATACCTAGTAGGCACATGACGTTGTACTGATGTTGATGCAACGTCATCACATCACGTGGACGTCAGCACAACATTACTTCAATGTCATGTGCCTGCTGGGTAGGAGCTGTGGATCAATTCTGTGACCTCCGGATCAATAGCCTAGAACATAAACCTCTGTACTACAGATGCTCCTACCTTATCCAGAGTCTTGCACGAAATCTCCTGAATAACAATGAACATAAAAAAAGAAATGCAAATTTTAATGATAGCGATGAATACTGTTTCATGATAAGCACAAAATCCATTCAGATATCGGAGCCAGGATCGTGTAAAACTGCGGGAGCCCAAGATATTTTTATGCGATAAAAGTAATATATTTTGTATAAATAGGGAAAAAATGGAAAAATATTCATGCACTGGACATATGAGACGATTATCAAGCAATTATCATACATGGTTTGGAAGCCGAACAGAACATTTAAGGCAATATTTACAACTTTACTTTAACATCCAATTTTATTGTAGAAGTGTCAGAATTGTTCTGATATTTATCTTAAAAAGCTTGACACAATATTTTAACTCAGGACCACTGAGTTAATTATCTCTGAGTTTAGAGGTTACCCCATTTTACATTTACTCATGTATGTGTTTTCTGTTTCCAAAGGCAACCTGAAGAACATGACCAAGTAAAAATATCTTGGATAGAAAGCTTCAAAGAAGAAGCTTAATTTCTTAGGTTGAAAAAATTGAGGTAGTCTTATGTATAAAATTAATTTCCATAAAAATTGTAAAAATTGGGGCACTTAAATAGTTACGTTAATTGTTCCAAAAATGGAACAGTTTGGTTTTTCAATGCAATAATGCATCCAAAAGATGTAAGTGGCATGGCAAACAGTGTAGACCCTGATCAGATTGCTCCCTTTTGGGAGCAATCTGATCTGGGTTGGCACTGTTTGGAGGCAAACATATGTCCCAATACTTATAATTCTTGCAGTAAGTAATTTTAATAACTGTCTGATCCAGATAAAAGTTTGAAAAATCTTTAATTTTTCATATGTATGTACACAAAGTACTGAACAAATTGCTACTTTTCATCGTTAATTCCATAAAGTATCTTCTTTTTTCAAATGTAAATATATCAATTAGGCAGGCTCGTGCATGAAAAAAAATGCTTCATCAATATGCAAGTTTGTGAATACAAAGTTTAAAATATATTGAAACATTTTCAGTAAATTTTGGTGGGGATAGCCTTAAGATGAATGGATACACTTTCAGGGGAATTAACTCTACTATTTTTTTTCCTTCCTTCTCAGTGGGATCATCTCAGAAAGAATTTGCTCCCCTATGAGCAATTCTTAAATGAGAAATTCTTTAACACTGTCCTTGAACAGTTCAAGAACTTAGTTCTAAAACAGTTGAAAAACACAAGTTCGTGAACTGTTCAAGAACATTAGCTCTTGAACTGCATTTCCTGAACAGATTTAAAATAGTTCATGAACATAAAATCATTAATGTGCAATTTAAGATTTTGGATTATGTTCTTGCACTGTTCTATTACCAATCTTGCACAGCTCTAAAACTGTTCTTGTTCTGTTCTTCAATCAGTCATGCAAAGTTCTTGAACAATTGTATGTGAACTGTTCAAAAACCAGCTGTACCTGAATTATTCTTAGCTATATTATACAACAGTTCAGATTTAAATGAAGGTGTTCCACTCCAATAAATTCATTTACTTGACTTCTTCAAGATTTTAACTAAAAGAGGTAAATGTTCAAGAATAGTTTATGAATGACAGATTCTTAAAAAGTTGTTATTCTTGAACAATTTAGGTACCATTGTTCTTGAAATAAATCCTTCATGAACAGATCAAGAACTCTTATTGATTTTCATGAGCTGCGCTTGAACTGCTCTTGCCTTCTTAGGGATTCTTTAACAGTTAACCCCATTTCGGAAGGCTTGTTTGCTCATAGACTGGAGACAGTCTAGTTTGTCCAGTGAAGCAAAAAGGAAGTCACAAAAGTTATCTACATTGAAAAAAATGGCAGAAAACATGGCATACCCCTACACCTACAGACCCAAGGTTATATAGACCTCTCTTAAATCACATGAAAAGGCATACGCATATGGCTGCAAGGGAAAATCACCCTGACATGGAGCTATCATTGGCCTCCTTTCTCATAGGGGGCTACTGTCTGAATGGAGAACAAATTGAGCCACGACATGACAAAACCAACAAAGTGGCATGTGTGCCCAGCGCAGACTCAGATCAGCCTGGGCAGCTGCCCAGTCTGATCAGAGTCTTCGCTGTCCGCATGGAGGTAGCTAGACCCTTAGCTAACGTTTAAGTGCTTAGCGAAAAAGTCTAATTAGACTAGGCTGATAGCCAGGCTGATCTGAGTCTTTGCTGGGCACACAAACACTTTGTTCGTTTTCTTGTGTACACTTTCAGGCAAAGCAACTGTGGAATTTTCAGTGCTGTCTCTTCTGAATGGCAGTCAAACATTAAAAGAGTTTGCTTGGAACAATTTTTTTTTTCCCTTCAAAAGTAGACACTATCAATCAGAAAGTCACAAATGTTGTTTACCTTTGTAAAAATGGCAAAATACCATATGCCTTAACAGTTGCCCTTTGTAAACAAAATTTAATAGTATATAAATTTGTTCTTTATTTGTCTGCTGTAGATGACTCTCTATAAGGTGTATGAGTCCACCACCATAATTTCTCAAAGGGGAACAACTTTTGTAATTTCCTGTTTGCTTCCCTGGCAGATAAACCCTTCAAAATTGTGTCAACTCCTGTGCTGTTAGGGAAGCAAATCAATTTCCTATACGAAAACAAGGGAGGCAAACTGAAAGTGGCAGACCCAAGGGAATGCACAAAAATTGGCTGCTTTAACCCATTACATTCTGGGTACTTTTTGTCATCTGCTGAAATTGTCGTCTGCATAAAAAATCAAGAATACTTTGACAATATTGGTCTAACCAACTCTTGTAGAAATGATGTCTAGACAGCAAACAGTTTGGATCTCAGATCAGGCCCCACATTTGTGGGGCCTGATCTGGATCCAAACTGTTTGCCCGGATACAGGGGTATCCCGAATGGAAAGGGTTAAAGATAGGCAAACCCTTAAAACATGATCATTTGCACTGTATTTGGTTCTTGAGAGCCAAAAAAGGTGACTGCTTAAGACAGGTGATCCCTTAATAGACTGACCTCTAAAGACGGGTTTAAATGTATTTCACAGGAGCCTAAAATTGTTCATGTGAACAGGAAGACTGATCAGACTGTGCAGGAGCACATGCTGATCTAAGTCTTTCCTGTTTGGTCATGTTATAAGTTACCTTTTCATATGATGCCAGAAGAAGCTCATCCCAGATTAGTGTCATTACCATGACAACAATTATTCAAACCTAGATCTGCAAGAAAATTATGCAAAAGCGTTAAAATTGATTTGCAATTTCAAAAATCGATTTGAAATTAAAAGATTTGCGCAAAATATTCTTTTTGACTGCAGGCTGTAACTGCAGTATTATGTCTCTTATAAGTTGTTTCATTAATCCTATTGCACTCAGAACTGCCAAAACTCCATAGAGTTTTTGGCCGTTTTGAGTGCAATAGGGTTAAGGTAAATGGGTGCACTTTCAAGGGAAGCAACTCTGTCATTTTCAGTTTTACCTCCCTACTAGTACTCAGTTGGGTTCCACTCGTAGTGGACCACATTTTGGAAGGGTAAAAATAAACAGGAAATGAAGAAAGTTGTTCCCCTTTGTAAAAATGGTGTAAAAACATGACGGCGTACCCATACATCTTAAGTATACTGCAAACAATTTGTGAAAGATACCGCTTAATACCAGTTATCTGTAAGCAGCAAACTTTTTCAGAAACACATACAGTAGATCTTCATTGGGTCGAACAGGCTTGGGACCATGAAAATTAGTTCCAGCAAAGGGTAGTTCTAGCTATCCATGGTTAGTTTCTATATAAAGTGACCTCTAGGGACCCAGAAAGTAGTTCTAGCCAGACAGAGTTAACGAGCCATCAGGGTTCAAGCCATTGAAGTTCTACTGTAGTTACGGATTTTCTTCTTTTTCACGTTTTGTGTACACATTTAGTCATACTAACACTTGAAGTGCTAAAAATGAAAAATTTTGAATTTGCAAACAGTGTAGATCCAGATGAGGTGGCTCAACTGGATCTAAACTGTTTACCCTCATGGCTTTGAATTTCCAATATGATATCCCCTGGACAAAACATTTTTTTAAATTTTGCAGATGTGAATTTTGTTGTCTTCTGCACTTTAAGGGTAAACCAACCCATCAATGGCCACTGGAGGCTTCTATCTTGCAATTTAGACAGATCCGTTTCCAGTATAATGACTGTCTGATCTGATATTATTTTCTTCTTTTTTCTCTCAGAAATTCCTGCAAAAAATGTAGGCTGTGATGAGAGGCACTGTTCTGCTACAGCTGGTCTGGGTCTTCACTGTCTGCTTTGACCCCTTTTGGAGTATGCTAGACATTAAAGGGCAAACAGATCTATTGAGACAGACTTTAAATTTGAGAACTTCTATGATACGTGTTTGTCTAAAATTCTGATTTTTTTGCCTTCAAATTTCTTCACTGTTGCTTTCTAATTGTACACACAGATGTCACCGTTAAAATGCAACATGCTGGTTTTCTTTTCAATGCGGTGTGTATATTTTGCCATATCGAATAGATGTATTGGTGACTTGCAAATTTACGTCCTTTTTAAAATTATTTCAGTCATATCAGGACGATGGGTAAGTGATAATGGAAGGCTGTGTTCAATGGAACCTGGTTTACAATTGAAAAGATCCATGCCTCAGGCAGGGTTCAAACCTGGGACCACTAGATCCGTAGGCCAGCGCTACCGGGGCTCCTACTTGATCATATTGTACTGATCATAAATGTTTTGAAACCTCAATAATTTTTGTTGGGAACTCTTCCGTCACATCACTAAATTCGGATTTTCCTTTCAGTAACTATGATATATGAGAATTTCATAGAACACTGTGTCTTGTCTGTTATGTATACTGCTAGTTAACTCTTTAAGCCCCAGTGACGAAATTAGCAAAATTTGCAAACAGCGTAGATCCTGATGAGGCGGCTCATTATGAGCCGCTACATCTAGATCTACACTGTTTGCCCTCTAGTCTTTGAATTCTCAATATGAAATCTCTTGGACAAGGCATATTTTAATTTTTGCAGACGTAATTTTTGTCGTCTGCTTTTTGGTACTTTAACCTCCATAAAAGTAATACCTATGTCTTGCTCCTGCTGGTCGCAGACGACACAAAAAATGTTAGCAAACAGTGCAAACTCAAATCAGACTGCTTCTATGAAGCAGTCTGATCAGGGACTGCACTTTTTGCACAGTCATTTATGGTCACAACGGTAATTCAAAAAACAAATGTAGTGCTCATTATGAGTACAAGTTGTTGTTGTTGTTTTGTTGATTTACATCCACGGTAATCAGCTTAGGTCATGTCGGGACGGTCACTTAACCTAACCACACTATTCCTGGGCAGGCTTAGACCTCCTAAGCGGTTAACCAATACTAAGTGCACATGCTCTCATCAGTAACTGACGACTGCCCTTCTTGCATCAGCGGAAGGAGAAATGAAAGTAAATGTTGAAGATAGTCTGGACGATAAAGAAATAGGAAGAATTTTTGAATTTTAATTTTTTTATTACAAAATTCAAAATTTGAGATCATGCTTTGATTAGTTATGCTGCACATTTGAGCCTTATTCCAAGAAAATATTCTACAAGCCATGTGTACACTGCTGATGAAGGGAAGCTTATGATCAGCAGAACACCTTTTCTAAACTTTATGTATGGGATAAATTTGATTAATTCTTCATAAAATAGATATATTGCGGCCAATCATCAGAATGCCTCTAAGAGAGAGTTCTAATGAGGCCACGACATGTTACTATGGAGAAAAATTGTTTCAGAATATCATTATCTAATACTCTACTTACATTAAACTTTGCTTTAAGTAAAGTTTAATATAAGTAGAATATTTGATGATGCATGTAAATGGTGAAGACTCTGAGAACACTGTGTTGCCAAAGGCTGATTGAAGTACATATTTATGGTCCAAACATGGCTTTAAGAATAATTTCAGTCAACAAAGCTCATATTGTTTTTTAAGAGAAAACACAAGTTCACAGCACCAGAAAAGCCAAAATATTTAAGAGCCAAAGTTTTATTGTATTAGTATCTCATTTTGCAGATAAAATCACAAGTAAAATAAATACAAAATTTTTGCTGAAAATATTTTGGCTTCTACAGCGTTCTACAAATAGTACATTATAATACATATAGCACCAAGGATGAACTTCATAACAAAATCAACAACTTATTTTACATCCTCATGTTATCTTAAGGAAGCAAAATCTTTAAAAAAAATCTCTCATAGGAACAGGTTTCCTCATGATGTGCCTTAATATATAAAGATGGATCATGACATTAATATGCATCTGTATGTGATGCACGACACCTGTCAAAATTTTAAATATGACATGAAATAATTAATATCTTTAATTTACAACATAAAACAATTCATGAGACCATTGTCAGTGTATGAGCCGCGACACGAGAAAACCATCAAAGTGGTTGTGCACCCAGCGCAGACTCAGATCAGCCTGGGCATCTGCCCAGTCTGATCAGCGTCTTTGCTGTCTGCATGGAGCTAGCTAAGACCCCTGGCTACCCTGTAAGCGCAAAGCGAAGACTGATCAAAATGGATGGAGGTCCAGGTTGATCAGAGTCTGCACCTGGCGTGCAACCAATTTGTTGGTTTTCTGGTGTTGCGGCTCATATGTAACTGAACAAGAGCTGTACATGAGAAAAAAACAGTGTAGATCCTGATCAAACAGAGTGCTCCAATCTGCACTGCTATCATTCTAATTCCACCAATAATTTTGGTGGATCTTTGGATAGTAAAACTAATTCATTTGTTCAAATTTCGGCAATAATTGCTGAAAATGGTTCAGAATGTCCCAATTGCTGTTGATCATTCATTTATTTAAAGCACAACTATCTATCACTATTCATCATGCCTCACATATAAAACTAAAAGTAATGCATAATAAAATTTAATTAAAATTCTGTTCCAAGCTTTTTGTTCATCATTAACATTTTATTTACAATCAAATTAGCACAAATGAGACACAAAATTCTGGAATGTTTTTTCTTATACAATTAAAATGCAAATTAAACTGAAAATACATGTATATTGCAGGTGTTATTGCTTCTATTACTAACTTCCTTATCAATGATTAACAATTAACAAATTAATTAAAAGCTTTGAGACATTATGTATTTCAGAGTACATGTATGTGCAGAATGCCAACAAACTGACCATATGGTGAATCTTAGAAATAAATGTAACTGCACTTTTCTGACTATTAAACATATCAGTCTGTGAGTTGATGTAACTTTGGTTTCGAAACAGTGACACATATATCTGAGACACACAAAAAGGTGTGAAATGCATATGCAAACAGCAAAGGCTCAGATCAGACTGTACAGATGTGCAGTCTGATCAGAGCTTTTGCTGTTTGCACACAGAAAATAGCAAAGGCTCACTGTACAGATGAGATATGCAGTCTGATCAGAGCCTTTGCTGTTTGCACACATTATTTAGGGACACTAAGAAATCCACATGCATAAAATGAAGGCTCTAGATATTCTGCATGGGTTCACAGCTTGGTTTGAGTCTTTTCTATTTGAGTCTTCTCTTTTCGCATTAAGCCCCATTTCATACAGTCTTATAACTATCTTCCAACTCCTGGCTCATATAATGCACAGTTTATGCTTCCTTCATTTTTGGAGTTATCTGAACTGGTATCATGGAAAACTGGTCATAACGGAACTCATTTCATGATGACGATCCTTCCAGTCAGTGCTGTTTTCATCTAATCTTCATCTTTCTGGAAAAGAAATGAATAAAATATACAATACACAGAAAATATCAGAATACATCCTAAATTCTTGGTTAAGTGCAGTTACATTTATAGCCCCTAAAGCATCTATTTCACACACAGGGCCCTTTAAGGGTGGGGTTTTATACAGAAATAAGAAAGTTAGCCCAACATTATCAATATTGGATTAGTCTCTCTTACTTCTCTATTTAAATGCACATCAGAGCACTTGGATCTTTCAAATCAGATCAACTAAATGCTTGATAATTTGCAGTTACAGTTATACCCCAGAATTCTTGATAATTTGCAGTTGTAGCTGTAGCCAGTTAAACTCATCCACCACCAACATCAGAATGAAGCTTTCAAAAGACCGTATATTCCACGACACGAGAAAACCAACAATGTAGTTGTGCTCCCAGCGCAGACTCAGATCAGCCTGGGCATCCGCCCATCTGATCAGAGTCTTCGCTGTCGGCATGGAAGTAGCTTATACCCTTAGCTACCCTTTAAGAGCTTAGCGAAGAGTCTGATCAGACTGGGTGCACAACCACTTTGTTGGTTTTCTCGTGTCATGGCTCAATTATTTCTATTGAGGGACCACATTAGCAGGACCAGAAATTATCAAAAAGTCTGCATAGCTGGAGCTCCATTCAAAGGTTGCTGATGCCTGTTATTTTGAAGTAAGTATAGAGAGGAGAAAATTCCATGTCAAATGTAAGTAAATTTAAATACACAAGAACAATACTGTACAATGGTTACTTATGATGTCAAGTAGAAACTTCTTTCAATGTGCCCTTTATTATTTTCAAGTTGACATAGTTCACCTTGCATCAAGACGACCACAATAAATTCTATCACGACATGCGATGCAAGATAGTATCTACAGTCAGCCATTAGTTAACTTATTGAACCAATCATTTTAATCATGCAAAACAGCCATTCCCGATTGAGCTGCATTGCCTTTGCAGTAACTCAGTTGCGTAGCCAACCAAATATATTAGCTCAGATACTGATCAGATACTGATCAGTGTCTACCAAATATTATGCCACACAATTATTTTTTTCTCAATATATTTTTAGGTTACTGGGCCTTGCACTGATTTTTTTTAGTTTTCCAGCTTACTTGCAGTAACAATAATGCCAGACAGATTAGAGTTCAAGGTATGGTAAGATACTGTTTTAAAGTTCTTTCATGGATATTTTTTCTCCATACAACATGTACGTTGTGTTTCCTAAATAGAACTGCCTCGCCATGGCAGTTCTAATGAGGGCCACAATGTATTTTTATATGGAACTAAACAGACCTGTCAAAATTATCATATAAATCCCACTTTATAAAGCACTTAAATATCTACAGTATATGTTAACTCATCCAATTCTAATTTGACCATAATGAGAAAAGGCAGACCCACCCCATAATGGGTCATGGTGTAGGAAATCATAGGCATTAATGGGTTGACAATGGACAATGATGTCACTTGTTCTTTTAAGACAGATTCATGACAAACTGAAGACAATTTTAAGGAGCTTAAGAAAGAAAACAAAAAAAAAGTTAAAAGCCAAAGCATACGTCCTGTATATTAACAGATTTGCAAGTTTATGGGGTCATGTTAAATAACTTGAAACATTCCTTGTATATCTAAGATATGAAAAACAATAAAAAATAATTATAATTCAGGGGAAAAAAAACAGTTACTTCTAATTACTGTCAGTGAAAAATCTGAGCAATTTTTTTATTTGGATATTTATTATTTTTATTTCCTCCCTAAGTTGTTATTGTTAATGCCTTGTTGCAAAACATTTTATCTTTTTGTTAACACCTAAACTGACAGTAACAGCTTGGAAAGTTATTTAACAAAAACAACAAAAAAAAAAAACATACAAAAAGCTTGAATCTAAAACAATTTAGCAGAACAAATGTTTTCTGTTAATTTGATTCTACTGAGCTCTCACAAAATTTGCTGTTATACAGAAGTACCTTAAAATAGAGTTATAACCTCAAAATTTTGTCTTTGAATCCTGTAATTACTTTTTCTTTCACACAGTCATTTTGTTAATGTATACAATAGCATAAATAGGCTGTTAAAAGTTTTATTAAGCCACATTCTTGGCCAAGACATAAAGTTTTTGGTGGGGGGCAATGACAGAAATTGCTACCGTAGTTTTTATTGGAGTTTTATACAGTGTTTGTTGCTTGGTAACCTTTTAAAATACTTGTAAAATTTAATACTGACCTGTCACTCTCTAGATTGTCATCAGAAAATATCTAACTTCACAGTATTATTGTAGTCATTTTTCCTGAAAAATAAAACAGAAAATATTAATCATATACTCCAAGTCTCACTGCGATTAAAATTTTGCTCCCTATGAGATTCTGAAAACTCACTTACTTTCCAGTATGCAGATCTTTAGTTCTTCTTAAAATGAGCTTCGATGCAACAAAACCAACAAAGTGGCATGTGCACCCAGGGAAGACTCAGATCAGCCTGGGCATCCATATAGTGGTGGCTTAGACACTTAGGTACCCTTTAAGCACACAGAGAAGACTCTGATCAGACTAGCTTTGATGCCCAGGCTAATCTGAGTCTTTGCTGGGAGCACATGCCACTTTGTTTGTTTTGTTGTGTTGTGGCACAAATATAAAATTTGATGGATTATTCCATCCAAATTTACATTTTAAGAACAACTAAACACGAAATGCAATTTTTTTTCTTTTTTACTGGCACAAAATGTTTTAAACCTGTGTAGCTAAGCATGCAAGAACTTTTTATGTAAGTCTCACAAAAAATTTTCAATTTCACTTAAATCACTGAATTTAACACAGATTGCAGTATGGAGCTTACAACATTAATGATTAACTTGTATTGTATTAGGCCAAATATATCAAAATGTGCATTTTTATATAAAAGCAACATGAAGGAATCAAATACATTCAGATTAAGAAAAAGAAAATGTTAAAGCCCTAAATTTGAAAAGAAACACATTGCCTTTGCCATTCAAGTTTGCTTGACAACAGAAAAGTATAGGGCCAAAAGAACATTCTCAGTTACAAAAATAAAAGTGGGAGTGTTCATTTTGGAAAATTTAAATAAAATTCAGGAGTATTCATTTTTCATTTCATTTCATTTCGAAGTTTGAAAAACATTGTTGTCTTCTAGAGGTTAGGAGCAAGAGCTTTGTTCTATGTCCCCTTTTAATGTAACTGTTCTTTGTTTCAAAACTGAATTTTAAACAAGATAATGATAAAATCTAAAATCATTAAGCTTTGACCTAAATTTCTGTTGCTGAGGTGAAGTGCCTCCTGACTTCCGTGACAATCAATTTGCCATCAATTTCATGATAGGATACTACTTTAAACTCATTAATCAGAGCTCTAGATAAGAGGGAGTATTTGGTGATAATTAGGGATAATTTTTGTTAATTCTGCATAAAAACATATGTTGTGGCCCCTCATCTGAACCGTCTCGACGAGACGGTTCAGATGAGGGGTCACAACATATGGTTTCAATGAGAAATAAGAAAAATTATCCTTAATTATCATCAAATACTCCCTCTTATCTAGAGCTCTGATTAATTCTAGCAGCCATTCTCCTAATGATTATTTAAACTTGTCAAATGTTTGAGAATAAAATCAACAAAGAGTTTTGTAATACCTTTGTAAACAGGTTTGACTACCAAAATATCACACTTCACTCAGGATCATAGTCGCATCTCCTCGGTGTTACAAGTTGAAGTTGGAATTTTACGGCGTAATACCACATAGTTTACTTGGTTCTTCACTGTGTCGTTCTGTTGTATTTGCATGTTGAGAACACCGCTGTTATTTTAATGTTTTATCTTCTTTTGATACAAATATGTAGCTTCCTACAAAGAACTTTCAGTGAAAACAGACCACTTGAAGACAAGGGAAGGAACTCTTGACCAGCTTCAGACACCTGTTAACAATGGCCCCCTGCCAATTAGCATAGTGAAACCATCAGTCACTTTCCTCTGTGCCTTTGATGTTACTGTCTAAAGAAGGGACCCTCTGTCCCATTTTCACTTCACTTCATGACAGCCAATTTCAAATACATATTTCACCCTGATTTCATCAAGTGAAATATGAGAGGTCAGTTTTGACATGGTAAATTTCATTTTTCAAAACCAAATTTTAGCACCGTTTTGAATTAAATTAAAGCTGCTCCATTTTAACTTATCACAGTATGCTAATGTTTCACTTTCAACTGTCATCACAAAATTTCTTCAGAATAAATTGTATAACTTCCTGATGTTGTCGTTGAATAATTGTCATCATCATCTCTTGAGATTCCTACTGGAGTTTTATCGAAAAATGAATGCATTGCAGAGTCCCCGGTGAAATCCATAGGTCCTGCTACACTGAAGTATGGCTGTCCCCATGAATTACTGTTATAACTATTGTAACTATTTGGAACACTATCTGGATGTAAGAAATTATTGTTTCTGTTGCTATGGTGACTGTGTTTCGAGTCTCTCTGAGCTAAATGAGGTTTTCGTGACCAGGGCTGTTTTGTGTATGATGACTGGTTGATCATATTTTGAGTGTCTGTGTATCTGTCTGTCTGTGGAAGATAATATCTCTGAGATTCTGGGCTTGAAATGTCGAAAGTCTTTGGATCATCTGAAAAATAAAAAGAACAACATGTCAAAGACTTATCATGTTACTTTTCATGTTGATTAAGAGCTATGTTTCCACATAACTTTTGCAACTGAAAGGAATTTTGTAACCAGAGAAATATGGTACATGTACTTTGCATTTTAGATGCAAAACGCAAGTTATTGTATTTTAATTCTTCTATAGATAGTGAGTTGTATTACACTCAAGTCTTAATAAATTTCTGTTCTATGAAATAACAAGACTTTGAATGTTCTTGATGGAAATGCATTGTATATGTATGCAGGAATCTCGGAAATATGTCAAATACCTTAAAATGTGTTACTGCCTTGCACTATATGACGCAGTGTGTCAAACCAAATCACCAGAAAAGATACAGTCTCTTTCTTATGCTATGTTTTAGGTCCATAGAGAGCACAGCATTGTAAGTGAACAGCATTATACAGAGGCTAAACAATACAGGAATATAAAGAAAATTAGCATTAATTTAGACTTAGTCAAAATAGCCTTATAATCAATAGCATTATAATGACACTGTTGGGTACTCTGAACTACTAAGTATTGAAGCCAAACAAGAAAATAGTATAAGGCAAATGAGCATTAATGCTCATTTGCCTTATATTTCTTTAATGGAAGCTAAGACTTAATAGCCTTATATCTAAAACAGCATTATATCCAAAAAGCATTAAAATACCCCAAAATGGCATCATATTGAACAGCATCATGTCTGGCACTTACCTGCTGAGGGTGAACTTGTGACCTCATCTTCTTCACTGCCACCTCGCCCACTGTCACTACCAATGGTCTCAGCTGATGTCTCACTATGATGGTCGTCATGGTGTACTGGTCCAAACTGTGAAATAGAAGATGAAGTCTATGTTTCACTAATGTAGGCAAAACTGTATATCACTTGAATTAATTAAAAGACAGATTCTTACATATATATACATGTACTCTGGACTGATTCTTCACTATTCCCAAATGCACAGTCTTTTTATACGAGTTTGAGCTTTTTTATGATTTTGTCTGAGTTAGTCTTAATTGTAATTTCAAAAATATGACTTAACAGAAACTGCAAAAAATGAGAGCAAATTTTGGTATTTGGTATTTTGGTAAATTACCAGACACTTCAACCATTTCCATAACAAACTCTTACAAACTAAGTATTGACCGGCCTATTTTCTTATCTGAAGTATCTATTATTTTGTCAAACAGTGCAGACACTGACATTTCTTTAATATGAGCGGTCTGATCAGCATTTATACAAGCATTTTGTTTAGACAGAGGATACTGGCTAATATAATATTTCAGAGTTGACATTTAATGTGAAATAGATAGAAGGGCACCAGGTCCTGTTGCTGCTGTTGTTGAATCCAATTTTTGGCCTTAATTGCATGTTCAAGAAACTTGAAAATCCCCATCTTAAAATGTTTGCTTGGGCATTTTTTTCCAAACAACAAATGAGGTATGGTCTCAGTGAATAAAAGCAAATGGGTACACTTTCAGGGGAAGCAACTCTACCATTTCCTTTCCTGTGTTCCTTCAGATAAGGGGTCAACTCTTAAAGGAACTTGCTTCTCCAGAAGCAAATTCTTTCCTTTATGAGTAGGCCCCTTTTAGAATGGTTTCCTCACTTAGGCAAAAAGGAAGCTTCAAAAGTTGCTCCTCTTTGTAAAAGTAACAGAAAACATGGAGGTATACCCATATACCTCAAGTAAACTAGAAGAGATGATTTACCTGTTGTTGTTGCTGTTGCTGAATCCACTGTTTGGCTCTGTTTTGTAGGAGCACCTGTTGTTGTTTGATGGTGTGGAGTTGTTCATTTGCCTTCTCTTGAAGTTCTCGGGAATCCAGAGTGATGGGGGTCAGGCGCTCAAAGGAGTCATACATTGTTGTGGCAAGGTCAGATGTTCGATCAGGAACTGATGGTGTGAAAGATGGTTGGTAACGTAGAGATGACTGAAAATAAACAAAAAAACATGTTCAATGAGGCATAAAATCAGTTCAGTTCAGTTCAATTCTCTTATCGACGTTACCCAAGTGGCTCAACGGTACGTAACCATAGTTGCACACACCTGGCGCCGTGTGTCCGTCCGAAGACATAAAATCATAACAAAATGGCATTATATCTGACATGAAATGAAGCCAAAAAAGGCACGTAATTTTACATGGGCAAAAGCATGGATAGAAATATCTCTGCTCATATGCAAGTGTCCAGAATACAGTGTTCTGTGGGTGACTATGCTTCATCGGCAGATGCAGACACTGCTCTGAATAGGTTCAACTGCAGCATTATAGAATCTATGTTGTTGACAGCAAAACGCAACAAGATTTTCTGTGTACAATGTCATTAATGATCATTTTAAGCATCAGTAATCCGTTAAATGATGCATGTACTTCAACTATCAAGAGATTAATAGTCAATTTTCTCAAATCAGTGGACCGAAAGAAAAGTTTAAGTGCTTTATCTGATGTTTATACATATTAAATAATTGCTTTTTCATTTCACACAGTCATAGTCATAGTCGCATGCCTACCTAAATGCATCCAAAATTGACTGACTCATATATATTTAAGAAGTATAAACTTTTCACTTCACAGACCAACAATATATATGAGTCAGTCAATTTTGGATGCATTTAGGTAGGCATGCGACTATGACTATGACTGTGTGAAATTTCACACAGTCATAGTCATAGTCGCATGCCTACCTAAATGCATCCAAAATTGACTGACTCATATATATTTAAGAAGTATAAACTTTTCACTTCACAGACCAACTTAGAAATCCTGACAAACAATGAGATAGCTCATCTGGATCTACACTGCTTGGCATTCTGGTTGTGTGTGTCTGCGAGGCAGTTCTAATGAGGGGTCACAACCTATGCTTTGATACAGAAATATTGAAAATTATCCTTAAATGATCCCTGTTACACTTTCTAGCTGGACTTGCCCAAATTCAAATACAGAAGAAATGTTTTGAGACAATTCAGACTGAAAATATGTTAATATCATTATACTGAATGCACCAGACCTCTTGTTCTGTTTATTTTTTTTTTTTTTAAGTTTTATTAAATTGCAATGCTGGTACTAAGAATTATGATGGTGGCTAGTGCCTTGCCTGTAAATTGGACCAGAGCTCTAGATAAGAGGGAGTATTTGATGATAATTAAGGATAATTTTTCTTATTTCTCATCGAAACCATATATTGTGACCCCTCATCTGAACCGCCTCGACGAGACGGTTCAGATGAGGGGTCACAATATATGTTTTTATGCAGAAATAACTGAAATTATCCCTAATTATCACCAAATACTCCCGCTTATCTAGAGCTCTGGGTATCCTCTCTGTTCCCAATAGGTGGGATTGTAATAATGGTATAGATGGTTATATTTTGAAAATTTGACTCAAATTTATAAAGGCCGCCACAGTGTATAAGCTTCTATTTGCGTTCACTTTTCCTTTACAAATAATCTTATTAAAATCTATTAAAATGATACTCATTCAAGCAAAAAATATTGTAAAATCTTTTAAAGATTCTTAACGATCCCTAAATACTGATTAAGGGCTTTTTAATATCAAACGGGGATAAAACTCACTCACTGTATACTTTTAAAGCGAGACTAAATTCTTATCAGTCTAGGCAAATGCATAAATCTCTTGCTCCCATCCTTTCAAGATTTTATATGAAAATAAATTAGATGTCAACAAAAATTTCCCATTTATCCATTCCTTTTCTCTTTCTATGCTCTATCAACTAATAGGATCGCCTTCTCGGTCATTTCAGTAATAATAGCTATGATTTGGTGATAATCATTTTTCATATCCCGCTAAATGACAGGGTATAATTAGCACCCTGGGCCAGGATGACCAGCTAAAATTGACCATTATCACTACCGGTATGTCCAGTGTGAAATATAATGCTGTCGTCTCAAATGGGTAGTGGCAGTATTAAAATAAATGTGAACTAAACGTGGACAGCCCAAGCAATTCAGATGAAATTCTTGTTGAATATTGTTGAATATACAACACATGTTTACAGTTCGCTATATTAAACCCGTAAAGCCCAAACAAGCAGGCAACAAAGCGTTTGTCTGCAAAATTAAAAAAAAGATGTCATACTCAGATGACTAGCCAGTCTAGGGGGCAAACAGTGTAGATCCAGATGAGGCAGCTCATTGTGAGCTGCCTCATCTGGATTTGCGCTGTTTTCAAATTCAATTATTTTCATTTTTGTGGCTTCACCTGTAACTCGTTGGCTTTCCACAGCAAAAATATAAATAAGAAACCCACATGTTCAATCAATGTTACTTTCAGGTTCATTTGAATCAGCTTGATAAAGATCTTTATGAAATTTGTGAGCATATCGAAAAATTATCGATATTTTAGCAAAAGAAACTTGTGAAGTTACCGGGTACATAAACATTGATTTCATTATAAGCGTACTTTAATCTAAACCACTAAGTCAGTCACTTTCATCTGTTAAGTGTACTAACTCCAGTGAGTTGATTCAAGTCACATACTTTCTTCTGTTTTTCAATGATATCAAAAGTAGTGTCAAGCCACAATATGAGTGCTTAGTTTTAATATTAATTAAACCTACACTAAAAAAAAAGCTTTGCTCTTTGTGAATTGAGGTGAATGGACAAATATCCATGTTTTTCCTCCTTTTAATGAAGGGCAGCAACTTTTATGACTTCCTGGTTGCTTCCCTTGAGGATAGGCCCAGGGTGCTTAAATTACTTTGTGTTGATGCCCGTTGAGAAGGGAGCAAAACTGAACAGTTCCTATACATGCATGTATAATAGAAATCAAACTCATTACCTTTCCAGGAAGAGATGACAAGCTGGTTTCTGGTTTCTGTTGATGATACTCTTGTGAATCACTGCTGTTGAGGATGAAGCTCACTTCTTTTTTCTTGATCAGCTCTCTGCTGGGGTCAGCTGCACTAGGAGATAAACTATCAGTGGACAAAATTGTTGAATGACTGGTTGCACCAGCAAATCCAAAGTCTGAATCATTACTGTCCTCTTTTTTACTTTTACGCTTTCTGTCCAAAGTTCTAAGGAAGAGAATCAATGCAATTATGCCACCTGATATGATGAGAGTCACTATGACAACAACAACGGAGATAATAACATATTTGGAACTGTCTTCCTGACCCTGGCCAACGAAAGTTGCATTGGTGTATTTCAGTTCAACTTTTAGATCTCTCACAGTGCTTAATTTAGGTTCACCTTTATCAGATACATTTATCTGTAGAGTTACATCAAGATCAGATCCAATGTCCACAACAGAATCAAAATACACTTCTCCAGAATCTTTGTTAATCCCAAATATTCCCATATCATTTCCACTCTTTATAGAAAATTCCAGCTTTCTGTTGTCACCTTCATCAATGTCATACGCATCAATCTGTGCTACATGTTTATCTTCAAAACCTGGGTAAAGTAAAGTCACTGAAAAATTGGACGGTTTTGGAAAATTAAGAATGGGAGGATTGTCATTTACATCCTGAACAATTACAGTCACATGGGCAGAACTGCTTTGTGGAGTAGCACCATGATCTTTCACAATTACTACAAAGTCATATCTACTTGTTTCTTCACGATCGAGCATTTTGTTAGCTTTCAATAATCCTTTAGAGAATACTATAAAAGGCACTTTATCTAAATATTCTGGATCAATTGAAAAATCAAATTCTGCATTAACACCCTCATCAAGGTCATAAGCTTCAAGAGTGGCAATATCTGTTCCTGTAGGCTGATTCTCAAACACTTTGTAACCATGAACACTTTTGTTGAATTTTGGAATAAAGTCATTTTCATCTTCAATTGTAACAACAATAGTTGCAGTTCCTGTGAGAGGAGTCTTACCATCATTTATTGCTAATACCCTGAATGTAACAAATAATTCCTTTTCACGGTCAAATGGTGACACTGCAGTAACAACACCACTATCTCTGTCCACAATAAACCTATTCAAAGCATCACTATGAAGGGCATAACGGATGACAGCGTTGTTGCCAATGTCCGCATCTGTTGCTGACACCTGAACTATTATCTTGTCTTCTTCAAGGTTTTCTTTTAATTTGGCTGTGTATAGGTTCTTTTCAAACACAGGTTTGTTGTCATTTTTATCATCGAGAGTGACACGAAAAGCAAAATATCCACTCATCTGAGGTGTACCTAGGTCACTGCATGTAACCACCACATTGTGGGTTTCTTTGACTTCTCTGTCCAATAAAGACCTAACAACAACTTTGTATCTTTTACCACCAAAACTTTCTATTCCAAAATGCTGATTATCAACTTCACAAGTGACCTCACCATTCAACCCACTGTCAGTATCCACAACATTAACACTGGCTACAAATGTCCCATTAGGAGATGATTCAGAAATGTTAACAAAACCTCTGTTGCCAGGTCCAAGACTGACTGTTACCTCAGGAGCGTTATTTCCAGAGTCATGAATATTAACATGGACTTCAGCTTCGGAACTTTGTGGCTCACTACCATGGTCAACTACTTCCACAATGATCTTGTAAAACTGACCAGCCATCGGTGTCAAGTCAGATTTGACTTTAACTTCACCAGTGGTTTCAACAATATAAAATAATTCACTGATAGTGTCTTTGTCTTCCTGGACTTCACTAATTCTGAAGGAGAGTCGAGCATTTTCACCGATATCAGCATCATTGGCAGACAGTGGTAATATAGTTGTCTGAATTGGAGTACTTTCATTAACTGTAATATTGTACACTGGTTGACTGAAAATAGGAGGGTTATCATTTGTGTCCATGACCTTGACATCTATAGCCATAGCGCCTGTATTTACAGGATTACCACCATCTTTAGCAACAACTTTCAATGAGTATGAATCTTTTACTTCTCTATCCAAAATTTTCATCAAAACTAACTTAAGTGAAAATGTGAGTCGGTTCTTTGTGACGTTAAGCTCAAATATCCCAGCATTGTCAGAGTCAGCTTCTAGATGATAACTTTGAATTGAATTATTTATACCAAAATCCGTATCAACTGCAGGATCTATTGAAAATGCTGAATGTTTATGTGAACCTTCTGAGATTTCAAGTGTGTAGGTCTGCTTGGGAAAAAGAGGTGAGTTATCATTTATGTCCTCAATAATAACTTTTACAGTGACTGGCTGTGTATAAGCACCATCTTTACTTCTGATCAACACATCAAATTTCAACTCACAATCTGTCTTGAATTCACAAACTGTTTCACGATCAATTACCACAGATGTATACAAAGCTCCAGTTTCATCTCCAAGAGTAAAGATGGTTTCATATTCGGACGGGAAAAATTCATAAACTAAATTGTCGAAGTCAGTTGTTGTAAGGAACGGTTTACTCTCATTTGCAATACTTCCAACACGATAGGCTATAGGTTCTTCCTCTTGCATGTTGAACTGGATTATGGGATACTCTTCTGCTGAGGCATCATGGGAAATCACAAAAAGAAAGAAGAAAACACTGATGAGCTTCATAGTTGTGTAGTTAATCATATCTGCTGTCAAATTTTCATCACCATCTCTGGTACACTACTGCCAACAAAATCTGAAAGAAAAGACAAAAACTTTAAAATATCTGCTTAACTAATGTATTTCTCCAGTTAAATGACAGATGTTTTTTCCCTTTCAAAACAATCTAAAAAATCTAGATCTGTCCTATATGACAGATCTATATTTTAGCATGGTTTTGAAAGGAAAACCCCCTCTTTTTACAGCAGAATTTCGTTGGGCTTATTTTGATATTTAGGGTCATTCTAGAGAGAGGAAAAACCTCATTTTGTAGCCCAATAAATAAGGCTAGAAAAAAATATTAATTTATGATCAAACATTAAAGTTCCCACTGGAATTAGCGATCTGAAATTAAATGAAAAGCTTTTAGATTTTATAATCATTGATTTTGGTACATGCATTACGTACATGGAGTTTTAAGTGGTGAATTACTGCAGCAGTTTTAATCTCAAATTTGTACACTGGTTTGCATGTTTAAATAATCACATGTAGATGAACACAAAACACAGCACGAAAAACACAGACTATCAGAAAATATTTAAACAAAACCATAGACCTATTATACGAAGACAAACATGTCAGGCCAAACAGTGAAGGCCTAGATCAGACTGGTCAGAGGAACAATCTGATCAGGGTCTACAGTGCTTCCCATTTAGCCAGCCCTATAATGTTGATACTGAAAGTACAGAAACTAGAAGGTACACAGATTCACAACACTTCATCTCTTCTCACAAAATTTCAAATCTGAATTCTCAATTTACAGAAACAAGAAAGTAGACAGACTCACTACAGTACATCTCTTCTCACAAAATTTCAAATTTGAATTTTCAAATTACAGAAACTACAGTACATCTCTTTTCACAAAATTCCAAATTTGAATTTTTAAATTACAGAAACTACAGTACATCTCTTTTCACAAAATTTCAAATTTGAATTTTCAAATTACAGTACATCTCTTTTCACAAAATTTCAAATTTGAATTTTCAAATTACAGAAACTACAGTACAGCTCTTTTCACAAAATTTAAAATCTAAATTACAGGAACTAGAAGGTTCACAGACTTCAGTACATGCCTTTTCACAAAATTTCAAATTAAATTTTGATTTTTCAAATTTCATCTAAGCTGTTTTACCTACGATTTACCATCCAAAAATTAGAATCAGCAGTAGTTCTATAACTTTCATTACCTCTCATATTTGACTGACTGCATGAGAGTCTGAGGCAGGGAAGTCCAGACATGAGAAACAGAATTCAAATACCGGGTATTTACTGTGGCGGGTAGGGAAATGATTTTCCAAAACTTCAATAAATATTGGGACAGAAGTTTCTTAGCAAACAGTGCAGATCCAGGTCAGACTGCTCCTCAGGAGCAGTCTGATCAGGGTCTGCAATGTTTGGCAGCAGTTCCCATCCAATTCCCAGAAAGAAAACATGAATTTGTCAAACTCTGAAGATGAAGGAGCCAAGTAGATGTCCCATTATTTTGATAAATATGGTAATATACCCAGTTGTTCATGCTTTGTGTCAATTAACCTCAAATAACTTAATTAAATACAAAAATAAAAATATTCACATTGTCCAGCAAACTTGGTTAAACATCTAATGGGCTTTCATTATTCATTTGTTTACTCTTAAGTAGCAAGTTTTCATGAAAGTTGCTTTTAATTCATACCCTTTGCTTCAGTATGGGTTAGTAACTTGTACATATTTACATAAGTATTTGTAACGCTTACTAATATAAAGATACCGAAAGTGGCGGTTAAAACCTGATTGTTTTTCTATGCCTGACACTCTTTGCCGTTTGTAAACATTTAAACCGTCATTACACAATAAGTTACAATTAAAAGCAAAGAAAACTGAACTACAAAGAAAATAATTGTAAAGTTAGTGCAATATTTAAGAAATTACTTCGACCAGCAGTTGATAAGGGGGATAGGATAGATGTCATTCTAAAATCAATGTAATTACAAGGTGACGGAAGAATTTTCCAATTTTGGTCTAAAATACGAGTAATCCCTTACTTTACATAATCTTTGACTAATAAAGATTTGATGCGATCCGATACAATGATAACCCACATTATTAGACCCAGATTTGTTTTCTGTACTTGGACAACCCCTGTCCGCAAATAATTTTGACTTATTTTTTATAATTTTTTTTTTTTTTGAAAAACCTGCAAGTTTAGAAATAATTTTGAACAGTTTTTTTACATTCCTTTATATGAATCATTTTTTTTTACTTTACCATACAAAACAACTAAAAAATCTAACTAGCCCGCAGGGAGCTAGCTTTAACACCTTAGCCACCCGTTAAGCCCAAAACGAAGAGTCTGATCAGACTGGGTGGATGCCCAGGCTGATCTGAGTCTGCACTGGTCACACATGCCACTTTGTCCGTTTTGTCGTGTCGCGGCTCATCTTATAGCCGAATCACACACAACCAATTAAGATATCTGATATATTTTCATATAATGTAGATACAGTCAACTCTCGATATCTCGAATACTGATATCCCAAAGTACCTCTCTTATTGCACAGGATATAGTTTGGACATAATTCTCTATTTTTTATTTACATTACAACCCCTGTTATCTCAACCTACTGCTATCTCAAAGTAAATTATTTGGGGCCAGACAATTCACTTTGAGATATTAGTATTTTGAATATAGGTTTTTACATTTCTTTCAATGAATTATTCTCACATAAAAAAGTGTTTACCATATAAAACAAGAGCTTCAATTTTCACTGATTAATCCTTTTTTAGCTATCATGCTGTTTTGGTAGTCAGTAAATTAATTCTGTCTTTTTTAGAAGTTGATTTTTATCACATATATTTACAATTCAACTCATTAACTTTTTATAAAATAGATATGTACAGATAAATAAAAATGGGTATGCTTACTATTCACTATTCCATGATCTTGTTTCTCATAAGTGATAAACAATATTAACCAACAGCATTTAAAAACATAATTTAAATACATTTTTAATGTATATAAATTATACATAAATATTGTTAAACATTAAAAGAAACATAAAGAATACCTTCAAATGAGCTCACGAATGAGCTCAGGACTACTCAGCGAGATATTCCCGAAACTAATGCTGTTGCATTTTGCTGTCAATATTTTTTTCCTCTATTTTTTTTTTTTATTTTACTTCTTTAATAATGAATGCATCTAGCATGTCACAATAAATCCACTGACATGTGCAGACTGACACTGCAGTATCCGATGCAACTGGTCACATCAAGCGAAAAAGGATACATTAGTTTCTAATATGTCCACAATGAATTATTGACTTTTATAAATTACCTTTCCTCCCATTTGTTCACAGGTAAAGCTAAGAAGTCACTCAAGTGAAGCCGGGAATTGACAGGTGCGAAATAGCGTCAGTCTACCACCGAAGTACAGCGGGTATCCCCAAAGTTTGGGTTATAAATATGTAATAATTCAAAGAGCGAGTTAATTTATACGCTTAATGTCAAAATGATGATACTTCAAGTTTATTTAGTGTATAAAATTATAATGAGTGCGTGAATAATTTAACGGGCTTGTAACTATGAAAAAAAGCATTTATCTATATTTTTTGTATAATTAACTGGACTTTACAATAAAATATGATACTTTATAAAAATGAAGAGAAAAAATGAATTTTTAATTTTAGTTTAAGGTGCATGGAAACACTGCCTGAGAATGTAATTCTTACTTAGCAGAATTTGTCCCCCATTTAAGGAGCAAATTCTTTACTATAAGAGATGCCCCATTTTAGAAGGGATCTGTAGTCAATTCATGCAAACAGGAAGTTATAAAGTTAATTCATTTTGCGAAAAAGTAGGAAAAAGAAGGAGGTGTATCCCCAGGCCTTAAAATCCAGGCCAAGAAGGCAAGATTCTCAGATTTCGCTTTTTAGCACATATTCAAGTCAAAATGTATCTTCTAACTGATCCCAATCTTATAATTTTGAATTTGAATTTTGATCTTCTTGTACAGAAATAAATAAAATTGTGAAATATTCTCAATATGAGAGTTTAATACTTTAATTTTCTTTCGATTTCACATATTTCAAAATATAAATTTCACAGCAAACAGTGGAGACCTGTGGATCAGACTGCTATTCAAATAATTGAGCATTTCTGTATTGGTACTCGGACAAAACGGACCATGGACAAAACGGACCAGACAAAACGGACCACGGTTAGGACAAAACGGACCACGTTTCAGGACGAAACAGACCACGTTTCAGGACCAGACGAACCACGGAAGAAGACAAACCAGACCATTAATTGGTGCCAATTAAAAGATTAAGGAGTATATAATTACCAAAGACAATGTTAAAAGGTTATAATTACAATTATTTGATTACCGTTCATGATCTCAACTATTTTTGGTTGTCGCAACTATCTAATTAATTTAATGGTAAGACTTTTTATCTTTTAAGCATGCAAATTTCTTTATTAGTGTTGCAACTAAAAAATCATGCTTTCTCAAGGTTAACGGAAGTTCTGAATATGGTCCGTTTTGTCCTGAACGTGGTCCGTTTTGTCCTGAACATGGTCCGTTTTGTCCCAAGCGTGGTCCGTTATGTCCGTGGTCCGTTTTGTCCGTGGTCCGTTATGTCCCTAATGTCCCTAATACAGTTAACCATGTAACTGTATTGTTGAAATATATGCCAAAGTTGCAAAATCATGTCGGATGGTTTCTATGGTGAAATACAAGACACTACGCCACAGGTGCCATGTTGAATAAATCAGCATAATAAGCATACAATACCAAATTTTATCTCTTTTATGGAATTTTGAATTTTAAGTGATACATGAGCTTAAATTTTAGGCAGACACGTGATATATAAAGAGATGCGTAAGTTTTTTAGAACTGCATACTTTAATAAATCTTGCTTGGTCTAGATGTTACACTGAATGTTATTATAAATACTAAAAGCACCGAAAATGAAAAAAATCTGAATTTGAAAAGAGCATGGATGCAGACGAGATTGCTCATTATTTTATACATTTTTTTTTTCAATTTTTATCTTCTGTTTTTTTTTTTTTTTGTATTTTAAGAGTAAACCTGTAGATGCTGAATTTGAAAATCAAGACTTCCAAAAGGAATTGACATAATACTAGAATTCAACTATGCCTGAAGAAAGGAAACTTACAAGTTTGGTGCAGTGAGTTTTCAGGTATTTCAAAACAAAATTTTCTTAGTCTTGCTGCCTACTGTTCGGAACATATTCCGTTATATCAGCAATAACACCAATAACTTGTATTCGATGACCCATCATTATAATATTAACTGACCTATATTAAATTTTAATATTACCTCTATAATTGGGTAATGATTATAACATAGACTAATGATAGCATAAATTATCAGTTTATTACCTTTATGGTTGTAACTGGTTTCCTCTGTGCATACAGGACTTTAATTGCTTAGATTTTTTAAAATCATCTACAATCTATACATCAACAAAACATTTCAACATTTTGTGATTTAAGGGTGTACATCCAAAGGTTAATAGAGATGTAAGATGAAATAGCAATGCACACCTTCTCAAACAAAAAAGTTATGAAAGTATTTGTTTCGATAAATGATATGCAATGAAAGAACAATGTATTTACATGCAATAATGCAGCCAAAATCTGAGTTTCAGGGATTCATTTATATTATATCCCATAGAATATAATTTAATCAATCTCATTGGTCTTGAACCCAAATTGCTAGATCAGCAAGCCAGTGCTTAACCTACTTTTTTAAAGGCTTCTACGGAAGGAAAGCTAAAAGACTACAAATATAGATAAGTTTTTCACTTTGTCCAGCATTCCCCCATTAAATACAACTAAAATATCATAAAATATACAAATATATGAATATTAAAAAAAGAACTTACAGAAAAAAGCATATACATCCAACAGAAACCACTTTAAAGCACACTTTCGAACAATTAACACCTATCAACACTACTAAAGTTTAAATACATTAATCCAATTAAAGTCAATCACTCAAATAATTGTCTAAACACTTTAATCCATTCAGGTTTATGTCTATGTCAGTTTTAGTGATGAGTGTCTATGACAGCCAGGGTGTCTATCAAACCTGACCAAATGAGTCAATACTGAAATCAAAAACCTGTCTAA
Organism: Ctena decussata; assembly: GCA_963989385.1. Lineage (NCBI taxonomy): Eukaryota > Metazoa > Mollusca > Bivalvia > Lucinida > Lucinidae > Ctena > Ctena decussata. The sequence continues at coordinate 86,354,815 of OZ022506.1, forward strand.
TATATCCACCAAGTTTGAAACAGATCTGGATGAGATTAACCAATCACTGAATAAATGTTTCGATAATTACTGCATTGTTAAAGTGATCCCCTGTCCCACCTGTCAACAAAAGGTAAGGCATCCATCTACAGGTAGATACAGGTATCAATTCCTTTGATCTTCATGTACCGTAATTATCCAAAAATTAGGACACTTTTACCAACTTCTGTTATTACCCTAAATGTAAATCCTAAAAAGGCTTATTTCACTATCAACTCATATGCTTAGATTTAAAAGGATTGCATTCAGTGCAGACCTTGATCAGACTGCTCCTTAGGAGCAGTCTGATCTCGGTCTACACTGAATGCTCAAAGGACTTCTGTCCCAAAACTTAGGGTTACAACCATAAACTGAGTGATTATTGTTGATTAGATTATTGTCTGAAGACCAATTATGATATGATTAGTCATCAAGGTTTGATTGTCCCCTTAATACAGGTGAGGGTCTTTCTTAGGGGATCAGTGTTCAGGTAGTACCCTATATTAATTACACCCTAAAGTTGTTTACAAACAAACAAACCCCTTTTATCTCAAATTCATTTACATGAAACTTGAACCAGTAATTGAATTCTTAAAACTTCTAAAGCCATATGTTTGGAAAATCCTCTAAAACAAACTGACTAACATTAGCATTGTTCATAATCACCATAGCAATTTTTTCATCAGAATTCTTTCATCTTGCAATTTGAACTATTATGACTTATCAATAGATAAGCCCTTTGTTTGTAAATATCCACTCAGAAATGCAAGTTATTTTGATACATGTACATATACAAAGACCTATCAAAGAAATCAGACAAAATGATTGGTTTTATTGGTTCCTTAAAAATCTGGTCTGCACACTGTAAAAAAAAAAAAGAACTGACTTTTTCATCTGTTGGCTCTTCCGAAATTTTATGGATGAAGTTGTCTTTTATGCCTAAAGTCCAAATTTTAATTTTAAAACTGAAGAATTTCAACTATTTTACTCGATTCCAAATTAAAGCTGTGAAAAATTGTGGGACAACAGTGATGGACATCAAAATTTTATAACTTTTTACTCTTGTCACGACAACTCTAAACCTAGTGTATCTGTTCAGTTATATGAAGGGAATATACCGCTCCAAAATAACCACTAATATTAATCACAGGCCCGGATCTACACCACAAAGAACTGGCGGGGTGTTCTCTAGACAACTGGTGGGGATTTATTAAGGGCCAAAACAAAGAGGCCATAATCAGGATTCCAGATAAAAAAGAGAATTCCATAAAAAAAATCGAGGTAATGTCAGGCTTAATTTTAAATACATGTTATGATGGCATCATACTGGACATCACGACATATATTTTAATCTAACCTTATGTAATATCATCTCAAATTATCGTCAGATGCTTGTTATTACCTACATTTTTGAATTATATTGGACACAGAACCCCAGATGGCTGGGCTTGAGCCCCAAAGCCCACCCCTGGATCCGGGGTTGAATCAGTCTTCTGTAATTCAGCTACAAAATGTGGTTTGCTTTTTTTAAAAGGCAAGCCCAAAGATCAACACTGAATTTTTATTGGTGTAGAAGAGGGATCTACTTCCTTTGGGATTGCTCTGGAAGCCCCCCCCCCCCCCCAATTAAAAAGCAACGACAAAAAACTCTTGTAACCAAAGAATTACACTATGAAGTTTGAAGTATCAAGACCAGAGTTCACATTCTTTTCAAACAAATTTAGGATTCATTTTTGGAAAAGATGCAAACAAAATTTTAAATGTATGACAAAACAGAAAATTTGACTCTTATGCAGCTGTTCAAGCAAATCACACAGACTCAGAGAAAGTAACTTCTATAGTACAATGACAAGAGTAAGTTTGAAGTTGAAATTCAAACATTCTGTGCCACTCATCCTACAAAAGCCAACTCCTCAGAAAGCAAACAAGCGTTTCTGTACACATATTATTTTCACAAAAGCATTGTCTTTATTGGCAAACATTTTTTTCCAAATCAGACAGCTCCTCATTCAAATCTGGGTTCTTCTCATTTGCCATTCATCATTTTGTCTAGAAAATTTGAAGAATAGATATGAGCTACTACATGACAAAACCATCAAAGTGGTTGTGTGCCCAGCGCAGACTCAGATCAGCCAGGGCATCTGCCCAGTCTGATCAGACTCTTTGCTGTGCATTTACAGGGTAGTTCAGGGTCTAAGCTACCTCCATGCAGACAGAGAAGACTCTGATCAGACTGGGCGGATGCCCAGGCTGATCTGAGTCTGCCCTGGGTGCACAACCACTTTGTTGCTTTCCTTGTGCCATATATAATGAAACAACTATCACAAATCAAAAAGCACATACATCCAAATCCACTATGGAAACATCAGCCAGTCAATGGTTAAACAACACAAAGTAATTTACGAAAAGTTTAGATGGTACTAATTTCTCCAGTTGTATGAAAGTATATAATTATTTCAAGCTTCATGTTTATCGTGAACAGAAACCAGTAATACAATTACAACTATAGCATGTCTATATGCAGCTTGCGTTACCTACAATTAAGCGTTTTCTTGCTGTTAAATTGTAACTGTCTTGTATCGAAACTTATACGATACTTAAACTGCCAGTATATTGTGACACCTTTGCCGTAAAAATCTTTTGTTAAGGTGTTAATAAACCAGACCTAAAAGGTAATGATATTCATTAATTTTGTAAGTACATAAAACCTGTTTCCTCCGCAAATAAAACATGTTACGCTGACCTTAAACCTCCATTCAGCGTCTATGAATATGCAATTTGAGGTAATACGATTTAAAAGAGTAGCTTATAATGGAACATGCTGAAGTGAAATCAAACACTTTAATTCATCAAAATTCTTTTCTTTACTGTATAATAGATAAACTTAAGCTGTCGTCGCTTGAAATCTGAACCACTGTTGCCGATCTATACGAAACCTGTCTTGATAATAAGCAACAACGACAGAACTAAAATATTCTTGTCCGAGTTTCTTTTACCCTGTGAGACATTAAAAATGCTATCCTAAAATTATGATTTAGAAAATCTGATAAAAATGATATTCTAGCTTTTGAATAAAACATTAAGGCTGAAACTCAGGATTAGGTTTCATAACTTTAATTATCATGTTTTCATAATATTTAGCAAACTACAAACCCTAACAAAGAAGAAATTTAATGTTAGTATTGAAAGTCTCCCACTGTAGTACTTAAAAATATTCTTTTTTTAAAAAACACAAAACATGAAATTCAGCTGATTTTGCCTTTCTTCCTTATTTACCTGTCCTATAGGAACAGGTTGGTATCAAACTGATCAAGCACATTTTGGAATTTTTTTCTAGAATTTGTTCAAAAAGCCTCCTGTCAACTGACTTAATGGAAGAATGTGTGTTTTTTTTAATATTTTGTGTAACATGTTACATTCAAAATTGAATTATATATCAATATGAGTTTTTTTTGTATGTTTTTTTTTTCCCAATGACAGACTTTTCCCCCTCTTTGGACATATTCATACTTATTCAAAATTTGTTCATGCTGAAATAAATTCTGAGCAAATAGATGTTATAATTTCACTGAGTATTTTTTTCCAGTGTATGAAAACACCATAGTTTACAAGTAGCTATCTTTGTTCCTCCAAATTTGAATTAACTAGTATACAAACTGGTACATGTACAAACATACCAAGTTAATGAAAGTTTACCTTACAGCATCTGATGACTTCCCACAAGTCAATGGCCACTTTTATAAACACTTCCACAGTTTCTTTGTAACTTGTTGAAATATTATTATTCAATAGATGCCAATATCAAAGTAAACTGAAAATTGTGTGGTACACTGTTTTCCAACCAACTTTACTGTCATAAGTTTTATACTGACCACAACATATCATTGCATCAAATTATATAGACCGATATTTAACAAGGTACATGAACCCAACATCCTAATGCTTCGAACTTGAATGATTTCTTTAATTTTCATGCAACTAAAATGTATATTTCCATTGTTATCAATAACTAAAATACAGCAAATGTTCATAATTAGTAAGATAATATCTAGACAATTGAACAAATTTGTCTGACATTTCCTTTTTACCAATGGCCTTCTTAATTAAATATACTAATTACCATGGCCTAATTAACCTACTCCCACCCCAGCAGTAAGGAAGGAAGTAGACCCACTTTTCACACTTCACTTGCCAACACCACTGTTACAAGGTTTGGTTCCTTCAACCTTCCACTTCTGACACCATGTTAAAATTTATTTTTTAACTTTGTGAGCTCTTTGGATGAAACAAAATTTTGAGGGAACAAAATGATATTGTTCCATTTTTCAATAGCATATTTTATGAGATATCATGATTGCAGTGACTTTAAGAGTGCCTAGAAAGCAAACTACAAAAATTACATCTGCAAAATTTAAAAGAATGTTTTGTCCAGCATATATCATATTGAGAATGCAAAGAATAAAGAGTGAACAGTGTAGATCCAGATGAGGTTGCTTATTATAAGCCACGTCATGGGGATCTATGCTGTTTGCAAAATCAACTATTTTCACTTCTGATGCTTTAAGTGTATAAGATGGTAACAGTAATTATTTTAACACAAGATATTTTTGTCTCACTAGAACTGACTCAGAAAACCAACCTAAAAGTTTGACCTATATGGAGCTTTCACTTTTTTCTTTTCTTTTTATATTTTATAATATTTCCTGTTTCTGCTCTGTTGGAATCTGATGTCATTCAAGTGTCAACACTATAACAAAGCAGATGGACATTTACATACAGATTAAAACAGTTGGAAACAAAAAAGAAAATACATAACTTAAAAACTTGTTTGTCTTCTTTTTTCTTCTTCAAAGCTCATGATATTCAAGCTCAATGTACTGGGACACCATAAGGAGTCAAACCTGTCTTAAAGGCCACCTCTGGTAAGCAAAAGCCTGCCTTTAAAGGCAAAAAGTTCATATCTCAAAAGGGCATTTTCAGTGTACCATTAAAATTCTGAAATACCTAAAAAAGAGAGACTGTGTATAGATGAAATGGCAAACAGTTTAGGTAGATACTTATCAGACGGCTCCTGGGTCTGCATCAAGTATAGTGATGATAAGGCTGAGCAAATGGTGCAGACCCAGATCAGACTGCTCCTAATTCTGGATCTACATTTAGGAATTTTTTAATGGTAAAAATGACCTGTGCAAAGCAAGCACCAGCCTAATGGCAAGCAGTGTTTGCCCTTTCACATGGGTGCTTTTAAGACAGGTAAACAGAAAGTAAAATTGAAGACATACCAGATATCAATGCAATTCCAAATGAACAAACAAAAGCAAGACCACTGCTGTTAGAAATTTTAGAAAAGTTTAGGAAACCTCTGTGGCTTTTGTTGGATGTGCTATTATCACATTATTTTAACCCTGTGCACAAACTGTGCACAGGGTTAAAATAATGTGATAATAACTTCCAAAATGTGTTGTAATTTGGGAGAGAGTGTTACATGAATTCTTTGAAGCTTCAGTACAATTATTGGGTTCTCTTCCTGAAACTGTGCAATCTGATACAAACCTAGCATCAGAACTTGACTATTAGTTAATGTTAGTAAAGGTTACACAATGATACGACAGGTGATAATGTGAATTGTCATATTTTTCTTTTTCCTCTATTATCATAGGTTGCAGAAATTATCAGCTTTTTATCCCTAAATTATATGTAACAACTAAAATTAGACTGCCCCTCAATAATACATGAGTAAAGGTTGATAAAAATGTCATTTTCACTAACTTTCACTTCCATACTGGAAATTTCATTATTTTCGTTTATTATTGTTATTATTATTTTTTTTATTATCAAACAAGAGAGCACATACAAGTACTTTATATGTTATTATATGTTTCCATTCTAACCCTTTAATGTTTGCTCGTAACATGATCGTAAAATGAATTTGTATTATTTTAAATATATTTTAATCAAATCATATATATTTTTTTAATTGTGTATCCATTTTTTTATTTGTATACTACTATTAAAGAATATTGATATATATTTCATCTTTGTTTTTATTTTAAGTGCTTGTTTGGCAACAAAATTTCATATTGTTAATTAGTTTTCTAAAGAAAATACATTTATCTATACTTACTTGCTCTATAATAAAACATATCCTTAACCACAGAGATAAAGTTCCAAAACCTTTCCATTTAAAGCCGAATAAGGAAAGTCAGTGAAAGTGAAATGCTTTTCAAGTAGCTTTTAAGTTTTTAGACCAAACTACCCTTCAAAGTCCGCACTATTGTGTTTGTCATTATACCTCTAAGAAAACTAACTAACAAATCCACTTGTCTGAAACACCAAATTTTCACAGCACGATACAAGTCTGTTTTATTCAAATGCAGCTACGCTATTAAACACTCACTTAAACTGTGTCAAACAATGTTACAATGTTTTTGACAAATTTACCTTCGACAACCAATAGATTTTGTTCTGTCTTCAATAAAATCGCTATTTGTGTCATTGTAATGATAAACGTCTCCATTAAAAAGCTATGGTAGTCTTTCTTTCTTGAAGAGACAGAGAGTCTGTCAATGTAAAGGCACATAAATCAACCTAAGGGGGACAACTCCTTCACACCTTTATATGGTTCCCTAGCTATGGGATGTCCTGCCCCCTATTATGGGTCCTTGTCAAATCCCTTAATCACCTAATAAAACATGGCATAACAATAATCAATGGCATTTTGAAGGGTGGTGATGTACTTATTACAAAACTTATGCAAAAATGGCTTTGTAGGCCATTATATTTGACAGTTATCTTTTCTTGGGTATGAGAAAATTATATCTTTATGATGTAAATGACAGCCCAGAAAACAATAGTGGCATTTTAATGACTTTATCCATTATTACAAAAAAAAGAAGAAAATCTTTCATGAATTAACTTATCAGTCAAGCCTATTTTCAGTAAAACAATAGAATCTCTTTTAATTCTTCTCTCATTACAGTCAGTTCTTGAAAGCTCAAAGTCTAAGTTCATCTCAAACTACTGATATCTAAAAGAAAATTTTCTGGTCCAAGAAAATTTACTTTGAGATACCAGTCATTTGAAATATCTTGCATTGAAATGTACATGTAATGGAATAATAGAAAATGCGTCGAAACTACTGATATCTCAAAGTAAATTTTCTGGTCCCAGAAAATTTACTTTGAGATACCAGCAGTTTGAAATATCCTGAGCTGAAATGTAAGGAATAATCAGGAAATGAATTCAAACTTATCTTCCTTGATATACCATGAGTCAACTGTGTATACTCTTTTTACTCTTAAAGCACCAAAGATGGACAGATTACTAGAATATACCAAAATACACCAGACTATACCGGAATCCACCGGAATATACCAAAATACACATTATCATTTACTAAAATGCACTGAATAAACATAATTTTATCCAAAATATGCTAATGAAGAATTGCTGCACGGGAATGACCCTTACAATGACACAAACCTGAACTTGCAGTCTGCACATCCAAGACCCACACATTGGACCATTTATTCTCACTACTGATCCAAAAATAGCCAATGCTGGGTTGAAAATGGGTTTTATCTATTCTGGCAACACTAAAGTTTATTTAATACTAAGAATGTGTTTTTTGGCGTTTTCCAGTATATTCCAGTATATTCCGGTAATATTGTATTTTAGTAATTCTAGTAACCCTGTTCAGACGGCTCTGGGTAGGCATCAAGGAAGGTCAGCTATTACTTGTACATGTATTTTGTTAATGTAACCCTGTTGTTGTTGTTTTAGTTCTCAGAACAATTGTCTCTAAGAGGCTCAGTGGAATTAACCTATGGCTCCACCTCCTGGTACCGAGTCGGTCACTAATGTAACCCTCCATAATCAAAGTCTTTATTTCAGCATAAAAACTGATTAAAACTGATTAAAACTCAGTGCTTTGCAGAATACAAGCAGATCCAGAGACAGAAATTGCTTTTCAAACCACATTAAGTTAATTGAGCCAGGACACGACAAAACCAACAAAGTGGTTGTGCACCCAACGCACACTCAGATCAGCTTGGGCATCTGCCCAATCTGATCAGAGTCTTCACTGTTCGCATGAAGACAGACTCTTAACTACCCTTTAAGAACTTAGTGAAGAGTCTGATCAGACTGGGCAGATGTCCAGGCTGACCTGATTCTGCACTGGGCGCACGACCACTTAAATGTTGGTTTTCTCCTGTCACGGCTAAATTGTCAAATGCAAAATGCATCGTAGATTTGCCAACAACTCTGTTACCTCCCAACAAGAACACTTGAAAAAACACCTGCAAAGCCTTGCAGTATAAGAAAAGAAATTAAACAAATAAGAAATACCCTTAAAGTCTCTTAAGCTTACCTTATGCTTGTTCATAAATCTGTTGTAAAAGCATCAGAACACTCTATCAGAAAACAAACATTACAAGGAAAAGACTCAAGAAGACTTGAGAGAAAGTAAATCTTTTACAAGAATTGAAACACCTGACACGCTAGGGACACTCGACTTTAACACCAACTTAATCTAACATGTTTACTTAAAGATTCACAACTGTCGGAAGTAAAGCTGCTACACTAGAATATATCACAATTTTATGTTAAATCATCATGTTTATGTTAACATTATAATGTTACCAAGATTAGTGTTTAATTCAAAGTTTCTTTTCCTACACTGGGGAATGTGTTATCAATGGGAATGACAGTGTGGTCTGGAATCTGCACTAAGGTACAATGCAGTGATTCGTATCTCAATGAATGTTCCTCCAGGAACTATGGTTGTCAGGGGTGATCATGGGCTCACTAATATTGCTGGTCAAGTGCCTAGAGCCAGTCAACTAGGTTTTGAGAAAATTATACAAAAACATCGCTTAAGCATGTTATTCACCAGGCTCCAGATGTTGTTTTGGGTTTCAGTTCTACTTGGTCGGGACTTGGCATATTTGATCCATGTATTAACTTAATAAAGGATAAAAGAACAAGCATTATTTGAAAGAAAAAAAATCCTTTAAAAGTCTAAGTTTGTTCACTATTTTGAACCCCTGACATACTACACAAGTTCTGTTTTGTGTTTCATTCATACCTTGAGCAATCTGTACAACTCCAACAAAAATCCAAGAGTCTGCAAAACTAGCTTTTGAATAAACTTTATTAAAATCCTACAACACTTTCGAAAAATGTTCAAATAAATGTTGATGAAGCAGTCAAAGACTGGTCCAAGAACTGCAGACACAACAGTTGTTCATATGACAATGACCAATACATATACATTGCAGCATGACCCACTGTTATAGTCCTACCACCCCTGCTGTTTTAATTTTGATCAAATTATTAGCTACCTTAAAATCTTGATAAACATCTATAAAACTGTCACCCTTACCAAAGAAAACCCATTTATTGGCAATCTTATTTTCTCCTCCAGTGTCCTAATTTTCACCTTTCTATTCAGATAGCCCAGCGTCTATTGTGTTTTGATGTTCAGCTGATTTAGGCATTACATCAAGATTTACATCATCGTGATGTAACTGATCAAATGACTTTAATTCAATAGAATCTAGCTGGAAATCAAACTAAAAAAATCACCACTTTTGATCTAATTTTGATACCTTTTTGAATTGAAGCTACCTTCAAACAAATTTACTAAGTTTCAAGAATGACCTCAAGACATTTTCTATTGTCTGATAACTTGGCTGACTACAATCTTATGGTCATTGCCTTAAGAGGTGAGTTGTCCAGCCAAACTGACCCTATCTTAGTCCACTTCCTTCAACCAAATTGGGAAATCAATGTGGAGATTGACAGTTCATCTGAGATGAGAATATGCTTGTTTGAGACAGCTACTTCTTCATCAGTTAATTCAACTAATTTATGATCATTAGTCCTTTGATCTTTTGCAGAAGATTTAGCTCAGATAAAAAAATCATATATCTTCTACAAAAGCTGTTGGGACACAGGTAAACCAATGTAAGCCATTGCACCATTGTTCAATTTGAAAAGTACACAGCCAAGTTGGGGATTTTTCCCACTTCCAAAACAACCCAAAAAATCTAGACTTAACATTAACAAACCCAAGACAAGGGACTGTCTTTTTAGCTTTATAATGCTTTGAATTAGATTTTATGGATTGTTATGGAAGCGGAAAAGACCCATTTTAAAACAAATAATTCTTGCTCAAAAAATATTCTTAGTAACTTCTGGCCAGGCTGGTACCCTAAGAAAAGCTGTGACAGTTACATTAATATTCATACAAAAACTCTTTGAAATATAAAAAAAATTGATAGTCACTTTATGAAAAGCAAATAAAGCAATAAAAATATCTTTAAAGTCATTTAGTTAATTTCATGGTGAAAATAACTTGTATTTAGTTTAACTACTAAGTATATACTTTAAATAATTTATTTTTATAGAAGTTTCTAGATATTCATCATTATTTTTCACTTGACCTGTCAATTGTGAATAAGTTATAAGAGGTTTTAACATATAATGAGATTGCAATGATTTTAAATGGCCTGGCAATATTTAGTACTTATAGGTCTGTTGGTTAACTTAGGTACAGGCAAAGGTACAAACATGACAATATATTTGTGAGTTATCTTCTTTCTTCCTTTCTTAACCAAAATGACAAACATGACAATATTTGTGAAACTTTTCTTTCTGTCTTTCTAGTCATCTCAAATTATATTACGACAAAAAATGCCCAGAATGCAGTGGGTTAAATCCTGACCACTGCCTATCTATTTAATTTGATTCCAGGTAATGATTATGAAAGGCTCTGTGCATGCAATGAAGCACCATTTAGGTTCATAAAAAATCTGCTCTTTGGTCTATATATATATGAATTCTCAGCATGATGTAGCTTAGAGAAAACATTTTTTCTAGATTTTGCAAATGTAGCTTTTGGTGCTTAAAGGGAGCATAATACCATATCTTAAAATGGAAGGGTTAGTCAGTACAGTCAGATCTCTAGACACAAAGAAGGAAAGGGCTCTCTGAATAGGGCAGCCAAATCAAAGACTGATAGCATGGGAATAGATAGTCAGTGAACAATACAACACAGATGGTGTAGAAAAAGGCCTCTGTAAACATGTTACACACAGAAGACTTGGAAAAGTGGAAAAAGGTAGTGTTGGAAGTTACTCCCTCTTCAAGTTTGCTCCATTCATACTATGTGTCATGTACCTAAACATGGAGTTAATCAAAAATAATTTAAGCAGTATGCTGGCTTTGACTTACTTTCTTTCTGCTTTAGCGTCAGAAAACTGATGGTCATTTTCTGCAGTCAGCACTGGTATTATTGTAAGAATAGAGATCACACCAAAAGAGATTAAATATAATAACCAAACCTAATTATCTTGTCACCTACATAATGAAATAGTATTAGGTTAAGCTGCCATTTTGATATTATACGACAAATTGTCAATCGCAAAGACAAAATCACCTTGTAAACACGCTTTATGTGGCTTTTCCATTAAAGACACTGACAAACGACTAAGTACATAATTATGTATAATGTTGTGTTTTCATGACAAAGTGATTTACTACAAAATTATGGACACAGAACCAAACCAGAAAAATGAAAATAGCTAAATTTGCTAACAGTATTGATCCAGGGGCCGTATTCATAGAGCCACTTAAGTCGTTGCTATGCGGTTGCTAAGGCTAAATATCTATAAAGGAGATTCCCTACAACTATGAAATTTGGTCTGGAGGAACAGTCTTTGTAAGACTGTTCCTCCAGAGCAAATTTCATAGTTGTAGGGAATCTCCTTCAAAGAAATTTAGCCTTAGCAACAGCATAGCAACCACTTAAGTTGTTTTATGAATACGGCCCCAGATGAGGTGGCTTATGATGGGCCACCTCATATGAATTTACACTGTTTGCCTCTTTTCTTTGAATTTTCAATATGATATAGCCTGGAGGAAACATTTTTGGAAATTTTGCAGGCATAAATTTTGTTGTCTGCTTTTTTGATGGAATTCGAAGAAAATACATTTAGCCATCCAAGACACCTAAAGAAGAAGAATCTAACAATGAAAACAATAAAACAGACCATTATGACTTTAACAACAGACACACCTTAGTCCAACACAGAAGAGCAAGCCACACACAACCACAAAAAAAAGTGCAGAACATACAGTTGGTATATGACGTATGAGTTTTGTTATAAATTGAAATTTAGCCGGATGTCTTAACATGCTAACATGAAATGTGGTTATGTTTGACAACCTTAAACAAAACATGAACTGCAAATTTTAAACAGTTCGACAACTTTATTCAACCTGTCATTTTATTACCAAAACTTGGATGTCTTATACAAAGTTTCATTTATCTTTAAATTTGAACAGGTCAGTTTTGTTATCAGCAAAGACAGATTGGCAAACAGGGTAGACCCTGATCAGACTGCTCCTAAGGAGCAGTCTGATAGGGTCTACAATGTTTGCTCAAGCACTGCTATACCAATATTTACAGCTAAAACATTATTCATTTGTTATCTTATCCTATCTTTTTATTAATCTAAATGACTCATTTATAGAAATGGATCAGTTTCAGGATTAAAAATTAATGTTTAATAGTAATGACCACAAAACGGAAACAAACAAAAACTTTGTACAGAAGATGCTTTATAATAATTTTCACAATGGTCATTATTAGTCAGCAGGTGGTGGGGTAAAAAATGGTAGTGTTGGGAATATGGGGCAGAGAGGTGCTGGCCTGCTGATCTAGTAATCCAAGATTTGATTCCTGCTGGAGGTTGAAATTCCTTCAACCATAGCTGGGTTCCATACACAAAGCCTTTCATTACCGGGTAATACCCTCCCATCTTCCAGATGTAACTGGAATACTATTGAAAAGGATGTAAAATCCACCAGTGCAAGACTAGGGTCACAGCGACAAATTTGGTGACCAAACACTTAACATGTAACATTGCCATAACTGACAAGCCAAAACAACAAACAGTTTGAAAACACTGTAAAACACAGTACTTGAGAATCATTAGTATCTCTGAGGTTTACTGAAGAACATCAACAAAACTGTTAAAAACTACTGTTTGAAAACCAAATTCACTTTTAAACACAATTCCAATGAACAGTGTCTCCTTAAATCTAAAAATTAAAAGCAATGTCTCCACTAACATGACTAAGGACATACATGTTGTTTCTACATAACACATAATCAGTAATCAGCCATTTAACAACTTCAGGGGCTGCGAGGTCTCTTAGCTATAAAAGAACGCAATTTTGTCAAAAATCCAAACTCTGAAACAACATGCAAAATTTCTAATAAAGAAAAGAGCCTGCTAAATTTCAATAAAAACATATGTGACATGTTATTTAAGGGGCAGAATTTGTCAGCTGAAAGAATACTGTTGCTGCCATTTGCTGCCATTTTAGCAAAAGCAGATGCAGACAAATCTGTTGAGTTAAAACAACTTTCTGTGTTTCAAAGAAGGTAAGATAGGGATAAGCAAAAATGCAATACCATGACTGTTTTTGAATGCTGCAAAAAGCATGCAATCAACCCTTAACCCATTCCATTCGGGATACCCCTTTAGGGTTATCTGGGCAAACAGTTTGGAACCAGATCAGGCCCCACAAACGTGGGGCCTGATCTGAGATCCAAACTGTTTGCTGCCTAGACATCATTTTTTCTACAAGAGTTGGTTAGACCAATATTGTCAAAATATTCTTGATTTTTTATGCAGACAACAATTTCAGCAGACAACAAAAAATACCCAGAATGCAATGGGTTAAAGCACCCAAAACAAAAAGCAGACAATGAAATTTACATCAAAGCTTTACGACACTCAAAATTCTACGAACAGATGGCAAACAGTGTGGCTTCAGATGAGGTGGCTCATTATGAGCCACCTCATCTGGATCTATGCTGTTTGCAAATTCAACTGTTTTCATCTTTGATGCTGTTCAAGGAGTTTAAAATCTTGATGACAACAGCCAATAATTTGTTATTTTGATGTCAAAATTAATCATAAACAGTAACGAAAATAAGGTCATTACAGCAATCCGACAACTAGCTCATATGAGATCATGTACCCCAACATATTACCAAATACAAACAACAATACAAACAAAAACCCACAGTATCATTTTCAGAATGGAACAAATAAAGAAAAACATTATCCAGATGTTTGGGTAAAACCATACTTCTATATCTACCAATACAATAAAAGCCAAAAAATAGATACAATTTATATTTGACAAGGGGGCATTTTTCTGGTTATGATTTTCAATACCAATCTTGTGACCATCGCCAGAGCATAGGATGGGTTCATTGTCTCGAAGTTATACACACCGGTGCAGACTTTAACGTTGAATCGCTTAAGTTTCCGAAAGATCATGAAGATACGTAGATGAAACAAAGATGTCAACCAGTACTGACAAGGAATCAATTACTAATCGCTGATAAGTTCCCAATGATTTAATGAGATAGGGAGGAAATTAAAATAAGACAGTTGAACAACTAATTAATGAGGAAGAGACAACTTGAAACAGGAAAAGAAATGTTACAGACACCGTAAAATTTACCTTAAGGAACCACCTTCAAGGAAAACAACTCTGTGTTTCATTTTTGACTAAAGGAAATAATACCATACTAATCCTAATAAACACCCCTACTCTTATAAATGCCCCCTGCCTCTTTTCCAAAATTCATAGTACATGTAATGTTGTATTAACTTGCATGAATTTCTGCTTGCTTCTCTGGAAAAGGTAGCTCTTTGATATGGGGTCTACTCTTAAAGGAAAGAAATTCTTAAACTTATGAATTGACCCTACTGAGAAGGGAAGGGAGGCAAGAAATAGAGTTGCTTCCTCTGCAAGTATACCTATTACCTTAGTGCTGTTTATTAGAAGTATTTTGGCAGTGGCTGATTCACTACATTTTAAGCTCTACATAAAGCCCCCCCCCCCCACCCTTTTGTAAAATGTAAGGACCCCAAGGCATTTAATAGGACTTATATGGTACATTTACATTGCTCGCCCTCTAGTCTTTGAATTACCAACAAAAATGAAAAAGTTGTATTTGCAACCAATGAAGATGCAGATGCAAATTTTATAGTCTGCCTTTTTGGTGCTAGTCCAACAGAAATGGAAAAGATAAAAAATTACAGATCCACGCAGCTTAAACATGAAATAGCCAGGGACTGCAAAGTTTCACTGAGGCTAGAGAAGGATCAGGAGCTGGGTTGGACTTGAACCCACAACCTCTGAAGGTTGTGTGTAAACCATTAATACCACCTCTTAGTCAGTACAGCAAACGTGCATTAATTCCTTATACAACTTTTTCTATTTACTTCAAAATTTTACTGTGTACTGCCTACTGCTACACTGACCTTTGGGCATGTCCAAGAGCATAACGCATACTGACCATTGTTTACTACCCACTGTATCCTGCTCACTGTCTACTGTTTACTGTGTCCTGTTCAGTGTTTACTTTTAACTGCTTACTGTGTCCTGTTCAGTGTGTACTTTTTACTGCTTACCTGTTTACTGTTTATTCCTTACTGCATCCTATTGTTTACTGCATCCTGTTTACTACTGCTTATTGTGTCCTGCTCACTGTCTACTTTTTACTGCCTACTGTGTCCTGTTCAGTGTTTACTTTTTTCTGCTTAACGGTTTACTCCTTACTGCATCCTGTCTACTGTTTACTGCATCCTGTTTACTGTCTACTGCTTATTGTGTCCTGCTTACTGTCTACTTTTTACTGCTTACTGTGTCCTGTTTACTGTCTAATGCAGAGACAATACAGTATGCAACAGCTACTGTTTACCTGCTCCAAAATAGGTAAAGCTTATGCACTTACCTTCCTCAGTGACTATGATTCAGCAAACATCTATCCACTAATAAAGAGGAACACACATTCACTTTCTTAAAAAGAATCAGCCAATTCTTTCTTCAAAAGTGAAAACTGACCCTACTTATATACTATACGAAACCAAACCATTTATATTCAGATCTTGAAAAAACTGAAATTGTAAAAATGGCATATTATTACGTTCTTCTATAAGAAGAACATAATAATAGGCCGTTTTTACAATTTCACTTTTTCATTATATTTTACTGTTTTAGTTGTCAATAGTGAAGCAATTAGCAATGATAGATGAAAATCAGCACAAAATGACATCTTAAATCTTGGTAATAGATGTAGTAAAGTTTTAATCCTGACCTAAGATTACATCAGTTACAATATAAATGTCATTTCACTTTCACACAGAAAAGCACGTTTATGCTGTATTTAACTTGTAATTGGGCAATAAATGTGCCACTTTTTTTGTTCATTCTGATGGTAAGTCCTTGGTTTGAATTAATTTTGTTGCATCTAAATACATAATCTTAAGTTCCTCTCAAAATGGGATCAACAGCGATTTCCTTGATGCAGAAGAAAATGCTTGTTACATTACAAATTTCCAAAGGAGTTTTTAAAAGGACACTCATATCGCCTAAAAGTTCTGTCACATTCCAACTGTTCATTGTATATATCATAACATCTCCAGTGTATGGAAATTGTGTCCAGTGTATGGAAATTGTGTCCCCTGAATCTACCCAAACCTGAAAGTACAGGTTTCCAAACCCCAGCCCTACCCACCACGTTTTTTTTTTTTTTTTTTTTTTTTGGGGGGGGGGGGGGGGGGGAGGGGGCTGGATCTCAGTGGAAGAAGTGAGTGGCCGGTGTAACAGGCCAGTTTTTCCCCCCAGTCAGTTTTTTCCCCGGGGAAGAACTGGGCCGGCCCGTTTTTTCCCCACCCAGTCAATTTTTTCCCCACCTTGATTTTTTTTTATAAATGTTTTCATCAGTGTTGGGGGATTGGGGAAAACCTGGTTATATTATTTTTGTCTCAAAAGACTTACATTAACATAAAAGTTGTGTCCTGATTGGGGTGGGGAAGAACCGGGCCGGCCCATTCTTTCCCCACCCTGATAAAAATATACAACAAATTCTGATAAGCTAACAACATTCATTGATACTGGGGAAATCTTGCCAAGTCAATTCTTGCACACAGTACCTATAAGCTAAAACTTATCTTCCACAGTTTATTATGGGGTCAAAGAAAACTGCTTGGGGGTGGGAAAAAACTGGGCCGGCCCATTCTTTCCCCACCCTGAAAAAAATACTGACTGTATGCAAGAATAATGAATATTCAATGGAAATACTGGGTGATTACCATCTCCCCAAACTTGAATTAACTGAAGATGAATGTTTCACTTTTTACTAAATGGAGTTATGGAAGAACTGCCAGAGGGGTGGGGGAAAACTGGGCCGGCCCATTCTTTCCCCACCCTGATAAAATTATACCACTAATTCCAATAGGTGAAACACATTCAATGGAGGGTATGGAAAAGCTCCTCAAGTCAATTCTAAAAACCAGAATAAGTAAAAACTTATCTTATACAGTTAATTATCGAGTTAAAAAATGCTGCTTGGGGGGTGGGGAAAAAATGGGCCGGCCTGTTCTTTCCCCACCCTGAAAAAAATACTGACTGTATGCATGAACAATGAATATTCAATGGAAATACTGGGTGGCCACATTCTCCCCAACCTTGAATTAGTTAAAGAAGAATCTTTCACTATTTACAAAATGGTGTTATGGTAGAACTGCTAGACGGGAGGGGAAAAACCGGGCCGGCCCATTCTTTCCCCACCCTGATAAAGTTATCACACTAGTTCTAATTAGCAAAACACAATCAATGAAGGTAGGAAAAAGCTTTCCAAGTCAATCCTAAAAAACAGTATAAAGCAAAAATGTTTCTTTCACAGCCCCATTTCTAAATCCAACTATGAATTTCCACAATTATCACTTTTTTCAGGGTGGGGAAAGAATGGGCCGGCCCAGTTTTTCCCCATCCCCATAAAATAGAGCTTATAGTATAACATAGTCATACCAGAGTTCATACATGCTGGAACATATCAAATTTCATTAGTATGCATAAAAAACAGGCATTAACCCCATTTCTTAATCCAACTATGTATTTCCACCATTATCACTTTTTTCAGGGTGGGGAAAGAATTGGCCGGCCCAGTTTTTCCCCACCCCTAGTGCAGAATAACCAAAAAAGGGTAAAAAGTGAAGCTAGATTTTCTCACCAGCTTGTCTGTCTGATATAAATTAGTTGATTTTTCCACATACCAGTCAAATATCAAATTATTTTACTTCAAATAATGAGTTCTTTGATTTCAGGGTGGGGAAAGACTGGGCCGGCCCAGTTTTTCCCCACCCCCATAAAATAGAGCTTATAGTATAACATAGTCATACCAGAGTTCATACATGCTGGAACATCAAATTTCATTAGTATACATAAAAACAGGCATTAACCCCATTTCCTAATCCAACTATGTATTTCCACCATTATCACTTTTTTTAGGGTGGGGAAAGAATGGGCCGGCCCAGTTTTTCCCCACCCCCAGTGCAGAATAATCAACCCCTATGGTAAACAGTGAAGCAAGATTTTCTCACCAGGTTGTCTCTCTAAATTAGCTGATTTCTCCACATACCAGTCATTCTCAAATCATTTTACTTCAAATAATGAGATCTTTGATTGCAGGGTGGGGAAAGACTGGGCCGACCCAGTTTTTCCCAACCCCCATAAAATAGAGTTTATAGTATAACATAGTCATACCAGAGTTCATACATGCTGGAACATATCAAATTTCATTAGTATGCATAAAAACAGGCATTAACCCCATTTTTTAATCCAACTATGTATTTATTCCATTATCACTTTTTTCAGGGTGGGGAAAGAATGGGCCGGCCCAGTTTTTCCCCACCCCCTGTGCAGAATAACCAACCCCTATGGTAAACAGTGAAGCAAGATTTTATCACACGCTTGTCTCTCTGATATGAGATAGCTGATTTCTCCACATACCAGTCATTCTCAAAGCATTTTTCTTCAAATAATGAGTTCTTTGATTTCAGGGTGGGGAAAGACTGGGCCGGCCCAGTTTTTCCCCACCCCAATAAAATTGAGCTAATAGTATAACATAAGCATACCAGAGTTCATACATGCCAAAACATATCAAATTTCATTAGTATGCATAAAAACAGGCATTAACCCCATTTCTTAATCCAACTATGTTTTTCCACCATTATAACTTTTTTCAGGGTGGGGAAAGAATGGGCCGGCCCAGTTTTTCCCCACCCCCAGTGCAGAATAACCAACCCCTATGGTAAAGAGTGAAGCAAGATTTTATCACCAGCTTGTCTCTCTGATACAAATTAGCTGATTTCTCCACATACCAGTCATTCTCAAATCATTTTACTTCAAATAATGAGATCTTTGATTGCAGGGTGGGGAAATTCGGGGCCTGCCCAGTTTTTCCCCACCCCCATAAAATAGAGCTTATAGTATAACATAGTCATACCAGAGTTCATACATGCTGGAACATATCATATTTCATTAGTATGCATAAAAACAGGCATTCACCCCATTTCTTAATCCAAGTATGTATTTCCACCATTATCACTTTTTTCAGGGTGGGGAAATATTGGGCCGGCCCAGTTTTTCCCCACCCCCAGTGCAAAATAACCAAGCCCTATGGTAAACTGTGAAACAAGATTTGCTCGCCTGCTTGTTTCTGTGATATTAAGTAACTAATTTCTCCACATACCAATTGTTC
Source organism: Ctena decussata (assembly GCA_963989385.1). Classification (NCBI taxonomy): domain Eukaryota; kingdom Metazoa; phylum Mollusca; class Bivalvia; order Lucinida; family Lucinidae; genus Ctena; species Ctena decussata. The sequence continues at coordinate 86,374,472 of OZ022506.1, forward strand.
TCAAATCATATTACTTCAAATAATGAGTTCTTTGAATTCAGGGTGGGGAAAGACTGGGCCGGCCCAGTTTTTCCCCACCCCCATGAAATAGAGCCAAAATTATAACATATTATTACCAGAGTTCACAAGTGCTGGAACATATTACATTTCACTACTATGCATAAAAATAGGAATAAATCCCATTTGTAAATCCAAGTATGTATTCCCACCATTATCACTTTCTTCAGGGTGGGGAAAGAAAGGGGCAGCCCAGTTTTTCCCCACCCTCAGTGCAGAATAACCAACCCCTTTGGAAAACAGTGAAGCAAGATTTTCTCACCAGTTTCTCTGATATAAATTAGTTGATTTCTCAACATACCAGTCGTTCTCAAATCATTTTACGTCAAATAATGAGTTCTTTGTTTTCAGGGTGGGGAAAGAATGGGCCGGCCCAATCATTCCCCACCCCTCCCTAGTGAAGAATATCCCAACCTCTTGCTACACAGTGAAACAAGATTTTATTACCAGGTCAGTTCTCTAATAAAATTTGCCATTTTTTTACAAATGCCAGTTGCTTTAAAATCATATTACATGTATTTCAAAACAGGAGTTCTTTGTATTCAGGGAGGGGAAAGACTGGGCCGGCTCAGTCTTTCCTCACCCCCATTTGTAAGAGCTCAATCACAGCACTACTTCTCAGTACCAAAGTTCCTAAATACTTGCATATAACAAATTTCACTTGTAGTCATAAAAAGGGTTTTTATGGCATTCTAAAGAACCTACATTATCACTCTTTTAATGCGGGGAAAGAGTGGGCAGACCACTTTTATTCTACACTTTCTAGGATGGAAATTTTAGCAATAAAATGTCTTGCTGGGATTTAAAAAAAAAAGCTTTCAAAGTGTTTCCCCACTCAAAATGATAAAACAATATGCTATCAGAAAAATTTAAGGTGGGGAAAAAACTGACTTGGAGGGGAAAAAACTGACTGGTCAGTTTCTTCCCCGGGGGAAAGAACTGACTAGTCAGTTTTTTCCCCGAGGAAGAAATGGGCCGGCCCAGTTCTTCCCCGGGGAAAGACTGGGCCGGGGAAAAAAACTGACCGTTACACCGGGATCAAAGTTTAGCCCTCGCCAACTACTTCTACTGACTGAAAACAAGAGAACCAAGATATTCCTTTATCACTTGCCTGAGACCTTGTAATTATATATGAGTATGAACAAACCCAAAGTTATAGGGTGATTTAAACACATTGTGAAGACAGCTTTTGGGGCCATAACTCTGTGCCTGATCAAGCTAAATTTTGTACTTGTATGAGATTTTATGCCTGGAAAGTCAATAGATTATGTGTACAAAGGACCTCTGACAGTATCAATGCATATTTGCCTATTTTTCGACAAATTATTGCACCTTCCTCGGGCAGCAAAAGTTGAAATATTTGGCATGAATATGTAGATGTGTGTACTATAAAGACATTTTCAAAGTAATTTTGAAAAATTATCATGCCTCTAGACTAACTTAAACCGATTTTATCAAGAGGGGTAGGTGAATTTTTCAGTCTCTGAAAATAAGTCCATTTTTTCGGTTTTCTAATATATCGAAATTTTAATTGATAACTATGCTAAAACTGACGTACACACTACTGTTACTGATATCATGCAATATTTTTTTCAATAATAAGGACTTTAGCCTATTTTTAGATGTAAAGGGTGTAAGTACCCCACCCACTTTTTCAGTTTTTCAGCTGTAGACTATCTTTTCCCCCCATGCCTCAGCAAGCCACTCACATATAATGTGTATTATGATAGTACACACATACATGCAAAGTGGCTAGCTGAGGCACGGGGGGAAAAGTATCTTTAAAAAACTTTTCCTGTTTCCATTACGTTTAATTATAAATTTTAGCTTTTTCCACCAAAAATTGAAGTCTGTGTGCTAAAAAATCAGAAAATAAATTCATAGCCAGTTAAGGGAAGTTGAGAGCAACGAATTTCAAGAGAAATTCTTGGGTATATCAAAAATTCAATTTTAACTAATTTTGTAGGCAAATTAACATTACAACTGTCAGAGGTCCTTTTCAAACTGTCCAAATTAGTGTAATATTTTAATGATTTATTGTATAGTTTTGTAAATTTCAAAATTTGGTATTACATACCATTTCCAATGATTGACTTATCCCTGAAAACAACAGCATAGTAATTTCCATTATCAGAATTCACTACCAAACTTTCAACAGACTTAATGAACTATTATTTGACATTCAGGGTAATGATCACCACACCTTACCAATTACAGATAGTTTGTTTCTTTCATAGGTAGGAAAATTAAAACATATTACATAAATTGCCTTGGGACCTATGGATGATACAAAACTGGAGGACATTTTTATACCTCTTGTAATAACAATATCTATTAAAGTCACCGACACTAGTTCAAAGTTAGTCAATAAAACTTATAGTCAAAGAACCAGAAAAAGGGTTTAACAATAAAAATCCAAAATAAATTGTCAAACCTAAAATGATAAGCCCCAAAGGTTTCAATAATTACTGATAAGATCTTAACTACTGGTTAACTATCATTTAACGATCTCAGTTTAATATATATCCCAAACCATTCAAAGGTACAGAAAAACAGAAAATGCCTAAAAACTGTACTACTACATACTTGCATACTATTAGAACCACAAGATGTTTGGAATTAAAAAAAACAACAAAAAAACTTCAATATCAATTATTAGTACAGGATTTTAATCATTTTGACAGGTTCATTTTTGAGTGGGTAGAGGAACTCTCTGTAATGCAGAAGGTTGCAGTTTGAATCTCTGTTGGACCAGCCTGCCACTGAAAAGCAGTAAATGGAAACTTTTCCGAATCAGGGAGGGATAAGGCAGCAAAAGGAGAGAAAAGGCCTTGCCTGCAATACACTGTGCCCCATATCCAGTGTGCCTCTAACAACTACAATCAACTCTCGATATCTCAAAGCCCAAACTACCGATATCTCAAAGTAAATGTTCTGGTACCAGAAAATTTACTTTGAGATATCAGTAGTTTGAGATAACAAGAGTTGAAAATGTAAACAAAAATAGGAAATACATTCTTTGATATAAGAAGATACTTTGAGATATCAGTGTTTGAGATATCAGGAGTTGACTTTACTGCTACTATATTGATTATACTAAGGACCCTTTATGCAGCTCTCATCCTTCTTTTTCTTTATTTAGACAAAAACTCTGCATTTTTAATGCACCTGAGGCTGACCATGACACTTATGTTTTGTTGTGACAAGTTTTGACAAGTTAATCCTGATATAAATAAACTGACAAGTTAACATATTGATGTTTGTTAAAAAATTGACAGGCTAAAAAATCACAAATAATTAATGAATCTTGTACATATTAGTATCTTAGCAGGACATAGAAACTCTCAACAAAACCTGTACAAAGAATAAAATTGAGATACAAGTTATACCAAAATGATGACAAACAGTGTCATCCACCAAGATCTGTCCGTGGTACAGGATAGCTCACATGACAGCACCTTGCCCATCACATATAAAACTTTTATGTAAGACTTCAACATTTTGCTAATACCGATGCCACTGCCCCTTCCCCCGCTGCCAAGGATAGTGCAATACGTGGGTTGAACGCAACACTGTCGTAACTTCAAATTTTTCTGAAATAGACTTTTCTGCAGTTTTGACATCCCAAAACATATCTACATAATTGGTAAAAATATCCCACATGATTTGTGGATATTTGTCTAGCAAAAGGAAATTTGGCATTTTGCAGTATCTCACAAAGGCTAGTTCTGTCAACGCAACACTGTCGTAACTTAAGTTACGACACTGTTGGGTTAAAGATAATGATAAAGTATAATGACTTCTCTCAGCGCAACACTGACGTAACTGCAATAATGTCAGTTACGACAGTGTTGCATTAAAAATCAATACCTGATCTTATTAATTCATCAATGCAAAAGTGTCCCATATAGCTATTTGTTTCTTTTTACAACATCATAACTATTAAAAGGATATCTTTAAGGTATGCCTCAATACACAGTTCCGAGCCACACCCAGAATGTCACTTAAAAGTCACCTGATAGCGTATACCTGGCCAATGCAACGACAACTTAGCACGTGACATAGTCTCACAAACAAATCGCACGTGGCCAATATCCAACATAACTCCGTGATTTTATCTTACAGCTACTGGAGGGATGTATACCTGTTTAAAGAAAACAAACTAACGCCACTTTTAATTAACTTTCCCTGCTTTGCAAGAACAGAACGCATCGGAAATGCATGATGCGCCAACTGCCATGCGTAGGTCATGAGAAGGCTGATTCTTCGCCGTAGATCGCCAACATTTAGCAGACACTGGCCTTTGTCATTTGTTTTTCCGCCATCTTTTTGTAAGCTTGTGAGACGTAGTAACAGTAACTAAGCAGGCGGAGCTTAGCAGCTATTCTCGGAACTGTGTATTGGGGTAGCCAACTTAGCAACCTCATCGCAAATGGGCAGTAATTTTTTTGCGAAAATAGAGCTGCATGGGCTTCAGGACATGGAGAGTATGGAGTATAAGCTAAGTATAACTCAGGGTGGCAAAGATGCATCAAGATCACATGATTATCCCATATTCTAGGAAGAAAAAAAATCTTGAACCTAGTAAGAAACTTGTTAAATCTAAGAAAAGCGAGTATCGGGCTAACAAAAGCAAGTATCAAGTTAAAAAATGGGAGTATTGAGTTAAGAAAAACAAGTATTGAGTAAAAAAAAAAAAAAGAAGGATATTGAGTCAACAAAAGAGAATATCAAGTTAACAAAGCGAGAACCGAGTTTATGTCTAAAAGTGTAATTACCTAACTTGATACTCACTTTTTTCAACTTGAGTATCCAGTTAGAGAAAAAACAAATATCGAGCTAACAAAAGCGAGTATCGGGTCAACAAAAGCGAGTATACAGTTAGCAAAAGCGAATATCGAGTTAATGTCTTAAAGTGTTGTTCCCTAACATGATATTCATTTTTTCAGCTCTATACTAGCTTTTGTTATCGCAATACTGGCTTTTGTTAACTGTATACTTGCTTTTTCTAAGTCGATACTCGCTTTTTCTTACCCAATACTTGTTACTTACCAAAAGCAAAACTCTTCCAACACTCGGTTAGGGGACACCACAGAAAAGCATGTAAGTCAAATCACTGGGACAAATCATTTAACAGGATAGCCACTGGACAGGGAAACAACAATTTTTCAAGTTTATGGAATTATGAAATTTGAATAACAGAACATTAGGGAATTCCATAATTTATGTCCAAAAATATTTGAGAAGTTCTTTATTTGCAGAAACCGTTTTGTGATAAAATGCTGATTTTTTTTCCTAACACAGGGTGACAATCCTGTCTCACATGGCTCATAAATCTGTCTTTAAGTCATACAGGGCCCCCCACCTCAGTTTTCCAATGTCCAACAGTTTTCTGTTAAGAAAATGTCAATTAACTTTTTCTGATCCCCTGGTGTCCATCATATATAGTGACATCTGACATGGCAAAATAACATATTTTGTTTTGAGATAACCTGTGCTATACGTTTCTCAACAAATATTCAGAGGCAGAACACACAATCTTGTCATCAAAGCTGACAGTCCTACAAAGCAACAAAAATTTCAAAACTCTTGTGTTACTTCTTAAAGTGATGGAGACAGTTTAATGTGAATCTAAAACATGAGACATGGCACAGATAAATGCATAGATAGACCATTATGATAAATAATTAACACTTTTCTCCTACTAGTGGTGGGTTTGGAGCTGATACTGGGTAGCTGTCAGTGTTGGGGAATCCTAAAAAATTGGGTTGTAGTTGGGCAAGGGCCTGTTTTTAATTTCAAGCTGCAGGTAAATGGGCTTTTTTTTTCTCCAGTGGATCCTAACCTTCTTTTTTTTCTCTCTCTCCACCTCCGACAGGGAGACAACTCAACATGACTGCAGTATTGCTGACTTGGCTCTTAAGTCTAGAGAAAAATCAACCAACCACTCAACTCTACTCCCATTAAATTAGGTACAGTATCTCAGAGGTATTGTGGTCAAATGGTTTGAGTGACTCGGTTATGGTGCAGAAGGTCTCGGGTTCAAACCCAGGTTGGGCCATCTGGCCACTCAGGAGAACTCTCTCTGTCAACCCAGCAGTAAATGGGTATCTATTTCGAATCAGTGAAGGATAAGACAGTGAAAGAGAGGGATGGGCTCTGCCTTTAATATGAAGTGCCCAAGATACAGTGGGCCTCTATCCCCCTCTGCCCCTACGGCCACTAGGCTATGGTACCTTTACCTTTTATCTCAACTTGCTCCTGCTCATCATTTCCTAAGCAGACGAGTGCCTTTCGGATAATTTTAAGCCAGAATGTCCATTAAGTTCTTACGTCATGTTAATTTAGTTGCTTATAGGGATCCAGTGTTCCCACTCAAATTTTAAACTGAGGGTTTTTATACCCCCTATCTATAAAATTTGCGGGTATGAAGTAAAATTTACGGGTATGACTTTTTATCTCGAAAAAGTTATGGGCCGAAATGGACATGAGCCTAAATGACCCGGAACCCTTGGTCCGCTTATTTTGGTTGGTTGGTTGGTTGGTTGTTACTAAGCCCCAACTGGCCGTAGTGATCTCTCAGGTATGTTTCTCTAGGTATTCTTCTTTAGGTAGATTTAACACACTTGTACTCGCGTAGTAGGTGGTGCGCCGAATGTTCTTTTCAGGTCTTAAATTTAAGATACACAAAACACACTGTTGAGAAACTGGATTAATGACTCCGAAGCCACATTGAGTTCTGTAAAAAACAAGGCCAGCTTACTGCACTATTATGATCCTTCTTTGCATTTACTCAGAGTATCCTGTACTATTTTACAAATTACGATTTGTACGATTTTACAGAGTATCCTGTACTTTTACAAACACTAAAGTGCCGATGTGTTTCCAATTGAAGCCTGAAAAAACGAAGAAAACGGCTGTCATGCCTTTTTCCGGTCCTCGTTTTATCCAATATTAATCATTTGATGGATTCCTTTCCAAATAAAAAATATAAAGTGCCGTTTCCAAACAGAAACAGCGAAAATAAACGCAAAAATGACTCTGAGTACTCTATGTACTGGGAGTATGACTGGCATTCTGGAGAAACTTAAGTGGGAATCCCTAAAAAAGAGAAGGAAAGATAGTAGACTTATAATGCTTTACAAAGGTCTGAGGGGTGCAGCCAGTATACCCATAAATGACCTTGTTCCCCCAAATAGGCGTACAAGGAATCATCATTCCCTGACATTTCAAACCCCATTGGCTGGGACTGACATTTACAAGTCCAGTTTCTTCCCCCAGACTATTAGAGATTGGAATTCCCTGGAAGATTCACTTATTTCTGCTGCTGAGTGTGCAGAGGATTCAGTTACTAAGTTTACTTCTCTTATAAGGGCTAGGGACTAGCTTCCCTGATTCACATGTCCTGGTGAGTGATTGTCTTTGCACGTATCACCAGTAAACAATTCTGATTCTGATTCTGAAAAATACGGACAAATTCTGTCGGCCATTATGACAGTTCTAGTGCGCAACATGACCGCGCATGTCATTAATATTCATGCAGCCAATTAGTGGTAGTGTTTTCCAATAATGAATTTGATTGGCCGTAGAACGGTCTTTCAGATGAGACTTTAAACCAAGATCCCGACTCCATATGACCTCACTGTTGGTGGGATGTTAAACCTGAGTTCACTCACTCAATGTTATTTTTTTACTTATTTATTTTTCTTTCATTATGTGGAATTTGCTGTAAATTTAGAATAAAAATGGGGAAGTTTAAATTCCGTTAAAAAAAGAATATCACAAATACAGTATACCATATTCGTCCTTTTTAGTGAACTGTGTGCTTAACTTTTTCAAAAATGCCAGCAAATCGTTGTAGTAAACTTTTCATCCTAATAAGTGCATAATTCAAAAAATTACATGTATTATGTACAAAAGGAAACAGAGGAAAGCTACCTGTTACTTAAAGTCAAAGAAGCATGGAGAAGCTTCTTAAGTGACATCTGAAAAATTGCTTTAGTATTTCAGCTCTTTTAAACAAGTAAAGGGTCAGAACAGTAAAAATATGTGTGATTACCATCATATGCCTCAGAAGTTCCCACAATCATGATAATGTGGGCATGTCAGATTATGTGCACTAATTAGGTCAAATACGGTATCAAAAATATAATATAACTTAAATAATTAGATATTTTTCTAGTTTCATAAATATTTTTGGAGGTTGATAGATCAAATTATGTGTCTACATCATAATGAATATAGTAATATAAATTTTGTCTGCCTTTTAAATATTACAGGGGAAGGCCAGAATTTTTTGCTTCTCAAGTGAGTGAGTGAACTCGGGTTTAACGTCCCACCAACAACGAGGTCATATGGAGACGGGACCTAGGTTTAAAGTCTCATCCGAAAGACCGGAGAAGCGGGGGATCGATCTCCTTGGCTTCTAAAAGCACCCCTCCAATATATTATCACAAAAATAACTGATCCTCTTTGAGAGTTTGAGAGGTTTAGAGTTAAAGTGGTCAAAGTACCAAAATCATAAATCCGAACTTGTAAATCATATAAACATCATATAAACATCCGACAATTCTGAAATATTTTAGATACACAGACAAGGACCCCAAATTTGAGAGGTGTGATCAGGTGCTCGTGAGCAGTAAGCATCACCTGCCTATTATAATAAACTCCCCATGTCTACGCGCTGGTCTGATTTAACACAGGCAACGAAGACAACATACAGGAAACTTGCTTTTTCTTTTAATCAGTTTGAGTTGCTTGAGATGTAAAGTCTCACGTACCGTCCGATCACGGATTCTTGAAATGGGAATCAAAGTTTTACTGAATTGATATGCATATTTAAAAAAGTCTTAAAAACAATTTTTGGGCTACAACAACCATGCCAGTGAATTGGTGACAAACTTTATTTTTGCACTGTATTTATACCAGATGGCATATACATATATATATGAAAAACTGATCTGACGAAGAGGTCTAACAAACTGCCAGGTCTGTAAGATTGATAATTTGAAACTAAATTAAGAAGCATGCGAAAGAATTTGGGTTTTAAAGTCAGAAATGTTAGTTGGCATGGACGTTGCTTTTATTGCCTGTGTTGACTGCCAGACCAGTGTGATCTATGTATCTTTGGAAAAAGTCAGTGAAAGTGAAGTCACTGAAAGTCTGGTATTTGAAAGCCTTAATTTCCATGCTTCGGCAGAGGCCATCAAATCAAAAATAAGGAACGGGTAAGTTTAGAAACAGCCACATTGTAGGGATCAACGAGTTCATGATGTCTCCCATAGCTGTCGACACAAGCTTGGCTCTGCGATAACCATGTGACAACAATTTACTGGGTAGCAGCCTCCTTCCTCTATCAACAAAGTCTTGATATTTGAAACAATATTAGAGTACAATAATCCTATTTCCCCTTTTTAAAGAAAGTACCAGAAGCGGCAAGAGCAAGACGGTAATTCTTGAGTTGGGGGTAGGGGTTGGGTGGGGAGAAGAGCAAGGGCTTCAGAAACACTAAAGCTATCCACAAAATGTATCCATTGGATACAGTTGAGCAAGATGATCAAACTTTAGCTTTTGTGTGTTAATTTACAATACAAAATTGACGGTAATCAAAATCTTCTACACATACAATATGGAAAAATAAATGGCATGTATTTAAGATTTACAGTACATGTATACTTTATCCTGCATACTGATGCAATATAGTTGACTATGGTGTTCTGTCTCAACATCTTGCATACAAGTTTTATTAGGTCCAAGATAGTATATAAGGTGGGTCTTTTTATGACATTTCTTGAACATCCCTGTGTTTAAGCAAGGTATTTCTTCTAATAAACAGCCTTGCAGTGTGGAAGTCCTAGGAAGGGCTTCTCAAGACAAAATCTAGGCAATATATAGCAAATACGGGTGGTTTAAAGCCCATGGTGGTGGAACTGGGTCATTTATTAATATAGATAACATAAGGGGGTGTTTATTAGAGAGGGGGCATTTATTACAAGAAATATAGTATGTAAAGCATAACAGTTATTTAAGTATGGTATGAATCTACACATTTCTGACGATAAAAAATCATTCTGTTGTCATTATTATTATGAACTGACATAGTATTTGAGTATTAAGTGTAAGATAAGACAGTTTTGCATTTTCTGTCATTGAACATATTTTCACTGAATTTAAAGCAACACTGCAATAACTCAGATCAAGTGAGTTACAACAGTATTGCACTGAATCTAAAGTGAATGAAACACTTAAGAGTCACTGCAACACTGTCGTAACTTAAGTTACGACAGTGTTGCGTTGAAATCTTTAAACCTAAATCGTGATATACAGTGGGAAAACTGTCGTAAGTCAAATAATTACAAATATCTTCTTTTATAATAAATGTATCTTTAAACTGGCAAAAGTCAGCTAAACCAACTGTTTTTTGGCAGTTATCAAACATTATGTTGAAAAAAATGGTATAAGGGTTTTAAAGAATAAAAGTTTTTTCTTGTTCCTGAAAAGTTTCTTGAAAACAAGATACGACAGTGTTGCGCTGAACCCTCGAATAGCTCTTCCTGTACATTCGTTCAGGTGAGCTAGAAAGAAGATATAGGGAAAGGAACAATATCAAGTTTTGAATACCCTTGAGCAGTTGTTTTGGATGATGGCATTTGCCATGCCAAAGCCTAAAAGCAGACGTCAAAATTTACGTCTGCAAAAATTTCAAAATATGTTTCAGCCAAGCCATATCATATTGAAAATTCAAAAACTAGAGGGCAAACAGTTTAGATCTAGATGAGGTGGCTCATGAGCCACCTCATCCGGATATGCACCTCATCAGGATATGCACTGTTTGCAAAATCTGCTAATTTTGTCACTGGCCCTTAAAGAGCTAAGCTAGTTTTGAGAGATAACAATATATCTGTTGGGTCAAAGAAGAAACTGATGTGTGCTCCCTTTACATATCCATATTATTGTATTGTGGCCTGTAAAAAGCACAACTAGATATCAGAGTTAGAGAAATGAATTCAGATTTTTGAGATGAGATGCTTCTGAAGGTTACTGACATCTCCTACAAGGTTTAAGTAACAATTAGGATGTTTGCAGACATCAGAGAACATGACCTACTTTTCTGACCATGGTCAAGGAACAAATACTAAGGTGGTCTGGCCACATCTCAAAGTCTTCAGGCTTAGCAAAGATGGTCATGGAGGGCACAGTGAAAAGAAAAAGAAGAGGCAGACAGAAGAAGAGATAGGAGGACAATATTAGGGAATGGACAGTGCAACTATATATGAGCCACAGCACAACAAAGCCAACAAAGTGGCATAAGTGCCCAGAGAGACTTAGATATCAGCCTGGGCAGCCATCCTGTCTGACTGGAGTCTTCGCTGTCAACATGGAGCTAGCTTAGACCCTTAGCTACCCTTTAAGCTCAAAGTAAAGACTCTGATCAGACTCAGGCTGATCGGAGTCTTTGCTGACGTTCTTGCCACTTTGTTGGTTTTGTCATGTGGCAGCTCATATAGGGCAGCTGAAAGTAGAAACAGGTTGAAAGACATTGCAAAGTCATTTGTGATGCCTATATAGACTTGTACTACTGGGTTACAGATCTGAATTCTCCCAAGGGTATCATTTTTTTTTCGGTATTATAAGTTCAAATGGAGCTCATCAATCTTTCCAATTTACAAGAACAAAGTTTCCACCAATGTCCTTAGTCCTTAAATGCTAACCCAACCCAGTTGTTCATTTTCAACTGTTAAAATAATAATTCAATGCTTCATAAATTTTTATGCTGAAACAGATTGATGAAATGTCAAAAATCATACAGTTTCCATGATTACTCATAATGATGTAGTTTTTGTACAACCAACAATTTAATACTTTCAATCTGTCAAGCAGCAAAATAGAATGTGTTTCTTTTTTATTGGTTTTCCCATTACATTTATTAAAGATTTTATCTGCGAGGTTTTAATATTAAACTATATCACATGATCAACGTAATTACTCCCCCTTCCCAAATAAATGCAATGATGAAGCCGAGCATGTCGGATTAGTTTGCGTTAGTAAGCTGAAATTGGAGTTTGGAATCAAGTTGTCGCCTACCCTATTAAGGTTGGGTTCCAAATCTAGAGTGGTATCAAAAACCCTTGGTTTCGTAGTCATTTAGATGAAACTGATGTTTCTGCCTATTAAGTCATCCCGTACTGGCAAAAAACAAAAGAGGCAGAGTGTTACAAGCCAGTATTAACTAGAATTACATGTACATCAAGACTAAAATACAAAGACATATAGAACAGCACCTGGGAGGAACGAATCATGACTCACAATTTTTCGACAATTTTTTGCCTAATATTGTTTGGTATGGGATAGTATTTAATTATAAATACCTATGATACACCTTTTGTGTGGCCAACTGATACACATGACAGACCCACTTGAGGAGCCAGTTCCTTCCTTTAAGGTCTGATCCCCATGGAACACAGGGTATAATCGATTACGCTAATTTTCGCTTCCTGCAGAGACTGTACATCATATTTGGCTTCCGCCGAGACTGTCCCCGAACTCTTGCTTCCTGCCGAGACTTCTGTACATGATAAATGGCTTCCTGCAGAGACTGTCCGCGTCATTCTGCTTCCTGCCGAGAGCCTCGGCAGGAAGCAGAACCATGCGGACAGTCTCAGCAGGAAGCAATTTTTCGAGGACAGTAGTCTCGGCAGGAAGCAAGAGTTCGCGGACAGTCTCAGCGGAAGCCAAATATGATGTACAGTCTCTGCAGGAAGCGAAAATTGGCGGAATCGATTATACCCTGTGTGGAAGGGAGGAAAGATGAAAATGGCAGAGGTGCTTCCTCTGAGACTGCACACATTGTGGATATCCATAAATCAAATCCTGGATATCCAAAAATCAAAATGAACACTGGATATTCAAAGATAATTTAAGATATTAACTAATATTTTGTGGTATCACCTAATAAAATATTGAACATCCAAAAGTGAATTATGAATAATCTAAAATGAATTTTCGGAAAAATAAAGTAAAAGGTGCACCCCATATTGTAGATACCGGTATGTACTTATAAATTAGTAGGCATGGCAGAGGTCTTTCACAACAGATTTCCTTAACATAATGGGCTAAAATTTATATGCTCCTGTTGACAACAGAGTGGTGATTTTTCACACCCAACTATGTATCAGAATTATTGAAATCAATATGTAAAACAAACTTTGAAACATGACCAAAGTTTGAATATCTTATCCCCAACAAAGAGTTTTATTGACAGAAATATCAATTTTGAAGAGCTAGCCTGTCAAAAAAGATAGTGTACCAGTCTAACTGACTGGCTTTTTCAGACATTTTGATTCATCCAAAAAGTAAATAATTGGGCAATTATTGGCCTGTCAAACTGTAAAATAGCTGAGGGACTGACCAGAGAATGGACAAGAATGGTGACCAGTTTAGCTTGTACAGCCAAGCCCTTTTGAAATACAAAACTTATAATTCATTAAATTATGATTTTCAAAATATCAAACATCAGACAGTTCAATTCGACAAGGTCACAGATTTTGCATATGTTTTGACCTCAACCGACCATCTTAAACTGCTAGATTAATAAATAGCTGGATGCTATGCATATAAATCAATGAACTGCCCAAAAGTAATTCAAGAAATCTAAAAATAAAGAGCCAATGGATGCTCCCAGATACCAATGGATGCTCCCTGGAAGTGTCTGGTATCTGTGTATACTCACCGCAGTTTGAAGAATGCAAAAGAATATCAGCCCAAATTCAATAAAAATTTAATCCTGTTTCATTGTACCGGTATATGAATGCTGATATAATACTGGAGATGACACCAACAGAACAGGAAGTGTAAATTAGGGATTTGTTCCAAATACACAATCCTCTATCGGTGTTAAAATTATTTGATTTCCTTCATTATGTTCAGAGTTATGCAGTGAGCACACCGGGTAGGCGGCATTCGAAAACGCTTGTGCAATCGACGAATGCAGATCAAAAACCGTTAGAAACAGTGTTTCCGATTGCAAATTGGTGACAATTTGCAATCGAAAATGCTGTTTCTAACGATTTTTGATCCGCGTTAATCGACTGTTAAGAGTGTTTTCGATTGCCACCTCCCCGGTGTGGTAAAGATGGATGTAGACTTTTGTTATCATTTTAGAAGGGAAAAACCATCTTATAACCAAAGAAATAGGTAGTTCAGATCAAAGATCCAGACTTGAACAGGAGCACAAAAGGTAATGCTAATGTGGGTTCAACCTTGGACAGTGAAGCCATCCCAGGAGGCACATGACATTGAAATGACGTTGTACTGACGTTGATGCAACGTAATGACGTTGCATCGACGTTAGTACGACGTCATTTTGACGTTATGTGCCCGCTGGGCATTGCTTCACTTCATCTTTGCACTCATCTTTGCCTTCACAAAGGCACACCAAAAAAACATGAAATCTGAAATTAAAATTTCCAGTCTTCATAAGCCTTTCAGCTTTAAAGATTATAAAATAGTTTAAGGCATAAACACTTAATTAATCAGAGAATGAAGCAGTTTTCTTGGGAGAAATCAATATAACAATCATTACTCTGGTATTGAAGATCATATCTTCGTGAAAAACAGCAGATATTTTCTTAATTATTCATTTAACCTACTGATATGATAGTCAGATGATGCGTCAGACAGGTTTGGGTAAAAAAAAAAACACCTATCTATGGTGTGCACTGCCAGACATGAACTGTCAGAAGATAATAAGCAAACCTAATGGGAGATATAATTTGGTGACAGTCAAACAGATGTTATAAAAAGTTTTGTTACAGTGAAAAGCCTGATTCTAGAACTCTAATAACGTATTATGGATGAAGATACTTTTGATATAAATAACATAAACCTTGAAAAACCAAAAGTAGACGACAAAAAAGCAAACAACTAAATTAACATCTGCAGAATTTTAAGCAATGTTACGCCCAAGTTACAGCCAAAGAGTAGAAGGCAAACAGTATAAATCTAGACTGAGGTGGCTCTGTGCTGTTTGCAAATTTATGTTTTCATTTTGGTGCTTTTGGGTTAACAAAGAAACAAAATGTCCGTTCTCTAAATCTTTTAAAGATTTCACATACGGTAGCTGAATTGTGAAAGGGTTTTTTGAAGCAGAATAATTGATGTTGTCCTAGTTGTGATGTAATGACTTCTTGATCCTTGACCAGGACTTGGTCCTTGATGGCAATTGTACTTTTGTAGGTGAATTTTAACATTTTTGTTGTGTACCTTTTGTGTTTCAAGGTTCATTAATATCAAAAGTATCTTCATCATATACTGCACAATGTATCCACATTCTATTATAAAGCAGAAACCAAAGAATTACAGAAGAATCTGTCACATCATGCAAGATAATTCAACTGATCACTTAGTTTTGATTTATTGTATAATATGAATGTAACCATGGTAACTAATGAGTAGAATTAATGGAGGAAGCCTAAAAAAGTAGCAGGCTTTTAGAACTGTTTACACTTGTTGATTCAGTTAAAGGAAATTTTAAAAATATAGAAGAGTTTACAGAGATCTGCAGAGGCATGAACTGAAACATTGATAAACTGTCTCCTGGGAGTCCTTAGCTAATGATTTTTTATTCAGAGCTATAGCTAAATTCTAAAATTCTCAACAAAATATCCCTTTTAATTAGGGAGATATGGAGTTTCCTAATATGGTCAGTTCACAGAAAATTGCAATATTTCCATGCAGGTCAATGTGATTCTGAGTTTGATGATATCTACTTCAAAAACTCATAAGATGCAAGACCCCTAATACTCACATCAAAGCAAATGCTACAAAAATATATATATTTTTTTTTTTTTTTTTTTTTGTATAAACAGTCAATTTAGGACTATATACAATAACAGTACTAGAATATTCAACTTTAATACCATCAAGATAAAAACTCTGGATTTCTTTAATAAAGTTTCACAGATTTTCATGCACCCTTATATTGTATGGCTGATATATCTGTTTCAAATTCCTCATTTTGTGGACAACTCAGATTCTGCTGAATTTTCAAACCTATACCTTATTTACTTCAAAAGCTAACGTAAATAAATTATTGAATAAATAAATAGAAAGAGTCCTCTAAATAGTTAACAATAACTGAATAAATGAATACAAGAAAGAGCCCTAGAAATAGTTAACAATGAATAAAAAATACAAGAAAGAGTCCTGCAAATAGTAACAATAACTGAATAAATAAATGTGAGAAAGAATCCTCCAAAAAGTTACCAATAACTGAATAAATAAATACGAGAAAGAGTCCTCAAAATAGTAACCAATGACCAATAAATAAATATGAGAAAGAATCCTCCAAATAGTTACCAGTAACTGAATAAATAAATACGAGAAAGAATCCTCCAAATAGTTACCAGTAACTGAAACCAGAGGACCAATGGTCCTGTAGCTCACCTGACACCTTCTGTCAACAGACACAATTTGTCATTTTGCTCATTTGTTACAAATTTGAAACCAGTAACTTTAAAGGTGTGCATATTTTAATTTTAAAATCTCAGTGACCTTGAGCAAAGTTCAAAAAATGACCTTATGTCTTCATGTATTCATTTAGTTAACCATATTTTCCAATTATTATATCTACGCTTAAAAAACT
Organism: Ctena decussata; assembly: GCA_963989385.1. Taxonomy (NCBI): domain Eukaryota; kingdom Metazoa; phylum Mollusca; class Bivalvia; order Lucinida; family Lucinidae; genus Ctena; species Ctena decussata. Next base: position 86,391,171 of record OZ022506.1, read on the forward strand.
TCCATGAAATCAACTGTTTAAGCATTTACCCATATAAAAGCAAAACATACCAAAGTTGACCTTGCCATATATTAGGTCAAGGCCAATGCACCATCATGATTGTACAAACTATGATGGGCCCCAGTTCTCAATGCTACATACCATGCCACGAGGTCAATGTGCCTTTGATTCAGGATAAGAAGATTTTTGAAGGAGTTTAACCATATATGGGCATGGTGTCCATCTTGGTCATGAGACCATGACCAGCTCAACAAATTATGATTCTTTAGACGCACTAAAGCTCTGTATGAAACAGCCCAATGGCTTCAGAGAAGATGTTTGAAAATGTTGACAGGCAACAGAATCACAGTGACCTTGAACAAAGAATGACCTTGACCTTAAACAACATAATATCTTCATAGGCTCACTTAGTTAACCATAAATACCAAATATCATCTTGAATGGTTTCTGAGAAAGCCACTGTTTAAGCATTTTCTAATGCATCAAAATTGACCTTGCCATAAATTAGGTCACACTCAATGCACAGTCCTGATTTGTATAAATTATGATGGGCCCAAGTTCCAAATGCTACATACCAAGTTTCAAGGTCATAGGCCTTTTGATTCTGGAGAGAATGATTTTTGAATGGGCTTTACCATATATGGACATGGCCATCTTGGTTATGTGACCCAGATCCTGGGAACCAACTTTCGTTCCCCCATCCCACTAAGACTCCATATGAAATTTGGCTTCAATCTGCGAAGTGGTTTCAGAGGAGAAGATGTTTGAAAATCTTGACGACAGATGGTCGGACCGAATAACCTTGACCATTAGTGACATATCTTCATTTGTTCATTTAGTTGACCATGTATACCAAGTATTGTACCTTAGACTTAAATAGTTTCTGAGAAACCCACTGTTTAAGCGTTTTCCCATATAAAAGCCTAACGTAATAAAGTTGTCAATGTCATAAATTAGATCTAGGTCATCACAAGGTCATCATTTGTATAAACTATGATGAGCTTGCATGCCCAATGCTACATACCAAGTTTCAAGGTCATAGGCCTTTTGGTTCTGGAGAAGAAGATTTTTGAAGGGTTTTCACCATATATGGGCATGGCGGCCATCTTGGTCATGTGACCCAGACACCGCGTATAAACTTTCATTCCCCCATCCCACTGAGACTCCATATGAAATTTGGCTTCAATCGGCCCAGTGGTCTCTCTGAGGAGAAGATGTTTGAAAATCTTGACGACGGACGGGCTGACAGGATGACCTTGACCTTTAGTGACATAATATCTCTATTTGTTCATTTAGTTGACCAGAAATACCAAGGTCACAGGCCTTTTGGTTCTGGAGAAGAAGATTTTTGAAGGGTTTTTACCATATATGGGGCCGGGCCGGGTAGCGCAATCGGTAGGGCACCTGACTCGTAAGTCAGAGGTCCTGGGTTCGAATCCCGGTCTGGCCACATACTTTCGTTTCTCCTTCCGCTGATTCAAGAAGGGCAGTTGTCAGTTATTGGCGAAAGTATGTGCACTTAGTACTGGTTAACCGCTTAGGAGGTCTAAGCCTGCCCAGGAATAGTGTGGTTAGGTTAACTGATCGTCCCGACCTGACCTTAGCTGTTTACCGTGGACGTTAAGCATCAAATCAACCAACCAACCAACCAACCATATATGGGCATGGTGGCCATCTTGGTCATGTGACCCAGACCCCGCATATAAACTTATGTTCCCCCATCCCACTGAGACTCTATATGAAATTTGGCTTCAATCGGCCCAGTGGTTTCAGAGAAGAAGATGTTTGAAAATCTTGATGACGGATGGTCGGACCGTATGACCTTGACCTTTAGTGACATGATATCTTCATTTGTTCATTTAGTTGACCATGTATACCAAGTATTGTACCTTACACTTAAATAGTTTCTGAGACATCCGCTGTTTAAGCATTTTCCCATAAAAAAGCCTAAGGTACCGAAGTTGACTGCGTCATAAATTATGTCAAGGTCATTGCAAGGTCATCATTTGCACAAACTATGATGGGCCCGCATGCCCAATGCCACATACCAAGTTTCAAGGTCATAGGCCTTTTGGTTCTGGAGAAGAAGATTTTTGAAGGGTTTTTACCATATATGGGCATGGCGGCCATCTTGGTCATGTGACCCAAACCCCGCATACAAACTTACGTTCACCTATCCCACTGAGACTCCATATGAAATTTGGCTATAATCGGCCCAGTGGTTTCAGAGGAGAAGATGTTTGAAAATCTTGACGACGGATGGATGGACCGAATGACCTTGACCTTTAGTGAGATAATATCTTCATTTGTTCATTTAGTTGACCATGTATACCAAGCATTGTACCTTAGACTTAAATAGTTTCTGAGAAATCTGCAGTTTAAGCATTTTCCCATATAAAAGCCTAACATACCAAAGTTGACCATGTCAAAAAAAAATCAAGGTCATCGCAAGGTCATCATTTGTACAAACTATGATGGGCTTGCATGCCCAATGCTACATACCAAGTTTCAAGGTCACAGGCCTTTTGGTTCTGGAGAAGAAGATTTTTGAAGGGTTTTTACCATATATGGGCGTGGTGGCCATCTTGGTCATGTGACCCAGATACCCCGAACAAACTTTCGTTCCCCCAACACATGGAGGCTCCACATAAAATTTGGCTTTGATTGGCCCAGCGGTTTCGGAGAAGAAGACCTTTTAAAATGGTGGACGGACGGACGAGAGAAGATGGACGGACTACGGAGGCCTGCCTATACTATAAGCTCACCTATGAGCCTTCGGCTCAGGTGAGCTAAAAATAAATACGAGAAAGAATCCTCAAATAGTTACCAATAACTGAATAAATAAATACGAGAAAGAATCCTCCAAATAGTTACCAATAACTGAATAAATAAATACGAGAAAGAGTCCTATTTAAAAATGATAAAGAATCCTCAAATAGTTAGCAATTACTGAATAAATAAATACGAGAAAGAATCCTCCAAATAGTTACCAATAACTGAATAAATAAATACGAGAAAGAGTCCTATTTAAAAATGATAAAGAATCCTCAAATAGTTAGCAATTACTGAATAAATAAATACGGGAAAGAGTCCTATTTAAAAATGATAAAGAATCCTCAAATAGTTACCAATAACTGAATAAATAAATGTGAGAAAGAATCCTCCAAATAGTAACCAATAACTGAATAAATAAATATGAGAAAAAATCCTCCGAATAGTTAGCAATAACTGAATAAATAAATAGGAGAAAGAATCCTCCAAATAGTAACCAATAACTGAACAAATAAATGTGAGAAAGAATCCTCCAAACAGTAACCAATAACTGAATAAATAAATATGAGAAAGAATTCTCCAAATAGTTACCGATAACTGAATAAATAAATGTGAGAAAGAATCCTCCAAATAGTTACCAATAACTGAATAAATAAATAGGAGAAATAATCCTCCAAATAGTTACCAATAACTGAATAAATAAATATGAGAAAGAGTCCTTCAAATAGTTACCAATAACTGAATAAATAAATATGAGAAAGAATCCTCCAAATACTTACCAATAACTGAATAAATAAATAGGAGAAAGAATCCTCCAAATAGTTACCAATAACTGAATAAATAAATACGAGTCCTCCAAATTGTTACCAATAACTGAATAAATAAATAGGAGAAAGAATCCTCCAAATAGTTACCAATAACTGAATAAATAAATAGGAGAAAGAGTCCTCCAAATAGTTATCCTCCAAATAGTTACCAATAACTGAATAAATAAATAGGAGAAAGAGTCCTCCAAATAGTTACCAATAACTGAATAAATAAATATGAGAAAGAATCCTCCAAATAGTTGCCAATAACTGAATAAATAAATAGGAGAAAGAATCCTCCAAATAGTAACCAATAGTGAATAGATAAATGTGACAAAGAGTCCCCCAAATCATTTACAAATCTTACACTGCTCATTTGAGCTAACTGTGTAACTAACACTGAAACTGTTTATAACAAAACTTTATTTATTTATTTATTCACTTATTCATTTTAATAGAAAACTGGCATACTAAACCTTTCTGGTTACTCTACAATGGGCAAGGCTGATCCAATGTTAAGGCAAGGTTCATAACATCTGGACAACATTGGGTAAATGTATTACCAAAGTTGGGGGTTCAAGGGGCACCAAAATGTAAACTATACATACCTTGAAGGAATTCAGTTGTAAGTCTTACGTTTTTTTCTTTTTCTTTTTCTTTTATGCTCTTCAGTTTGTTCACTTAAAATTCTTTTAAATCCTTGAAATTGTTCACTCTTAATGGAAAATTGTTTCTATGCTCTCTTTCCAGCTTCCTTATACTAACTAATCCCTGTGTATGTGTACCGGTATGTTGTAATCGGTTAAAAATCACTTTTACTTCTTTCCAACAAAAACTCTTTTCTATACCGCCTCTTTACAATACTTTAAATTAGACTCAACAGTCAACCCTAATGCTATTCATAAAAGTCAAGCGAGCAAAATGACTGCCGATTACTTAAATGTTCAACTTCCCATTTCATGGGAAGACCGAAGACATAATGATGATAATGTTTTATGCGTTGTAACCAAGCGCAACATTAATTCATAGTCCCGTAGGTACTGGTACCCTAAATATTCAGGCAGATATGCTATGCAAACAGAGTAGACATAGATCTGACTGCTCCTAAGGAGCAGTCTGATCAAGGTCTGCACTGTGTGCCATTCCAGCAGCAATTTTTTTCACAAATTGCCGCAAAGAAAAATCATCTTCATCAATTTTTAGGACAGTTAAAGTAACTGCTCAAGTGACGTGACGTTGCCTCACTATTTAGGTAATTGCAGTAATTCACTGTATTAATGGGTTCTCAGCGTGCAGAGTTGCTTCATTATGTATGTTTACGCTGCGCAGCTGTGAGATGCATGTTGTCGGGTTTCTTACTTTGAAAGACGAGACGGTTAACTGCAAGAAATCGGCACAAGCTGACAAATATTTAATATCTTTTCAATTGGTTTAATTACAACTTTCTTTAACACTGTCTTGAAAACTACAAAAGATAATGCATAAAGAAAATAAAAAGTTTTTCTGGCTTACCGGTATTTCAAAGAGATACTAGAAAGAAGAAATGAAAGATATCAAAGCTACAGTACAGATATTTTGTAGTGGTTGAGTTTTGCTGAGACAGAGCAAAGTTTTAAATGCAAAAGACTGTCAACATGTGCTAGACGGAAACAGGACAATCACAGGTTACAGCAGGTGAGCTATACCAAACAATTTAAGACTGACAATATGATCAAGAGTGGCATGTTATCAAAGGAAAATAACTTCTATCTGATTAAAGAACAACACCATCAACAGCTGTAAAGCTGTTTTATCAGTAGATAACACCATGAAGAGTGGCAAAGTAATGTTATCTGTAAATAATACCTTCAAGAGTGGCAAAGCTGTGTTACCAAAAGAAAAGACCATCAAGAGAGGTAAAGTTATGTAATCAGTAGATAGTACCATCAAGAAAGACAAAGCTGTGTTGTCAGTATATAATGCCATCAAGAGTGGTAAAGCTGTTTATCAGTAGATAATACCATCAAGAGTGGCAAAGCTGTTATTAGTAGACTATACTAGCAAGAGTGGCAAGAGCAGATAACCATCAAGCATGGCAGATGCTGTGTTATTGGTGACAGTACCACCAAGAACTGCAACACCATCTTGCCACTGGACAACATCATCAACAGTGGCAAAGCTGTTATCAATGGACCATACCAACAAGAATGGCAAAGCTATGTTATCAGTTGACAATACCATCAAAATTTGCAACTCACTTGATTAAGGCAATAACATCAAGAATGACAAAGTTGTCTAACCATAGACAATACAATCAAGAGTGACAATGTTTTCTCCCACCTTTGCCTATATAAGATAGGCTCTCAGCTCATATAAGAAATTTCTATCTTATACCTGGCAACATGTTCTTATATTAGCAACCAGACTTTTTCGTTTTTTGACTAATATTTTAATTTTAAATGAACAAAATGGACACGCAAGCATGTCGGATGACGTTTGATAGCAGATCATGGGTTTGTGACGTCACTCAATTTTAATGACGTCACTAAAACCGATTAAAAACGTCGCTAGCTCAATTGACGCGCGTGACGTTAGAGGCTAAGTTGCATTTTGTTTTCGCCCTCTGGAAGATAAAATAGTCCACATATCGTGTTTTCCGTCTAATTTTGAGGTGCAAACTGTGTTTACACCCATTTTAGGACCCGATAAACACACTGGGCTGCTCAAAATTTACTTCAGATCATTGGTTAAAAAGTTAGAATTTTCCTGTTCTGAAGTCTAATTCAACTTGAGGTTTAAAATCCGCTAACAGTGGGAGAAAAATAATCCATCATGAGCCAGCCTCGTCCCTGGTTGAAATTCCGACCCCTCGGGTGAGATTTCCCTATCCTACATGGACACTCATGATGGATTGTTATAATCTTATCTGAGTAAACAATACCATCAAGAGTGGAAAAGATTTTTTTCTGTGGACAATTGCATCAAAAGTGGCAAAGAGTGGCAAAGAGTACCTTATCAGTAGACACTAGCATCAGCAGTGATACAAAAAAAGCTTCAAGATTTGTGGAGCTATCATATCAAAGAACAATACCACTGAGAGTTGCAAAATGTTTTATTAGTGGACATTGTGGCAAAGCTATGTTATCAGTAGACATTACATTCAAGACAGCAATTTAGCTATATTATCTATAGACAATACCATCAAGAGTGGTGAAGGTAATTTCTTTTTTCAGTTGACAACACTGGCAAAACAGTCTTTTCAGTACAAGAACATATGAGCTGCAACTTGAGAAACCTAACAAAAAGGCTGAGAACCCAGCACAGACTCAGATCAGCCTGGGCATCCACCCAGTCTGATCAGGGTCTTCGCTGTCCCCATGGAGGTAGTTTAGACCCTTAGCTACCCTTTAATTGCTAAGTGAAGAGTTTGTTCGGACTTGGCAGATGCCCAGGCTGATCTGAGTGTGCGCTGGGCGCACAACCACTTTGTTTTCTCGTGTCGCGGCTCATATATATTGACAAAGCTATGTTATCTATGGACCACTACACCAAGTGAAGCAAAACTATTTTATAAATAGACAGTACCATAAAGTGTGGCAAAACATATTATCAATCAACAATTACATCAAGAGTGGCAAAGCCATTTTCTCCATGGACAATAACATTACAAGTTGCAGACCTACCTTATCAAATTTGACAATACCATCATGATTGGCAAAACTATGTCATCTGAGAACAATGCCATCAATGCGGAACTATATTACAGTGGTCAGTACCATCATGACCGGCACAGCTGTGTTATAAGTGGACAATGCCATTAAGAGTGGCAGAGCTATATTACAGTGGTCAATACCTTCATGACTGGCAAAGCTGTGTTATAAGTTGACAATGCCATCAAGAGTGGCAGATCTATATTACAGTGGACAGTACTATCATGACTGGCATAGCTGTGTTATAAAGTGACAATGCCATCAAGAGTGGCGGAACTATATTACAGTGGTCAATACCATCATGACTGGCATAGCTGTGTTATAAGTGGACAATGCCATCAAGAGTGGCAGAGCTATATTACAGTGGACAGTACCATAATGACTGGCATAGCTGTGTTATAAGTTGACAATGCCATCAAGAGTGGCAGAGCTATATTACAGTGGACAGTACTATCATGACCGGCATAGCTGTATTATAAGTTGACAACGCCATCAAGAGTGGCAGAACTATATTACAGTGGTCAATACCATCATGACTGGCATAGCTGTGTTATAAGTTGACAATGCCATCAAGAGTGGCAGAGCTATATTACAGTGGTCAATACCTTCATTACTGGCAAAGCTGTGTTATAAGTGGACAATGCCATCAAGAGTGGCAGAGCTACTTTAAAACACTTATATTTGGTGGCAGCAAAATTTGGCGGTTTTTATAAATGGACCTTTTGGCGGATTTTTATTTTGGCGGATATGTGATCCCTGGAAAAAATAGCCTACTATAGAAATCAATCTGTCGTAGTCGTCCGGGTCGTACATTGCCATTTCTTTATGTATGCTTGTGAGTGCAGTGATTAACAGTATATCGCTATGCATTTCTTTTTATAAACAAAACTGTTTATGGTGAACAGATTTTATAATGCTTCTGATTTAATTAACTCGGCTTGGATATTAAGAAGCATGTCATTATCAAAATTCATTTCCCCTGGCGTGTTTGTTGGATATCTTCTGTAACAGTTGTATTTACAAAATATAATGGCATGTTTGATACTATGGGTGGGGTGGTGGGGTTGAACCTTATGCTCAGCCACAGGTTTTCCTTTCATGATAAAGTATTAATTGGCGGCAGTTTAATTTGGCGGTTTTCCTCTTTTCCGCCAATATCACCAAAATAAAGTGACCGCCAAATATAAATGTTTTACAGTATATTACAGTGGACAGTACCATCATGACTGGCATAGCTGTGTTATAAGTGGACAATGCCATCAAGAGTGGCAGAGCTACATTACAGTGTGCATGCCTTCATGACTGGCATAGCTGTGTTATAAGTGGACAATGCCATCAAGAGTGGCAGAGCTACATTACAGCGGTCAATACCATCATGACCTGCATAGCTGTGTTATAAGTGGACAATGCCATCAAGAGTGGCGGAACTACATTACAGTGGTCAATACCATCATGACTGGCATAGCTGTGTTATAAGTGGACAATGCCTACAAGAGTGGCGGAACTATATTACAGTGGACAGTGCCATCATGACTGGCATAGCTGTGTTATAAGTGGACAATGCCATCTAGAGTGGCGGAACTATATTACAGTGGTCAATACCATCATGACTGGCATAGCTGTGTTATAAGTGGACAATGCCATCAAGAGTGGCAGAGCTATATAACAGTGGACAGTACCATAATGACTGGCATAGCTGTGTTATAAGTGGACAATGCCATCAAGAGGGGCGGAACTACATTACAGTGGTCAATACCATCATAACTGGCATAGCTGTGTTATAAGTGGACAATGCCATTAAGAGTGGCAGAACTACACTACAGTGGTCAATACCATCATGACTGGCATAGCTGTGTTATAAGTGGACAATGCCATCAAGAGTGGCAGAACTATATTACAGAGGTCAATACCATCATGATTGGCATAGCTGTGTTATAAGCGGACAATGGCATCAAGATTAGCTGTGTTATCAGTGGACAAACCCACCAGGAGCTGCAACATCATCATATCACTGGACAATACCATCAAGACTGGCAAAGGTATCAAATTAAAGACAATGCCATTAAGATAAACAAAGCTGTCATCAGTGGACAATACCATCAAGAGTTTCCACATTATTTTATCACTGGACAATATCATCAACAGATGTCTAGAAGTTTAAAACATGAACACATCAATGGACAAACACAGCACCCTTACAGACATTGTAATTTCATATATTTTGTAGCAACTTCTTTAGGATTGCAGACATGGTGTAGTTTTTTTACTAGATGTCTCCAGTCCTGAATGGTAATTAGAAGAGACTTTTCACATCAACAAAATTAATCACAGGACAGTACAGCAATACAAAGTCACTTTCTCTAATGGTGACAAAAGCAACTAACCGACAAAAGATGAAACATTTGGTTCCGCCCAGCAGACATTACGCACCCTCTCATCACAGCGTCCCCTATTGCAAGGTCAGCGGGGATCCTTTGACACTCAAGGGCACGTTATGACATAATTGTATCATACATTGTGGTTAAGCCAATTTGCTCAATGATCGTGAAAAAAGTCAGTGTCAGTGCCCGAGGCTTGGATTCTTTGACCATTACAGAGTAAGAGGACTGGCCGTTTAACTATTATCTCACCAGAAGGCCTATAATTTAGTCAAGAATTAAAGGATTTGACAAACCAGTCATGGTCAAAAACACAATATTAGGACAAGTCCAGCAGGTTTATAGCTCTCAAGGTGAATGGCGACATGTCCAGGGGAAGTAATTCTCACCAAGAAGCATTTATCTCCCATGTCAATTGAGGTAAAAAAAGTAAAGGTTTCCCCATAGCCTAATAGCCGTAGGGGCAGTGGGGGTTAGAGACCCACTGTATCCTGGGCACAGCTAATGAAAGGCGGAGCCCATCCCTCTCCTTTCGCTGCCTTATCCTTCCCTGATTCGAAAAAGGTACCCATTTACTGCTGGGTTGACAGAGAGAGTTTTCCAGTCATCGCATGGCGACAGTGAGCCGCGAACTCACAACCTTACGGTGACTTCCTGCACAATAGCCAAGCCACTCTAACCACTTGACTACGGCGCCTCTCCATGTCAATTGAGGGACTTCTCTTAAAGGAAAGAATTTGCTCCCTTGAAGAGCAAATTCTTTTCTTTAGGAGAAGCTCCCACTTGGGAGGGTTTCGTTTCCCAGGGAGGTTACAGTAAGTCAGGACGTTATGTCCCTTTGTAAAATGGCAACAAAAAACTCTATACTCCTGACACTTCTGTTTCTGCAACTTATGCATATTAAAATTGTTGCATAAATGAGGGCGCTAGAGAGATGACAAAAACTTTCTAAAAGTAGCAACCCTGACCTTGACTTTGGCCCTAGAATGTTGACATATGCAAACTTATCCTAGATAGACTGATTGCAGGAGTGTCTGGCTATCTTTGCTGCTAATAGTTGACACTTTCCACTTGGGTCTTTGCATATTTCTTGGGAAACTTGGAAAATTTTCGTTCAAATGTACAGAGCAGATATTCTTTCAAGCTTTTTCCACCATCTGTGTTCAGATTTGGTGACTACCCATGTGCCAAAATGAGGTCATATCAAGCTATTGTTTACCTCTTTCAAGAATGGTTTCAAACACTCCATACTGACACGGAGTGTACAAATTTGAAATAAAATTTCCTTTTAAAAGGAAGGCTTGCACAGCTAAGACAGTGAAATTTTCATGAGTTGTTATTGAAGTGAACCCGATGGTTAGTGCACTTTCTGTTGCTAACTTTTATTTAGCTAAGTATTTAATTTCTAACTTATTGAATGGTGGCATTATCCACGGATGTAAGGTAAAAACAAGTGTAGAATTTATTTGAAAAAAAAAATTGAAGAAATATTTAAACACACACACACACACACACACACACACACACACACACACACACACACACAACAAAAAACAACAACAACAATTTTCCAACGTTTTTGGCGGCCGTTTTAGGCATGTCTCAAGGAAAATAACTATATGGACCTATTTCAAGTCTTTTCTTCACGGCTGTTGAGTCACATCTAGTCTGAATCAAAATTTTAGGAAAGACTGTTTCAAACCCATGTCTATGGAATCTTGGCACATCTGAACTTGGCATCGAAAGAAGACAGTAAATTTATATTTACTGAAGTTTATTTTTGGTTTAAGTGGCATCAGTGGCAGTGACTGGAACAAAATTTTGACACTCTGTGAAGAAAATGCATGCTGCTGTTGTTTGGGACAATAACTTGCTCTACACCATTTGGGAACAACAAAGCCCAGAACCCATTGCGTTCGTATTTCCATGAACCCCCGACAAATGAAATTTTATGCTATGTTTTTACATCAATTTTGTTACTCATTCGTGAAGTTCTGACTAATTTAACGCAGGACGAAAGATAGTTATTAACCAACGTGTTTGGTAATGATGTACAGCAGCCGTCACTATAACATGACATATATCAAAGTTACGTCGACCAATCATCTATCTGAATTACCGTGACGTTGCTTACACGTAAGATTGCACGAATGTGTGTTGTTCGTGGATGTATGAACAACGTCAGGTTCATCTAAGGAAATCGCCGAAGAGTGTAAATATTTCTCTGTACATTTGTATAGCTGAAGTAAGAAGGCAACATTAGAGAGTGTTATAAAAGCAAGAAAGGGTCCACACAACCCCCAACCGCACCTACTATAATCCAAAATCCAGATCAGCCAACTCCGGCATAAGCGCAGTCTGATCAGTCTAGCATCAGCATGAAAGATGAAGAATATATATATGCCGAAAAAGACAGATCCAACGAATGCATCGGCGCTGGACAGTGTGCCGGCTGCTCTGACTAGTCAGATTATGCGATGCCCTAAGGCCTATTTTTCGCGACGCCGCTGCATGATTTTTTGGAAAAGCTAATGCTTTGCGCTAAGCTATACACAAGTTTTGGTTTATTTCTTAGGATGCAAAGCCAAATACTTTGCATTGCATTCAGAGTTTCATTTTTTATGCTATCAGTTTATAAAAAGCAAAAGAAATGTGGCCAAGTTTAAGGCACTTTTAAAAGAAAAACGTGCTTTTTAACGGAAATATTAAAAAAAAAAAAAAAAAAGTCCATGTACTATCGAAAATAGAATGTTATTTTTAGCAGATGAGGCAAATCGGATTTGGATAAAAATAGACAAAATCGGACGAGGTCTTTGTTTATGTCTGTGAAGAAAGTAATAAAGAAATGCTGTCTCAAACTGGAACGAACGTTTTGTTTGTTATGTCTGTCAAGAAAATAATGAAGAAATGCTGTCTCAAATCGGAACGAACTTTCCGATCTCTTTTGCTTAATTGCGGCCATAGAACGAATCGTTGCAGTACACACTCTCCTGGTATTTTCCGACTAAGCGTGACGTATCGTTTCTTCCGAAAATAACTCGGTTTCACTAAACCACTTGAATACTGGCTTGCGCTCGAAAGCGCAAGCCAAAAAGAAGAGACAGTTAGATAAATGGCTGCCATATTTGCCTAGTGACAGTACAAGTCATCTTGGTTTGAAGAGGGGAAAAGAAACCTACACAGACACGCACAAGAAAATGTAAATTAAAATCTAAAAGAGTTCCTTCAAGAGCAGTGAACACATTCAAATGAAGGAACATGGAACACTTTGCAGTTTCAGCTATTCAAGCCTCAAAGCCCAAATAAAAAGGTGTTGAAATATTTTTTGTAATAAACTAATATTTTTGAAATCTGAATCACAATGGTACATAATAGAAGAAATAAAGTCAAAGGAAAAAGAGGATTTTGAAACAGCGTAACTCAATTCCCTTTAGACCATAACCCATTTAAAACCTATTTAGTTAATGTCAAAATTGATTGGCTATGGTTCCGCACCATCTAACTAACCCACAAATGTCTATACCTAATGATGGTTGAAATGAAGAGGAAACGAAAATACAAATAAGTCATTCGAACAGTGCAATTTGGTCACTCCTTTTTGAGGGGTAATGATGCTGACATATGACTAAAGATTTTTGTTACTGTTTCGGTGACTCACAGGAGGGAAACTTGGTATAAAGACGTAAACCCTTAACGTGCCATAAAAGCAGACAATAAAATTTAAGTCTGCAAAATTTCAAAAAAAAATTTTTTTTCCAAGCTATAACACATTGAAAATTCAAAGATTAAAAGAAGAACAGTGTAGATCCAGATGAGGTGGCTCATAATGAGCCACCTCATCTGGATCTTCACTGTTTGCAAATTCAAAGTATTTTCGTTTTGGGTGCTTCAAGTGTTAAAGGTTGGCAGATGACCCTAGCGATAGGAATATTCAAATAATACATGACCTATTTGAAAATCATACCAATATAATACCCGCATTAGGGATATTTACCGGTCAATCAAGATAAGAAATTCCAGGATTTGAACTTCCGCGACCGCTTTTAATAATCTGAACAACAGTAATTCATTTTACAACACAACATGGGTATGGCAGATTGTATTCTAATAAAGAGATTTCTTTATCAAAAGTGGACAATACAGTAATTGTGGTTTCAGTTTTAATGAAGGGAATCAAAATACGGCCAAATATTGTTAAATAAATAATGTTAAACAAATAATGCCGGCTGCATTGAGAGAAGATACTTAATAACAAGTTGCTGCTGCTTTTACAAAATATAACTCATTTCAAATTTGACATAACTAGGAGAATCCAGACATTTTAAAGATTGTTTTTTCCTTTGTCAGTTCAAACCAGGACGTGAAGCTACTGGATGTTAGCAAACAAACGAAAGAGACAGTGAGCTAGAGAAAAGCACACATCAGTCAGACTTCCGAAAATGGAAGTGGAATATACATAAACCAAGGTCCTTAAATTTTGGAAGAGTTTTATAAGTCCACGGAAGCAAAAAGGAAGACACAGAAGTTGTCTCCCTTTGCAGAAAATGGAAAAAGGTGGTGTACAAAATACTCCTTACAAGTTTTCTCACAACATCACTCGTACCATTGAAGCAAGAACCAGTCTAACCTGTTACAAAACCGGTACTCAGGGACAAATGCAAAACGTAACATGAAGCTGGAGATCATATGGGGAAGATAAAGCCAAAAGTATAATATTCCACCATTTATGATTGTAATTTTGTTATCTGAGCCACGACAGGCAAAACCGGTCATTATGGCATATACAAACATCAAAGGCTCTAACCAGCTTGCACAAATGGTTAGAGCCTTTGATGTTAGTGTACACCATGCATAGAAGGCAAACACTTGCAAAAGAGCAAATGGAGAGATCCAGCTAGACTGCACCAATAAACAGACTTGTCTGAGTCAGGTGTTCACAAATGTGCTAACTATAGTCTTTCTGGATGCTAAAGAATCATGTAGGCAAAACAGCTGTAGCGGAGTATGATTTCTGACACCTTCTCAATCTCTACGGGAGGTGACAAATGAGTTTTTAATGGCGGTTGCATGTGACAAGTATCACCGTGACAATGCAGAAAGTCAGTCTGATATTGTATAAAGCTGCTGAGACACTCCATCATGTCTCTGGCAGTAGCTTGAACCACAAGGGCTAGTCCAATTTTACAGGATGGTATAATGGTATCTCCCACAGCCAATTCTATTTTAAGAATTGACAAGGGGAGATACTACTTTAGAACTGGCAAGGGGAGGAACTATTTTAGCATAACTGTTGTTTCATACTACCTTCAGCATTGGCAAGAACAGGCACTTTTTTTAGCTTAGAACCTTTAGAACTGGAAAAGAAAGGTGCTATTTTAGCATACTAGCTTCAGAACTGGCAAGAGTAGGTATTATTTTTAGCATACTACCTTCAGAATAGGCAAGGACAGGTACTATTTAAGCATCCATCTTTAGAATTGGCAAGTGCAGGTGCTATTTTAACATGCTAGCTTCAGTATTGGCAAGGGAAGGCACTGGTTTAGCATACTACTTTTAGAATAGGCAAGTACAGGTACTAATTAGCAAGCTATCTTTAGGACTGGCAAGGACATGTGCTATTTTAGCATACTAGCTTCAGAACTGGTAAGGGGAGATACTGTTTTACCATTCTACCTTCAGAACTAGGTAGGGGAGGTACTGTTTTAAAATGCTACCTTTAAAATTGGCAATGCAAGGTACTGTTTTAGCTTACTTCTTTTAGGACTGGCAAAGCAGGTGCTGTTTTTAGCATACCATCATTAGAATTAGCAAGGGGAGGTACTAGTTTAGCATACTATCTTTATAACTAGCAAGGAGAGGTACTATTTAAGTATACCTCCTTTTGGATCTGGGAGAGACTATTTTAACATACTATCTTTAGAATTGACAAGGGGAGGTGCTGCTTTAGCATAATTTATTACCTTCAGAATTAACAAGGGAACTGGCAAAGGGAAATACTATCTCAACACACTGCCTTTAGAATTGGCAAGGGAAGGTACCATTTTTAGCATACTTCTTTTGGAATCGACAAGGACAGGTGCTATTTTAGCATACTGCCTTTAAAACTGGCAATGAAAAGTGCTGTTTTAGCATACTACCCTTAAAACAAGGCGAGGGAAGGTTCTATTTTTAGCATACTACCCTTAGAACTGGCAAGGATAGGTACTATTTTAGCATTCTGTCCTTAGAATTGGCAAGGACAGAGATGTTAGTATAGCATTCTACATTTAGAATTGACAAAGACAAGTGCTATTTTAGCAAGTGCTACTGTAGCATTCTACATTTAGAATTGACAAAGACAAGTGCTATTTTAGCAAGTGCTACAGTAGCATTCTACATTTAGAATTGACAAAGACAAGTGCTATTTTAGCAAGTGCTACTGTAGCATTCTACATTTACAATTGACAAAGACAAGTGCTATTTTAGCAAGTGCTACTGTAGCATTCTACTTTTACAATTGACAAGGGCAAGTGTTATTTTAGCAAGTGCTACTGTAGCATTCTACATTTAGAATTGACAAAGACAAGTGCTATTTTAGCAAGTGCTACTGTAGCATTCTACATTTAGAATTGACAAAGACAAGTGCTATTTTAGCAAGTGCTACTGTAGCATTCTACATTTAGAATTGACAAAGACAAGTGCTATTTTAGCAAGTGCTACTGTAGCATTCTACATTTAGAATTGACAAAGACAAGTGCTATTTTAGCAAGTGCTACTGTAGCATTCTACATTTAGAATTGACAAAGACAAGTGCTATTTTAGCAAATGCTACTGTAGCATTCTACTTTTACAATTGACAAAGACAAGTGCTATTTTAGCAAGTGCTACTGTAGCATTCTACATTTAGTATTGACAAAGACAAGCGCTATTTTAGCAAGTGCTACTGTAGCATTCTACATTTACAATTTACAAAGACAAGTGCTATTTTAGCAAGTGCTACTGTAGCTTTCTACATTTAGAATTGACAAAGACAAGTGCTATTTTAGCAAGTGCTACTGTAGCATTCTACTTTTACAATTGACAAGGGCAAGTGCTATTTTAGCAAGTGCTACTGTAGCATTCTACCTTTACAATTGACAAAGACAAGTGCTATTTTAGCAAGTGCTACTGTAGCATTCTACATTTACAATTGACAAAGACAAGTGCTATTTTATCAAGTGCTACTGTAGCTTTCTACATTTAGAATTGACAAAGACAAGTGCTATTTTAGCAAGTGCTACTGTAGCATTCTACTTTTACAATTGACAAGGGCAAGTGCTATCTTAGCAAGTGCTACTGTAGCTTTCTACATTTAGAATTGACAAAGACAAGTGCTATTTTAGCAAGTGCTACTGTAGCATTCTACTTTTACAATTGACAAAGACAAGTGCTATTTTAGCAAGTGCTACTGTAGCATTCTACATTTACAATTGACAAAGACAAGTGCTATTTTAGCAAGTGCTACTGTAGCTTTCTACTTTTACAATTGACAAAGACAAGTGCTATTTTACCAAGTGCTACTGTAGCTTTCTACATTTAGAATTGACAAAGACAAGTGCTATTTTAGCAAGTGCTACTGTAGCATTCTACTTTTACAATTGAAAAGGGCAAGTGCTATTTTAGCAAGTGCTACGGTAGCATTCTACATTTACAATTGACAAAGACAAGTGCTATTTTAGCAAGTGCTACTGTAGCATTCTACTTTTACAATTGACAAAGACAAGTGCTATTTTAGCAAGTGCTACTGTAGCATTCTACATTTACAATTGACAAAGACAAGTGCTATTTTAGCAAGTGCTACTGTAGCTTTCTACATTTAGAATTGACAAAGACAAGTGCTATTTTAGCAAGTGCTACTGTAGCATTCTACTTTTACAATTGACAAGGGCAAGTGCTATTTTAGCATATTACCTTTAGAATTGGCATAGGGGGGTAGTATTTTAGCATACGGTAAAATTGGACTGGCCCTTTTGGCTTGACCATATTAACTACTGGCCAGCAACATGCATCATAAGCAGGTAATTCATAACATGAATCTTGTTTGCAACATGTTACACATAATTGGGCGAGCGAACTCGGGTTTAACGTCCCACCAACAACGAGGTCATATGGAGACGGGACCTTGGTTTAAAGTCTCATCCGAAAGACCGGAGAAGCGGGGGATCGATCCTGCCACCCCTGGATTGGTAGTCTGGAGTGTTATCCACTACACTACAGCCGCTCCTCACATAATTGGGAATGGGGGAAATATCCAAACTAGAAATGAGGAAGAGTAAAGAGTGTGACAGATGTGTAAAATATGCTAACCTGCCCATGAACATATATTTACCTGGTCTGGTGATCAGGAGTTTGTCTTGGCTCCTATCAGATTCTGTTTTCTCCCGTAGGGCCAGACTGACTTGCAGATCTGCAAGAGTGTAACTATTCACCATAAACAGGGAACAACACTTTTACACATTAATTTAATATGAATGAAGAAAAAATGTCCATACTTACTATAACAATGGAGATGCTACTGTAACAGGTTTGTAAAATCTCAGTTTCAGCCAACAGATTTATGTGCCATCTCCTGAAAGTAAAAAGTCAGTACAGAAATCAGTAAGCTAGTTATTAAGGTATGCTAATAAGCATAAACATCATTATAGCAGCTAACTGTGCTGTTCCCATAGCCAACCATCTGACTTAAAACACAGTGATGTCTCCTGTTTTCACTGCTAATTATAACCATCCAGCTGCCCTGTGAACTGCGACTATTTCACACAAATAAAGCAGTTTAAAGGCTGCTAATCTATTTAAAAAATCAGCTACCATAATGTTTATCAAATTATCTTTAAATAATAATTTAAAAATGGTGGTGATGGTTGTGAATGTTTTAACCCTAATTCTATTTGTGCAGATTTCTATCCTATTAACCCTTTAAGCACCAAAAAGCGGCTGACAAAATTTACATCTGCAAAGTTTAAAAAAACATGTGTGTTTTACATTCACAGTGAACTGCCATGGTCATGTCGGGATGGTCAGTTAACCTAACCACACTAGTTCTGGGCAGGCTCAGACCTCCTAAGCAGTTAACCAATAAAAAGTGCACTTACTTTCGCCAGCAACTGACAACTGTCCTTCTTGATTCAGCGGAAGTGGAAATGAAAGTAAGTGGCCGGACCGGGTATCGAACCCAAGACCTCTGGCTCTTGAGTCAGATGCTCTACCGACTGGGCTATGTGGCCAAAACTGTTTCATCCTAGATATATCATATTTCTTTTAACTTTTTATCTTCAATCTCACAAAAGCAAAGAAGCAGATTTGGGGTTATACAGCCCTTTCATCAGAACATATATTCTGTGTCAAAATATTAATTCATAAAGTGCCAAAAAAGCAGACGAAATAACTTACATATACAAAATTTTAGAAATAATTCACTGGTCAAGCTATATCATATTAAGAATTCAAGGACCAGAGGGAATTGCAGATCCAGAAGAAGTGGCTCATTATGAGCTGCCTCACCTGGATCTATGCTGTTTGCAACTTCAACTATATTTATTTTGGTGGTTTGATAATGATACGTATGGTGACAATGCAAAAATATTCAAAACCTGGTTGGGTTTTCAAAATTTGAAATTTCATTCCCTAGAGTCACTGGACTAGTTGAAAGACTTGGGGCCGTATTCATAAAATGACTTAAGTGGTTGCTATGCTGTTGCTAAGGCTGAATTTCTTTGAAGGAGATTCCCTACAACTATGAAATTTGCTCAGGAGGAACAGTCTTTGTAAGACTGTTCCTCCAGACCAAATTTCATAGTTGTAGGGAATCTCCTTTATAGATATGTAGCCTTAGCAACCGCATAGCAACGACTTAAGTGGCTTTATGAATACGGCCCCTGGTGACCAATGAGGCTTTATCAGATTTTGACAGGGTTTTGATAATGATTTATAATTCACTCTGACCATCAATAAGAGTTTTGATAATGATTTATAATTCACTCTGACCATCAATATGACAGTAAATAGATACCTGGTCGGCTGTCCCTATATTTGAATAATTTACATTGATATCCGATACATCTTATCATAAATATTTATAAAAAAAGCTCCAAAATACAGATAAGAGCCATTTTAACTTTGATTTAATACTGAACCACCAGTCATACTCAAAATTAAAAACATCATAAGTGGTTAATATCAAGCTTTAGAAAACAAATCATGGCCAGTACCGCACAAACAGCGTATCAAATTTGGTGAAGATCTGAATACGAACTCCTGATACCATACATAAAATTATCACTATAATCTGACACCGTGCAGGTCTGAAAAGGATTGAAAAAAGTGAAGTGCTATCTAGTTGCCTGTGCAAACATATTAACATTTTAGAAAATACAATCAAGATTTTTTGTGAAGATACAAGGAATACATCAAAATAATTAGCCTGTATTTTACCAACAAAGGCAGGTGAAAGTCGAACTAGACCCACTTTCGATCTGAATTATCATTAGATACGAAGTGATTTATTTTCTCCATACTAGTAAAAACAGCAGCTCATAAAAGCTCTGCTAATGAATTATTTTGTTCTGCCACATCAATGCTGGGTTTTGTCTCTCAGGAGCTAAAGAAACTTTGAGAAAATGGTTTTGTTGTAGTAAACATGTACTATATGAGCCGCGACACGACAAAACCAACAATGTGGTTGTGCACCCAGTGCAGATTCAGATCAGCCTGGGCATCTGCCCAGTCTGATCAGAGTCATCGCTGTCCGCATGAAGGTAGCTTAGACCTTTAGCTACCCTCTAATCGCTTAGCAAAGAGTCTGATCAGACTCGGTGGATGCCCAGGCTGATCTGAGTCTGCACTAGGCGCACAACCACTTTGTTGGTTTTCTGGCGTTGCGGCTCATATTTATATTGCAGCTTGAGTTGCTTGGACAAAACAAAAAAAAGAAGAAAAAGACTTTATCTTTTGGAAAACATGACTATGTTAGTATGTTAGCATTTTTCACTTTGAAAATAATGTCAAAATTTTAAAAATACAAGTCAAGTACTGTAACAAGCTTCAAATACCTTGGAGCAATTGTCTCAGATGATGGCCATGGCTCTAAAAAGGAGGTTCTCTCAAGGATTTCACAAGCCACTTCAGCTCTTACAAAGCTGAAGCCAATTTGGAGAGATAACAATTTATCTCTTGGATCAAAAGTGAAACTTATGCACTCCCTTGTCATTTCCGTAATTTCTGTGTGCCTGTGAATTGTGGACCTTGACGGCAGAGTTAGAGAAAAGAACGAAGGCCTTTGAGATGAGATGCTACCGAAGGTTACTGAACATTACGTACAAGGACCATATAACCAATGAGGAGGTTCGCAGAAAGATCTAAGCAGCCATTGGAGAATATGATGGGCTCCTGACGCTGGTCAAGAAGCAGAAACTATGGTGGTTTGGCCACATCTCAAGGTCTTCTGGTTTAGCAAAGATGATTCTACAGGGCACAGTAAAAGGAAAAAGAAGAAGAGGTAGACAGAAGAAGAGATGGGAAGACAATATTGAAGATTGGACCAGGATGGATTTTGCCAGCTCAACTAGGGCAGCTGAAAACAGCACAAGGTGGAAAGGGATTGTTTTGAAGTCATCTGTGGTGCCCCAATGACCTAGTAAGGTTATGGGATAGAATAGAATAGCCTGTATTCTATGACCCCACTCACCTATGAGGGATTCATCTTTGTGGCCAGCGGGAGGATTATCCCACTGAAATTTGAGCAATAATCAGGATTAACTCATTGCGAGTTCTAGAGTACAGAAATAAAGCTTCTCACCAGTATGTGTTATGTTTATTGTAGGGTTTGGTCCCAGTATGAGATTGTGCCCCAGTATTGGTTAACTCTTTCAGTACCAAAAAGCAGACGACAGAATTTACATCTACAAAAATTAAAAAAATGCCTTGTCCAAGACTTTTTATATTGAGAATTCAAAGACTAGAGGGCAAACAGTGTAGATCTTGATGAGGCGGCTCATTATGAGCCGCCTCATCAGGATCTACGCTGTTTGCTAATTTTGCTAATTGCGTCACTGGGGCTTAAAGAGTTAACACTGTGACTAGTGAGGAATTCACCACCAAAGAAAAATTCATATTGGAAAGAAGCTGTCGCTATTGTGTATTCGGCTAGGACAGGCCTATTCCTTTTCAAAACAATCTCAAAGAATTAGATCTGTCTGGAAAGACTGATTTAGATCTTTGGGATTGTTTTGGAAGAGAAAAACGGATTTTATAGCTGAATTGCATAAGAATGATTTATATACCACTAACCTGCCTAGCTTAATTTTGGAAGGGTAAACTCCAGTCTTATGACCAGAAAGATACAGCAATATACCATATACAAGATAATTTTCGCGGTGTTCCATTTTTCGTGGTATTTTGCGGTCAATTAGGAACCGCGAATATTAAAACCGCGAAATAATTTCCTGTTTCTTACAAAGTATATTCTGTTGACACAGTGTTCATATATTTTGCTTCCGTTTGCTTCGGTAATTGCTGGTACTTTTCACTTGAACCAGTTCTTTCATTTACCTGCGGCAGCCCTGCCGCAGGTTAATGAAAGAACTTGTTCGAGTAAAAAAGAAGTAGTTTTGCTTTTCCCGTATGTTGCTAACCGCGGAAATTAATGTTTATGTTCTTGACACTTTAACGCGAAAATTTGAACCCGCGAAAATTACCATGTATACGGTATTGTGCATTATTTTAAGCTCTACATAAGGTGGAGTTTTGAGAATAATTCTGAAACAATTTCTCTCATTTCTCAGCAAAAACATGTATTGTGACATCTCAGCAAGATGGTTCTAATGTGGACTCACATGTTTTAATGGAGGTATTAACTAGAATTTTATGGAATACGGAGTCTCGCCTGTTAGGGCATTGTCACAAAATGAGTAAACATGACAACTCAACAAAAGTCTATGCTGCCAGTGGTGCTGTTACTGTAAAGTAAGAAATAATGTCAGAAAATGTGATTTCAAGAAAAACATAAAAAAAGCTTACCAGAACCTTGATCTTGCTTTCAGGTAGAAATGTCTTCAGTTCAAACCCAAAACCACCACTCCTTCCATCCTGAATAAGTACACACAACAAAAAAAGAATTCAACAGATAAATTTTAAGGGAATAATTTTTTACAAAAAAGTTGTTCTGAATTTATGTCTTTTGCCAAACAAATTTAAATTTAAGACCTTATAAAGCTTATTGTTTTCAAATTTCATTGAAAATATGAAACTTTATCGGTAATCATTAATTAATTTTTAAAGTCTTATCTTTCATCAAAAATAGATCCTGTCTAAGCTCTTTTGTCGATAAAATATTAAATTTAAAACTTAAGATGCAGGTTACCTACTAAGATCAATCAAGGGATAAAAAGATTAATCAACATCAATAATTATTAAAATATAATGTTTTCATTGAAACAGGAAATTTTAGACTACCATATGAATCCTAATAAATGCTCCTGCTCTACTAAATGCTCCCTGCTTCTTTTCCAAAAATGTTATATAAACTTGCATAAATTCCTGTTTACGTCTCTGGATGAGGTAGCTCTTTGAAATGGGGTCTACTATTAAAGAAGAGAATTTTCTCATTCTTTTAGAGTTGACCCCACCCCTACAGAGAAGGGAGGCAAAAAAAAAGTAGAGTTGCTTCCTCTGAAAGAATACCCATTTACATTAACACTGTTTATTAGAAGTATTTTGGCAGTGCCTGATTAATTACAATTTAGGCTCTAAATACTCCCCTCCCCACCCACCCTTTCAAAAATGCAATGCCATGGGGCATTTAATAGAATTAATATGGTAAGTTGTCTGAAATATTGGGACCGGTTAGCCTATACAATATTTAGTCTTAAATTTGAACAGATTTATTTTACTGTCGGCCATTACATAGTGTCCAAAAATTAAAAACAGAATGCCAAACAGAGAAGATCCTGAAAGGAGCAGTCTGATCTGGATCTGCACTGCTGTTCCTTTGGGAGCAGTCTGACCTGGATCTGCACTGTTTGCTCAGGTAATTCTGTTCTAATATTTACGTGGTTAACAGGTAGAAGCCGTTTGGAAGTCTGTGGCAAGTTTTAAGTTTCAATTAGCTAAAGAAGAGCAATTGTGTATGGTGATGTGCACTGTTTCATTTAATTAAGGAAGAACAGGGTTGATTTTTCTATTAAAATTAATTAGAGGTCAAAGTTTAGCCAGATCACTAAACAAAGTTTGATTGTTCATTGTACACATGCACATGTACAAACAACAAAGCAGCAATTGGAAATATTACAAGTTTACCATTTTTAAACCTTAACACAAAAAAGCAGACAACAAAACTTATGTCTGCAAAATTTAAGAATAATGTTTCATCCAAGCTATATCACACTGAGAGTTCAAAGATTGGAGGGCAAACAGTGTAGATCCAGATGCTGAGCCACCTCATTTGGATCTTCACTGTTTGCAAATTCAACTATTTTCCTTTTTTTTTTTTTTTTTTTTTTTTCAATTTCCGCTTGTTAAGGGTTAAACAATTGAGATAACTATAACTTATAAGGGAGGTAAATATTTTGCATGAAGGTGGTGGGGTGGAGAGGTGGGGGAATAAAATTGTTTTCCTTAGTAAAATTGTTCGTTGCCCATACCTAGAGTAAGGGGACATGGCTTCGCACAGGGCATGGCTTCGCACACCTACGGGATTTCTTAGTATGTGTCAGTCATCAGTTGTCTGAACATCATTTTGTTTTGCAAATATTTCAAGGTTGTTTAAATGAAGGCTTTTGACATCACTTTCGCGTGCAGTGCATCACGTGCATTTTGGCGCCAAAATATTTAAAACATTCAGATCAAAGTCGGGAAAGTTTAACATTTTTAGAACAGGCAATATTATTGATAACACACTGTCGAAATTTGGCTCCTGAAGTGTTATTGAAATTGCCATTTGCTCTCTTCAGAATACAAAGTGCACAATCATCAAAACCTATGCCAGTTATATAGACACCAAAGATTTTCCATGCTACGGGTGTGAATTTTGTCCCTCACCTTTATAATAAAAGTCCGCATATTAATTTTAGCTATCATCCTATTTTGTCGAAAGTCCACTGTTAGATTACACAGTCGAGATGTGATGGATTCAACAACAAATTGTCAGTCACTTATTAACCAGTGATTTAAAATCAAATAAAATTCTGAAAATTGCTGATTTTGGTATTTCCAGTTATGGAAGGAACATTGACATTATACTTTTACCCTGCAAACTATAAATAAAATAGCATATTAGCTGTTGCTTTATGGGTTTTCTTTTACTGGTTTCTCAGGTGTATGACACAATATTCAAAAACATCTAGAATGCTTCTATTTCCTGCAAGAAGAGGTGTGCGAAGCCATGTCCCCATATACCCAAAATATCACGTAGAACTGCACTATATATTACCGCACGTGCTACTTATGACGTCAGGGTCTGAGACCAAATAGTTTCATACTTAATATCCAGGAAGAGTCGAGGTATATTATAATATTAAGAAACAAGCGTTATGTTACAAGCTTTGTCAGCCAATGCTGCAAAAGTCATAAAAGTGTGCGAAGCCATGTCCCCTTACTCTACATGTGTATTCCAGTCCCTTTATCAAAATACATCATCTGGAGAGGTCCTGGGGAATGAAACCATATCTTGTCATGTGTTGGTTGGTCCCTCATGTCCATCCTTAACCAACAGGGTTGATTTTTGTCTGAAAATTAATCTGAAGTAAAAGTAATCAACCCATTGAAGTTTTTAAACAAGACTTAAATGTTAAAACAGGCAGTATACATGCAAATGCATAATGAACTAAACTGCACTGACACACAGGATTATTTGAGCCACGACACAACAAAACCTACACAGTGGCATGTGCACTAGGGAGGACTCAGATGAGCCTGGGCATCTGCCCAGTCTGATCAGAATTTTCACAGTCTACATGAAGTAGCTTCATCCCCTAGCCACCCATTAAGTGCAAAGCGAAGACTCTGATCAGACTCGGCGGATGCCCAGGCTGATCTGAGTCTTCCCTGGTGCACATGCCACTTAGTTGATTTTGTTGTGTTGCGGCTCTATCTTTTTTTTAACTTTTATACTAACCTACAATATTGACGGGTAGAGCAGAAGGAGCTTCATTATAATACTTATACAGCATTCAGATTAACAGCTGTCAAAAGGGAGGCCCGAGGTCAAGTGTTAGAGGCCCTCGGCTATGGTGCAAGTCAGGAGTTCGAATCCCCATTGGACTAGCTGGTGACTGAAAAACTCTCTCTGTCAGCCCAGGTGTAAATGGAATCTTTTTCAAATCAAGGAAGGGTAAAGGCAGCAAAAGGAGAGGAATGGGCTCCAACTTTCATATGCTGTGCCCAAGATATAGTGGGCCTCTAACATTCACTTCCCTTATGGCCACTAGGCTATGGGAAACCTTTACTATTTTTTTTTCATTGTCTATAATATATAAAAACAGTAAATCAAACAAAACTTCGCACAATACAAATGCATCTTGAGATGAAAAGATTGCACCACCTTGTAATACTGTTTCTGATTTCAAAGACATAATGATATTGAATTGTGAATACTTGGCTAATGACGAAAATTATATGTTACGTAAACCTTGATCCCATCATCATCGAGCACATGCTGACTAATCCAGCAAACAGCACAAGTAGTTTTAATTTGAGCACAGGAACTTGTAGTTAGATCAAATAACCCTTAAAACAGACAAAAGGCCAAAACAGTGATGGCAAGCCTAACCTGCTTTCAGCTTTATGACTGTTGTCGGGGTTATTTGATCAAACTACAAGTTTTTATACCCTAAGACTTGAGTGTGAGTGATTGAGATGTTGTATTTCAATTCTGGTAATGAGATGTTTCCCCTGCAGCTCAGCGGAATGTATCCATGGCCCCATTACATAGCACTGTGTGTCCGTCCTCGTGCACCGATAAAACAGCAGCCATCACTACAGCTCTCCTTTCTTAAAAACCACCCAGGTGATTGACCACAACTGGCTCTTTCACACAACCCTGTTAGGGCCACATGTCAGAAGATCTTTGCTACCATGTGGCTGGCCTGCCACATAGTGGCATTGCCCCGCTCCTGCACCGCGCTGAGGTGTCGTCTGTCCAAATTTCTGCAAGAGCAGTCTTTGAGATAATAGTAAACTTTTATTTGGATCACCTGGGTTGAGGTTATAAAAAGTTGAGAATAATCTCAAACTCAAAGTAAAGCACACTGATTGGCTGCTTCCGAGCATGTGCTCGGAAGCAGCCAATCAGTGTGCTTTATTTAGAGTTTGAGAATGTACTCAAGTTTTATAACCTCAGGGCCTGGTCTTGAAAACATGACTGTTCTGAAGCCTTTCATCTGCCCCTGTGATTAGCTTAAATTTATTTTGGACAACATCTGCATAGTAGTGATACTGTGTAAAAACCACCATACCAATTACCGGTCAGTCTGGAAACTCAGAACATCCCAAACTTTTTCAGGATCCTTTGCTGATATGGCACCTTCTCTTGAATGACTAGAATGATTTGAGAGGCATGTTACTTGTCAGGGGCATATATCTGAAATATCAGAAATCTGAATTGTTCATGAAATTCCAAAAAGAAAAAAGAAATAACTAAAAAAATATTTGAATTATATACATTCCTATATCAACTGGTCTGGTTCATTCCTA
Organism: Ctena decussata; assembly: GCA_963989385.1. Lineage (NCBI taxonomy): Eukaryota > Metazoa > Mollusca > Bivalvia > Lucinida > Lucinidae > Ctena > Ctena decussata. The sequence continues at coordinate 86,418,519 of OZ022506.1, forward strand.
TGTTGATTGATTGGTTCTCTGCTTAGAACCTGTTTATGCCTGGAGACCCATAAAAGGGACATTGACAAACAGTTTAGAGCCAGATAAGACAATGCAAATGCAACATCTGATCAGAGTCTACACTGTTTGCTTTAAATATTGGATTTTTTCAAAGATATATTGGTAAAAAAACACACAAAAAAAACAGGCACTCGGCGAAAAAATTGTAAAATTCTCATATATTATGAAATGTTAGTCTGTCTCCCACCTCTCTATCAAATTTCAAGTCGATCGGTTGCGATATAAGAAAATTACTAAATATCCCACTTCATAGTTTGATAGTCTACAAAGTGGGATAATTAGTAATCTTCTTATATTGCAACCGATCGACTTTAAATTTGATAGAGAGGTGGGAGACAGACTAACATTTCATAATATATGAGACTTTCACAATTTTTTCGTCGAGTGCCTGTGAACCCCCTCCCCCCCCCCCCCCCCAAAAAAAAAAAAAAAAAACCCTGACATCCCTTAAATTGGAAGTGGAAGATATAAGAATCTACTTGTCATAAATGGGGCACGTCCAATCGGTCATTCCAATCCAGTCAGCACCCAGTGTACTCGGAGCCTCGAAAAAGTGGTGCAAGAGTGGTTGGTGGACAGTGATCGCAGTGTCACTGAATGTGACAGTGGCTTACATTATCATACTTGTGGTCTCAAAATATCACACACACACTGAACAGCAAGAAAATTCCAGTTCAGGACATGCATGTAAAATCATAGTCAAGATAAGACTTCTTCATAGCACAGGTTGGTCTGATTACTGAAAATGCTGTCATTTTTCTTACCTGAAGTCAACCTGTAAGTGGAAATAGCTTGAAACATTCTTGGCTGTTATACAGGCTGCACAGGAGTTGAATCTGTCAATACCTAAGGGGAGTAACAATGACAAAATAAATGCAATAAGCTATACAAGAGTCAATATTCTTGAAAATGTCATTAAGTGTTTTTAGCTGTATGTACTAAGGGAAATAACAAAGACAGAGCAAACCTCTTCTTACTGGATCTAGTTGCTTTTCTTGGGGCAAAAAAATGATTGAGGAATTACTCGAGTATTTTCTGGTCTTCAAAATAATACGAGACCATTCTGAGAACAATAGCATGTTGTATGACCTGGTACCATATCTGCCCAAGTTGTACAAGCCTGAACCCCATAGTTTTTGTCCTGCACATATCAGTACGAATGGGAAATTATAATTTATTCTTGTATGTCCAGTTTACAATGAAAAAAAGGCCTCAAACCTTAAACTGTGTATTTCCTTCAGGTGAATAGATATACTTTCAGAGGAAGCAACTATGCCATTTTCATTTTGCCTTCTTTCTAAATGGGGTCAAATCTTAAAGGAAAAGAATTTGGTATCCTTGGAGAAATTCTTTTTTCTAAGAGTAGATCCCATTTTCAAAATGCTTTGTTGTCTAGGGACTCAAACAAGGTCACAAAAGTTGCTCCCCTTTGTATAAACAGGCAGAAAATCATCATTTGAAAGTGTGCCCAATACTTTGTAACTTTGTGATTTAGATGGATATTACATCCCAGCAGGCATATGACATCAAATGACATCCTACTGACGTTGATGCGATGTAATGACATCGCATCAACATCAGTACGACATCATTTTGATGTCATGTGCCCACTTGGATGTATCAGGACTAGCTAGGACAATGCAGACCCTAACCAGACTTCATAATCAAGATCAGACAGATCCTGAGAGAGAATTCTGATCAGGGTTTGGTATTCCTGGTATTTACATGTACTGTATTTCCCATGAGACTGTTGACTTAGAATTCCAGCAAATGGACTTTGAAACCCTTTCATAAAGCTCCCCTTGTTAACTATGTAGATACAAGGGCCGTTACCAAACAAAAAAAGAGTCCTAGTTCCCAAACAACCTGGTCAGCGTGGCTAAACAAATTTGTTTAGCCACAATGACCAAGTAGTTTTGGAACTATGACTTTTTTATTTTGCAACACAATAACAATAAATTTTGTTTAGTAACAGCTTTTTTTCATTTCATAACAGCCTTGAAAACATACATGTAGTTTACCAGGTATGATAAATACTACCGCTTAAATTGACATTGGTCATCCATTTTTTGTGAAAAATATTTTAATTACCTGAATTAAATCATATCTGACCTATAATCTTATTGGTGCTCTCAATATTTGGAAGTTTCAGGTTAACTTCTATTCTTCAAAACATAATTTGATCCATTAATTATTGAAATCTACATGTCAGTTTAATTAAACTGGTCATTTGAATAAATAGTCTGTTTTAATAATACATCTAAGGGGTATTGAATGCAGCTATAATTGTATAAAACCACTTAAGGGTTCTAAAAGTGGGCTGACTTTATTAAAGGGCTAAATGGGAAATAGACATGGCTCAAATTCCAAAATTAGAGATGGGAACAACATGGACATTACAGGGGCGTAGTTAGGCACAATAAGATGTTACGCACAATCATTTTTCATACTCTTTGAGGGAAAACCTAGGGGCTAGGCCCTTAAAATATTTCATATTGCCACGTATATCGGCAGTTGGTACTTACATCTTGCCCAGTTTTCAAAATTTCAGCCTACAAATACGCAAGTGTGTGTTGAAATTTTGTCAGGTTGACAAAATTTCAATACGCACTTGCATATTTGCTATTGGTAGCTACGCCCATGCATTATATTCCAAACAGAAAATCAACATAATATGGTCAAGTCAGGTAAATTTGGACATACCATTGCAAACAGTGAAAATCCAGATGAGACGGCTCATAATGAGCCGTCTCATCAGGATTTTCACTGTTTGCCCAGTTATTTTTGTTTTAAGTCCAAACAACTGACATATAAAGGAAACAATGTCACTATCCAAATTTACCTGCTGTCCGATTTTACCCGACGGATACCTTGCTGCGAGTCACAACCATCAGTAAAGGGAGACAGCTACAATAATGTTATACTTACAGTGTCATTTTTGTTCATAAAAGGTTGTCTCCCTTCTACTGTTTACCATTCTTTTGACCATTACAGCAGGTGTACAATTTACTCTCCAGTTTAGCATAAAAGGCATCTTTCACCTGGGCAGGGGATCTCTCCTGGCATAGTAGGCTTCAGCTTACTTTTTAATATCTCAAATACACCAGTAATTTTTGCTGTAAAAATGTGAGAAGCTTTTGCACTGCAAAAGCTTCTCACAGTTTTTCGGAAAAATATATCAGTGTATTCGGTTACAAAGTTGTAAAATACTTAATGAGTTGACCTCTTAATGAGCGTGATAGACTAACAATGCTTTGAACAAAAGGGTCCAGTTTAGCATAAAAGGAATCTTGAACCTGGGCAGGGGATCTCTCCCTGCATAGTGGGCCTCAGCATACTTTTTAATGGCGCTCCTCCCAATGTACTGAAGTATGTTTGTGATAAGCAGGCTTTAGCAGGTTCTGGCAATATTCTTATATGCAAGTCATTCCCTGAATCTAAAATTTGAATGCAAAAACAAGTTTGTATCAAAGCAATCATTAGCTCTCATATACATCCTATCTGACATGCATATATACACTAGTTGGTGAGCATAGCAAATGGAGCTAAATCCCAAAATCATGTTTTTTGAACTGTCTGTGTAACTAGGTCTTTTTTATTCCCTTAACTTTAAAATTCAGATTCAGATGTAATTACAAGGTAGCATTTGATATAGCAGCTGCTTTATTATTTCTGTATCAGACTAATATAAACTGCAGAATTTGTTTAGTTTTCTCATTTTAGTTGCCATTTCTACCCAAAATATTTTGGACTGACTTCCTCGACAAACTGTTTAGACCAAGCTCTCAGCCTGCTCCTGATATAAGGGTCAGCATAGATTATGAACTTTAAGCACCAAAAAGCAGACAACAAAATTTACGTCTCCAATATTTCAAAAAATGTCTTGTCCAAGATATTTGATATTGAGAATTCAAAAACTAGAGGGCAAACAGTGTAGATCTAGATGAGCCACCTCATCAGGATCTTCACTGTTTGCAAATTCTGTTATTTCTGCCTCTGGTAGATGCCTGAGTAAGTCGGACAGATATCCAATTGCAAAAAAAAGGAGATACTGCAATGCAAACTGTTGAAGAGTCATAGTAAATACAGTCAACTCTCAATATCTCAAAGTCGAATTTCAGCCCAAACTACAGATATCACAAAATAAATTTTCTGGTACCAGAAAATTTACTTTGAGATATCAGTAGTTTGAGATAACAGGAGTTGAAATGTTAATAAAAATAGGAAATACATTATTTGATGTAAGTAGATGCTTTGAAATATCTGTCTTCGAGATATCCGGAGTTTACTGTAGCAAATTTAGTGGCTGCTTTTATTGTTGGAATATCCAAACAGTAAATATACGGAATTATTCTATTTCAATTACTGAAAAGACCCTAAAATTTCGGACACCTGAAAGTCAGACAGTTCTTGTTTGAAAGTTCTTAGAAAGTCAATTTTGCACAGGTCAATGCATCTCAAGGATGCTTAGTGAATTGCAAACATTGTAGACCCTGATCAAACTGCAGTTTGATCTGGGTCTACGATATTTGCTCAGACCTGTCTGTCCCAATATTTAGGGTCATAACGGTACCATATTTCTCATAAATCTTCGGACAGATAAGCCTGAGCAAACAGACTGATCTGGTATGCATTGTTTGCTAACATTGTTACAAAATACCAAGAGACTGCATGGAATTGTCAAAAAGGCAGAAGGGTCCATGATGGTAATTAGTCAAATATTTGGGGTGAATGTGGCAGGTGTTTATTATACTTTGAATCAGCTACTATAACTGCAGAATTTGTTTAATAAAATTCTCCGATTTCAATTACACAGTGAATGATCTGCAAAGAGCCCACCACATTAACAGGCAAACTGAGAGGCAGGCCTATTATGTCCGGTAGGGAATTTAATATTGCTGGTCTGCAGTATTGAAAGAGAAATTTATTTAAACAATTTTCCGGTCAATCTGATTTGTTTGCATGTTAATTCAATTGATTTACTTTACTTGCATGCATGTACAGATGATTGAGAAGTTTCATTCCATGTCAGGTAGAGTTAATGTAGAAAACATGTATATGCCTAGGATTAAAAGTCAAACAGTGACTAATACAGTATTCCATAAAAAATTTTTACATTTTTTTCCCCAAGAATTAGCTTTGACTTCAAAAGAATAGCATCAGCTCTATTGCATCTTGATTAAGAATGGAAGGATCGATGACTTGTGATTTTACATCCTTTTTAACAGTATTTCAGGCATATCAGGAAAATGGGAGAGTGTTAATGAAAGACTGTGTGCAACGGAACCCTGTTTACGATAGAGAAGATTCCCGCCTCCAGCAGGGCTTGAACCCAGGACCACTAGATCAGCAGGCCAGTGCTTTACCAACTGAGGTACCAGGGCTCCCTCTTGATCATTTATTATGGACTTCTTAGTTCAGATGCAATAAAACATAGCAAAGCAATAGCTTATGGACAAAATCATAGGCTTTTCATCAAAACTGTCATTTAGGGAGGAAAATGGTCGGTTTAATGTCAGGAAAAAAATTTTTTCAGTGATGCATCAGTGGAGCCATAAAATGAAATTCGGAATCGTAAAACTAACAATTTACCTTCGCAAATAACAATTTCCAATACAATTATCCCCATTCTAATGCATGTAATGCATTTTCACTTTTCAAAGTGTACTACTTCACAGCCAAAGCAAGCACTTTCAGTAACTCAGCCAATTAGAAGCGGCGTTTCATAGTGTTGTCAGGTTTAGTGTTGTATCTCCTCTTTTAATTTTTCCAAGAAATTTCTTTTTATATGAAAATCTCAATAAAAACATTGTCATGGTTGAAACAGATTTGTGTCATATATAATACAACTATTAGCTGCCTAGCACAAATATGTCATATATCAATTCTGTCTCAGATTTTCGTACACTAGAGTTAAAGAATTAAGGTGAATGGGTACACTTTCAGATGAGGTAACTCTACTAGTTTCTTTTTTTTCACTCCCTTCTCAATAGGGGTCAACTTTTAAAGAAGGAGCAAATTCTTTCCTTCAAAAGAAGACTCCCTTTATGTAAGGTTTTGTTGCCAAGGTTTTTTTTTTGATTGATTTATTGCTTTACATCCAAGGTAAACAGCTATGGTCATGTCGGGACGGTCAGTTAACCTAACCACACTATTCCTGGGCAGGCTTAGACCTCCTAAGCGGTTAACCAGTACTAAGTGCACATATTTTTGCCAGTAACTGACAACTGCCCTTCTTGAATCAGTGGAAGGAGAAACGAAGGTGAATAAACAGTAAGTCAATAGAGATGTCTCCCTTTGAAAATAAAGACAGAAAAATATGGAGGTGCACCCATATACCTTAAGATTTTGTAGTCATTTTACAAGACAGACAATTGCATTAATAGTAGCTGCTTCCCTTTTCAGTGAATCCCTTTCTGAAAAGGGCTACTGTCTGGTCTCATTACAAAGATGTAAAGCAAAAATCTCCTTTCATTCTGTATTTCAGCTAATAAATGCTCCATCTATTAAATGTCCAAACTTGCCTTTTTTCTATGAACAAGTGACCAAATTACAGCTAGTTTAGCTTTATACCACCAAAATTTATTTTTTCTGAAATTTTGTTTCAAAATATGTCTTTTAACACTTTAAGGACCAGTGACGAAAATAGCATAATTTGCAAATAGCATAGATCCTGATGAGGTGGCTCATAATGAGCCACCTTATCTAAATCTACACTGCTTGCCCTCTAGTCTTTGAATTCTCAATATGAAATGTATTGGACAAGGCATTTTTTTTTATTTTTGCAGACGTAAATTTTGTCGTCTGCTTTTTGGTGCTTAAAGAGTTAATATGTGCTATTCTATTTTCACTGACATGTTAAGATATATGGACACAAACCTACAGTTTGGCATCCATTTTGTTTAACAAAGACCCATCTCCAATGAAGGCTACTCTTAAAAGAAAGAATCTGCTCTCTCTGAGGGAAAATTCTTTCTTTTAAGAGTTGTTCAGCCCAATGAGAGAAGGGAAATAACTTCCATATCAGAGTGAACTCCTTTGGTGGTGACCTGATACCATTATTCTGAACACATGCAGACTTGCATTTATACAATTTTGTGTCATATTTAGATAATTATCTTCAAAAACAACCAGCTTTTAACCACACATAGAACAAAATACATCTACAGTTCCACAGAATCCTGTATACTCAAACTTTTATACAAGAGAATGAATACTGGCCATGTTGCGGAAGTTTGAAACTGCCCTTTATAACATACTCAACCTAACATAATCAATTCTTCAACTAATGCTGCAAAACTTGCCAAATTTTACCTCTGCAAACATTTTTCTGGCTAAAAAGAATACCATCTTTCTACATAGCTTCAAAACTTTAACAATCATGGAATGCTGTTTAAGATGGAATGACTATTAATTTTGTGGAATGTGAATTATCTGAATATGCAAAATAATTTTGTTCTATGGTATTTTCATAGTCCATATCTACTGCATTTGCATACACCAACAGAAAAACAACTTTGCCTAAAAACAAAGAGTCCTCAATCTTCCATAAAGTACATGAAAGCCTTCCAAGATTTAATATGGGACAATGTTGTTGAAAATTCAGAGATAATCCATCCTCCATAAATATAAACTTTGTGGCTCCACATTATTCAGTTCTTGTAAGGATCCACAATGCATTTTGATAAAGAATAAAGAAAGAATATCAATCTCAACCTATCATAGGGACTCATAATTTAGGGTCCTGACAACATAGAGTCCCTTCTATTTTTTTCTAAGGCCCCAGTTTTTTCTAGGAACTTAACGAAATTTACATGGTGGTACTCTTATTTTTTTCTGGGACTCTTGTTTTTAAAAGTCTTGTGAGAATTCTGCTTATATGAAGGGCTGAATACTTCATATAACTTTTTCCACAACTCTAAAATGTCAATGATTGAATGAATTATTATGTAATAGATCTTCTTCTTTATTAGTCGCTGCTGTACAACTTATGTTCATGTCCATGTCCATTCAGCATGTTTCTTTTCACTTTGAGTTCATCAGTCACTGTCCTCTGACAATCTGGAAAGATAAAATATATACAAATAAAATCAAATAATCTGTTAATCTGTTACAACTCCAAATTATTCCCCCATCATTTTTACAAAGGGAAATAACTTTTGCAACTTCTTTTTTGCTTCTCTGAATGAAGGAGCCCTTCTAAGGAAGCAAATTCTTTCCTGTCAGAGTTGACTCCCTTGTGAAAGGAGGCAAAATGAAAATGGCAGCATCCCTTTACCTGAAACTGTGTCAATGATGATTATTCAACACTATTCCTAGACAACTAACAACCTGATAAAATGTCTTTTTCAGTTTACAAGCAGTCGGAACATGTTCTAACTTCTATGATATTTCTAGCTGTTAAGTTATATCTTGGATTTTTATTTTATTATTTCTATTTTATTATTCATTTATTTATTTATACTGTAAAAGGTTCTCAAGCTCAGACATGTAGACCACTAGAATCTAATAAAAATTAAACTTTCTAAAATTTAAACAGAGCTCCAGTCTCCAGATAAGAGGGGACTATTGTGAATAATTCAAAATATTTTTTTTTTTTTTGTATTTCTTGATAAATGTTTTTGCTGTCATCCCCCATTGGAACCATCTCTGCAAGGCAGTTCTATTGAGGGGTCAAAAGATACGGTTTTATGGAGAAATGTGGTAGATTATCCCTAAATTATCCCTTCTTACCTGGAGTTGTTTAAAGGGATAAATTACTCCTTAGCTCTCCCTAAATTATCCCTTCTTATCTGGAGTTGTTTAAAGGGATAATTTACTCCTTAGCTCTGACTTCGCCCTATAAGCTCATAACTTTAGATTCTAATGCCATATTATTTATTCAGCTATAAAATGGTGTTTTCAATCTCTAGACTGACTCCAAATATCAAAATCAGTCCTTAAGGAATCCTGCTTTTAAGGAATTTTGCTATGAGATAGTTTTTTCCCTTATAAAAGTTAAAACAGTCCAAAAAATCTAGATCCATCTTAAAAGATGGATTTAGATTTTCTGGGACTGTTTTATTAGGAAAAACCTGTTTTATAAGAAATACTGTACGTACTTATTAATTCAGCCACGCATCTATACTTTTACTCCATCATCCATCCCATTCAAGTCTGCCTGTACTTCAATCTGCTGGTCAAAACTGCAAGCCTAAAAAAGAAAAGAAAAATAGATAAATAAATCTGGCATTTGGGACAAAAGAGAAAACAACTTCTCACACTTTGTGTGGGGTGCAGAAACAGGCACTCTGGGTACAGCTTTTCCTTATACGAAAGTACCTATAGGCACTCTGGGTACACTTTCTTCCTACTGAGACAAGTGTGTGGCTACTTCGTATTTCTACTTAGTAACTGTACCATTTATCATTTCTTAGGTGGAAACTGAACTTTCTGTCTAGCATCTTTTGAAAACATGTTGTCAGATCTCTTAGATCTGTCTCTGAGAGGCATTTCTAAGAGATCCAACAAAAAATGTTTTACAGAAAAGTGAGAAAGTCTCATGTTTTGTCTCGTTTAGAGATATAACTCATTAGCCTACTTTGGAGGAATAACAAATGGACTCATTTTCCCTTGGGACCTGGTGAACTTGGCCACTGTCATAGTTATTGTCAAAAATGTTAATGAGTTCTTCTTTTGCATAAATTAGTGTGGTCTTCCAACATGGAAATAGCCGTTAAAATGATTTATGGGGACAGTGGGTGCAGTTTATTCATTTATTTCAGGGAAAAGGTTATATTTGTTCTTTATAAGATAGCTTGGTTTTAAATGACCATGTATTTAGAGCTGACAACAAGCTGACATCATATTCACAACATCATCAGCTACATTTTTATATATGACTGACAAGATGAAAATTAAGAGTGAACTGGTAGTGTGATCCACAGTATTTTTCCAACCATATGTTACAGGATTTCTACTTCTTATTTTTTGCCAAGTTTCATGATTTTTGTTGTCTGGAGACCCAAGAAGAACATACCTGATACGTCTTCATACACCACCATCAAAGCTCTTTGACCATCTCTTGCCTGGCTTTGGTATTTGGAATCCACTAAGCATGATCCACTAAACTTGGGTTAGAGGTCAAAATCTACAGCTTGTAGGTAACTGTTCAGATCCCACCATGCCTTGGTTGGAAGAATTCACTTAGTGCAGCAAAACGATCAGAACCCATCAAACAATGCTCAAGCATTTTGAACCAACCATCTGTCAGCTTGCATCCAGCATTTAGCCCCTCCTTCTCTCAGATTCACAGTATTCAGCATGACACAGAAGAATGGCACCACACCATTTTTGAAGTCATTCATATTGTTCTTGGTAACATTCCATTCTATGACCAATCAGGCGATAGCATTTTAGCAACAGTCATTATATACAACATGCCATTTTGCACAGTGTTAAATCATTTTCATAACAAAAATATGCAAATAGTAAACAATTATCACAGATAAGTCTGAACAGTTTGTGTCTGTTTCTACACAAAAATTGGCAAAATTCCCTCCCAACACACTACATCCAAAAATTTCACTCTAAAGTTAATGAGATCATATTTTTTTGCATTCACAAGATCTTTCACAATTCAAACTTCCCTCATTAGAAACCTCCAGAATCATTTGTACCTCCATCATAAAAGATCTTCAGAGTATATTGTGTAACTTCCTGATGTTGTTGTTGAGCAATCATCATCATCTCGTGATTTCACAGATCCATGAAATACTTTTGGCAATGATGCAATGTCTGACAAGTTTACCTGAGCACTGATTGGATACTGATAATGAGGCTGATGTTGCCATGACTGCGAGGAAATGTCTAACACTGAGGAATCATGGGAATAAGATGGCTCACTAAAATACTGATGAATGTCTGGATTGTGTTTGTAGTTATTGTTTAACATGTTTAAAGCATTTGTTTTGTAAGTCCGACAAGGTATTGGAGGGGGAGCTGGGCTCTGATTAATTCCCCTTGGCACTATAGTAGAGAGATCATCTGATGTTGTATATTTGTTTGGAGTGGCGTATGTCTGTCCATATGGAAACACAAATGCTTTATGATCATCTGAAATAGACAAAAAATAATGTAGGAGTTAAGATATAGAACTATTTCATAAGCTTTTAGATTTATTTTACCTGTGTGTATTACCTCATTAGCATGTCAGAACATTTATACCCATCATGCCATGACCCTTTGGTATTACAGTCAAACCCCAATGCCTCAAACACTCTTAGTATGTGGTATTGTTCCAGTAATGAGTATTCTAGTAACTGGAGTTGACTTTTCATAACCCATTCTATGCGGGATACATCTTTAGAGGTATCTGGGTAAGTTTGGATCCAGATCAGGACCCAAACTGAAATCCAAACATGTGTGCTGCCTTGACATCATTACTACAAGAGATAGTTTGACAAATATTGTCAAAATATTCTTGATTTCTGAGGCAGACGACAATTTCAGCAGACGACAAAAAATACCCAGAATGCAATGGGATAAACTGACCCAAAAGACTTAGGACTTGGTGGGGTACGTATACTTTCCCACAAGCAAATATTTAACACATTTTGTCAAACTGAAATCTTTTTTTTTTAGCATTAACAATGCCTCCTTTTCTGCACCATGAAAAATTTAATTTGTCAGAAAAGTTTCCTCAGCTTTAATTACCAAATTCTTGCAGAAGCAACCACAAAATGGGCAAAAAAATATATAAAAAGATATTTGCTGCATGAATTTAATACTATTTTATATGCATAAATGACATAATACAATTTCTTACACCAGCTGCACATATATATCAACTTACCAAACATTTGAGCCGCGACAAGAGAAAACCAATAAAGTGGTTGTGCACCCAGCACAGACTCAGATCAGCCTGGCCTTCCGCCCAGTCTGATCAGAGTCTTCGCTGTCCGCATGGAAATAACATAGACCCTCAGCTACCCTTTAAGTGCAAGTGAAGACTGATCAGACTGGCCGGATGCCCAGGCTGATCTGAGTCTGCGCTGGGCGCACAGCCACATTGTTGGTTTTCTCGTGTCGTGGCACATTTCTTGTCTTTTTCTTTTTTCTTTTAAAATAAGAAGATAAGTTTCACAGCTGAAAAAAATCTTTTACTATGTGCTTTTAAACAAAAAAAAATCTTTTACTATGTGCTTTTAAACAGAGTATGATTTGTAAATGTCATTCTCATACAATTATGCTTTATAATGCTTGAATTTAAGGTGAATAAGTACACTCTTGGACAGACACTCGGCGCCAGGTGTGTGCAACTATGGTTATGTACAGCTGAGCTAGTTAGTAGGGAACGTTGTTATGAGAATTGAAACAGAACAGAACTGAACTGAATAGGTACACTTTCAGGGGAAGCAACTCTGCTGATTTCAGTTTTGCTCTCCTACTCAATAAGGTGAACTCTTAAAGGATAGAATTTGCTCCAGTAAGAGCAAACTCTACCCTTTAAAAAGAGACCTTCTTTTGAAAGGGGTTCGTCCTCTAGAAAAGCAAAACGGAAGTTACAAAAGTTATTTCCCTTTGTAAAAATGGGGCAAAAACTGGAGGTGTACCCATACTCCCTAAGAAACTGTTTGTAGGTCCATTAGTCTTGGAAACTGAAAACTGCTCTATTGTGCCAGTGTGAATTACCTGTGGGTGATGTGCTTGCATCCTCCTCACTTCCCCCTCTGCCACTGTCACCAGAGATTGTCTCCCCTGAAGACTCACTCCGACTGTCGTCTGGGTGAAGATGCTGATTCTGAAAAATTAAATAAACTTCATAAATTAAAGGTCCAGTCAATGACTATGACATGCTTGGTGTCCAAATTGTTGCTGCAAGAAATCGTTTTCCCTGAAGACGCACTTTAATACTTGAGTAAGTGAACTCAAGCTCAATGTTCCGCCAACATATATGCCTTATGGAGATGGGGAACAGTGCTATGAAATGAAAATTATTGACTTTGCAAACAGATTAGACCCAAATGAGGTGGTTCATAATGAGCAACCTCATTGTGAATCTACACTCTTTGCTCTCTAGTATTTGAATTTTCAAAATGAAAACTTTTTTTAAATTTGCAGTTGTAAATTTTGTCATCTGCTTTTTTGGCACTAATCATGGACACATTTCTTGACTATATAATCTGGGTTACCTCTCCTTACCCATATGATGTATGGAATGATAAAAATATTGTGCAAAGGGAGTTAATTTGATTGCCTCCCTTTGAAATTTACTAGTTCTCCCTTTTTGAAACATATTTATTTCCCTAACATATACATGTACAGAATAACGGAGTCAATTCCTCAGTATTATCCATTATCAAAGTCAATATAAAATTCAGAATTTATTTTGAATTATAGTTTTTGAAGACTGTACATTGTATATTAACTTTTACTTTGTGTCTACAGTAGGAGTCCAGTAGGAGTAAAAGCAGTACCTATTGAGAAGACAAGCAAAATAAGAACTTGCAGAGTTGCTTCCTCTGATAGTGTATTCATTCACCTTAATTCTCCATAAAACTTGTTGTTGCCTCACTAGAGCTGCCTCATCTAGCTAGTTCTTTAGAGGAGAATTTAGAAAATTTACTGTTACTACTGGTATTGTCAAATACACCAGAGCTCTAGATAAGAGGGCGTATTTGGTGATAATTGGGGATAATTTTTGTTAATTCTGCATAAAAACATATGTTGTGACCCTTCATCTGAACCGTCTCGACGAGACGGTTCAGATGAGGGGTCACAACATATGGTTTTGATGAGAAATAAGAAAAATTATCCTTAATTATCATCAAATACGCCCTCTTATCTAGAGTTCTGATACACCATTTCTCTAGAGTTCTGTAACTTACTAGTTGCTGTTTTTCCTTTGATTCCAGGAGGTATTTTTGAAGTTTCAGGCTCTCTAGTCTAGTAGCTGCCTTGTCGTACAGCTCTCTTGTCTCGGAAGGATTCTCAGAACGAGGGGGCTGCAAACAGAATGATAAAGAAATAAGAATTCAATGCAGTTCAAACTGTAATATCTGGTCAAACTGTCATTAGACTACATGTGACTTAATTCCAGACATAATACCATCAGTCCTGTTTGACCCTAACCCCTTATGACCTAGAGTTTTGTCATCATGTTTGACCAGGATTTAGTTTTAAATTCAAAGATTCTAAAACAATGAGATTGCTATTGATCTGCTGAATTAAAACATTGAACAATGGGTATGTTTACTACAATATACTACTGTGTAATACATATGTCAAGCAAACAGTAATGTAAACCAGCTGATAGTTTCAAGATTGACTCATAGTTCGATGTAAATTCTGTTAAGACCACAAACACTGAAATAAAACTAAAGTTCTTAAAACAGAGCCCAATGAGAACAGACTTACAAGTTCCCTAAAGAATTTTGAAAATGGAAGTCCCATGTAGCAATATCATTAGGTAAAGCAGGAATCCCACAATGCAACTCTAATGCAGTTCTCAATACAGAAGTCCCCAGCCCAAATACACGTAACAGGTAACGGTAGTCTGGGACTCCAACAGTGGAGTCAACAAAATACAAGCGGGTTAATAATTTACTAAAGTTTTAAAGATTAGTATACATTTAATGGGTCCAAATTTTGTATAATTTAGATAGTTGCAGTGATTGATTTTTGCCACGGCCACTGATTATGTAATTGGCATTCAGCATCTGATCATACTGCAGGACTGCTCATTTTGAAAAAAAGTATATGACTGTATCCCTTTCTTTATCCTTCACTCTGAAAACTTCAATTATACCACCCTTACCAGAAAACGCTAACTTTACCACGAAATATTTCGCTATGCACAAGGTCTACACTGATAAGGGTGGTATGAAATAGTTAAACCATGATTTGTCCGCCTTTATGGGAGCTAATCTACTCGCTAAAGCTTGTGGATTATCTCCTCGCACAGGCGGACAAACCATGGTATAACTATTACATGTCATGTATCTGATTTCATGAGGACTGCAGCCATTATGCACTCCAGACAAAAAAAAAAAAAAAAAAATGAAAGTACCCTAAGTTTATAGAATAAAATTGCATAAATATAAAATTAGAATGCTTGAAAATATGCCAAACACTCATCAAATAATTGAAAAGTCAAGTATTATACCACAAACAGCTCCTAGCCAAACTCTAGCACTGTTTGTCCGTTGTTTAACCCTGTTATCACACACCTTCAATTAAAAACTTCAATAACTTCCAAACAGACTTCTGTGAAAGTTTAATATACTTTATCTTCCTGTTTATCAATATTTCAACTTTTTGTAGTAATAGTAATATAAAATATTTGGTTTCCAGCCCTATTTACAGCAAAGATTCGGACACCACAACCAATTATAAAATGTTAATTGGCCTCTTTCTAAATTCAACTGGGGACATGTCAATTTGTTCTACTGAAGACTGTAAGGTATATATTAAGGAAAACAGTGTAGACCCTGACCAGACTGCTTCTAAGGAGCTGTCTGATTTGAGTCTGCACTGTTTGCTCAGGTATTCATGTCCAAATAAATAGGATAAAACATGGGAGTCCTGGTCAAACAGTCAAGGGCTAGGGGCAGTTTTTATCTTCAGACAATTGCAGTTAAAATTTATCTCTGTCTGAATCAAGTTTACATCTTTAAAGACACTGAAAGTGCATGGTTTATGCAATTATAATGCCTTCTTACCATCAAAAAGAAATAAATGAGCAATTTAACAAATCAACTACAAGTTTACAACCAACAAAACAACTGATCTTGTGGAGACAATTGGATAAGCAGTGATAAAACTCCATCCCATAGTCGCATGCTAAAACACTCAGAGTCAGTAAGAATTTTAAGAATGGGCAGCAGTGCCTTCTGCAAAATTTATTTGTGTAGATCCAGATGTGAGTGCATTCTGTCCCTAATCAGGCCCAGAGGTAATAAAACTTGAGTTCATTCTCAAACTCAAAATAATGCAGACTGATTGGCTGCTTCCGAGCACATGCTCAGAGGCAGCCAATCAGTGTGCTTTATTTTGAGTTTGAGATTATTCTCAAGTTTTATAACCTTGGACCCAGGCTCTACACTGCTTTTATTAAGCCTGATGAGGCAAATAGACTTACAAGAATAAAAAACATCCCAAAACTCTAGATCAGTCTTATGAGATAGATCTAACCTTTGCGATTGTTTTGGAAAAGAAAAACCCCATCTCATAGCTATAACTGAATTATACCGACTGATTTACATATCTGTGGTAATTTCTATTTTGGAAAGGGGAAACCCCAGTCTTACAACCGAATAAATATGGTATATCTTTATGATATTTGTAAGATCAACATCAAAAATACCTTCTCAGGTGCTTGTTTAACAGGTTCTGGCATATTTGAAACTCTGAACTCAGGAGCGAGACTGTTGAGTGAATTCTGGTCTTCAAAAGAGAAGCTGACCTCTTTCTTCTTCCTACCATTCTCTGTACTAGCAGAAGCTGTTTCTGTAGTGGACTCAGATGTTGTGTTGATAATAAACATGGAGGGTTTGTTCTCAAATCCACAGTCAGAGTCAGCTTGTAGTTGATCTTGTAGCCCCTTTCGCTTCTTGTCAAGATTTCTCAGCAAAAAGATAACAAAAATAATGATAGCAGAGATCAAGACAGTAGCAACGACGACAACAGCAGAGATCACTATATACTTCATGTCGCCTTCAATAGTATCTATATATGTTGCATTAGAATAGATCAGGTTTATATGGAGTTCTTCTGCAGATGCTTTACTTTCTGCACCATTGTCCCGTACCTCAATCAACAATATTACAGCCACATCCTTTTCAATCTGGACTCTATTGTCTTTCACATAAATTTTGCCAGAGTCTTCTTCAATAAGAAATATTCCAAGCTCATTACCAGTCAGAATACAATATTTCAGAGTTTTGTTTTCAGCTTTGTCAATATCATAAGCTTCAATATGAGTTATTGGTTTATGAAGCTCTGTTTCTACCATTGGATATAAAAGTGTAACAGTTCTGTTAGATTTTCCTGGGAATGTGATATTGGGTGAATTGTCATTAATATCATTAACATCCACACTAACAGGTGCAGAAGATGAAAACTTTGGATCTCCTTGGTCAGTTACAATTACATTGAAATTGTATTTACTTTGTTTCTCTCTGTCAAGTTCTCTGTTAGACTTTATTATTCCATTTGAGAACACAGTGAATGGAATTTTCCTCTCAACGTCCTCTGGTGCAAGGGAAAATATAAGCTTGCCATTTTCATTAATATCTAAATCAGATGCTGACAGCTGTCCAAGGTTGAATCCTGACTTTAAGTTTTCAGTTATATCAAAACTGTATTCAGTTTTATTGAATTTAGGTTTGTTATCATTTCTGTCTTTAACCGTAAGTGTAACTGTAGCAGTACCAGTAAGTGGCTGGTCTCCCTGATCAATGGCTAATACTTCAAACACAACAGAAGGAGTTACTTCACGATCGAAATATGGCAATACAGAAACAACACCAGTATTTGGGTTAATTCTTATCTTGCTTTGGTTTCTAATTCCATAATGAATGTCCTTGTTCTTTCCTATGTCTTTATCAGTTGCAGAAACCTGCAGCACTATTTCTTCTGTCAAAGTATTCTCAAAAATACTAGCAGCATAGTTAAGGCTTTCAAAAACTGGTCTGTTATCATTATGATCCATGACTCGTACAAGAAAACTTGCAGATGATCCCATTGGAGGATTACCCTTATCCTGACAATGAATTGTGACATTATGTAAGTCCTGCATTTCTCGGTTTAGAGCATAAGCAATTTTTACAATGTAGTTATCACTGCTACGACTTTGAATAGCAAAATGTTTGTCGGACACTGTGCAACTGACATTCCCATTTGGACCAGAATCTGTGTCTTCCACATTAACATAGGCAACAAATGATCCTACATCTGACTTCTCTGACACATTTGCAAATCCAATATTGCCAGGAGACTGGAAGCTAATTGTAATGATTGGTGCATTATTTGTAGCATCTTTCACGTAAACCAGAACTTCTGCTTGAGAAACCAGTCCACCACCGTCTTGAGCTTCAACCTTGAACTTGAAAAATTGGCCCTCCTCATAAACAAGCTGATTCTTCAGTATCAAATCTCCAGTTGATGGATTTACCATGAAGTAGTGAAGGATTTCAGCAATATCTGCTTGTTCTTCAACTATACTGTACGATACAACTGCATTATCTCCTGAGTCTAAGTCTGTTGCATTGAGTTTCAGAATAACCATATTAGCTCCAGTATCTTCTTCTATGGTGATATTATAGAGACTCTTTGTGAATTCAGGAGCATGTTCATTGATATCAGTCACAGTTATAGAAACAGTTGTGGAACCACTTAGTACCGGATTCCCTCCATCCTTAGCAACTACTATAACCTGATAGGAGCTCTGACTTTCCCTGTCAAGTTCTTTTTTGACAAAAATTGTTAAACTGAAATCCTTCACTGTCAAACCAAAAGTATCACTTGGTGGGTCTATTTCATATGACTGAATTCCATTTTCACCCGTATCTTTATCCTTGGCACCTTTTACTGGGTAGGATGAATTAATGGACACACCTTCTGAAATATGTAATTCAACAATGTCTGCAGGGAATATTGGTGCATAATCATTCTTATCTTCAATAACAACTTTCACATTTATTTCATCGAAAAATGCTCCTGACTTTGCTCCAACAGTGAATTCAAGAATACATTCTGGTAAAAATTCGCAAATATCTTCCCGATCTATGGATACCATTGTGAATAATTTTCCCGAAGAATCTTGAAGACTGAACAAGTGATTGTAATCTGTTCCAATGAAGAAGTATTCCATGTTTTCCTTTTCAGCTTCAGTTGCATTAATATCAACAGAAGTTAGATCCCCAACCTCTATGACACTGTCCTGTTCTTCCATAATGGTGAAGGTCACCTGATGACCATCTTGTGAAGCACAAAGGGTCAAAGTCATGAGAATGAAGGTCAAGGGGATGGTTGTCATGGTGATGTCTTAAATCTTTGGAGTCAAGGTCACTTCATCATCCTGAAAAGAGAAAGTTAATACATACTGAACAAAACTGTCTACTTATGTTTCACGGAAGGGGTTAACCCCAAAGTCATTTCAAGTAGTATTTTGAATCAAACAATATATGAGCCGCGACACGAGAAAACCAACAATGTGGTTGTGCGTCTAGCGCAGACTCAGATCAGTCTGGGGACTTGCCCAGTCTGATCTGCCTCTTTGCTAAGCGCTTAGAGGCTGGTTAAGGGTCCAATCTACCTTCATGCGGACAGCGAAGACTCTGATCAGACTGGGTGGATGCCCAGGCTGATCTGAGTCTGGGCTGGGCGCACGACCACATTGTTAGTTTTCTCGTGTCGCGGCTCATATTATTGTGTTCTGCTATATTAACCTAAACATCCGGACAATGGGATGGACAGGGGAGTTTCCTTTTTTTTTCTTTTTAATCTATTTTAAATGTTGGCAAATGGTGCACTCTTTGTTCCCTTGAGCAGTCTGATCGGGTTCTACACTATTCACTAAGCATTTGGTCTGACCATTTATGATAAATATGTTAATGTAAAAATGACATAAAATCAAACTTGCCTTGCCAAAATTACTTTGAAATGAGTAAAGGGCAGTTTAATGTTTACAGGGAACTTTCACTTTCTTGAGAGCTACTGAAGTAAATTGTCACTGTGGTTATTTGAGCCACGACACGAGAAAACTAACAATATGGTTGTGCGCCCAGCGCAGACTTAGATAAGCCTGGGCATCTGCCCAGTTTGATCTGACTCTTCGTTAAGTGCTCAAAGGGTAGCTAAGGGTCTAAGCTACCAACATGCGGACAGCAAAGGCTCTGATCAGACTGGGCTGATGCCCAGGCTGATCTGAGTCTTTGCTGGGCGCACTACCAAATTGTTGGTTTTGTCGCGTTGCGGCTCATTTCCTTGTATGCCCAGGTGTTATATTTGTACATCCACAGGTAGCAAATTGACTTAGTCTTTTATCCGCTACAAACCTTATTGAGGCAATAACTAATTCAAATTTGCTTTAGTGTTTGCTTACTAAATCCATCTGTATACATCTTGAGCTCAAACAAAAGAAGAATCGTCCGAAATGAGCCACAGAACAAGAAATATATACCAGACCATATGTAAACTGTGAATGCCCCTATCAGACTGCACAAATGTGCAGTTGGATCAGAGCAGGTGCGGTCTTGTGTTTAAATTAACAATGCCCATAATATGTTGCCTTGCAGAACCCCACTAATGCTGAGATGACTATACGACAGGAGGCTGACCTGGGCAAGTAAGTCTATGAGACTTTGTCTCTAGACAGCTTTTCATATGATGTCACACCAATTATGTTAAAGAGTAAAAGTGGCTTTAAATGTGTACCAATATTCGAAAGAACCCAATAGAGAAAATTTCACTTTATTTACTTTCTACCTTCCGCATTGACATTTTAAACTGGGACAGAACTCTGTTGGTAAACAGTGAAAATACTGATCAGACTGCTCCTTAGGAGCAGTCTGATCTGGGTTGTCATTGTTTGCATTCTGCGACAAATATGTGATCAACACATCATAAGATAGTAAAATAAATTTGTTCTGACTTTCTTAGGATGACTAGTGAAAATGGTTTGGGTGTTCCAACATAAAGCTTTAGTTACGGTAAGTCTTTTACAGAAATCTTTGATACAAATGGTTATTAGTTTGAAGATCACAGCAAATAAACCCAGAATTATTGACACATTTTTGCAAAAGGATAAGTCACGGACAACACAAATATTTCTAATTAGTGAGGTACTCTTAACACCTCTTGGATTAACCACCACAATATTAACAGGTCACGATATTACCACTTTCAATGATTTACCACTGCAATGAACTCGGTAAAAGAAATTATTAACTTTCAGAATCAGTATGAATCTAGAAAGAGTGAGCAGGGGCTCATGTATACCCACAACTACTGCCACTGCCTAACGAAACAACCACCTCAATACATGGTACAACCTAGAAGTAAGCCTGGTCAAAAATTAAACAACTGCATCAAAATAAGTTACAACTATCTGCATCAGAAAAAAAATTGTAACAAACTTAACACAAAACTCTGTAGCAGCAGCAAGCAGATGTCAACTAATCTGCATGAACCTTGAAGTAAATCTGATCACATATCAAGAGCTTTCATCAAAGAATATTAGAAATATAAGTTCAGAATATAAGCTTTAATCGCACAAAACTTTAACGCAAATGTTTAAGTCTGCGTTTTCCCTCTCATCTTTGAATTCTCAGTATGATAAAGTTTGGATAAAAAAAAAAATTTTTTTGTGACATAAATCTTGTCATTTGTTTTTAGGCACTTTCAGGTTTATTTTTGTACTACTTAAAGACCAGAATTGTTTTAGGTTGCCAATTTATTCATTTCTGCTTTATTTATAATATAAAAGTTTGTATTCATTTATATACTTACTGGTCTTTTTTCCTGTTACATACATGAAAAAATGATTGAACAGTTTAAATAACAAAGACTAATAAATGAAGGAAAATATGAGTTGCAAGCTAGTCAACTGAGAATAATAAAAGAAACTGATAAAAATAATATAGACAAGTAAAAAGATAGGTTATTGGACATCAGAAGACAAAACAGTCTATACAAAAAAAAGGAAAAGAAAAAGAAATGTTAATATAAAATCCTCTATGATTTTTTAAAGTAACTAAAATATAAAATTAAGCAAATTAAAAATATTTAAAATAAACAATTTATAAATCACAAAATGCAGACAACTTGTATAACTAACAAGAAAATTTGTATCAAATAACTAAAACTAAGAAAAGAATAAAAAAAAAAATGTATTCAGCTACAAAGAAAATAAAGTGTAAGAATGGAAAAACTCAAGTTTAACCAAGTTTCTTTCACTGAAAACACAAATGTTTTTACTGATTATAAAGAAGACAAATAAATAAATATTACAAAGAAAATATCATACCAATTACAAGTAATTATTGTATTTATTCCAAATTCAGCACTGCAACATCTTAAGACATGAGAGTGCATCAAGCAACACCACAGATAAGATATGGAAATTAGTGAGTGAGTGCCCTAATCTACTGGTTCCTGATACAGATTAAGCTGTTATGGTTATTGCTGTCCAAACACAGGTAGCACAGGTAAGAGAGTTGTCAGGTAGATTTGATAACTTTATGGTATCATCTACAACACCATTCATAAACTTGTCAAACCAATTAAATATTGCCATAGTTACTCTCTTATACTGTCTGTAAACAAAACCTGAGATTTGCCAGTGACAATTTTTAAATTTTGTTTCATTTTCCTTTTCTTTTCATTATTTTTTATTCTAACTGAATAAAACACACATATTCTTTCAAACTGTACAGTTATAAAGACTGGAGAAAAAACATAAAAAACTACATTTGACTATGAGTAAAACAAAACAAAATGCTTGTTATAATCTTTTTCAGTTTAATACTCAAAATTTGCAAATTCAGCTGAACAGAAAAAAGATAAGTTTGCTTGTACAATAAAAAAGTAAAAAAAAAAAAAAATGAAAATAAAATAAAAACACACATATGAAATACATAATGATAAAAGAAGTAGATACATAGTACGGAAAATTATATGACAATATTCTATTTAAGCACTAATGTCCCATCAGAGAATATTAACAGAGCTTCAGACATCCAGAAGATGAAAAAATTTTCGAATTACTATATTATTTATCTATTTTTTGTTGGTATTTTGTGAAGACTGAAAACAAAAAAGCTTTCATCCAAAATATTTGTTTATCTGCTAACTTGCATGCTGTGCCTTTTGAAGTTGTTGTGCAAATTATCTCTTAACAGAGCTCCTGATACTGCTTAACCCTTTGGGCGCCAAACTGCAAACAACAAAATTTTATGCCTGCAAAATTTCAAAAAATGTTACATCGAAATTATATTCTATTGAGAATTCAAAGACTTGAAGACAAACAGTGTAGATCTTGATTAGGTGGCTCATGATGAGCCACCTCATCAAGATCTATGCTGTTTGAAAATTCAGCTATTTTTTCTCTGGCACTTAAAGTATTAATTTTGGTATGTTTAGTTTTCATAAAATCTGTAGGAATTTTTTTTTATCAGACAGTATTCTCACCTATCTAACTTGTTCATAGGTGAGCCAATATGGTAGGACAGTTAATAAAGAGGACAGGTGTGACAGGAGAGGGTAGGGGTATTGTCAACATTGTCATCAGATGACAAGAAGATTAACAGCTAGTGATTCTTCTTATCTACCTTGTAAAAACACAAGATCTGATCAACATCAAACCCTTGTGCACTGGCTCCACTACAGACAAGATTTCAATGTTAAACTGACTTGTAAAAAAGTTAAATTAATGATGTTAAACAGGTCATTAGTCATGTAAAGATCTAGTAATAGATAATCTACACGATAAAACTATTAACAACTCAAAACAGTCTACTAAAGCAGAGGAATATTAATCAAGAATACTGGTTATCGAAGAGACATCAAAATCACAAGGTGAAAAACTCATCACTATCAAACATATTTTTTAAACACAAAACTGACATTAAAGAAACAAGAACAAGCAAGACAGAATGCAATAAAGAGTATGCTTTTGCATGTAGAGGCCTAAGACTCACTGTTCTCATCAAAACTCCAGTTTGGCTGGAACTTTGAATACTGAGGGATAAGGTAATTGATTAAGCACAGTCCAAACTATGGCTAGAAAAAATACCTTGACTGAAAGACGGTTATATTTCACCTTAAAGGTAGGTTCCTGGACTAGCCATAACAATTATGTCCACAAAATAATTTTGTCATTTTCTGAGCAGTATTGAATTCTCTTATTTTTCTGAATTTGTTGCCTCTGAGAAACTCGTCAGATGTTGAAGAAAACAATCGTTTTCCCTTTTGGTTTATTTTCTTTCTTTGGAATTCCAGTTCTAAAAATAACTATGTTTATCATGTCTATAAGTGCACGATTTCTGATGGCATTCTCCAAAGGTCAATTTTCCCTTGCCGTGAGCTCTTCTAGAGGTCTTAGCATGGCGGATGAGTTAAAACTATCCCAAAATGCAATGCAGCATGACATCAGCTGCGTTATCTATTTTTGGCGCGAACTAAAAATAGCGCTAACTGGTGTGCGAAGCAGAGTTAGGAAATCCCTTGCAAAACAACTTTTCTAATATTTTTTTGATTTACACCTTTTAGTGAAACTTATTCATTCCCTTTTATAAGTGCTTTCCAACAACTTGGATGAAAGATCTTCAAAATTATGATGCATTCCAAAGTACAGGAACCTACCTTTAAAAAGTCAGACAATATTAATAATACAATCATAGCTGCAATTTATCACCATAATTACATACTATTACTTATACAGAAAATAGGCCATCAAGAATTCGACCAGAGTTGATGCAAAAAATCAAACCATATGAAACACACACATTTTGAACAATCTGCCGTGTAATATGTGCATGCCATCTGATGCTTATCATAAGTGACATAATAAGTCAGTGCTGCTTTTTGACAAAAATTTTAAATCAGCGCTTTAATTTACAAGCATTAAAATGTATACTCAGGGCTTAAAATTTCAAAGCTGCACCAAGTTAAACGTCTTATCAAAAAAAAAAAAAAAAAAGAGTGAAAAATTTACTTTCATAATTTTTAAGTCACACATTGGGAGCTGCAATTATCATCTTTGCAATGTTCAAAACAGCCTTGCTCCGGTATCCAGGATATGACCCAACATTTACAGAAAGCACAATTTTATTAAAATTCCAAGCAAAAAATCAAAAACATTTAATAGCCATTCTTCCATAATCCACTCCACAACAATAAAGATAACATGATATATACCATTGTCAGTTCACTTCTATCCCAAGACACTTCATTAAAACTTCCAAAACTTCTCACAGAATTAAATACAAAGAAAAGAAAAACACTCGAGAATTTCCCAGAGAAACCAGTCACCTAAGATTCCCAGACTGGCATTGTTTCATCTTAGTTTCTATCACTCCACACTTCTATCAGTCAGCAAAACCCACACCTGATGTCATTATGACCAATATTTTCTAACATTTTCTAATATTGCGGCGACTTACATCATGTCCTGATTAAAATATCTGCATCTATATTGATCTCTCCAGTAATATAATCACTACTGCTGTTGATGCTGCAGGTAATGAGATAGCACCTTCCTATGTAAATCAATAGGAAAGAAAAACTGACAGTACAGACACTACCCAAACTGTTGTGACACCTCAACATCTAGGTGAGATTAACCAAAATTTGAACAAGCTTGGTTTTGTGTTGAACATTTACCGTGACCAAGGAATGGCAAACAGAGCAGACCATGATCAGACTGCTCCTAAGGAGCCATCTGATCTTGGTCTGCATTGATTGCATCAGTACTTCTGTCCCAACAGCTTCATCCAGTTGGTAATTTTCTTGTCACACCGGGCCAGAAAAGACTGAGGTGAGAAATTCCCTGATTGTTTTGCCTGAACAAGGTGAATTGGATGTTGGCGAAGCAATTTCCGAAAATAAACTACGACAGGAGAATTCCATTATTGGAAGTTGTTTTTTTTTTTCTTGCAAAGTAAACAAACCCAGTAAAGACAAATTTAGAGATTTAAAATATAATAACCTAGCCATTGCAAATTCAGCTTTGTTTTTTATAAAGCTGATGCTGACTTGGATCCCAGTAAAGGCAACTCCAAACGGCAGAATCTTACTCAAAATTCATAAATCACTACAAGAACTGATGTAAAACATTCTGAAAATTTGGCACCAATGAACAGTTTAACTTTAAAGTCAACATGATAAATAAATAAAAACTGAAACTTGATTTAATTTCACTAGACAGATTTTCCCACAATACAAACAATTTTTATTCCACAAACTGAAGTGTTTGACGGTTCAAAGTGTAAAATTTAGAAGTACTGAATGGCAGCATTAATATCATCCTTATAGTCAATATTGTGCAGTATGCAGGGCAGTTGATTTATATGGGAGATACTGGAGACAATGAATATGGTGCACAAATTGCAATGACATGCTAACCAAGTTAGAATATGGAATTATCATAATTATGCCAGAAATTAATCTAAATATTGGTAAAGCCAATTATGTTAGCGCCAATTATGCTATAGCCAATTATGGTAAAGCCAATTAAGTATTTCTGAGAACCGACAAAGAAGTTGAAACACTAGCTGCCTTTAAGTAAACTGGGCAGAGACTTCTGCTGAAGCAGATGATGAACTAGCTAATGTCAATCTTAAGTTGGTTGCTAATCATGCCTATAGAAACTAGACACCATGTTGATACCATTATTTTCAGAAAGATATGCAAAAGCAAAGAGTGTAGATCCATATTTTTCTGCTACTAAGATGGAAGACTCTGATGGAAAGATAGTTATGGTGTTTGATGATTTACAGGAAATGCCAATGAAGTAAGTAGACCCAAGACATATTCTTACTGGGTACATAGCATTTTAACATTAGTTAAGCATAAAATTTTCAATGTCTAATTCCATTCTTTAGCCAACCCTATACAAACAGCTTTGTTTTCCAAATAGATGACAATGGTTAATATATACTTAAGTTCTCAGTCTCGTGAAGCTAAGTCAACAAATCAGATGGCACATGTATAAATAAAAATTTCCCTCCCAGATATATAATCTATGATATTTAAGAGAAAAAAAAATCTTGTTCTGTGTGTAAAATTAAAAAGAGATTTTAAGATTTTACTCTCATTGTTCCTGATATATCAGTTACTGACACTGAATCTGCAACATGTGTGTACGCTATTGTAGCACAGGAAATACATGTAACCTAAAGCACTGCAGCTTTAACTCTTTAAGCACCAAAAAGCAGACGACAAAATTTACGTCTGCAAAAATTAAAAAAATGCCTTGTCCAAGACATTTCATATTGAGAATTCAAAAACTAGAGGGCAAACAGTGTAGATCTTGATGAGGCGGCTCATTATGAGCCGCCTCATCAGGATCTACGCAGTTGGCAAATTTTGCTAATTTCGTCACTGGGGCTGAAAGAGTTAAAATGAAACAAAACTAAAGTGTGAAACAGAATCTGCCTTGAAACAACAACACTATGCTTTATATTAAACTTGATAAAATCTTATAATGGGCTGCACCCATATTAACAATAAATATTTCTATTACATGATTTGGTCATGATGTTGCAAGAACAACTGAAAGGTATATAAACAAACAGGAAGTAGAGTATTTTAATGTGTTTGGTTAGAAAAGAATAGCCAACCAGTGCCTTGAACCAGCCGCCCAAAATTTTTTGCTGTCCCTATAAAAATCTATAAGGCTTAAGTCTCAAGAATTATTTTCCAAACCCAAAATTTTTACACAAGTAACCAGTCAGTTTTCTTCCTTTTATTTAGTGACCAGGACAGCTAGTGTTTCCCCGACACAAATAAATACTCTAGAGTTAAAACTTTAAGGTAAATGGCTACACCTTTATGTTTTAATGCCACATTTTACAATTTTTGTAAATCCTGGACAATCAAACCCTTCCAAAATGGGGTCTGATCTTTTAGGAAAGAAAGGAGACAATTTTTCTTTTAAGAGTTTGACCCCAATTGAGAAGGTAGCTAAAGCAGAAAATGGTTACTAAGAGTTGCTTTACCCGAAAGTATAGCCAATCCCCTTTCCATTTTGGAATGCCAATGCCAACTGAGTTTAATGCCACAGCTCGAATTTTCATACTGACAAAGCCGAAACTAACAACTGTGCAACTGATGTCTTGTTTACAGCCTCTGCATACATTCAGAAAAATGGTCATATCATCATGAACATTGTCAAAATAAATACTAATGCTGAATTTGAAGATTCAATTTTGGTAGTCACTGGAAAGAGGATATAACTATCATGGCCCTCTCAAATCATAAAGATACCGAAAACTTAGTGACAAGGACCACTTTACATCACAGGTTACTAACTACCCTATCATACAGCTAATCTAATTGGTCAATAAAATCATAAGATAGTAAACAAAATGAGCTAAATGATACGCAAATAATTCCATAATAGCTGTAAAGAGGGATCAAGGATTAACACCCTTGTAAGAAATGATAACTTAACTAATCCCCAGACTAATTCCTTTAACTATCAATACCAAACAGAATTTGTTTGATCAGAAAAGATGAAAAAAAAAAAAAGAACTTTGAATGTTCCTTTAACCTATTTATGGTCAAAAATTTAGGAAAAGTAGACCCGGCTCGGACAGCTCCTCAGGACAGCTTTGTTTGCAATACCAATGACCCCTTTTCACACCTGGTTAACTATGTTTTCAAGGATGTTATGAAAAAGAGTCATAGTTCCCAACAGACCTGGTCATTGTGGCTAAAAAAATCTGTTTAGCCACAATGAGGTTTGGGAAATATTACTCTTTTGCATTTCGTAACAGCTCCTTTTTGTTTGGTAACAGCCCTTCCATATACATAGTTAACCGGGGTGCTTTTTATAACAACTTTCAATCTAACCGAATAATTCTTTAAAACATCAGTTTAATGGGCAAAGTATACTTCTGTTCTTCAATTAGACAGACCCGACCAGTACGCGGACACTTTTGTGTTTGGCCTCAAATAAACGCTAAAATACTTTTCAAATTCTTCTGATTTTGTAACATTTTATCAATGCGCCATTTCTTTATCTTTTTGTCATTCCCTTTTACACTTACACAACACAGTTACGAAATTGCAGGGCTGATGCAGACCGGTATCACAGTCGATGCTTCAGTTTGGCTGCGGCAAACAGGCAAAGCAAACAGCCATGTGTCAATTTGAAATTAGAACAACCATTTACGGTGTTATTACATTTTTGTTAACTACATGTATCAATAATTTAATTAGTATTGCTGCGTATAAATGTCATATTCTAAGGTGTCCGCGTACTGGTATGATAAGCCTGTTTGATACAGCAAATAGCATGGCCACAACAGCATTACGCTGCGCATGTGCAGATGATTTTTTTTCACTTATACCTTTTGTCTATATTTAGCACAAGGATTTTCCTAAAATTGCATGTCCATCTGGTATTCTTGAACACGTTTGAGTCTTAAACATTAGGTAAAACACCCTTAAAAGTGTCCGCCTACTGGTCGGGCCTGTCTACCTGAAGTTTAAGTTAAAGTGGGTCCATTGTATTTTCCCCTTGCAAAGCACCCCTCAAATGCTGAATGGACTAGTTCAAATTCAAACACAGAAGATTCCGTAATATAGAAAATCAGCAATTACATTGTTGATTTGAACAAAAAAAAAAGAGAGACATATTTAAAAGATTGAGCCACATCAGCAAAGGGCAACGAGAAGTAAAGATAATAATATGCAGGACGGAAATACATCCGAGAAATAAGAGGTGGTTTTAGTATCAATATCATCAATGATTTCTTTCATTTCAAAACAGCTGTGTAAATGATCAAATGACACTTTATACAATTGTTTTGCTGCAAAAGAATAACCATGCATTAACATCCTTTTAAGAAATGATATCTTGAATTATGAAGTTATAACTGTTTTGATAATCTAAATGCGGAATATTGGTTGTTTGGCAAACACTGACAAACAGACAATTCAAATGTAGCTTTGATTTTATTGAAAGAACCAGGAAAGTTAAGATAACATTTAGAAGCACACATCCATGAAAGTGATGCAAGAAAAATATTCAATCTTTCAACACAGAATGATGATATGACAACAAAAATTTCCTGCACTTTTGTGACTCTTTTCATCTACATTCCAGACAGAAGAATAAGTCAGTACTGTCAACAGTATGGTCAAACTTCTTCAATATTCAATTCAAGACATGATTTCTTGCAGGTGAGTGGGGGTGGGCAGGGGGTTGAGGTTGAACTGGAAGGTAGGGTCTGGGGCCCCCAGCACATAGCAAGTAAAGGCTGACTGAGTTGTTGACACTAGGAGATCAAGAGACAAATGACACTGTGGACTCCGTGAAAGTATAGTACCACCCCTACTTTTAAGCATTGTTAAATAAAATAATTATGATATCCTGTAAAGTGGCAAAACATGGAAATATTTGAATATGCAAACAGCGTATCTGGATCCACACCACTTCTACCCGCCTCAGTAGGCCTTTACTTGCTATGTTGATCTACAATGCTTGTGCTTGCCATATGGGTTTTGAACTCTCAATATAATGTAGCTTGGTCAAAGCATTCTTTTTTTTTTCTCTCTTTTTTTTTTTTTTGATTTTGCAGGCATTTATTTCATTGTCTGCTTTTTTGGCACTGAAAGGATTAATCAATCAAGGAATAAAAGCAACTGATGCCTGACTGAGTTCAGCTGTTACCAGTCATGACAATAATAATGTCTTATATGACAGGCCTCCTCTGGTGACATCATTAGTCCACCAGGAATAGCTTATCATATCAATTTAGCATTTCTTTGAGTCATGCAACAGCATAAAAATCAGGCTTTCATGAAAAAAAGTATCCACTGAGTCATACAACAGCATGAAATCATATGGTTTCGGAAATCCATTAGGTCATTAAGATGCCATCTCTTCTCACTGGCTGACATCTGTTTTACCTTGCTTTGAGATAAAAGTACATGTAGTTAACTTTGAAAAGCGAAAATGGGGAAAAGCCCATTAGAATGGGGATAATTGCATTGAAAATTGTCCTCAATGGCTTTATAGTCAAAAATACAGGGTAGATCCAGATGAGACGGCTCATGATGAATCACCTTATCTAGATCTATGTTGTTTACGTATTCAATTTCTTTCATTTTTTGTGCTTTAAGTGCTGATTGCATTTCTGCCAAAAATGAAGACTAAAAACTCTTAGCAATGAAGTTTGTAAGATCCCATCTGATCATGTTTGCAGTTTGGTAAAACATAGCCAATGCGATGGACTAACAGAGATGTATTCCCATTGTATTCCTAAATCTGATGAAATTATGCACCTTAAAGCACAGGACACCTACAAATCATTAATTTTCCATTTGGGACAAATGGAAAATTAATGGTTTTTAGGTGTCCCAATATTTAAGCACATTAGAGTAGATATAAAATACGAAATAAGCATCTGTTTCTGTGACTTATTTCCTTACTGTTTCTATATAAATTTCAGTTGATTAGTTTCAGCTTCTCCGATTTCTAAGACAAAGAAATGATTCATTTGAAAGTGACTTTGCAGATTTCAAGACATCTGAGTTGCACAGCCAATCAAAGCATGAAATGGCATTATGTAAATTGAGCATATATACGTATACCAGCCACTACATCTTTACAGCGAGATATGTATATTCCCCATATGCTCTGTATATTTTAGTATGAAGTTACAGCCACTCGCAGATTCATCAAAAGTGAAAATTTACAGAAGTGTTGAATTATAATTAGTGTGCATGGCCTATACAAAGCACCTTTTTCTCGTATGAGCAAGAGCTAAGATACATGCATATCCATTTACAGTTTTCAGTTTTTTGTTTCATTAAAAAGATCATATTTAACTCATTACAGAGTATATATGAGGGTGAATCTAATCTGAGTGAAGAAGTTATTCTTTTCAATGTTCAAAGTAAAAAAAAAAATCAAAAAAAAAAAAAAAAAAATCTTCCAATTCAAATGACAACACAACTTCCGACAGTCATTCATCATAAAACAAAAACTTTAAAAAGTCTAAAAGCTTTGAACAAGATGTTTTCAGTGTATCTATAAAACAACAGGTCAGAATGACTTGATTTCTACAGTTTTTCACCTGATTCAATGTTGTTGTTTTTTCAAGAACAAGAAAGAAGTGCATTATGGATACAGTTAATTCTTAACGCCCCAGAAATGAATACAGTTAAATTTGCAAACTGTGTAGATCCAGAGTAGGTGGCTGATAATAATACTCCAAACCAAAAAATGTGCACATATGAGCTGCGACACAACAAAACCAACAAAGTGGCCTGTGTGCCCAGTGTACACTCAGATCAGCCTGGGCATCTGCCCAGTCTGATCAGAATCTTTCCTGTGTGCTCAAAGGGTAGCTAAGGGTCTAAGCTACAACCATGCAGACAGCAAAGACTCTGATCAGACTCGGCATATGTCCTGGCTGATCTGAGTCTGTGCTGGGCGCACAACCTCTTTGTTGGTTTTGTCATGTCACGACTCAATTATCTTTGCATACAGATGAGTCAAAGAGCACTGTTATATTTGGGCTGACTGACTTTGAAAGCTTGACTTTTATTACCATGCTAAAGCAAGGTTTATATAGGAGTCCATTCTGTATGCCATTCACATTTGCATCAACCTAACCTTACTATTGACCTACATTTTAAGTAATTTCACAGGCCAGTATAAATACACCCGGGATGTTGATGTAAGCAGTTTACTTTCACTTTCTACTTTCCAGTTTCATTTAAACTGTGTTGTGATGAATCTAGATATTTCGGTCCCAATCGCTTTTTTGTTAAAGAACGTTTCGCCTGTTATGTCGTTCATGTAAAATATGAAACCAACAAAATAACTTAACACAGAAATCAAAGACGAAATTAAGTAATTGTTGCTGGCTTAGTTGTTGATGTTGTGTTGGAACTGCGATACTTTTAAGGTTATGCTTTGAGCGGTCAGCCAACCTGTCCTTATTGTTATTAGCAACACAGACAGACCCCAATCAAAATTCAAAAACATTTCCGAAATCGAAACCCCAACACTAACAAAAATATGCATATCAGCATGCGCATCCATACAATCTGATCAGCAAATTAGATATCTTCCATATCATAGATATTACAATACACACTTCTATTTAATCTAAGCCGATTATCTTTTTTTAAAGGTATTTCTTGTTTTATTTTGTTTAATTAAAGTAATTTTGAAGTATATATATTTACATTTATTCATTTTTGTTTCAGTTCTTACCTTCCATGTGTACAACAAATCCAAGACCTATTGACAATCTAACTAAAATGGTTACAAAAATCATTCAACTTGGACAGCTATATGTCAGTATACAAACAATGACATTCTTTAAAATCATCATATGATACCATAATCTAAATCTCAAATCTTCAAAGATAATCTACAAGGACAAAAACGAAGGATAATCCAACTATGATGATATCAAATGTGATGAAACCCTACTGCCAATTGTGGTTAAGATAAGACAATATCTATTGTTTTCTCAAGTTATCTTTTTTAATTAGTCACCAGTACATGGACAGGTGTTAAAAGCTAAAAACTGATCTCTTTAAAACAACAGTTTCAAAGTTTAACTAGTAGCTTTTTTTAGGTCTAAAGTATACAGCTTAATAATGTCAGTGGATTTTTTAAATCAAACAGTGTCAGTGTTAATTTTGTCCCATTCACTCTTTAAATATGCACTATGGAATTGAATCTGTGACTTGCATATTCTGGTGCCAAGACTGTGCAGGAAAGTTTCCACTCAACATTAATTTGTTCCTCGATTAATCCAAAAGCTGTAAAACAGCAAAGCGGGCAAAAATGATGTTGTCATTTAACAGCAATATATCTCAGGTCTTTGCATTAAAATAATAAAGAAAACTAGAAATGTTTTTCAGAGAAAAACTGATGTCCCCCCACCAGCCCATTTCCAATGCCTCCTTATGAATAAAAAACCTGTACAATCAGAATACTAGGCAAATTTGGAGAAAATCAATCCGCTGGTTATGTGGATATACATCATAGATGACTATTTCCTTGCAAATGAAGTAAAAATCTAATCAGCTCTTAAAGTTGACCCAATGATGTATCCATGCAAGTTTGGTGAAATTCCATCCATTGGTTCAAGAGATATAGTGGGTACAAGAAACTGTCATTTAAGCCCTCCAGTGACCTTGCAAATGAGGTCAAGATCACAAAACTATAATAGGCTCTTAAACCTGTCCCAATGATGTATTCATGCAAGTTTGGTGAAATTCTATCAATTGGTTCAAGAGATATCGTGGGTACAAGAAACTGTCATCTAAGTCCTCCAGTGACCATAAAAATGAGGTCAAGGTCACCAAAATCTAATCAGCTCTTATACTTGTCCCAATGATAGATCTATGCAAGTTTGGTGAAATTCCATCCATTGGTCCAGGAGATATAGTGGTTACAAGAAATTGTCATCTAAGTCCTCCAGTGACCTTGAAAATAAGGTCAAGGTCACCAAATTCTTCTCAGCTCTTAAACCTGTCCCAATGATGTATCCATGCAAGTTTGGTGAAATTCCATCCATTGGTTCAAGAGATATCATGGGTGAAAGAAATTGTCATCTAATTCTTGCAGTGACCTTGAAAATCAGGTCAAGGTTCTGGAGATATTGTGCATACAAGAAATTTTCACGCCATTTAAGCCCTCATGTGACCTTGAAAATGAGGTCAAGGTCACCAAAATCTAATCAGCTCTTAAGCTTGTCCCAATGATATATCCATGCAAGTTTGGTGAAATTCCATCAATTGGTTCAAGAGATATCGTGCATACAAGAGTGTGATGCCGACGCTGACGCCGACGCACCGGGAACCGCACTGAAAACAATATGTCCCCCCTCACCTTTGGTGGGGGGGGGACATAAAAAAAATGACGAGACTGGCAAAACTGAAATTTATACATAAATCATCACACCTGATAGGCGGCAATCGAAAACGCTCGTGCAGTCGACAAACGTAGATCAAAAACCACTAGAAACAGCCAAATCGCCAATTTGCAATTGAAACCCTGTTTCTAACGTTTTTTTATCCGCCTTAATCAATTGTTAAAAGCATTTTCGAATGCCGCCTATCCAGTGTGATCAAGGTACTTCAAATTCTTCTAACATAAATTGTATGTAGCTTTATATATCTAACAGTTTACATGCTAAAACTGCAATATCATGATATGCATATTTCACTGTTTTCAAATAGAAATTATTCCGAAGAAAGTGATCAATCTATGCTGCTTTAGCCTCATTCTGGTTTGTCTGCTGGAAGCTGCCTTGCCTCTTGTGTGAGGCTCAGCTGGTAGCTTTTCAGGGGAAGAAACAAAGTGCAATGTCATGAAAATGAACGTGCTGCTACCATGCATATTTTATACTCATCTTAATATATTTCAAATGAATTGCTTTTTTCATTGTTTATACTGCACTATATGATTCTTAATGATATGCTAATTTACTGCTTTTCAAAAAGTTATGATTCTGTTCAAAGACGAAAGAATGTTCCCTTTGAATTTTAAAGTATCTGAACCTGTTATTTTACCATAACCATACTAAGTATTATAACATGACTGTCAGAGCAAACAGTGAAGACACTGATCAGACTGCTCATACAGAGCAGTCTGATCTGTATCTGCCCTGTTTGCCTTTTATCAAAACTTTAAAAGAAACAGAAATTGTAAGGTTTTCAAGTATAGTACAGAAACTTAAAGTTTAAAACGTAAGATACCATTGTCCAAATTCAAATAAATTTTTACCCAAAGTTAATCCAATATTAATATAACCGAAAAGCATCATATGATCAGAATATTCTACAATTCAAGCTGTAGTAAAATTATTACATATCATATGTAATGAATACCCTCTCGAAATAGCTGTTTTAAATGAAAATAAGCCTTTCGGTTTTTGCACACATCCAGAATGTGCAGCCACACAGCAAGAGGATTCCATTTTCACCCTACAGATTTGATACTTTTTAAAAATTGTTGGTGCAAACGAGAAACCAATCAGACTCACATTGCTGCACAAATGTTCAGTCTGAGCTGAGTCTTCACTGCCCAATGACCCTTTTCTTGTGCTGCCATTCATTTATGTGCATAACGTGAGCTTTATGAAAAAAAAAAAAAAAATGCTGTTTTGATATTATACTACATGTATTAATAACGTGAGCCTTATGAAATAAAAAATTCTGTTTTGATATAATACTATTTATACGTAGTAACATTGCCAAAATGAGTAAGCTTTATAGGCCAAGTGTACATTTTATTATCATAAAGACATTTTACTGTTTCTTCACAAGCAAGTATGATTTTTATTGGAGGAGGGCTGGCCGCCCATAATTATGGCCTCAAATATGCACATATTTAACTCCGAGTACAATTGCTTTTGTTTGGTGTGACATTTATAGCGAATATAAAATTTCTATTTGTTTGAGAATCATAAAAATAAATCTTATATTTCGGACAAGTATACTCAAATTAATGTGCTGGCTTACTTCAAGTCAGTTTGCTCACCGAAGCTTGCATCCGTATAACATATTTTATTCTTTCATATTCTTTCAAAATGTCTGTAAATGGAGAATTATAGCTAAATCTTTAGATTTGTAAAAGATTTTTTCCAAATTAGCCGACGTTCCACCATCAGATAGTGACCAGACCAGAAAATGGTGGGTTAAAATTGAAAGTCATTATCTTTTTATATGAAATTAACATGTAGAGGAAAAACCTGACTTAAGACAAAATGCATTTATTCTGCGTTTAGACAGTGTTTTTTCATCTATAGAATGACCCCAAATATCTAAATTAGTTTTATAAAATTTAGTTATCAGATGGGATATTCCTTCCTAAAACAATTCCAAATGTCTAGATCCATCTTATAAGATGGATCTAGATTTTTGGGGATTGTTTTTGGCCCATGAGCAGTTCACATCTTTCCTCAAGACACAGTGCAGTCTGGCCCAGGAGCAGTTGATGTATTTTCTCAAGACATTCCTCAAACTGCTATAAATCTGTGGGGTGACAACAGCTTTTAGGTGCAAGTGTATCAGTGCTATTATTTAGAATCAAAGAAACTGAACCTAGTTTTATAGCTGTAGTGATGCTGATAACTAGATAACTGGATTTACTGCCCATAAAAAGTATGAGTTTGAGAACTGGCAGTCTGCTAAGCACATGGGTCAGAGCAGACATGAGAAAGGAATAAAGATTAAAAGTTTAGTTAGAAAACAGAAAATCTTAGTAATACTAAGATTTTCTGTTTTCTAACCAAACTTTTACTAAACTGATGAAAACCAGATTTTTTTTTCTAACAGTCAAAAAAAAAAATATATATATATAAAAAAATAAAAATAGATAAGACACCTTGCAAGACAAAACTGTTGAGGAATTTGATGACTACAGA
This sequence comes from Ctena decussata, assembly GCA_963989385.1. Lineage (NCBI taxonomy): Eukaryota > Metazoa > Mollusca > Bivalvia > Lucinida > Lucinidae > Ctena > Ctena decussata. The sequence goes on from OZ022506.1 coordinate 86,455,688, forward strand.
ACAAAGCACATTTCTGATCATAAAACTAGCAGAAACAACCTACAGACCATTTTTATTTGTTACTGGCTGCATAATTTGTGAAATAAGAAGTGTCCATGCTAGTTTGAAACACACATCTAACATTTTATGGGTGTGTACTTCTCAAGACTTTTCTGACAGAACAGCTTTTGGGTTCCACCAAGAAGACGTGAGAGGTGGTTTTCTTTTTACCAGAAAAGCAGACATCAAAACTTACATAGTGCAAAATTTAAAAATTTGTGTCGTCCAATCTACTTAATACTGGGAAATCAACCACTAGAGGGCAAACATTGTAGGGAAAGAGAAGGCAGCTCATAATGCAAATATTGAAGATCCAGAAAGTACAGCTCATAATGGGCCACCTCATCTGGATATACCCTGTTTGCATGTTCATTTTTTTGTTTGTTTTGTGACACTTTACAGCCAGTCATTGTTTTGCCAAGAAATCGTCAAAAATCATCTAGTATCAGACTGAATTACTATACGACAGCATACTACAAATGAAGACAGTATCTTACTAAAATAATTTAATATCTTACAAGAACTAAAGTAATGGAGTGTGATACTATAGGAGGCCTGGTATCTCAGTAGGTTAAGCACTGGCCTGCTGATCTAGCGGTCCCGCGTTCAAGGCGGGAATCTTTTCAGTCATAAATGGCGTCCCACTGCACACAGCCTTTCACTATCACGCACCCATTGTCCTGATATGACTAAAATACTGTTAAAAAGGATGTAAAATGGCAAGTCATCTATCCATGTGATACTCTGTTAGTTTATCATTGCAAAGAGCAAGTTTAGTATCATACTGAAGTAATGTGATACATTATACATGTTATTACTTATTACAGCATTCAAGTAATATAGTATTCCATATTAGACCATAATTGTATAGAGCAGAATACTACAAATGAGTAAGGTACCATACTAAAACTATGTGATATCTTACTATAACAGTTTATCACACTGAAGTATTAAATGTAGTATGATACTATTTTAGTGCATGACTATCAATGCAGTATCACACTTACAACATTTGAACATGGTATCAATCAATTTTTGCATATTCCTGACTGTTGTGCCTTATACATACCATGTAAATCTGGAAATGCTAAGAATAATTTTTGGCATCATGTATAATTGTGGAAAGTTCAATGGTGAAAGCTGCAAATATTATTCCGGGAAACAAGAACTGTCTCTAATAAAATTGTCAAGCTATTGTTTACGAGCTTTGAAGTTTATGTAAATGTATTTAGGAAATGTTAAGAAATTTAACAACTTCCTAATTGCTTACAATTCTGACAGAAATAATGCATTTCAGAGTTGACTAAACTGTGATACTTTCCATAAAGAATTTAACAAAAAGATAATTAATAAATATAAAGAGAATACAGAGAATGGACAAATTACAAACGAACAAAATTCTACTTAACCTTACAACAGCTACAACTTTTTCTTTTTAATAGTTAGCATAGAAGATAAGGCATTTTACCTAATGTTGTACTTGTTTGTATCTCTTTGAGCTTGAGAAAGTTATAAAAAATCTCAGTTAGTTCCACAGTTTCGATAATATCCAAGATTTAGTGTACATGAATTTCCGAAAAAAGGATAAACACAGATAATGTTAATCCATATACAAATCCATTAGCACAGGAAAAAAAATTCTGCCGCAGATACGTAATTTACATTAATTATCACCAGTTTACGATTTGTATCTGTAAATCGTCCACACTTTCTTTGAGAATCGATAACTGTGACCAAACAGTCCACTCTGATTGGACCAAAGGACAGCTATTGAAGATAAGCAGCCAATCACAAGATTACTCTCACTTCGCTTGTTAGTATGTTGTGGTGGCGTCTTTAATACCTGTTTATCACTGTTGTACACTCTGTACTCTAGAATGTTTTAACCTATTTTTGTCAAGGGTAGTGTCAAGCTGTCTATTTAACTCTACCTGGCCATAACCTGTCAGTCTTACCTGTCCATCTTAGCTTACCTGTAAAAGGCTTACAATTGGCCAAAATTTTCAGGAAAAACTGAGCCTTTTCTTTTATTTTGATACAACATATGTTGTAGGATCTCATCAGACAATTTCTGACGAGACCCAACACCATAATGTTTAACTGAAGAAACAAAAATAGAAAAATATATATTTTCAAAAACTTTTGGCAACTTAATGGCTTGGCCTGTATCAAGGTGAGCATAGCAAAACCGCTATTTTAGAAGTTTGTAAAGATACCGCAATATAACTGTAGTACAGTATGGTAATTTTTGCCGCCAAAACTTCGCACTTTTCAGCTGCATTTAATTTTTAGAAAGAAAAACAAGGTTTACTTTTATGTCCGAAAATGACCATCAGTGCAAACCCTATGCATCATGACAATTATGATAATCTCTTGAGTGCAAAACATTTATCTTTTTAGGCAATATAGTGGCATTGCAAAAGACAGCTGAAGTTGAAACAACAACAACAGTAAAACAGAAATTTCACTTGAGCAACGGAAGATTTTACAGTAGCTATGCAACTATGCAGGGATCCAGTGTTTCAACTGCATTTCTTGTCTTTGATACTGCAGAGGCAGTTGCAAATCTTGACTGGATATACAGGTAATGCATTATTGATAAATTTTGTTTTATTATGCTTATTATTTACAAAGCAAGAACAAAAGCATAAAAAACGAAAAAAAGAAAAAAATAATAATCAGAGGACAGGAGGTTTACTTGGAGGTAAACCTCCTGTCCTCTTATTGTTATTATTTAAAAAAAATAATAATAATCAGAGGACAGGAGGTTTACTTGGAGGTAAACCTCCTGTCCTCTTATTGTTATTATTTTTTTTTTTTTCATTTTTTTTTTATGTTCAGCATGTCAATGGCAATGATAGGGTAAATCTGCATAATGTTTGAGAAAAGGCAATGTAACCAATTTCTGACATGAAATATAAAGTAACATTTCAATATGCTAAATATCCCAAGTTTTTATTTGAAACGATATTCCGAAACCAACTTAAGCGATGTCATCATGCTTTATACCGCCCAACAACATTTTAGCTGATTGTCGGTGGGATTTTGATCAAATATCTATTGGAACCCCTGTTGAGCTACAAGCTATCCCTGTCAATCTTTCTATTGTTTAACACACCCAGGGGTGGGGTAGGGGACAACACCACCCTGGGGTCCCCTGTTACCTGTCCTTATTGTCACTAATTAAATTAACTGTGTATTGACACACCCTTTCATCAGGGCAGATGGGAAATTAAACACCAGGTAAAGGCCATCAAATCCACAATTAAAATCTGGATCTTGGCATAAATAGACATAAACGATAAACATACACCTTTTGTTAGTGGAGATGAAATTCTTGTAAAACTTTAAATTTCAAACAATATTTACAAACACACTTCTACTTGTTCCTACAGATCAGATCAGGATGCTGCATTCGCCACTTTTGCAGACCCAAAATATGCTTAAGGACAAAAGTTCTGCACTGGTGTTAAATTAACATCCGTGCACAACTTTTGTCCTTAAATATATTTATAATGCCAACCAATAAAGAAAGACAAAGGCAAATCCCATCAGCTGACCTGCATTTAAGACCAATGCGTTTTATAAAAAATAACATATTGTTTCCATACAAAAAAGCATACATAAATTTACAAAAAATGGGTGTCAACATCAACAAAAAGTATGCTTTTTCAGCTGCTCTATGAAAGGTGGTTTCATCTAACATCTTGTCAGTTTCATAATTTTATGCATTAATTCTTTGTGGAAGGTATCTCTGCTTCGATGGTGGTAATAATTGCAAATTTATACAAAAATAACAATTTTTCAAAACTTTTTGATTTGAAAAATGATAACTTAATACCGAATAAATATTAATCAAATATATGTTCACTGTCATTGCTGCTACCATAGATGCTGCTGTTGCATGGAATATCGTTAGTTCGGTTGAAAATGCGACTCTTTTCATGAAAGTTGCTAGCATGTCAACTGATGCTAATTTTTTGACAGTCTTCGGCAATCTTTTTCTGAATCAGCTTAATTTTCAGGAACACTGACTTCACATACTGTAGTTATCATATGTGTTCCGACATCTTAAACCTTACCCTGCATAGTCCTTGAATGGGCTCTTCCGTTTCTGAGCCTGGACAAGTCCATTTGGCTAATCAGGGAATTTCTACAACAGCTACTTGCTGAAAGGCAAACACTGCAGACCCAGATCAGACTGCTCCTTTGGAGCAGTCTGATATGGTTCTACAATGTTTGCACAATGTACTACAGGCAAATAATTTTAGTTTTTACAGTTACAGCTTGGATATCATAATTTCATGCATTGGTTCTTTATCAGACTCATCAACACTTGGAATAATATGTATGAACAATTTTACAAAATGATATTTTCACATTTTTCTAATTTGATTTTGATAACTAAATATTATATTTTGTAGATACTAGTGAAAAACATCAATCTTGCAGCTATAATAGAGACGTCAGTGAAATTCTGGTTCTTTTAATTTTCGTAAATCTTATCCTGTTTCAGCATCTTCTTGTAATCCATCCATCATCTGGTAATTGAGTTTTCTGAGTCATGTGACTTGACATCTTCATCCAATCAGCTTTGATTCTCAGAAAGATAAGTTAATGAAAGTAAACATGGTCAATAGCTTTTTGTCTACATGTGTACAGGACATCATGGAAATGAAACAGCTTGATTCTGTGTTGCTTTACACAATTTTCAGAAGACAACGGAACAATTTCTTGTGGAAGCTTGCCTTTAAAGGCAATATCAGTGCTCCAGATAAGAAGGGGTAACAGGGATAATTTTGCATATTTCTCCATAAAAACATATTTTGTGACCCATCATTAGAACTGTCTCGCCAAGACGGTTCTAATGAGGGGTCACAACATATGTTTTTGTTGAGAAAAAAGAAAAATTATCTTCAAATTATCCTCACTACCCTTATCCGGAGCTCTGAAAATGAAACCTTACTTTTAATGAAGTCTATGATGCTTGACTTAAAAGAAATGTGGAGCCTTGCCTTTAATGGAGTCTTTAAAGACGGCAATGTGGAATGTGGAAACTTGCTTTTAAAGAAGTCCAAGTGAAAGTTTACGGGTGAAGAGGCCAGTATGGAAACTTGTCTGCAATACCAGTAAAATCAAAGTGGAAGCTTGCTTTTAAAGGGGGTTATGTAAAAGCTTGCCTTTAATGAAGTATATGTAGAAGCTTGCCTTTATTGAAGTCTGTTTGGAAGCTTACTTAAAAGGGAACAATGTGGAAGCTTGCCTCTAACGAGTCTTTACAGAGGACAGTATGGAAGTTTGCCTTTAATTGAGTCTTTAAAAAAGGGCAAAGTGGAAGAGGGTAATGGGAAAGCTTGCCTTTAACGAAGTATAAGTGGAAGCTTGCCTCTAATGGAGTCTTTGAGGAGGGCAAAGTGGAAGCTTGCCTCTAATGGAGTCTTTGAGGAGGGCAAAGTGGAAGCTTGCCTCTAATGGAGTCTTTGAGGAGGGCAAAGTGGAAGCTTGCCTTTAATGGAGTCTATAAAAAGGGCAATGAAAAACTTGCCTTTAATGAAGTCTATGTGGAAGCTTGCCTACAGAGAAGTCTATGTGGAAGCTTCTCTATAAAGAGGGCAATATTGAAGCTTACCTTTAAAGAAGTTTATGCAGAAGCTTGACTTTAAAGAGGGCTCTGTGAAAGCATGTCTCTAATGAGTATTGTAGAAGCTTGCCTGTAATGTAGTCTTTACAGAGGGCAATGTAAAAGCTTGCCTATAATGTGGAAGCTTGCCTGTAATATAATCTTTAATGAAGGCAATGTGGAGGCTTGCCTGTAAGGTAGTTTTTAATGAGGGCAATGTGGAAGCTTGCCTCTAATGAAGTGTTTAACAAGGGCAATGTGGAAGCTTGCCTGTAATGTATTTTTTTCAAAGAGGGCATGTTGAAGCTTGCCTTTAATAAAGTCCATGTGGAAGCTAGACCTTAAAGATGGCAATGTGGATGCATACCTTTAAATAGGGCACAGTGGAAGCTTGCTTTTATAAATGGCAATGTGGAAGCTTGTTTTAAACTGGACACAGTGGAAGCTTGCCTATAACCATTGAACACGGAAATGTGGACCACTACTAAACAAAATCCCTGGTGTTTATCCAAGCTTTTTACCAAGAGCTTATTCAGAGATTAAAGTAAACTGTGAATTATCAAAGTCTGACAAGCAACCCTTGTAACTCCACATGAAGACGACATCATTTTCAAATATTTTTGTTTGTTGCTCATCATTATCACAATGAATACAACAATTTGAGGACAACAATCTGCTGTTCTTTTCTCTAATTATGGGACTGACCTTACGAAAACAGCAAGATGAAGGCAAACATTCTAGCTCCCTTTTATTCAATTCAAGGATAAATGTCTCCTAAACAGGGTATCTAAAGACAGTCATTCTACAGATTTTGCCCTTAATTGTCAAGGTAACATCAAAACAACATACAAGAAGACAGCAAACCTACATCTCTTTTCTCTGTTGTACAGACAAGTCTACAGATCTACCTATCTTGTCATCTAGAAAAGACATAATCTGACAAAACAGAGATATAATCATATGACACTAGGAATCCCCTACTGAGAAAACTACCCCCTTAAAGGTCAGTTTATCTATCTCAACATTTAGAAGTGACAAAACAGGATTTCTGGTTCATCAGACTCTTTGGTTAGTTACAAATTCAAATCGAATTACTGGTTTTATGCTAAAGCTGCCAGAAAGAGTATGGCAAGAGAAGAGAGCCTGCAAAAGAGATAATCCACAAGCTTACAGGAGTGGATTATTGACTGTATTAAAAGGTGGACTAACCATGTTCTTTATCATTTATAGAAAGCTAACAATAACCAATGAGAAAGATCCAAGCAACACAGCCATGGGAAAATATGATGAACTCCTGATAATGGTTTAGGGGAACTAAGGTGGTCTGGCAGTGTCTCAAGGTCTTCTGGTTTAGCATGGTCTGGCAGTGTCTCAAGGTCTTCTGGTTTAGCAAAGAAAATTCTAAAGGGCGCAGAGAAATAAAAAAGAAGAAGAAGAAGAAAAAGTAGACAGAAGAAGAGGTGGGAAGACGATATTAAAGAGTGGACAGGATGGACTTTGCCAGCTCAACTTGGGCATCTGAACACAGATCAGGATGGGAATTGTTGCGAAGTTACCTGTGGTGCCCAAATGACCTTGCAAGGTTATGGGGCAGAATAAAACAGATAGACCCAGTGTAGACCTTACACAGTATGGTGTATCTGTACTTAAGATTTGGAAGGGAATCATCTTACACCACCTGTTATCAGAGAGCATAGCTAGCCTATACTGTGATAACAGTGCATTAAATAAATACACATAGAAATTTAAAACAAACATTCTTAGTTTGTGAACTTGACACACAGGACTTTCGAAAATGGGTCTCATAAAACTGTTTAGTCCCGATCCTCTGACATTATGTTACGCTTCAGAAAGCTACACTAAGACGTAGTGATGTGTAAGAAGGTAGGAAGGGCCCTGTGTACAGGTCTAAAACCTGTTGGCAAACAGGGCCCAATTTTTCATAATACTGAGCTGAACAAAGTCGCTAGTTAGCTGAACAAAGTCATTAGTTAGCTGAACAAAGTCATCAGTCAAGGATTCATTATAAAGTTCAGTGTACAAGTACATGTATTAATATTTTCACTGAATAATATGGGGAGCTTTTGCATGCTAAAGCTCTTCATATTTCTTCAGCAAAAAAAGGCAGTCCTTTTTGCCTTCAAAACATTTGAAAGTTCTGTCTAATTAACTAACAATATTGTGAAATTTAGAATTACTATCTTTTTATAGGCATTTCTGTCTGAACAGCTACAGTTACTATGGTAACAATCATTACCATTATGGAACCAATCATTACAATTATTACTTTTTTGTATTTTTTCCTCTAACTTTGTGATCTTGAAAGGACAAGCAAACTGTACTTACAAAAGAACACCATAAAATATCCAGAATGAAATAACAGTTGGTTGATACACTTCCAAAAGCCACTTGCTGGAATTATGTCACATGATTTTGAAATATTTCGATGCAGCCTTGTTCCAACCTTGTTTCAACATGTAAGTGCCAAAATAATATGTCTTGGAAGCCAAAAGAAAATTTTGTTGCTTTCATGCAAATCCCAGCTAATTTTACACAATACACACTAACCCTTTAATTTCAGCCAATTTTACAACTTTTATTCACAACATTACAATAGATAATATCATTTCCCACCTTCAATTATCAATCAAAGAATCTTTTAGACTTCTTTGTACATTCACTAATTTATTACTAATAAATTTATCGCCTTGCTCAATTCTCGGACAACCTCCAGACAAGCTAGACCAAATAAGCAACACAGAATTTTATCTCATATCTTTCCCTCTTTGTTCATTTTTCCAATTTTCACCCCTTTAGCAAATGTTATGCCAGATCATGCAATGCATTATTACACCCCTCCAAAATGGCTATTCAGTCGTTCCTATTATTGTCATGTTTTCCATTGTCGGCAATGATCTGACTTATGTTCCCCACAAAAGGTCACAGAGCATCAAAGTCAACAAGATTCAACCTGGATAGCACTGGACAATGGGATGGACATAAAAGGTGTGAAATCAAACTATTACCTAGTTACCATGGTTACTGAAAGTATTGGGACACCCTAACTTTTGACTAAAATTACCCAAAAAAATTGAAATGTTTTTTTCTTCTTTTTGCTATCTGACAATGTGTACAAAAATGTTGGTAGACTAGCAATCAGTGTGACCTTAATCAGACTGCTCCTTAGGAGCAGTCTGATTAAGGTCACACTGTTTGTGCAGGCATTTGTGTCTCAAAATTTTGTATAATAACGAAAGTTATATTTGTTTCTCATTTTATGCCAGGGTAGTTACGATTGGAATGTTTACAAGTATAGGTTTGGTTGTTACAATTTAAGGTTCCAATAAGGCAGATCTTAACACATGATAAGGTCATGTATGTACAGTTAATGATGTCTTCCCAAAATTTAATTTGTATCTATTTTGAATTTGGTAACAGAAATATTTGTTCCATGCAATAATCAAATAGAAACTTATGTTATTGTGTGATAAATATTTGATGCAAATAAAAAAAAAAAAATTAAAAGTGCTGCATCCCAAATGTAAAATAAAAAAAGATCTTGCTGTTGTTCAAATTCTCATAACAACGGTCTTCAAGAGGCTTAGTGGAACAAATCTATGGCTGCACCTCGTGGCACTGAGTCTTCCGATGGAAGGATCTGTTTCCAAGTTGAATTGGAGTCAAGTAAATTTATATTTGAATAAAACGCAACATCCTTGCAGCTTTTTCAACATGCATAAAATACATGTACCACAGTAGCTAGATACAAAAGTTTCATCATCTGGCAACATTCAAGAGAGAAATTAAATGTTTCAAGTAGTTCCTTTAAGTCCTCAGATATAAAATCTACTTAAATATTTTAACTTGACATTCCAACACAAGGTATAATCGATTCTGCCAATTTTCGCTTCCTGCAGAGACTGTGCATCACATTTGGCTTCCGTCGAGACTGTCCGCGAACTCTTGCTACCAGCAGAGACTATTGTCCTCGAAAAATGGCTTCCTGCTGAGACTGTCCACGTGATTCTGCTTCCTGCCGAGAGCCTTGGCAGGAAGCAGAATCATGCGGACAGTCTCTGCAGGAAGCCATGTATCATGTACAGTAGTCTTGGCAGGAAGCAAGAGTTTGCGGACAGTCTCGGCAGAAGCCAAATATGATGTACAGTCTCTGCAGGAAGCGAAAATTAGCAGAATCGATTTTACCCAGTGTCCAAGGGTAAACCTATACCTCCCTACCTCTGTTACAGCAGGACAAGAAGTAAGTGATTTCAGGGTTTGGGTTTATTAAATGCAAAACAGGGTAAAGAAGCCAATGTACCGCCCTACCTCTGTTACAGCAGGACAAGAAGTAAGTGATTTCAGGGTTTGGGTTTATTAAATGCAAAACAGGGTAAAGAAGCCAATGTACCACCTCTAGTGAAGTAAGTTTACATAGAATTAGCACTAGAAAGCCATCTGAAGATGACCAAACTTATGAGAACTGAAGATAGAAAGCTAATTACTGACAAAAGATGGCTAACACTTTATTGTATCAGTGTCAGTCCAGAAAGAGATCAAAGATGATGAGAAAAAATGTCAATGTGAGATACTGAAATAATAAAAGTTCTAAATACTGGTACAGACATGTCTACGCTAACAGTGCAGACCCAGATCAGACTGCTCCTACAGTCTGATCAGGGTCTACACTGTTTGCCATTGCATCTGCATCTCTTGCATTACTGCATAAGTTTATAAAACCTAGCTTGTCCAATTTTAAGACAATTATGGCAATTATTTTCTGTGTCCCAATTTAAAGGATTTTTATGGTATATCCCAGCATGCCTGATACTGACCAATCAAATTACAGAAACAAATTATTTTTTATCATGAGAAGACAGGAAAATGCACTAATTTGCATTATAGCTGGACCAGAGCAATGGGGCTGATTAGTTTATTATGCACAGCTTTGTTAAGGTTACAGAAATTGGATGCAATTTCTAAGACAAAGTCAAAAGAAAATAGGATTGAAAAAATCAATCATCAATCTGATGTTCTGACTTATAATAAGCATGAACCTCGAAGTCTTTTGATGATTGTGAAAAATAATGATGACTTTATTCTTTCAAGCCTTCAAAATAAAGAAAAAGATGCAAATCAGAGAGCCTTTGTTATTGGTCTTTCCAGCATAAAAAATAGGGAATTCTTTTATAATCAGTCTAAGACTAGTATTATTTAGGACTCTGCACACTTCATTGTGTCAGTTCAAGACCCCATATGGCTGGATTTGAAATCTCAATAAAATCTGCTTATTTGGCGCAATTGTTTAGCCTTCGAAGTAAATTTGATATGAAAATTACTACTGTTCATTTACATTTAGATTAAAGATCAAAATACAGTTAACAAACAGAATCCCAAGATGCAATTCTATAACACTGCATTATAATATTCCACTAAAACTGAGTTTTCATTAGATTAAAGCAGATCCTTTGAAAAGTTCAGTAGCACCAGAAACATTGTAAACTATCTGGTTCAATATTACATCAGACCAGAATAAATTACAATTGAATTGAAACAATTCTTTAATAAATAGTGATCAGAAGCCACCTTTTTTAGCTCACCTGAGACTTTAGGGTCATAGGTGAGCTTATAGTATAGCCAGGCATCCGTCGTCCGTCCGTCCGTCGTCTGTCGTCCGTCGTCGTCAACATTTTCAAACATCTTCTCCTCTGAAACCACTGGGCCGATTGAAGCCATATTTCATACGGAGCCTACCTAGGTCGGGGGAACAAAAGTTAGTTCCGGGTATCTGGGTCACATGACCAAGATGGCCGCCATGCACATATATGGTAACAAGAGGGCCAAGAGGCCCTGAATCGCTCACCTGACCAAAAAGGTTAAAAGTCAAACAAGGGTCATCATTTAACAAACCTGATAGTTTGCAACCACTTTCAAGTAGTTTTGAAGAAGATTTTTGAATATTTTCTATGTATTGCTATGGTTCGAACCCTGGACCCCCTGGGGCAGGGCCATTTTGGACCCTGTGGCCATCATTTGAATAATTTTGGTAAAGGACCACTAGGCAATGCTACATACTAAATTTCAAGCATCTGAGCCAAGTGGTTCTGAAGAAGAAGATTTTTGAATATTTTTCTATGGTTCAAACCCAGGACCCCCTAGGGTGGGGCCATTGTAGACCCTGGGTCATCATTTGAACAAACTTGGTAAAAGACCACTAGGCAAAGCTACATACCAAATGTCAAGCATCTGAGCCTTGCGGTTCTGAAGTAGATGATCTTTTATTTTTTTTCTATGTATTTCTATGGTTCAAACCTGGGACTCCCTGCCCCGGGGCCATTTTGGACCCCGGGGCCACCATTTAAACAAACTTGGTAAAGGGCCACTAGGCAATGTAACATACCTAATTTCAAGCATTTGAGGCAAGCAGTTCTGGTGAAGAAGATTTTTAAGTATTTTTTAGTTTTGAACCAAAGAACCCCTGCCCCAGGGCCATTTTGGACCCTGGGGCCACCATTTGAATAAATTTGGTAGAGGACCACTAGACAATGCTACATACCAAATTTCAAGCAGCTGAGCCTTGCGGTTCTGAAGTAGATGATTTTTAAGTATTTTTTAGTTCCGAAACCCAAGACCCCCTAGCCCAGGGCCAATTTGGACCCTGGGGCCACCATTTAAACAAACTTGGTAAAGGACCACTAGGCAATGTTCCATACCAAATTTCAAGCATCTGAGCCAAGCAGTTCTGGAGAAGAAGATTTTTAAGTATTTTTAAGTTTCAAACCGAAGACCCCCTGCCCCAGGGCCATTTTGGACCCTGGGGCCACCATATGAACAAACTTGGTAGAGGACCACTAGACAATGCTTCATACCAAATTTCAAGCCTCTGAGCCAAGCAGTTCTGGAGAAGAAGATTTTTAAGTATCTTTTAGTTTCAAACCCAAGACCCCCTGCCGCAGGGCCATTTTGGACCCTGGGGCCACCATTTGAACAAACTTGGTAGAGGACCACTAGGCAATGTTACATACCAAGTTTCAAGCATCTGAGCCAAGCAGTTCTGGAGAAGAAGATTTTTAAGTATTTTTTAGTTTCGAACCCAAGACCCCCTGCCCCAGGGCCATTTTGGACACTGGGGCCACCATTTGAACAAACTTGGTAGAGGACCACTAGACAATGCTTCATACCAAATGTCAAGCCTCTGAGCCAAGCAGTTCTGGAGAAGAAGATTTTTAAGTATCTTTTAGTTTCAAACCCAAGACTCCCTGCCCCAGGGCCATTTTGGACCCTGGGGCCACCATTTGAACAAACTTGGTAGAGGACCACTAGGCAATGTTACATACCAAATTTCAAGCATCTGAGCCAAGCGGTTCTGGAGAAGAAGATTTTTAAGTATTTTTTTGTTTCGAACCCAAGACCCCCTGCCCCAGGGCCATTTTGGACCCTGGGGCCACCATTTGAACAAACTTGGTAGAGGTCCACTAGACAATGCTTCATACCAAATATCAAAGCCCTAGGCCCAGCGGTTTCAGAGAAGATGTTATTTAAAGCAAATTGTTGACGACGGACGACGCACGACGGACGACGGACACTTGGTGATCACAATAGCTCACCCTGAGCCTAAAGGCTCAGATGAGCTAAAAACCCTTCAAAAATCTTCTTCTCCAGAACCAAATGGCCTACGACCTTGAAACTTGGTATGTAGCATCGGACATGCGGGCCCATCATAGTTTGTACAAATGATGACCTTGCGGTGACCTTGACCTAATTTATGACACTGTCAACTTTGGTACGTTAGGCTTTTATATGGGAAAACGCTTAAACAGTGGATTTTTCAGAAACCTTTTAAGTCTAAGGTACAATATTTGGTATATGTGGTCAACTAAATGAACAGCTGAAGATATTATGTCACTAAAGGTCAAGGTCATTCTGTCAGCCCTTCCGTCCATCCATTATCAAGATTTTCAAACATCTTCTTCTCTGAAACCACTGGGCCGATTGAAGCCAAATTTCATATGGAGTCTCAGTGGGGTGGGGGAACGAAAGTTTATACCCCGGGTCTCGGTCACATGACCAAGATGGCCACCACGCCCATATATGGTAAAAACCCTTCAAAAATCTTCTTCTCCAGAACCAAAAGGCCTATAACTTTGAAACTTGGTATGTAGCATTGGGCATTCAGGCCCATCATAGTTTGTACAAATGATGACCGTGCGGTGACCTTGACCTAATTTATGACACGGTCAACTTCGGTACCTTGGGCTTTTATATGGGAATACGCCTAAACAGTGGATTTCTCAGAATCCTTTTAAGACTAAGGTACAATATTTGGTATATATGGTCAACTAAATGAACAGCTGAAGATATTATGTCACTAAAGGTCAAGGTCATTCTGTCAGCCCTTCCGTCGTCAAGATTTTCAAACATCTTCTCCTCTGAAACCACTGGGCCGATTGAAGTCAAATTTCATATGGAGCCTACCTAGGTTGGGGGAACAAAAGATTGTTGGGAGTATCCGGGTTACATGACCAAGATGGCCGCCACGCCCATATATGGTAAAAACCCTTCAAAAATCTTCTTCTCCAGAACTAAAAGGCCTATGACCTTGAAACTTGGTATGTAGCAGCGAGCATTCGGACCCATCATAGTTTGTACAAGTGATGACTGTGTGGTGACCTTGACCTAATTTATGACTCGGTCAACTTCGGTACTGTAGGCTTTTATATGGGAAAACCCCTAAATAGTGGATTTCTCAGGAACTATTTAAATCTTAGGTACAATATTTGGTATATATGGTCATCTAAATGAACAGCTGAAGATATTATGTCACTAAAGGTCAAGGTCATTCTGTCAGCCTGTCCGTCATCAAGATTTTCAAACATCTTCTCCTCTGAAACCACTGGGCTGATTAAAGTCAAATTTCATATCAAGTCTATTAAGTTACGGGAACGAAAGTTTGTTCTGGGTACCCGGGTCACATGACCAAGATGGCCGTCACGCCCATATATGGTAAAAACCCTTCAAAAATTTTCTTCTCCAGAACCAAGAAGCCTATGACCTTGAAACTTGGTATGTAGCATCGGGCATTCAGGCCCATCATAGTTTATACAAATGATGACCATTCGGTGACTTTGACCAAATTTATGACACGGTCAGCTTTTGTACCTTAGGCTTTTATATGGGAAAACACTTAAACAGTGGATTTCTCAGAAACCTTTTAAGTCTAAGGTACAATATATGGTTTTTATGGTCAACTAAATGAACAGCTGAAGATATTTTGTCACTCTAGGTCAAAGTCATTCTGTCATCCAGTCCATCGTCAAGATTTTCAAACATCTTCTCCTCTGAAACCACTAGGCCGATTGTAGTCAAATTTCATATGGAGCCTACCTAGGTTGGGGGAACGAAAGATTGTTGGGGGTATCCGGGTCACATGACCAAGATGGCCGCCACACCCATATATGGTAAAAACCTTCCAAAAATCTTCTTCTTCAGAACTAGAAGGCCTATGACCTTGAAACTTAGTACGTAGCATTGAACACTCGGGCCCATCATAGTTTTATATAAATGATGACCGTGCATTGACCTTGACCTAATTTACGACACTGTCAACTTTGGTATGTTAGGCTTTTATATGGGAAAATGCTTAAACAGTGGATTTTTCAGAAACTATTCAAGTCTAAGGTACAATATTTGGAATATATGGTTAACTGAATGACCAGATGAAGATATTGTCACTAAAGGTCAAGGTCATTCTATCAGCCCGTCCACTGTTGTCAAGATTTTCAAACATCTTCTCAGAAACCACTTCCCTGATTGAAGCTAAATTTCATATGGAGTCTTAGTGGGATGGGGAACGAAAGTAGGGGCTCAGGATCTGGGTCACATGACCAAGATGGCCGCCATGCACATATATGGTAAAAACCCTTCAAAAATCTTCTTCTCCAGAACTAAAGGGCCTATGACCTTGAAACTTGGTATGTAGCATTTGGAAATTGGGCCCATCATAATTTATACAAATCAGGACTGTGCATTGATTGTGACGTAATTTATGGCAAGGTTGATTTTGATGCATTTGAAAATGCTTAAGCAGTGGATTTCTCAGAAACCATTCAAGTCTACGACATGCCCATATATGGTCAAACTCCTTCAAAAATCTACTTCTCCAGAACCAAAAGCACCATGACCTCGTGGCATGGTATGTAGCATTGAGGACTCGGGCCCATCATAGTTTGAACAAATCATGACGGGGCATTGACCTTGACCTAATTTATGGCAAGGTCAACTTTGGTATGTTATGCTTTTATGTGGGAAAATGCTTATACAGTTGATGTTACGGAATTTTTTTAAGCCTAGATATAATAATTGGAAAATATGGTTAACTAAATGAATACATGAAGACAAGGTCATCAAAGTTCTAGGTCATTTTTTTAACTTTGCTCAAGGTCACTGAGATTTTAAAATTAAAATATGCACATCTTTTAAGAGACTGGTTTCAAATTTGTAACAAATGAGCGAAATGACAAATTGTGTCTGTTGACAGAAGGTGTCAGGTGAGCTACAGGACCATTGGTCCTCTGGTTTCTTCTTATTTTCCTGTTTTTTGTGTGTTTTTTTGCCTACAGAAAGTAGGACTTGATTTGATTCATATGGACCTGCAAGAGGTTTTCTAAAAATACATGTATAACACATTGGTTATGTTTGCCATATGTACTCATCGTATCTTTCAGCATATGCTATATTTGCATGCTTAAACCAGTCTATACACATGCAAAATGCACCCAGCAATAACAGGTCTGTTTGGATTTCAAATACCGGTATACCATATTAATACTATTAAATGCCCTGGGGTGTTGTATTTTAGGAAAGGTGGAATTATTTTGAGCCTAAACTGTAGTAGTTCAGCCACTGCCAAAAATACCTCTAATAAACAGTAGGAAGCAACTTTATAATTTTTGCCTCCCTTCTCAGTAGGGGTCAACTCTTAAATTCAAAGAGCTACCTTATCCAAATAAGCAAACAGGAATTCATGCAAGTTAATATAACATTATTTTCAGAAAAGAGGATTAATACTGTTCACAGGCTTTTTCTAAACTGTTAATGTTGAAAAGAACTTTGCTAAGCTAAGATCTGACAAGTTTTTCTTGTGACCAAGCTCATACTAGAGCATTAGAAGAAGAACTAACCTGTGGGCAATCTGAAATCTTGTATGCAAAGGTTTTCAAGTCCAACAGGTGCTGTGACAATTTCTGAAAAATATAAATACAAAAATTAAATATTTGAATCAAATTACCGTGGTTGTGGTTGGGTGCGTGATGGTGATGGATAACTTTCAGTGCCGGTGTGTCCTACTAATTTGAATGCTTGCAGTAGATGTGGTTGAGGGTTGTTTACCGGTACTTCTCCCTCTCTGGGAGATGGCTTGATATAGACTGAAACTGTCTCAAAGAGCTGTTAAACCCTAAACAACCAAATAACCAGTCACATAAGTTACTATCAATTTGCTAACCTTGTGCTGTTGACCAATCCAGTGTTGTGCAATGTGGCTGCAGACTGAGAATACCGTCTAAAAGAAATACCATTAATGGTAAATGATATTATTTTCAGATCCGGATCCAGAGCACCATGTACTGGTGGGGCTCTGATTTACTGGTGGGGCAAATTTGATGAGAATTTTAGATTATGTCTTTTTTGCCTTGAAATACATGTTGTGATATCTCATTAGAATCGCCTCACCGAGACGATTTTAATGATATGTCACAACATATATTTTAATCTAGCCTCACAGATAAATTATCTCAAACTGTCATCAGATACTGATTATCTGGAACCTACATATTATACATAACACAGAGATCCAGATGACGGGGCTGAAGCCCCAAAGCCCACCCCCTGGATTCGGGGCTGATTTTTATTGGCCAGTGAAAATGCTGATACTGCTGTCTCTGTTGATGGTCACTTATGCATTTGTGGTAACTGACTGGCTCAGTCAACAGCACCATGCATGTAGGGAAATTGTTATTACCCACAGGGTATAATCAATTCCGCCAATTTTCGCTTCCTGCAGAGACTGTCCGTCATATTTGGCTTCTGCCGAGACTGTCCGCGAAATCTTGCTTCCTGCAGAGACTACTGTCCTCGACAAATTGCTTCCTGCCGAGACTGTCCACGTGACTCTGCTTCCTGCCGAGAGCCTCGGCAGGAAGCAGAATCACGCGGACAGTCTCTGCAGGAAGCCATTTATCATGTACAGAAGTCTCGGCAGGAAACAAGCACTCACGGACAGTCTCAGAGGAAGCCAAATATGATGTACAGTCTCTGCAGGAAGCGAAAATTAGCGGAATCGAATATACCCTGTGTTACCCCTATAAACATTTTCATCATGGACAACTCAGTTTCAAAATCTCTTATTTAAGGATTTTGTATCAATCCATATATAAAATACTGACCCAGATTAAAATAAGGGATTTAAATGGTCAAACTGACTTGACTTCCTGTTGATACCACACAACTAAAGTCTTGGTATCATTGTGAAAATTTATTCTATAAAGAAAACAGAGATTAATAACAAAAAGACCAAAAATAAGAGCAGTGGCACTAAGTACTGGCACTCCTTAAGCAATGACTGGAATTATCCTAAAATTGGAAGATCCTGATTCTGATTTGCTATTAAAAAGACTGACCAATGGCAAGCAGCAATATTAGAAATTTATCAGTCTCCAGAAAGAATCACTCAAATTTATTTGAGTGATTCTTTCTGGAGACTGATAAATTTATTTGAGTGATTCTTTCTGGAGACTGATAAATTTATTTGAGTGATTCTTTCTGGAGACTGATAAATTTATTTGAGTGATTCTTTCTGGAGACTGATAAATTTATTTGAGTGATTCTTTCTGGAGACTGATAAATTTCTACACTGTTTGCTCAGACAAATTCTGTCCCAATAAAACCATAAAATCTGATGAATAATATTATTTGATTTGAGGTTTTTAAGTAAGTGTCAATATTTAGCAAGGATTTACTGTAAAGAAAATGGCTTAATCTTTGACAGAAGCAAAGTTACAGTAGCCAAATGTCAAGCACTTTTCATGAATTGTGCAAATTTGGAAATAAGAGCTGGACAAATACATAACAACAATATCAAATTCTGAGATTAAACATTTTCTTAGTCTACAAAAGTGATATTTTTCTTAGTATAATAGCCCAGAATAAACATAAGCAAAATACATAAAGTTACATTGCACCTAATGTATCTTAACTTGAAGCCAAATGCAAATAAACCTGAAAGTGTACACTAAAAGCATAACAATAAAAATCAAACAGAAAGTAGGTACAAATAGTACAAATTGACCCACGGGGTGAAACACAGACTTTCTGTAAACATATTAATTTCAGCATTGGTTAAAACAAGAATATTTATGCGAAACAGTTAAGTACATATCTTTTGAGAAGTGCATGGTCGAGGAATTAGACATGCTCGGTTACTGTGTAGATTACATCACGGGCTTGAATCATTGCTGACTGGTTGCACCCTCTATTAGCCCAGCAGTAAAACCCCTGGTTAACTATTTATATACAAGGGCTGTTACGAAATGAAAAAAAGCTGTTTCAAAATGAAAAAGAGTTATAGTTTCCAAACGACCTGATGACCAGGTTGTTTGGTAGCCATGACTTTTTATCGTTTCGTAACAAATTTTTTTTATTTCCTAACATCTTTGAAAACATAGTTAAGCAGGTGTGAGTAAATGCGTACCTTTGTCCAATCAGGGAAGGACAAGGCAACAAAACAAGAGAGACAGGCTCCACCTTTCATATGCAGTACCTAAGATACTGTAGGGCTCTAACACCCACTGCCCCTATGGCCAATAGGCTATAGGAAACCTTTGTGGGAACACTTATATACTGAGCAAGGGCTAGGTTGGCATATGGATGATGGAATGTGAAAACTGTTTGGCAGGAAGAGGTTAGGTAAAGCAAAGTTATGCAGACACACAGACAGATAGCAGCTGGTACATAGCCAGATGGTTGACAGGTAAGGTTGACAAAATTAATAAGCAAATGACAGTTACAGCATATGTGAGATTGTGCAGCTTCCTCTTAGCGCCAGTTTACCATGAGATAACTACTTTTTTGTCACAGAAAGCACAAAATAAGCCTTATTTCAACTTCCTCATATCGTAAAACAGTCACCCAAACTGCAACTGACTGGTGGTCAAAGTAATCACAGGGTATAAACCAGTCCGCCAATTTTCGCTCCCTGCAGAGACTGTCGTCATATTTGGCTTCTGCCGAGACTGTCCGCTAACTCTTGCTTCCTTGAGGGACTACTGTCCTGGAAAAATGGCTTCCTGCTGAGACTGTCCACCTGACTCTGCTTCCTGCCGAGAGCCTCGGCAGGAAGCAGAACCATGTGGACAGTCTCTGCAGGAAGCCATTTATCATGTACAGAAGTCTCGGCAGGAAGCAAGAGACTGCGGACAGTCTCCATGGAAGCCAAATATGATGTAGAGTCTCTGCCGGAAGCGAAAATTAGCGGAATCGATTATACCCTGTGATAATAAGACAAAGGCAATAAACATTACTAACTGCGGACCAGACGAGATTTATTAAACATTTTCCCTCAGGGTTTATGTCCACATCCTAACAGCTACTCGAAATACAACCAAGCAGTTCTGAAATTGCTTTGTAATAAAAGCCACATCCTATCACCTTTTATATTGTAAAGTTTTGGAATTCAGCACTCACGTTATTAAATATTGAAATTACTGGGTATTTCAGTATTTCACTCAGAGGGACTGCCTTTGCGAAAATTAAACGCAGCTCTGTATAAAAGCTGCGCAAAAGCCGGCTTTTCTGTAGCTTTTCTGCGTATTTTTTAAAAAGCTGTAGAAAAGCTGCGTTTCTTTTCAGACCTGCAGAAAAGCTGTACATTTTTTCAAATAGCTGTACAAAAGCTGTACTTTTTTGTATGAGCTGCTCAGAAGCTGGATATTTAATTTGGCTAATTTCAGAAAGCTGCGTCTTTAAGTCTAAAAGCTGTAGAAAAGCTGAATATTCTTTTTTATTCAACAAATAAATCATAAAGATAAAATCTGCAGCTCCTGAGAGCTATAGATAAGTTGCGTATTACTTAAATTTAAGTCCAAACCATCTTAAACATAAAGACGCAGCTATTCTACAGCTTTAAAAAGCTGCGTATTTAAATTTTCAACATTTGCCTCACCTAAAACTGAGATTTTCTTTTGCCATCTTGGACTACCGGTATATACAATATCTAGGGTTGTGGTATGTCGGTTGGGTACGGTATATTTTTGTTAATTTTCTATCTTTTGTTTCTAATGATTTTGAGCACAAAGGGAAAATTTGTTCTACAAATTAGAATTGCATGAAGATCAACATGTTTGGTTTAAATTACGGAAAAATGAATATCTGAACATTAGCGTCACGCATGGACACATGGGCCTAGCTACATTTGTTTGCTTAATAATTTGAATTGATTGGGTGCATATTTTGTAAAGAAAATAAAGAAATGCAGCTTTTACGCAGCTCTGTAGAGCTGCGTAAATTCATCAACATTAATCTGGTATTATGTAATATTAAGCAAAATTACCATGTTGCAATTTTCCCTGAGGGGGCCATGTGGAATAAAAATCTTTCCAAAAAACTTTTTAAGTCATCATTTATAAAGAGTCAAGTAAAAAGAAAACAGTGACTTTAAGGCTAAACATGTGGAGATAATATTTGTAACTTGTTCATTTTCACTGGATTTGGATTCTGATAAGATTTAATTTTTCTAGAATTTCATTTTGTTCTTAATCATATAAATTTTGCATTATTTAAGACCACAGACAGATAGATAAACTGACATACAAGCAGACAGACAGACAGGCAGGCATGCATGCAGGCACCCCCCCCCCCCAGTGACCTCACACACACACACACAAAATGGGAAATACTTGAATTTGAATTCCTTTTGATTGTTTTCCCCCTAAATTCATCATTATCTGTGAGTAAAAGTCAAGGGAATGGGATAAGCACTGAAATTTAATAGTTTTATGCTCAGTTTGTATTTTTGTTACTGCATGATTTCTAGTCAGCTATCTGATAATTTACCATATCACTGTTGTTACCCTTTAAAGGTGTTTGTATTGCACTGTTTTATTATCTTAAATTCTATTTGTTTTTATTTTTGACCTTTCTGTTTTTCTGTCCTCATCCAGAACTTTTAAAGACACAGGTTTCTGACAGATACGCAGCTTTTATGCAGGTTTGCTTTTCAAGCAGTAGAAACGCAGCTTTGACCTAAAGCTGCGTCGAAGCTGCGGAAATGCAGCTTTGACTCGGCTTTGACCTAAAGCTACGTTGAAGCTGTGGAAACGCAGCTATAATGCAGCTTTGTCATCAAGCTGCTTTTTAGCTGCGGAACACAGCTTTAACGCAGGTCTGAATCTGAGCTGTAGAAAAGCTGCGCAGAAGCTTCGTAAAAGCCGGCGGTATTGGCACCTGCGGAAAAGCTGCGTTTCTGCAGCTTAAACGCAGCTTTTGAGTTTGACACAGCTTTTATGTGCCTCTGCATTAAAGCTGTGTTAGAGCTTCGCTAAAGCTGCGTAAAAGCCGGCTTTTCTGCAGGTTTGTATAAAGCTGCTTTAAAGCCGGCTTTTCTGCAGCTCTGCGGAAAAGCTAGCTTTTCTACAGCTTAAATACGCAGGTGCCAATACCGCCGGCTTTTGCGAAGCTTCTGCGCAGCTTTCAAAGCTGCGCTAAAGCTGTAGAAAAGCTGGGGGGTTTTCGCAACAGTGTCTAGTTTAACAGCCTATAAACCATTAGGTAACTAACTGCTGTTTATCATTTTTGTTTTCTCAAATATTAAAAAGAAAAAAAAAATAGCTGGAAAGTTTCATGAAAATCTGTTGTGAACTGAAGGAGCAGTTGCTGTCACAAGATTTGCATAATTGGTAAAGGGCTTTAACTCTGGTAGCAAGGCTCAGAACATGACCCCAATATAATACTGACCCTCATAATAATTGGTAAACATAAGCAAATCTGCCAGAAACTGGAAACTCACTAAAAGTGGATCTCAAAAAATTCTTTTTTTCCTTTTGTCAAATTTGTAACTCCTAATTAATTCTTATCCTTAATCTACCACCGTTAATATTACTGATAAGATCAGAATGACAAACATTACTAAACTTTCTACCTGTACCATAAGTTTGAACAAAAAATTTGCGGGTTTTGTAATTACCGCAACTGCTGGGCCTGAGTAATGCCTCCACAAACCGTGCGGACCATTAACTCTTTAAGCCCCAGTGACGCAATTAGCAAAATTTGCAAACAGCGTAGATCCTGATGAGGCGGCTCATAATGAGCCGTCTCATCTAGATCTACACTGTTTGCCCTCTAGTCTTTGAATTCTCAATATAAAAAGTCTTGGACAAGGCATTTTTTTTATTTTTGCAGACGTAAATTTTGTCGTCTGCTTTTTGGTAATGAAAGAGTTAATAGACTGCGCCACTGCTCTTTAGGAGTCCACGCTGTTTGCCATTCCATGTAATTGTATTCAACAAATTTGTTCATCAGAAAACTCATTTATCAGTGAATTTAGATCAAAACTAACTGTATTTGTACCTTGTAAATTTAGGGTGTTCAAATATTCAACAAAATTACAGAATTTTATAGCCACAGTGGGTTGGCCCAATTGTTAGACCCTCTACCATTTGGTTGATCTTATCTTGGTGCGGACTTATCAATTCATCTACAAACTGTCAACACGTCCCGCTAAATTGTCATCGTGTTGTCCTAACTGTCAAATTAACGACTCCCCGGTACAAAGAAGCTTAAAAACCGCATAAAGATAGGACACTGTTAGATTAAAGAAAGCTTTCGAAAGAACATGAAAAATTTAAAATATCAACGTAAAGGTTATCAACTTACATTATTCATCAATTTTATTTAAATGATTGTTCCAATGATTTTTTCGTTTTTACAAGTTTCATATTAGGAACTTTTAACCTTTTATGCCCAGTTTTCCAAAATTTCTCTCATAATCCTAATCAGTTTTACTGAAATTACTAAAACTGCCTTTAGCATTTAATGGACCAAAAATGAAAATAGTTGAATTTTGCAAACAGAGATATCCAGCTGAGGTGGCTCATAATGAGCCTCATCTGGATCTTCACTGTTTGCCCTATATTCTTTGAATTCTCAGATGATGCAGCTTGGACTATTTTTTTTTTTCAATTTTGAAGACAAAAATTTTGCTTTATTAAGGGTTAAATGGAAAAGATCAGAATACAGACAAACTCCTCAACAAGTCCAATTTTCAATTTTTTATGACAAATTTGGTACAGCTTCTGGTGTTGCTGGTATGTACATGAAACCTGTTTTAAGTGAGCACCCTATGAGATTGCTTAGGACAGGTGCTACCAGTAACTTAATACAGGTAAATTTACACCAAACTTACTCTTTTCGGATATGACATTTTGTTTTGACCTAGGTTTTTGCTTAATACAGGTGGCATCTAAGACAGGTTGGACAGTGTATGAAGTAAAGAACGAGCACATCCACAGCTTTTTGCTCTCAGAGATTGACTGAACTTTACTGTTGGGCCTTGTTAGTATGGTGATGTATGATGTAGTAAAGGTGAAACGCAATTATACCTAATCTGTCAATCCGCTACCTGTCAATTACGTTCACTAGCCATAAATTACCACCTTACCTGACTGATCGAGACCATAATTATCCTAATTGATTGGCAGTCTGTACATAAATGCAGTTTGTGTATTTAATGCTTGGATCAAAGTTGAATGCTTAGATTTGAGTTTGTGAAAAATTTTAGGAACCAGCATCCAAAATGTCTGCTATGACAAGATATAATATCATGATAAAAGCTTTAAATGAATTCTCAAACACCCAAAGACCAACTGAGATTGGATTCCAGTCATGGAACTTTCACAAAACTCTTGAAAATGGCCAAATGGAAACTTCAATTTGGCCACATTCAGGACGTCTGTGATAATGCCACCAGTTCTTTTACTGCAAAGCTACAACTGAGAACCAGTATGCTTCATGCCCCAGTCACACACACACATTACGGATTGGGCGGATAGTTGCGGACTTTAAATCCACACAATTTGTGGGCGTGGTCTCTCTTCATATCGAATCCGTATCGTATCCGATTCGTATCCGCAGGGTCCGCAGGATATGCCACCAAATTTTGAAAAGTTTAAATATTCAGGCGCGGACGAGTTAACCATAATGATCCGTAATTGAAGGCATTTATCCGCATTTATGCGTATCTAATCCGCATCTAATCCGTATTTCGACCTATCGTTCCGCGGTCCACCCAAATTTTGTGGACAAATACGGTTTCATGCGGATTGTTACGGTTAGTTATGGGTCTCGTTCTGCGTATTGTTACGGATAAACGCCCCAGCCGGATTAGTTGTTCGCAATTATCCTCACCAATACTTATCTGTCAGTATTGAAGTGTAAGTTATCCGTATAGAAACGTATCTGAAGGTAAAAGTCTGTAAAAAAAACTCTGAACGAGATATGTAACTAACCGTAATTGAAGGTAACGATCTGCACGAAACCGTATCTGTCCACAACTTGGGGTTGGGCTGCGGAATGATAGGTTTATATACGGATAAGATATGGATAGGATACGGATTAGATACGGATTATATATGGATAAATGCGAATGAATGCCTTCAGTTACCTTTTGTTACGGATCCATACGGTTTACTCGTCCGCGCCTGAATTTTGAAAATTTTCAAAATTTGGAATCGGATCCTGCGGACGCTACGGATACGATACGGACAGTTACAGACTCTGCGGATGCGATACGGACCTTTACGAATAACACCGGACAGATACGGATGGGCCATCTGCAGATGCGATACGGACCATTACGAATAAAACCGGACATATACGAACGGGCCATCCGTAGCATCAACAACATCTTTCCGCATCTAGAAGTAACAGAAGGTAATGGAAAGTAAGTAGTACGTATACATTCGTATCATCCCTCATCGTATTGATTCAAAGGGAAAATATCTGACCGCCGACATTCGCATTTATCCTTAATCATACGCATCTATAGGTAACTGTATCCGTAAATTAATCAAGAAAATAAGCCACGCCCACAAATTCTGCGGATTATTGTGGATTTTTTTCCACAACTATCCGCCGAGTCCGTAATGTGTGTGTGTGACTGGGGCATAACATACATACAGGTAATATGAGTCAACCAGCCTTGTAAAGTTTGGCTAACTAGTTGTAAAAATTTGAAATTTTTATTTCGAGATGAGAGTTGAATCGTAGGTCTACTACACTGGGTCCTAAAATATGAGACTATACTTTCTCTATCCTTTCTTGTTTATTTCTGTTTGTTGTGCGAGTATGTCTACATGAGATGAAAATTGAGAACTTAGGTATTTCCTATTACAGATATGAGTAAATATTATGCACTGACACTGCTATTAAAGAGACGTAACATTGGTACAAGCTTCAGCGAGTTTTTTGTTGTCGTTTTTGCCTAGGGTACAGTAACAGTATGCGAGTTCAAAGGTTGTCAACCTTAATAACAGTCTTCTCAGTGACGGGGAGTGTATTAATGTCCAGATAAGTATAGGGTTGGTGCAGATCGTTACAAGGTATCTACAATTTACACGGGTAGTGCCGTGAGTTACCTGACATTGTACGAGATCACTCCAGATGTGTCTACTATCAAGACAATGAAATGTTAATTTCTGTCATGTAGATTTTATTTTACTTGATAAATGATACTTTTATTACAAATGTATTTGGAAGAGACGATGGAGATGGCCACTTTCAGTTTTAGATTTTTCGATAAAGATTTAATGTTTTACTGTTAATAATGATTTTGTCTGAAAATATGCAGTTGAAAGATATTGTTTTTCTTGATTAATTGGTTTTATTTATCGTTTTAGTCGCCATTCCAAAAGAAAGTAAATGGGTTTCAAATGATCATGAAAAAACATTTTTTCTGTGCTTATCCGCAACTTAAAACTGACACGCTACACTTCTATAATACCAACTTGAAATTCTATGTAATGCCACACTTCCTTCTTTTCATTTACACACATATTAAAAGTTTATTTCAAGTTCTCTTTAATCTCTTACAAGTTCAATAAAAATTCTTTGTATTAACATAAAATCACAGCATGGTTTTAGAGGGTCAATATATTAAGGCCTCAAGATTTTTTAAATTATCAATTTAATACCCTCAATTTCAATTAGGTCATAAAACATACCCTTGATGTCAAAAATGAAATCAAATATTGACTTAAAACAGAGTAAATATATTTAATATTTAAAATGAAAGGATACTGATGAATTTACCATGCATTCTTCACACTCATTATCTTTAATAGGGTATCATAATTTACCCAAACTTTAGGGGCACCATGAGCAAACAGTCAAGACCCAGATCAGACTGCTCCTGCAGTCTGATCTAGGTCTTCACTCTTTGTTCACAATATTTTAAAATATCCCTTAAAAAGGACAAATGGACTTGTCCAACTTCAAAGACGGAAGAGTCCATTTAAGGAAAAGGTAGAGATGTCTGAATATTTGGGTAACATACATGTATAATTATAATTTATTTGTAAAATTTAGGCTAAAAGTTGAGAGCATTTCAAAACATACTCAGAATAAGAAATTACTAATTACATATTTTACTTATCTTATCACCATGTAGAATGGTTTAAAGCCAATTTATTAAATTTATGCCCTATTTCATTAAAAAAAGCCATATAATATGGGGTTCTGCCACACTGTGAAAACTGGGTCATGGTCAATTAGGGGTTCTGCCAGACTTCGACAACAGCGTCAAGGTCACTTAAATCTTTTATCTAAATTTAAAGGAGAAGCAAATGGGATCCTAGACTGGCATCAGTCTATTAAATGATAATGTGATAAAACAAATGCAAAATTTTACAAACAATTTAACAATCATACTAATTTTACATTTTCTGATAGCTGAATTTAATAGCCAGTGATGGCTCTTATTAGAATAGAACAAAAATCTGATGTTCTTTTTTTTTTATCTGGCTTATAGTTATTACTGGAGTCTGGGGCCAGTCTAATGGGATCCATGTTGTCAGTTTTCTCTATCATGTGAATGCTAGTTTAGTGTATGTCTTGTTCTACTATACCACTTGGAACATTTTGTCACCCTTGTCAGACCCAGACAGCACTCCTCACAAAAAGCAAACAGAATTTACATGTGCAAAATTTAGAAAAATGTTTGGTCTAAGCTATACTGACAATTCAAAGACTAGAGGGAAAACAGTGTAGATCCAGATGAGGTGGCTCATCATGAGCCACCTCATCTGGATCAACGCTGGTTGCAAATCAGCTATGTTTCTGGCGGCATCCACTGTATTACTGCTACATAGAATTTCATTTTACCATTGTACTTTTATTTTATTTATCTATTTCCTGTCTTTTTCCTTGATTCAGTTCATTTCACTTTGAAATTATAGGTGATTTTATGATGTAAATTCTGATTTACCACCCAATCCTGTTCTGAGCTATTAGTCATATTGAAATTATTAAAAGCTATAGTGATTTTTTATGACAACATTATCATCTGTTTAATACCTCCTACCTGGAGATCAGTTGTGCTGCCTGACTTTATGTCACAGTAATAAACACAGGGTATAATCGATTCCGCTAATTTTCGCTTCCTGCAGAGACTGTACATCATATTTGGCTTCCACTGAGACTGTCCGTGATCTCTTGCTTCCTGCCGAGACTTCTGTACATGATAAATTGCTTCCTGCAGAGACTGTCCGCGTGATTCTGCTTCCTGCCAAGGCTCTCGGCAGGAAGCAGAGTCACACGGACAGTCTCGGCAGGAAGCCATTCTTCGAGGACAGTAGTCTCAGCAGGAAGCAAGAGTTCGCGGACAGTCTTGGTGGAAGCCAAATATGATGTACAGTCTCTGCAGAAAGCGAAAATTAGCGGAATCGATTATACCCTGTGATAAACCATGGTTTAACGTAAGATGCAATGTAAAGTTTTGGTGTTCCAACTGCTACTCTGTGTATTAAGTTTGATGCGAAATTGAGTCTTAGTTCAACAAACAAGGCAGACTCTCAGTATATTTTGTTGTACAAAATTTATATGAGTAAAATTATGCAAAGCGAGTGAATGCATCTCAAAGATCTGTAAGATGGATCTAGATCTTTGGGATTGTTTTGGAAGCAAAAAAACCCATTTTATAGCTGACTTACAAAAGACTGATTTACATATATGAGGTAATTTTGAAAAGGTAAACTCTTGTCTAATAACTAAATTAATAGGGTATATCAAAAAACCCTACACTACCTTGGTCGGTAGGGCACCTGACTCATAAGTCAGAGGTCCTGGGTTCGATACCCGGTCTGGCCACATACTTTTGTTTCTCCTTCCGCTGATTCAAGAAGGGCAGTTGTCAGTTACTGATGAAAGTATGTGCACTTAGTTCTGGTTAACCGCTAAGGAGGTTTAAGTCTGCCCAGGAATAGTGTGGTTAGGTTAACTGACTGTCCCGACATGACCATAGCTGTTTACTGTGGACGTAAAGCAACAAATCAATCAATCAGTCAAAACCCTACCTTGGGCTTTCAGGATGTACAATTTAGCAAAAATTTGATGATGTGAAACTGTATAAATGTTGCTTGAAATTCTAAAAAGAATTCCTGATCTCTCTCTTTTTACATTCAACCACTAAAATTACTATCTTTACAAACACAATTCATCCTTACAAGATGTAGTTCATTCAACTACAATGTAAATGTGTTACATGCTGGAAGTTCAATAAAAATTGAATATTTCAACTACTTAAAACTAAACTGGCTCTATACATTACATTCGAAATTGGCGTGATTTCGACCATCAAGTGTGAGGAGACAGTTGTCGTTAATTACACTGAAAATAGTTTTCCTGTTAAATATAACAAGTGCAAGAAACAGTTTTCCGATCAATTTTATTTGACAGTTACAAGTTCATAAAGAATTCACTTTTAATTTAATTACACCAAACAGAATAATTCACTTTTAATTCAATTATACCATGATGCTTTTTAAGCACGAATACAAATATTACATGGTGGTATGTATAGGCAAAACTAGCTTATACCAGCATATTTTTGTCAAGTAGCTTTGGCTGAAAAATCCTAATTTTGTCCTGCATTGCTGAATAGCTGACCTGGTGTAGTCAAACAAGGACTAACACTGTTTTTGTTCACACAAACAGGCAACTTATCCTTTAAATTGTCAAAATTAAAATAGTTGGCATTTGCAAACAGAGTAGATCCAGATGAGGTGGCTCATAATGAGCCACCTCATCTGCATTTACACTGTTTGCTCTCTAGTCTTCAAATTCTCAATTTGTTATAGCTTGGATATCACATTTTTTGAAAGTTTGCTGCCCTTAATTTCATCATCTGCTGTCTTGCTGCTTTACCGGTTGACTATTTCCACTGTCCTGTTGTAGTCGAAGAAGGATTAACACTGTTTTTGTCCCCATAAAAAAGCAACTTAATCTGGTTTATATTGAAGGAAACTGTTATCCAAGGGGATTACAGAATGATGAGAATGGCTCCATTTACAAAGGTCTCAAAATGCCAATATCTTAGTTGCACAACTCCATATAATGCAATATGAGCCAAAAAGGGAGGTCACATTGTCAATGGCAGCCCTCTGACCCTATGGTAAGGATTAATTGAATAAGAGAAGCCCCGAAAGTCTAATCTGGGATCTCAGTTAATTAAATACTAGGATTTCATTCAATGAAAAGTCTAAATACAAAATGAAGAGGGTTAATGGGCATGATGGCTGGACATGACAATTTTTTGACAGACTTTTTTTTTAAAACTAACATCAAGAATTCTGTGGAAGATGGTCTCTGTTTCTGCACACTGTGACAAAAGTTTATGCTGTTGATAACCCTGGAAAAGTAAAACATGCATCTCACTTGTGCTTAGTGGCAGGTGAGAAAAATGAGCCAAGACAAAGTGGCAAGTGCAACCAACAACGACTCATATCAGCCTGTGCATCCACCCAGTCTGGTCAGAGTCTTCCCTGTGCACTTAACCCTGAATGCGCCAAAAAGCAGACAACAAAATTTACGTCTGCAGAATTTCAAAAAATGTTTCGTCCAAGCGAAATCATATTGAGAATTTGAACACTAGAGGGCTGACAGTGTAGATTCAGATGAGGTGGCTCATTATGAGCCACCTCATCTGGATCTACACTGTTTGCAAATTTCAACAATTTTAATTTTTGGCGCTTTAAGGGTTAAAAGACCAGGCTAAGCGTCTAAGCTACCTCTCGGCAGTGCCCAGGCTGAACTGAGTCTTCCCTAGGCACACATGCCACTTTGTTGGTTTTGTCGTGTTGCGGCTCAGCTAATTATGCTCTCCACTTACATAATCGTCTTCAAGCTTGCAAACAATACTGAATCTGTATATTTCTTTTTTCTGAAAATAAAGCAAAACTAAAAGTTATCATAGATATAGCCCATGGTATACCTTTGATTTCTACAACAAGTGGTCTGAGTACCAATATTTGTTAGTGTGAGTTTGTTAACCCTATAAACACCAAAAAGCAGATGACAAAATTTACGTCTGCAAAATTTCATAAAATGCCTTGTCATTGAGAATTCAAAGACTTAAGGGCAAACAGTGTATATCTAGATGAGGAGGCTCATTATGAGCCATCTCATCAGGATCTATGCTGTTTGCAAATTCAGCTATTTTCATCACTGGCGCTTTTTAGTATCTTGACAAAACCGAAATATGTAGATACACCTTTACAGACGTGTGATCAGGTGCTTGGTGTTAGAAAGCAATGCCTAGAAGTTATCATGATTACAAATTATGGGATCTTTTAACTGTTTTACGCTTTCCCTTCTTCACTCTCGTGATTCCAAGAACAAAATCTCAGGGGCTGATTAAACAAGAAACAATTTACGAGTGGAAAGTATTGTAGAAATCAATCAGTGACTTTTGTCACCATGGGAAACCAATTTACACACAATATCGTCACAAATCAAAGAAAACGAATGTTTCTGAAACAAAAAAACCCTGACAAGGGTATCCAAGGAATTTCGAAACATGTCAAATGTCACTTTTTTCCAGTCTATAATTCCTCAAATGTCAATGATCTATTCAATTAGAATCCCCAGGCCTTTAAGAGGGCAAGAAGAAAGTTGTGTATTATGTTATTAAGTTGGCAGATTTGTGAGAATTGTAAAATAACATGACACTTGACTTTTATATCAGAAGGACATAGCTCAGGTTATATGTACGCTTTGGTTTTCACTGTAATTTTGAGATTGTAATTTCTGAATTTTGAGATATAACTTCTGAATATGTTCTGCAAATACTGCAGTAAAACCACCTAACCAGTACAATTCTAATTAAAGGCGACAAAATATGTTTAACAGCAGAAAAAATAAATAAAAGAATTCTTAATTAGGAAAAAGAATATAAAACAAGAGGGCCATGATGGCCCTGGATCGCTCACCTGAGTATCCTGTGAACTTAACCTCAGAGACATCCATATGACTGACAGAGTTTCACAAAGATTAAATGGAAAATGAACCCTTTATTGTGTACCTAAGGTTTTTATATGATTTAACCTAATAACCTAGATTTTGACCCTAGATGACCCAGTTCCAAGCCTAGTCTAGATTTCTTGGATATGAACATTCTGACAAAGTTATCAAAACTGTGCCCTCTAGAGTGTACACAATGTTTTTCTAAGGTTTAACCTAGTGACCTACTTTTTGACCCAGCATGACCAAGTTGCACCCTTGGTCCAGATTCGTTGGAGACAAACATTCTGACAAAGTCTCATGAAGATTAGAACAAAACTGTGTCCTCAAAAGTGTACACACTGTTTTTCTAAGAACTGACCTAGTGACGTAGTTTTTGACCTGACATGGCTCAGTTTCAAATCTGGTATAAATTTCATGAAAGTAAACATTCAGACAATGTTTCACGTAGATAGGATCATAACTGTGCCCTCTAGAGTGTACATGATGTTTTTCTAATATTTGACCTAGTGACCTAGTTTTTGACCCCACAAGACTCAGATTCAAATCTGGCCTAGATTTTATATAAATAAACATACTGACAAAGTTTCATGAAGATTGGATCATAACCGTGCCCTCTAGAGCGTGTACAAGGTTTTTCTAAGATTTGACCCAGTGACCTAGTTTTTGACCCCACATGACCCAGTTTCAAAGATGGTCTAGATTATATTAAGATAAACATTCTGACAAAGTTTCATGATGATTGTATCATAACTGTGCCCTCTGTGTCATTCTAAGATTTATTTCTATTTTTAGCTCTGGCGGCCATTTTGTTCAGCGGAGCGGAACCATTTGAGCAATTTTGGTAGAGAGTCCCCCAAGGAACATTTCTGTGAAATTATTTCGAAATCCTGCTAGCAGTTTTGGAGAAGAAGTTGTTTAAAGCAAAAGTTGACGCCGGACGACGGACAAAGACTTATCACAATTCCTCACCTTGAGCACTTCGTGCTCAGGTGAGCTAACAAAAACATGTAGGTTGATGAAAAAAGAATTGATCTCCATACGGAAGAAATTAAAACTTATAACACATTTGATCCATGACATAACAAAACCAACAAAGTGGTATGAGCACCCAGCGAAGACTCAGTTCAGCCTGGGCAGCCTCCCAGTCTGATCCGAGTCTTTGCTATCCACATGGAAATGGCTTAGACCCGTACTACCCTTCAAGCGCACAGATAAGACAGGGCAGATGCCCAGACTGATCGAGTCTTCATGTGGCACACATGCCACTTTTTTGGTTTTGTCATGTTGATGCTCATTTCAGTTTTGCTAAGGATGGTGGTTCACTAGGCTGACCTGTCAATCTGAAGAATTTTCTTATGACCAATATGACGCAACGGGTATCAAACCTTTTTTATAATGGCTGACTTCAACTTGTACAAGTGCCAGTGTTCCCCTACAGAGTTTTCTGATCAAACATACAAAATTTTACACAGTTATGCGCATTTCAGCATAAAAATCAAATGCTCGAGCAGTCTTGGTACTGTTTGACATTAAAATTGTTCAAAAGTTCTTTTACATTTCTTCCACCTGCTTTGATGTAAACAAGAACTTAATGTCCCTCATAAATTTATACTTTAGAAAACAATACAGTCAATACTATTGCGTGTTTTGTAGCGCATTTCAGCATAAAAATCAAATGCTCGAGCAGTCTTGGTACTGTTTGACATTAAAATTGTTCAAAAGTTCTTTTACATTTCTTCCACCTGCTTTGATGTAAACAAGAACTTAATGTCCCTCATAAATTTATACTTTAGACAGGGGCTGACAAATCAAAAACAATTCCACTTGCCCACAGGACAAGTAAAAACAAAATTCACTTGTCCGGCAAAAAAAATTGCTTGCCCAGATTTTTCACACACACAAAAACATAAAGTTACCCTTCTGTACCACAAGAGCTTGACGTTGGTTATATTTTTTAAAGGGGTCGCCTCCAGCTTATAGAATATAGTAATAATTATTCATATTATCATCGTAGGGACAAGCCCTTTAAGAAAAAAAATATTCAAGGTCAAGCTCCTGTGTTCATTCCCTAAAATTTGGAAATCTTGTCTGAGCAAAGAGTTTAGAGTATAGACCATTAGTAGACAAAGATGTTGGCAGATAGTGTAGACCCTGCTCAAATTCCATAGGAGCAGTCTGATCAGTGTCAACTCTGACTGCCAAGTATAATTACACTTTGATCCAAATATGGTAGGAGCAGTCTGATCAGGATCTACTCTTACTGCCAAGCATTACTACACTTTGATCCAAATAGGTTAGGAGCAGTCTGATCAGGGACCATTCTGGTTGCCAAGCAATATTACACTTTGATCCAAAAAGGTAAGGTAACTGTGGAAGCCTTTCCTTTTATCTTTATAGCATACACTGTCCAGGTGACATTTGGCAGGAAAAAAACATGCTTTGTACTGGTTGACTCAGGTCGTTTGCACTTTACATCAAAGGATACCGGTCTCCAAATAGATTACCATAAAAGTTCTGAATATTGAGACATATGTCTGAGCAAACAGTGTAGACTTTGATCAGACTGCTCCTGAATATGAGCAGTCTGATCAAAGTCTACACTGTTTTGCCATTCTGCTTTCATCTGATAGAGGCAATAAAATTTTTTATTGATTTTTTAACTGTTGGGTTGTCCCAATTTCTAGAATAAAGATCGCTTTGTAGATCAAACAGTACCGACCTGTCTAGACTCTGTATTTTGACTCAAGCTCATCATGCATCCGAAAAGAAAACTCATTGGTCAACTGTCCACATCTAGTTGTGAAATTTCGCTAAATGATTGACAGGTGTCGCAAACACCGTCGGTAACCATTACACTGGATTAACGGATGGGTGACAATAAACAAACTTTCAGTAACTAAAGGTGAGAAAATCATGATAATTATAGCTATAAACTGCAGTGCGGTTGTCTTTTTGAACACGTTTACAGTTATTCTTTCCAAATTTTTATGTGTTGGGGATTTTCTTTTACTTGCCCGGCCGGGCGTCGAGCTGGAAATAGCACTTGTCCAGCCAGATTTGGAGCTTGTCCCGGGCGTCCGGGCAATGGATTTGTCAGCCCCTGCTTTAGAAAACAATACAGTCAATACTATTGCGTGTTTTGTAGCCAAGTCTCCATTATTTTTCTGGTCATAGATTTTCAAAGCTTGCGGGGCAACCCTACTCCTACTGCTAGTATTGCCTTTCAAAATACCGACAATCCCAAACTGATGTCCTTTTATACTACGCACATCATGCCACGCCAATAAGACTAACGCACAACCATTTATACTAATAGTCCACAACGTCTTTCACCTGTGACATTACAAAATGAGTGATGTTGAAACTGGAAACCGGCTCCTGAAGCTGACACCCAAGACCTGAGTCCCAGCAACAATGGAGTCTGTCACAGATGACTATCTAACTAGGTATCTTAGTAATATACCCGATTTTGAATCAACGATACAGCTTTAATTTACTACAATGCCGTAATTATCCAAAATATCAGGACTTCTGAATCAGTACAAAAATTATCCTAAAATTAGAACATCTCACACTGCAGCAGTAATGGCTGGCAGAATTACAAACAGTGTAGACTCTGATCAGACTGCTCATCAGGAGCAGTCTGATCAGGATCTACACTGTTTGCACAGCAGCACTATTCCATACAGCATCCTTACCGTAAGCATCTTATATCGTGCCTTTCATCCGAAGAGTTTGTCTAATCTCATGCCATTTCATGTTAAAGGTTCTTTATGTCGTGTTTTGACAAATCATATAAAATAAGACACCATTGTACCGTAGTTTGTTAATATTCGCATTACCTGTTATTTAGGCATAAATTTACTGGTGGTACACTCGAAAAAGCACAATTATGGTAGCCGTTTCAAATGTATCAAACCGGACAACCACTTAATTTCCGATTTTTTCTGCCTGCTTCTGAATCAATGTTGTGGGAAAGGTCATTATAGTGTAATATTACATAAATACATTTTGAACCTTGTTAGTGGAGTGTGGTGGCACGGGGCAGTGTTACTGTGTTAGTGTGCCTGACTCATGACTGAAGGGTTCTGAGTTTGAATACTCACATACCCTTGAGCTGTGAATTTAAGCAATTCACATAGCCACAGCTTGACTCGAATATATGGAAACAACAGTCTTAATGTATCATAGTAAGAGCTCTACAGAGCTTATTTTAGAAGTGCATCTAAATAAAGATTATTATTTATTTTTTATACTTGATATTAAACATATAGAGGATCTTACATGAGTGGTCATTTCATATGAAATTTATGAAACGAGCCTTTGGCAAGTTTCATAAAATTTCATATGAAATGACTACGAGTGTAAGATTCTGTTTATCATATGGCCTTTTAAAATAGGATTTTAACGACTTCAAACTTAACATTATTTTAAATACGAAAATGCATTGTTAACATGGACGTTGTCGATGACGTTACGTGTACTCGCCAAAGTGTTATCACGCGTGTGGTCGTATGATTTTTATGACACAATGTTATCCACTGAATAACAGCGACATCATATGATATGATGAATATGTAATGGGAAAGCCAAAGCTATTCTGCTCCTTTTTACCCACAACCCAAACTTTCATTTTTGGCCCTTTAAGTGCTAATCCAGTAATTAACAAGCAGGCATGCCTCTTGAAAGCTAAAAGTGCTTTCTGATTAAACCAGGACCTTTGCTTTAAGAACTGATGATGGGTCCCTAATTGGATTTTTAATCCTCTAACTTGACCAAGCACTTCAAATACCAGCAAGCATTGCGAGATGTTTGAGACAACCTCTATCAAAACATGCAAAAATTAAACTAATCTGGAGAAATGGAAAATTCATTCATTTCACCAAATGAACCTTTTCAATTTTCTTTCGTAAGACATATGGAAGTCACAGCCTAACCCTAATTTAATTATGACCACCACCCTATGGTCAATGGAAGTCCGCCTGTGGTCAAAAATTAAATCAAACAGAACACGGTGACATTAGACGGCCAGAATAAAAAGTCATTAGATAGTACAATATTGATAAAATGGCCCAACAGTGACCAAATGACCAATCTGGCGGTCATCGCATATCTGAACTCTACGTTATAAGTTAATTTACCCCGCTTAATTAAAACGTACAATGAATTCCCCCTTATCAGATCTGTTAACATCGTCCAGCACCATTAGCCAGTAAAAATTGCTACTTCAAACATAAATCAACCAATCAGAATCAAGACCCACAATGCAACACTATCATGTAATGGCTTTGTGCCAGGAACCGAGAGAAGGGCAAAACCACTAATGGCCGGTACCAGTATTGTACAATTATAAAGATGGCAAAATGAGATAATTAGCCAAGAGTTATCAGCTGCCACATCAAATTCTTCAATTTTTGGGCAGTTTTAAGTAAACCCTTTTTCAGCCAAACAGACTGAATCAGAAACTTTTCAAAGAGCTTAGATCCAGATGAGATGACTCATGGTGAGCCATCTCATCACGCTTGTGACCTTTTTAGTGGCAGATATCCCATCTATTCCTAAATAATGGGCATTCCCATACTCTGAGACAGACAGAGAGATCAGTTTTAGAAACTCAGGTTTATGCACCAGTCATTTGAAGTGCAAAGGAAATGTACAGGGCATTTCTTTCAAGAATGATTCATGATTGAGAACTTCAACATTTCTTGATTCATGTTCATGAACTATTTGAATCATGTTCGTGAACTATACAGCTTTTAAATTATGTTCATGAGTAATTCATGAACCTTAAATGGAATTGTCAAAGTCTTTAAAATGATCATGAACACATTACATGTATAAAGGCTATTTGATGATCTGCAATACAGTTACAATTACTTTTGCAATGAGTGCAGGCTTTTGATTCAATGCCAAACCAGCTGGGATCTGCTGTGCAGGGGGGGGGGGGGGGGGGGGGGGGGGCTTTTCACAACTGCTTGCTTGCACAATACAGTATCTACTATAGTACCTAAGATCAAGGGCATGATTATGGTGAACATCCAGATAACAACACAAAAGCCAGAGGTCCCAGGTTCGATACCCGGTCCGACCACTTACTTTCATTCCTCTTTTCACTGATTCAAGAAGGGCAGTTATCAGTTCCTGGCAAACGTATGTGCACTTAGAACTGGTTAACTGCTTAAGAGGTCTAAGACTGCCTAGGAATAGTGTGGTTAGGTTAACTGTCTGTCCCGACATGACCACAGCAGCTGCTGTTTACCATGAACATAAAGCACAAAACAACAACAAAATCAGATAATAACACAGGAAGAAAAATTTAAGAAAGGCTAATTATGATTTCTTCAAGACAAATCCACATGTAGGCAGTACTAGAATAACCTTATCACTGAATTACATTTATTATGCTGAATTCAATTTAAATCTGGTTAAATATTCATGGAATCCTATTGATGCCTGCTAATTGCATAACGGACAGCAAGTCTTCTGAGAGCCCACCAGCCAAGGTCAAAACAGACATCATTCTATAGAGTTTAGCTGTCTCTTAAATCTCTGGCAATGCCCTCTTAGGTAGACATTTTTGGAAGACTTTACCTAAACTTTGTTTTCAAATATTAGTCAGTTCAATAGCAAGTAACAGTTTTAACTTGAGTGTGATCCAAAATGTAAAGACTGGTTGCATAAATACAATGCAGATAAGCTAAGAAAGATATATAAATAACACACCAGACTGTATTTTCAAATTATGAAAACACAATCAACTCTCGATACCTCGAAATCCAAATTCATGTCTTCTGATATTTCAAAGTAAATTTTCTGGTCCCAGAAAATTTACTTTGAGATACCAGCAGTTTGAGATAGCCAGAGTTGAAATGTAAAAAAAATAGGAAATGGGTCCATAATATATTTTTTGATATAAGAGGAAACATTTATACTTTGATATATCAGTATTTGAGATAACAAGTGTTACTGTAGAAAAAAATATACTGACAAGTTCTGGTAAATTCAAAAAGGTAAAGGTTTCCCATAGCCTAATAGCCATAGGGGCAGTGGGGTTTAGAGACCCACTGTATCTTGGGCACAGCTGATGAAAGGCGGAGCCCATCTCTCTCCTTTTGCTGCCTTATCCTTCCCTAATTTGAAAAAGGTACCTATTTACTGCTGGGTTGACAGAGAGAGTTTTCCAGTCATCGGATGGTGATGGTAAGCCGCGAACTCACGACCTTCCGGTGACTTTCTACACAATAACCGAGCCACTCTAACCACTCGACTACGGCGCCTCTCCTCTGGTAAATTGCAGACTCTAACATTTAACACTGTGTAACGCAACCTAAACATTTGTAAACAGTAACAGCTTGGAAAACAACACACTTTTCTGTGAACCATTTATATAATCTTTTATATACTGCTATGTTTACGATGACATAATAACGAAGAAATATATCTTTATATTTTGCCTGAAGGCAAACCCTGATTTACGAAAGTAAACAAGAGTTATGCATCAGTCGAAAGTGATATTGTGGTTTGTGCATTTGAGCCGCGACATGAGAAAACCAACAAAGTGGTTGTGCGCTCAGCGCAGACTCAGATCAGCCTGGGCATCCACCCAGTCTGATCAGACTCTTTGCTAAGCACTTAAAGGATAGCTAAGGGCCTTAGCTACCTCCATGCGGACAGCGAAGACTCTGATCAGCCGCCCAGTCTGATCAGAGTCTGCGCTGGGCGCACAACCACATTGTTGTTTTCTCATGTCCCGGCTCATTTTAGAGAAAGAGTAACAAAAGCTCTCTCTCAAGGAGGTACATTTAGTACCTGTAAATGGACAATAAACTGACCTAAATAAGATGACAATCTAAGTCAATGAAATGACTATTTTCTGACTATTTCAGTGATGAAAATGTTTTCACAACAAGTTGGGATACATCAGGTGAGAAAATTTAACTGTTAGGGCTTGAGTTATTTAGCTCTGAGCAGACATTAATCACGCGTCAACATTAACCTGAGAAATGCCAGAAGGCCGACAAGCTGTGTCAATTATATCATATGTTAATGAAATTAAATAGTAGTTTTATTGTTATAAGTTATAAAGAAAAAATGAAATTAAAACAACAGACTTTAAACAGGTTAGAAGAAGTATTTTCAAGAAAAACATTTCAGTGTACAGGTCAAACATCTCCAATGGTGTTTATGCCAAATTCACAGCTGCAGCTATTATTTGGCAATACAATCTATCAAAATGAAAACACATACACGTTTTGTTTAAAGAATCAAATTTAATTAAGGCCTTAGTGCCTAAAATTGTTCCAAAGTGTAGTTTGTTCCCTAAAGTAAACAAAACTAGAAAATGTGTTTATGAAACACTATGCCCCCAACCATATTCTAACCTTCTAAAGAAGGTTCATCCAATAATGCTTGTACCTTTGTACCATAGGCTTCAATGCACTAAGTCACAAAAAAGGGCTTAACTCAGTCAAAAATTCACGATTTTTTTTTGGAAGTTAATCAGGTCATCTAAACCTTGGGCAATATCTTCCTGCAAAAAAGATATTTTGTTCACAAGGTTCTATAGGCTAACAATGCACTAAGTTAAAAAAGGGGCATGACTCAATCATAAATCCACAATTTTTTTTTCAAAAGTTAATCAGGTCATCTACACCTTAGGCAGTATCTTCCTGCAAAACATCATACTCCTAGCATCAGGTGTTCTTGAGATATTTCGTTCACAAGGTTCCATAGGCTTACAATGCACTAAGTCAAAAAAGGGGCATAACTCGGTCAAAAATTCACAATTTTTTTTCAAAAGTTAATCAGGTCATCTATACCTTGGGCAATGTCTTCCTGCAAAATTACATGATCCTAGCATCAGCGGTTCTTGAGATATTTTTGTTCACAAGGTTCCATAGACTAAGTTGAAAAAGGGGCATAACTATGTAAATACATGACCGTCGAAAAAAAGAAAAAATCATTATTTTTCATGTACATTTTTCATGTACATGCCACATATAAAATTTCAAGATCCTAGCATAAGTGGTCCTTGAATTTCCAACCTGACAAAAAGTGTTACGGATGGACAGACGGACGGACGGACAGATGGACTCACGGACGGACGGACAGGCCCAAACCAATATGCCCCCTCAACTTCTCCGAAGTTGGGGGCATAATTATTCACCACCAAAGACAACACCAGTGGCAACAGAAAAGCAAAGTCCATATTTCACACAATATTTTACATGATCCTCACTTTTAAGACAGATCCTTGGAAACAACCTGCACACAAACAGGAATCAAAATGGACTCTTATGTTCTGGGCAAGACAAAATGTCTGCTTGTGAGTCTAAAATACTGGACCTTCAATACATTTTGTCAAGAAAAGGTATACATAGTCTCCTACATCATGTTTGTTTTTTCATATAAAGCAAAAATTACAAAGCATTTTTCAAATCTATGTTCTGTTATAAAAGTGTAATACCATAATTATCTTATACATTGGGATGCTTTAAAATTGTTGTAATTTTCCAA
Source organism: Ctena decussata (assembly GCA_963989385.1). Classification (NCBI taxonomy): domain Eukaryota; kingdom Metazoa; phylum Mollusca; class Bivalvia; order Lucinida; family Lucinidae; genus Ctena; species Ctena decussata. The sequence continues at coordinate 86,497,425 of OZ022506.1, forward strand.
TGAATTTAAATAAGTTGATTTCAGTTCATAATAAGTGTTAAAAATTTCTTGTGGAGCTGAAAACATTGCAGACCCTGACCAGACTGCTCCCTAAGAGCAGTCTGATCTGGGTCCACAATGTTTGCTCACAAGCAGCTGCCCCAAACATTGGATGATTATAGTCAGTTATTAATTCACGTCATGTCTTCACAATAAAAGCATAGAATTGCGTACAAATAAAACACATGTTAATATCTTGTAAGATTTCTTCTTTCTAAAGCAATTCATTTATCATTTTCACAATTCTTCAGCTTTAGAGTTTTAATCTGAATTATAAAAGATGAGGAATCTAAATATTACCATTGAAAAAATTAATCACTCAAGATATTTACACTGATTTCAGTAAAAAACAGATTTTTCATCACAAACTGAAAACAAGTTGACTTAAACCCTCATTTATATTGAATAGCTTATAAACTTTTATAAAATACTGACTATCATGTTGTCTTTGAGCCTGTTTAACAAACCTGAGTTCTAAGATTGATCTAATTTTAACAATATTCACCTCAAGTCTTAGTTTCCAGCTCATACTGCAGACAGTTTTGATATTGTTGGGGAAAAATTCAATTTCATGAATTCTGGCCTATTTTCCATGTTTATGTTTTTTCTCAAAAGAGCAATGAGAGTTTTCACTTCCACCCTATATTTGCAAGAGTTTTCACTTCCACCCTATATGTGCAAGAGTTTCCACTTCTACCCTATATTTGCAAGAGTTTTCACTTCCACCCTATATGTGCAAGAGTTTTCACTTCTACCCTATACTTGCAAGAGTTTTCACTTCTGCCCTAAATGGCTGAAAATTTTCAATTCCACCCTACACGGCTAAGAATTTTCAGTTCCAACTATATTTCCACTGCACTCTATATGGCCATGAGTTTTAAGAACTTCAACCCTATATGGCCGAGTATTTTCAAAAATATCAACCTATATGGCCAAGAGTTTTTACTTCCTTATATGGCCAGGAGTTTTCACTGCCACCCTATATAGCCATGTGTTTTCACTTCCTCACAATATGGCCAGAGTTTTCACTTCCTAATATGGCAAGGAATTTTCACTGCCACCCTATATAGCCATGTGCTTTCACTTCCACCCTATATGGCCAAATGTTTTCACTTCCACCCTATATGGGCAGGTTTCCCACTTCCACCCTTTATGGCCAAGTGTTTTCACTGCCACCCTATATATGGCCAAGAGTTTTCACTTCCACCTCCCAAATAAGTAAAAGTTTTCATTCCAACTCCCAAATAAGTCAGAGTTTTCACTGCTAAGAAATTTCATTTCCACCCACAAATGGTCAAGAGTTTTCACCTGTGACACAAAGAACAAGGACTTTTCACTTTCACTATGACTTCAAAAATGGGTTTCGAACTTCCATCTGCCTAAACAGCTTTCACTTCTACTTTTAAATGTCATTTTTTTTTTAAACTCAAAATGACCAAGACTTTTAACTTCGATCTCCAAACTTTACTCAGAAAGGGCTCAACATTCCACATCCAACCCTACACCCAAATATCCGAAGATTCCATTTTCACCCCATGCCAATGGTCAAAGGGTTTCATTTTCACTCTGCAATAACCAAGGGGTTCTCTTTCCATCCCACAAACAATTAAGTTATCATTTTCACCCCAGAATGGACAGTTTTCATTTCCAGAGTTTGACTGATCAAAGCTAAAAAAGGATGTTTTTCTTTCAACACCAAATGGCCAAGAATTTTAGGTCCACCAACAGCCTTTAGAAACAGTGTACCAAGTTCATCTACACATACCTATTCAACCTGTGATACCACTCTTGTAAAAGTCAATCCTTTCTATTTCTTCAAATGGGGGTAGGCTCTAGTTGGAAAACTGGTACATAATGTATTATATACCCCATTGTAATAAATTATTTTCCATATCACATCAGTATCTTTCTGATACAATAACTGTCAGTGTGAGATACCCACCATAAAAAGCTAGAATAGATCATCAGCAGGTACAGTCCTTGACAAATTACCCATTAAAATTTGTAGAGAAGCTCCGTTTTGTATCTTTAATGCTTTAGATGACAATGGTACTACAATTTCCGAAACCTGTGCTGAAAGCTGAAAGGTGTATGGCCATGCAAATAGGGGGTGTTAAAATGATGTATTGAACATATCATTTGCAAGTGAGATTTATTTCATATTTAGATTGTTGTTATTATTGCTGTATTTTTGACAGCTGTATTGTAATTCCTCCACAATACAGACACTTCAAATTAAAAAAGAAAGTTATTTAAAGGACTCACACCTGGTCTTGAATCAATACAACGATCACAGTAGAAAATATACAGCAGGATGCTCTTTCAGGATTTACACTGCAGTAAGCAGAAAGAAGTGAACCCGTGAACATTTTATGTTATTTTGACATCTTTTTCAAACTGAAAGGAGGGATGAATTCAGAACTCTACCAATACAAATATAACTATGCCTAATTTAGGGTGACAGACGCGTGTTTCTGTATTGAACTTCTTCAGTGTCGCTAAAGCCCAAATGTTTGAAGGTGATGAGCAGGTCTTGGCAGGCAACTAGCAGTTCTGTCCCAGCCACACTTACCGACGCATTTTGTGAGACACAGTAGCTGCAGACATCAGGTAAGAGATGACTACATATCAACTCAGGCATGCAGGGTTCCCAGACCAAGCCACCTCAACCCCTGCTTCTCAAGCAACTAGACAGACAAGGGTATCAGGAAGGAGATGACTGATGCAGAAAGAAGCTACAAAAAGCCAAAATAATCCAAAAGAGTGGAAGCCAAACTCCGCTAAGATTTGTGTCACTATGACAAGTCAGTCTGAGTTTTAGGAAAGTTTAGAAATTTTACCCGATATAAGTTAATAATGTTACTTTAAATCAGTATTTAAGTAGTGACCCTAATGCTAAAGAACCAGAATCAACACTGAAATACAGGCTAACTTGGCCGATGATATCTTTGGGGACAAACTGTCCAACAGCAGGGATATCGACCCAATGGTTTCAATATATATGTAAATATACTGAATTTAGTGCAACATACACACTTTTCTGTACTTTGTGTTCTACTCAGAACAACACCACACTAAAATTTCATATGAAATATCAGAATTTTTTTAGCATATGTAGAAGTGAGTGTCCTGGAATGTTAACAAAAAGCTGAACTAATATCTGAAGTTTACTATTTTACTGCATTTTCTTTGCATGCCTGGATATTGTTTTCCCCATCAAAAAATTTGAGTCACTACATCTCTTACTCGGCTGTTAGACTAATACTTGGATGATTCCTGAGAAGATCAAAATTTTACTCCAAAACAAATTGAGCCGCGACGCGACAAAACCAACAATGTGGTTGTGCGCCCAGGGAAGACTCAAATCAGACTGGGCAGCCGCCCAGTTTCACCAGACTCTTCGTTAAGTGCTCAAAGGATATCTAAGGGTCTAAGCTGCCTCCATGCGGACAGCAAAGACTCTGATCAGACTGGGCGGATGCCCAGGCTGATCTGAGCCTGGGCTGGCCACACAACCACATTGTTGGTTTTGTCGTGTCGTGGCTCATATAAACTCAACAGTTACTGCCAACCTAAATTAATTAAGTTGTATTTTCCCTGCTTTTGATTGAATGTTGAAGTCATAATATTGACAGGCATACATATGTTATATCAAAAAAGGAGCTAAAAAACTTGACGAAATTAATAAAATTTTCTCAATCCTAGCAGGATGTTTTGTCAATGAATAAACAAGAGGGCCATGATGGCCCTGGATTGCTCACCTGATTCATATTGTACTAATGAAATGGCAGGAAATATAAGGTGCATCTTGTTCAGAGGAATGGAACTGTTTGAGCAATTTTGGTAGAGGGTTACACAAGGAACATTCCTGTGATGTTATTTCAAAATTAGTCTACCACTTTAGGAAAAGAAGTCATTTAAAGTTTTTTCTATTTCTAACACTGGCGGCAGTCTTGTTCAGTGGAAAGGAATACTTTGAGAAATTTGGTAGAGTGTCACCCAAGGAACATTCCTGTGAAATTATTTCAAAATCTGTCTACCCTTTTAGGAGGAGAAGCTGTTTTAAGGTTTTTCAGAATTTCAGCTCTGGCAGCCACTTTGTTCAGTGGAGTAGAAACGGTTTGAGCAATTTTGAGAGAGGGTCAGAAGTCTTTAAAAGATTTTTCTATTTTTAGCTCTGGCAGCCATTTTAGCTCTGGCAGCCATCTTGTTCAGCTTGAGCACATTTGGTCGCAGAATTAATGTGAATGATTAGGAATCACTCTGAAATTGGAAAATTCCCATCTCATATACATTTACCTATAAAATGGTGTGTTTTTTCTTCTCTAGAATGACCCCAACTATCTAAGCCAGTATCATGAAATTCTTAAACAAACCCAAAAATCTAGATCCATCTTATAAGATGGATTGAGATTTTTGGGATTGTTTCCGACTGAAAAAAACCAAAACATTTTATAACTGAAGAAATATGGTACAAACGGCAGAGCACCACAATGAAAACATGGGATGCCTTACCTCTCTTGTTAGGCCGCAAATCTCACTGGTAATTGCTTCAACTTGATCCTGAAAATATACATGAAAACGTCACAAAGATATCCTTTCTGAAAACAAACACTTCAAGTGCCAGAAAAAAAGATTTTTTTTTTTAATTTGCAAACTGTAGATTCGGATGAGATGCCCCAGCTGGATCTACAGAATGCTCTCTCTTCGTTGAGTTCTTAGTATGGTATCTCTTTAACGGAACATTTTTTAAAAAAATTCCGACCTAAATCTTGCCAACTCAGTCAGAAAAGGCATTTCTGAACTGCACATCTTATTTAACAAACTGAAGTAATTTTAGTTTTAGAGATAGACAATTTAATGCTAAACCCTGACAATTACATACCAAAACTGAAGCTGAGTAATGCTGAAGACCAACACTTTAAAGCTTTATCATTCCATTGGGAAAATAAATTTCTGATTTTTTTTTATTTTTTTTTTTCAAATTTGCAAATGTGAACAAAAGCACAGATAAATGTCCATCAAAATTTTCATACCAGTGCCACACAAAATATAACAATATTTAAAATTGTTAAAAGTTGAAATCTTGACAATGAAAAATATTCATTTTCAATTACATGTACTTTTTACTTTAAAAGGGCCTACATGGATGACAGACTATGAGACAGTCACACCACTGTATCTCTTAATCATAAAACAAAAGACATTTTAGTAAAAAATTATTATCCCCTTGAGCCAATGACAAATGGAAAAATTAGTAAATCTACTGCACTAAAAAACATTTACCTTAATGACCCAAAAATTTCGGACACCCAAAAGTCAGACAATTATTGTTTGAAAATTCTTAGAAATTGGATTTTACACAGGTTAATGCATCCAAATGATGCATAATGAATGGCAAACATTGTAGACCCTGATCAAAGTCTGTCCAAATATTTAGGATCATTACGGTACTTCTAATAAAAGATACTATAATTACTGTAAAAGTTCTGAAAATTGGGACACCTAAACAATTTCTAAAACTGCTCTCAAAATACTGGTTTGACAATGCTGTAGAGTAGAGTTGGGTTACTTCGGACAGCAGGTATTCAATTCAGACAGTGACATTGTTTCCTTTATATGTCTGTTGTTTGGAATTAAAACAAAATTAACTGGGCAAACAGTAACAATCCTGATGAGGCGGCTCATTATGAGCTGTCTCATCTGGATTTTCACTGTTTGCAGTGGCATGTCCAAATTTTCCCGCTGTCCGAAGTTACCCGACTCTACCCTAATGAGTCCATTTTTATATATTTTTCTGGAGCTCTATATTTTGGAACATATTGAAATTGGATTTTGCCTTCTATGAACTGCACTATTAGAAAATAAAATTAGCCACCAGGTAAATGGCAAACAGCGCAGACCCAACTTACACTACTCTTCTAGGACCAGTGCAATCTGTATGGTGTACCATAAAGTTCAAAACTAAGGATGCCGGTCCAAGTTTAAAAATTTACAGGTCCACCGCTAAATGTTAGTGGTGGACCTGTAAATTTGATTGGTGGACCGATAAATTTATACATGGACTGCTATTGTATAGTCCACCTATATTTTATCAGTCAACCGATACTTAAAAGGTACGAAAAGGGTCATAACTACCGATAGCGGTCCACCTATAAATAAATATAGGTGCACCGCTAAATTTTATCGGTGGACCGATAAATTTTATTGGTAGACCGCTAATTTACAGCTCCATCAATATTTCATTGGTCCACCAATATTTAGCATGTCTCGGTGGACCCATAAAATATACAGGTGCATCCATAAAATTACAGGTGGACCAATAAAAATATCGGTGGACCGATAAATTTTATCGGTCCACCGATGAAATTAGCGGTCTACCTATATATTATTCATGACCCATTTTGGCGCTGATCTTATATATCAAACAGCCAATCAGATGTCCCCTGTAGCTGATATTAATGCTGCACCTATAATCTGTATCACTGCACCTATAAATTGTAAATATCGGTGGACCGATAAAATATAGGTGGAGCTATAAAACAGCAGTTCACGTATAAAATTTTTGGGTGCACTTATAAAATTTATAGATCTACCACTAAAATTTAGCGGTGCACCTATATTTTTTATATGTGGACCAGTATAGGTAGTTTTGAGCCTTTTGGTACACCATAAATCTGGGTCCTCAATACTGTTTGCTCCTGTATCACGGCCGCTTATCTCCGTCAGCACAGCACCGTGTTGTGTATAGGAAAATGTGCAGGAGATTTCCGGTGGTTCTGCAGGCGATTCGAAAATAAAGGTCACGAAAGGTAGGTGTCTCGGTTTAAAAGGGATGTATTCTTTTCCAGCGTAAAACAAAAGAAAAGGAAAATGTCATGCAACCCTTCAATCGTTTTTCTATTAATACGAGTCTTGATTGAGGCCATATTCTCAGTTATACAACAGATTTCCATTTTTTCCCGGAGCGAGGTGGCCGTTTTGTTGACATGCAAACATTTCAAATTTGCATTCCTGAAGTCGCCGAGTATTTATGTTTTCATCTATCACCTGTATATTAAAGGTCTCTCATATAAGTACCAGTTACGAGCCTAAACAGAATTTGCTACCTTCCTTCAGCCCAGATAATGAAAGTTGTTGTGGAATTCGTGATCCAGGAGATCGGTGGTGCTGAAGGCGATAGGTGGCGGTGCAGGAGATTGTTTTATGTTGTGCCACCAATGACCGTTTTTAACTGTTTTATAACGTAAATAATGTAGTAGCAGGGCATGGTACAGATTCGCACAGCTTTCAGATTCGTACACTTGGCTATACAATGCCTCTGCTGCATTAAGCATGCTAATTAAAATGAAAATAACGACTCCAGCAATCAGGGGATTGAATTATCAGTCAATCATTTGCACTGCAAAGCTTCTGTTAGAACTAAATGGTACGAAAGTAATGCTAGTTTGTCAATTGGGTACTTACATTCGTCCCACTTTCTTTGTTTAATTACATTGTGCACACGGCCACCAATCCAACTCATTCATCGTATATACCAATGGGGGCAAACCTTTCTGTTCCTTCTTTCTAAGACTAAAATCAGATATCGGCAATGCTATGCGATGAGAAATCCATTGGACTTTTGGACACTGGTTGTTTTATAAACGATGTTATACTTGGCGGTTTGAAATGTTTTGAAGTGTGGAAAATGGCACTTTCGTCAACTTCATTATTTTTAAGGTAAGTTGTAGGTCGTAATCGAGGTAATCACATCGCACTATCGGATTTCAAAAATTATTCACTAACAAGAAAATTTAAAGCTTTTATAGAATTTAAGGTCTATCTCACTCATTGTTTGCAGTATGAATGAGATGGACCTTGAATTCAATAAAATTGTTTTTTTTTCTTGTTAGTAGCCACTTTTTTGAACCCGACAATGCTATGCGATAACTTTGATTTCGACCTACAACATACCTTAAAAGTAATGCCCTGGATCACAGACTGAAAGGAGAATCTGCGTTGAAGTTGGAGAAAGTGCCCTTTTCTCCGCTACAAAGCATTTCAAACGATCAAGCATAAAATTCCTTAAAAAAAACAATACCTGTGTCCAAAATTCCCATGAATGTCCCATCGCATAGCATTGCCTGTCTTATCGAATTTTGGACTCAAAGATAAGGAACAGAAAGTTTTGCCCCATTGGTATATGCGATGAATGAGCTGGATTGGTTGCCGTGTGCACAATGTAATTAAACAAAGAAAGTGGGACGAATGTAAGTACCCAATTGACTAACTAGCATTACTTTCGTATCATTTAGTTCTAACAGAAGCTTTGCAGGGCAAATGATTGACTGATAATTCAATCCCCTGATTGCTGGAGTCGTTATTTTCATTTTAATTAGCATGTTTAATGCAGCAGAGGCATTGTACGGCCAAGTGTACGAATCTGAAAGCTGTGCGAATCTGTACCATGCCCTGCTACTACATTATTTACGTTATAAAACAGTTCAAAAACTGTCATTGGTGGCACAACATAAAACAATCTCCTGCACCGCCACCTATCGCCTTCAGCACTACCGATCTCCTGGATCACGAATTCCACAACAACTTTCATTATCTGGGCTGAAGGAAGGTAGCACATTGTGTTTAGGCTCGTAACTGGTACTTATATGAGAGACCTTTAATATACAGGTGATAGATGAAAACATAAATACTCGGCGACTTCAGGAATGCAAATTTGAAATGTTTGCATGTCAACAAAACGGCCACCTCGCTCCGGGAAAAAATGGAAATCTGTTGTATAACTGAGAATATGGCCTCAATCAAGACTCGTATTAATAGAAAAACGATTGAAGGGTTGCATGACATTTTCCTTTTCTTTTGTTTTACGCTGGAAAAGAATGTATCCCTTTTAAACCGAGACACCTACCTTTCGTGACCTTTATTTTCGAATCGCCTGCAGAACCACCGGAAATCTCCTGCACATTTTCCTATACACAACACGGTGTTGTGCTGACGGAGATAAGCGGCCGTGTGTATGTATGTCCTAATATTATAGTTAGCAAAGCTCCTTGAGAGAAAACAAATTTTGGCCTGAAAATTTCATTTCTTTTTCTTAAAAATCCATTTTATGGGACCTACTATAAACACTCAACAAGACAATGAGTATAATATATTTTGCTACCAAATGATAATAAAAAAAAAAATTTGCCTGAAAATATAATTATTTTTTTTCTTACAAAATCCCTTTTATGGGACCTACTAGAAACACTGAACAAGGCAATGAGTACACAAGAAATATAAAAAAAAAGAGTAATTTTATTCCCTTATAAATCTGCTCCTTGTGCTTGCACAGAGCTTTGGTTGAGACAAGAGCAACCGTCATGAATCAGTGACAAAATTAACCCACCCAGGGCTAGAAGTTTTATCAAGATCCACAAATTTGTACATCTTTATTTCTGATCAGTTGGGATAGGTGAATGACTTATTACAAAAGTATTAAAAAGAAACAAATCTGTATAATAAAGTTTTAATATAAACTTGATGTAAGTGTCTTGGAGACAAGATGCCAGTTCTGAAAAACCCAAATGTCTACAATGAGAGAATGTTGGCAAGCATGATAATCTTTTCGTACCATTTTGGTACAAGAAAAGAGAGAAAAATCTATTCTAAACTGCAATGTCATCCATGTACTTTTACTGGACATAAATTTTATTGTTTTCCTAAAAATATTATTAAAATGGCAATAAAGTCAGAAGCAAGAGACTTATAACAGCCCCACAACTCTACTGGACTTGTTATTGATATTAATCAAAAATGTATCATTGGACAAAACTGTCAGAGCAAACACTACAGACATAGATCAAGCTAATCCAAAAGAGCAGTGTGATATCAGGAGTCTTCAATATTGCAAACACTTTTATACAGCATCCCCTGAAAGAACAAATGGGCTTTCTCATATCTATGGTGAATGAGGAAATTTTCATGGGCAACAACCCTTCTATTTTCTTTTTCAGCTCCCCTCTCAATAGGGGTCAACTCTTAAAGGAAAGAATTTACTCCCTGAGAGTAAATTCTTACCTTTAAAAGTAGACCCCATTTTGGAATAAAATAAAGACATTATCTGCCAAAAAAGAAAACTGATATACAATAAGAGTAGTTTATTCGACATTTAAATGTTTTCACAAGTAAGTGTGGAATCAGTGAAGTGAGTATACAGCCAGTTAAGCTAAGGACAAGAATTCTGCAGAAGACAGAGTCTTGCCTGTGTGGACATTGTCACAAAATGAGACAAACCATAAAACTTTACCAAAGTTTACAACACCGCCGCTGGCTGAAAAAAAGTACCTATGTCTTGATTTTCCTAGTTGCTGGTGAAACACTAAAACTTCGGATCTAATTAAGAGTAGTTTTGCTGTAAATGTTTGTTGTTTTTTAATCGCCACTGTTTATGACCTTTTCATGTTCGTCACAATTCTGTCAAAATAACCATCAACTGTCATCTGAATTTAGGAGGCAGGGGCAATAAATCAGACAGTTTTTATTGTCCATTTCTGATAAGACATATGTTCCGTAAACAGTTATACTTGTCAGTTTCACCCTCTCTTCTAGCTCAGAAAAATAGGAAATGACAAGTCAAACTATAAACCAGTCAAGGTGAAATATGAAATAGACAAGATGTGACATGTAAAAAGGTTGCTTAGCATATATGCAAACAGCAAAGGCTCTGATCAGACTGTGCATCTGCACAGTCTGATCAGAGTCTTTGCAATTTGCAGGCAACATGTGTGGACCCTAAGGTATCTACTGTGGCAAAATGAATGCAAGATATAGGCTTCACAAATTCACAGACCGGTTTGATTGACTGTTGTTCATAGAAATATTAAGCAAGCTTTTGACATGATGCGGCTATAACAGAGTATGAACCAGTCAAAATGACCAATGAAAAGCATGAGATTTTTCAGTGCTGTCAAATAGTGAGTTTGAGTAATGTAACGGCCATGTTAATAGTCATGTACGTTCGCACCAGCAAACATGGCCCGCCAACAGTATAGCAGCAAAATTTTAGGTTAATGTTCCAAAATGTAATAATAGTGGATTTTGTTTGTAATTTGGATGATGCTAGAAAACAGGTCTTTATTTTCCTTAGTAATACAGTCAACTCTCAATATCTTGAAGTCGAAGTTGATCTCAAACTAATGATATCTCAAAGTAAATTTTCTGGTCCCAGAAAATTTACTTTGAGATACCAGTAGTTTGAGATATCTGGAGTGGGAATATAAAAAATACAGGAAATGTTACCAAACTACATTCTTTGATGTAAGATGGTACTTTTCAAAATTAGTGTTGGAGGTATCTAGAGTTGACAGTATTTCTCCACTGCTAAGGATAATCACAAGGGCAAACATGAGTCTAAGCAAGATATCCTGTTCAGCTATTTTGTCTTCTTAAACCACAAAAAATAGGCATTTTCCAAATTACAGACCACATTCATGTATATTTTACCAATTAAAAATACACCTACGTGAAAATATCGTTTAGTGGAATGCATGCCTTCGATCATTTTAAAATTTATAGAGATTTTGCCGAACAAGTTGGCTTACATATATTGCAACTCTTAACATTTTAAACTTTAGTCTCCTATTTTTGGATACATGTAAAATTTGTATAATGAAGATAAGATTCTTCTTCAAAATTATAACATTTGTTGTGGCCTCAGACCTCAGTGAAAAAGCCCCTCAATTTTTTTTTTGTGTGTGAAAAAAGGTACTGTTTTTGCATACAATACACACAGTAAAACCTGTCTTAGTGGCCACCTCTATTAAGCAAGCAACCTGTATTAAGCAAGCATGCATTCAGTTCCCAAAACAGGCAAATACATTGAAATATACCTGTATTAAGCAAGCACCTGTCTTAAGCAAGCAGATTTTGACTATCCCTTAGGTGCTTGCTTAATACAGGTTGGACTGCATTTGAAATTTTAACATCTTGTTAACTAATAATGTATCGTATTAATCCTAATAAATGCCCCTGCTCTTTTCTGAAAATAATGTTATATTATGTTGCATGAATTCCTGTTTGCTCTGCTGGAAAAGGTAAATCTTTGAAATGGTGTCTACTCTTATGGGATAAAATTTGCTCCTAGGAATTCTTTCCTTTAAGAGTTGACCCCTGCAAACAAAGGAGGCAAAGAATATTAGTATTGCTTACTTTGAAGTGACCCATCACCAACATATTGCTTATTAGAGGTATTTTGGCAGTGACTGATTTACTTCTCTTTAGGCTCTAAATAACGCCACCTTTTGCAAAATGCACCCCATCACCCCCCCCCCCCCACCCCCCCCCCCCCCCCCCACCCCCCATCCTTTTAATATGATTAATACCATTAGTTTTGCACAATTTGGTTCAGCTATTTTGGCTGCCAGCTGTACAAAGAGGATGCTCACTAACACTTCATCGAAACAGTAGGTTTCACTAGATTTCATGGCCACTACAACTGACATATAGTTGACATTAGTGAACCAAGGTTTTGTCTTTTACCACCGAACCGAAACGGACAATAAATGACGTGATCACCCACCATATGTAAATTATGGAAACAATTTATGACGCGAAAATTAATTAAGGATAATAAAATTCAAATGCCACTGTATTTCATTAAAAAGCTTACCTTTTATTTTACGCGCTGTTTTACGCTGAGTGTAGGGCTGTCGCATTTAAAGATGCTTTGCCGTGTGAAAAGTTGAGGCTCCATGACAGAACTTTTTTTTTGTAACATAGCGGTAACAATAAAATATTTGTATGTTGTGGTATTAAATGCTACTTTTTATTTCATTGCTGTATTTAAAGTAATAGCCGAGAATTATTAACCCTTAAAGTGCAAAAAAAAACAGACAACGAAATTGACATCTGCAAAATTTCAAAAAAATATTTGGGTTTGGTCCAAGTTGTATCATAATCAGGAATTGAAGACTAAAGGGCAAACAGCATAAATCCAGATGAGGCAGCTCATTCAGAGCTGCCTCATCTGGATCTATACTGTTTGCATATTCAACCACAATCAAACCTGTATTCAAGGGTCACTGTATTAAAAGGTTCACCTGTCTTAAGCAGCCACTTTTTTTGGTCCTCTGAAATAATATACAGTGCAAACAAGACTTTATTAAGGGTCACCTGTCTAAAACAGTCAATTTTGTGTGTCCCCTTAGGTGATCCTTTTTATTTTCATTTTTGGCACTTTAAGTTCTGCAGTTACATAAAACTATACTGTAAGCCAACTTGCCTGACTAAACTGATCTGGATTTATACAGTTTGCTCAAGCAGTTACCATCCCAATATAAAGGTCACTCTGACATTTTTCTTCTTTTCTCAAATACTACAAAAAATAATATTTTCTATCAAAAAGTTATTGAACCTATATATTCAAAATTAGTAGGTTTCGATTACAGTAATAAAATATTTAGAAAAACATACAACCACAAAAAATAGCCATTAAATGGTATTTAATTTTTATTTCGGACATTGAAATAACTCTATGGTAACTAACTATCCCATGTATTTTCTTTTGTGAATCATATTTTTTCCCAGTTTTCGGCAAGTTACAGCAGCTTACCCAAAATAAAAGAGGCAATAAAACCCACCCCTAATAGTACTCCGTTGACTCCTGGTACCACAATGTATGACAAATGCCTGGTCAAAAATTAAACTTGACCACAAAATATTTTTATGTTTCTTTCTTTTTATTTATCTTTAATTTTTGTTTGATCTCTTTATCAATTAATGCATCCATTTTTATAAATGGATATTTTAAAAGCTCATTGGCCAATTATCTTTCAGTACGTTTCCCTGTTTCAAACTTACCCATTGCTTTGTAAGGCATGCAAGCATAAAAGGGGGAAACCAGGTGAATATTTAAATATCTTCTGGATGAGAATTAGATGATAAAGATTATACCCCACCGCATTTTCTATATAAACAACGATATCAAGATTAAAGTCACCAATTTTTAATATAAACAACAAAATTAATGTCTAAATTGAGGTACCTAGAAATGTTCACGGCAGTCATTACTGTCGGCAACCAATCGCCTTTATAATAAATAAACAGTACTAAACTTTCCCAAAATCTTCAGACAGAAATGCAGAAAACTGTGCAGACCCTGATCAGACTGCTCCAAGGGGAGCAGTCTGATCAGGGTCTACACATTTTGCAAAGAGCTTTGTTAAACAATCTGCTGCAATGGGAATGAATCTATTCAAACATAAGACAAACACCTAGTACTGAAGTGGCTCACGTGTGCGAAGTTTTACGGTACATACGGGTAACGGGCAGACATGACCACTTTACGAGTGCTGCAGAGGTTCGCACTGCTTAACTCCGGCTTAATTCCTTGAAATAATCATATTTAATATCTTTCTTTTTGTTCAATAAAAGGGAAAATAATGATTAGCATTTCTGAATCAGATTTTTTATTGAAAGGACGTCAGAAAATTGAAAGGTGGCAATAGAAAACCAGCGAACTGCATCATTGGTTTAATTTATCTGATCATACAAAATCTTATTCATCAGATGCTTGATGATCAATCGGAACACACAAATTCCTTACAGCCCTATTGTTCAAATCATATTTAAACAGAGAAAGAGAAGAAATATTGATGAAAAAATGTCTCAATTGCTTTTTTCTCTCGTTAAATGACCCGAACTTAACATCATTAGGCGACGTTAAGAGGTATTGGTAAAAACCAAAAGCTTAAATAAATTGAGCTGTGCTATGAAAAAGGGGTCTCAGGTCATGTATAATCAGGGACAACGCACATCAGCCTGTGCATCTGCATAGGCTGATCAGTCTTCCCTGTCGGTTCACTAACCTACAGATCCTAGGGATTTGATACTGTATAAAATTGAAAGCCAATGGGTCTGTGTAAAAACACTCACTGACCTGAGTATTTGCTGTTTCCACATCCCATATGGTATCTTTTCTAATGCAGCACTTAAAAAGTATGGATACATTTTCAGGGGAAGAAATTTTCCTACTTTCATTTTTGCCTCCCTTCTCAATAGGGGTCACTCTTAAAGGAAAAAATTTGCTCCCATAGGAGCAAATTCTTTCCTTTTGGAGTAGATCCCATTTTGAGAGGGCTACATCATCCATGGAAACAAGTAAGAAGTCAGAAAAATTGTTCCTCTTTGTAGAAATTGCAGAAAAACATGGCGGTGTACTCACAGGCCTTAAGTAAGAATGTACTTTTAACTGAGCCTTAATTGCCATTAAGGCTTAATTAGTCTGGCCTATACTTACTTAATGGGCATTTTTATAAGGTAATAACATGAAATGTGTATCTAAAATGATCATTTGATCAATTTTCCATAAAACAAAATGTTTGAAGATACTTCTTTGGCATGCATGTTCTGTCTTGCTTAATTTAAATTTTTAATTGAAATTACGGTAAATCATTATGCTCCAGACATGTTACGTCTTTTTAGGATCCGTTAACATTGATTACATTTGAGCCACGACACGAGAAACCCAACAAAGTAGTTGTGCGCCCAGCGTAGACTCAGATCTGCCTGGGCATCCGCCCAGTCCAATTAGATTCTTCGCTAAGCGCTTAAAGGGCAGCGAAGGGTCTAAGCTACAGCCATGTGGACAGCGTAAACTGTGACCAGGCTGGGCGGATGCCCAGGCTGATCTGAGTCTGCGCTGGGCGCACAACCACTTTGTTGGTTTTCTTGTGTCTCGGCTTTTTTTTCTGTAAATTTTGCAGCTTCATCAGAATCTTTTGTTAGATGATTCTTACAAAATTCTGAAACATGATTTTTAAAGACGAAAAAGGGGCTTAACTAAGTCAAAAATTTACATTTTTTTTCTCAAAAATTAACTTTTTTTTTTCTCAAAAATTTACAATTTTTTTTTCAAAAGTTAATCAGTTCATTTTCACTTTGGGCAATATCTTCCTGCACAAAAATCATGATCCTTGTGTCAGGGGTTCTCGAGATATTTTGTTCACATTGTTCCATAGGCTTACATTGCACTAAGTTGAAAAAGGGGCATAACTCTTTCAAAAATTCACCTTTTTTTTTTTTCAAAAGTTAATTCAGTCATCTACACCTTGGGCAAAATCTACACCTTGGGCAATAAAGTTTCAAGTCCCTAGCTCCTATACTTTTCAAGATATCTTGCTGACAAAGTCAAAATGACAAAATTTTCAAAGGGCCACAACTACTATAACTAGAAAATGTGTTTGTAAAACACTATGCCCCCAACTATAAGCCTGACTCTAACAAGGTCAATATAAAGAAACAACAAGAGGGCCATGGTGGCCCTGAATTGCTCACCTGAGCATTAATCAGTTCACTGGCTCTGGTGAAGATTTATAAGAGTTTTTACCATACATGGGAATGGCGGCCACCTTGGTCATGTGACCAAGATCATTTGAAGAACTTTCAATCCTTTGACCCATGTGCAGGCTCCATATGAAATTTGATCTGCCCAGTGGTTTCAGAGATGTTTGAAAATGTTTATGGATGGATGAAAGAGGCAGCTAACACCAATACTGTAAGGCTCGATCAGGTGAGCTGAAAATGGCAGAGTCGCTTCTCCGAAAAGTTCCCGTTCATGTTGAGTTCCTTTGATGGATTTCAACTAGACTTAACTAGGCAAACGCAGATGATAGAATGGTAGCATCATTATCTCACTGTGGTGAAACTAATGTATTCCAAGGAGTTTGTGGCTGGCATCATTGCAATGTTAGTTCTGATTCTTGCAACATAACTTAATTTAAATTTGACCTAGTGACCTAGCTTTTGACCCGACATGACCCTGTTTCAAACCGGATATTGTAAGAATAAACATTCTGACAAAGTTTCATTGAGATTGGATCAAAACTGTGCCCTCTGGAGCGTATACAAGGTCGTTCTTATATTTGACCTAGTGACCTAGTTTTTGATCCGACACAAACCAGTTTCAAACTTACCTAGATTTCATAAAGGTAAACATTCTGACAGAGTTTCATGAAGATTGGATCAAAACTGTGCCCTCTAGGGTGTACACAAAGTTTTTCTTAGATTTGACCTAGTGACCTAGTTTCTGATCTGACGTGACTCAGTTTCATAAGGGGCATATACATATGGACAATAAACATTTTGACATAGTTTCATGAAGATTGGATCAAAACTGTTCCTTCTAGTGCGTACACGAGTTTTTCTAAGATTTGACCTAGTGACCTAGTTTTTGACCTGACATGACCTACTTTCAAACTTGGCCTAGAGTTTATGGAGATAAACATTCTGACAAAGTGTCATAAAGATTGGATCAAAACTGTGTCCTCTAGAGCATACAAACGGTTTTTCTATGATTTGACCAAGTGACCTAGTTTTTGACCCTACATGACCCAGTTTCAAATTTGTCCTTCATATTATGAGGATAAACATTCTGATAAAGTTTCATGAACTTTGGATCGAAACTGTACCTTCTACAGCGTACACAAGGTTTTTCTAAGATTTGACCTAGTGACCTAGTTTTTGACCCGACATGACCCAATTTCGGCCTTGGCCTAAATATTATAAAGATAAACATTCTGACAAAGTTTCATGAACTTTGGATGAAAACTGTGCCTTCTAGAGTGTACACAAGGTTTTTCTAAGATTTGACCTAGTGACCTAGTTTTTGACCCTACATGACCCAGTTTCAAACTTGGCCTAGAGTTTATGGAGATCAACATTCTGACAATGCTTTATAAAGATTGGATCTAAACTGTGTCCTCTAGAGCGTACACAATGTTTTTCTATGATTTGACCTAGTGACCTAGTTTTTGACCCAACATGACCCAGTTTCGTACTTGTCCTAGATATTATAAAGATAAACATTCTGACAAAGTTTCATGAACTTTGGATGAAAACTGTGCCTTCTAGAGTGTACACAAGGTTTTTCTAAGATTTGACCTAGTGACCTAGTTTTTGACCCTACATGACCCAGTTTCAAACTTGGCCTAGAGTTTATGGAGATCAACATTCTGACAATGTTTTATAAAGATTGGATCAAAACAGTGTCCTCTAGAGCGTACACAATGTTTTTCTATGATTTGACCTAGTGACCTAGTTTTTGACCTGACGTGACCCAGTTTCAAACTTTTCCTAGATATTATGAGGATAAACATTCTGACTAAGTTTCATGAACTTCGGATGAAAACTGTGCCTTCTAGAGTGTACACAAGGTTTTTCTAAGATTTGACCTAGTGACCTAGTTTTTGACCCTACATGACCCAGTTTCAAACTTGGCCTAGAGTTTATGGAGATATATATTCTGACAATGTTTCAAATAGATTGGATCAAAACTGTGTCGTCTAGAGCGTACACAAGGTTTTTCTATGATTTGACCTAGTGACCTAGTTTTTGACCCGACGTGACCCAGTTTCAAACTTGTCCTACATATTATGAGGATCAACATTCTGACTAAGTTTCATGAACTTTGGATGAAAACTGTGCCTTCTAGAGCGTACACAAGGTTTTTCTAAGATTTGACCTGGTGACCTAGTTTTTGACCCGACGTGACCCAGTTTCGAACTTGTCCTAGATATTATATAGATAAACATTCTGACTAAGTTTCATGAACTTTGGATGAAAACTGTGCCTTCTAGAGTGTACACAAGGTTTTTCTAAGATTTGACCTAGTGACCTAGTTTTTGACCCGACATGACCCAGTTTCGAACTTGGCCTAGATTTTATGGAGATAAACATTCTGACAAAGTTTCAGAAAGATTGGATCAAAACTGTGCCCGCTAGAGTGTACACAAGCAAAAGTTGACGGACGTCCGGACGGACGGACGTCCGGACGTCCGGACGGACGTACGACGGACGACGGACATCAGGGTATCCCAAAAGCTCACCCTGAGCACTTCGTGCTCAGGCGAGCTAAAAATACAGGTGTGCTGATTTTTTATTTTCTACCTATCTCTGAAATATCAAGGTCAAAGCAGTTACGGTTCTTGAGTAACAGATCAACCCTAAAATATTATGTACATGAAAAGGGACATAACTCTGTCAATAATGAATGCAACATAACGTAACCATCATTAGATTGATCAACATATCAAATACTATTCATATACCAAAAATGAAATGTCTAGATCAAACAGTTCAAAAGTTGAAAAACTGCCAAAGTTAATCAAGGGGCATCATTCAGTCAAATATTTATGAAATAAGCTCAAAAGCTAATCAGGTGACCTACACCTTAGACCCTACCAGACTGCCAAATATGAACAACCTAGCTCAAATGCTTTTTCAAAAATTTTGCTAACAAACTTTCACATAATTTTTCAAGAAGGGGCAGAACTCTGTCAATAATGAACTCAACATGACTTGATTATCATCAAAATGATCAACACACCAAATATTATAAATACATAAAAAAATCAGGTCTATAGGTCAAACGGTTCAAAAGTTGGAAAAATGCCAAAGTTAATAAAGGGGCATAATTCAGTCATTTTTTTACAAAATTAGTCCAAAAGTTAATCAGGTAATCAACACCTAAGGCCCTACTAGTATGCTAAAAATGAACAACCTATCTCAAATACTTTTTCCAAAATTTTGCTAACAAACTTACATTTAATTTTGCAGAAAAGGGCCATAACTCTAAAACTACATGGTCTATGGAAAAGAAAAACAATACGGATCTGCTAATATTTTATGGTCTATCCACCTATGAAATATCAAGGCTCCAGCAGTTACAGTTCTTGAGTAATGGATCATACCTAAGACGTTTTGCAAAAATAAGAAAAAGGGGCATAACTCTGTCAATAATAAAATCAACACAATGTAATTATCATTAAAATGAGCAACACATCAGATACTATATGTATACCAAAACTCAGGTCTCTAGGTCAAACAGTTCAAAAGTTGGAAAAATGCCAAAGTTAAAAAGGGGCATAATTCAGTCAATCTTTTTTTACGAAATTAGCCCAAAAGTTAATCAGGTGATCTACACCATAGGTCCTACCAGTATGCCAAATATGAACAACCTAGCTCAAATACTTTTTTCCAAAATTTTGCTAACAAACTTACATTTGAATTTTCGAAAAAAGGGCATAACTCTGAAAGTACATGGCTGACGGAAAAGAAAAAAAAACTACTTTTTTATAATCTATCCACCTATAAAATATCAAGACCCTATCCTTTACAGTTTCTAAGTTATGAAGCATACTTAAAGTGTTACGGACGGACGTAACGGAAGGACGGAAGGATGGACGGACAAGCCAAAAGAAATATGCCCCTCAACTTCTTCGAAGTTGGGGGCATAAAAATAGCTATCAGAGGAGATGGCAAATCCCTGGACCGAAGACCCCCATTGGCCTTGGTAAAAAGGGTGCACTTCAAAACACATATTAGTAATATATTGTCGTTCTTTTATGCTTCTGATTGACATTATCTGTTAACAGATGCATGATTATCTAACACTCAGACTAAAACAGTATGGTTGACTGTTAAAGAGAGGTAATATCTCAAACAGGCACCATATACACAAATGTTTAGCATACGATACATTCAACTTTCAAAATGTGTGAATAACTTCTAAAGTACAAGCCCTACAAACCTAATTTTGAGCTCTCTAGTAAGTGAATTTGGACAAAGAATCCGAATCTGGAAAAAAAAAAATTTTGGGGGGGGGGGGGGGGGGGGGGGGGGGGCACGGAAATGTGGAGGGGTCATAGAGAGTTAGGAACAATGATAAGATATCACAGCATGATCATCAATATTCTAAAAGGTACATGGTTTTTCAAATTCTGGAGCTGGCCAGGGTTATACAGATATGGAGCAGAGATTCAAACAGTAGCTCAAACTACCAAAGGGAAATAACTCACAAAGTATAAAAGCAAGAGTTATCATTCATGTATGAGACAAATTGTCTGTGAAGTATCATGAAAATATTTCAAAAGGTATTCAAGCTATGGAGCGGACACCTAAAACCATCAAGGGGCAATAACTCAAAAAGTAAGAATGCAGGAGTTGTCATTCTTAATCGCGACACATTGTCATGACCTGTTCTACATATCTGTGAAGTTTCATGAAAATATTCCAAAAGGTATTCGAGTTATAGAGCGGACACAAAATCATACCTAAAATGATCAAGGGCAATTAACTCAAAAAGTAAGAAAGCAAGAGTTGTCATTCTTGTTCGCGACACACCGTCATGACCTGTTCTACATATCTGTGAAGTATCGCGAGAATATTCCAAAAGGTATCCAAGTTATAGAGCTGACACGAATCTGCAAAAAAATCACACCTAAAACTATCAAGGGGAAATAACTCAAAAAGTAAGGAAGCAAGAATTGTCATTCTTGTTTGCGACACATCGTCATGACCTGTTCTACATTTCTGTGAAGTATCATGAAAATATTCCATAGGGTATTCAAGTTACAGGGCGGACACGAATCTGCCAAAAAATCACCAAAGGGGAGATAATTCAAAAAGTAAAATAGGAAGAGTTACCATTCTTGTACGCGACACATCGACATGACCTGTTCTACATAACTGTGAAGTATCATGAAAATATTCCAAAGGGTATTCAAGATATGGAGCGGACAAGAAAATGTTTACGGACGGACGGACAGATGGACGGACGGACGCCAGGCTCATCATTAAATCCCTGAACCTTTCGGTCGGGGGATAATCGCTATATCCCCCAAACCTTTCGGTCGGGGGATAAAAACTGATGGAATTTGTTCAAAAGTTAATCAGTTCATCTACTCATCATCTCCAATAAGCTGAAAAAGTTTCAACCCCCTAGCTCATATACTTTTCAAGATATCTTGCTGACAAAGTCAAAATGCCAAAATTTTCATAGGGCCATAACTCTTAAAAAAAAGACAGAAATTGTTCAAAAGTTAAAAAGTTCATCTACTCATCATTCCTAATAAGCTGTCAAAGTTGCAAGTCCCTAGCTCAAATACTTTTCAAGATATCTTGCTGACAGTCAAAATCCAGAAATTTTCAGAGAGCTATAACTCCCTCAAAAATTGACCAAAGGACCTGGTATGATAAGGGCCGTTTTTGGCCCCCATTCAAATTCTCTTAAAAATGCATGGTGTCTATTGCTTGTTATTTGTGCGTATGGGAACAAGCAGAAATAATATGTTTCGTGTTTGTTAATTCTCAGAATAACATGATTTCTGACATGCCTACGTTGTTTCAATAAAATGAAGGAAAATTGCGAGAAAATTTGAGTTTAATACATATTCCTTTAAAGAAATAAGTCTTTTACAATAACTTTTGAAAGCTCTTTACAAGAGGCTTTTGGTGAAACGCTTATATGTAAGATTGCACCGCTAATTACCTGTGCACTGCACAAGGCCTCTCCAGGTACCCCACCCACTCAAGTTTGCAAGTCCAGAGACGCTAACCAAAAAATTCCAACAGATCAAAATGAAATGTATACCAGATTATTCCTTGTGTTTTAACTAAGAAAATGAATACCCACAACATATGTTTATTTTGTCTATGAGCGGAGATATGTGCATTTTTATGTTGAGAACGCTGGGAAAATGTTCCAAACGCTGCCAGTTTGGTAACAAAAAGTTAAAAATAAACATTGAGCCCGGTCTCCAGCACATTTTATATTTTCATGGCATGTAAATATATTAAAATTTTATCTGTATACAAAATATTAAATGTGCTAGAGGCCGGGCTCATATATTTTGAAAGCCACAAAGGCTACCAAATTCGTCATTTTCGTCAGAATCCGCTGGGGGTATGGGTATGTTCAGTACAAATATCACAAATATTTTGTGCAAGAACTGCTTAATTTTGTGTTTGCTGTTACATTCAAGGTTTGAACTTTCATATGAATACATTTTTATTATGGAAATAAGACTTTTGAAAAATGAGTTTTCTGGGGGCCAAATATGGGCCTTATCATACCAGGTCCTTTGATCAAAAGTTATTCTCTTCATCTACTCATCATCTCTAATGAGCTGCCAAAGTTTAAAGTCCCCAGCTCTTATACTTTTCAAGTTATCAGCTGACAAAGTCATAGGGCCAAAATTTTAGAGGGACATAACTCCTCCAAAAATTGACGGAATTCCTTCAAAACTTAATCAGTCCATCTAGTCATCATTCCTAACAAGCAAGCTGTCAGAGTTTCAAGCCCCTGGCTCAAATACTTTTCAAGATATCTTGCTGACAAGGTCAAAATGCGGAAATTTTCAAAGGGCCATAACATAAAATTGATGAAATTTGTTCAAAAGTTAATCAGGTCATCCACTCATCATCTCTAATAAGCTGATAAAGTTTAAAGTCCCTAGCTCTTAGACTTTTCAAGATATCTTGCTGACAAAGTCAGAATGCCAAAATTTTCAAAGGGCCATAACTCCTACAAAAATTGACGGAATTTGTTCAAAAGTTAATCAGTTCATCTATTCATCATTCCTAATAAGTTGGCAAAGTTTCAAGGCCCTAGCTCTAATGCTTTTTGAGATATCTTGCTGACAAGATTTTATTATGAATTTTTGCGAAGGGGTATAGCTTGAAAAAGGGAGACAACTCGAACAAGAAAAAAAAATATGTTTCAGCTAATTTTTCATAACGAATCCATATGTAAAGTTTCAAAACTCTAGCATGCACTGTTTCTAAGATATGGTATGCGTGACTAACGGACGCACGGATGGACGGTTGCACGGACAACCCAGAAGCAATATGCCCCCTCAAGTTCTTCGAAGTTGGGGGCATATAAACCTAGTCATGTATCATGAGTCTCCACTGAAGTATATTGGAACTATACGCCAAAAAAACTACAGCATATGGCTAAGTCCTAGTTATTGACCCCTGGCCCCACCCATGAGCCTGACCCTGCAGCTTAGGTAGTCCATAACAAAAGCAATGATGTAGAGATATCATGAACCAAATATGGAAGAAATCTTCAATGCAGTTACACAGATATGAGCAATCAGAAAGGTTTAACGCAAAACTCTGACAAAATGAAAATGCGTAAGTCCTAATTATTGACCCCTGGCCCTACTCTGGGACCTGACCCAGAGGCTTATCTAGTTCACATCAAAGGTAATGCTATAGAGATATCATGAAACAAATATGAAAAGAATCTGAAGAGTGGTAACAGAGATATGAGCAACCCAAAAAGGTTTAACGCAAAACTTTGACGTAAAGTTGTCGAACGGATGGATGAATGAACAGATAAATGAACACACGGATGAACAGACTGAATGACAAAAACTATATACCCCCTGACATACTTCATATGTTGGGGGTATAAATATTTAATTGAAGGCTGTTTTTTTTTTATTGTGGAACAACGATGACATAGGCTTACATAATTTAAGGCGGAAATATTCTGACATTGGCTGACTTAGCTTTGTAAGTGGAACAATTCTGATATTGCCTGACACAACTATTCTGATAGCAACTGACAAAATATTTGAAGTGAAAAAATGCTGACATTTGCTGTCAAAACTTTTTTAAGTGAAACAATCCTGACAAAAATTCGTAAGAGAAACAATTCTGACACTGGCTGACATAGCTTTTGAAGTGAAACAATTCTAATATTGACTGACATAACATTTTAGGGCTATTCCAGTAAAATCTATATGGGGGTGGAGGACGGCACTTCAGTTTTCACATAGCCTATGCAAAATAAAAATTTTCTACTGGTATGGCCTGGGGTTATTTTTTATTTTTTTCAGATATAACAAAAAAGGGAAAAAAAATCTTAGCATTGACAACCCATGGGAAATTAAAAATAAATATTGAATCATTTATTCTAAATTAATACTAAATGATTATTTAAAGCATTAAATGAATATACAGCATTTACATGTACTGTTTGCCAAAAAAAATGAATAAACCTTCTTTATACTTAATTCCTGTTGTTTTTTTTATTTTGAAGCGAAAAAAGCAAACTTCAGTGACTTTATATGGCTGTTTTAACCTTGTATGATAGATTTTCCAATCCAGGAATGGTCTAATTTTTGACAATTCTGGCAGCTCTTCAAATACTATGAATTTCAAAATCTAAAGGACAAAATCCCTATAAAATCAATGAAATTACTTTTCACTGTAATGGAGAAATATCCATTAGATGGATTAATCGGTTTTACATCCCTTTCAACAGTATTTCAGCTCATTTTGACCCTATGGGAGGTATCTGTGTCCATGGAAATCAGAGTTCTGGTCCGATCCGGCCCAAAACCTAAATATACTCATGTTTGAAAGTGTGGACAGAGGGACGCACAGACACTGGCTATAGTCCAATCCTATAAGCTCACCTTGTGAGCCTTCGGCTCAGGTGAGCTAAACATCAAGGACCCTGCTGAGAATAGGCAGGGCTACTGGTTGAATAATTTGTCTAGCAACAAGAAAATAATATTTATGGGGACCTTAAGTTTGGTCATAGCTCCTGGTTCTCAGTATTATGCTAGCTTTATCTGCAGACTGCCAGCATGCAGAACTCTTACATAGACACCATTCAGTATGTGTAGTTCGGGTTTTACATCGCTTAACAGTTTTACAGTCATATCAAGATGATACCTGGTTGTGACAGAGCTCAATGCTAACTTTTATAGTGCTGTCTTACTGCAGTATCAAGCCCCAGTCACTTTACAACCAGTCACATTATATTGAGAGCGGGCTGACCAGTCCTACCTCTACCCCATAATTCTGAGTGCCAAGCAAGGAGCAGGTAGTACAATTTTACCGACATGTCGCAAACCAGGGATTGAACCCACTTCCTTCGATCTCGGAGCTGACACTCTACCAACTAAGCTACCGAGACAGGTCAATTTAACTGTGAAAAAAGTATGCATCATCTCCATGTGACACATATGCATGGGACAATTCCCTTTTTTGTCTTAAAACTAAATCTGTCAGAAAAGACTTTTATACCATAAATAGTTCATACCAACCCCCATTATATAACCACAAAAATCTAGGATTAAACTTTTGTTTATAAAGTCAAACCTCAATAATTCGAACTGACAAGGACCTCAATATTTCATTCGAATTATCTGTAGTTCGAATTTTCGAATTCGGCCATTCTCGTTCATTTCCGTACATTTCCGGAATTCGTTATTACAGAAGTTTTCAGACAGTCCGATTGCTTACTGACGTTCATGGATGTACAAATCAATGAAAACAAAATCAAAACGTAGAATAATTAATATTACATACCAATATCCATGACCATTTAATATCCTGAGACCACCCCTTGTGTTTGGCACATGTACATGTGTATTGTTCGAAAAAGGCAAAGTGCTGAACATTTTCCTTGCTTTGCAAATCAACTGTCTTTGACAATGCAGCGCCGGCGAAGATCAAAGCCAGACTGAACGGAAACAGGCTAGCCGCTTAATTCAGGCGGACTTGTTTTTGTCTCGGACTTTACTGTACTTTCACTTTCTGTTTATGTTTCCGAGAACTGGGCTACTTTTGTTTTTCAGAAAAAAACGACTCAATCGGTCATCTGAGCCGTGTCACGGGAAAGGCTCCTCAGTCATTCTGACTCAATGTATTTGGGAACAACGCATACTCAAACCAGCCTGTTACATTGCGCAGTGTAGCTAGAGACTCTGTTTAGTGCCATGTGCAAATCGTATGATCTGTGCGCAAATAGTATGAAACCAAAGTTCGGATGCGCATGCTAGTCCGAGCCTTTGCTGGTTACAAAAGCCATCACATTTAGCCTTTAAATTTACAAACTTCAAACGAGATAATCCCAGTCAATTATGCATTTACCTTTTGCTCAACAGTAATTAATGACCAAGCCATCAAAACGTTAGTAGTCGTGAAGTGATAATTACCTGTATACAAGTGGCAGTGATGACCTGAGGCTGTAAATATTTGTCTCATCGATGACAATGCATGTTATTTTCCGGCACGAAATTGGAGCATGAATTTTGATTTCGAATAATAGAGGGGTAATTATAATGAATTTACTCCATCGGGACCTAATTTTTCTTTCGAAAAATCCGATTTTTCGAATAATCGAAATTCGATTTTGCGGAAGTGTTTTTGCATAGAACTAATGGGCTTATGATCGGGACCGTGTTTCAACTTCCAAAAATCTGATAGTTCGATTTTTCGAAACTATTGAGATTCGACCACAGGCACCTGACTATAGGATTTTTTAGCCTTGCTCTGAGTCAAAATTAAAAAATAAAAGAAAATAAAGACTTGTAGATCTATAGCCGTTTCCTAATGGTATTGTTAGGAAACGGCTGAAAAGACGAGTAAGGCTAAAAAATCCTTTCGCCAGGTGCCTGTGGATTTGACTGTACCTCAAAGGTCGCCACTAAAATTTCCGGTGTTGGGTTTTGAGCACGGTTGCGGGTGCGGGTGGTGGGTTTCATACCCGATCGGGAAATAGTGGTACCGCCGGTAACGGCTAGTGGTACGGGTTTTAGCAGTACCGGAAACAGAGTTTCAAAATGGCCGGTAGTTTCTAAAATACGATGTCTTCTGTAATTTTATAGGATTTTAATGGATTTTCCTTTGTGTCTGCACAAATATATGACTAGAAAGAGTAAAAATAATCCAACCTCTTGGTGTTTGACAACCTACGACAAATAATTATTATTTTAAAACACAGCCTACGAGAGATTACCAATTTTCAATGACCCAGCCAACAGTTTTTTTTTTTTTCTCTCCAACACCAGCCATGGAACATAAACAAGTAGCCCAAAGGGCAACAATTGCTCACCTGAGAGACATTGTAAACCTATAGGGATATTTAAGATGCTCAAGGGCAGCTAACTCCACAGTCAGTGGTCCAATCAGGCTGGAAATTAAACTCATCCAAAACATTATGTATGCCCTCATTTAATATATGCAAGTTTAAAAAGTATCCGATCAAGAGCACAATAGACAGAGCTGTCAAGGGCAGCTAACTTCATAGTGGTTGGCCTGATCTGGCCAAAATTTGAACTTGTTTAAGATATTATGCATTTCCTCATTACCTGCAAGTTTGAAAAGGATCGGATCAGGAGAAACCAAGAAAAAGTGGCGACATTGATTTTTTGGATGCTCAGGGCAGGTACTCCATAGTCAGTGGTGGGATCTAGCCAAAATGCTAACTAATCCAAGTTTTTATGCATATCCTCATGACCTGCAAGTATGAAGAGGATCCGATGAAAAATGAAAATGTGATGACGTTGTTTTCTCCATTAAAAGACTATGGGATTTTTTTCAAACGCTCAAGGGCAGCTAACTCCGTAGTCTGTGCTCGAATCCGGCCAAATTTCAAACTCATCCAAGCTCTTATGTATGTCATCATTACCTGCAAGTATGATAAGGATCTAATCAAAATACTTGATTGCAGCACCCTAAAAGTCAAACTTGCTCGAGATATTGTCATCCCCTACATTTGTGTGAATTTATTTTAAAATCCGTTGAGAAATGTAGGTGCTAGAGCCATGACAAAGTTTTTCTAAAAATAGCCACAGTGACCTTGACCTTGGGCACAGCACCCTGAAAGTCGAACTTGCTCGAGATATTGTCATGCCCTACATTTGTGTGAATTTATTTTAAAATCCATTGAGAAATGTAGGTGCTAGAGCGCTGACAAAGTTTTTCTAAAAATAGCCACAGTGACCTTGACCTTGGGCGCAGCACCCTGAAAGTCAAACTTGTTTGAGATATTGTCATGCCCTACATTTGTGTGAAGTTGATTTAAAATCCGCTGAGAAATGTAGGCGCTAGAGCGATGACAAAGTTTTTACTAAAAATAGCAACAGTGACCTTGACCTTGGGTGCAGCACCCTGAAAGTCAAACTTGCTCGAGATATTGTCATGCCCTACATTTGTGTGCATTTATTTTAAAATCTGCTGAGAAATGTAGGTGCTACAGCGCTGACAAAGTTTTTCTAAAAATAGCCACAGTGACCTTCACCTTGGGCGCAGCATCCTGAAAGTCGAACTTGCTCAAGATATTGTCATGCCCTACATTTGTGTGAAGTTATTTTAAAATCTGCTGAGAAATGTAGGTGCTAGAGCGCTGACAAAGTTTTTCTAAAAATAGCCACAGTGACCTTGACCTCGGCCGCAGCATCCTGAAAGTCGAACTTGCTCGAGATATTGTCATGCCCTACATTTGTGTGAAGTTATTTTAAAATCTGTTGAGAAATGTAGGCAATAGAGCGATGACAAAGTTTTTCTAAAAATATGTGATGACGTTGTTTTCTCCATTATAACACTATGGGAATTTTTTTCAAACGCTCAAGGGCAGCTAACTCTGTAGTCTGCACTCGAATCCGGCCAAATTTCGAACTCATCCAAGCTCTTATGTATGTCATCATTACCTGAAAGTATGATAAGGATCTAAGAAAAAACACTTGAGAAAACGTGATGACGCCATTTTCCCCATTATAACCCTATGGGATTTTTTTCAAACGCTCAAGGGCAGCTTACTCCGTAGTCTGTGCTCGAATCCGGCCAAATTTCGAACTCATCCAAGCTCTTGTGTATGTCATCATTACCAGCAAGTATGATAAGGATCTAATCAAAAACAGTCGAGAAAACGTGATGACGCCATTTTCCCCATTATAACCCTCTGGGGGCTATCTGTTGCCATGGAAACCAGAGTTCTGAGCTGATCAGCACCAAAACCTAATGCAGCCTTTCCCCCACCCAAATGATGCTTCAGATAAAATTTGATTGCGATCGGCCCACTGGTCTCTGAGATATTTATGTTTGAAAGTGTTGACGCACCCACCCACCCACGCACGCACGGATGGACGACGGCTCGTTTCCCATCCTATAAGCTCACCTCTGAGCCTTTGGCTCAGGTGAGCTAAAAAAACCACAGCGACCTTGACCTTGGGCGCAGCACCCTGAAAGTCGAACTTGCTCGAGATATTGTCATGCCCTACATTTGTGTGAAGTTATTTTAAAATCCATGGAGAAATGTAGGTGCTAGAGCGATGACAAAGATTTTCTAAAAAAAGCCACAGTGACCTTGACCTTGGGCGCAACACCCTGAAAGTCGAACTTGCTCGAGATATTGTCATGCCCTACATTTGTGTGAAGTTATTTTAAAATCCATTGAGAAATGTAGGTGCTACAGCGCTGACAAAGTTTTTCTAAAAATAGCCACAGTGACCTTGACCTCGGCCGCAGCATCCTGAAAGTCGAACTTGCTCGAGATATTGTCATGCCCTACATTTGTGTGAAGATATTTTAAAATCCGTTGAGAAATGTAGGCAATAGAGCGATGACAAAGTTTTTCTAAAAATATGTGATGACGTTGTTTTCTCCATTATAACACTATGGGAATTTTTTTCAAACGCTCAAGGGCAGCTAACTCTGTAGTCTGCACTCGAATCCGGCCAAATTTCGAACTCATCCAAGCTCTTATGTATGTCATCATTACCTGAAAGTATGATAAGGATCTAAGAAAAAACACTTGAGAAAACGTGATGACGCCATTTTCCCCATTATAACCCTATGGGATTTTTTTCAAACGCTCAAGGGCAGCTTACTCCGTAGTCTGTGCTCGAATCCGGCCAAATTTCGAACTCATCCAAGCTCTTGTGTATGTCATCATTACCAGCAAGTATGATAAGGATCTAATCAAAAACAGTCGAGAAAACGTGATGACGCCATTTTCCCCATTATAACCCTCTGGGGGCTATCTGTTGCCATGGAAACCAGAGTTCTGAGCTGATCAGCACCAAAACCTAATGCAGCCTTTCCCCCACCCAAATGATGCTTCAGATAAAATTTGATTGCGATCGGCCCACTGGTCTCTGAGATATTTATGTTTGGAAGTGTTGACGCACCCACCCACCCACGCACGCACGGATGGACGACGGCTCGACTCCCATCCTATAAGCTCACCTCTGAGCCTTTGGCTCAGGTGAGCTAAAAAAACCACAGCGGACCTTGACCTTGGGCGCAGCACCCTGAAAGTCGAACTTGCTCGAGATATTGTCATGCCCTACATTTGTGTGAAGTTATTTTAAAATCCATGGAGAAATGTAGGTGCTAGAGCGATGACAAAGATTTTCTAAAAAAAGCCACAGTGACCTTGACCTTGGGCGCAACACCCTGAAAGTCGAACTTGCTCGAGATATTGTCATGCCCTACATTTGTGTGAAGTTATTTTAAAATCCATTGAGAAATGTAGGTGCTACAGCGCTGACAAAGTTTTTCTAAAAATAGCCACAGTGACCTTGACCTCGGCCGCAGCATCCTGAAAGTCGAACTTGCTCGAGATATTGTCATGCCCTACATTTGTGTGAAGTTATTTTAAAATCCGTTGAGAAATGTAGGCAATAGAGCGATGACAAAGTTTTTCTAAAAATATGTGATGACAATGTTTTCTCCATTATAACACTATGGGATTTTTTTCAAACGCTCAAGGGCAGCTTACTCCGTAGTCTGTGCTCAAATCCGGCCAAAATTAGAACTCATCCAAGCTTTTATGTATGTCATCATTACCTGCAAGTATGATAAGGATCTAAGCAAAAACAGTTGAGAAAACGTGATGATGCCATTTTCCCCATTATAACCCTATGGGATTTTTTTCAAACGCTCAAGGGCAGCTAACTCCGTAGTCTGTGCTCGAATACGACCAAATTTCGAACTCATCCAAGCTCTTGTGTATGTCATCATTACCTGCAAGTATGATAAGGATCTAATCAAAAACAGTCGAGAAAACGTGATGACGCCGTTTTCCCCATTATAACCCTATGGGGGCTATCTGTTGCCATGGAAACCAGAGTTCTGAGCTGATCGGCACCAAAACCTAATGCAGCCTTTCCCCCACCCAAATGATGCTTCAGATAAAATTTGATTGCGATCGGCCCACTGGTCTCTGAGATATTTATGTTTGAAAGTGTTGACGCAAGCACGCACCCACGCACGCACGGACGGACGACGGCTCGACTCCCATCCTATAAGCTCACCTCTGAGCCTTCGGCTCAGGTGAGCTAAAAATAGCATTGCAGTCCGCCACCACCATATAGATTTTACTGGAATAGCCCTTAGGTGTAAATTTCTGACATCGGCTGACAATACTTTTCAAGTGAAACAAATCTGACATTGGCTGAAATATTTTTTTAATGTAAAACAGTGATGGCATAGGCTGACATAAGCTTAAGAAAGAAACAGTGTCTATATCTTTTTTTATAAGAAACAATTCTTAAGAAATAATTTCTTCAGACACTGGCTGATAAAAATAAGTGGAACTACTCTGTGACTTGCTGACATAACTTCTTAAATAAACAAAATAAGGACACTGGCTGACTTTTTTTTTTTAATGAAACAACTAAGATACTGGGTGCATAACTGTTGAAGTGAAGAATTTCATCATTGATTGAAATAACATTTTGGCAACTATCTCAATACTGGCATCACTTTTTAAGATGAACAATTTGTACATGGGCTGACATAACTTTTTAAGTGAAACCATGTCCACAATTACTGACATTACCTTTTAATAGGCACAATTCTGACAATGACTGTTATGCACAAATTATTTCCAGCTGTATGAACCAAAATTTCCGTATGTTCACATGGCTTTGAAATATATATCACATGCTAAATATCATAATATTACCAGCACAAAAGGAAATTCAGAAACCAGGCTTCTTTTAAATGTACTGGTACTTTGAAGTTGTTAAATGTTTACCAAAAGTTTCACTTCAAGTCTCCAAAATTTATTTCAGAAATCCATTTTATAAATTTCTAAACTACAAAATGTACTTGTATCCTCCTTAGCAAAAATAGTTAAATATAATATATTCTATAATTAAAGTTGTAAAATCTCGAACAATAGTGTCAAAATGCAGTTGTATGGAGAGAGTTCACTGGGCAATTAAACAAGGACAAACTGTCCCTTTGACCACTGACCACTAATATATCAAGATATTGCAGGAATGTTTGCACCAGCTGTATGGTGGCTTGTTTGAAATATTTAACCCTAAATACCTAAAAACAAAGAAACTGAATTTGCTTACAGAGTATATCCAAATGAGATGGCTCATCATGAGCCACCTCATTTGGGTCTACACTGTTTGCCCTCTAGTTTCAAGAGCAAAGGTCGCGGGTTCTACTATGGAATGGGCCAGCCATGGACTGAAAAACTCTCCGTCTGGTCCCAGCAGCATATGGGTACCTTTTTGAACAAGTTAAGCATAAGGCAGCAAAGGAGAAGCTCTGCTTTTCATAATTATGCTGTGCCCATGATACAGATAGCCTCCAGCTCCTAGTGTCTCTATGGTCACTAGGCTACAGGAAACCTTTTTCTTTGAATTACAAATATGATATAGCTTAGATGAGAGGTTTTTTTTAAATGAAGACAAAAAATTCGTCATCTGCTGTTTTGACACTTTAAAGGTTAATGTTTATCTGCTACAGCTCGATTTTTTATTTTGATCAGTGCAGAACCAAATCAGAACACTTCCTCAAGAATGGAAAGAATGGATGAATCTACTTAAATAGGGCAAAATGTGAAAACTGAATTGTCTTTCAGTTACTGACTAGAAACTGTATGCAAAGTTTGATGTATACAGGTATGGCATATGGTTGTGTGAAATGGACATAAATAGTACGGTCAGCAGAAATATGGATGACTGAATGGCTGGACAACCAGACACCTATATCACAGGCTGCTAAAACAGGGGTGACAAAAAACTCACACTGGTAACATTGTAGATGGAGAACACTAATGTCATGAACTTATAAGGACACCCAGCCTTTAAGTGACCACTGTCAAAAAACAAAGTTATTAAAGGCCCCATTGCTCTATCAGCATGAAATATGTTATCGTGAGGTATCGCTGCAAACTTCTCACTACAGTTTCGCTAATGATTATTATCGTGATTGGCCGGTTTTAAAAAATCAAAACGTCCTTGAGTTTACCATAAAATAGATTTGAAAAAATAACTAGGTCATTTTAGTTGCCAACCAAAATGACCCACTTTCGATTTCACATGCTTTATTTCATGATAAAAATACAACGTACAGGCGGTAAAAATATAAGGTACAGGCGTTTAACACATGATAAAAATACAATGTACAAAAAAATTAGGCAAGGATCCCATTGATTGTGCCGCTGTTGCTTTATTGCATTGCTTAACGGGGAACCAGAGACGAAACCCGTATTTTTATGGAGAGACTTATCATTTTTTAAAAATACCTTGTTTCTTCTTTACTGTCAGTTATATGCTACAAAAAAGCACATCAACCGACATATTTTCATCAATTCTGAAGGCTGTACAGGTTTCCTAATGATTTGAATTTTGACGGTTTTTACCTTTGATAGGACTATGGAGACTTTAATTATAAGTAAGAAAATAAAAACGTACTGCATGAACCCAAACAGACCAACCGAACCTACGTTTGATCTCACTGCAATTATGATTTACGAGCTCATCGGCTAAGTATTCTGGACACTCTCGCTATCATACAAAATCTTTATCATAAAACAGTGTCCCATTATAATACCATAAAAATTGGGACACCTAAAATAATAACCATATTTGTCATAAAATGGAGCACTCTGATCTTACATGAAGTAATGCATCGAAAAGATGCAGATGGAATGGAATGGCAAATATAGTAAACCAGAATCAAACTTTAGGAGAGGTCTGATCCGAAGCTGTACTGTTTTGTCAGACTTTAACCTATCTGTCCCAATATTTAGAATTTTTTAAGGTAATTACACTAAATATTTGGACATTTTTACCAATAACAACAATTTTCCTATAATTTGAACAATTTATTTTTATTTTCCGGGGTTTTTGAAATCGATTGATAAACGGCAAACAGTGTAGACCCAGATCAGACTGCTCCTGAGGAGCAGTCTGAACTGGGTCTGCACTGTTTGCTCATACACTTACATCCCGATACTTAAGTCATTACGGCCCACTTACCTTATACTTAACATCCGTACCACAATGAACAAAACTATTCTGACAACTTCCATTAAGGTTATTCTTACCTTACAACGTATCCTTGAGCAGAAAGTTATCGTACCATCCAACGCACAATCAGACAATTCACAATAGTAAAATAAATTTGCTCTTTGCTAATTGAGTCAAGTTTTCCGCATCTCTCAGCCAGAAACAATATGTTACAACAGCGGCCATAAATCAAGCGTGACATCCATCGTCCAGTGTGACTGAGGACACTTGTCATGTGACAGGTCATGTGATACAAGGTGTAGTTAGCATTGTAATTTTGCTCTGAAATGACAGGTAAATGTAACTGACGTGACAGACTGGAAACAGCTATGTCATGTTCTACGATGGCTTTAATCTTCTTTTACATCATAGTAACATTTTTTTTTTATGCGTTTTTGTTTTTGATTCTGGGTGAAATTCGGCCACTGATATTTACAGCTCTGGTGATCTCCTAAATCAAAACTATTACTAATTTTTTTTACAAAAATTGTTTTTTAGAGAAAATCTACTGTTGAACTGAAAGGGTCATTAGACAAAATTTTAACAAAATCTTTTAAGCATTTTGTATTTTGTATGTGTAGCAGATGCAACAAATCTAGATATTTTAGTTACAGCTTTAGAAAATTTGCCTTCAGTGTTTAGGAGACCTACAATTAGCCAATGTTTTTGTTACAAACTTTCTCTGAAACACTAAAGTGTATGGCTATACCGTCCTGTTTTTCTGCCATTTTTTCAAAGGAAGACATTTTTTGTGACTTCCTGTATCCTTCCCTGGACAAGAAAGGGTCTACTCTTACTAGGAGCAAATTCTTTCCTTGAAGAATTGATCGCAATTGAGAAGGGTGACAAAACTGAAAACTGGAGAGCTGCTTCCATTGAAAGTGGATCCATTCACTTTAAGGTCTACAAAAATTTACATGGTTAGTGAGCGTATCTGATTGGGTGATTCTGAGCCTGAAGCACTTTTTCTATGTATTAGTGCTGCATGATTCTTAGCACAAAGCACTTTCTCTATAGAAAAAGTGCTTCAGGCTAAGAATCGTGAAGCATTTAACACCCAGTCAAATACACCCTATGACTTAAGGGATTACCAGGGGTGTATAATGACATACAAGATTGACAGCAGTAACGGTATCTTGACACATACCATCATGTTATAAAATTACATGGGTTGATGATACAAAATACAATATTGTTTACAACAACTACATGTATACTCAAGTTTCAGAATACTCAAAATTTTGGGGATGTGAAGCCAGCCCCTATAAAAATGTATATTGCAGAAAATCATAAACTGGCCTCAATTATAATAAGATTCATCAAGATATATTTCCCAGAAAAATAATTAAAAATAAATAAATAAATATAACAATCAAATAAAAAAATTTACACCTAAGTTTTGAAATACTTGCAGTTCTTTGTCCCATCTTTCCGTTACAAGATACAGTTTAACCATTGTCTAAAATTTCACTATGCAGCATCAGATGTATTTATAACTTACATATATTTTAACAAAAATGAGGCTTAACGTGTCAATCAGATTCTGAAAGCTGAAAGCATATATTTGGTACAAAAAAAAAAAAAACTTTAATAGAACAAGGCCAAGGCATGGACAAGAAATATAATTTATATGTATCTTGATACATTAACTGTTTAAATTTCCGTGTTTTGTATTTGTACTTTGTGAACTGCAAAAGTGTTTTGTTTTCCAAAGAACTTTATTTTTGCGTATATTATGCAAGTTTCAACAGTTTAGGACCCTCTGTTGTTCATCATCTTCTTTTATCAGCATTGCGACTTATCCTCCACTTTGAAATTCCATAAAATTTCCCTGATTTTTCCCTGACCTTAGTTAGCAGAACCTGTTTACAGATCCAAAATTTTATGTTACTCTTTACTTCATTAGTGCTACAGAGCTCTAGATAAGAGGGCGTATTTGGTGATAATTAGGGATAATTTTTTGTTAATTCTGCATAAAAACATATGTTGTGACCCCTCATCTGAACCGTCTCGATGAGACGGTTCAGATGAGGGGTCACAACATATGGTTTCGATGAGAAATAAGAAAAATGATCCTTAATTATCATCAAATACGCCCTCTTATCTAGAGCTCTGGTGCTAACTGTATCATTTGAAACTGGGGGTTACTCTTAGGATTTGCTTCTCATGGAAGCAAATTCTTTCCTATATGAGGAGCTCAAAATGAGGAGGGAGATCTGCCTGGACTATCTCTTTAGACAGTACATCCTTTCCCCTTGAACAAAATAGGTTTATTTTTTGAAGGCTGCCATTGCCGTCAATTTCAAATTCCGTATCTTTTCACGTCCTTTCCAAAGTTCCCTGACTAAATACAAAATCTTTTCTCTGACCTGCAATAAAATTCATCTTCCAGGGCCCAGATGTTCAAAGCATTGTTAGCCTAACGGGCTCGTTAAGAGGTCAATTCGTTAAGTGTTTTATGACTTAATGACCAAATACACTAATATTTTTTGCTGAAAAACAGTGAGATGCTTTTGCAATGCAAAAGCTTCTCACATTTTTTCAACCAAAAATATTGGCGTATTTCAGATATTAATGTTTGAAATTTTAACGATACGTTAACTAACGACGTTGTAAGTTTTGAACAACCCGACCCAGATGTTTTCCCTGACAGTGGCAACTCTGGGACTGATCCATAATGCTTACACATTACAGCCACTGACAGTGTTTAGTAGGACCTGCTTACGTTCAATGTTGATATTTGGACCAGTCTGTAATCATTTTTAGCCTAACCAACCTACATTAGTGGGTCCTACTTTGGGTTATGAGCAACCAAGCCAGAAGGAATTAACATTATGGTTTTCCATCCATCCTTTGGTGCCAAAATGTTAAGAAAGTATGTTATGGTTCATCATACCTCCATGTCATTTAAATAGAGGATCTTACATGAGTGCTCATGTATTATTGAATTTATTTAACGAGTTGGGGAAAAAGATAAGATGCGAGGCTTTGCCGAGCATCTTATCGGTTTTCCCCAACGAGTTTAATAAATTCAATAATACAGGGGCACGAATGCAAGATTCTATTTATCATATGACACTAAAATCACATTTTATTAGCAACATTTGCACTAAAACGTCACGATTTCGCAATAAGAAAACACGACGTTTTTATGGACGTCAACATATAACGTTACGACGTAATTTGCATATTTAATCCACTAGTGGATTATCGTTTTTAATGCATGGCTTTATTACACTCTCGGATGCGACGTCATATGATAAAAAGGAATGGTTAGCAATCACAAATGAGTGTGATGGATATCAACAAGACTCCAGACTGTTCAAGATAAAATTCTGCTCAAATTCAAAATTGTTGTAAGCTCAACAGCCAAAATACTAGCAAGTGGGCATAAGTTGTACATATACTTTGTATATACACCATAAACAAATGTAACTTCTATAATTTTCTCATAGTCATGGGTTTCAGTTTGACAATTATATAGTTTCTTAACCAAAAAGAACAATTAGTTGTAAAAGTAGTTGAAAACAAACCTATCAAATCACTTGATTCAACATTTCTTTTTATACCCATAGAAAAAACAAGGTAAGATAATATGAACCACAACGTATGTAATGTGTCCTTTGCACAGGAAGTCATGAAATGTGAATTAACTCTTTCAGTACCAAAAAGCAGACGACAAAATGTACGTCTGCAAAAATTAAAAAATGCCTTGTCCAAGACTTTTTATATTGAGAATTCAAAGACTAGAGGGCAAACAGTGTAGATCTAGATGAGGCGGCTCATTATGAGCCGCCTCATCAGGATCTACACTGTTTGCAAATTTTGCTAATTGCGTCACTGGGGCTTAAAGAGTTAAGGTGTATTTCTTCAGTTATAAGACAAGGTTTTTCCTTCCAAAGCAATCCCAAAATATTAGATCCTTCTTCTAAGATGGATCTAGATTTTTGGGATTGTTTTGGAACTGAAAACCCCACTTTATAGCTGAACTATACAAACCTGATCTACTCATTTGCGGTAATTTTGGAAGGGTAAACTCCCTCTTATAACCATAAAATAAATACCTTAAGACTGTATGGGTACACCTTCAGGGGAGGCAACTCTGTCATTTTCAGGAGCTGGCCTGCTGATCTGGTGCTTCCAGGTTCTATTCCCGCTGTATATGGAAATCTTTTCAACCATAAACTGGGTTCCAGTGCACACAGCCTTTCATTTTCACCCCTCCAATCACCCTGATGTGTCTGAAATACTCTTGAAAAGGACATAAAATTGCAAGTCATTCATCCATTTGTCTGTCATTTTCATTATCATGTTCTCATGTTATGTAAATACATGTATGATTGTAATCTTATGAAACAAAATATGTTTAACAGGAAGAACTTGCTCCTACCGGAACCATTTTGGAATGGTTTCATTGTCTGAAAAAGCAAACAGGAGTGGTCTTCCAACTGAATGACAGGCATAATGGCAGCAGATTTAAACATACCTGTGCCAATATCCTGCTAGAAACCTGTGTCACTGTGGCATCAACAGGTCATAGGTCATCTGCTCGGTACTCAGAATCCTTGACATCATGTCTGGGTCACCTACACAGGATGAGGCCACAGCCACCATCTTTTGTCTTGGAGGAGTTGCCTAGCAACACCTGAAGGAGGACCAATAAAAGACATTGTCAAAATCCTTGTAATTTACAACAGGGTGCAATCTCGATTGGATTTTGGCATGCAATATAATCATCGAATTCTAATATAAAATTTTATAGATTTATTAAAGTATCTTAAATTGTTCCGCGAGTGGCGTTCAAGTCTCTTGACTCATTCAAGTGTCAAAATTGATCAAGTGCTGGCCATTCTACGGATTAACAAATATCCAGTAATTATTCAAAAATTACTTGAACCTCTTTTGGGGTCTTGATTATGTGGGTTCATTAAAGTGGGTTCAAATCAAATAAAATGTTCTCTCAAATTAACAAACACATTAACCAGACTGTGATCAGGTTTAATTTGATTTCAAATGAATTTTTCAAACAGCTCGAATAAACTACTGTAAAAGTACATTTTGGGTATACAATAATTATCTTGAAGACGGACACAGAAGCTCCTGAGGAAACAGGTAGACCCAGATCAGATTGATCTAGGACCTGCAGTTTTAGATTTTGCAACCTTATAACACACTACTAAAGTCAACTTTCAATATCTCAAACACTGACATCTCAATGTAACCAGTCTTATATCAAACATTGCCTGTTTTTCCTCACATTTCAACAAATCTATCTCAAACAACTGATATCTCAAAGTAAATTTTCTGGGACCAGAAAATTTACTTTGACATATCAGTATTTTAGGATGAACTTTGACTCTGAGATATCTGCAGTTGACTGTAGATAGTAGGGGCCTGCTAATGCAGTAGTCTGAATGCCACTGGAGGCGCAAATATTTTCGACCATACAAGGTCTTTCACTGCACACACCCTTTCATTATATCCCTTCCATCAGCTTGATATGACTAAAATATCCTTAAAAGGGCCGTAAAACCACAAGTCATCCAGACAGCAAAATCAATTTGGTCAGGTTTAGAATAGTAGCTAGTGTGAGTATTGTACAATTTTTGGTTCAGTTATTAAATGCATGTAAAACAATAATTCTTTTGTTTTGCAACAGAAATTGTTGCACCTGCAGCTTTCTCTTCACAATGAGAAAAGATGGAAATCAGCACTATCAGTTTCACTGATCAATAACCTATTCCGTATTGTTTAAGTATTAAATTAAAAGGAGTGTTTAAAGCACAATATAGCACATTTGTAAATGAGAAGGGGCTCATGCATACCCCCAGTCAGTGGCACCACCTCAGTATATGAGTAATCAAAAAGCCAACTGCAAAACTTTTAATGTAAAATATGATGATGGTAATGGACTAGCACTATGAATAGAGCTTGGACAAAACTGTCTTTGAAATTTTGTTATACTTCCATAAATTGTTCGTTCATTTTACCTGACTGTGCACTCAAGGAGCTCCAAAATTCCTCCTCATGATTCATGCTGAGGAGGTCTCCACATCCAGCCTGTTCCCTTTCTTGATGTTATCTGATAGTTAAGTGAAATTTTAGATAGTGTAGCACTATTTTCCAAGTAAACTTTTATTACAACAATTTCAGAAAGGCAATACTTCCATATTGTAAAAAAAAAATCATAATATCATCCCTTTTTCCTCTGAAACCTGTTTTGGGGACATATAAAAACCTAGGTCAGTGCCCACAGAATGCAGCATCTGAATAGGGTCTACACTGTTTGCGTACAAGAATTTCTATGCAAAATACAATGAAAGTGAAAACATTTACCAGAAATCCCTAAAACTAAAAATGGACTCATCCAAATGATTAAGAAAGACAGGTCCACTGGTAAAAAAAAGGTTAAAGTGTATGGTACATTGCCATGCTCTGCTTTTCTTTTCAAAGACAGGCATTTTTTTTTTTTTTTTTTGCTTCCTTCTTTCAAAATGGGGTCTTCTCTTATAGGGAAGAATTTGCTAAGTGAAATTCCTTCCCTGAACAGCTGAACCCTACTGAGCTGGGAAGCAAAGGCTGCTGTATCTGGCCTGCCAGTGCATTGCCATAAAACAGATCCAAACCAAAAAGCTCAATGCAAAGTTTACCCTGCTGCTGCTACAGGCACCTGAATGTTGTTTTGATGAAAACATTAGAATTTAATGTTGTGGCTGCCTCATCCAATGACAGAAAAGTAATATCTTTGGTTTGCTTCTGCTAAACAGAGTTGCTTCCCTTGAAAGTGTATCTTTTCACCTTAATTAACTTTTTTAACAGTCATACATTACTGAGGACACCATACATCTTGCATATGCACTATGACTGTTTTAAAGCAAATTTTTGAGAAACAAAATACAGTTAAATCTGACCAGTATGGAAGTGTTTGACATCTTCCTTCCAAGATCGAAGGTCAAGAATCTGTGGAAATTAACATTCAAGTCATTTCAAAGACAGTATACCTTATCACAATACGCAAACAGTGAAGACTCTGATCAGCCTGTACTCCCACAGTCTAAGGTGTTTCCATAAAAAATCTTTGCATCCTTATAAGCTCAACTTATTGGAAAGACTGATTCCATGTGCAAGCTGATCCAAATCTTCACTGTCCACTAATGGGATAAGGCATAGTTTGTCATATGTCATATAACATCTCAATTAACCAACATAACCAAACCACATAAATTGTCATCAAATTGGAATGACACAGAAATTATGCCCAGGCAAGAAAAATCTCCCACCCCCACCCCATCACAACTTGGCACATGGAAGCATTCAGAGCCAATACCAGCCCACCCATGTATTTTTTCAGAGATCTCACTTAGTTCACTGAAAATTACAGTATCATTTAGTAGAACACAATGAGGACCCTGATCAGACTGCCCATATATGGGCAGTCTGATCAGGGCCTTAATTGTATGTGCATGCCATTTGGGTTTTCCAATGCCCCGGCTCATTAGCAGGACCTGCTTTACATGACTGATTCTGGTCTATTACTAACTCCAACTTAACATGCAATAAGGATTTTTATAGCAACTGATACTAATTCAAATTATACCTTAGGTTGAAATAATTACCGGGATTTTGTAATAAGATTCTTGATTTGGAAATCAAACCGTTGATTCATCGGACATGGATCACCTTATAATGAACTGAGTTTACTCCCATAAACAATGACCTTGTTATACCTCAAAAGAAACTTACTATATAAGATATGATACTGACAATGACACAGCTACTTCTCGGAAGCGATGGATAAACCAAACTTCAGGGGAGATAATTCTGATACATTCCTTTGAATGTATGTTGCAGGGTCTTATCAGGATCTCATTGATTTTTGGCTACATGCTTCTTCTGAGATGCTATTTTCATTATGGACAACTGAGACAAAAACCTTAATTTTGATCCAAATAAATATTTGTCTAACCCAAAATCTTTGTAAGTGATATGTGGGATCAAGATAGTTGTAGCTAAAATAAGGGTGTATCACAAAGCTGATATCAAGCACTGAAAAACTACAGTCAGCCACATTTACACAATGTAATCCATAACTGCATATATTCTTTGAAGAGATGT
Organism: Ctena decussata; assembly: GCA_963989385.1. Lineage (NCBI taxonomy): Eukaryota > Metazoa > Mollusca > Bivalvia > Lucinida > Lucinidae > Ctena > Ctena decussata. Next base: position 86,540,459 of record OZ022506.1, read on the forward strand.
TACCCCAGAACTTAATGTACCAGTCATCAGCCCTGGGACAGAGAGGGAAACAGCAATTACAGGGTGCAGGGCAATGACTTTTCGATCATCCCAGCAGTGCAGGGATCTGTCAGAGCTGTGAATTCCTTGAAGAGTAGGGTGACTGCAACTGCATTAGAAGACAGGGAACAAAGAGTGAGACAATAGTTATCAGTTGTTCCCATAGTGCAGGGCTTTTAACAGGAATGTGGTGCTTGAAAAGTCATAGTACCTGCTATTCCTGGGAGGTGTAAGAGATCCTTGTTACAACATTCTAACTATGCAAAATTTACTATACTGAACCAAAACAGAAACCTAGCTAATGATTGCTGCCAGCATATTTGTGACAAATAACCACTGTTTGCTGCCAGCTTATGTAGACACATACCCACTGTTTGATGCCAGCATTTTTGTGACACATTACCAATGTTGCTGTCAGCACACACTTATCGTATAAAAACTGTTTTGCAGCCAGCACATTTCTGACACATAGCCACTGTTTGCTGCCTGTACATTTGTAACACAAAACCACTGTTTGATGCCAGCTTATTTTTGATACATTACTGTTGTTTGCTGCCAAAATATTTTGGACAAATAACCACTGTTTGCTGCCAACACATCTTTGATACATAGCCACTGTTTGCTACAAGCATATTTCTGACACATATCCACATTTTGCTGCAAGCACATTAATAAAACATAACCACTGTTTGCTGCAAGCATACTTGTGACACATTACCACTGTTTGCTGTCAGCATACTTGTGACTCGTAACCATTGTTTGCAGCAGGCAATGCATATCAGATAACCAGTTTGCTGCCAGCATATTTGTGACACATATCCATGTTTGCTGCAAGCACATTTATAATTCATTGTCATTGTTTGCTGATAGCATATTTGTGACTCATAACCACTGTTTGCTGCCAGCATATTTCTGACACATAACCACATGTTGCTGCCACCATGTTTAAAACCTTTAAACACTGATTGCTGCTAGAAATATTTTGACACATAACTGCTTTCAGCTAACAGCATATTTGTGAAACATAAACACTTTTAGCTGTTAGCATAATTATATTTGTGATATATTTCCACTTTGATTTGTGACACATCTCTTTGTGCTGTCAGAACATCTGTGACAACATTTCAAAGTTTGCTGCCAGGATGTTGTTTCATATAATTGTTTTGTGCTGTCAGCATACTTGTGACATATATCTGCCTTTTGCTACCAGCACAACTGTGGCACACAACCACTGGATACTAACAGCACATTAGTGGCATATAACCACTAGTTGCTGCCATATTTGTGATACAAATCCATTTTCTGCTGCCATTATATTTGTGACACATAAATTCTGTTTGCTATCAGCACATTTGTGACACATAATCACTGTTTGCTGCAAACATATTTATGACACTAAACCACTATTTGGTGTCAGCATATATCTGCCACAATAAACCATGTTTGCTGCCTGCATTTTTGTGACACATAACCACTATTTGTTGCCAGCATGTTTGTGACACATACCACTATTTGGTGCTATTATATTTGTGACACAAAACCACTGTTTGCTGCCAGCATATCTGTGACACACTATCAGTTTTATATGCCAGTAATTTGTGGCATATGATCACTGTTTTTGCCAGTATATTTATTACATATGATCACTGTTCTTGCCAGTTCATTTGTGACACATAACCAATGTTTGCCACTAGTTCATTTCTGATACATTGTTTGATACCAGCACATTTGTGACACATAACACCGTTTGCTGCCAGCAAAGTTTGTAAGTTCCTGCTTGCTTTTCTGGCTATAATTTTTTTTTTCAAAAAGAAGCAAATTGTTAATGGAAAGAATCTGCTCCTATGTGAGCAAATTCTATCCTTTAACAATTGATTTAGAAGCTATGCAAATATGAAAATGGCAGAGTTACTTCCCCTGTAAGTGTATCTTAAGAATTTTTCTATCAACTGGTTACAGTGTCCAAATATTAATGGAGATTGTGGTATCATAATCGTTTAGATGAGTACTTACTGTCATGTGACTTTAACCAAGTACTGACAGAAGACATGACCATTTGTCTCTGACCTGGTCATAACACACCTGGACCAGGGCATTCTGATAAATCCTCAGCTTCCTTCCATTTTTCTGGTAGCCTGAAACAGATATTGTATACCATGTTGATAATCCAAAAAATGGATGGATGATGAAGCAACATTTAAAATAAGTTTATTGAAGAGTAAAATAAGCTCTGACAATTTGTATCAAATTTGGTTTAGATATGTTCAGGACTTTTTCTAAGTTGTACAGACAAATTAGAATGTAAATAATGGAACATGGTCTTAACCACAAAAATATTGACACTGAAAGCATGTGCTTATATAGTAGGATTTTCCATCTTAAAATATTTTCCATCTTAAAGTATAAAATCCATCTGTCAGATCTTGGAGCATTTTGAAAAAAAAAGAAAAAAAAGGAAAGGTCAACTGTTTGCCCAGGCATGTATGTCCCAATACTGAGTTATTAGGGTTACCTAGACAAACACCTGATGTATCCCATGGCCAGCAGTCTCCAACTTGTTTAGGTGGGCAGACTGAACAGGACTTTCCGATAAAATTTTCAATTTCCATCAACCTTCTGACAATCTGAAGCAGAATAAAATTTTGTATTCTTTTTAACTTATGTGACATTTAAGAAAACATGACGCTTTAACCCAGGACTGTTAAGATAATGAATGAATGAATGAATAAAACTGCAGTCCTTTATCAAAAATAAGGTTTATGACAGAGTAGAATAAACAGAATTTCTGAAGACAGTTAAAAATTGGTTCAAAATATTGTTCGCAAGTTTTAATGTTAGAGAGCATTAACTTTTGTAAAAATGAACTACATTACCTAACTGATTGATTGATTGATTCCTTGAGTGACTGACTGATTCACTGATAGAATCATTTGACTGCATTTTTGTGTGGATCCTCTGATAATGCAGCAAAAATGGAATCTGTCTACTTTTTATAGAGGAAAACTAATTTTGCTGTTGTTTATTTCCCTCACCCTATCCATTTCTTGTGTTTTATACACAAAAATATCAAATTTAAAGCTGTAACAAAGTTCTAGTTCTAGTTTGGATGTAGTAGTAGCAGTAGTTTTGTTGCTTTAACTCTTTAAGCCCCAGTGACGAAATTAGCAGAATTTGCAAAAAGCGTAGATCCTGATGAGGGGGCTCATAATGAGCCGCCTCATCTGTATCTACACTGTTTGCTCTCTAGTCTTTCAATTCTCAATATGAAATGTCTTTGACAAAGCATTTTTTTAATTTTTGCAGACGTAAATTTTGTCGTCTGCTTTTCAGTGCTTAAAGAGTTAAGCACACGGTAAACAGCTATAATCATGTCAGGATGGTCAGTTAACCCTACCACACTGTTCCTGGGCAGGCGTAGACCTCCTAAGTGGTTAACCAGCACCAAGTGCAAATACTTTTGCCAGTAACTGACAACTGCCCTTCTTAAATCAGCGGAAGGAGAAATGAAAGTAAGTGGCTGGACCGGGTGTAGAACTAAGTACCTCTGAATCTTGAGTCAGTAACTGTTGCACTATCAACTGCGCTACCATCAAACTGTAATAAAAAGACAGTCACATTTATTAATCTACTACAATTACTCCTTTTCTTTTTTTTTTAGACTTTGACATTTTTGTTATAAAATACATTAAAAGGAATATATTTCATTTCTTCACTAGATTAATGGCTAGATAATCTTATTACTTTACACCTAAATCTTCCATTATTCAATCAGGCTGGTATTGTATTATTCTATCTTTCCTCTTTCATTGAACAAATCAGGCAAAATAATAATTTTCACTTTAATAAAGGATAGAAACTTGAACATAAATCATGGAGATAACGAAGGATTTCTAGTATAAAACTACAAATCATAGCAAGCAACAGTCTGCACTGAAAAAGTGATTCAATTTACAAATTAGGTATCTTTTTGTAGTCTGCCATTTTAAACTTTTTCTCGAATATAGATTTGGATGTCCTTACAAAATGTAACATTTGCTGTGCTCCTTAGTACTCAGACTTTTTCTAATGAGTAGGAAGGCAGACTTTTTCTTCTGCAAATAGTCAGATCCAGATCAGAATGCTTTTAAAGAGCAGTCTGATCAGGGTCTGTACTGCTTGCCATCTTACACTGACAGTGTTAAATCCTTTTACGGATAAATTCAGTAAGAAAATTTGAAATAATTTAATACAGAAGTGAGTCTGGCAACTATTAAATTCTGCGGAATGACCAAAAAGTTTTTGGACAGTGTTAAAGTTGTTGGATATGATTTGTAGGAGCACAACACAGAAAACCTACCAGCTCAACAACAAACATTTTTTATGAATGGCATCATCACATATCTAACCCCCAAAATTTACCTCCAAGTAAGAGACACTAATATGTCCCTCAGGTGTCCCCTGCCATCTCAAAGTCTGCAAGTTTTGGCTAAATTTGCTCAACAAGAGTCCTCCTCTCCTTTTTTTCCTGTCGACAAACCTCCAAATAATGAATGCACAAGGTATAATCGATTCCGCCAGTTTTCGCTTCCTGCAGAGACTGTACATCATATTTGGCTTCCGCCGAGACTATCCATGAACTCTTGCTTCCTGCAGGGACTACTGTCCTCAAAAAATGGCTTCCTGTCGAGACTGTCCGCATGATTCTGCTTCCTGCCGAGAGGCTCTCGGCAGGAAGCAGAATCATGCAGACAGTCTCTGCAGGAAGCCATTTATCATGCACAGAAGTCTTGACAGGAAGCAAGAGTTCGCGGACAGTCTGGCAGAAGCCAAATATGATGTGCAGTCTCTGCAGGAAGTGAAAACTGGCAGAATAGATTATACCCTGTGGAATGGGCAAGTCCAAATCAAAATGTGGAATATTCAATTACTGAAAATGAGCAAATTACTGTTGTTTACTAACTTTGAAGCAAAACTTTCTTGCTCAAAACTGCAATTTTTGTTACGCTAATCTGCTTAAATATTGGGACACCTAAAAGCCATAAATTTTCCATTTGGGACAAATGAAAATTTAATGGTTTCAGGTGCCCAAATACTTCAGCAAATTAGGGTAGCCATAAGGAGTTGCAGTAACTGTTAGACATGGTATTACAAGCCTTGCCACTCACATGACTGAAAAGCATTTAGGATAACAAAAATGTTCACGGACAAAAGATGCTTAAGTCTCATGGTCACCAGGTATCATGACCCTAAACTATTCTAAAGTTACCATTGGAAGACTGGGCAGAGCTGTTGAACGCTTGCCATTCAATGTCAAAACAGAGCAGTCCACATGAAAAATCGGTAAAGTATACACGTTTCCTATAACTCGATAAAGTGGCGTACAAGTTATCTACCCAAGTAGACTGTGACGTCATCTATAGGAGCATTCCATATAATTCAGTACAACTGCAAGCACACATAACATGCATAAAGCGGACGTTTTGTTAACGTGAACTGCAAAAAATTCATTGAAAGACCAAATTAAAGTATAACTGCCCTGTTTTCATGTGACATTTTTTATCTAAATATTTTTTTAATTATCTATTTTAATATCATATTGAGAATCCCGACAAGTCGCGCATGGTTTTCATGACCTGTTTCATCGACGCCATGTTTTAACATCCCGGCAATACTTTCATGTTTGCTCAACATTTCGTATAAATAGCCTTAGTTTCGTAAATCTGAAAAGATCTTTCCATTTTTCCGACAGGTAAAATGTCAGCATTCAGATATTAACTACGCATTATTACCGGACAGATTATAGCGCTGATATTTAGGGTTTCTTGTACGATACACCGATCTAAAAGCATCAGCATCCAGACAGTTTTCCGTAAGTTTGAACCCTAGGTTGAATTTATGTTATTTTTTCCATCTCTTACTTTGGTATTAATTTGTTTATTTGATCGTTTCTATTTCACGGTAGGTGTCTTAAGGCTGCCTTCGGAACATGTGTCTAGGTAACGCACAATCATAGGTGTTTGTTTATTGCGGCAATGCGCGCGATTCGGTGATAACACAAACGAATTCCATGTCAGCACACTTTATTGTCATTTTTAGGGTGTGCCTGCTTTATAATCAGCTAATCGTTCGTTTTGTATCTTTTGTAATAATGGTCTGAACATATTCCGCGATTTTCTTTCTTTTCCTTATATTTTGGAAGCTGCACTGGTGATACATACTCTTCCGATTACGGTAATTTTGGCCCGAAATTTTAGCCGGAAATCTTTCAATTTTATGTCAAATTCCCATATGCTATAAGTTATAAAGCTTATTTTCCGACAAAGAAAGAGCTTAATATAGTTGGAACAAAAAAGTTGTCTTAATGTTAACCGTTGAATGTTAGTTTTGAATATACGGAAAACCGGCATTTATTTGGTTACACAATGAAAACAATAGCCTATCCTATAGATGACGTCATAGGCGTTGCAAGGGACAAAACTCGAACAGACTCTGAATTATAGGAAAGGTGTATAGGAAAGGAAATTGAGGAAAATAAGGCATGACAAATACAGTGCACTAGGGAATCAATGAAGCATAAAATGTAGGTCAATGTCAGAGGTGGAGGAATGCCTGAGATGCTCTCTCCACATGGTGTCACCTGACCAGTCTAAATCATGTATTCATAGAACTGTAAACTAAAAATCACAAATAACACCACAAAGGAGTAGTGCATGTCATTGCCTTTTCATCTATTCTAAATGGGGTCTGCTATTCACAACTCAGTTCTGTTTTTTTTATCAAACAGACCTAGCAACTCAATTCGGACACACATGACAGTCCAGACTAGGACCTATAACCAGGGACATTATAAAAGCAATATTTCACCTGTATGCCAAATGTTGTTACTTCCCTTGATTTTTAGCTGAGGACTGCATAAGCATTTGAGCTGCAACATGACGAAACCAACGAAGTGGTATGTGTGGACAGTGAAGACTCATATCAACCTGTGCAACCACCCAGTCTGATCAGAATCTGGAGGTAGCTTAGACTCTTAGCTACCCTTTTAGTGCACCATGAAGACTCTTCTCAGACTGGACATATGCCAAGACTGATCGGAGGCTTCCCTGGGTACACACGACACTTTTTTGTTGTCTTGTCACGGCTTATATTTATTTAATTGATTATCATTCTTTAATTTGGACAAGTTAATATTTTCTCTCAGGACTGTTAAATAAAATTCTTGGCAAACAGTCCAAGTCCTGACACTTACCTCACCAGTTACTTGTTAACTCTTCCACTACTGCGCTGTAGGGGGTACTGTTCAGTTCACTTTCACTGACCTGGTGTCTCCAAGCAAGCTCATAAAAGCTTGAACAAATCTGGCATCTATAAGGGACAAATTTGTGTTGCCATTTTGTCTAGGACAACTTTGAATTGCCATTCTATTTTGTTTGGGACAGTTTGTGTTGCCATTCTGTGTGGGAAGTTTTGTGTTGCCTGTCTCTTTGAGACAGTTTTGTGTTGCCTGTCTGTCTGGTAAAATTTTGCGATGCCCTTCTGTTCGGGACAGTTTCCTGCTAACTTCCTGTGTGGGAAGGCTTAGCTTTGCCATTTTACTTGGACCAATTTTGCGCCATTCTGTTTTGAGAGAGTTTTGAGTTGCCCACTGTTTGGAACTGGATCCCGCCCATCGGGGTCAACGAAATAGATGGGCTGCATGGTGCCTCTGGGACAGAACTGTTAGTGGCTGAGTCATTTATCTCAGGTTTGGTAAAAGTCCTTCAAATCTGGAGGAAGCCCCTCGGCATGACTGAAATATTATTTACTGGGACTAACAACACAAGTTTGGAACAGCTTTGTATTTCCATTCTGTTTGGGAGAATTTTGTGTTGCTATTCCTCTTACATGTATTACAATTTTATGTTGCCATTCTGTTTGGGACAGCTTTGAGTAAACTATTTAGTGTTGCCAGTTTTGTATAAAATTTCCTTTTAAAAGGAAGGCTTGCACAGCTAAAACAGTGAAATTTTCATGAGTTGTTATTGAAGTGAGCCCGATTGATAGTGCACTTTCTGTTGCTTACTACAAAGTATTTAATTTCTAACTTCTTGAATGGTGGCATTATCCACGGGTGTAAGGTAAAAACAAGTGTAGACTTTGTTTGAAAAACAAATTGAGGAAATACATACACACACACACACACACACAGAGAAATAAGCAACAACAACAACAACAAAAAAAACAACAGTTTTCCAACATTTTGGCCGGCCGGTAGTCATGTCTCAAGGAAAATAACTATATGGACCTATTTCAAGTCTTTTCTTTACGGCTGTTGAGTCACATTTAGTCTGAATCAAAATTTTAGGAAAAACTGTTTCAACCCCATGTCTATGGAATCTTGGCACATCTGAACTTGGCATCAAAAGAAGAAATAAATGAATGTTTAAGGAAGTTTATTTTTGGATTAAGTGGCATCAGTGGCAGTGACTGGAAAAAAAAAATTGACACTCTGAGAAGACCAGAGGACCATTGGTCCTGTAGCTCACCTGAGTCCATTCATCCTTAGCACTCAAGAGTAAGAAACACTGAAGTAAGTTGTACAATTCGGCCTAATTTCAACTTTGACTGAGTTGTTATGCTTGTCCTAGTAAATATTAGCAAGTTTGATGAAGTTACAATAAAAAAAAAAAAACATGTTTGTAAAACTTTTTGCCTAAATATTGCAGTAACACAGAAATAAATGCCAATTTGCACTTTTCCCAATACAAGTCTATGGAAACTTTAAAATGCCATATTAATGAATCCATGTGGGCAACAATAATAAAAACAATATTTACGTGGTGGCTAATGTCATGAACATGCATGCAAAGAATCAGCTTGCATCCTCCTATATGGTTTTTGAGGAAAAGATTTTTAAATATTTTTTTCAAAAATATTTCCTTAATATTGCCATGGCAACAAATCAAATTCGGCAATTTGGACAAAATTAATAGGAATCATAGAGGACTACTCAAGCAACATTTCTGTAGATAAAAAATCCAAAAATAGCTGCAGGGAGATAGCAAAAACTGCAGCTTTCCATTTTTCCCATTATATTTCAATGGAAACTATAAGTTGTCATACCAACCTATCCGCTGAAGCAATTGCCATAAAAAACTGTAATTCTAAAGAGGCTTGTACAAAGATCCGTTCTGTAAAGTTTGAGCTTTATCGGCCACATAGTTTCTGCAAAAATGATATTTTTCTTTTTTTTTTTCTATTTTTAACCATTCAGTTGCAATGGCAATCAGTCAAATTGTGCAATTTATATAAATTTCATGTGGTTGATATAGAGGACTACTCAAGGAACATTTCTGTAAAAGTTTTGTCAAAATATCTGCAGTCACATAGCAATAAATGCAAATTTTCAATTTTCCCATTATAAGTCAATGGCAACTTTAAGTTGCCATAGCAACCAAACTGCTGGAGCAATTGCCAAGAAAAACAGTATCTTTATAGACGGTAGTACCTAGATCTTTTCTGTGAAGTTTGAGCTTTATTGGTTGTATAGTTTCTGAGGAGATGATTTTTGAATATATTTTCTATTTTTAACCATTCGGTTGCCATGGCAACCAACCTAATTGTGCAATTTACATAAATTTCATGTGGTTGATAGAGGACTACTCAAGGAACATTTCTGTAAAAGTTTTGTCAAAATATCTGCAGTCAAATAGCAATAAATGCAAATTTTCAATTTTCCCATTATAAGTCAATGGCAACTTTAAATTGCCATAGCAACCAAACTGCTGGAGCAATTGTCAAGAAAAACAGTATTTTTATAGACGGTAGTACCTTTATCCTTTCTGTGAAGTTTGAGCTTTATTGGTTGTATAGTTTCTGAGGAGATGATTTTTAAATATCTTTTCTATTTTTAACCTTTCGGTTGCCATGGCAACCAGCCTAATTGTGCAATTTACATAAATTTCATGTGGTTGATAGAGGACTACTCAAGGGACATTTCTAAAACAGTTTTGTCAAAATATCTGCAGTGACATAGCAATAAATGCAAATTTTCAATTTTTTCCATACAAGTCAATGGAAACTTTAAGTTGCCATAGCAACCAAAGTTCTAAAGCGATTTGGATAAAAAACAGTATTATTGGTTCCCCCTGCCTATAGATGCTATATATGAAATTTGGTAACAATGGGCCTTGTAGTTTCAGAGGAGATGTCTTTTGAAAATATTGACGGACGACGGACGGACGACGGACGGACGACGGATGCCTGCCTATACTATAAGCTCACCTGTGAGCCTTTGGCTCAGGTGAGCTAAAAATGCATGCAAATCTTTTGGGAGAGGTACATCCTGTTTGGGACTCTACTGAAAATGCGGTTATAGATGTCGGGAAAGCGATAATTAAAGCAAGAATCCTGTCGGGAACCTGTCTGCTCCATGCCAATATACACAGATTCAGTCAGTATCGGGAAGATCCGACATGCAGATTGTGTAAGCAGCAAGAAGAGGACATCTTCCATATGTTGCTGTACTGTCCTCTACTGACCGAGACCAGAATAAGTGAATATAAAGTGTTAAGAGACATTGTTAACAAGAGGCCCACGGGCCACAAAGCTCACCAGATCTCTAGGTCAAAATTGCTATCAAAATTACTGTCATATTTGTACAGGCTAATACAAAATATACAACTACAAAGTCTCAGTCTGACAGTCTGTTGAGTTGATAATAAAATATATAACTATTTTCCATATTTTGAGTGCAGTAAATGCCATTTTTCAATTTTCCCCATTATAAGTCAATGCAACTTAAGTTGCCATAGAAACCAAACGAAAGAGCCAATTTTCATCAAAAACACAAACTTTCAACCCCCCAGCCTAAGGATACTAAAGATGAAATCGGGGCCTTTTTGGCCCAGTGGCTTCTGAGGAGATAATTTTGTAAGTATATTTTTTCCATTATTTTTGCATTTTGGTTTCCATGACAACCAGTAAAACAGCAGTGGGTCCAAAAACAATAAAGCTAATAGAAGACTTCTTAAGGAACATTTCTATAAAAGTTTTGTCAACATATCTGCAATGGCTAGTCAGTAAATACCATTATTCAATTTTCCCCATGATAAGTCTATGGGAACTCTAAGCTGCCATAGCAACCAAACTAAAGGGCACATTTTCATAAAAAACACAAACTTTCAATCCCCCAGCCTAAGGATACTACAGATGAATTCTGAGCCTTATCGGCCCAGTGGTTACAGAAGAGATAATTTTTAAGTATTTTTTTTTTTCCATTTTTTTTTCATTTTGGTTTCCATGGCAACCAATAAAAGGGGCACAGGGCCAAAAATCATAAAGCTGATAGAAAACTTCTCAAGAAACATTTCTATAAAAGTTTTGTCAACATATCTGCAATGGCCTGGCAGAAAATGTCATTTTTCAATTTTCCCATTATAAGTCTATGGGAACTCTAAGTTGCCATAGCAACCAAACTGAAGGGCAGATTTTCATAAAAAACACAAACTTTCAATCCCCCAGCCCAAGGATGCTACAGATGAAATTTGGGCCCAATCGGCCCAGTGGCTTCAGAGGAGATGTTGTTTAAAAGTGTTGACGGACGACGACATACGACGACGGACGACGACGACGACGACGACTGACACTGCCTATCCTATAAGCTCCCCCGGAGCCTTCGGCTCTGGTGAGCTAAAAACCATATCGGTGCTGAGTCCTGGAACGATTCTTTCTCCACAAAAGAGGATATTGCCCAGTTGATAATAGACTGCAGAAAGTTCTTCAATCTATTCTGCGACACTGACATTGTCTACAAGATAGAGAAACTGTCCAGAAACCTATGTTACAAACTACACAATGAAAGACTATCCCTCCTTCGTAAAATAGAAGATGGCTGCCCGGGTGGTAACACCTAATCTATTGATCCCAAAAGATTTTCCAGTTTAGACTAAATACGCCCTAAGACTACCGACGAATACCTACCCTGGGCACAGGGGTGCTCCTATACAGAGGAGGCTCATACAGATCAGAAGCATGCTGTTATTGTTTGGACAATAACTTGCTTTACACCATTTGGGAACAACAAAGCACGGAACCTATTGCGTTCGTATTTCAATGAATTCCTGACAAATGAAATTTATCTTTTCTATTCGTGCTATGTTTTTACATCAGTTTTGTTTATTCATTCGTGAAGTTCTGACTAATTTAACGCCATGCAACGGACGAAGAATTGTTATTAACCAACGTGTTTGGTAATGAAGTACAGCAGTCGTCACTATGACATGACGTATATCAAACGTTACATCGGCCAATCATCTATTTGAATTATCCGTGACGTTGCTCACGCGTAAGATTGCATGAATGTGCGTTGTTCGTGGATGTATGAACATCGTCAGCCCAGTATAGGTTCATCTAAGGAAATCGTCGACGAGTGTAAATATTTCTTTGTGCATTTGTATAGCTGAACTAAGAAGGCAACATTAGAGAGTGTTGTAAAAGCAAGAAAAATGTCCACACACCCCAACCCGCACCTACTGCAAGCACAGTAGGCCAGCCTTGTTCTATTATAATCTAAATAAGTAGGACGCCCCGGCACTGGAAGTTATACCCAGCATCGTCGCACCAACCAAATACCTATCCTTTGTCATAAAGCTGTCAATGAATCCCTAACAATTTCATATTTTAACAATTCTGAGTTTCAATTGTTAAAAATTCTGAATTGTCCCCTTTTTCTGAATCATTGTTCAGGCTATTCATGAACATGTTGATGGCCAAAAGGAAATTGATCAGATGCTAAAAATGTGTACATAATATATCGCTTTGTGCCATGGAAAGGCCTGTTGCAATGCGCAAGCGCTAAGTACTTACCGACATTACCGACTTTTAATACGTAACACATCAGTTCTACATATAAGCAAGCCACACACATAGACAGATGGAATACAAAACAAGAGGCCCACGGGCCACAAAGCTCACCAGATCTCTAGCTCAAAATTGCTTTCAAAACTGCTGTCACATTTGTACAGGCTAATACAAAATATACTACTACAAAGTCTCAGTCTCACAGTCTGTTGAGTTGATAACAAAATATATGACTGTTTTCCATATTCTGATTGCAGTAAATGCCATTTTTTTTTTAATTTTCCCCATTGTAAGTCAATGCAACCCTAATTTGCCATAGCAACCAAACAAAAGAGCTGATTCTCATAAAAGAAAAACACATATTTTCACTTCCCCAGCCCAAGGATACTAAAGATAAAATCTGAGCCCAATCGGCCTAGTGGCTTCAGAAGGGATCATTTTTTAAGGAATTTTTTTCCTTCTTTTGCTTTATGGCTTCCATGACAACCAATAATAAAAAGGGAAGTGGACCAAAACACATATAGCTGATAGAAGACTTCTCAAGAAACGTTTGTATAAAAGTTTTGTCAACATATCTGCAATGGCTTGGGAGTAAATGCCATTTTCAATTTTCCCCATTATAAGTCAATGCAACTTAAGTTGCCATAGCAACCAAACTAAAGGGCAGATTTTCAAAAAAAACAAAAAACTTTTAATCCCCCAGCCTAAGGATACTACAGATGAAATCTGGGCCTTATCGGTCCAGTGGCTTCTGAGGAGATCATTTGGTAATTATTTTTTCCATTATTTTTGCATTTTGGTTTCCATGGCAACCAATAAAAGGAGCAGTGGGCCCCAAAGCATCAAGGCTAACAGAAGACTTCACAAGGAACATTTCTATAAAAGTCTTGTAAGCATATCTGCAATGGCTTGGCAGTAAATGCTATTTTTCAATTTTCCCCATTATAAGTCTATGGGAACTCTAAGTTGCCATAGCAACCAAACTAAAGGGCAGATTTTCATAAAAAACACAAACTTACAATCCCCCAGCCTGAGGATACTACAGATGACAGCTGGGCCTTATCGGCCCAGTGGTTTCAGAGGAGATAATTTTAAAGTATTTTTTTTACTTTTTGATTGCATTTTGGTTTCCATGGCAACCAATAAAAGGGGCAGTGGGCCAAAAAACATATAGCTGATAGAAGACTTCTCAAGGAACATTTCTATAAAAGTTTTGTCAATATTCCTACAATGGCTTGGCAGAAAATGCCATTTTTCAATTTTCCCCATTATAAGTCTATGGGAACTCTAAGTTGCCATAGCAACCAAACTAAGGGGCAGATTTTCATAAAAAACACAAACTTTCAATCCCCCAGCCCAAGGATGCTACAGATGAAATTTGGGCCCAATCGGCCCAGTGGCTTCAGAGGAGATGTTGTTTAAAAGTGTTGACGGACGACGACGACGACATACGACATACGACAGACGCCGACGACGACGGACAACTGCCTATCCTATAAGCTCCCCCGGAGCCTTCGGCTCTGGTGAGCTAAAAATCAGTTAATGTGATAAGGGAAGAAAATCGTCAAAAGCGCTTGTTTCTAAATCTAAACAATAAATTTGAACTCTGCTCTTTCAGTTCTTACAGATACACAGATCAGCCCAATACGGCATAAGCGCAGTCTTATCAGTCTATCCTCAGCATAAAAGATGTCTTCATCATGGGTCATGATGAAGAACCTATATGCCGAAAAAGACTGATCAGATCCCATGAATGCACCGGCGCTGGACAGTGTGCCGGTTGCTCTGACCAGTCAGATTATGCGATGCCCTAAGGCCTATTTTTCGCTACGCCGCTGCATGATTTTTGGAAAAGCTAATGCTTTGCGCTATTGCTATATATAAACACTGTTTCTCAAACAGGTTTTGGTATATTTCTTCGGATGCAAAGCCAAATACTTTGCATTAAATTCAAAGTTTCATTTTTAATGCAATCAGTTTATAAAAAGCAAAAGAAATGTGGCCAAGTTCAAGGCACTTGTAAAAGAAAAACGTGCTTTTTAACGGAAATATTAAAAGAAGTACATGTACTATCAAAAATAGAATAAAGTCTCATCTGTTATTTTTAGCAGATGAGGTTAATCGGATATGGATAAAAATAGACAAACTCAGACGAGGTCTTTGTTTGTTATGTATGTGAAGAAAATAATGAAGAAATGCAGTCTCAAACCGGAACGAGCTTTCCAATCTCTTGGGCTTAATATTGCGGCCCTAAAAAAGTTTAGAACGAATCGTTAAAGTACACACTCTCCAGGTATTTTCCGACTAAGTGTGACGTATAGTTTCTTCCGAAAATAACTCGGTATCACTAAACCACTTGAATACTGGCTTGCCGCCGAGACGGCAAGCCAGAAAAAAACCTACTCTCGCATGGCAAGGGAGATAAATATTAAATGTTCTGCAGTTTTTGATTGGTACAGTTATCTATCAGTGCCTGTTCTATTAAGGTTAAGGTGTCCGAATGTACTGAGTTATTTTGGTACATCTCTTCTTAGAGTACCATAATTATCCTAAAAACTCAGACAACTCAACCAATTAATATTGTTATTACCGGATTTTTCCTAATAAATGTCCTATGGCCTTGTGATCCACAAGTCCTATAAAATGCATTCTTATGACAAAATTAAGGCAATATATGAAAAATGTTAGGGGTCTGAAGCCAATGAGAGTGGAAATGACTTCTTTGTCACATACAAAAACAATGTGTGCACGGCTGTTTATTAGAGGCATTTTATAAGGAGAAATATTTGGTATAGTTTGGTTATGGGATTGAACAATAAAACTGAATGGCATTCAAAAATTTGAATCAGCTGATTTTATCCATGGATGAGCAAAAATTGCAGCTGTATTTATCACCAGAGTAAGACCCAGATCAGACTGCTTCTGCAGAGTTCTACACTGTTGACTCATGCACTTGTCTCCCAACATTTAAGTATAGTCTGTTTGCTTCCAAATGCAAATGGCATATATATTCTAATAATTTCTGAAAATTGGTGAGAGGTAGAAATTTTTGAATTGCTCATGGGGATGCAGCAATGGATTCCTTCTGCTGAGCCTCTTGGTGACCATTGGGGACCATCGTAATGAGAATCAAAACAACAAAATCACCCATCAAAAGCAACAAACAATTACTTTTACTCAACAGTGAGTACTGGAATGAATATATATAACAAATAAAGCATTAATCTGAAGATTTATTTTCATACCAAAGCGCAGAATAAAACAAACAAAAAATAAATAAATGACTCTAAAAACAAAATAATTAATCAAATTATGAATATGTCATCAGGTTGATAAACAAAAAGAAATTCAGAAGAACAGACAAATGAATCATATGAATTCTCTGTCTATATTTCTCCATCTCTCACTCTCCCTAATTTATTATATCCAGTCAAATTAGCTGAGAGGTTAAGGATCTGATCAACCTTTGAATCCAACTCAGATGTAACTATCATCTCCTCAGCCACTTCTTCATATCAGCCAAAAAATAACTGAAAAACAGTTGAAGGGCCATAAAACCCTAATCATTCGTCCATCTTTCACACACAAGGTAACATAAACTGGTACTGAATATATTATTTTTGCAAGAACATAAATTTTACAGCAACTTAACCCAATGGGCAAACAATGTTGAAATGTACTTAAACATGTTGATTCGACATCATTAGGTCGGGATTCAACGTTAGTATTAAGTCGACATTTAAGAGGGCTGCACCAGTTTTCGGGGTATTAACATTTGCTTGCAGCACAAAAATTGTTTGCTAAAAAAATGTCACACACTGATAGCATGTGGGCACATAAAAATACGCAATAAGTAAAATATTACTTACATTTCATGTCCACATGTCTGTTTGTCTGAATATTTGATAATCCAAATAGATGTTCGACTGAATCTGCTCTCCAAAAATTGCGCCAAATTTCTGGGTTCATTAAATAAATCGCCTGCAAAGTGCATCAGCTACAGATCCAAATGATAGCAACTACTTTTTTGAGAACGGCAATTATTTTGGTTTTAGACATGATCTTTGAATCATCAGAAAAAAGTTCCTAATTGAATAAATCACCGTGCTATCTTCGTCGGTACTTTCTATAAACTTTACAGTGTTTCCAATATGGCCGCTTCCGTGGTCACCAACGACGACGTCATGGATGACGTCAAAACTAAAGTGCTCTCGCGCATCAATTAGTGTATGATTAAAATTGCTGATTCAACTTTCTGTTTGCAAAAAGTAATCATCTTAAGACGTCCCTGACAAGAGGAGCTGTATAATCTTTTAGAATACCCCGAATTCTGGAGCACCTCAAAATCAGGTACATAGACCATACAATGTTGCGTACCCATTGGGATTAGTTATATGAAACAAGAAAACGCAGCTGGTATAAAACTGAGTGCGACACAACAAAATCAACAACGTGGCATATGCGGCCAGCCAAGGCTCAGATCAGCCTGGGCATCTGCCCAGTCTGATCAGTGTCTTCACTATCTGCATGGAGCAGTTAAGACCCTTACAATGATCAGACTGGGCTGACACCAAGGCTGATCTGAGTCTTTGTTGAGTGCACTGCCACTTTGCTGGTCTTGTCGTGTCACTGCTCAGTCATTTTGTTTTACCACATTTCCAACCATACAGTTAATACATTCATATGTCAACAGATCGGCTGTTGGTATTTTGTGGAATGGAACAGAACAGCTACTATAGATCGAAGTTTATTATGTGGCGTTAATCGAATATGGGCCTAGTCCATTTTTACTATGATTTAGGTGTTTCAGGTATAATAATGCAAAACTGATAACTATTTAAGCTTTAGCATGCATACGATATACTGTAATCGTTCCACTGGCGCAGTGGATATGGCACTATTTTCATGATACTTTTGACTCGTGTGGACATAGGTTCGAGTCCCATTCTATCTATCTTTTTTATTTTTTTTTTGTTACTCAACTGTGTATGTTAAATTTTATATATATATACATCTTTTTTATTATTTTTAATGAGTTATCTTTTATAATTTTTCTTTTAATTATTTTATGGGTTTTTTTTCTCTTCTTTTTTTTTTCTTTTTTTTTTTGTTCTTTTTTCCTGTGCAGCTGCATTGTACTGATCAAATGCTTCACCTTTTACTGCGTAGCTATTTTGCGAACAAGAAAAAAATCAGCTGGTCAGTGCGCAGGCTGATCAGTGTTCACTGTTCGTATATGTCATAATGTACCGTCTTGGCGACGCCACTCAATTACATGTACGCGAAGAATATATATCATAGAATACCTTCAGAACATTTTGAACGACTGATATTAAATTTTGTGTCACTCATTTTGATATAAGACATCTTTCTAACAGCAAGTAAACCTAAGTAAAAGTTCGAAATGTTCATTTGGAAACTTTCTTATATAATACTCATTTAATACTCACTAAAATTTGCATGAAGAAATCGATACATTTGTGAATAACCATTATCATATTAGATGCAAAAAAAAAATTAAAAAAAAAATGGTGGGACTCGAACCCATCACGATACTATTTAAACCTATTAACTGCTGTGCTGTATCCTTTCCGCCACTGCTTGTATAGTGGCAATTATGTTTTTGATATATAAGTAGACTAACTTGACTAAAGTTTACCTTTGGACGAGTCCATATACCTGTTTCACCTTTGTGTGTTTATGTTATTGTTTGTTGAGCGTCCAAAATACCGTCGGCGATCTATAGCCACCTCCTTGCCCTTACCCACCATTCTTGTTGTTGTACAGAACATTTTGGTTTCTTAAATTAGTAATTATTGACTATTTTAATGAATTTGGTTGCTAAATTTGCATATTATTTTATGGAATAAAACACACTGATTACCTCCCTTGTCAATCTTATACATTTTCCCCAAAATGTCTCTGTTCGGTTTCGCAAAATACCAATAGTGAACAATCTGGTCAATTCCAACCAAGATACAAATCATGTCAGTCAGTTTTCTGAATGATCTACCATACTGGGACAGACAGGTTTGAGCAAATAGTGCAGATCCTGATCAGACTGCTCCTATACGAGAAGTTTGATCAAGACCTACACTGTTCACCTAAAGTTTGGACGCATTATTGCATTGTAAAACCAAACTGTTCCATTTTTAAGACAATTACAGTATATTTTTTGGGTGTCCCAATTTTTAGGATTTTCATGATAAAAGAATTGAGCCACCACATGACGAAACCAACTAAGTGGTTGTGCACCCAGAACTGACTCAGATCATTCTAAGCATCCGCCCAATCTGATCAGAATCTTCGCTGTCTGCATAGAGGTAGCTAAGCTACCCTTTAAGCACTTAGCTAGGTGCACATCCACTTTGTTGGTTTTCTCGTGTTGCGGCTACATTATCCATGGCAGTCAGTACTGTATGTTCATACAGGTATAGTCCAGTCAAAATATGGGGGGCCTTAAAACAAATTGCAACAAAAGGTTTCTTTGCAGTAATAAGCTCCTAAGACCTACATTTTCAACATATTAAAAGTAGGACAAAATCGGAGAATGCGAAACTTGATTTTTTTTCATATGTCTTGTTTTCGAAGGATTTTAACCACTGCACAGCTACTTTTGGTCGGAAAGCCACTTCTAAACATCATTTCTAAACAAGTTAAATCTATAGAAGTCGTTGATAAAACGGTAATAGACTGTTCTTTAGCTTTTGTCTACCATTAAATTCGCTGATTATGCATAACCGGTCGATCCAATAGTATATTACTATTGGTTTACCCCACCCACCAGTGCAAATTTTACTTTTACCATAACCTCTATTCAGATGGAAAATATGGATGGTAATGAAGATAGTAAACAGAATCAGTGTTTTTAAATGAAGACTGTGTGTGACAGAACAGTAGAAGAAAACAGCTTGATGTAACTGCTATTTATCAAATGACGGGACATCTGAGAGTGTTGTTTTGTTGCTTCACGTCCACGGTAAACAGCCATGGTCATGTCGGGACGGTCAGATAGCCTTACGGCACTATTCTTTGACCGGCTTACACATCCTATACGGTTAAGCAGTACTAAGTGCACATACTTTGGCCAGTAACTGACAACTGTCCTTCTCGATACAGCTGAAGGAGAAACGGAAGTAGGTAGCCGGACCGGGTATCAAACACAGAACCTCTGGCTCTTGAGTCAGACGCGCTATTGACGGCACTATGTGGTCCGGCTAAATACTTCGTGTGTTAAAAGGATAATCCATTAGAGGGTTAAATATGCAGATAACTTTGGCATGCTTTGGGATATTAGGTGATGACCTCCATGACATTTTTGCATTCACAAATGTTAAAATGTTTACATTTCTAGTTCAAAATTTACAAATTATGTCTCCTTCCCGCCTAACAGCCACCTCTCCACCCCGCCCACACCTCTGGAAAGCAGTCATTGTTTTAGCTCGCCTGAACGACCAGGAAGAGCTGTTGTTGTCACCCCGGTGTTGGCCTCCGCGTTTGCACACTCGTCCATGTCCACCTTTTGGGTGTTAAAGGTTATTTAAACACCCATATCTCATTAACCCATTGATAGCCTAAGTTAATACCTTCACTTATGCTAGATAATGGTCTACGTTTTATACCCTTGCCCCCTCAGAGACCTTGAGGTCAAGGTCATGGAATTGGAAATTTCATGTTAAAATATGGGATGTTCTTTAAGGTTTTAGCCCACCTGTAAAGGTGAGCTTATAGTATGTATAGCCTTGATCCGTAGTTCGTCGTCGTCTTCCACACTTTAAAACATACCTCCTAAACCATCCGCCCAATCTTGATCAAATTTTATGTGTAGCTTCGTTGGGGTTGGGGATTGACAGGTTAAAGGGCAGATTAGATTGGAACTGTGGTTGCCATGACAACATAAATCTCCCATAGACTAATAATGGGAAAAACTTAAAAAATCTTCTTCTCTGAAACCATGAGGTCCAGAGCTTATATATTTAGTATGTAGCAAATGTTTAATGGTCCCCTACATCACTCCTGCCAGTCCATCCCCTATGGTCCAAACTAGCCCCACCCTAGGGGCCCATTGGTTCATATAGGGCTATAATGCTGAAGAACCTTCAAACATTTTCCACTCTGAAACCATGAGGTCCAGAGCTTACATATTTAGTATGTAGCAATGGTTAGTGGTCACGCACATAAATCCTGCCAACCATGCTTCTGGAGTCCAAACTGGCCACCCTAGGGGTCATTAGCACCCACAGACTAATAATGGGAAAAACTGAAAAAATCTTCTTCTCTGAAACCATGAGGCCCAGAGCTGATATATTTAGTATGTAGCAGTGTTTAGTGGTCCCCTTAAATCCTGCCAACCATGCCCCTGGGGTGCAAAAAGGCCCCATCCCGGGGGTCATTTGTTTATATAGGGCTATATAGCTAAAGAACCTTTGAAAAGTTTTCCCTCTGAAACTATGAGGCCCAGAGCTAACATATTTAGTATGAAGCAATGGCTAGTGGTCACGTACGTAAATCCTGCTAACCATGCCCCTAGGGTCCAAATTGGCTATGCCCCAGGGGCATTAGCTCCCATAGTCCTATGAAGTGAAAAAAAATTAAGTCTTCTTTGAAACTATGAGGCCAGAGCTTAAACATTTAGTATGTAGCAATGTTTAGTGGTCCCCTGCATAAATCCTGCCAACCAGGCCCATGGGGTCAAAACTAGCCCCACCCCAGGGGTCATTTGTTAATATAGGGCTATATAGCTGAGAACCTTCAAAAATCTTTTCTCTGAAACCATGAGGCCCAGAGCTTACATATTAAGTAGGAAGCAATGGTTAGCAATGGTTAGTGGTCACGTACATAAATTCTGCCAACCATGTCCCTGGGATCCGAATTGACCCCCCCCCCTCCCCCGCCATCAAGGGATCAATCATTGGCTCCCATAGACTTATAATGGGAAAAACTTTAAATAATCTTCTTCTCTGAAACAATGAGGCTCAGAGCTTACATATTTATTTAGAATGTAGCAATGTTTAGTGGTCCCCTACATAACTCCTGCCAATCAAGCCCCTGGGGTCCAAACTGGCTCCACCCCAGGGGGTCATTTGTTTATATAGAGCTATATCGCTAAAGAACCTTCAAAAATCTTCTTCTTAGATTCCATGAGGCCAAGAGCTTACATATCTAATATTTAGCAATGTTTAGTTGTCACGTACATAAATCTTGCCAACCATGCCCCTGGGGTTCAAATTTGCCATGCCCCAGGGGTCATTAGCTCCCATAGACTTATAATGGGAAAAATCTTAAAAACTCATCTTCCCTGAAACCATGAGGCCCAGAGCTTAAATATTTAGTACTTAGCAATGTTTAGTGGTCCCCTTCATAAATCCTGCCAAGGAGACTTACAAAGACTATTCATAGGCATGTTGCACTGTTTGTGTTATTATGTATGTAGTATTCTTCTCTTTGTGCCTTGGTTTCGGGCTTCTCATGCCTTCAGAAATCAGTATTCTAAATTGAAGAATGTTTATGCTAAGCAAAATCATCAGTATGACATATTTTTTGTTGCAGTTCAGTTACTGACCTTCAAAAATTCACTTCAGAATTTTATGGCAGGAAAAAGTGGGTGGGGTAATTTATACCATTTATAGACCTAGATGGCTTTACATTCAACAAGAAAATGTGCCAAATTCAATCTTAAGCTTCTAGATTTAATTCTGGCAGAGACAGAATCGGCTTTTAGAAATAAAACTCACAGCAATAATGTTATGTCATATAAAACATAACAAATAATTGGTATATTTAAGACGCGAATAGGCGCTTGTAAAAATGCAGAAAAAATATATTTTGCATTATCCAATTTTATCCTACTTTTGATATGTCATATGTGAATGTTAGTTCTCAACAAAAATGCAAAAAAAGGTTTTGTTGCAATTTGTTTTGGGTTTAGGGAAAAAATCGCCAGTTTGCCTGGACTAGTAAGCTAAAAATGACTTTCTAAGTTTACTTCTAAGATAAGAGCTTGAAGTTACATTGTATTAATTTTTATATAATAAATCTTTACCACAATATTCGCCACATGCTCAGAAATTATAATTATGATAACTCCAGAAACTGAAAGCAAAATGTGTAGGAAAAATGTAAACAACTTCAACAAGATCTAAGTTTTAAGTTCATAACTTAATTGATTTATAAAATTTGTTACTTAAACATTAAGTTACCCTCCTGACTCTCCAATAACCAAGTCTGATATGGAAATGTATAAATGACTGAGGCTGCCACGGTTTTTCAGTTATGTCCCCTTACCAGCAATTATCATTGCAGTGTCACCTAAATCTGATGTAAAGGAGTAACTGATTGCTTTAAGTCATCTCAAAATCTTTCAAGGATGCATAATGGTATTTAGAATTATTGAGGGTTAATAGCAGTATGACTAAATGACATACGTATAAAATGTGCATATATATTGGGAAACACCCAAAAATAATGAATTTTCCATTTGGGACAAATGGAAAATTTATTATTTTGGGTGTCCCAATACTTAAGCACATTAGGGTATTTATTCACTTCAGTAGCAAAAAGGCCCTAGAACAAAAAGCTGATTTTTTTTTTTTTTTTTGAAAAAGAAATGAAGACCCTGAAAAGAACAGAACCCAGCCAGATTCAGTCCCATATCTCAACCTCAATGGTCCCAATGAAGACAAAGGACTTGAATCAGTGAAACTCTAATGTCCAAAAGTGACAGCATACAGGGGATGTGTTTTGCTGTTTTCACTAAAGAAGAGCCATTTAATTAACCCATTAATGCCTAGCGCCCCAAAAATGGGATTAAGGCAAACAGAGCAGACCCAGATCAGACGCCGCAAACCCGGCGTCTGATCAGGGTCTACACTTTTTGCATACGACAAATGGGTATTTCTCCTCAAAATAAAGAGGAAATCGAAAAAATAAACTAAACCTGACACCCCTTAAATGACAAATGGACTCGTCCAATATATACAGATAGAAGAGTCCAGTAGGCATTAATGGGTTAATGTTCAAGGACTGGAAAGTTCAAAGTCATTAGACCATTATAAGTAGGTCAAGGTTTTAAATGGTGCATGCACTTCTGTGACTAAGTGTGTACCAAGCTCCATTACTCTAGCCCTTATACAATGTGAGAAAAAGACCTAAACTCATATGGTTAATATGGGTCAAGCTGCTCACAGACACAGACATGAATGTGGACTGGAACACTGAAGCATACTCGGACAACGGTGCCAGGGGTATAACAGAGGCTCAAATTATTGTTCAATAACACACTGCTTTTTATTTGATATAGGAAATCATCAAAAACGCCATTTCGAACGAAAAGAGGATAGCCTATGCAACCAGAAAAGCCATGACTTCAGTGCTCACATTAGCCCAGCTAATAACCTGTTCTATGAAAGGGCTCCACACTAATACAGCATGTTCCAGTCCGAGACCAGGTCTGTCAGTTTTGAAGAGACTTATAGTCCAAGGTGAGTTATTATTTATGCATCATGATTGGAAACACTGCAAGGCACATATGATTTTTAGCAAGTGTATAAAGGGAACTTGGTCAAGTAAACTATAGGGCTTGTCAAGAAATAGTGTGGCTAGAGAGTAACTGAACACTTTGCATGAAATATTTCAAAGGGTAAAAATCCAACACAGTATCAACATAAGAATTCGGATCAAATGTGAAACAGCAGTGTATACTATCAATAAGTTGAAAATATGTTGCATGAGGTCTGTGTTTTAAAGCAGACAATAACTTTTTGTTACAGAATATTACCAATATAAATTTACATCATTATTATGGTTGCATTATTATTGCATGTGCACTGGGATGTGATGTTGTTGTATTTTAGCTACCGTATTCACTCTATTTAGCGCACAGTGCGCTTAGTTTTTCCAAAATTGCCCTCAAATTAATACTTGGTAAAATTACATCCCAGTTGGCGCACTCTGAAAACGAAAGAAAAGTTGAGTAAAATAGACTGAGTATAACTGAAGACAAGTAAATTTAATTTTCTATTTGATTAGATTAACTGAGCCGCGTCATGACAAAAACTGTCTTTGAAGTTTCGAACCAGGTCCTACACAAACCGGGCTGTACAGATACAAAAAGTGGCTAGAGGCTTGAAATGTAGGATCTAAGAAGTAGAGGGATTGTACTATCAATGTAGCAAAAACAAAGGTGCTGATCAGCTGCATGGTTACCATGCAGCTGATCTGCGTCTTTGTTTTTGCATACGAAAAAAAACCGTTTTCTCATGACATGGCTCATTTTATAGCATTCATCAAGTTTTACATGTATTCTTTTCTTTACAGAAGTCCTTACTGAAGTGTTTGACATTTCTCAAGAGTTGGCATTCACCAAAATGCGAACAAGTCTTAGAGGTTATGAACACCAGTGGAGTGGAATGGATATTCCAAAGTGAAGCTTTTGCTATGTCAACAATGAAGACTGATCTGTGTTTTAGCTAGAGGCATAAACTATTGGTTATGTCAAGGCTTGACTCAAAATATGGTTTTATGTGCTGGCACAAAAAAGTCTAAGTTAGTGGTATTTTATGACCTGTCAAAGTTTTATCCCTATGTTCTATTCACTAGATTTGATGTTGTGAGTTGACCATCCTGAAAGCTATCTGAAAGTCTCATGTGATTCAGAGTGCTACAAAAACAACCCTTGAGCTCTTAGCCAATGAGCTAACCTTTGTATCATATGTAATTACAATATCAATAAGTTAGTGCTTCTCATAGGTCCTATAAAATAATTTTTGACAAATTATGATTGTTACATGTGCTTTTCTATATTAATATAAAATAACATATTGATACATTAGATTGTATTACGTCATACAACACCTACAGTCTCATATGAGATGCCCGCCAACTGTGACCGTGAATATCAGTGCGCTTTCAGAAACCGAACTGAGTGGACGTATTTTTTCGTCAGCTCAGTCAGATCGTGATTCGTATGCATTAGACTGTATAGACTCGAAGCGTACTATTATCTTTATTGAACAACGAGGTTGTTCTGATTTATAATTTAGCACGCTGTGTTAAATTTATTTGCTAAATAAAACATATTATTAGATAATGATGATTGTTTATCGGAAAAGTGTTTTTTCTAGCCAGCGTCTATTGATATGCATGGCGTCTGTGTTTAGCACGGTATTTGTGCATATCAATTCAATATGGCGGACCCAATGATACAGAAAAAGAAATTGGTGACGGTTTCTTCGGTTTCTACTAATGTAGAGGGAGAAAATCAGGGCTCAAACACCCCTTTTTGGGAATGGGGCTGGGGCCTTTAGAATTGGGAAAAAATAGCGTTGTTTTGTCTAAAATTGGGAAAATTTCCATTGTTTTATGTGTGACGTTTTCATTGTCAGACCAACACAACTTACATATGGTATTGTTATATATTTTCGGAGGAATCAAGTCAATAAGCAGACATAAATCTAGTAGATAGTGAATCATAATAAACTTTATCAAATAGTTGGGATATTAGATAATAACAAAACCATTTGTGTGTTTTGAGTTTTTTTCTTTCTTTCCTTTGAACTGGCAACTTCCCTATCTTGCCACTCTCAAATTGGAGACAAGACTGGGACATAGAAAAAGAGTGTTTCAATATAACAACAGTATAACACTCTAGGTTGAAGCATCTGTGAACTAAGCATAATGTGAAGTTGAGAGAAAGTGGACTGTCACAATGCAGAACATAACAAAACTTTCAGTCCTGCAAGTACAAAACATCCACGGTATGTCACTATCACTATACTAACTCTTGAATGTCCCGGTAATCCTGTTTATGATTTTGGATATGGCCGAAAATGTATGTGAAAATTGATTCAGGTACGAAACGCAAAAACAGCAGAATCATCCACCAAAGGTGAAAACTCCGATCAAATTTTAGGATTAGAAGGCTTTAAATTAAAGAATAAGTCAAAATATTGTTCACCACAACAATATTGGCCCTTGAAGCAAAGAAAATATTATCATATTGCAGCGAAATTCGCTAGGCTATTCGTCCTCTAATAAAAGGGAAGTAACTCTAACAGTACATGAAAGGGAAGTAACTCTAACAGTACATGAATACATGATAAAACCCGGTACCACTTTCCAGTAACAAAACATGACGATCGTGATAGAAAAAGTAATCGCTTCCCAATTTTTAAAGTTATAAATTATGTTAACATTTTTAGTTTTAGGTGGTTTTAAATACATTTTGCATTGATGCAACTGCAGTATTCTTGGACCAAACAGGCTTAGTCAGATTGGGAATTTTTCTTCTGGAATTGGGAAAAAAACATACTTTTTAGCATTGGGAATGGGGCCGAATTTCGGCCCCAAATTTTGGTGATCGAGAGCCCTGAAAATTCTGAAAAGGCGTCTGAAAGGAGCAGCAATAGCCTAATACCTTTTCTCAGAATGTTGACAAAAAGGCTGAGAGTCGTAAAGTTTCTACCAGCATCTAGTAGTTTGTTCTCTTGACATTGCCTTTATAAAGTGCTTGTTGTATATAATATAATTGAGCCGCGACATGAGAAAACCAACAATGTGGTTGTGCACCGAGCGCAGTCTCAGATCAGCCTGAGCATCTGCCCAGTCTGATCAGACTCTTCCCTAAGCGCTTAAAGGGTAGCTTAGGGTCCAAACTACCTCCATATGGAGAGCGAAGACTCTGATCTGACTGTGCGGATGCCCAGGCTGATCTGAGTCTGCGCTGGGCACAGATCAACATTGTTGGTTTTGTTGTGACGCGGCTCATATGTACTTGTTTCATATGTCCTGGTTTATTGTGCCAGTTAGTTATGCTATAGATATAGATCTGTTACAGTTGTGAAATCCATGGATCTATTTTTGTCCCTGCATGATTTCTAGTCACCTGTCTTATGTGACCAGATCACTGTTGTTACCTTTTAAAGGTGTTTGTATAACACTGTTCTATCATATTAAATTCTATTTGTTTTTATTTTTGACCTTTCTGTTTTTCTGTCCTCATCCTGAACTTGTAAAGACGCAGGTTTCTGACAGATACACAGCTTTTACCCAGGTTTGCTTTTCAAGCAGTAGAAACGCAGCTTTGACACAGCTTTGACCTATAGCTGCACTGAAGCTGTGGAAATGCAGCTTTGACGCGGCTTTGACCTGAAGCTGCAGAAATGCAGCTTTGACGAGGCTATAATGCAGCTTTGACGCAGGTCTGAATCAAAGCTGGAGAAAAGCCGGCGGTATGTTTGAGTTTGATGCAGCTTTTATGTGACTGCGTCAAAGCTGCATTAGAGCTTCACTAATGCTCGTTAAAGCCAGCTTTTCTGCAGGTTTGTATAAAACTGGGTTAAAGCCAGTTTTTCTGCACCTCTGCAGAGGGTGAGGCCACTTCTCCGGTCTTTCAGATGAGACCTTAAACTGAGGTCCCATCCTTGTATGACCTATAGATGTTGGTGGGACATTAAACCTGAATTCACTCACTCACTAAGTTCTAGCATTTTCTCAAATTTGACTATGCCGTAAAAAGGGTCAAGGTCAACCAA
Organism: Ctena decussata; assembly: GCA_963989385.1. Classification (NCBI taxonomy): domain Eukaryota; kingdom Metazoa; phylum Mollusca; class Bivalvia; order Lucinida; family Lucinidae; genus Ctena; species Ctena decussata. Next base: position 86,568,847 of record OZ022506.1, read on the forward strand.
AGGTCATCATTTGAACAAACTTGAAACAGGAAAAGGCACTTTTTTTGCACTTGTGCAAACTTTCTTCCCCCCTTTGCTCGAAGGCAGCATATGAAATTTGAATAAAATTAACTTTGCGGCATTTTCATATCAAAGTGCACAATAGCAGTTTTCCAGCTTTCCCCATTCAAAAGCCTAAGGGAAAAATTTGACCTTGCTATAAAATAGGTCAAGGTCAATCCAAGGGTCATCATTTATATGAGCTATGTTGTACTTGAGTACCAGATGCTACATACCAAGTTTCAAGGCAATTAGCCCATTGGTTCTGGAGAGGATTTTTTAGTGTTTTTACCATAATAATTATGGGAATCATGGCCACCATCTAAAAATCATATAATCTTTCTTTTTTGCCTGAAGGCTGCATATGAGCGAAGCCATTTGAAAATGTTGACAGATGACAGACTACCATCCTATACACTCCCCTGAACCCTTGGCTCAGGGGAGATAAAAAGTGCAAGACTACCATCCTATACACTCCCCTGAACCCTTGGCTCAGGGGAGATAAAAAGTGCAAGGCGACAAAACAGAAGTTGTGCTGATCGCCCCAATTTGGACTACAGAACTGGTGGCCTAGTTCCTTCATCTACTTTGCAGAGAAAGTTTTCAGACAAGGGGGAACATTAACAGCAGTCTGTATCTGCCACACAAACCGGGAACAGAACGTCTGATTTTTGAAAATGCCCCTGGGTACGTATTTTCCATTTCTGGACAGCCCTGACAAACATTGAAGAGAACCAAAACAAGCTTGTGAAATCATCTTGTGCTCCTAGAGAGATTCGACAAAACGACAATAATAACACATACATTTGGAAGTGGTTGTCATTCTGTGGAACAAGTTCTGACCCCTTTCAACCCTCTGAAAACTCTACTATTTGAAAAGGGGTTTAAGAATAAATCCTTGTGTTTGACCAGATCAGCCATCAGTAGTTTCGTAAAGATCTGTGGGAATATCAATATCAATGACAAGGAAGAGCTTAGTAAGTTCATGAAAGGAGTATTTCTTTCTTGGCCAGCATTACCAAGGTACTCTTCAACATGGGATGTAGATAAAGTTTTAGCATTCTTAAAATCATTTAAAGACCCTACACTCAATTAAGTTGTAAATTCTCCATGCTGTTTCTTCTTATATCTGCACAACCATGTCAGACGTTACACTTGATTCAAATTGAAGATGTGAAAGTGGAAAAAGACGTTACAGTTGATTCAAATCGAAGATGTGAATGTGGAAAAAGACAAAGTATTCATATACGAGGGTCATCCAATAAGTCCTGCAAACGGCCGAGTTTCAGGCAAATGATAATTAAAAACGAATCAAGCAATCCACATTCCTACATTGCAGCTTTCCTTCTTTCCAGTCAACAATTTCCAGAAACGTCATGATCTTGCAAATGGCGTTGCTAGGTAACTGAGGAATACTACCATTATGGGTGCGGCGGTGGCTTCTAGTTGTCTGTTTAAGCTCCCCTAGCTTAGTTCAGAACCCTTGTAAATATCTGAAAATTGCTGGGAGATACGGAAAATAATACTGAAGTATGTACACGGTACCAAGGTTAAGATATTGCCGTCAGTCAAGATATAATTATTGTTCAAAGGAAGATCACCACGTTTTTCGGGCAGCTAAAATATCATATAAAATGAGTATATGAAGAAGAGGCTTTCACAGCAGATGAAGTGTTTCCTAAACTGCCATTAATTTGTTATCGAAGAATAGTCCCGAGATACTGAAATGTAGATATTAGAGAAAATATAAGCGAGCCTTGTTTAATATCGTTTGCAGCCTTAAGAAACCAGAGGTAAATGTCAAAAACTAAAATTTTGCTAAAATTCTGTAATATTCTCTTGTTGCCTAGCAACCACATTTATTTGGTAATGTAAAGTGATAATTGTCTCTTATTTGAATTCTTAAAAGTAAGGCAATTACTTTTGAACATGAATTCTTGTAATTTGAAAGAATAATAAACATATATGCAGGAATTTTCTTCCCCTAACCTCTTGTAAAAGACGTCATGTTTGTGCAATTTCACCGCCGGTATCGCTTACACCTTTGCATTCAAAACCCTCCAATATCTGAGAAAGGACTGACACATATATGATTTTTAGCACATATGTGTATTATATACGTAAGTTGTTAATGGTGTAATTTGATAACCCTACCTCAATTAATAAAGCAGTAATGACGGCGTTTGCAAGACTTATTGGATGACCCTCGTATCAGGGATAGAGACTAGCGGTAGCCCACTCGCCCACTGCGAGTAAAAGATTGGGTGGGCGCCTAAAATTAAAATGATAGTCTCCCAGCTTGCGATTGTCAGCTGTCAGCGAGTGTCTGGCGTGTTTTCGCCTTGGAGTAACAAGACCTGTCTGCGTACAGGATAGCTCGCCTGCAGTGCCTTGCCCATCCATGGGTCAAAATCAATGTATTTAAAAAACTTTAACCAAAACATCCAGTTCGGACGCCGACGCCGACTCGGACGCGGACGCCAGGGTGACAACAATAGCTCTTCCTGAACTTTCGTTTAGACGAGCTAAAAACCACCACCTCAAAGCGCATTGCAAACTTCCGCGCCGATATCTGCGTTGACTATTCGGTGTTCCGTCATACTTGTATGTTGGATTTTATTCTCTATCGAAAAACAACATGGCCGCCTCCTCCGATCGGCAATTGACAGCAAAAAATCTTGACTGTTTGTAAATATTTTGCGCATAATGTGGCGATACATGGCTGGTGTTTCACAAACGGTAGCTAAAAGGAAGCAAAACCCTGAAGAAAGGAGGGTTTAATACAAAGCCTACGGAAACCATGCAAATCTCGCGCAGATTCTGAATAAAAAATTCTCATGTTTCTGATGTTTTATGTGGGCCCCTAAATTTCTGGCTGGGTGACTAATTTTCAGTTTTTAGGGGCCCAGCTTGCTCCTTTGAAAAATGAGTTAGTCTGTATCCCTGTATATCCAAACCATTGACTGAAACAGTCTAAACCAGGCCAGCATCTAGATATTATTTGCTGAAAGGCCTTTAACAAAGATGAAAGATTGTGCATTGTTAAGGTTTTCACAGAATATAACATTGATATCTCAAAATATCTTCTTATATCAAAGAATATATTTCCAATTTTATTTATATTTCAACTCCTATTATCTCAAACTACTGATATCTCAAAGTAAATTTTCTGGTACCCGAAAATTTTCTTTGGGATATTGGTAGTTTCAGATAAATTTAGACTTTGAGACATCGAGAGTTGACTGTACAGTGTCTCGATGGAGTTTGTACTGCTAAAAAGCGGGTATTAACTCTTCCTTCAGCCAAAATAGGCTAGCATGAGAGCGGCAGTTGTGTCAACTGCACAGTTACAGGAAGTTCCATTGCAGACAATTATGAATACTGCAGGTTGGACCAATGCCTCTTTTTTGCTAGGTTTTATAATAATTAAAACAGTGATGAGAGACACAAAAACTATTCAAGAGGCAATCCTGGCCCCAAGGTTATAAAACTTGAGTACATTCTCAAACTCAAAATAAAGCACACTGATTGGCTGCTTCGGAGCACATGCAGAATCAGTGTGCTTTATTTTGAGTTTGAGATTATACTCAAGTTTTATACCCTCAGACCTTGGAAGGGCAGTAGATATTTGTCAAATTTGAACATTTTGATGACAGAAATAAAACAAAGTGCATACAAGAGATGTGTCTAGGTGTGACATAAAGTGACAATGCACTTACATAGAAAAGTCCATAAAAGGAATAAAAATCAATTTATCGATTTCTGCAACTCCCCCCCCCCCAAAAAAAAAAGAAAAAAAAAAAAAAAAAAAAAAAAACCTGATTATGAAATAAGATCTATGTATAGTACCATTAAAATGTATTTTGCATGACATAACTGAAATTGAATATTAGCCCTTTACATATCAAAACATGCATTTAATGAATGATTGTTGTGTAAGCTGGCACGTATTTTTAGATTATTGATACTATCAGAATCCCTCTGATTTCAGAAACTCATTTATTCAGCCCCTTTGGTGTCACGTGCTTAAGATGCACCTATGAGGAATAGCTTATCCTCCTTGGATGCATCAGTTTTGACTGTAATGTTGTTGGACCCTCATCATTTCTTTCAGCAGCGTGCAGCTAGCAGCATTGCTAATCCACCATATTGGAAGAAAATTTGCAAATTGTTTTAGTGTGCGATAATCTGATTAGATATTGAAAATGTGACATTTTGTTATCATATACGGTTCACAAAAAGTTGGGGATATTCAGGTATGAAAAATTGTAGCATCTACAACAAATTTGATATCCATATGAAATGCTAATCTGTTAAGACACTTTTCATGAAAGTTTAGACGATATATCCTGTCACGTGATCTGCATACAATTTGTTTCATACAGGGGGTCAGGACTAAAATGTGGTAAATTCGAACAAAAATTTATTCAAATTCTTCAACTAAGATAACCATTTTATGCGCTTTTAAGTTTTGTATGCTAAAAGATTTTTTTTCTTCTTCAAAACTGTTATGTTGGGAAGAAAACCAGAAAACAAAATTCCTACAGATGCATCGAGTTACCGAAAAATTTAGACGTTTATGGCTTGCACTCATTATTTTGTTGAAAGAGTGTGTAAAACCAATTTTCAGTTTGTTAAATGAAGCATGACGAGTGTTTCTGAGTAAATTTTGTAATCTGAAAACAATCTGTTTCCACACTAGATTCGTGTGAAATTTGGGTGTCGACCCCCTGTCTAAAACGAATGACACGCAGGTCACGTGACAGGATATACCATCCAAATTGTAATGCAAAATGTCTTATCGAATATTTGTCTGATGGATACTTGCCGTTTCAGATGAATTTGGTATTTTTTCTGATTTATACGATTTTTAATAACTTAATATCCCCTACTTTTTGTGAACAGTATATTTGAAATTTCAGCCTGGTATCTACCTTTGGAAATGGAGTGAAATGGCTTTATTGCTATGTGCAAAATGAAGGAAATCTTCGTAGAGCAAAAGTAGCCAGGTCACTGGACTGTATAGTGCATTCTGTCCAAGCACAGACTGTTTCTTAAATTTTAACATCGATCCTCAAAGTTCAGGGACTTCTGCATCAGTCAAAATAGACTGATTGCCAAATTTAACAATTGGACAACACAGAATGGTGACAGAATGCTCAGTTAGAAATAACAACAATTATCCCGCAGCAAGAATGGGTTGCTTGGCACAAAATGAGCCGCGACAAGAGAAAACCAACAAAATGGTTGTGCACCCAGGGCAAACTCAGATCAGCCTGGGCAGCCGCCCAGTCTGATCAGAGTCTTCGCTGTCCGCACGGATGTAGCTCTGACCCTCAGCTACCCTTTAAGCGCTTAGCGAAGAGTCTGATCAGAATAGGCGAATGCCTAGACTGATCTGAGTCGGCACTGGGTGCACAACCACTTTGTTGGTTTTGTCATGGTCAAACACCTGTAGATAATTGCTTATTTGATGTAGGTCAAACACCTGCTCATTGTTATTCTACCGCTTACCTTAATTATCAATATGTTTGATTCTTGAGATTAAGTTCGTGATTAGATATATCTAAACCTGAATATCAATGTTTGTGGTCTTTATTTAATATTAAAATATTCATAGAAACTGAGATTGAATACGATTTCCAATTACTCAAGTGTCAAATAAATCAGGTCAATCGTGACTTGTTTAGATATTTAGTCACGTAAATATATATTAAAATATGAATATTAAGTAAAGTGAATATGCTTTGTAATACCACAGGTGTGGGGGCCATGCACTTTCTTTATATGGTAAGATAGTTCTAAGTTTAGAAGACTTGTAATGGTTTCAATGTCTGTTAATAGTAACTTACATCAATGGATGAGTGAGAGTATAAAAGGAGGGTGCAAGGGCTTATTGGTCAGAACTAGTATTAGAATTCGTTTCGGTTCTCACTTTCGTACTTTGGAATACTCCTGTGGCAATGTTATCATGAAGAAGAATAAAATTACTGAAACTTTAAAAATAACTTCTTTTTAAAATTACATCGCGAATAAAGAGGACTTAATAAAGAAGGACTCTAGACTACGGAACAATACAAACAATTTTTGGTGCCGTGACCAGGATAATGGATTTACCAGAACTGTATATCAACTTCAACTAATTTTCAACTCTTGAACTTTGACTTTTTGTGGAATTCTCCTCAGCTTCGATAAGGAATATAAGGACAGATGACAATGACATTCCGATTGTATCTCCCTATTTCACTAATCTTGGTGGGCTATGCATATGGGGTTATTGTATCTGAAAATGTAGTTTTTCAAAAAGAGAATGTAATAACTACTACCAGGGCTAGGTGGTTAGTCACCTTTGTTCAAGATTTAACCCCCTTTAGACATTTTCTAGCACGTATTTCTGCCGATCTAAATGGTGTAGCTAACATAACAGATGCCATTATTTTTCGGTTTAGAGGACCAAAACATGACAGTTTCTTGAACACAATGAAAAATTTGTGTAAAGAAATCGATTCTCTTTATAAAACCATGGATGGTATACTCCAGAGTTTTAACGGCTACAGATTATTAGGGTAAAGGTCAAGAAGAAGCGTAATACCTGTAATTGGCCGAATTATGTCGTTTCTGTTTGGCACTATTTCAGAATCAGATTTAGAGGATGTCAGGCGTGGCATTAATGATTTGTCACGAAATCAGCAAGAAATCATGCATGTATTAGAAGAACAAATAACTCTGCTAAACGTTTCTCGAGTGCAGATAGCAGAAAATCGTAATGCCATCATAGATTTGGTTAAATGCGTCAATCTTTTTGATATGCGCATCAGAAAATTAGCGACCGAAATTCAAAAACAATTAGAGCATGTAGAAATGTTTGTAAATCTCTATTCTCAGTTAGATTTGATATTAATTTCTCCTAGTGGTCCTAGCCAGAGCCTTGCCCCCCAATGGGAAAGCAGCTTAAAATATATATATAAACATGCAAGAGATAATAAAGACTGGGTTTGGGTAAAAGTAGACCATTTATTATGCAAAGGCATCTGCAAGCATGCATGAAATACAATACATGTATTATGAGCCAATATCTACCAAATATAAGCATTGACAAAGTAACTCTATTCTGAAAGTGGCAGATATTTTATAATATAAAAATGATCTCCAACACTAAGTCACATATTCTTCCTGGCTGGCCCTTATGCACAGTCTGTATCTCTAATGGCAGTTCACACAAAGTCCATATCTCCACAGAAGCACATTACACACATATGTAGTGTCCACACTCCATATCCACAATAAGCAAGGAACTGTTTATGTATGAAACTTTATCTGCCACCTATCATAAGACATGAACTGAACTATTGTACACACCAACTAAGTTTAAAACAACAAAAAACAAATTTAAAATGGACACTGCAAGTCCAAATTATGCTGCAGTATAAATGGTCCTTTGAAACTACATGACTACCACTAACTACTAGAAAGAAAGAAAACAAAATTAATAATATAATAAAAAGATAACTGCCTCAGAGAATAAAATATGCTAGGGGCTGGGTGGGTGGGAAACAGAATTTCCATAGCATAAGTCAAGGCATGTTGCCTGCTGCAATACTACATTCAAACTGGCTGCAGAGGTCACTGATTGGGCACAGGGCTCTATACATTTAAACTGATTGGCTAATTCAAAAGACAGGCATGCCAGACTACACAAGCTCATTAGTCTGACCCAGATAACACACATGGGAAACATGATCAAGTGAATGATCAGCTAAAAATAGAAATGTCTGCAGCAGCTCCCTTATCAGCTACCTAACCAGGGGTCTTCTCTGCAATTGCCAGGTAGGTCAGAATCTGATGCAATATAGGTAATCAGCTGACTGCAGTGCTATATGAAAAGGAGCTCTGTCAAATTAATAACTGATTAAAACAATTTAATCTATACATTAATTTCTCCTAGTGGTCCTAGCCAGAGCCTTGCCCCCCAATGGGAAAGCAGCTTAAAATATATATATAAACATGCAAGAGATAATAAAGACTGGGTTTGGGTAAAAGTAGACCATTTATTATGCAAAGGCATCTGCAAGCATGCATGAAATACAATACATGTATTATGAGCCAATATCTACCAAATATAAGCATTGACAAAGTAACTCTATTCTGAAAGTGGCAGATATTTTATAATATAAAAATGATCTCCAAATCCCAAACCCAGGTAGGTGTAGAAATGGTTAAAACAAGGTATGTGATCATATTATCACACATACATATGCACAATTACGTAATAAAACAATATACACAAGTAGGTCATATATTACGTTAGTAAAAAGCATAAAGAAGTACTACAGAATAACATCTGTATGCGGGACTGTGGCATGTCCACAAATATTCATATCTAATGAATTTACTGTGTGCGTGGCTGAAATGCAAAGGAAGACCTTTCAAAAGTGGCTGCAACCTGCTGAAATTATTAAAGGAAGAATACCAATGCATTGCTGAGTTTACTTATATAAGCAAGAGAGAAGGAAATGAAGACTTCTCTCAGACATGTGCAAATGCAGTGGTGAAGGAAGCAAAAATGGGTTGACTTGGAGTGATTTACCAGGCTCATGTAAACGGGAGATCCCGTCGGCCAGAGTGTTATCTAAACCTGGTATAAAGCGGGCTGTAATATGAAAATTGTATTGGGCTGACAACCAAAACAGATGGCGTAGACAGGCCATAAGAAATGGATTACCAGACGTACCACGGTTTATAGTTGCTACCGTAGTCATATTATCTGACTGAATATAAACTCTTCTGTTTTGCCAACAGGATGCCCAACGACATACTGCTAAGTAAACTGCTAAAATCTCTTTTGAGTTGATATGTAACTTTGAAACAAAAGGCCAGTCCAGCTCCCAGTTACAGTAGAACCAGTCACCTTCAAAAAAACCACCTGCCGCATGATTGCAACTATCAGTGAAAACTGACACAACTGGATGCTTATCCAGAAGTAAAGATTTGCCATTAAAGTCCGCCATGAAGGACTCCCACCATGCAATGTCTGCCTTGATGCCGCCAATAAGCTTGATTTTATGGTTATCTGCCTTTAGCCTGTTGATCGTATCTATGATACGGCGAGAATATACTCTGCCGCCATAAATGACGCTTGCACAAAAGTTAAGCTTCCCTGCAAGGGACTGAAGTTGCCTTTTTGATGCTCGCTTACGAGTTTTAAAGCATGCCAATTCCTGCCTGACCTGAAGCAGCTTTGCCTCAGGAAGTCGCAAACACATGTCAATAGAATCAATTTCTATGCCCAGGAAAGTAATTTTTGTTGCTGGGTCCACTACCTTATTCCAGTTTATCTGGAAACCAAGCTTTCTGAGTAAAGAAATCAATGTATTGAGAGCATTTAAACAATCCTCAAAGGTATCTGCCTTGATAAAAAAATCATCTAGGTAGACTACTGTGGCCTTGAGTCCACGTCGTTTGAGCATACGCTTTACTGCTTGAGTGAGTCTATGGAAAATACCTGGAGCCAGCTTAGATCCGAAGCAAAGTTTTGTATCTCTCAGGTATACTGTTTTTGAACCAAATTGCCATTTAAGACCAGTTACTCGCTGACTGTGCTGGCTGAGCCTGACAGACCTATAAGCACTACGAAGATCCACTTTGGCCATGAAACATCCTGGGGTCACTAGAGCAGCGGCATCATCAACCCTGGAAAATTTTTGCTTCCAGTCGCTGGTGCAGTAATCATTCACTGACAGTCCTTCTGGGCGGGAGCAGTCGTGAATGAGTCTTACACCACCATCAGGCTTTGGAATAACCCCCATAGGGCTAACAATATCCGGAGGTTCCGATACCACAACATAGTTACCCATGTGAATCTCCCTTAATACCTGTTGAGTTGCCTCAGCATAGTAAGGACTATCTGGCATAGCAGACTTATGATTGTCACGCTGCACTGGCTTAGGGGATGCGTCAGAGTCAATTATGTCAAACCCCTTATGCAACCCATTCATAATGAAATCCCTGTCTGGGTCATTTTCCAACTCCTCTTCCCAAGCAGCAATGCTCAAACTACCTGGACTTGTGCCTATGCTTTCTAGTTTTTTGCCTGATTATGCTGCACCGCAGGGTGTGCTTGATGACACTCAGCCACAGAACATTCATGCACATATTTACAATCATTAAAGTGGCATCCACTCCTACTGTTGTAGAGCTTGCAGACTGTCTTCCCATCAAGGGACAGGGGGTTGTGTTTCTGCTTGGACTTAACAGCATGGGTGGGTTGGGAATTGTACCTTGATTCCTGGGTGAATTTAGGATGTCTGGGGATCAGATGTACATTCTGCAAGTGGGGAACATCTGTACCCCATCTGAAGTTATTCTGGGCCTGCAGTTGGCGATAATTTCTGTCATAAAGCAGTACAGAGACAAGTGTGTATCTCTGAACTAACTCACAGATCTTGGTTGAGTAAGACAAATAGTCCAAAATATTGGTGGCATCTAGCTTTGACTCAGTGACAAGTTTGTACAAGATGGCATTATTGGCCACACACCACTGGGCCAGGGTTACATTCTCTAATTTGGGCTTTTTGGGACCTGATTTTAGGACCACCTGTTGTGTGCCGTTACCCCCTACTACAATTTCTTCCTCTACATTGCCAGCCACAAAATCAGTAATATCATAATAAATATTTGTGGACTTACCAGATGCTGCCCTTGCTAAATAGATTTGAGGGTCCTTCCATGATACAGTCACTGGACCGGTAGATTGTCCGCCACCTAGAACGCCCTGTGTAGGTCCACCTATGCCACTTAATGAACTGGAAGAAATAGAGTTCTGTGTTGCCAGAGTCCTTGCATTCACCAGTCCTGTCTGAGATTGCTGTAAAAGCGCAATGCCACGTAAATACGGATCATCCTGTTGCTGGCCCTGTTGTTCATCAGCTTGGTCCAATGTTTGCCTGGATGGTGTCTCTGCCACATGTGGTACACCGCCCTGATGTACCGGTGCTTCTTGCTCAGAGGCTGTCTGAGCTGCTGTTTCTGGTTGATTTAGCTTTGCCACTGATGCAATGATTAACTTCTGTTGGCCACGAGGAATTTTAGTCTTTGCAAGGTCCTCTGGCTCTATAAGCTTAATTGCTTCAAGAGAATTGAATCCTTCTTTGAAAAGCTTTTCTAGCGCATCGTCACTAATTTTGTTCTGCATTGCCCATGCAGCTGCTACTTGTTCACAGGTCATTGTCCTGATTTCAACAAAGTTTTCAGTAAGTTCGGGCTCCTCACAACTCATGATTTTTATAAATCTTGTGCACTAATTATAGCCATACTCTTGGTGCTTCACTTAGGTGTGCCATGCTGGCGACTAATAACTTGACGCCCATAGTCCACTGAAAATTCTAACACCAAATCCGCCATTTTGAACCAGTCATTATGTGAGTTTTCTTTTCACTTATATGATTATGTGAGGTAAACTTATATGAATCCTATTAGTGTCCTCTCTATTAATTCCACAGCTTTTGAAATTATTTTAAAATAACAGAAATTGAAACAGAAACAGAATTTCCATAGCATAAGTCAAGGCATGTTGCCTGCTGCAATACTACATTCAAACTGGCTGCAGAGGTCACTGATTGGGCACAGGGCTCTATACATTTAAACTGATTGGCTAATTCAAAAGACAGGCATGCCAGACTACACAAGCTCATTAGTCTGACCCAGATAACACACATGGGAAACATGATCAAGTGAATGATCAGCTAAAAATAGAAATGTCTGCAGCAGCTCCCTTATCAGCTACCTAACCAGGGGTCTTCTCTGCAATTGCCAGGTAGGTCAGAATCTGATGCAATATAGGTAATCAGCTGACTGCAGTGCTATATGAAAAGGAGCTCTGTCAAATTAATAACTGATTAAAACAATTTAATCTATACTTTAAGTGATATCAAGGATACCCTGCAACGTGCTACGTTCTATCTTGAAAACTTGCGCCTTGAACTGAACATGTTGTTCCTTGATCATCTCAGTCCAAGCACAATTTCTCCTGGGTCATTAAAGTCACTATTAATTCTAATTAAGACAAAACTTCCTTCAACCCTTAAACTTCCAGAGGACCCAGAAGCAAATATTTGGTATTTTTATAGAACACTGACATGTACTACAGTTCTAGAGAATGACAAAATTATAGTTCTTATTAGTATACCGCTGTTAGACTATAATGGAGAATTCGACGTTTATAAAGTTTACAACATTCCTATACCTCTGCACAAGAATTTTAGTAAAACCTCTGGACTGCCTGACATGGTTGCCAAATATAATATTGAATATTCAGGGTTACTAATAAATAAAGACAGAAGTCAATACGCGCCACTGACAGAAACTGAACTGCAGACTTGTGGCAACACGGCTATTAAATATTGCAGTTCTAAAAATGCTGTTTTGCCAGTAAACTTACACCGTCTCTGTATTTTAGCCTTATTCTTTAAAGATAACAAAAAGGTTGATGAAAATTGCAATAGAATAGTAGAACCAAATGCAATATTACCGACCGCGACCTACATCTCGTCAGGTCAATGGTTAGTAAGTGCAAAGGAACCGCTAGAATTTTCAATAGTATGCCTCACATCTAATAGACATAAATCACCTATGATACAAAGCTTACAAAAGATGCACACATTTGTGGATGTTATCAGCTTGAAAAGTGGCTGTCATGCAGCCAATGATTATTTAAATCTCCCGCCATATTACGAATTTCAGGAACAGATAAAAGTGCATGATCCCTTACGCAATCTACTTACTATTCGCAATAAAACTAAATTTCGAATATGGGATCCATTCATAGAAAGCTTCTCAAACTTTTCAAATTTAACGCTTCCAGAAAATTTGCAGTCTATTGAGCAGGTATCAATGAATAACATGTTGACGCGACTAAGGGGATTGAACCGCGTTGAAGTCAAAGACAACTCCTGGCCAATATGGGTCTACATTTTGATAAACTTGGGAGTAGTATTTATTCTTGTAATAACTATAATTTGTTGCTGTAAGGTACGAAAGAATAAAAGAAAATGGTCCCCAAATAGTAAATGTTTGCGTAGCCTTGCCAGATTTTGTGAAGGGGGAGGGGGATCAAACGATGGCGAGCCGAACCCAAGCCAACGGTCTACAAGAGCCGACGACGAGCTGGCAATGTGTACTTTGCTTAAGGATGGTAAAAACCTTACTTGTGGACAGTCAGATCCTGAAGAAATCCAACCCAGTCCCAGCATGTTTAGTCAGTTACGAATGAGCCCTTCGAAGACAGTGAATAAAATTAATGATAATCCTTGTTCCACAAACATACAGACAAATGAACATGTTAACAGTGAAATCCTCTTTAAACTGTTTAAGCCTATATTCGCTAAAATCCAAGCTAAATGGTGTAGTACCTGTTCCTGCATAAAAAACGCATTAAAATGCAAATCAAATTGAAAAAAAACATTACATATAATGATATTCAAATTGGATGCTGATCTTGAATTTATAATTTACATAATACTGGACAATGAATTCAATTAAAGTTGAGAAGTCATAACATTATGGAAATTAAACGTTCGATAATATATTGTTTGCCACAGAAAGCTATAATCAAACAAATTACATATTAACAAACAGGTGTTACGAAATTTAAGCAAAGTCACGAAAAGAAGAGAAAAACAACCATGATCCAGAATTTAGATTTTAATTGTGACATTTCAATTTGCATATGTAGAAACTTAACCTAATTTGGAACAAACATAAGACTTCTGAATTGGAAGTGTAGTTCACTTTATATTCTGACTTTTTTATCTTAGCATATTTCGGAACCAAACAAAACTTAATTTTATATTTCTATCTTCATAAAATGGAAGGATTTAAGCCTGGATGTTTTACATATGTGACAGTAGCAGACTTTAAAAATTATATGGAAACAGACGAAATTAGAGTTCATTTTGGAAATCAGCGTTTAGATGAAATTATCGCAAAAATAATATGGAGTAAGGACGTTTGTGACAATTTACATTTGGTCTCACCCGACATAACGCAGACGCATGATATACGGCAACTGGTAGAAACGAAAGAAGTGGAAAGAGTGACGAATGAATTAGAACAAGAGACAATATCAGAGGGAATGGATTGTACAGTGAAAGAATTACAACCGGAAGACATTATCGAGATAAGCAGTGATAAGGAGGAGAGTGTGGAGCAGGAGGGAGAAGAAATTGGGTTATCAGAAGACAGTGACAATGGGGGGGATTCAGGAGAAGAGACAGAAGAATATGACTGGGAGTGGGTGGAATTATAATAAATATTCATAAAAAAGTAAAGTGACTTGAAAATATGTTTAAAACTACATTTGTCTTATTACTGTATTTTGAATTGTGTATTGTTAAAGCTTGAAATGTTTCATTGATATGGAAAAACGTATAAATAAACATTTACTTGTTTTAGTCACAGGAGTAGTTTAAGTAATAAGGTAAAATTATTTGTTTATCTTGAAGTTTTAGAGTTGTAGTATAAGAAATAAGGCTTTTATTTCTTGTAACACTATAAATACTTTGTTTATATTAAGGTATTTAAATCACTGGGAACAAAATTAGCGAAGAAGCAGTGGGAAAACTGTTTGAGGAAGGTTTCACCTCACTAGAAGCCTTAAGACTATTGGACTCAGATGTCCTTTCTAGGTCAAAAATCACTCCAGGACAGAAGAAGCCTATTCTCGACTGTGTCCACGTTTTAACTGGAGGAAGCACAACAACAAACAAGGCATCTGCACCTTGTTCAGGTTTTTTTTCGTATCGTAATGTAAAAGAACAGTGACAACACTACGTACATTTATGTGAGGAAAATAACATTCGCAAACAAGTGACAAATTATGTGTAAACAGCGCTCTGAAATGATGTGTTTTCATTTACAAATCTGGAAAATTGAGGCGACGACTTTATTCGTCAATCTCATATTTGGCATACCTGCTGGTATATTCTCTTGGAAAGAGAAGAGGAAAAGTTATATAAGTACTGTTGTGAGGCATGCTGTGCCTAGGAAGCACGTTTATTCAGAGTTATGGACTGCAGCAAAATATGCGATGAACACTTTTGCTATTTCTGTTTGCAGTATGATGTTGTGGAAAACTGCCGCTTGTGTAATGAGTATTCAGGACTTAGTTAAAGGCTTGCGGACATAAACACAAAAATGGTTAGTCAATCTTTTGTTTGCTATTTCCCAATTTGACAAACAACAAACAAAAGGGCCATTCGAACAGTTGAAACATAATCTTTAAGTACACATGTTCAGCCCCTTAGTGAAACCACAACTTTCCTTTTTTGAAGTTTCCACTAGACAAGCTGCTTACTTGAGCAAACAGCAAAGGTTCTGGCGAAACTACGGATGTACCTTTGCTGTTAGCATATGCAATGATGTCCATTTTCTACGATGCGGCTCATATCCAGCAGCAATACTAGACATGAAGCTTCCAAAATCATACTAGCAAAGAGTGTTCATATACCTACAATACTATATACCTATAACAGCCTTAGTGAAATTCTAAGGATTTGGTTGAAAATAAGGAAAGGTTTTGATTCTTTTAAAGGAACAGCTTGACAGAGAAGCCAAGAAAGAAAAGGACTACTCTAAAGCAGCCAAATGCCCTCTCTTCTTGATATCACAGAGGCAGAAACAGACGGCAGGTGCTTGGTTGACTTCAAAAAAACCTATAAAGAAATGGGACAAACAGTGATTAAAAAAGGACTAGCTGACAAAGGAAAACACAATTATGATGACATTACCGGTTTTGTGACGGGACACACTGAGGAAGAGATTTTAGTGGGGGGTAATGGGAATCAAAAAATCATAGTAAAATCAGGCCCAAAAAAAAACCAAAACTGAAAATGTTTCTCTGGCCCAGTGGTGTATTGCTAATAATGCTATTCTGTATGAGCTGTTGAATCAAAACTAGATGCCAGCAATATTCTGGATTATTTTATGTCATACACACTTCCGGTCTCATATTAGATGCACACTTGACTTGCGCCGAGAGCTTCAGTACGCCTTTGTTATCAGTACCGATAACACGTGGTCTGTATTCGGTCTGATAAATATTTGGCAGAGAGCGTATTGACACGAATCGCATTAATCTCATCGATAGCGATTCATATATTTTCTACAAGCTGTGTGGAAATATTACTTTCATTCTGTAAAATTTTGATATTACAGTGTATATTAGAAATTCTGTACTATATGACGAAGTTGTATAAAATTAGGCAGTATAATAAATACTGTAAATAAAAATAAATTTGAGACGAGGCTTCGTACTCGCGTGTTGTATAATGGCAATATATATCGCGGAGTCAATGTTGCAGAAAAATACAACCGGTAGTGTAAAATCAACAGAAAAAGACAATGAACTGTCAAAAAAGTCGGGTAAAAAGACTCCTTCAAAAGATCCTGTTGTGCCCTCCACATCAGGACAGCATGACACAGCCAGTGTGTCTACAAAACATCCTGTTGGTCGACCGGCCCTGGCTGAGCAAACAGCTGTTTTCAGTTGTGAAATGTTAAAATTGATGCAAGACTTTGATACCAATCAGAACAAGGTAAACAAAAAATTAGACAAACTGTCAAGTAGAGTAGACAACATTTGTAAATATAATTACAATGACTATGATGAGTTTGAAACTTATGAGGATGGTAATAAAAATTTCTCAGAGCAGGAAGAACCAGAGTGCTTCATTCCTGAGGATGTATCTGAGCCACCAAGAAAGAAGCAAAACTCTGATGATTCGGTTTTCAAAAACATTTCGGACAGGTTTAATCCAGAAGAATTGGTTGATAATGAGGTCAATGAAGATCTGGCCCCGAGGTTATAAAACTTTTTCCGTGCTCAACTCAGCTGAGCATGAAAATTTCTCTTCTGATAAATATGAAAATGCCACGCTGCTTGTACCAATATCGTTGTTATTAATATCTGGAATTTGGAAATTTGAAATCGAATCCACATACTGTTGCTCATATTGCTTCTGGACCATCTCTTCTATGAGGTCCAGAATCGAGTCAGATAGATGCCAGAACCCAAGACCCCCTGCCCCAGGGCCATTTTGGACCCTGGGGCCACCATTTGAACAAACTTGGTAGAGGACCACTAGGCAATGCTACATACCAAAGGACTTAGTTCCTACCAATTTTTTCACGGCCTCTTGAAAATTATCCCCGAACAGGCTTGTTGCTGATGCCTCATTCTGGCATATTGCTCTAAATTTGGGGTGGAGCTCCTTTTTAATTCTTTCTGTTCTACTTGAATTAGTTGGTTTGGTGCTCATAAGCACAGGATCTTGAGTGCATCCATTAGATGCCATATTGCCTTTGTGGTCGTCCCTGAATTTGATTTTGAGTATTCTAGGGCTTTGATGAGTGGAACCAGGCTGTGGCTGTAGTTTGCAATTGCCTTTTGTTGGAGGTAGTCCACATTCTTTGCTTCTCGTTTTAGTTGCCTCCAGAGTATGTTGTCAACCTTTTGAACTTGCAGATTTTGAATGTTTTTGGGTCTAAGATGTTTTCGTTGTAGTTCCTGTAGCTTTTCCTCATCTTTTTTATTATTTGTTCCTTGGAGGGCTCGCTCTTTTATCTTTGCTCTCTGCTCCCCAACTTCATCTCCACTACCATCTTGTAGCTGGAAAATATCTTCAAGGTCATCATAGGTGTCTTTGGCCTCCAGGTGTGTTTCTTCCGGCATGAACTCCTCCAGGTCAGCTAAACTCTCCTTTGACTCGGAGTCTGACTGTGCAAATGTCCCGGGAGTTGGGGAGGATGAAATGTTGATTTGATGATTGATGGCTGTTTTTCATACGTTTGCTGCTCATCATCAGGTTTCCTTTTTAGCTCGCTTGAACGAAGTGCAGGAAGAGCTATTGCACTACCCCCGGCGTCGGCGTTGGTATTGGCGGCGGCGGCGGCACTAGCAAAATGTTAAAGTTTTACGTTAAAGTTTTTTATGTGATGGGCAAGGCGCTGTCAGGCGAGCTATCCTGTCCCTGTGACAGGTCATCCCTGAGACTCTGGACCGCTTTTGCAAGTGTTTTGATGCCTTTAGATGACTGGGTAAACTCAAACACTTGTTTTTGCAAGTTTGACACAACTTTATTTATGCTGTGGTTGATTTCAGGGACGTTTTTATTTCTTGAGCCAGCATTCGCTTCCCTTTCAGCGCCCCTCGTTTATCTTCCATTGTTCTTAACGATCTGTGCATGCACGGACTGCCTCGTCACTTCTGCCCTGGCCTTCTGCTAAGTCCATTGTATGATCCTGAAATCGAATCGAACAAAGATTAAGCTATTCAAGTATCTATCTGAAATTTTTCTTTCGCAAATAGAGAATAAACATTACCCATACGATCAGTCTGACCAAGCAGACAAACCTGGAAGTCATTTCGACATTCCGTTTAATACATGTGTGATAGTGGCCCGAATTTAGCTGAATGTGACTTCGTGGATGCCGCAGTAACCAAAGGTGACGTAAGTGACGTGGGTGAGACAGGTAACGTTGATGGCACGGATGAGATTGGTGACACTGATGATGCAGATGGCCTTAATGAAGCGGATGACATTAGTGACACGGAAGCGATAGGTAACGTTAGTGTGGCGGTCGAGTTTGGTGACAGAGACGAGGCGGTCGAGTATGGCGATGGTGACATGGCGGACGTGTTTGGTGATGGTGACGAGGCGGACGAGTTTGATGATGGTGACGAGGCCATGGCAAATGATGATGGAAACAACGTGCAGGCTAACAGTGACAGTGAGAACGATATAATAGTTATTGACTCTGATGATGAATATGCGCTAGTTCAGTCAAACATGCACAGACACATACAAACATTTGTGTATACAATAACAAAGGATACGACATACATTGAAGGACGACAAGTTGACATCAAGACTTATGCTGAAAGGGACTTTTATGAGAAATGGTATTGATAAACTTTTTTGAGGGGAGTGTCGTGAAGCGAGCGCACTAAATGAACTTTTGTATACTTGTTTACTCATGTAATTGTTGTTCTCCGCCATATTAGGTCGATATTCACGTGCATTTGATCCAGCTCCGACGGAGTTGCATCAAATGCACGTGTCTTACATGAAAATGGTGAATCATAGCGTTATCAACGGGTATAAATACAGCAAATTTTGAGGTTTAATGGGTGGAAATAAAAAGCATAAAAGGTGAATCTTATGTGATTAAAATTATAAAAAGGAAAATTTGTGTTTGTCAATTGGAATTAAAAACAATTTCGTTGTGGGCAGAAAAACGGGGCTCTCTGCCATATACCTGTGTATAAAATATGAATTTAAAACCCCAATGTTTTCAAAAGATAATGAACGGATACCAGTTTTTCATACAAAATGAAGTCGAAAAAGGGCCATAACTCCCAGTCGAAAAAGGGCCATACCTCCCACAATTATAGATGGATTTTACTAAACATCAAACTTGACCTGTATTTTATGATTATATACCTATGTTTAAAATATGAATTCAATACACCAATGTTTTCAAAAGATAATGAACGGAAACCAGTTTTTCATACAAAATGAAGTCGAAAAAGGGCCATAACTCCCACAATAATTGACAGATTTTGTCCAACATCGAACTTGACCTGTATTTTATAATTATATACCTGTGAATACAATATGAATTCAATACACCAATGATTTCAAAAGAAAATGAACAGAAACCAGTTTTTCATATAAAATGAAGTGGAAACCAGAGGACCATTGGTCCTGTAGCTCACCTGAGCCCATTCATCCTTAGCACTCAAGAGTAAGAAACACTGAAGTAAGTTGTACAATTCGGCCTAATTTCAACTTTGACTGAGTTGTTATGCTTGTCCTAGTAAATATTAGCAAGTTTGATGAAGTTACAATAAAAAAAAACACATATTTGTAAAACTTTTTGCCTAAATATTGCAGTAAAACAGAAATAAATGCCAATTTGCACTTTTCCCAATACAAGTCTATGGAAACATTAAAATGCCATAGTAATAATGAAACCATGTGGGCAACAATAATAAAAAAACAATATTTACGTAGCGGCTAATGTCATGAACATGTATGCACAGAATCAGCTTCATCCCCCAATATGGTTTTTGAGGAAAAGATTTTTAAATATTTTTTTCAAAAATATTTCCTTAATATTGCCATGGCAACAAATCAAATTCTGCAATTTGGACAAAATTAATAGGAATCATAGATGACTACTCAAGCAACATTTCTGTAGATAAAAAAATCCAAAAATAACTGCAGGGAGAGAGCAAAAACTGCAGCTTTCCATTTTTCCCATTATATTTCAATGGAAACTATAAGTTGCCATACCAACCTACCCGCTGAAGCAATTGCCATAAAAAAAACTGTAATTATATAGAAGGCAAACAAATCAGCAACACAGATTTGCAGAAGGAACAGCCATCTACATTAACCCCGGGATCCTACTGGCCGGAGCTGACGATGACTCAATTAATGCTGTTATACTCAGTTACCACAGGTGAACTGCTTTCTGACCTTTACATTACACCTTCATCCTCAGACAGTACAACTAACAGACCCAGACAGAGAAGTTACAGCTACTGGAGTTTAAAGCATCTTCAAAGACGTTTAATTAATATCAGTTTATACAGTAAAGCCAGAGAAAAACTTGACATAAAGTGCAACTGATGTGCACTAGCCCAGAGAGAGGTGTGCACATGACTTTGAGTAAGCTCAGAGACACAGGTGCACTCGACTTTGCGACCCAAGTGCACTAGACAAATTTCCAACTCAGCAATCACCTGTGAATTCAATGTGCACATTCATGTTCAGTATATTTGCTATAAACCTACTATACAGTTCTTAGTTCAACATTGTAAGACACCATTTATTCTTGATTTTTCTTTTTTACTTTCTTTTTATTTATCTATTTCATTCCCTCTTTTTATTTAACCAAACATATCAAATTTGATCTTTTTATGTCATTTGAAGTCTGTAATCACCATCTATTTATTAATGAATAATAGTTGTAAAAGGTTGGGATAATTACATTAAATAGAACATTGTATCAAAGTTATTTAAAGGTGCGCAAACAATGATTTTTTCTAATACCCCTTTCTTTAATTGGTCAGTAGTTTTTCCTAGTGACAAAATTATGAGTAGGTGGAGTGAGAAGTGCCATAATATTTAAATGTATATTATGCGTTATTCCCAACACATTTCTTTAATGCTTTTGTTGTTATAAGACAATAGAAGATGACAGCCAGACAGAAGTCTCTTTCAGGTAAGTATTTATCTAATTGTTACCTTATTGCAGAGCACCTCGTTTAGTAATGCTCATTTAAATATGTTTATTTTAGTATATGGTACAAAGAATTAAGATGTCTTTGTAGATTATTTTTTTCATACCTTATGCCTTAATGTGGACTAGTTGAGGGAAATCAATAACAGATACCTTGCTTTAATCACTAAACTTATTTCCTCAAACTGATTATCAATGAATTTCAAAACATATGTTTCACAATCTAATTGTAGTCTTAGGGATCTGTGCAGCGAACCTTGAAACAAAAATTTTATCTTTACAAATTGCGTTGTCTTTCTTTATTTGAAAATTCAAAATTTATTAAATTGCAGAATATTTCAACTACTAAACCAATAAATAAATAAATAAATAAAATAAAAATAAAATAATGAATTAAAAAGTTAATAATATTAAAATTGAAAATTATAATGGCGATATATGTAAAATGGTAAAAAGTAAAGTAAGTACGATTTGTAAGTGATATACAAGAAATATATATATATATATATATATATATATATATATATATATATATATATATATATATATATATATATATCAAAATTTCTTTCTTTTAAATTTCCTTTTTCAGTTCAATTCTATTTTTCTATCTATTTTATTTTTTATTTGCATTTTCTCCTTTTTATGTTTTTTTTCCCCAAAATATATGGTTCTGATCTCCATTTGCTTAAGGTTTTACCGGATTGATTCATGAATATACACCACCGGGAACCCTGAAGCTGGCAGCGGTCTCAGTACTTTAATATTTTATGACTCTAATAATGAGGAGATTAAGAGATGCATCGATATTCTTATTACCCGTTTATTGAAGAAGATTCCATTATGGGTTTGAAGAGCAAAATCCAGACCTTTAAGTACACAGTAATCAAACATTTACACAAACAAGAAATCTTCTTGCCCAATATATTGTTTAGTTGATTAATATCTGTATCCTACTATGTATTCATTTACCATAGTGACTGTCCACCATATTGACTTCAGGTGAAAAAACAATTAGACCACAAAGATGTTTAATTATTATCAGTTTATATATTGTTTAGTTGATTAATATCTGTATCGTACTATGTATTCATTTTAATAAGATTAGGATTAATCTGTTTTTAAATTCGTGGAGCAGGTTCTTTGTCTGTTTACCCCACCCACGTGCGGTAATGGCGGCTGTCACGTGATGGTGGTCCAAGTCTCGTGAGACTTTTCTTTTCCAAAAGATTTTACTTGTGAAATTAAGGTATGCTTCTAAAAATCATTTTAGGAGATTATTGCTTTACTTTGGTTATTTATTCTGGCGTATTTTTTTCTGAGAAAAAGAAAAAAAAATGTTCTTTTGATTAGGTCTCGTTGCAAGGTCACATGACCTTATCGACCAATGAAATTGAAGTATAGCCACGCGCTTTTGTTTTCAATTTTAAGATAACGGCAATTTCAAATTGAGCCAATCAGAAGTTGTTTATATCATCCGTAGACCAATCGGATTGCTGTATTGGCCGCTTGGAAGACTTTCAAATTCGAAACGTCAGCTTCAAACAAATTATCGACCTGTGCGGACATATTGCCAAAATTTTATGGAATAAATTGCTTGTTTCTTTGCGGAATTATTTGTCTAAATACGCTAAATTTTGATCTGAGCACTCTCCTGTATGGAAGTGAACTTTATTTGCATTACCTACAGTGATCAAATCACCTTCAGAAACCGCTAAATTGGACAGGATCGTTTGTAAATTCGCACAGAGTGGAAAAATGGCGGACAGAAATGCCAAAACAAACTTCGTGAAAGCAGTGTTTGGGATCCCGGACTGGTATATCCTCAGCGAAATGGAAGATGAAAGGCTGTTTAAGTACATTTGCGAGACAAGGAACTTTTCTGAAGCCAACCTATTTCGTGTGACGGATTGCAGCACAATTTGTAATGGTCAGTTTTGTTTCTTCTGTGCTACCGAGATGGAGGATATCACGCAGTTGTGTTCAGCATGTAACTTCGCCAAGCGGGACTGAATTAAGGAACGTTCCTATTTGAAATGGCACCAACGGGTGAAGAAACAAACGCCAATATGGCAACAGTAACTGATCTATCTGATCAAAACATTCTAATAAAATACTGCCTTGAGAATAAAGTTAGCAAAACGGCAATCGACGAATTGTTAAAGAGGGGCTACGGCAGCTTAGCTGCCCTCAGACTGGTGAACATTGAGGATCTAAGTTATCAAAATATTCCAATGGGCCAACGGCGGCTCATTATCCATATTGCGCATGCGTTATGCGCCGACGATCCTACTTCCGGTTCAACCAGAAATAGCGATACAACGCCCTCAGCGTCCACAGGAAACACGGGGTTTCCCTAGCAACCAACACAACAACGCAACAACAGGGTACAGTGAGTCAGCAACCAGCAGTGGGTCAGTCACAACAACCACAAGCCAGCGATGCCAACGATGCCTATGGACAGACATTACTTAATACACTGCTCAGTCAACAGGCTCAGTTGTCAGCAGCAGGACACTCTAGTACTAGTGTTTTAAACAATAATGTGCACCAAACAGGAACTGGTTCCCAAGCCCTGCCATCATGGAGTGACCCACAAATTCACATTGCATCGGTGACGGGTAAGTCAACATCATCTTTTTATGATATCTGTGACTTTGTTCCCCAGGCTGTGGATGAGGACTTGGTAGTCGGGGGGCATGGGGACCAACAATTGGTCATTAAGTCAGCTTGTTTGGAGTGCTTTTACTCCTGAATGGAAGGACTTTCAACAAACTTGCATGGATACATCATAAGAACATGAACAAGACCTGTCCACAGTATATGATAGCTCACCTGACAGCGCCTTGCCCATCACATAAAAACTTTAACGTAAAACTTTAACATTTTGCTAACGCCGCCATCAGGGGTAGTGCAATAGCTCTTCCTGTACATTCGTACAGGCGAGCTAAAAATCGTTGTTGAGACTTTGGTTGTCTTGGAGATATTTTCAAGGTCTCAGGCAGGACATATTTTTGGTCATATTTTCTTTTTGCCCCAAGCTTAGTGGGCAGTCTCTTTTGTAAGCAAGCTGTTCCATTCCGATTGGTGGTCTTGAAAGCCTAAAAGTACTTCATAATTTTATCGACTGAATGACTCCTTTGGTGGAACCCACAGAGAGAGATCATGTGACATTACTAGTATCCAAATCAGTGCGAGACGTATCAGCATCCAAGATAGTTTCTGTTTATAAAAGAGCAAAATATTTTCTGAAATCGGAGATATGAGTACCGGTAATACTTACGAGTTTTGGTAAGACCTAATGCTATTTTTCCTTTTCAGCTAATAAACATGTTTTAAAGCACCAGATTATGAGGTATTTGCAATATTTATGAGTCGCAGAATTTTGGAAATGCCACGAAGCTGGCAGCCATGTTGGAACGCTATATTTTGGCACCGGAAAAACTCTGGAAAATTTGTTTTTGGCTGCACACAATAGAAGACATTCAGCCGAAACGGCTGTGTAACACGTGGCACTGACATTGGTGCGCATCGCACCATACACATGAAGTTCAGCCAGCTTGAATGCCATTTGGGGCGAAACGTCCATGAACAGCAAGTGCGCATCGCACTTTTCACAATTTGCAAGCACGTTATTCCATAATCCTCTGGTGAAATGCAAAGAGAGAAACCAACATAAAAACCAGAGGGCCAATGGCCCTATATTGCTCACCTGAGCACTGAGGTTATGTTCTAAAAACTAAGTTGCCACAGCAACAAAACAACATGCACAACAGCAATAAAACACACCATTTATGTAGAGGATAATATCACAAACATTTATGCAAAAAATAAGCTTTATCCCCCCTTAATGGCTTCTGAGAAGAAGATCTTTGGCAAAGAAACAAAATTGAAACAAGAATTCCGCGGAATGCGGTGTCTCGCCTGCTAGCGCTTTGTCACAAAAACAGAGCTCAATCAGCAAAGATGTATGCATGAACCAAGTTTCTTGGCTCTAGCCCTAATAATTTCTGAGAAACAGACCAAAACTTGAAAACTCGACAAAACATTGCAAAGTCATTCAACCATAAAATGTAGGTCAAGACTCAATATTGATGATTTCTTTGAGCTCTTCTCTTCTAGATTAATGCATGACCCAAGTTTCATGGCTCTAGCCCTTATAGTTTCAGAGAAACAGACCTAAATGCAACCAAAATTGCAAAGTCAGTCAACCGTAAAATGTAGGTCAAGACTCAATATTGATGATGACTTTGAGATTTACTCTTCCAGACGTACCCATGAACCAAGTTTCAAGGCTCTAGGCCTTATAGTTTCTGAGAAAATGACCTAAATGCAAAAACTTGACAAAAACTTGCAAAGTCAGTCAACCGTGACACGTAGGTCAAGACTCAATATTGATGATGGCTTTGAGATCTACTCTTCCAGACGTACACATGAACCAAGTTTCATGGCTCTAGGCCTTATAGTTTCTGAGAAAATGACCTAAACGCAAAAACTCGACAAAAACTTGCAAAGTCAGTCAACCGTGACATGTAGGTCAAGACTCAATATTGATGATAGCTTTGAGATCTACTCTTCCAGACGTACCCATGAACCAAGTTCCATGGCTCTAGGCCTTATAGTTTCTGAGAAAATGACCTAAACGCAAAAACTCGACAATAACTTGCAAAGTCAGTCAACCGTGACATGTAGGTCAAGACTCAATATTGATGATGGCTTTGAGATCTACTCTTCCAGACGTACCCATGAACCAAGTTTCATGGCTCTAGGCCTTATAGTTTCTGAGAAAATGACCTAAACGCAAAAACTCGACAAAAGTTTACGCCGACGACGACGACACCGGAAAAGCAATACCTATGTCTCACCTCTGCTTCGCAGGCGAGACAAAAATTGAAAATTTGGCCGTTCAGTTGCAATGACAACCAATCAAAATCAGGTCTTTGGGCAAAAGATAGAGGACTACTCTAGGAACATTTCTGTAAAGCTTTGGTAAAAATATCTGCAGTAACACAGAAATAAATACCAGATGTCCACTTTCCCCATAAGTTGCCATAGCAACCAGTTCATATAGGCAATGATAATATGAAACATACTTTAGGTAGAGGCTAATGTTATTAATATGTATGCTAAGTATTATCTTTAACCTCCTTGTGGCTTCACTTTTCCCATTATAGGTCAATGGAAACTATAAGTTGCCATAGCAACCATTCTTATGGGGTTGGAAGAAAAACAAAATTCATGTAGAGGCTTCTGTCATCAACATGTTAGCACAATATCAGCTTCATCCCCCATATGGCTTCTGAGCAGAAGATTTTTTTCATTTTTCCTTTCTTTTTTTCGAAAATTTACCCTATGTTTTGCCATGGCAACCAACCAAATTCAGCGATTTGGAGAAAATTCATATGGAACAAAAAGGACTATTCAAGAAACTTTTCTGTAAAAAGAAAATCTAAATAAATACAGTGAGACAGCAAAAATTGCCAATTTCCATTTTCCCCATTATATGTCAATGGAAACTCTTAGTTGCCATAGCAACCAAACTGCAGAAGTAATTGCCATGAAAAACAGTAATTCGATAGAGGCTAGTAATAAGGTTCTTTCTGTAAAGTTTGAGATTTATTGGCCATACAGTTTCTGCGGAGATAATGTTTTAATATTTTTCTATTTTTAACTATTGGTTGCAATGGCAACCAGCCAAATTGCACAATTTGCATAAATTTAACAAGGCTGGTTAAAAACTACTCAAGGTACATTTCTATGAAAGTTTTGTCAAAATATCTGCAGTGGCATAGCAATAGATGCAAATTTTCTATTTTGCCATTATAAGTCAATGGCAACTTTAAATTCCCATAGCAACCAAACTACTAAAGCAATTGCCAAGAAAAACAGTACTTTTATAGAAGCTAGTACTAAGATCCTTTCTGTGTAGTTTGAGCTTTATTGGTTGCATAGTTTCTGAGGAGATGATTTTTGAATATATTTTCTATTTTTAACCTTTCGGTTGCCATGGCAACCAGCCAAAATGTGCAATCTACATAAATTTCATGTGGTTGATAGAGGCCTACCCAAGAAACATTTCCGTAAAAGTTTTGTCAAAATATCCGCAGTGACATAGCAATAAATGCAAATTTTCAATTTTCCCCATACAAGTCAATGGAAACTTTAAGTTGCCATAGCAACCAAAGTTCTGAGGCGATTTGGATAAAAAACAGTATTATTGGTTCCCCCTGCCTATAGATGCCATATATGAAATTTGGTAACAATGGGCCTTGTAGTTTCAGTGGAGATGTCGTTTGAAAATGTTGACGGACGACGTACGACGGACGAAGGACGGACGGACGACGGATGCCTGCCTATACTAAAAGCTCACCTGTGAGCCTTCGGCTCAGGTGAGCTAATTAGTCAGGTGCAAGAATTTGTCCAACATGGTGACGGTTTATGCAAACAAGAGGTCCATGATGGACCTAAATCGCTCACCTGAGTTATGATGAAATAACATAGAAGATCATCTATTTGATGATGGTTAAACTGGAGCAGTTTTGCACTTTCCAATATATTATTCTGACAAAGTTTCATGAAGATTGGATCAAAACTGTGCCCTCTAGCATGTATACAATGTTTTTCTAAGACCTGACCTGGCGATCTAGTTTTTAATTAGACATCATTCAGTTTCAAACTTGGCCTACATTTCATGAAGATAAACATTCTGACACTGTTTCATGAAGATTCAATGTAAAATAAAGCGACAATTGTGTACACAAGGTTTTTCTAAGATTTGACCTAGTGACCTAGGTTTTGACCCAACAAGACCCAGTTTCAAACTTGGTCTAGATTTCTTAAAGATAAACATTCTGACAAACTTTCATGAAGATGGAAGAAAAATTGTGCCCGCTAGAGTGTTCACAAGTTTTTACTTTGATTTGACCTAGTGACCTAGTTTTTGACACAACATAACCCTTTTTCGTAATTTGCGTAGATTTTATTAAGATAAACATTCTGACAAAGTTTCAAGAAGATTAGATCGTCGTTTAAAGGTTTTTCTATTTTTAGCTCTGGCGGCCATTTTGTTCAGCAGAGCAAAACCATTTTAGCAATTTTGGTACAGGGCAATAAGAGGAACATTTGTGTGAGATTATTTTGGAATTGGCCTACTGGTTTAGGAGGAGATGTCGTTTAAAGAAATTGTTGACGACGGACGGACGGACGACGGACAAATCTCGATCACAATAGCTCACCTTGAGCACTTCGTGCTCAGGTGAGCTAAAAATCCAGTGTTGATTTTTGTACACTGCCCCAATACACACTGTGTTTACAAATTATCGATCTCAGATACTGGTTTTGCAATAATGCGTATCGTATTTTCGGCAAAATAAAACTTTGTTTAACGAAAGAAAATATTCAAGACAATACGTTTTAAAGTTTTTAAAACGTTTTTTTTAATTAGGAAAAAGGGAATATAACTTTGACATAAGCTGACCAGGTGTTTGTCTGCTCTGATTTCAGAATTAAAGATGGCAGAGTTGGAAGCACGCCAGGGTGATTCCAGCTATCAAAACAAGGGCGCAACGGGGAACCCAAACAGGGAATCAGTTGGAAAACTTTGTAAATAATGGAAAAACAATGCTTCTGAACATGGCTAAAACCGTGGAACACTTGGTTAAGCCAAAAAAAAACCAGAGGGCCAATGGCCCTATATCGCTCACCTGAGCACTGAGGTTAGGCCCTATGTTGCAAAAACTTTAAGTTGCCACAGCAACAAAACAACATGCACAACAGCAATAAAATTGGCAAAATAAAAAAATGAAAATTTAGCCTTTCAGCTGCAATGGCAACCAATCAAAATTAGGTATTTGGGCATTATTCATATGGCTGATAGAGGACTACTCCAGGAACATTTCTCTAAAGCTTTTGTTAAAATATCTGCAGTAGCACAAAAAATAAATACCAAATGTCCACTTTCCCCATTATAAGTCTATGGAAACTTTTAAGCTGCCATAGCAACGAATTCACATGGGCAATGATAATATAAAACATAAATTAGGTAGAGGCTAATGTTATTAACATGTATGCAAAGTATCAGCTTCATCCCCCTCATGGCTTCACTTTTCCAATTATAAGTCAATGGAAACTTTAAGTTGTCATAGCAACCAAAGTTCTTGTGGGATTGGAAGAAAAAACAAAATTTATGTAGAGGCTACTGTCATCAACATGTTTGCACAGTATCAGCTTCGTCCCCCATATGGCTTCTGGGCAGAAGTTTGTTGTTTTTTTTCATCGAAAATTTACCCTATATTTTGTCATGGCAACCAAACAGATTCAGCGATTTGGAGAAAATTCATATGAATCGTAGAGGACTACTCAAGAAACATTTCTGTAGAAACAAAAATCTAAATAACTGCAGTGAGACAGCAAAAATTGCCAATTTCCATTTTCCCCATTACAAGTCAATGGAAACTCTTAGTTGCCATAGCAACCAAACTGCTGGAGCAATTGCCATGAAAAACAGTAATTCTATAGAGGCTAGTATTAAGGTTCTTTCAGTAAAGCTTGAGCTTTATTGGCCACACAGTTTCTGCGAAGATGCTTTTTTAATAATATTTCTATTTTAAAACTATTTGGTTGCAATGGCAACCAGCCAAATTGTGCAATTTGCATAAATTTAACATGGCTGGTTAAAGATTACTCAAGGTACATTTCTATGAAAGTTTTGTCAAAATATCTGCAGTGGCATAGCAATAAATGCAAATTTTCTATTTTGCCATTATAAGTCAATGGCAACTTTCAGTTCCCATAGCAACCAAACTGCTAGAGCAATTGCCAAGAAAAACAGTACTTTTATAGAGACTAGTACTAAGATCCTTTCTGTGAAGTTTGAGCTTTATTGCTTGCATAGTTTATGAGGAGATGATTTTTAAATATTTTTTCTATTTTTAACCATTCGGTTGCCATGGCAACCAGCCAAATCTTGCAATCTACATAAATTTCATGTGGTTGATAGAGGACTATTCAAGGAACATTTCTGTAAAAGTTTTATCACAATATCTGCAGTGACATAGCAATAAATGCAAATTTTCTATTTGCCATTATAAGTCAATGGCAACTTTAAGTTCCCATAGCAACCAAACTGCTACAGCAATTGCCAAGAAAAACAGTACTTTTATAGAGGCCAGTACCAAGATCCTTTCTGTGAAGTTTGAGCTTTATTGGTTGTATAGTTTCTGAGGAGATGATTTTTGAATATTTTTTCTATTTTTAACCCATTCGGTTGCCATGGCAACCAGCCAAATTGTGCAATTGACATAAATTTCATGTGGTTGATGGAGGACTACTCAAGGAACATTTCTGTAAAGTTTTGTCAAAATATCTGCAGTGACATAGCAATAAATGCAAATTTTCAATTTTTCCCATACAAGTCAATGGAAACTTTAAGTTGCCATAGCAACCAAAGTTCCAAAGCGATTTGGATAAAAAACAGTATTATTGGTTCCCCCTGCCTATAGATGCTATATATGAAATTTGGTTACAATGGGCCATGTAGTTTCAGAGGAGATGTCGTTTGAAAATGTTGACGGACGGACGGACGACGGACGACGTACGACGGACGACGGACGACGGATGCCTGCCTATACTATAAGCTCACCTGTGAGCCTTCGGCTCAGGTGAGCTAAAAAAACGCTGAAAACTTTGATATTTCCATTAAAACGTTGAAGAGGTTGAACAGGATGCCTAGTTCAGATGAGTCTACAGTAACTAAGAAACAAGAGGCCCACGGGCCACAAAGCTCACCAGATCTCTAGCTCAAAATTGCTATCAAATTTGTAAAGGCTCAGAATTGCTGTCAATTCGTACAGGCTAATATAAAATATACAACTACAAAGTCTCAGTCTGACAGTCTGTTGAGTTGCTAACAAAATATATAACTATTTTACATATATTGATTGCACTAAATGCCATTTTTAAATTTTCCTCATTGCAAGTCAATGCAAGCCTAAGTTGCCATAGCAACCAAATTAAAGAGAGGATTTTATAAAAAAAACACAAAAAAAACATAAATTTTCAATCATCCTGCCTAAGGATACTACTGTAACAGATGAAATCTGGGCCTTATTGGCCCAGTGGCTTCTGAGGAGAAAAAATTTTTTTTTTAAGTATTTTTTTCCCCAATTTTTTTGCATTTTGGTTTCCAAAACACCCAATAAAAGGAGCAGTGCAGTGGGCAAAAAAAAAAAACAAAAAAAAAAAAAAACACATAGCTAATAAGAGACTTCTCAAGGAACAATCTGTAAAAGTTTTGTCAACATATATGCAATGGCTTGGCAGTAAATGCCATTTATAAGACAATGTAACTCTAAGTTGCTATAGCAACCGAGCTAACGGGCTGATTTTCAAAAAAACCCATAAACTTTCAATCCCCCAGCCCAAGGATACCACAGATGACATCTGGGCTTTATTGGCCCCGTGGCTTAAGAGAAGATACTTTTTGAAATATTTTTTTTACATTTTTTTTTACATTTCGGTTTCCATGGCAACCAATAAAAGGAGCAGTGGGCCAAAAAACATACAGCTGATAGAAGACATCTCAAGAAACATTTCTATAAAAGTTTTATCAACATATCTGCAATGGCTTGGCAGAAAATGCCATTTTTCAATTTTCCCCATTATAAGTCAATGGGATCTCTAAGTTGCCATAGCAACCAAACTAAAGGGCCCATGATCATAAAAAACACATACTTTCATTCCCCAAGCCCAAGCATGCCACAGATGAAATCTGGACCTTATCAGCCTGGTGGCTTCAGAGGACATAAATTTTTTCCATTATTTTTGGCATTTCGGTTTCCATGGCAACCAATAAAAGGAGCAGTGGGCCAAAAACATACAGTTGATAGAGGACATCTCAAGGAACATTTCTATAAAAGTTTTATCAACATATCTGCAATGGCTTGGCAGAAAATGCCATTTTTCAATTTTCCCCATTATAAGTCAATGGGAATTCTAAGTTGCCATAGCAACCAAACTAAAAAACCAATTTTCATAAAAAACACAAACTTTCAATCCCCCATCCAAAGGATGCCACAGATGAAATTTGGGCCCAATCGGCCTAGTGGCTTCAGAGGAGATGTTGTTTAAAAGTGTTGACGGACGACAGACGACGACGACAGACGACGACGACGACAGACGACGACGGACCACTGCCTATCCTATAAGCTCCCCCGGAGCCTTCGGCTCTGGTGAGCTAAAAACCCAGAACTGAGGAAACAGCAACAACTTCCGGTCCAGATACTGAACAGACTGGCCCCTTGTCACTGAGTGAAATTGACGAAATTTTTGGAAGACAGAGAAGGGGAGGAAGATACGAAAGAGCAATAGGATAGTTTACTAGATGATATAGACCACTACTTTGTCCCAAAATCAAAGACAGGGGACAAAATTTCAGACAAATGGTGACAGTGGTCAACATGATTCTACGAGAAGAGCCTAATGAGAAGAGCCTAATGAGGTAAAGTTTAAGGAGCTGAAAGAAAAATATAAGAGACCAGCAAATGTGGACAACATGCAAGTCCCCATAATTGACAATACACTTTGGCGGGTACTGGGCAAAATAAACCAGCCAAAAATAATATAAGCTCATGTCATTTTTTTCCCATAGCTAGTAAGTTTAAATATTGAAAGCTCACTTTTGGCAAGACTATAAACAACTATAAACACACATGGGGGGTAACTGTCTTCAAAATTGTCACTGAGGAAGATAAATTGGCTGTATGTGTCTGAGACTGAAAGAGATCAGAGCACAATTAACACCAGGGTGTTAAGGTTCCAAACCTGAGCCACAGTCATACTTCGTAACAGGAAATCTAAAAGAACAGAAAAGTGATCTTTGAAAGAAACTATGTTTGGGAGTCAATAGTAGAGGCACAAACTGTTGAATCCCAAAACCTATATCAAAAGTGGAGAAGAATATAAAAACTGAAGAAGCCAGGAGGATTTCTGTTTTAAACACCAAACATCATGCTGTCACTCTTCTTAGATGGAGTTCCATTATTCAAAAGTTCTTCTACGTTACTGTCACTCACTCACCGGGCCCGTGGCCCATATGCGTAATAATTAATGAAATCCCTTCAAGGCAGAATGGCTGCTTTAAAATTGTTTAGAGCCAGGAGAAATGGTTCCAACGGGACAAGGGCACTGTAGGACATACATTGACAGAGAAGAACCCTCTATTTTAAGGACTGTAGACTTATTACAAGCTAATGCTCTTAAAGCACAAGAAACTGGTAAAAAGATTCTTGGGATTTTTAGGCAAAGTGTCCTTTCATATATTCCAGATTTTCCATTCATAAATACAGTCGAACTTCGATGGTTCGAACTCACCGGGATTACCCAAAAAAGTTCGAGCGATCAGTAGTTCGAGCCACTGAAGACCAACTCACAAGGTCCACCCGTATGTACATGTATTATGCTTTTTGTATGAATGAAGGGTGACTTCCTGTTTATTGATCGATCATAATTTAAGCCACTCGGTGCCAGCAGAAATCTCCGATCTGGGTATCCCCCTGTTGCCGGGTCCTTCACCAGATTGCTCGGAAGCTGACGTACTCTCTGACATGACTGCAGGAGTGAATGATGGGCCCTAATTTTGTTACGTATTTAAAGGCAAAGACCTAAATTTTGGCATGTTTTACTCAATTTCGGTGTGAAATTTTAATTGAAGAAAAATATTTTGCCATCTTTAATTTTCATATGCTGCCTCATTAGCCCAGGATGATAATACGCTGTTAAATAGATAAGACCAAGCTATACAATCAGCTTAAATTGACAACCACTTAGCATAAATTGATTGACCAGTTGATCAAAGGGTGGCTTTAATTGAGCTCACGCCAATCAAGTATGCAAACGCTTTGTCAATATCAAAGCGTCTTATGACAATGATCAAACGTCTGAGTGACCGTTATTGAAATGGAAATTACGTATTATACAAGGTAATTAGTGCGAGCCATTGGTGGGTTTTTACACAGAAAATGTACCCTAGGGACCGGGTTTGGGGTTCGAGCGTTCGAGCCATCATAGTTCGAGCCAAAGGTCGCAGGTTAAGTTAAAATGAATGGGAGTTTTTCCGGGACTGGAAAGTCAGTTCGACCGAAGCATGGCGTTCGAGCCTTCCTATTCGAGCCAGTGAAGTTCGCTTGTAGTGTGGTAAAAGACTTATGCACAAGACCTTGTTGGGAGTTACCAAAAAATTACTAGACATTTGGTTTGACAAACAATTGTCATCAAAAGAGTTCCATGTTTTAAACAACATAACTTGGATACATAAAGATCTGAAAAATATAAAGCCCCCCCCCACCCCCCCTGTACATGGTTTATCGGAAGCCTAGAACTGTTTCAAACACATCTGCAAATTGGAAAGCATCAGAGTTGAGAAACTGGCAGCTGTTTTATTCACTTCCATATTTGAAAGGGCGGTTACATGACATTTATCTATTTCATTTCAGCTGTCTTGTGGAAGCCAATTTCATCTGTCTTGTGGAAGCCATTTACACATTGTTACAAGAGGGCATATCTCCACAAGACCTTGAAAGAGCTGATATGCTGCTTCATGCATTTACAAGGAATGTTCAAGTGCTATATTGTATAAGATTCATGGGCCTTGATGTCCATAACTTGACACATTTAGTAAGGTTTGTCAGTGCATGGGGCCCATTATGGGCATGGTCTTGCTTTTGTTTCGAATCATTTAATGGGGAGATAAAGAAAAAAATTCACTAGCACTGAAAATGTTTGTAAACAAGTATATTGAACAAGTATATTGGACTTTGCAATCTAAAAACTGCGTTGAAGCAAGGCAGCTGAACTCTACAACAGTCCAAAAAATTTCATTTAATTTCCCGCATAACTCCTTAAGGAACCCACAGAGATGATGTAGCTCATTATTATGCAAAATCAAAACGAGGTTTATTATAAATACGAGAAGATGCCAAAGTCTTTTAGAGTTTTTTAAAAGTTTTTTAAACTTGTTTCCAATTCGTTCTCTCGCTATAATAATATGTATAAAGTCAACATTTTCCCCCACTCATACGGGAAAACGTTAAGAATCAACAGCATTCGATAAGTAACAGGTCTGTCGTTGCCGAGACAGCATTTTTCGCCATATTCTATTTTCAGGAACCATGCAGCTTCCTTGGATGAAATCCATATTAAATGGTCTGAAAGACCGATTTACGTTCTGAAAGAACAACCCTTCCCTCTATATTTCTTCATTTGTCTGAAAGACATTTTACTATTTATCATTGATCATAGTTTGATGATCGTAAATAAAGAACAAGATACTCTGCAGAGTCTGTAAGGTTACTGTCGAATGAATTTTCAGGACCGAATTTTCATAATTACAAAGTTCCATCTAACTAACAATAGCAGACTGAAAGACAAACAGAACTGTGTATATTTATTATTTTTTTTACGTATTTCATTACGTATGTCGACTTCCTATTCCTATCTTCCCCAGTTTTGTTGTTACTTATCGAGGGTTCATATTTTTAGATATCCTGTCCCGCCTGAGAGAACATGACTGAAAGCCTGGAAAATCTGGTGCATACTGCTCATGCGCAAGAGGATATCAATGCGCCTGCACGAGAGGAAAAATGGGACAAGCTCCTGGAGAAAGGAGAGCGAATTATGTCTAACTTCCAGGATGGAATCAATACGATTTCCCTTCAATACGATTTCCCTTCATGCACAATCGTTGAAAGCATTGCGGAAAGATATGTCTACTCTGAGAGACGACATGTCGTCCTTGAAAAGGAAATCAGCTGGCAATACAGATAAATCCAGCAAGAAACGGAAGCACCAGTTGTCGCCTTCAACATCGGGAGACAGTTATTAAATTCTACTTTCGTTTATGCTGTATTATTTACTTTTAGAAACCAAGTCGAGTTTTCCTTACAAACTGTTCGCTTATGTAGTAAGCATAACTGATTTTTACATTGGTACCTGTCACTTAACGATTCGAGAAACAGAGCCACATTTGACAAGATATGGCGGAGGCTTCGCTAATTCAACAGAAAAAAGCTAAAGACAAAGACAGTGGAACTGTCGCTGGTTCTAATGAGGAGTCGGAGACTTCTAACAAGCCGTCATCGTCTAAAGGCAAAGCGTCAGGTAATCCTGCGAGTGCAGGAAAGGCAAAAAAAACCTGCGACTTCCCGGAAAACCAATGTGTCTACCCCACCTCCCTCCACTTCTTTCGGCAGTACAGCTTTTAACCAGAAGTGCCTTCCTCTATTAAGAGAAATGTAACCAGGAGTGCCTTCTTCTATTAAGAGAAATGAACTCTAATATCAATAAAACTAATAACAAGGTTGAACAACTCACTCAGAGGGTAGATTCCCTCTTTTGAATGCCCAATGAATGAGCATTGTAAAAAATAAGGGTAGATGACCATGAAACATTATGGACTACCATGATAGTTCATGGTCAACCATGTTAACATTAATTCGTGGTCAGCTGACCATGAACAACCATGGATTAACATGAGAGTTCATGGTCATACAACCATGGAAAACCATGGTAGACCATGTTTTGTTAAATGGCACCACAGTTTTTGATGGTTGTCTAACTGACCATGGCAGACCATGGTCCCTGACCACGGCTGACCATGGTCTCTGACCACAGTTGACCATGGTCAGGTTAATCATGGTCTCTGACCATGGTCAACTGTGGTCAGTTTGACCACCATCAAAAACCCTGGTGCCATGTAAAAAACATGGTCCACCATGGTTTTCATTGCTTGTATGACCATGAACTATCACGGTATCCCATGGTAGTTCAAAGTCCAGTTTCGCCTAGATAATAATCAAAATCTTGATGAGATCCTTCAAGAGTAGAATATACATTCTAAAGAATGAACATGGGCCAGACTACGTAGTTTCGGCTAATAAAGCCTCATCAGTGACGCTAACAATATCTGGCGAAGGAACCAGTGAAAAGCATACTGAAATTTCTTAATTTTAATTGTGCAGTCGATTCCAAGACTGAATAGTATCAAAACAGGTCTAAATTATAAAAGACGATGATCTAGAATAAGAGTCTAAACCAATTTAAAATTTCAGATTTCTCAGAATATATCCTCTGATCTCAAAGGACGAAAATAAAATAAAATCTGCACTATTTGCATGTATGGGGAGACATTTTACGGCCGCCACACGGCACAACACCAGCTACAGTGAAGTAAAATTAAAATCTTAACGAGTTCCTTCAAGAGAAAAATATTCATTCTAAAGAATGAACATGGGCCAGACAAAGTAGTTTCGGCTAATAGATAATCCTGTTGTTCAATCCCACAGCTCAACAACTCAACTGTGACACAAATTTATCCTGAAAAGACAGAAAAATGGACAAATAAAAGGAAGAATAACAGCAATGAGCCACATTCTCCATCCCACAATACAACAACCCATTGTTCACATGTATACCAAGTTTCAAGATTCTGGCTTCAATGCTTCGATCCTGAGAAAACTCTGACTCAAGTTTTCAATATTGCAAAATATGGAAAAAAAAAACACAACAAAAAAAGAATAAAAAATAGAAGAACAAGAGCAATGAGCCCGAGTCTCAATCCCATAATATAAGCACTCATTCAACATATGTATGCCATGTTTGAGGATTGTAGCTTGCACTGATCCTGAGAAAACTAAGAAACAAATTTACCCTGAAAAGACAGAAAAATAGCCATCAGAGGAGATGGCAAATCCCCCAACCAAAGGCCCCTTCTGCCTTGGTAAACAGGATGCACTTTAAAACATATATAAGTAATATAATGTCATTCTTTTATGTTTCTGATTGACATTATCTGTTTAACAGATGCATGATTATCTAACACTCAGACCAAAACAGTATGCCAGACTGCTAAAAAGAGGTAAAATCTCAAACAGCCACCATGTACACAATGTATAGCATATAATACATTCAACATCTCAAAATGTGTGAAGAACTTCTAAAGTACAAGCCCTACAAATCTAATTTTGAGCTCTCTAGTAAGTGAATTTGGACAAAGAATCCAAATCTGGAAAAAAAAAAAAAAAAATTTTTTTTTGGGGGGGGGGGGGGAGGGGGGGGGGAGTATGAATGAGAGAGTTGTCATTCATGAATGGGACAAATTGTCACCACCTGTTCTGCATATCTGTAAAGTATCATGAAAATATTTCAAAGGGTATTAGGGTATTCAAGTCATGGAACAGACAGGATATCTCACCTAAAACTATCAAGGGGAAATAACTAAAAAAGTAAGAAAGCAAGAGTTGTCATTCTTGTTCGCGACACATCGTCATGACCTGGTCTACATATCTGTGAAGTATCATGAAAATATTTCAAAAGGTATACAAGTTATAGAGCGGACACGAAACAACAAAAAATCACAGCTAAAACCATCAAGGGGAAATAACTCGAAAAGTAAGAAAGCAAGAGTTGTCATTCTTGTTCGCGACACATCGTCATGACCTGGTCTACATATCTGTAAAGTATCATGAAAATATTTCATAGGGTATTCAAGTTATAGAGCGGACAGGAAATCAACACAAAATCACAGCTAAAATCATCAAGGGGAAATAACTCAAAAAGTAAGAATGCAAGAGTTGTCATTCTTGTTCGTGACACATCGTCATGACCTGTTCTACATATCTGTAAAGTATCATGAAAATATTCCAAAGGGTATTCAAGTTACAGAGCGGACACGAATCTGCCAAAAATTCACCAAAGGGAAGATAACTCAAAAAGTACAATAGCATGAGTTACCATTCTTGTACGCGACACTTCGTCATGACCTGTTCTACATAACTGTGAAGTATCATGAAAATATTCCAGAGGGTATTCAAGAAATAGAGCGGACAAGAAAAATGTTAACGGACAGACGGACAGACGCCAGGCTCATCGCTATATCCCCCGAACCTTTCGGTCGGGGGATAAAAATGGACAAATAAAAGGAAGAATATGAGCAATAAGCCCAATTCTCAATTCCACAATACAACAATGCATTATCCATAGGTATACCAAGTTTCAAGATTCTAGCTTCAATAGTTCCTGAGAAAACTGTGACCAAAAAAAAAGTGTTACCCAATTAGGGACTTAGGAATTACGGAGTTACAGCATTACGGAAGTACGGACAGACCAAATTCAGAGTAGTGTTACATAGTGGCCCCCTGACATGTATACATGTACTTTTTAATTAATTAAAATAACCATCTTAATTGCCTTGATTGATAGTATGAAAGTGTACTCTTTTAAATAGTAGGTATAGGAACAGTTATAAGTTTGCATACTTTGATAAATACATGAGTTTATTATTGTTGGAGTCCATTCAAATCAATTGGACACTGTTCAAGTCAAAGTAAACATCAGGCCTTTGGAATTTGATGACAAATGTCATATGAGTTTTGGTCAACTTTTAAAGGTCAGATGATTCTGCGCTGTTCCACAGATGTTTGGCAGGTGTTAGGAATATTTTAAGTTCAATTTACATACTTGTCAATCATTAGGGTGTTTTGTTTAATATTTCATCAGAAACCCTAGTACATGTTATCATTATTGTCACTCACAGAGTGCTTTGACATTTTAAAAGAATGTTATTCTACCCTAATGATTGACTTGATATTTAAACAATATTAAATAATAGTAACATGATTGATGCTTTGTACAAACAACAGGTGGGGTGTTTTTGTGTTATGAAATGTATTGGAATGTTGTGGAATGTGAAAAAGCCTATATATACCCAGAGCTTTCCAGACTCATCAGTCATGTAGTTCAGTATGGTTTCGGGTTACTAGTGTGTTCAGTAGTTTTAGTTCAGTCTTGCTTTATACTGAAACTCATTTTTGGCATTTAAAAATAAAATATGAAATTGATAAATCTTTGTTAATTTAAAACTTTAAAAGACTTTAAAGAAACACAACGCGAAGTAACTTGACTTTAACCTTGCTACGCTACAAGGTTATTGATTTGGTGCCTGCGCCCAGGATTGTTCCACTGGCATTCTTCAATTAAGGACATGGAGAGAACCTCAACTAGAAAGGTAGGCGTTTTGTTCTGTTTTCACTTGTTTATGTAGATTGGCTAACTGTTTACAATTATTTAAATTAAATAAATTATAACAGTAAATCAAAATGGCTGAACCGACTGTGGCTGAGGTATTTCAGGCTTTAAATCATGAACTTACAAATGTATCAAACGCTTTGACTGCACAGGGAATCTCAAATATAGTTGTCAAATATGATGGCAGTCCGAAAAACTTTAGGGAATGGATAAAGTCTATTGAGAAATATGCCACCTTAGTTAATATTCATGATGACAGGAAAAAACTTATTGCATATCAATCATCT
The DNA here is from genome assembly GCA_963989385.1 of Ctena decussata. Classification (NCBI taxonomy): domain Eukaryota; kingdom Metazoa; phylum Mollusca; class Bivalvia; order Lucinida; family Lucinidae; genus Ctena; species Ctena decussata. Next base: position 86,609,553 of record OZ022506.1, read on the forward strand.
AGTGGTGCGGTTAGTGGTTTTATACACAGATATACGGAAGCAAACCCTCGCAATACATGGGGTCAATTGAGGCAACAGTTAGCACTAAGATTTTCAGATGTAACTGACCCACAAATTGCTTTAACAATGTTAAGATCAGTTAAGCAAAAAGTAGGGGAAAATATTCAAATTTATGCAGAGCGCATACTTTCTTTGGCTGAAGAGGCATATAATGGCCAAGGGGATGAGGCTGTTGAAAGGCAACTAATTGATACCTTTGTAGATGGTTTACACAATGACCAATTAAAACTTAAGATATTAAGGGATAAGCCTGACACTTTACAAGGGGCAATAGGCATTGCCACAAATGAACAGAATTTAAGGGCAAGGGTGTCAATGTCTGGTTTAAACAGAACTTGGTCACAAACAGACACAAATAGCAGAGGTACACCCATGGAAGTAGACCACTCTAGAGGTCAAAGATACTTCAGACACACAAATAGGGACCGTAGGATTAATGAGGTCCATTCAAATCAGAGAACAATCAAATGCTGGGGTTGTGGTCAGATAGGTCACATTTTAAGGGATTGTAAGGCTGAAAATGTAAATAAACCACCAATGGGACATGGCGGAAGTAGATTTGCCCAAAACAAAACTGTAGGCAATCAGGAAAACTAGGACACTCTTTACATGAAGAGGTCAATGTAAAGGGTTTAGAAAACAACATAACAGAAAATCTAAATTCAAAAACTTTCAAAATTAATGTTTCAGGCAATCCAAATTCTCGTATTGTTAGAATTGGAAAACAAAGGTATAGGTCTCTTGTTGACACAGGGGCAGAATGTTCATTGATGCACCGTAGAATTTATGATCAATTAAAATGTAAACCAAGGTTGCAAAATAAAAGAACTGGTTTACAATCAGCTAATGGTACTGAATTGAAAGTTGACGGTTGCATTAATGTTCAATTTTGTATCGGTGGAACCAAAATGTCACAAGATTTCTATGTTGTTAGAGACTTGAATAGAAACTTGATATTAGGTTTGGATTGGTTGAAAGAAAATAATGTTAGACTTTATTTTGATTTAAAATGTCTTAGAATTAATGGAAAACACTATGTTAGTTTGGAGGAAGACATTCATGTAGCATCAACTGTTAGGATGAAAAGAACTTGTGTTCTTAAACCACAATCTGCTAGGATTTGTTATGGCAAGGTTAGAAATAATCCTGATTTACCATCAGAACAAATGTATGAAATTTCAGAAATTGATAGGGGATTTCTCACAAATGAGCCAGGTTTGAAAATTATAAATACAATCTCAACTTTGACTAAGGATAGATCTTTACCAGTTTTAATAATAAATAACACAAATAAATTTATTAAAATTTACAGGCATGGTCTTCTGGCAAGAATTTCAAATACTGAAAACTCTAACTTGAAAACTATTAATACAGTTATGCAAATGGAAAATCAAGACAGTAAAATGGATATCAAAGATTTAGATGTACCTGACAAATATAGGTCAAGAATAGAAAATCTTATTCTTAAAAATCAAGACTTGTTTGCAAGTAAAGATTCTGAATTAGGTCATACAGATACCGTTAAAATGAAGATTGATACTGGAAATAGTAAACCAATTAAAATGAGACCCTATAGGACACCTCTTAAAAATAGAGAAGTTATTGATAAAGCCATTGATGAAATGTTAGATGCTAATGTAATTCGTAGGTCTAGGTCACCATGGTCTTTTCCTGTAGTTATTGTTGACAAGAAAGATGGTAGTAAAAGATTCTGTGTAGACTTCAGGAAACTGAATCAAATATCAAAGAAAAATTTGTATCATTTACCACTGATAGATGACATCTTAGCCTTATTGGGAAATGCAAAATTCTTCTCTTCCCTAGATTTGAAAAGTGGTTATTGGCAAGTTTTGATGGATGAAAAAGACAAAGAGAAAACAGCTTTTGCATGTCATAGAGGTTTATATGAGTTCAATGTTATGCCCTTTGGTCTTTCAAATGCACCGGCAATATTCCAAGAGTTAATGTCAGTAGTTTTGCAGGATTGTTGTGAATTTGCAACTGCATATTTGGATGACATTCTGATATTCAGTTCAACTTTCGAAGAACATCTGACTCATTTGAATATTATATTTGGGAAGTTAAGGCAGCACAAATTAAAACTGAAACTTAAGAAGTGTAGTTTTCTTAAGACCGAAACAAATTATCTTGGTTTTGTCATAGATGAGGAAGGAATTAAACCAGATCAAAAGAAAGTAGAAGCAATTAGGTCTTTACCTGTTCCCACTTGTGTAAGAGAAGTAAGATCTTTTGTTGGCATGTGTTCCTACTATCGAAGGTTCATTCCAAATTTCTCTCAAATAGCAGAACCTATCATAGCTTTGACTAGAAAATATGCACATTTCAAATGGACTGACGAACATCAAAAGGCTTTTGAATATATCAAAGATAGTTTAACTACAGTTCCTCTTTTGGTTTATCCAAATTGCAACAAGCCATATACTCTTTATACAGATGCAAGTGACACGTGCATAGGGGCATGCCTTACACAGATCTGTGACAGTGATGAGAAACCAATTTACTACTTATCCCACAAATTAAGTAAATCCCAATGTAAGTGGTCAACAGTAGAAAAAGAGGCTTATGCAATTCATTTTGCCCTTCAAAAATTAGATTATTACTTACATAATGCTCAGTTTGTCATTAAAACTGACCATAAGCCTTTGAAATATCTTCTAGAGTCCCCAATGCAGAATAAGAAGATACAACTTTGGGCTTTGAGCATGTCTGGATATAACTGTAGAATTGAATACATAGAAGGAACCATCAATACATGTGCTGATTTACTTTCGAGACATCCAGATAATGTTAGTGTAGAGAAGGTTTCAGATACTTGTTTACTTGGGAATGGTGAAGATGACGTTGTCCTAGACCTCAATGATAACTTGTCTGAAGTTAATGTCTTGGATTCCTCTCAGTTTGAACCTAAGTCGTTTGCTAGTTGTGACTTACAAGAAAAAGATACCTTAGAGAAGTCTGATTTTTCCGATTTTACAAAGGTAGGCCTTGATATGAAACTAGAACAGCTAAGAGATGATGAAATCTCTGAAATCAGATCAATGATCCTTGGAAACAAAGAAAGTAAGGATATTCAGAAACATTACCTTCTGGTAGATGATTTGGTCTATTACTTGTCTAATTCTGATGATGACCCTTGTCTTAGATTGTATGTTCCCAAACATCTCAGATCTTTGATTGTTACCCAATATCATGAGAACAATGGACACATGGGAGTTCAGAAAACTTTCAATTCAATAAAGAGAAAATATTATTGGCCAAATTTATTCAAGGAACTGAATCAATATGTTTCTATGTGTACTGTCTGTCAAACAAGATCTTTGCAGAAAATCAAACAACCTTTGCAAGAAACAGATATTCCACCCTATCCTATGGCAAAGATTAGCCTTGATCTTTCAGGACCGTATCCAACTTCTTTGTCTGGAAATAAGTACATAATTGCTTTTGTTGATTGGTTTAGTGGCCAGAAGCTTTTGCTGTACCTGATAAAACTGCGGATACAGTTGCACATTTGTTAATAGAAGAAATTTTCCCACGCTTTGGTTGTCCTTTACAAATTGTATCTGATAATGGAACAGAAAATGTAAATAAGATTGTAAAAGAAACTTTGGACAGTCTTAGAATAGATCATGTTTTGACAAGTGTGTATCATCCACAAAGCAATGCTAAAGTTGAAAGATTTCATCGTACTTTGCATGACGTTTTGTCTAAAAAGTTGGCAGATAATCAACAAACTTGGGATATGTTTTTGAATCAAGCTTTGGGTGCAATTAGATTCAATGTAAGTGAATCGTCCAAGTTTTCTCCTTTTTACCTGTTGTATAACAGAGATGTTGTCTTACCAATAGATAACCTTCTTAAACCTCGAAGAAAGTATCAGGGTGAAGAAACACATAAGATAGCTTTGCAAGAGCAACATAAAGCTTTTGTTACAGTTCGAAATAATCTCAAAAAGGCAAAGAAAAGACAAGCAAAATATGCCAACAAGAATACTAAAGTTGTTGAATTTGAGGTTGGTGATCCAGTTTATTACAAGAATAATCAAAAAAAAGGTAAATTGGACATGAAATGGAAACCGTTTTATAGAATTCTCGAGAAAAGGGGTCCTGTTAGCTATGTAATTAAAAATCAGTTGGATGGTTCGACAAGTAAGGTTCATGCTGAAATGTTAAGGCTTGCAAATATTGATGACTGGCAAATTTCCACAGCTAAGGATAATAGGCAATTACGTGATGCAGCTTATGTGATTCCACCTCAAGCTTCTGATTCGGAATTAGGTTCAGATTCAGACTCAGAAATGGATATTCCTTTGGCAAAATTAGCAAAGAAATATAGGCATGAGAGAGAAACTTCTGAAGATGAGGATGATATCCCTTTGATGGAATTGGCAAAGAGAATGAAATGTAAAAAAGAATCCGTTAAGTCTGGTGATAATGACAGTCAAGTTGAAAATATGGATTATAATGATGAGTTACTCTCTGACAAAGATCCATGTTATTCAACTGAGACTGCATTAGACTGTTCAGACAACAAAATGTGTGTTAATGAGGCCTTGAAACCAAAGAAACCTGTTAAAAAGATGCAGAAATGAAAGTCTCCTAAGGATAAAGACAACAATGTAAAACAGTTATTGAGGTTAATTTCTAATATGTTGTAATTAGACCTCGTTTTGCTATATAAATAATCAGTGAGATTATTCAGTGAAATAATCAGTGAATTCGGTGAACGTAATCGAACTTTAATTTTTTTTATGTTTTTCAGATGAATACGATGTACTGTGTATTCAGCATAGGTCTTATGTTAATTAGCTATTCCTGTGGCATGTTCACTTCTGAAAACGTAGTTTTTCAAAACACAAATGAAATATATATTAATGACGCTCACTGGTTTGTAACATTTGTCCATGATTTAAGACCATATAATAAGCTTATCAATCAAATAAAGACTGACCTTAATAATACAGATAATATTATTAGAACAATAACTAACAGATATACTAAATGGAATTTAACGGGCTATGCAGAAACATTTAAAAGTTTGAGTATTGAGGTTGATTTACTATCTGACAAATACAAATCTGTCTATGATACATTTGATGAGTATAAGATATTCTCACCAAATAATCAAAGAAGTAAGCGGTCAATCTTACCAATTGTAGGTCAATTAATGAGTACATTATTTGGCACAGTTTCAGAAGCTGACCTTGAAAATATAAATAGAAACATTAAAAACTTGGCAGAAAATCAAGAACAAATTATACATGATCTAGACATGAGTTTATCTATTTTAAATTTGACTACAATACAAGTAGCAGAAAATAGAAGATCTATTATGGATTTGATAATAGTTGTTCAAAAACTTGACGCAAAAGTTATACAGTTAGGGACATTGTTTGAACAAAAATTTATGAGGCTTGAACAATTTATTTATACATATTTACAGTTTAAGATGATTCTTGATGAAATAAGGCAAACTACTCAAAATGCTGGAATTTATCTAGAAAATATTAAGACTGAACTTAATATGCTCTCAATGTTACACTTATCAACAAGTACTATTTCTCCTAGAAATCTAAGATCATTACTTGTAGAGATACAATCAAAATTACCAAATAACTTTGAGTTACCAAAAAGTCCTATAACTGATATTTGGTATTTTTATAAGACGCTTACATGTGTAACTTACATGGAAGATGATGAAATCAGAGTTGTGTTGAAAATTCCTTTAATTAACACTAAAGAAAAATATGAAGTTTATAAAGTACATAACCTACCATTACCATTGTATAGTTCCTTCAAAAATGAAACTTCAACTCCCTATTTAGTTAAATATGAATTAGAAGCTGACACGCTTATGGTATCACAGGATAAAACAAAATTCTCATTGTTATCTGAAAATAGTTATCATGTTTGTAATAGTCATCATACACAATTTTTTGACCCTGAAACAGCACTTTACCAGACAAACTTATACAAATTATGTGTTATGGCTTTGTTTATGCAAGCTCGGGATGACATTAAACAACTATGTAAACAAACTGTCATTTTAAATGTAAAATTGCCAATGACAAAATATTTATCATTTGGTATTTGGATTATAACAACAAATTCACACTTGAAGTTTACAGTTAGTTGTCAGTCAAACATTGCTGAACCCTCAGATATTGAAGTCAAACCACCATTTGGGATTGTAACATTAAACAATACATGCAAGGCTTCCAATAAATATTTACAGTTATCTGAGTACTTTGACAAACGAAGCACTTTTGAAAGGTCAGATCCTTTACAATCTCTTTTGAAATTGCGCAATATTTCCCAATTTGAGATTTGGCAAGACTCCAAAACAAACTTTGAAAAATTGTCACCAATTAAACTCCCACCACGTTTGACAGAACTTAAAGAGATTCCAATGCAAGGTTTTCTGCGCGAGATGCACACTTATAAAAAGATTAATGTTGAAGATAAACCGACTTGGACATTTGCTACTACCATAATTGTTATTATTATAATAATTGTAGTCATCGTGACTATTATTTGCATTATAAAAAGATTCAGCCACATTAAATGTAAGGGGTTAGCTAATTTGCATGACCATGGGATTACAGTAATGAAACCAATACCTTCAAACGTTGCTGGTGAAGATATTGAGTTGATGTCTGTCGAACGACCAAGTGGAAATGTCAGTCACATTTCGGAGGGACAATCTAATCCCCTTAGACAGATGGATGCCACGATGGCATGGGTCAGAAGTGACCAAAAGAAAAGTTAATAGTGGTCCACGGCACCTTCATTTGTATATAATCATCATATATGTACTTTAATTTTAATTGCTTAATAATTAAGTCCTCCTGTATACCCTAAAGGTATGCAGAGGTGAAGATATTAGGGTTAAGGTTAATACAAAGTCCTCCTGTACACCCTAAAGGTGTGCAGAGGTGAAGATAAATATAATTTAAGTTAGAACAAAGTATTTGACATGTATGGTTGAAGATGATAAGAACTGATTTCTTAAATATTATCTACTATGTAGATAAAACATTCTATTTGCAGACAACTATTAGTGACATTGAGATCATGAAAGAAGAATATGGACAGAATACAACAGCAGTATATCCTGTTGTCATGGTTATTAACAAACACACAATCGAGCAGCAGAATGATGGCGTATTTCGACCAAAGAATCGGGTACCTATCATCCCGATTCCATCCAGGCCAACACAAGTGAGGAAAGAGTGACAGTGAGGTGACAGTTGAAAAGAAGGACATATTCTGACTTGAATTATAATTTATCAAAATTGCATATAATGTGTTAATTCCCTTTGTTTTAATTATGCTTTTATTTTCAGTATTAAAGTATCAACTATTGTTTACATTACAAGAGACTAGAAGTACTGTGAACAGTGAACAGTAAAACTGTGACTTTTAAAGTTGTTTCATTGATATGTTTTAATCAGTTTAGTAACATGTCTTTTCATATATTGAAATGTTGTCAATTGCATGATGTGTTTATTGTATTGTAATATATGTTGATTTAATGAGCTCTGGTCAGCTGGGTATTATGATTGTAAAGTACATGTATTCTGTTATTTATCAATTTATTAATTTGAGAAATTAATAAATTTCTTAAAAAGGGGAGGTATGTTACATAGTGGCCCCCTGACATGTATACATGTACTTTTTAATTAATTAAAATAACCATCTTAATTGCCTTGATTGATAGTATGAAAGTGTACTCTTTTAAATAGTAGGTATAGGAACAGTTATAAGTTTGCATACTTTGATAAATACATGAGTTTATTATTGTTGGAGTCCATTCAAATCAATTGGACACTGTTCAAGTCAAAGTAAACATCAGGCCTTTGGAATTTGATGACAAATGTCATATGAGTTTTGGTCAACTTTTAAAGGTCAGATGATTCTGCGCTGTTCCACAGATGTTTGGCAGGTGTTAGGAATATTTTAAGTTCAATTTACATACTTGTCAATCATTATGGTGTTTTGTTTAATATTTCATCAGAAACCCTAGTACATGTTATCATTATTGTCACTCACAGAGTGCTTTGACATTTTAAAAGAATGTTATTCTACCCTAATGATTGACTTGATATTTAAACAACATTAAATAATAGTAACATGATTGATGCTTTGTACAAACAACAGGTGGGGTGTTTTTGCGTTATGAAATGTATTGGAATGTTGTGGAATGTGAAAAAGCCTATATATACCCAGAGCTTTCCAGACTCATCAGTCATGTAGTTCAGTATGGTTTCGGGTTACTAGTGTGTTCAGTAGTTTTAGTTCAGTCTTGCTTTATACTGAAACTCATTTTTGGCATTTAAAAATAAAATATGAAATTGATAAATCTTTGTTAATTTAAAACTTTAAAAGACTTTAAAGAAACACAACGCGAAGTAACTTGACTTTAACCTTGCTACGCTACAGTAGCCCCACTTTTTCAAAGCGAAGCCGTATAGAAAAAAATAGCCATCAGAGGAGATGGCAAATCCCCCGACCGCAGGCCCCCTGCGCCTTGATAAACAGGGTGCACTTCAAAACGCATATAAATAGTATACTGTCATTCTTTTATGCTCCTTATTGACATTATCTGCTTAACAGATGCATGATTATCTAACACTCAGACCAAAACAGTATGCCAGATTGCTAAAAAGGGGTAAAATCTCAAATAGCAACCATGTAGACAATGTATTGCATATGATACATTCAACATTTCAAAATGTGTGAATAACTTCTAAAGTACAAGCCCTACAAATCTAATTTTGAGCTCTCTAGTAAGTGAATTTGGACAAAGAATCCAAATCTGTTAAAAAAAAAAAAAAAAAATTTTTTGGGGGGGTGGAGGGGGGGGGGGGTCTCGGAAAAGTATGAAAGCAAGAGTTGTCATTCTTTTATAAGACAAACTGTCATGATCTGATCTCCATATCTGTGAAGTATCATAAAATATTTCAAAGAGTATTCAAGTTATGGAGCGGACACTAAATCACACCTAAAACCATCAAGGGGGAAATAAATAAAAAAATTAGAAAGCAAGAGTTGTCATTCTTGTTCGCGACACATCAGCATGACCTGTTCTACACAACTATGAAGTATCACGAAAATATTCCAAAGGGTATTCAAGATATGGAGCAGACACGAAATCACACCTAAAACCATCAAGGGGAAATAACTCAAAAAGTAAGAAAGCAAGAGTTGTCATTCTTGTTCGCGACACATCCTCATGACCTGTTCTACATATCTGTGAAGTATCATGAAAATATTTCAAAAGGTATTCAAGTTATGGAGCGGAAACGAAATTACACCTAAAACCATCAAGGGGAAATAACTCAAAAAGTAAGAAAGCAAGAGTTGTCATTCTTGTTCGCGACATATCGCCATGACCTGCTCTACATATCTGTGAAGTTTCATAAATATATTTCAATGGGTATTCAAGTTATAGTTTAAACATATTTTATTGCCAAATAATCTATACAGCAACTGGGTTGGACCACAAGTTCTTACAACATTAATTACGGTCCTCCCCATACATTTGTATAATACAAAGTTACAGGCAATGACATGAAAAATTAGACATACTATAGGTAAGGTGTAAATTCTATAGAGCTCAAACATACAATAGGAAAGATAGAAAACATGTACAAAGAAAGTAGCAACAACTAATGCAGTAAGCAGCATCCAGTCTAACATCAACAGCAGCCATTATGATATATCAGGCAGGTAAGGAGGGGAGGGGGGGGGGAAGGAAATGGAACTGGTCTTTCTGTACCCTCGAACTGGTTCTTCTATTGTTGGGCAGACTCAGGTTTGGTATAGCTTTTCACCTGAAAGAAATAAATGAATATAAGATTACAGCCTGATCATTAAATATATAAAATGTTTATGAAGGATAGCCAGATCGCTTAGCTGATAGTGACAAAACTAAATTTGAAAGCAAATTAATTAATAAAACGTTTTGTCTCTTTGATAAACTGGTGCACATGACCGAAGAAGATAAAATTGTCCTTTATAGAAAGTGCATCGGAGCCATATAATATGAAATGAACTCCTAGAGGATGAAATTTTCTGGTTGCTCGAAATAGGATTAGTCGTTCGTTGCTATACCTTTCACATCTAAAAAAGTAATGTTCAGCATCTTCAATACTATTCCCACAGTCGCATATTGGTGAGTCTTTAAGATGGTTTTGATACAGATCGTTGTTAAGATTACTGCATCTGTTCCTTATTCGACAATGGAATACAGATTCAGTTCTCTTGCCTTGGATAAAGTATTTCGGAATTTGCGGAGAAATATAAATATGCTGTTTTAATTTTAATTTGAATGAGTTAATTGACGTTTCAGATCGAATAGAAAGGGGTAAGTTATTCCACAAAAGTGAACCTGAAGGAATAAAAGATTTAGCAAATATTTCGGTTCTTCTATTCATAATAGTTATATCTTCAGCGTTTCGAAGGTTATATACAGTTCTCTCGGTAACAAGAGGAGGCAACATATTACATAAATATTCCGGTGCAATACCATTAACAATTTTATACATAGTTATCAACTTCTGAAACTGGCGACGATCGGACAAAGGAAGCCATCCTATTTCGGTCATTAAATTATCTAATGAAACAGAACGGGTTAGCCCGGTGACTATTCGAGCAGCTTCGTACTGAAATCGTTCGAGTTGTTCCTTTTCATACATTGTGCACCCATCCCATACGACAGAAGCATACTCAACCAAGGGTCTCAAGTACGAATAATAAAGTTGATTCAGCGTTTTACGATTAAGCTTAAACTTCAAACTTCGCATAACTCCTAACATTTTTGAAGCAGACGTTAAAATATTGTTGACATGGGCATGCCACTTTCCATCACGACTAAAAGTGAGTCCTAAATGTTTATGCTCATCTACAAAATTAACAGGAACTTGATCAAAGTACAGGTTTGGATTATTTGCATTTTCATACAGAATAAGATAGCTTCCGTCTTGTTTGGGTTAAAATCTACCAACCACTGTTTTGCCCAAGCCGTGATAATTGCCAAGTCGTGATTCAAGATACCCTCAATGTCCTGTATATTAGGTGATGTAAACGATAGTGATGTATCGTCAGCAAAAAGACGACTTATACTAACTAAATGTTCTACAATATCATTAACATATATTAAAAATAACAAAGGTCCGAGTACAGAACCTTGTGGAACCCCTGCAGATAGGGTCTTAGACTCAGACATTGGTATTCAAGTTATAGAGCGGACACGAAATCACACTTAAAACCATCAAGGGGAAGTAACTCAAAAAGTAAGAAAGCAAGAGTTGTCATTCTTGTTCGCGACACATTGTCATGACCTGCTCTACATATCTGTGAAGTATCATCAAAATATTTCAAAAGGTATTCAAGTTATGGAGCGGACACGAAATTACACCTAAAACCATCAAGGGGAAATAACTAAAAAAGTAAGAAAGCAAGAGTTGTCATTCTTGTTCGCGACACATCGCCATGACCTGTTCTACATATCTGTGAAGTTTCATAAATATATTTCAATGGGTATTCAAGTTATAGAGCGGACACGAAATCATACCTAAAACCATCAAGGGGAAGTAACTCAAAAAGTAAGAAAGCAAGAGTTGTCATTCTTGTTCGCGACACATTGTCATGACCTGCTCTACATATCTGTGAAGTATCATCAAAATATTTCAAAGGGTATTCAAGTTACAGAGCGGACACGAATCTGCCAAAAATTCACCAAAGGGGAGATAACTCAAAAATTGCAAAAGCAAGAGTTACCATTCTTGCACGCGACACATCGCCATGACCTGTTCTACATAACTGTGAAGTATCATGAAAATGTTCCTAACAGTATTCAAGATATGGAGCGGACAAGAAAATGTTTACGGACGGACAGACGGACGGACGGACGGACGCCAGGCTCATCGCTATATCCCCCGAACCTTATTGGTCGGGGGATAACAAGACCTGTCAGTGGGTCAGGATAGCTGGCCTGACAGCGCCTTGCCAATCTCCTAAAAAACGGTAACGTAAAACTTTAACATTTTGCTAACGCCGCCAGCGCCAAAGCCGACTCAGGGGGTAGTACAATAGCTCTTCCTTAAGTTTGTTCAGGCGAGCTAAAAATGCAGAAAAAGAAAAACAGACTGACTTTAAGAAGAAACATTTAAGACAAAAATAAAATAAAAGAACTTAAAATACAATACCCCAGAGTGGTTGCATCCTTTGGAGACAATTAAAATGGTAAGTTCGGGTGGACTTCCAAATGAAAAAGTTTTTTTGACAACTTACTGCTAGGCCCTTATTCCTTTCATTAAAGCTATGGATCACCAACACAAGATGGGCGAATACATCACTGAAGCCTTCAAGAAATATTGCTTACTTTCTTACTACTCGATAGCATCTGATCACACTTCCTTTTTAGGGGGGTCAGATGTGTCAATGTTTATAAGGTTTATGAGTTTGGACTTATGAGTTTGGAACATGTACTTTGACTACGACTTTGAACACAGCAGTTAATAATGCAGATTGGAAAGGAATAATCATTAAGGATGTCAGCATGGCCCGTCCACTTGGCTTGGGCATAGATTCTAACACTTAACTCATTGGCCCCTAGAATCTTATCTCCACTTATTCCCTGGTAAGTACTGATATAACTGTTACCTGAGACCTGTTACCTGAGAGGCTTATCAGTATATCAGTGCCTGTCTCCCTAGACTTTTTCTAGCTTTGATAAGAAATGATTTTTCTAACTGAGGGTTGCTGTACTATTCTGTGTATAAATCAAACATTAAAAATTTCTGGATTTTGAAATTTTACACAAAGATAGGTGAAAAAATTATCTACAAGAACATACCAACCACATGCAAAATTCTGAGCACCAGAGACAAAAAAAATAGCAGAATTTGCAAACAAAGCAGATCCTGATGAGGCAGCTCATAATGATGAGGCAGCTCATCAGGATCTACACTGTTTGCCCTCTACTCTTTGATTCTCAATATGAAATATCTTGGACAAGGCATTTTTTCAAATTCTGCCTTTTGGCGCTTAAAGGGTAAAAGTAGGGGAAAGATATGGGAAAATCAATATATTGAACTCAATTCTCTGCTTCCATCACAAAGGAAAGAGCACCTTGAGTAATGAGGTCATAAGGTGTAAAAAGTCAAATTCAAGGTCAATCACTACTACTGACCATTGGCTGAAAGATTTCATGTTTTCGTAGCAATATATACTGCAAAATCTCCAACTAAAGCCCCTTCTCTCATGAAACATACCAACATTGCAGGTGGGCGATGAAGCAGCTTTGATCTATGATCACTATTCTGTCTTTGGCATGAGGATCAACCAGAACTTTTGCCACCGGTATGGTCAATATCGAACTTCAAAAATGAGGCTCTTAGAAGGATAAGAATAACTCAATAAAAGCACCGCAGGCACTGCATGATACCCCGCCACTGCTGTGCATCCTAACTTATTTTTTGAGATATATAATAGCTAAAGAGCCACAGAACTGAGATAGACAGAGATACGATGTCCTTACTGTAAATAAATATTAATATAAACCACCCAACAACGTGGAGCATTCTGACCAGTGTAGATTTAGATCAGGCTGTAAAGCATTTCTTTGAGCTGAGAGACTCTGTTTCCTATTCTATGGTGTTAAACATATCAGTGAAGTTTCATTCAGATATTCCATATAGTATAGGAACTACAAGTCAAAAACCATTTTTCAGATCTATCAAGGGGGAATACTCATTAACTGGAAAGGTAAGAGTGATGGTTCTATGTCACAATATGTAACCTTTGATGTGAAACATACCTATGAAGTTTCGTTCAGATATTCCATATAGTAAAGGAACTACAGATAAAAAAACGTTTTTCAGATCAATCAAGGGCGGATAACTCACAAACCGGAAAGATCAGAGTGACAGTTCCTAGTCACTATATGAAGCCTTTGATGTGAAACATATCTGTGAAGTTTTATTCAGATATTCCATATAGAAAGGGAACTACAGGTCAAAAACCATTTTTCAGACCTATCAAGGGCAGATAACTCATGAACTGGAAAGGTAAGAGTGATGGTTCTTTGTCACAGTATGTAACCTTTGATGTGAAACATATCTGTAAAGTTTCATTTAAATATTCCACATAGTAAAGGAACTACGGGTAAAAAACATTTTTTAATTCAATCAAGGGCGGATAACTCACAAACGGGAAAGGTAAGAGTGACGGTTCTTAGTCACAATATGTTACCTTTAATGTGAAACATATCTGTGAAGTTATATTCAGATATTCCATATAGTAAAGGAACAATAGGTCAAAAACCTTTTTTCAGACCTATCAAGGGCGGATAACTCACAAACTGGGAAGGTCAGAGTGACGGTCCTTAGTCACAATATGTAACCTTTGATGTGCAACATATCTGTGAAGTTTCATTCAGATATCATGAACAGTAAAGGAATAACAGGCCAGAAACCATTTTTCCAATACGAAAAAGGGCAGTAACTCCGTTAAAAATGGACGGATCTTGCCCATTAACAATCCCATACCACTCATCGCCGATAACAATATGTATGCAAAATTTGAAAAAAATCCGTGAATAAATACTCAAGTTATCGATCGGAAATGGTGAGCACGGACGGACGGACGGACGGACAGACGGACGGACGGACACCGAAAGGTATAACATAATACCCCGCCACTAAAGTGTGGCGGGGTATAAAAATGGAGAAACTGACAGACATAAAGGAGTAACAGTTAAGACAAAAAATGTCTCTAACCTACAAGTCCCTGGGGTGGATGTATACTCTGGAGACATTGAAATGCTTGTGCGAACTGTACTGCTAGGCCCTTATTTGATCATAAAAGCTATTGAACAAGAAACACAAGGCCAGAGAATACATCACGGCTGAGGAGATGTTTTAAATGGTCAAATTATGTAAGTCCTCGATCAAAGGTCAAAGAATGACCAAGTACCCATATACTCATATATCTTCATGCACTCGTTAAGATCACTGTATATACCCAGTTTTAGTACAAAAACTTTCCATGAAATATTATGTTCTAGCATTGTCCCATAATCGAGTCAAGGTCAACCCAAAGCCATCATTTCAACGATCTTGGTCGTACTCAAGTACTTAATGCTAATGGATCAAATTCTTCAAAGTCAAGTACAGATGAGATGTTCTAAAATTGCGTAGAACATCTTAGTGGAGAGAAGGATCAGCAAGACATCTTAAAGAAACTGGCCTTTTCAGTTTTCACTAGGGATGAAATTATTAACTGTTCCAGAACCGGAAAAAAAAAACAATTTTATCGACTGATATGACTCCTTCAGTGAACCCCACAGAGATCACGTGACTATTCAGAATCCAAATCATTTGTTTTTCATACATTTTTTAGAACAACACTTACAAGGATCTGGTACGAAATTAATTCCTTTCTTTTCTTTCAGACTTCGATTTAAATGGAGAAATATTTATTTTGATGCGTCGCAGGCCTATTTTGGAATCGGACACCATTTTGAAAAGCTTATAATTTAGCTCCGGAAGAATTCTCCGGCTTGGCTGCTATGGTCGTTCCGCCAGTCTACAGTTCAGCCGACTCGGCAAATTAATTTGAACTGCACCTTCGTAGACGTTCGTAGAATTGTAACCACTGCCATTCCACGGAACATTCAGAGTGCGCATCGCACTCCTTGCTGGCAGCTGATTTGCAGCATCTTTTCGCTGCATTGTTCTGGTTATATTCCTAAAATTATTGCACAACGTCGATAAAACACAATTTCAACAAGCAAATTCTGTGAATTTATATCCCCCGCCGAAGTGGCCCTGATTCGTTTAAGTTTTATAAAATTTTGTTCACTGGTTACTTAGTTAAGGCTGAACTTGTGGATTGTACAGAAAGACAAAGGCAATAACTCTTGGATAAGTAAGGCATAAGCTGAAGCTGTTCTTCTTAAACACTTGTCTCAGCAACACTGCATTATGATTAACTCAGTTACAAGAAATTTTGTTTGTCCACACCTTACTAATGGCTAATTTGAGGATTTTAAATCAATTCAAGGGAATTGAATCATGCACTACTGAAGAGATTATGACAAAACTTAATGTGCACTGCTGTGTCATGACAATATATAATTATTATAAGTTTCAAGAAATTCCATTCATTGGTTACTTAGTTATGACTCAATTTGCTTACTGAAGCAATGCCGACAAACTGTAAGATGCATCAATGTGTTATGGTGATACATACATGTATTAAGTATAATTTTTATAGAACTGATATTCATTGATAACTTAGTTATGGCTGGAATTTGCAATCTCACATTGATTCAAGGGCAATAACTCATGAATTATTGATGCCATTCTGATGAAACTTTATGTGCATATCTGCGTTATAGTGATACATATTCAGTTTAAATTTCATGAAGTTTTGGTAATTGGTTACTTGGTTATGGCTCATTTAATTGATTATAAGTCAATTAAAGGGCAATAACTCATGCACTACTGAAGCCAGTCTGACGAAACTTCATGTGCATCAGCACATTATAGTGATACATATATATTTCAAGTTTCATGAAATTCCGTCCAGTGGTTACTTAGTTTTGGCTCATTTCATTGATTTCAAGTCAATTAAAGGGCCATAACTCATGCACTACTGAAGCCAGTCTGATGAAACTTCATGTGCATCAGCGCATAAAAGTGATATATATTTATTTTAAGTTTCAAGAAATTCTGTCCAGTGGTTACTTATTTATGGCTCATTTCATTGATTTTAAATCAATTAAAGGGCAATAACTCATGCATTACCGAAGCCAGTTTGATGAAACTTCATGTGTCACAGGGCGTTATGGTGATATATATTTATTTTAAGTTTCATGAAATTCCGTCCAGTGGTTACTTAGTTATGGCTGCGGACGGACGGATGGAAGGACGGACGGATGGAAGGAAGGACGGACAGACGGACGGACAGACAGACGGATGGACGGACATGGAGAAAACTATATCCCTCCGCCTTCGGCGGGGGATAAAAACGGTCAGCTGTTTAGCAGAGACTTTACACACCGGATACATTTACCCGTGTTTACACTCTGTGTATTTTATCGGGTTGCTCTAAATACGTATTATAATACTCGACGAAATATTTTAGGCAATTATATTATCTGTAATAAGTGGTTTTTACCGAGTTTACACCAGAATAGTCATTAATTTTAAAATTTTGAGTTCCCCTGGGAGAAAGGGTGAATGCTGACCAAATATTTTCTGGTTTTGTTTTCAGACACGGTAATGTCAGAGTTGGCAAACGGCCAGGGCATTTCCGTCCAAAACGAGGCTACAAGTGCGAATACGGAGAGGCACTCGAAGGGGAAACTTAAGTCATTTGTGGACAATGGAGAGGAATTTCTCCTAAACTTGGCCAGAACCGTGGAGAAATTGGCAGGGCCATCTGGGTCTTTACAAATGCTTGAGAAAGCAGTAAAGAGTTTAAAGAATGAGGTGAATGACTTGAAGAGAAAACCAGAAGAAGGGAGCCCATCTTGCAGCGAGGCTAAGAAAACAAAAACTAGCCTCACAGATGAGGGGTCATCTCAAAGTTGTCAGATAGACCTGACAGCTGGTACTTCAACAGAGTACATACCAAGTTTCAAGGCCATTTGTCCCTTGATTCTGGAGAAGATTTTTTAAGATTTTTACCATTAGGGGCATGGCAGCCATGTTTTTCATGTGACCTGGACCACTTTAACAAATTTTTATCCCTTCAGCCTCTGGAGGCTCTATATGAAATTTGGTTACAATTGGTCTTGTGGCTTTTAAGGAGATGGTTGAAATTTGTCGAAATAAGAGAGACCTGGGTCAAAGGTCAAAAAATGACATTGACCTCTTGTAATCAAAATCTTTGTGAACTCATTAAGGTGACTGTATATACCAATTTTTAGCCCAAAATCTTCAACAGTTTCCAAGATATCTTATGTTCTATTATTTTCCTATATAAAAGCACCGGAAAGCAAATTTGACCTTACCGTTAAAAAGGTCATGGGCAACCCAAGATCATAATTTGAAAAAATCTTGGTAGTACTCACACACCCCATGCTACATACCAAATTTCAAGGCCATTGGCCTATTAGTTCTGAAGAAGATAAGTTTCTAAGTTTTAACAATATATGGGCATGGTGGCCATGTTGGTCATGTGACCAGGACCATTTGAACAAATGTTTGTTCCCACGACCCCTGGATGCTACAAATGAAATTTGGTTACAATTGGCCCAGTGGTTTCAGAGGAGCAGCTGTTTGAAAGTGTGGACAGTCGATGGTCGTGGATGGACGATGACTGACGATGGAGCCTGCCTATCCTATAAGCTCCCCTGGAGCCTTCCGCTTAGGTGAGCTACAAAGTTTTTGCAAACAGAAGTTCGAACTTTGCAAACTTTAATTCAGAGGTCGTCAGCATCCTCCAGGAGCTTAATTCAAGACATAAACAGGATCACAGATCAACATCCAGTTTAGACAATATATTTGACAGTTATTCAGAGCTCTAGATAAGAGGGCGTATTTGATGATAATTAAGGATAATTTTTTTTATTTCTCATCGAAACCATATGTTGTGACCCCTCATCTGAACCGTCTCGTCGAGACGGTTCAGATGAGGGGTCACAACATATGTTTTTATGCAGATTTAACAAAAATTATCCCTAATTATCACCAAATACTCCCTCTTATCTAGAGCTCTGGTTATTCTTATGAGAATGATTATGATTTTGATTAATTTTATGAGAATAATGAGTCTTGTGAAAATGTAGACCCAGATCAGCAGTTTGTGAGAGCAGAGGCTTCTGTTTCCAGAGAACTACCAAACAAGAAGCAAAAGACTACTGAAAACTCAGTGTTCAAGAATATTTCAGAAAAAAATAATCCAAAGGAAATGAATGACTTAGAAGTGAATGAAGATCTTACTCCTTTCATGAATTCCACGAGTGAACTTGTGAAAGATATACACCGTCCCAGTAACTGTGATTGGTTAGTAACAACCAAGGTAAACCAGAGTATCTGGCGCTTATTGAAACCAAACCAGATTATATCAAAAGGCCAAATTGCCAATTTTGATCAAGCTTTGTGTGGCATCACAAGACTGAAAGAAAATACTCTTTTGTGTTACTGTGAAGATATGTGTTCATGAGCTCTGCAATTTTTAAGGAATATTTCTGTGAATAATCGGATTAAAATTTAATGTTTCATATCAAAATGAACGATTCAATTTGAAGTTTGTGAAAATGTGATTTTCAAATTCAAAAACAAATTATATAAGGAATTATTGATTAAGTTTTGTATATTTCTTTCGGATTAATTTTGTATTTTAAACAAAGACCTCTCAGTTTCTCCATTCTGTGAAAAAGGATTATTTCCTGTGCTAATGGCAGTAGCTGATGAAGTCTCAATTTCATCTCCCACATGCTCCTTAATGTGCCTCACAGAGAGATGCACAGCAATCTCAGCTTCCAGAAATCAGAGCGAGGCAAAGCAGCACACGGGAATCAAGTCTTTAAAACTTTCTAAGAAAATTTAACTTTTATTCTTCAAAAAGACAAATCCTCATCACCTTATACTACCGTGATAATTTTTTGTTTCTGGACAAGCGGATAAGCAAATTAGTAAGTGATAGGTTAGTAAATGTTTACTTATTTCCAAATTCTTCACCTCGGATCGACAGAGAAACAGAATTTCAGGAACTATATCGCCATGTCAATCAGGCTCCTGAAAGTTACAGAATGAAAGTCACGGTTTCCCTTTCAATATTTGGCGACCCCATATGATCGTTTTGTACGACTCCATGTCAAATTTGTATTTCTCGACCACGGGAACTAAAGGGATAACCAAATTAGTCTAGAGCCTTTCACAAATGCAATGTGCATTGCTGCCATTGTTGTTGACACTGGACTGGCTCACGCTCAAAGTTAGGGCATTTCGCGACAGTGTGATTCGGCCCAGTAGTATATTTCGCTGTCATACTGTGGATCATTCTGAACAGTGCGTTCAATTCAATCACACTGTCTGTGTATTTGGCCTACACCTGATTAATTTAATGAGCGTGTGTCGCTTATTGCATGTTTACTGAAGCGTGGAGTGCGTTTATGTCTCATGCCTCAGATTGTTTACGCATCCTTCCGCGTATGCACACTGCGGTTCAGACAAAAAATAGTCCGGTGAATTAGACGAGATATATTACGTTTTTCACGTTTTAAGTGGTAATTTTCCACATTATATTCGTTTTTTACTGCATTGCTTTCCGTTTCGGAAACAGTAAAATTCGTAGTACCGAAATCTTACAAACTTCTACCTTTTTTCAGGCCTATCCAATGAGCAACGACCCCGCCCAGGTGCAGGGCGACTATGTGCCTGCGCAAAGAAATGACAGCCAGGGAGGCGCTGTGGCAAATGACTGTTACGAGCCTGCAAGAATAGGCTGAGCAAACCGTACTTGCAGTCCGCACATTGGCAGAAGCAGTCCAGGAAATGAGGAAGGAAGTCCCTTAAGAGGCAAAAGTCCCTACAAAAAAGAATTGTTCAGGGATCAGCCCAACTCTACAGACCCCAACTACTTCCCGGGTGGAAGATCAGCTGTCAGATGTTTCAAGCTCGAAGGATGAGGTGTCAGAGGTGGAGTTGGATGATTTTATGTGCAAAACTAATGACAATGAAGGTCAAGAAATGGACAGCCTGGCAGAATTAGAAATATTTTTGAGCCAGATGAGGGGACCGGAGAAGAGATTGGGGAGAAAATGGCTAGAATAACAGAGAAGGCCCTTCGAGGGAAAAAGTCAAAGATAGATGATGATAAGCTAAAAGCCCTTAACACTTTCGATGCCATGCGTGACTTTAGTCGAATTTACCGATCGCTGCCATGCGCGACTATAGTCGTAATTGCAGACACGTTATATTTGCCATACTGCTGTAGCTATATAAGGGAAGAAACTCCTACAGGCTTAGTGTAAATTTATTATTGAGATCATAAGGAACATTTTGATATATAACATGCAGATATAGTCAGGTTTTTTCGTTATCAAACCAAAATTAGAAAATCTCTGACATTTCGAAGTGAAAACAAACCACTCAGACAATGCCTCCTCGTAGAAGACTTGAAGCAGACGAGGTTCTAGAAGAAGTTTTCAATGATACAGACTCAAATATGTCTGCTTCTTCATCTGAGAGCAAGTCGGAGGCATCAGAAGACCCTGACGAGGCCGGTGATGTACCCCACCCAGCTGAAAATAATGTTCCTGGTGATCGGCCACAAATTCGACAAGCACTATAAAATGTCAGATACGAGGCAGCACAGAATGCTGGAAATAACTTTCTTTGGTACTATTATGACATGGAAGATCCCTATGAACCAGACTGGCTACCAGTGTATGATAGAAGGCGGTCAGTACTGGTTGACACAAGTGACTTTTCCCCTGTTGATTTCTTCAAATTATACTTTCCGGATGAAGCGATAGAATTAATTTCCAGGGAAACAAACCGTTATGCAGAACAGTTCTTTGACGCCCCTTATGATTTTGATTCACACAGCCGATTTCTTAAATGGACTGACACTACAGTTGAAGAAATTTCTGCAATGCTTGCGATGAAAATAAGTATGGGTATATGTTCAAAACCAACACTCCTGGAATACTGGAGTAGGTATTGGCTTACTCGCACGGGCTTCCCTTCTATCATGAGCAGGAACCGGTTCCAACTTCTGCAGACATTTATGCATTTGAATGACAACTAGAAATGTTTTTCAGACAAAAACTGATGTCCCCCCACCTGCCCATTTCCCCTCCTCTCTAATGAATAAAAAGCCTGTACAAATAAAAGATTTATGCAAGTTTGGAGAAAATCCATCCACTGATCCTAAAGGTATCCTACATGGAAAACTATGTCCTTGACAAATGGGTGAAGGTCACCAACTACATGTACTAAACATGTATTAAACCTGTCACTATATATTCATGCAAGTCTGATGAATATCCATCAACTGGTTCAAGATAGAACTCATTTTCAAGAGAAAAAAAAGGATTTGTAAGTTAGCTCTTGACTGTGAAAATAGGGTCAAAGTAGACTCTTGAGATTGTCCCAAATGTATATCTATGAAAGTAAAGTGGAAATCAAGCCAAAGGCTAGTGATATATTATCAATTTTAGAGAAATTTGCACTTATCTAAATCCCCCTATGGCCTTGAAAAGGAGGTCAAGGTCACCAAACTCTGATCAGCTCTTACGCCAGTCCAAATCATGTATCCATGCAAGTTAGGTAAAACTCCATCAACTGGTTCATGAGATATTATAGGTACAAGAAATTGTAATCTAAGTCCTCCAGTGACCATGAAAATGAGGTCAAGGTCACCAAACTCTTGATCAGCTCTTAAGCTTGTCCCAATGATGTATCCATGCAAGTTTGGTGAAATTCCATCAACTGGTTAAGGAGATATAGTGCATACAAGAAATTGTCATCTAAGTCCTCCAGTGACCTTAAAAATGAGGTCAAGGTCAACAAAATCTAATCAGCTCTTAAACTTGTCCCAATGATGTATCTATGCAAGTTTGATGACATACAATCCATAGGTTCGGGAGAAATAGTGCATACACGAAATTGTCATCTAAGTCCTCCAATGACCTTGAAAACGAGGTCAAGGTCACCAAAATCTAATCAGCTCTTAAACTTGTCCCAATGATATATTCATGCAAGTTTGGTTAAATTCCATCTGTTCATTCAAGAGATATTGCATATACAAGAAATTGTCATCTTAGTCCTCCAGTGACCTTGAAAATGAGGTCAAGGTCACCAAAATCTAATCAGCTCTTAAACTTGTCCCAATGATATATCCATGCAAGTTTGGTGAAATTTCATCGATCGGTTCAATTAGGCTAGCATGCAGCCTACGCGGTAGTGCACAAGCACTACTTAGCGATCGTCTTGTCACAACACTGACAGAGCGTTTGAGCCTGAGAATCAGAGCGAAATTTATAAGGCACAAACGAAACAAAGAATTCAGAAAAAAGATGAACCCATACCGGAGTTGCCGCAAGACAGAAAACGTCTCACCCGTATGGCATATCCTTCTGCAGTGACAAATCTAAGAGACACATTATCCAAAGATTGTTTTATTGAGTCTTTGAATGATCCCGAGCTGGAATTATTTATATGTCAGAAGGAGCCCGAGCGGTTAGACGACGCTGTGAGAATCGCGTTAAAATATGAAGCCTTTGCCCAAAGCAGACGCAAGAGACTTACGTCAGCTAAAACTGGCATTCGAATGCAGTTCGAAGATAGCTCGCATGATACAATTTCTCGAAATGAGTTTCAGGAAATGAAGGCTGAGCTAAGGGAGTTAAAACCAGTAATCAAACACTTACTGGTAAGGAAGGGCGAGCTCGGGGCTCACCGCTGTTTTAAATGAGGTGATTTATCGCACATACAAATAAATTGTCCATTAAATAATCAAGTAAACAGTTATCCACGTCTTTCTGATACGAATCGTAGCCAGAATCATGGCGGATATAATCAAGGAAATCGGAATGGTGGCTTTAATGGAAACTTTAACAACATTATCAAAGTACTGGAAGTACGGTACCGCAAAATCGTTTTCAACAAAATGCGTGACAAAATAGGTTTCAGGGAAACTGCCAGCAGCTGAGACCGTGGGTCAGGCCCCAGCTGTGGAGCAGACCCCTCAGAAAAGACCCAACACCCCCAGAGAGAACGTTAACGATGCACAAAATGGCTTATACATTTCAATCAAAGTCCATAGTATTGAGACCGAAGCATTACTTGATATGGGCAGCTCTATATCAGTTTTAAGCCCAAAGCTTTTTGAAAGAATTCCAGATTCAATAAACCCGCAATTTTACCCTCTGACCTGAGTTTGCGTTGGCAAATGGCGATACCACCCACCCGTGAGGTAACGCTGTTTTTGAGCTTTCTATAAACGGTACCAGCATATGCCATAAAATGACCATAGCAGACATCGAAGTTCCGGTGATAATAGGATATGACTTTCTGTATGAACATGACTGCTCCATTAACATTAAAAATAGCTGTGTAAGATTCGGGCAAGAGTATATTAAATGCCATTCCAGGAGTCAGCATGTTAGTTCGGTATTTAGAATCTGTCTTGATGAAACCGTGACGGTACCCCCGGGAGCCGAAACGATTGTCACGGGTAAAATAGACAAAGAAGGATATTGTTTTCCGCAGGCATCCAAAATGATAGTAGAATCAAAATGTGATAGTGTTCTCGCAAAGCAGGGAATATTAGTTGCGAAGGCCCTGGTAAACCCTGACAATAGTAGCGTCCCCTTGCTATTAATGAACTTGACTAGTAAACCCCAGCTATTATATCCGAAGACTGTAGCAGCGACTGCAGAATTTGTGGAGACCGTGAGGGAGTTAGAAAATAACTCTTGTGACCTTGACCCCTGTGACCTTGTTAACTCGGTAAATGACTTCGACCCAGTAAACTTACCTGACCACCTTCAAATTGTCTGGGAGTCGAATGTGAGTAGTTTAAACAATATGCAAAAGCTCATTTTCTTCAACTTACTGATTAAGCATCAGCATGTGTTTGCAAAGTCGAAATATGACCTTGGCCGCACAGACTTAGTTCAGCACGAAATTGACACAGGTAATCACAGACCTATTAAACAAAATGTGAGGCGGTTACCCCTTAATAAGCGGGAAATTGTGGAGAAAGAAGTGGAAGTTATGCTTGAACATGGTATCATTGAACCCTCCAAAAGTGCCTGAAGTAGTCCTATTGTTTTAGTTAAGAAGAAAGATAATACAACTATGTTTTGTTTGGATTACCGTGCTCTGAATGACATGACTAAAAAAGATTCATATCCCCTCCCAAGAATTGATGATTGTTTCAATGCCTTAGGAGGCACCAGTTGGTTCAGTTCAATAGACCTGCAATCAGGGTATTGGCAAGTAGCTATGAACCCGGATGATGCCCCCAAAACTGCTTTCTCCTGTACATCTGGGCTCTTCCAGTTTCGGGTACTTCCATTTGGGGTTTGCAACGGACCTCCCACCTTCCAGCGACTGATGGAGCATGTTTTGTCAGGTCTACGATGGAAAATTTGCCTTCTATATCTGGAGAATATCATTGTATTCTCCAAAACATTCGAACAGCATGTTGAGCAACTTAGCCAAGTTCTGACTCGTGTTAGTGAGGCTGGCTTAAAAATAGCTCCCAAGAAATGTCATTTCTTCCAATCACAGGTCAATTTTCACATTGTCTCAAAAGAAGGCGTTGCAACAGATCCTGAAAAAACTCGGTGTGTTTCTGAGTGGCCCCGGCCTGAGAATATTAAGCATATTCGCCAGTTTCTGGGTCTTTGCTCATACTATAGGCGCTATGTAAAAGACTTTGCGCAGATTGCTAAACCCCTTCATAAACTCACAGAAAAAGACCGTCTTTTTGTATGGGCTACAGAGTGTCAAACTGCCTTTGATTAGCTTAAACGTTTACTGACATCAAGCCCCATTCTTGCTTATCCTATAGTTGGGAATGACTATCTAACTGACTCAGATTCAAGCAACGAGGCTTTAAGTAGCGTGTTGTCTCAGATTCAAGATGGCAAGGAACGTGTGATTTCGTATTACAGTAGGTTGTTTACTAAGCAAGAAAGAAACTACTGTGTCACTAGGAAAGAATTACTGGCCACTGTGGACAGTGTGAAGCACTTTCATCACTATCTGTATGGCTCTAAATGTTTAGTCAGGACTGATCATGGAGCCTTGACATGGTTATTAAGATTCAAAAATCCTGAAGGTCAGTTAGCGCGCTGGTTCGAAGTACTCTCACAATATGACATTGCCATCAAATTTAGGCCTGGCCGTTTAAATGCCAATGCTGACACTATTTCTCGCATCCCCTGTAAACGCTGTGGTCACTGCTCAAAACAAGAAATGCTAGAGGCGGAGCACGCCGTAAATAAGAATATGTCGTATCAACCTGTAATGAAAATGGTACTTAGGTCAAGCACTCAGGCTGACGATGACGATTCTATAGAAGATACTCCCCAAAGCTTGGCGTGGCTTAAAATGAAAACACCAAATGACCTTAGAGAAGGTCAGATGAGTGACCCTTCCATTAAACTAGTTTTAGGCTGGAAAGAGAATCATCAGAACAGACCTGTATGGGATGAAATCTCTCACCTTAGTTCGGGCAGTAAATACTACTGGTCACAATGGGAAAGAATGAAGGTTATTGACGGGGTCCTTTACAGGGAATGGCATGAGCCCGAGGGTGGTTCTGTAAGGCTACAGTTAGTTTTACTCGAAGCATGGCGTGATGAAGTGATGACCCTCTTGCACGATAACATCTGTGCAGGTCACCTGGGAATCCAAAGAACTGTTGCTCGGGTCCGAGCAAGATTCTATTGGGTGGGTTACAAACAAGATATTATTGATAAATGTAATTCCTGTCAGGTATGTCAAGCTAGGAAAATGTCAACAAAGCTCATAAAAGCCCCTCTCAAGCCCTATATTGTTGGACTTCCCAAGGAATGTATTCAAATGGATTTAATGGGGCCACTTCCAGACAGTTATTCAGGCAATAAATATGTCCTTTCCGTGACATGCTGCTTTACAAAATGGATAGAGAGTTTTCCTCTCGAGTCAATTACAGCAAAAACGGTCGCTTCAGTACTAGTTGACCAGTTTGTATGCCGCTTTGGTGTTCCAAGAGAGATACACACTGATCAAGGTCGCCAGTTCGAGTCTGAATTGTTCAAGGAACTTTGTGAGTTATTAGATATCAATAAGACCCGAAGCACGGCCTTTCACCCGCAAAACGACGGCTTAATAGAGCACGCATAACGTACGTTAGAAGATATGTTAAGCAAATATGCAGAAACAAATCAAAGAAACTGGAACGAGATTCTTCCCATTCTATTAATGGCATATCGCTCCTCGAAACATGAAAGTACCAAAATGACACCCAATATGATGCTGCTGGGTCGTGAAATAGACCTATCTGTCGATCTTATCTATCCACCCCCTCCATCCCGATCAAAGTTGCCTTGCAACGAGTATGTGGCGGAATTACAAAATCAAATGAGGAAGGTACATGAAATTGCTAGGATGTCTCTTTTAGAGGCAAGACAAAAGCAGAAATGATTGTATGACAGAAAGATAAAAATACACCAGTATCTTAAAGGTGACGCAGTCTGGTTACGGTTATACGTTAAACCTAAAGGCTTGTCTAAGAAACTGCAGCTGAAATGGGAAGGTCCTTTCAAGGTGATTGACAGGATCTCTGACTTAACATTGAAAATACAAAAGAAATGGTCGAATTGTAAGATTGTTCACTTTAACAGACTGAATCCTTACGTTGGAAAACTGAATGCGTGGTTTACTCAGAGGAGTTAGTCATATGAGCATTAGTGTTCCTACCAGAAGCCATTTTCATAATTCTCATTGTTTGATCTGTCTTGACTGTCGGAGTGTTATTTCTGTGATGTTTACATGCATGCGTCTAGGGGATTGCAGGATGCCAGACAAGTGTCTTGGCATCCTTCAGCCCACGCGGCGCATTATTTTCTTTTTGCCAAGTTTGAAGTTATCTTAACTCTGACAGATTGGACTGTTTGATGAATAGTTATGTTTTAAAAGTTTATGCATAAAAATATATGTGTTTGTATTTTTAGCAAATACGTGTGAACTTGATACAGTTTCAGTGGTGCTGTAACTGTATTAAGACGTATTTGCTTATGCAGTTTCATATAGATTGAGACTGTTTGGACATGTTTGCTGGATGTGATTCATTGATGTTGGAAACCTGTTAGTACATGATTGCTTATTAATGCAATTCACACTGTAAGCAACTGTATTAAGGTGGTGATAATCACTGATTTGGGGCAAAGACAAAAATCTGCATAAAACACTCAAAATACCACTGATCTTTCCAAAACTTAGCATATTCCTTCTTTATGTTGTTTCTGACAATTCAGACTCCCAAAATGCAGCATTTTTTAAAGTTAAAAATTGTTTTTATAAGGAAAGATCAAAGGGTAATTTTGTGCGCAATAATCTGAAAAAATAATATTGTTATTGAAAATATACTTAGTGCTGAGAGTTCCTTGTTGCATAATGGAGAGCGAGCTAGCAATTATTTTTTCAAACTCTTTCACACATTAGCAGGCTGAGCAGATGAAAAAAGATGAGGTCTGTGTCCAAATTTTTTTGTCAAAACACACAGGTGAAACAGGTGAGACTATTTTAACAAGGTTGAACAATTTCATCTACACACCAGTGATCATGTAAGAAATGTATTATTTATACTGTAGGTGTTACATAGGTATGCTTGCCTACCCTATATTTAATAAATGCATCCAGTGTACATTACCTTGTACGTGTTGAACATTTGAGAAAAAAGCTACCATTTTCATCTGGTCTACATTACAATTTGAGAAAGAGTTGGAATAAATAATTGCTAGCTCGCTCTTCATTATGCAATAATGCACCTTCAGAACTACCTAAATTTTCAATAACGATGTTAATTTTTTTGATTATTGCGCAGAAAATTACCCTTTGATCTTTCCTTATAAAAACACTTTTTTAAGAAGCATGTACATCTATTTTGTATTCTAAACTGTAAAGAACAACAAAAATAAGAAGTCTGCTAACTTTCAGGGAGATACGTTACTTTTTTATGGTTTTATACAGATTTTTACATTTACCATAAATCACCACCTTAAGCTATGCTTGTTTAATATAGTTCAGTTTGAACTGAAAATGTTGTTTTGAATTGGATCTATTGCTCTTGAGCAGTAGCTTAATACTGGTTTCCCTAAATAATGAGATGCAACGAAACAGTGAATTCGTGATACTTGCCCAGTGACACGATCTGTTTCGCTGGACAGTGTCACGATACCATATCGCTTCGTCTCCATTTTAATAGATGTTCTCGGTAGCAGATAGCAGAAAAGAAACATACACGCATTTGCCGGCATGTTATACTTTAAATTCATGGATTGAGGGAATACAGTCAAACTGTCTTAGCGGGTCACCCAAGGGAAACATTTCTACTGACTGCTGACGGCAGGGGATCCCTTGATAAAGGTGACCACATAAGAAGGTTTGAGTGTAGTCGTCTTAACATACACATATAAAATGTGACAAGGACAACTAACATTTGTCTCACAAGCAAGAAGTGATAAAACAGAAAAAAAACTGTTGTGCACAATCGTGACTTTGGGTGTGTTTGGAGCAATGCTGCTCGCTAAGATGGTGCCCTAGAGTAATAAGAGTGACAAAAATGATCGGATACATTCAATAATGTGGAGAAGTTACCTACTAACGACACTAGAGCATGTGAGCAGGGGCTCACGTATACCCCCGGCCAGCACCACCGCCTAAAAGAAACACTGCCACACTTAATACAAAACTTTAAAATAAATGATGAATGATAAGCAGAAGGAGGCTCAGATACTCACTTACTTGATACAACTAGTCATACCCAATGTTTGGCCTAAATATCAAAATACTAGCAATAGTGATCCCTGAGATATCTGTGACAAAAATTAAATTGGAAAGAAAGAAAAAATGAACAAAAGAGGGAATGATACATATATGGAGGCTGATACTCTCTTACACAATACAACTAGTCACGCCCAATATTTGTACCAAATTTCAAAATCCTAGCTGTAATGGTTCCTGAGAAATCTTCAACAGAAATTAATTTGGAGAGAAAGAAAAAAAGAGGGAATGATAAGCAGATAGAGGCTGATGGTCTCTTATATGATAAAACTAGTCATACCCAACTTTGTAACAAATTTCAAAAACCTAGGTAAAGTGGTTCCTGAGAAGTCTTTGACCAAAAAAAAATTGGAGAGAAGAAAAAATGGACAGACAAAGGGAACAATAAGAGAAGGAGGCTGAAGTTCTCTTACACTGTACAACTAGTTATACCAAACATTTGTACAAAATTTCAAAATCCTAGCTGTAGTGGTTCCTGAGA
Source organism: Ctena decussata (assembly GCA_963989385.1). NCBI lineage: Eukaryota > Metazoa > Mollusca > Bivalvia > Lucinida > Lucinidae > Ctena > Ctena decussata. Next base: position 86,639,639 of record OZ022506.1, read on the forward strand.
AATCTGTGACAGAAAAAAAGGTTAATTTAATTGGATAGAAAGAAAAAATGGACAAACAAAGGGAATAATAAGCAGGAAGAGGCTGATGTTTTCATACAGATTACAACTAGTCATTACCAAGGTTTGTACTAACTTTCAAATACCCTTACAGTAGTAATTCCTGTGAAATCTCTGACAGAAATTTAATTGGAGAGAAAGAAAAATGAACAAATGAAGGGAATGATAAACAGCAGAAGGCTGATTCTCTCTTACACTGTGCAACTAGTCATACTTAATGTTTGTACCAAATTTCAAAATTCTAGCTGTAGTGGTTCCTGAGAAATCTTTGACAAAAATTTAATTGGAGAGAAATTGGAGAGAAAGAAAAACTGGACAAACAAAGGGAATGACAAGCTGGAGCAGGCTGATACTCTCTTACACAGTACAACTTATCATACCCAACGTTTCTACCAAATTTCAGATACCCTTCCTGTAGAAGATTTTGAGATATCTTTGACAGAAAATTAATTGGAGAGAAAGAAAAAATGGACAAATAAAGGGAATGATACGCAGCAGAAGGCTGATTCTCTCTTACACCATACAACGAGTCATACTCAATATTTGTACCAAATTTCAAAATTCTAGCTGTAGTGGTTCCTGAGAAATCTTTGACAAAAATTTAATTGGAGAGAAATTGGAGAGAAAGAAAAACTGGACAAACAAAGGGAATGATAAGCTGGATCAGGCCGATTCTCTCTTACACGGTACAACTAGTCATACCAAACGTTTCTACCAAATTTCAGATACCCTTCCTGTAGAAGTTTTTGAAATATCTTTGACAGAAAATTAATTGGAGAGAAAGAAAAAATGGACAAATAAAGGGAATGATAAGCAGCAGGAGGCTGATTCTCTCTTACACGGTACAACTAGTCATACCCAATGTTTGTACCAAATTTCAAAATCCTAGCTGTTGTGGTTCCTGAGAAATCTGTGACAGAAAAACTGTTAACATACACACAAACATATAAACGGAAAAACCAAAAACTATATACCCCTACATACTTCGTATACCGGGGGTATAATAAGTGGGACTGGCCTGAAATGCTATTGTAGCATAATAGAACCTAGCAGTAAACATATTCGAAGGAAAAGTACAAACAAGTGCAATAACTCTTCTTTCAGAGGATAATTCCTGAAAAACAAAAACTCTATGAACGCATTTATTCGGCATACAACAAAGTTAGAATGCCAGGACGATATTTCAAGCAGTTAGTTAAGTACATGAGAAAATGACTGTTGTGGCTTAGCCGCAGTACAGGGACTCAGATGCCCACAGTGAAACGAGACAGAGACGGTGTTTACTGTATGCCATATCTGAATGATCTGGTTGTTTATTTAAAGTGAAGGTTTACTCCAGTGGACACATTTAAATATATACTGGCGTAACGTTAAAAGAAATACTCATGCTTTGAAATATATGGAACAAAAATCCAAACTGTGCTCGTAGAAGTTCCTGTTGAGGCTAGTGGACACTGTACATTTTAATTTAACCCGAAATACGAGATCAAAAGCAACTGAAAGATAATAAACTAGTGTTCTTGTAGCCCGAGTGCGAAGCTCGAGGAATCGTTACTAGATATTTGACATCCCAAGTTCTTCTACCAGTACGATATCGTCGATAAGTCACACTTCTCATAGGATGGATGGGTACCATCTGGCGGGTTAGCTCAATTTTCCAAACTCACATTTCGTTTGAAACTTGGGACATAATGGGTGCACAACCTTACCTCTATTTCAGAAATATGAACTCAGCCAAGTTCATCAAGCCTTGTCCTGGTAAGGTCCTTCGGATCGGCAGGGTGCTGCAGTGGTCCTGTGTATTATGCAGCAAGGTGTTTGACAAGAAAAACTCTTTACAGAGACATATTAAGGACAAACATTTAGAAAAGCTTAGTTGCGAGTTTTGCTTGTTCAAGGTGCCCAAGGGAAGGCAGGCATGTTTGGAGAAGCACATGTTAACGAAACACCACTTTCCGGTTCCACCAGCATTTCAGAGACCGCAGGCCATACCACAGCCGATGAAAGAGGAGATTGTGACAGCCACCAGGATTGATTTTGATGTAACCCCCATGCCGAGTCCAGACCCTACCCCTTTGCCTGACTACACCCACCTTTTTCCTGTGGAGGAGCCGGATGTTTCTGGCATTCCTGTGATAAACTTGCCTGACTCCCCTATACAAATTCCTACCCGTAGCTCAACCCCTTTGTTGGATGAGCTGCCCCTTGCCCCGCCTCCAGCTATGGCTGAGGGCATTCCCATCCCTGCTGCCCTCGAGGCAGAAGTCCTGTGGCCCCTTCCCCTATTACGGAAGGTGAAAGGCTCACCATTCCAGCGGCTACAAACTTGCGGTCCCCAGCTACCGCGGAAGCCCCAACCATTCCAGAGCCAGAAACCTCCACCCCTGAGGTACTGGCGGCTGTGGCTTCCATTATGCCTCAATTGGAATCAGAGGCATCACCTGAACTTTGTCCGGACCAACCTGTTTCCGCCCCAATTGATATCTTGATGGAAGCTTGCTGGGCAATTCCACCGGAAACTCTTGAAGCCCACCCAGTTCCGGCGGATTATCAAACAGCCCCAGCGGATCTTAACGATCCACGTTATTTTTTTCATGGCGCCCCCAGTTAGTTTGAGGATGATTCCTTGAACGCACGCCTCATATGTGAGGCAAGGGAACGTGCCTTGGATTCATGGTACGGGAGCTACCGAGTAGAGTTCACCGCCATGAATATCTTTTGTGTTCAGAAAAGGGAGATGGTGACTCTGCCCGATGGGACAGAATACTCCCTCGCCTCTTACTAGTGTGAGGAGCCCACCCCCATCTCCGAGGTCAATTAGTGGACCTCTTAACCCTTTTTATTTCCTAAGGTAAGGAAATAAGACCCCATGCTCGCTAGACCCACAGTGCACCTCTCAATTCCCTGTCAATCTGACCCCACTCAAGCATTTGTCCCTAATCCGCCCAAGTCCAAGCCCCATTGGTTGTATATACTTGTTAAATGTTGTTGATTTTTTTTTAAAATAAAAATAAATAAATAATAATAATAATAATAATAAATAAATAATAATTAGGGTACTGAGAATTTTAAGCCTATTTTAACTAAGGCAAGTAACTGAAACATGTATTAGAACTATCAATTAAGATGTATTACCTCCCCTCAATAATGCGTATTTTTTTCTGTCAACCTCTGCATCATATCAATTGTTTGTTCTGAACTTTCTCATCATAATATTTTTCAGGAAAAAACTTCTGCAATATTAATTAATATTTTTTTTTCTTAACCTCTGCATCACATTAAGTAAAAGATACAAAATGAGAACTGTTTATTAGTTTTGTGTGATTTCTTCAGTACCTTTACAGATAGATATTGTCTGATATAGCAGGGCTAATGTACAAATGTTCGGGACTTCTCTGCTTGCTAGGACATTTCAACCAATATTATCTACAAAATATTGTAGCAAACTATTTTATGCATATAGGAAAGCTTCATTTGCATGTTCTTGAGAGTAGCCTAGTCTTGGTCTGCGCTGTTTGCTCAAGGACATCTTCAAGCATATTTATAAATGCATTGATGTCTGGGTTCTTAGGATCCATATATTACTCATGCAAGAAGAGAAGACTCTGATCAGGTTGTGCAGAGACTGGAAAGCTGAAGGAAAGCACTGGACTGTTCTTCTTGTGACCCTGTGATGTGTTCTTTGTTCTTTTTTCCAAGAGCTGCAAATATAACTAGAAAATGTGTTTATGAAACACTATGCCCCCAACCATATGCTTGTCTCTAGAGAAGGTTCATCCAATAATGCTTGTACCTTTGTACCATAGGCTTACAATGCACTAAGTCAAAAAAGGGGCTTAACTCAGTCAAAAATTTACGAATTGTTTTCGAAAGTTAATACACCACAGGCAGTATCTTCCTGCAAAAAATCATGCTCCTAACATCAGGGGTTCTTGAGATATTTTGTTCACAAGGTTCCATAGGCTTACAATGCATTAAGTCGAAAAAGGGGCATAACTTTGTCAAAAATTCACGAATTTGTTTCAAAAGTTAATCAGGTCATCTACACCTTGGGCATTGTCATCCTGCAAAGCCTCATGATCCTAGCATCAGGGGTTCTTGATATATTTTGTTCACAAGGTTCCACAGGCTAAGTCGAAAAAGGGGCATAACTCTGGAAATACATTGCTGGCGGAAAAATAAAAAAATACAGGTCTGCTTATTTTCCATACTGATCAAGTGTATAAAGTTTCAAGTTCCTAGCTCTTATTGTTCTTGACTATATGTAAGGGTACCTTTGTACCATAGGCTTCAATGCACTAAGTCGAAAAAGGGGAATAACTTGATAAAAAATTCACGAATTTTTTTCAAAAGTTAATCAGGTCATTTACACCACAGGCAGCATCTTCCTGCAAAAAATCATGCTCCTAGCTTCAGGGGTTCTTGAGATATTTTGTTCACAAGGTTCCATAGGCTTACAATGCAGTAAGTCGAAAAAGGGGCATAACTTGGTCAAAAATTCACGATTTGTTTCAAAAGTTAATCAGGTCATCTACACCTTGGGCATTCTCATCTTGCAAAGCCTCATGATCCTAGCATCAGGGGTTCTTGATATATTTTGTTCACAAGGTTCCACAGGCTAAGTCGAAAAAGGGGCATAACTCTGGAAATACATTGCTGGCGGAAAAATAAAAAAATACGGGTCTGCTTATTTTCCATACTGATCATGTGTATAAAGTTTCAAGTTCCTAGCTCTTATTGTTCTTGACTATATGTAAGGGTACCTTTGTACCACAGGCCTCAATGCACTAAGTCAAAAAAGAGGAATAACTCGATCAAAAATTCACGAATTTTTTTCAAAAGTTAATCAGGTCATCTACACCACAGGCAGTATCTTCCTGCAAAAAATCATGCTCCAAGCTTCAGGGGTTCTTGAGATATTTTGTTCACAAGGTTCCATAGGCTTACAATGCACTAAGTCGAAAAAGGGGCATAACTCGGTCAATAAAAGCATCGTAAACGACTGCGTAATACCCCGCCACTGCAAACCAATACCCCGTCGTCAATCTTTTATACATTTTTTTTATCATGACATGAACCTCATGAACAGATTTTTTTCATAATTTTATACATGTATATAGCTCTGGGGCAGGGGCAGGTAACCTATGTGGACTTAATACTACTTGTAACAGAAAGTTTATGTTATTTTAACCATTTCTATGAAATTTCATCAAGATATACCGAAAATCTGATTTTATATTGATTTTTTCATGATTTCATACATGTATACAGCATGTGTCAGGGGCAGATAACCACTGGGGGACAAAATTTTGATCAAGACATAAAGCTTATATCAATATGATAATTTGTTACAAGTTTCAGAAAAATCCCTTTCGACTCTTATTTCATACATTTTTTTTTTTATTATTTCATACATGTATATAGCCCTAGGGCAGGGGCAGATAATCCAGGTGGACAAAATTCTGCTTATATCTAAAAGCTTATGTTACTTCGATCATTTCTGTGAAATTTCATCAAGATATTTCAAAGTGTAAAAGAACTACAGACCAAAAACTGTTTTTAAGACCATGAAAAGGGCAATAACTCCATAAGAAGACATCGAAATTTGCCCATTAACAATCCCAACCGAGATCTTCCCAAGACCAATGCACATGCCATGTATAAATAAAATCCGTTAATAAATACTCAAGTTATCGAACGGAAACGAAGTGCTCACGGACGGACGACCGGACGGACGTACGTACGTACGTACGACGGACGGACAGACACACGGACAGCCAGCGGGAAAACATAATACCCCGCCACTAACGTGTGGCGGGGTATAAAAATTCACAATTTGTTTCAAAAGTTAATCAGGTCATCTACACCTTGGGCATTCTCATCTTGCAAAGCCTCATGATCCTAGCATCAGGGGTTCTTGAGATATTTTGTTCACAAGATTCCACAGGCTAAGTCGAAAAAGGGGCATAACTCTGGAAATACATTGCCGGCGGAAAAATAAAAAAATACGGGTCTGCTTATTTTCCATACTGATCATATGTATAAAGTTTCAAGTTCCTAGCTCTTACGGTTCTTGACTATATGTAAGGGTACCTTTGTACCATAGGCCTCAATGCACTAAGTCGAAAAAAAAGAATAACTCGATCAAAAATTCATGAATTTTTTTCAAAAGTTAATCAGGTCATCTACACCACAGGCAGTATCTTCCTGCAAATAATCATGCTCCTAGCTTCAGGGGTTCTTGAGTTATTTTGTTCACAAGGTTCCATAGGCTTACAATGCAGTAAGTCGAAAAAGGGGCATAACTCGGTCAAAAATTCACGAATTTGTTTCAAAAGTTAATCAGGTCATCTACACCTTGGACATTCTCATCTTGCAAAGCCTCATGATCCTAGCATCAGGGGTTCTTGATATATTTTGTTCACAAGGTTCCACAGGCTAAGTCGAAAAAGGGGCATAACTCTGGAAATACATTGCCGGCGGAAAAATAAAAAAATACAGGTCTGCTTATTTTCCATACTGATCATGTGTATAAAGTTTCAAGTTCCTAGCTCTTATTGTTCTTGACGATATGTAAGGGTACCTTTGTACCATAGGCCTCAATGCACTAAGTCGAAAAAGGGGAATAACTTGATCAAATTCTGCTGAGTTAATCAAACTTCAGGGGGACTGGTCCAGCAATGCCTATCAGAGATATCTAAATCCATCTCTAGCCACGAGACAACAACTAGCAACCACCCTTGGGAAATCTTTTCCACATTTCTGAGCTGCATTTCGGCATTTCTTTTTCTGGCAAGAGGGGCAGACTGCCCACTACAGATATTATGTGTGGGTGTCTCACATGTTCATGTATATATTTTGCTGCTGCATGACTCAACTACACCTACCTGGGTTTGAGATTTGGAGATGATCTTTATATAATATCTGCAACTTGGCAGACATATACTAAGAATATTAGTATGCTTATATTTGGCATTATCATAATTATGTTTTTGTTTTCACTGCTTATATGTCATGCATACGCGCGCTAGCATTTTGCGCATTAAATGGTCTACTTGTCCCAAACCCAGTCTTTATTATTCTTTATCTGGCACAGGTACATAGAACCTGACCATTGTCATATTTATGCAGGACTGTATAAAGAAATTAATAAGGATATTTTTGTCCTATTTTTCAGCCTTTTACCACATGAGTAATAACAGAAAGATAAAGCTAAAGAAACAACTCGTCTTGTTTAGTGTCTTTTACCCACTCAGTAGTGGTTTGCCTGACTGTAAGATTGTGTGTGACAGTTAAAGAACATCCTTACGGCTCAAGTTCTAAGGGCATCGACACTCTATAATACAGATATAAAGACCTTGGTCATTGCCGACTGCATTTCAAAAACTCTCAGTGTTTGCTGACAATCTATTCCTGGCAAGGAAAGGGATCATTTGGGACATTTCTCAGATAAATAGATACGTGTACTGAAACACTTTGTTCCAGACTGGTACTCTGTAAACAACTTAGATTGTCTTGTGTGCTCATGACGGGAAACAACGATATTGTATCCAGTGTATCATTCTATCAACAGACAATGAGACTGTTACCTGATGTATTTCTCCAGCCATTCAACTAGAGGACCTGCCTGAACTCTGCTTGAATTAACAAAAGCTGTCGCCTGACAGCATAGCTCGCCTGAATAGTTGCTTGCCCATCACACAGTCGCTATGGTGGTGTGGACTGCTATGTATAAAACTTCAGGCAAGCATGTCCATAATGACAACACATTTATAAACAAAAGCTATCTCAGAAATGTCTTAAAATAAAAAAAAAAATCCACATGAAATTTCAAAGTCCATGAGCTTGAGATCAAAGAACTAAGGGGTAGGGGGGAGGAGGGCAGGGCTAGGATGTATCAAAGCCTTTAACCGTTATCTAACATCAGTCCAAGTATTAGTATCAGCTGAGCCCATTGTGGCACTGTGAAATTATGTCTTCATTAATATAAAACTAATCAAAATCTTTAAGACAAAACTCAAAGTCCATGACCTTGACATCAAGGTCATCCAGTCGGGTAAGTATAAAGTGTTTTGTAAAAACTCAAAAAAGTGTCTAACATCAGTTCAAGTGTAAACTAAATTTCTGCCAAGCATTATGAATCAGTACGCAATTAGAAAACTTTAATAAAGACCAAATTTCCTAAGTCCCTGACCTTGACATCAAGGTCACCGAGCAGGGCTGGGGCAGTACTCTGTAAAACTTTGGACTAATATCTAACTACAGTGCAAATATAAAAAGAATTCATCTATGATTTCAGGAGATATGTGTCATTAAAAAACTTTAACCAAAACATCCAATCAATAAAAAGACAATTTTCTAAGTCCATGACCTTGACATCAAGGTCACTGAGGGGAGTGGGGGTAGTACCTTGGAAAACTTTAGACCAATATCTAACTACAGTGCAAGTATCAAAGGAATCCATCTATGGGTTAAGGAGATACTGGGCTTTAGAAAACTTTGACCAAAACATCCAGTCCCAAAAAACTCCCAATTTTCTAAGTCCATGACCTTGACATCAAGGTCAAGGAGTGGGGTGGGGGTGGTACCATGTTAAACTTTGGACCAATATCTAACTACAGTGCAAGTATCAAAAGAATCCATCCCTGGGTTAGGGAGATATGGGTCTTTAAAAAACTTTAACCAAAACATCCAATCCGGACGCGGACGCGGACGCCGTGGTGACAACAATAGCTCTTCCTGAACTTTCGTTCAGGCGAGCTAAAAACTCATTTTTGTTAACAATCTTGTACAAAATGTGATAATTATTTTGTAACACATTTTCAGTCATGCAATATTTTATCGACTGAATGACTCCTTTGGTGGACCCCACAGAGATCACGTGACATTACCAGCATCCAAATCAGTGCGAGACGTATCACATCCAAGATAGTTTATGTTTACAAAAGAGCAAAATAATTTTAAAATTTTAAGCGTTGAAATAGGAGATAGAGTAATACTTACGAGGTTTGGTAAGACCTAATGCTATATTTTTCCTTTTCAGCTAATTATACATGTTTTTCAAACACTAAATTATGAGGTATTTGCAAATATTAATGAGTCGCAGAATTTTGGTAATGCCACGAAGATGGCAGCCATGTTGGAACGCTATATTTTGGCACCGGAAGAAAATCCGGAAAATATATTTTTGGCTGCACAAAATTGAATACATTCAGCCGAAACGGCTGTGTAATAAGTCGAACTGACATTGGTGCACATCACACCGTACACGTGAAGTCAGCCAGTTGGAATGCCATTATCGGCAACAAGTGCGCATCGCACTTTCCACTATTTCCAACCACGTTTTTCCATAATCCTCTGGCGAAACGCCCATTATTATAAAAAGAGAGATTCCAACATAAACACAAATTAGTCAGCGGCGAGAATTCGTCCTACACGGTGACAGTTTATGCAAAAAATCCAGTGTTGATTGTTGTACACTGCCCAAATACACACTGTGTTTACACATTATTGATCTCTGATAAGGGTTTTGCTAAATGCGTATTGTATTTTTTGGCGAAATAAAACATTGTTTAACGAAAGAAATATTCAGGAAGGGCGATTCCGGCAATCAAAACGAGGCTGCGGTTTCTATGCAGCAGGGGGCCCAAAAAGGGAATCAGTTGGAAAACTTCGTAAACAATGGAGAAACGATGCTCCTGAACCTGGCTAAAACGGTGAAACACTTGGTTAAGCCCGAAGAAACGCTGAAAACTTTGATTAGTTCAATTAAAACATTGGAGAAAGAAGTAAAAGACTTGAAAAGGAGACCCAGTTCAGATGAGTCGGTGGTTGCTAAGAAAAAGCCAAGAACTGAGGACATTATATTTTCAGAATTTTATAACATTTTGTCCATTTTTATTCATCATTTCTTTGTTGAGTGAGGTTTTGATCAGTTAAGTATAAGTTTTACCTGGGGAAATTATTTTAAAGGTTCTTTGTCAAACCATTTCAAGATGTCCGATAATGAATTAGACCTGTCACCCCTTTCCCCTGAACCTGAGCCTTCAGTTGCAAGCGAAACTAAAGCTGAGGGACAAGCTGATACCCTAGACTTACCCCGCCCACTTGAAGCATTAGACCCTGAAAAGAGAGTCAGAACACTCACCGAGAAGGGCTTAGAATTGTACAAAACAAATTGGGTTGAGTACTGGTCGCGTCTGGCAAAAGCTTGGGATGCAGTCCTTGAGATAATATCTAGTATAGAAAGTTGTGTGGGTAGCATGAAATTGTTGCACCAAATCGATGAGAAAATTGAACAAACAAAGGGAATGATAAGCAGGAGGAGACTGATTCTTTCTTACATGATACAACTAGTCATACCCAATGTTTGTACCAAATTTAAAATACCTTTACTCAAGTAATTCCTGAGAAATCTGTGACAGAAATTTAATTGGAGAGAAAGAAAAAATGGACAAACAAGGGAATGATAAACAGAGGAAGGCTGATTCTCTCTTACACAGTACAACCAGACATACCCAACATTTGTACCAAATCTGAAAACCTTAGCTATGTGGTTCATGAGAAATCTGTGACAGAAACTGAATTAGAGAGAAAGAAGAAATGGACAAATAAAGGGAAAGATGATAAGCTGGAGAAAGCTGATTCTCTCTCACATGATACAACTAGTCATACCCAACATTTGTACAAAATTTCAAATATACCCTTACAATATCAATCCCTGAGAAATCTTTGACAGAAATTTAATTGGAGTAAGAGAATTTGGTTGGTTGATTTGATGCTTAACGTCCACGGTAAACAACTAAGGTCATGTCGGGACGGTCAGTTAACCTAACCACACTATTCCTGGGCAGGCTTAGACCTCCTAAGTGGTTAACCAGTACTAAGTGCACATACTTTCGCCAGTAACTGACAACTGCCCTTCTTGAATCAGCGGAAGGAGAAACGAAAATATGTGGCCAGACCGGGATTCGAACCCAGGACCTCTGACTTACGAGTCAGGTGCCCTACCGATTGCGCTACCCGGCCCGGCGAGTGAGAGAAAAAATGGACAAACAAAGGGAATGATAAGCAGGAGAAGGCTGATTCTCTCGGACTCTTACACTGTACAACTAGTCATACCCAACATTTGTGCCAAATTTGAAAACCTTAGCTGAAGTGGTTCATGAGAAATCTGTGAGAAAGAAGATTGAAATGAACAAATAAAGGGAATGATAAGCTGGAGGAGGTTGATTCTCTCTCACACGATACAACTAGTCATACCCAATGTTTGCACAAGATTTCAAATACACTTACAGTAGAAATTCCTGAGAGATCTAAGACAGAAATTTAATTGGAGAGAAAGAAAAATTGGACAAAAGAAGGTCCCGATAAGCAGGAGAAAGCTGATTCTCTCTTACACAGTACAACTTAATCATACCCAAGGTTTGTACCAAATTTCAAAATCATAGCTGCAGCGGTTCCTGAGAAATCTGTGACAGAAAAAGTTCACACACACACACACACACACGGAAAAGACGAAAACTATACACCCCCTATATACTTCATATACTATGAACGCTTCATGGACCACCTGAACCAGCAGATGAAAGGCAGGTTTTGTAAACTGAATAGGAAAGGTACAATGAGGCTACATCTGTTACCACCAGTAGATGATTCACTCACATCAGAGACAATGTCATTCTTCGAGGACAATCTCCTAACGCCAGCTACTTTGAACCAAGAGGTGGAGATAGGGAGGAGGAAGTGGACCGGTCATCACTCACCACCAGCTACACTTCATGAGGCCCTGAAGGCATGCAATGGACAGCTTTATCCTAATATCAAAACAGTGCTTAAGATCACAGCCACTTTTCCAGTAACTTCCTGTAAATGCGGGTGCAGCATCAGTACTCTTGGACTGGTGAAGACAAACTTACAGGGCTGTATTCCTTGAGCAGACATAGAGACATTAAGGTAGAACCCAGAGACATTGTCAAGATCTATGCTAGAAAGAACCCTCACCAGATGACTCTACCTGACTCTTCTTGATGTGCTGGCGGATGATGAGACCAAGTGATTATTGACTTGCACTTGCCATGTGTCTTCCCGTTCCGGACCACTCACATTAATTGCAAAGAGGTGTTAACTAATGCAATGTTAACCTGACCATCAGATATTCAGTCAGTTTACAAGCAGAAGACAACTGTTAAAATGCTCAATGTGCTGCAACATTTGGAAATGTGCTGGTTTACAAACTCAGTGGGTGGGCGAGTCCCCCTACAGAGTAAATGTTAAAATACCAACAATTGTTAGAATTTTGACATTACAATTTTATAAGAAGGATAAATTTCATGCCCAGTTGAGTTGAGCCCGACAAGAGGTTTTATAACCTCGAAGCCCGGTGATACATTAAAAGAAGTGCAGACAGTCATGATCTTCACTGTTTATGCATGGGCTATGTGAGTGCAGTGTGGCAGCCCAACAGTGGGTTTCGGCTAACCATGGGCCACCACACTGGAATCACATAGCCAATGCATACACAGTGAAGACCATGATCATGACTGTCTGAGAACTTAGGGGCCATACTCTTTGTTATTATTTCTAAACTAAAATTTGTTCAAACTTAAATCTCTTGCTTTCTCTGTTTATATACTGTTAACATTTACTACATTTAAGAAAGCAGAATTAAGAAAAATAAGTAGAAGAACAAGAGGCCCAAATGGGCCTGATATCGCTCACCTGGCTTTTGTGCAATGGGACCATTCTGATACAAAATTGGTCCAATTCCAGAGATTTTCTCAATTTCACATTTTGCTACTTTTAGTAACAGAGGCCAACTTGTCTGGTCTTTATATATTTACTTTTGAAACAACTCAATGCAAGAATCATTTTGCAACAAATTTCATCAAAATCCATTCAGGGGTTACTGAGATATTGTCAGTTTCATGTTTTGTGCTATTTTTAGTAACGGCAGATGGCGGCCATCTTAGAATGCCAAAATGCAAAAAATTGAAAAGCTTTCATGCAAGGACCATTTTGACACAAAATTGGTCCAGTTCCATTGTAATTTTCTTATTTTCATATTTTGCTATTTTAAGTAACAGAGGCCAACTTGACGGGTCGATATTTGTTGATATTTGGAACACGTCAAAGCAAGAATCATTTTGCCACAAATTTCGTCACAATCGCTTCAGCGGTTAATGAGATGTTGTCATTTTCATGTTTTGTGCTATTTTTAGTAATGGCAAATGGCGGCCATCTTGGAATGCCAAAATGCCTAAAATCGAAAAAGCTTAATGAAAGGACCATTCTGACAGAAAATTAGTCCAATTCCACTGAGATTTTCTTATTTTCACATTTTTCAATTTTTAGTAACAAAGGCCATTATGACTTGTCTATATTTATTTACTTTTGAAACATCTAAATGCAAGAATCATTTTGACACAAATTTTGTCAAAATCTATTCAGCAGTTACTAAGATATTGTCATTTTCATGTTTTGTGCTATTTTTAGTAATGGCAGATGGTGGCCATCTTGGAATGCCAAATTGCAATTAATCAAATGGCTTCATGTAAGGAAAATTCTGACACAAAATTGGTCCAATTCCATTTAAGGGTTCTTGAGTTATTGTCGTTTTATGTTTGTGCTATTTTTAGTAACGGCAGACGTCGGCCATCTTGGAAAGCCAAATTTCAATTAATCGAAACGGCTTCATGCAAGGAACATTCTGACACAAATTGGTCAAATTCCAATCAAGGGTTCTTGAGAAATTGTCATTTTTATGTTTGTGCTATTTTTAGTAACGGCAGATGTCGGCCATCTTGGAAAGCCAAATTGCAATTAATCGAAACGGTAACAAGATACAGATACTTTGTTCATGTGGTTTTATTAAAGGACGAAATAACAGACGATAACATTGGGTGGTGAACTGTCTCACTAATGGTATCATTTGCATGGGCCCTACACCTTAAATAACACAATAAAGCCTACGAGGTGAGGTACCCGCAAACTTTTTCGACCACTGCAACACGGCGCATGATTACAACAAAGGTGCGCAATGTAGATCCCTCCAAAGCCTCTCTAATTGCGACACAGTTGTGCCATAGCGTTGAAATGGCCGACAAAGCCTACTCCTTAAAACAGAGAGTAGCACTCTCTTCGGAAGCAGCACATGTGGCAGCCCATTCATTTAAATCTTGGAGCGAGGCTAGCCAGCAAGAAAGAAGGTATTCCTTGTATTGGGAGGAGGCGTCTACGAGTAGGAAGAGGGAAGGGGAGGAAGTAGAAAGTACTGAGGAAGAGAGGGAGCGGGAGGGGGAGCTATGGAGGTAGAGGGAGGGGAGTTCATCTGTACAGGGGCGGGTGCGGGCATCAGTCAGGGAATTGGAGGAAAGAATCAGAAATCAGGGGAGGGGTTGGAGTTTCTTGATTTGCCTGTGGGGAGGGGGAATTCAGGGCTAGTCTGGGAAACCTTCTGACTGATCTTGACTGGACTTCAGCTCAACAAGAGATAAATCTATCCTCAGGTCACAAATCTGACACGGGGGAAACTGACTGCGAAATGGACAACTTCTTGAAAGAAAAGGAGACACAAGAAAAAGAAGACAGTGCTTATGCGGATCTTGAGGAATATTTCCAAATTGACGGTGAAATGGGAGATGCTGTCTGAGAACAAATTGCTAAGATCAGCAATAGAACGTTAAAGAGAAACAAAAGCAAAAAAGATGAAGAAGACAAGCTGCAAACCTTAGAACAAAAACATTGTCGATCAAAAAATATTAAGGACCTTCAAGTGCCTAGAATAGAAGAGTCCCAATGGCTTCCTCTAAAAAGAGAAGTAAAACAGGTCAACTATGTCCAGCAGCAAGCAATTTCCGCCGATGGCCAGGCCATGGTCCCTTTGGTCAAAGCAACGGAGGCAATGAAAAAGAAAGAAAAGACAGAAAAAGTATCAACTTTGATCTTAGATGCTTTTAAAGGCCCCATTGCTCTATGAAATAAACAGTTTTCTGATTTTTTTTTAAACAGAAAATACACTTTGAATCCGATAAAACAAACATTCAAATGCCGGTCTGTGACTGGAGATGTACCGGAAAAGATTTCTAAGGCCTTTTAAGGACTGTAAAAACTGCCGCTCGTCAGTTTGATTGTAATCATCCCCATTTTGTATATCCCGCTCCGACTTCTTTCGTGTGCTTTCGGAAACGTTTCGGAGGTCACTCACATGATAGATTTGCATATCATTAGTGCTCACAATTATGCATGATGAAGTTCACAAACCAGCAAACGGGGTCGCACACGGAAATGTCATCCGTAAGTATTAACCAGTTTTCTTACTGTTCAGCTTTCTTTGGATTCTTTTAGTGGATTTTAACAATGTTTTTTATATTGTAACACAGCTGTCTTTTTCAATTATAACCACACTTACACGATTTAATCAGTTTTATTGCTGGAAACTCTTCCGTTTCAGTTATATGAGAGTGGGTGGGGTCTGATTATTAGTGCTTTGGACCCCAGATTGTTATGAAAACGATTATGTATCACCACTAAATGTCCGAGAAAATTGTGTTTACGTAGAAATGGAGGACAGCCTCTACCCCATTATCTCACAGTTAAAATTTTGTGACCAATGAAAGAAACATGTATGCCAACACCCACACCCACGCCGACATCCAAGTGACAACAATAGCGCTCTGTACTTTCGTAAAGGCGAGCTAAAAACAATGACTATGTAGTGGCTAATATCATGAACAGCAGTGATTTTTTTTTACCCCTGCGTCCTGCGTCCTAGACGCATAATTTTCCCAGAGGATGCAAAATATTTCCTTGGCTGCGTTCCGGGACACATAAAAATAGCCGATCGGTAGTCCAACTTCCGATTTCGGCTTCGTTTACAAAGCTACTTTCGTTTTAAGAATATAGTAACGGTGCATTAGCAGATTGTTATATTACTGGTAAAAAACAGTACCATAGTCTTTCCTACTCCCGCTAAATACCGAAGTCTACCTGTAATACCAATAATCAATAGTAGTTGTCCAGTACCGGAGGAACATAGTATTATCAACCGCTGTGATGTCTTTTACCTAAGTGCAAACTTTTATCAATACACCGGGACAATAAGTAATCATGTCTCCAAAAAACAAGAAAAAGATCAAACTTGATTCAAAGCAGCAAACATTATTTGGTCTTCTTGGGCAAGACAAACACGCAAGGCCAGATGTTGCAGATCATGATGCGACCAATCAAACTTCCGAATCTGAAATGACAAGGGATGTCTCCAAATCCAATACGCTGTCTGACAATGAGACAACATTCCTGTGACCACAGGAGCTTGACGTTGGTTATTTTTTACTTATAGGGCTTGTCTTTTGAAGCCCTTTAAGTTTGGGATGCAGAGTAAATAATGCTTTTGCATCCCAGTAAAGATGCAAACCCTTGAGCTTGGGATGCAAAGATTTTAGGTCTTGTGAGTCCTGGGACTCAAAGAAGGAGATTTGTAAAACAAGAGGCCCAAATGGGCCTGATATCGCTCACCTGGCTATTGTGCAATGGGACCATTCTGATATAAAATTGGTCCAATTCCACTATGAATTTCTCATTTTCACATTTTGCTACTTTTAGTAACAGAGGCCAACTTGCCTGGTCTTTATATATTTACTTTTGAAACATCTCAATGCAAGAATCATTTTGCCACAAATTTCATCAAAATCCATTCAGGGGTTACTGAGATATTGCCAGTTTCATGTTTTGTGCTATTTTTAGTAACGGCAGATGGCGGCCATCTTGGATTGCTAAAATGCAAAAAATCGAAAAGACTTCATGCAAGGACCATTTTGACACAAATTTGGTCCAATTCCATTGAGATTTTCTGATTTTCACATTTTTCTATTTTTAGTAACAGAGGCCAATATGACTGGTCTTACAGTTAGATATTTTTGAAACATCTCAATGCTAGAATCATTTTGACACAAATTTCGTCAAAATCCATTCAGCGGTTACTGAGATATTGTCATTTTCATGTTTTGTGCTATTTTTAGTAACGGCAAATGGCGGCCATCTTGGAATGCCAAAATGCAAAAATTCGAAAAAGCTTAATGAAAGGACCATTCTGACACAAAATTAATCCAACTCCATTGAGATTTTCTAATTTTCACATTTTTCTATTTTTAGTAACAGAGGCCAATATGAATGGTCTACAGTTAGATATTTTTGAAACATCTCAATGCAAGAATCATTTTGACACAAATTTCATCAAAATCCATTCAGCGGTTACTGAGATATTGTCATTTTCATGTTTTGTGCTATTTTTAGTAACGGCAGATGGTGGCCATCTTGGAATGCCAAATTGCAATTAATCAAAACGACTTCATGCAAGAAACATTCTGACACAAAATTGGTCCAATTCCATTCAATGGTTCTTGAGTAATTGTCTTTTTTATGTTTGTGCTATTTTAAGTAACACCAGATGGCGGCCATCTTGGTATGCCAAATTGCAATTAATCGAAATGGCTTCATGCAAGGAACATTCTGACACAAAATTGGTCAAATTCCATTCAAGGGTTCTTGAGTAATTGTCATTTTTATATTTGTGCTATTTTTAGTAACGGCCCCCATGGTGGCCACCTTGTATAGTCAACTGGCACAAAATTGAATTAATTCCATTCAAGAACCAATTCTGACCAAATCTGGTCAGAATTGGTTGCATTTCCTTTAGATATTGACATTTGAGCAAAATCGGCCTTGTAAACGCTAAGTAGGTCACTGTGACCTAATTCCGCTATAGATTTTTTTCATTTTTATAATTTTAAATACCAAGGTCCCATTAATGTTCCACGCAAACTTTCGGACAAATATACCAAATGGTTCTCGAGAAGAAGTTGATTTTGTTGTTTTTGCTATTTTTAGTAACGGCGGCCATCTTGGATTCTTGACCCGACCCAATTTTACAATTTTGAAACCCTGCAGTCTGGTCATGCTCCATGTGAAATTTGAAACCCATGGGTGCAGTGGTTTTAGAGAAGAAGTCGTTTGAAGTCGTTTGAATATGTCGTTTTTTGACATTGGCATTTGAGCAAAATTACACTCGTAAACAGAAAGTAGGTCACTGTGACAAAACTCCGCTACAGATTTTTTTCAATTTTACAATTTTGAATACCAAGGTTTCATTGATGTTCCATGCCAAAATTCAGACAAATATACCCAGTGGTTCTGGAGAAGAAGTTTATTTTGTTGTTTTTGCTATTTTTAGTAACGGCGGCCATCTTGGATTTTCAACCTGACCATTATTTTACAATTCTGAGACACTGGAGTCAGGTCATGCTCCATGTGAAATTTGAGAACCATGGGACCAGTACTTTTACAGAAGAAGATGTTTGAATATTTGTTTTTAGGTGTTGACGGACACATTCCGTGACGACGCACGACGCACGCCGGACGCATTGGTATGACAATAGCTCACTATGGCCCTTCGGGCCAGGTGAGCTAAAAATCACTGGAACAGGTATGCAAAGGATCAGCATCATCCCCCTATATGGCTTTTGAGATAAAGATTTTGAATATTTTTTTTTTGAAAATATTTCCTTTATATTGCCATGGCAACGAATCAAATTCGGTAATCTGGACAATATTAATAGGAATCATAGAGGACTACTCGAGAAACATTTCTGAAGAAAAAAATTCCAAATAACTGCAGTGAGATAGCAAAAATTGTGGATTTCCTTTTTTCCCATTATAAGTCAATGGAAACTATTGCCATAGCAACCTAACTGCTGAAGCAATTGCCATGAAAAACTGTAATTCTAGAGAAGCTTGTACTAAGATCCTTTCTGTAAAGTTTGAGCTTTATCGGCCACATAGTATCTACAACAAGTGGGCCATGATGGCCCTGGATCGCTCACCTGAGTATTCAGTGAACTTAACCTCAGAGACATCCATATGACCGACAGAGTTTCACAAAGATTAAATGGAAAATGAACCCTTTATTGTGTACCTAAGGTTTTTATAAGATTTAACCTAAAGACCTAGATTTTGACCCCAAATGATCCAGTTTCAAACCTGGTTTAGATTTCTTGGATATGAACATTCTGACAAAGTTATCAAAACTGTGCCCTCTACAATGTTTTTCTGAGGTTTAACCTAGTGATCTACTTTTTGCCCCAACATGACCAAGTTGCACCCTTGGTCCAGATTTGTTGGAGACAAATATTTTGACAAAGTCTCATGAAGATTAGAACAAAACTGTGTCCTCTAAAGCGTTCACACTGTTTTTCGAAGAACTGACCTAGTGATCTAGTTTTTGACCTGACATGGCCCAGTTTCAAATCTGGGATAGATTTTATAAAAATAAACATTCTGATAATGTTTCACATAGATTGGATCATAACTGTGCCCTCTAGAGTGTACACAAGATTTTTCTAAGATTTGACCTAGTGACCTAGTTTTTGACCCCACGAGACTCAGATCCAAATCTGGCTTAGATTTTATATAGATAAACATTCTGACAAAGTTTCATAAAGATTGGATCATAACTGTGCCCTCTAGAGTGTGCACAAGGTTTTTCTAAGATTTGACCTAGTGACCTAGTTTTTGACCCCACATGACCCAGTTTCAAAGATGGTCTAGATTTCATTTAGATAAACATTCTGACAAAGTTTCATGATGATTGGATCATAACTGTGCCCTCTGTGTCATTCTAAGATTTATTTCTATTTTTAGCTCTGGCGGCCATTTTGTTCAGCGGAGTGGAGCCGTTTTAGCAATTTTTGTTCAGGGCCATAAGTAAAACATTTCTCTGAATTTTTTTTTGAAATCGAGCCATTGGCTTCAGAGACGATGATGTCTAAAGCTTTTTTCTATTTTTAGCTCTGGTAGCCGTATTTGTTCAGTGGAGCAGAACTGTTTGAACAACTTTGGTAGAGGGTCTCCTAAGGAACATTTCTGTGAAATTATTTCAAAATCAGCCCAGCAGTTTCGGAGAAGTCATTTAAAGGTTTTTCTATTTTTAGCTCTGGAGGCCATATTGTTCAGTGGAGTGGAACCGTTTGAGCAATTTTGGTAGAGGGTCTCCTAAGAAACATTTCTGTGAAATTCTATTAAAGTTTTGTCAAAATATCTGCAGTGACATAGCAATAAATGCCAATTTTCTATTTTCCCATTATAAGTCAACCGGAACTTTAAGTTGCCATAGCAACCAAACTGCTGGAGCAATTGCCAAGAACAACAGCATTTTTATTGAGGGTAGTGTCAAGATCTTTTCTGTGACATTTGTGCTGTATTGGTCGCATAGTTTCTGAGGAGATGATTTTTGAGTATATTTTCTATTTTTAACCATTTGGGGTGAGTGAGTGAGTGAACTCGGGTTTAACGTCCCACCAACAACGAGGTCATATGGAGACGGGACCTCGGTTTAAAGTCTCATCCGAAAGACCGGAGAAGCGGGGGATCGAACTTGCGACCCCTGGATTGGTAGTCCGGAGTGTTATCCACTACACTACAGCCGCTCCTTTAACCATTTGGTTGCCATGGCAACCAGCAAAACTGCGTAGTTAACATAAATTTCAAGTGGTTGATAGAGAGCTACTACAGGATCATTTCTGTAAAAGATTTGTCAAATTATCTCCAGAGAACTAGCAATAAAGGCAAATTTTCAATTTTTCCTATACAAGTCAATGAGGAGCGGCTGTAGCGTAGTGGATAACACTCCAGACTACCAACCCAGGGGTCGCAAGTTCGATCCCCTGCTTCTCCGGTCTTTCGGATGAGACTTTAAACCGAGGTCCCATCTCCATATGACCTCGTTGTTGGTGGGACGTTAAACCCGAGTTCACTCACTAACTCACTCACAAGTCAATGATAACTCTAAGTTGTCATAGCAACCAAAGTTCTGAAGCAATTTGGATTAAAAAAATAGTATTATTGTTTCCCCTTGCCCATAGATGCTATATATATATTTTGTTAACAATGATGTAGTTTCAGAGATGTCGTTTGAAAATGCTGTCGGATGGACAGACAGACGGATGGACAGACAATGGACAACGGATGCCTGCCTGTAGGATAAGCTCACCTGTGAGCCTTCGCCTCAGGTGAGCTAATGATACAAATTACCAGTTCACAATGGAAGGCAGCATGGGTCTCGCAGCGAGTAAAGAGAAATTTCAGGTGAGCTCCATGTATCAATTGTGATGTCTTACCTGGCATAACAAATAGAGGTGAGCGATTTTTTTTATCTATCTTTTCTTTCTCTTGTCTATCTGATAGATATGAAGGAACTGGTGTTTTGATTTAGTCTCCAGGGTCAAAAGCACCCCATCCCCATCTTCATTTTTCCTATAGATTTTTTTCATTTTTACAATTTTTAATCCCAAGGTCCCATTAATGTTCCACGCAAACTGTCGGCCAAATATACCAAATGGTTCTGGAGAAGAAGTTGATTTTGTTGTTTTTGCTATTTTTAGTAACAGCGGCCATCTTGGATTCTTGACCTGTACCAATTTTACAATTTTGAAACCCTGCAGTCTGGTCATGCTCCATGTGAAATTTGAAACCATTGGGTGCAGTGGTTTTAGAGAAGAAGTTGTTTGAAGTCGTTATATTTAATTGTAACAGTTGTTTCATAACAAAGATGGGATAGCAATTTTTTTATTTTGTTTCATACAGTTTCGAAACTGTTTCGAAACAAAAGAGCAGTGAGAACTTAAACTTTTTTCTTTCATTTCAGTATGTAACACTAATTTGCCTATATATTTAATTGTAACAGTTGTTTCAAAACAAAGATGGGATAGCATTTTTTTAAATTTTGTTTCATACTGTTTCAAAACTGTTTCAAAACAAAAGAGCAGTGAGAACTTAAACTTTTTTCTTTCGTTTCAGTATGTAACAGTCATTTGCCTATATATTTAATTGTAACAGTTGTTTCAAAACAAAGATGGGATAGCAAATTTTTAATTTTGTTTCATACCGTTTCGAAACTGTTTCGAAACTGTTTCGAAACAAGACAGCAGTGAGAACTTAAACTTTTTTCTTTCGTTTCAGTATGTAACACTAATTTGCCATATATTTAATTGTAAAATTTGTTTCAAAACAAAGATGGGATAGCAATTTTTTTTAATTTTGTTTCATATCTTTGCGAAACTGTTTCGAAACAAAAGAGCAGTGAGAACTTAAAACTTTTTTCTTTAGTTTCAGTATGTAACACTAATTTGCCTATATATTTAATTGTAACAGTTGTTTCAAAACAAAGATGGGATAGCAATTTTTTTATTTTGTTTCATATCGTTGTGAAACTGTTTCGAAACAAAAGAGCAGTGAGAACTTAAAACTTTTTTCTTTCGTTTCAGTAAGTAACACTAATTTGCCTATATATTTAATTGTAACAGTTGTTTCAAAACAAAGATGGGATAGCAGTTTTTTTATTTTGTTTCATACCGTTTCGAAACTGTTTCGAAACAAAAGAGCAGTGAGAACTTAAACTTTTTTCTTTCGTTTCAGTATGTAACACTAATTTGCCTATATATTTAATTGTAACAGTTGTTTCAAAACAAAGATGGGATAGCAGTTTTTTTATTTTGTTTCATACTGTTTCAAAACTGTTTCGAAACAAGACAGCAGTGAGAACTTACACTCTTTTTCTTTCGTTTCAGTATGTAACACTAATTTGCCTATATATTGAATTGTAACAGTTGTTTCAAAACAAAGATGGGATAGCAATTTTTTTAATTTTGTTTCATACCGTTGCGAAACTGTTTCGAAACAAAAGAGCAGTGAGAACTTAAACTTTTTTCTTTCGTTTCAGTATGTAACACTAATTTGCCTATATATTTAATTGTAACAGTTGTTTCAAAACAAAGATGGAATAGCAGTTTTTTAATTTTGTTTCATACCGTTTCGAAACTGTTTCAAAACTGTTTCGAAACAAGACAGCAGTGAGAACTTAAACTCTTTTTCTTTCGTTTCAGTATGTAACACTAATTTGCCTATACGAGGGGCGTTCGAAAAGTTTTGCAAATGGCCTCGTAACTTTGTGTAAGGGCATGCTGGGTACAAATGCTATGCATGTACTGAAAGCACTACATTTGGTCTTTACAATGATACCAAACAAATTACAAAGGCACTTTTTCTTACTGACTTATATTGCATATTATTAGGCCCCAGTCATACCACTGAGTCAATTTTACATGTAAAATCTTTTCAGTGTTAGGCCCTTAATTCGAATATGGTTATAAATACAAAATATATCTTTGTCAACTGCATGTCCATCGTTGCCCACATTATCCATACAAAAGTTAGAAGAGTGGCACTGTTATCGAGTCATTCCTTGCAACACACTGCGCAGTTCTTATGACGCTATTAAAATTGACGTAAACGTCATTTTTGAAAGATTGTAGCAGTTTCATATTTTGCATTAATTTGAATTTATGGACAGATTTTAGCTGATCCATGCAAATGCTCTTGCTGACAAGATTTCTATTACTAATAGACTTACTTTCATAACAAAATCATAATCACTTTAGTAGAAAGGGAGAATTTGCTATAACATGAAATACGGATAATACATATTTGCGGGACAGTACTGAACCTAGTTTGAATATGATTTCCGCCATATTTACAGAACAATATTGTCTGGACATTGTCTTAAAGCAGCAAAAATAAAATAAATCAAAGACTGTTCATATATGAATTACGGCCCACTAAAGTAGAATTCTGCAGTGCCTGTAGGGTATACCTCTTTCACAGAAGTTTAAAACTTGTCCTTTTAATAAAATATAGGCGTGTTTACAAACTTTTGTAGGCATAACATAGCTTGATGTGTTTTTGCTATCAGTAATTCTGTCTTTATAGTCGTTATCAAGTTAATACACCATTTGCAAATCTTTTCGAACACCCCTCGTATATTTAATTGTAACAGTTGTTTCAAAACAAAGATGGGATAACAGTTTTTTAATTTTGTTTCATACCGTTTCGAAACTGTTTCGAAACTGTTTCGAACCAAGACAGCAGTGAGAACTTAAAATTTTTTTCTTTCGTTTCATTATGTAACACTAATTTGCCTATATATTTAATTGTAACAGTTGTTTCAAAACGAAGATGGGATAGCAATTTTTTTAAATTTTGTTTCATACCGTTGCAAAACTGTTTCGAAACAAAAGAGCAGTGAGAACTTAAACTCTTTTTCTTTCGTTTCAGTATGTAACACTAATTTGCCTATATATTTAATTGTAACAGTTGTTTCATAGCAATTTTTTTAATTTTGTTTCATACCGTTTCGAAACTGTTTCGAAACAAGACAGCAGTGAGAACTTTAACTTTTTTCTTTTGTTTCAGTATGTAATACTGATTGCCTATGTAATCCATTGTAACTGTAGCTGTAGGTTCTCTATGGTATCAGCCACCTGCTATGTATTTTAATTGTTTCATTGTTTCACTGAAACAAAATAGATACCCGGTGAAAAACTGCGGGGGTTTTGGGAAGTATCTAGGAGATATTTACAAAAATGTGGAGTGTTTGCGGCAAAATGACTAAAATCAGCTCATAATGGATATTTACGTGTTGAAAGGCCGTAAAATTTTCAATAACTGATTTATTTAAATATTGTATTTGAATTAACAATAAATAGTCTGTTTACAGTCCAAATTTGAGCATGATATCTTTATTCGTTCAAAAGATACAACCATTTTACCTAAACCACCCAATAAATTCCCAAACTTTAAAAAAATATTTGGCGCTGAGGGAAACTTTTCTATATATATTTGGCAGCGAAAGGGTTAACAACTATTTTTACCTATTTGCTATTATTATTATAGAAGGGTTAAAATGAGAACACAATAAATTAAACAGCACCGAACATAAAACAAATGCAACTGCAACAAAAGTACCGCCTTGGGACGGTCAGTAAAAACTACTGGGGGGGGGGGGGGGTTTAAACTGGTTTTACTAGGCCCAAACCTTCACCCACACCCTCTGATGCGGTGCACACAGTTAGTTGGTAGTTCGGTTTGAATGGAGGTTCCCTCACTCATCAGTAAGTTCATTTAATCAACAGAACACCAGTGTTCATTCTAGGCCGCGCCCTTGCGCCATTGGCGTGCATTTTCTAGTGTGGGCGCAAAGAAAATTCCATACCCGGGTCTGCCGGCGCATACTTGTCGCCGTTCGAATTTTGAACGGCGTGCGCTCGGATTTTGAATGGCGTATGCCCCTTGTCATAAACAAGTGCACCGGATGTTAATCAAACAGCAATATAAAACAGCCGTTTTCATTGGTCAAATATGGTGCCTAAACCAATCAGATTTCTTCTTAGAAATTAGTTTACTCTCTCAAAATGTCGGACAAGAAAGTCATTGCCGGCGTAAAACACAAAACAGATAGAACAATTCTGAGCTTTTTTCCGAAGCGTCAGCGTATATCTACCGATGGAAACAACAATAATAGCACAGCTCCTATTGAGATCGGTAATCAATCGGAGGCCAATGCCTCGGAAAGTGGTCAGTCGCAGGGGGGTGGGGGCTCTGAAAAGTTGAAAACAAACATGACAAACGATCTTTCCAGTCTGCGTGGCTCTGAGACTTTTCATTCAGTTTTAATGAAGTTCAAGTTGTATGAATGTTAATCAGAGTTTAGTTTGAAATTTTCAACTTTTGATGTTCTGTTGGAAGTTTAGTGTTTGATTGTTATGTTGACTTGAGCTAGTGATTCCTGTACAGTCCAACCTGTATTAAGCAAGCACCTAAGGGATAATCAAAATCTGCTTGCTTAAGACAGGTGCTTGCTGAATACAGGTACATTTCAATGCATTTGCCTGTTTTGGGAACTGAATACATGCTTGCTTAATACAGGTTGCTTGCTTAATACAGGTGGCCACTAAGACAGGTTTTACTGTACTTGAGAGAGACATTATTATCTACCAAAGCAGGCCCAACAAGGGAAAGGCAAAGCATTGAGGTGAATCGTAAATTTAGGGCCCACAATTTTTCGTAATGTCCCCACTTTTTTACCTGACAGGGGCCCTTGGGCCCCAGTTTTGAAATTTCTAGAATGAACACTGGAACACATGAACCCTTAATATGATCTTTGTCATTAAGGACATGAATAAATTCTATCCAGAGACAGGTAATGCTCAGATGCAAGCACACTTAATCAACAGAACACAATTGATGCCTGGTGTGATCTTTGTTATGATGGACATCAATAGTTTCCATCAAGAGAAAGACTAGTGCACAGATGAAAGTACCGGTGAACTATATCAACTGAACATATTGATCCTTGGTGTGATCTTTGTTATGATGGACATCAATAGTTTCCATCAAGAGAAAGACTAGTGCACAGATGAAAGTACCGGTACACTATATCAACTGAACATATTGATCCTTGGTGTGATCTTTGTTATGATGGACATCAATAGTGTTCATCAAGAGAAAGACTAGTGCACAGATGAAAGTACCGGTACACTATAATCAACTGAACATATTGATCCTTGGTGTGATCTTTGTTATGATGGACATCACTTGTGTTCATCAAGAGAAAGACTTGTGCACAGATGAAAGTACCGGTACACTATATCAACTGAACATATTGATCCTTGGTGTGATCTTTGTTATGATGGACATCAATAGTGTTCATCAAGAGAAAGACTTATGCACAGACGAAAGTACATTGTATCAACTGAAAATATTGATCCTTGGTGTGATCTTTGTTATGATGGACATCAATAGTTTCCATCAAGAGAAAGACTAGTGCACAGACAAAAGTACACTGTATCAACTGAAAATATAGATCCTTGGTGTGATCTTTGTTATGATGGATGTCAATAGTGTTCATCAAGAGAAAGACTAGTGCACAAATGAAAGCACACTGTATCAACTGAGCACAAAGACTTCTAGTACGACCTTTGTTATGACGGACATGAAAAGATTCTATCCCAAAAATTGGTAGTGCACAAGTGGAATAAGTACACTTAATCAATGGAGTATATAGACCCTTGGTGTGATCTTTGTTATGAAGGACATGAACAGATTCTTTTCAGAGATAGGAAGTGCACAGATGTAAAGTCACTTAATCAACAGAGCATATAGTCTATGTTATGACATTCATCAATAATTTCTATCCAGAGACAGACTAGTGCACAAATGTATGTGCACTCAATCAACAGAGCACACTGACCCTTGGTGTAATTTTTGTAATAATTGACATCAACAATTTCTACATGTATCTGGAGACAGACTAGATTTCAGATGTAAGCTCACTTGATCAACGAGGCACACATCCCTTAGTGCGATCTTTGTTTTGATGGACATAGAATAAATTCTATCCTGAGACAAGTAGTACACTTAATCAAAATAGCCATGGAACTTTGGAACAACCTTTGTAATGATGGACATGAAAAGACTCTATCCAGAGACTGGTAGTCCACAGATGTATGTACACTTAATCAACAGAGCAAACTGACCCTTGGTGTGATCAATGTTGACAGACTAGTGCACAAATGTATGTACACTCGATCAACAGAGCACATTGACCCTTGGTGTGATTTTTGTTATCATGGATATAAACAGTTTCGTTTGTAGAGAGTTCAGATGCATGTTCACTTGATCAACAAGGAACACATCGCTTGGGGCGATCTTTGTTATGATGGACATAGAATAAATTCTATCCAGAGACAAGTAGTGCACAGATGTAAGTACATTTAATCAATGGAGCATATGGACCCATGGAGCAACCCTTATAATGCTGGACATGTAAAGATTCTGTCCAGAGACTGGTAGTGCCCAAATGTATGTATACTAAATCAACGGAGCAAACTGACCCTTGATATGATCTTTGTTATGAGGGTTGGTTGGTTGATTTGATGCTTAACGTCCACGGTAAACAACTAAGGTCATGTCGGGACGGTCAGTTAACCTAATCACACTATTCCTGGGCAGGCTTAGACCTCCTAAGCGGTTAACCAGTACTAAGTGCACATACTTTCGCCAGTAACTGACAACTGCCCTTCTTGAATCAGCGGAAGGAGAAATGAAAGTATGTGGCCAGACCGGGATTTGAACCCAGGACCTCTGACTTACGAGTCAGGTGCCCTACCGATTGCGCTACCCAGTCCGCCTTGTTATGAGGGGCATCAATAGTTTCTTTCCAGAGACAGACCAGTGCACAAGGGTAACAGAGCACATTGACCCTTGGTTTGATTTTCGTAATAATGGACATCAACAGTTTCTATCAAGAGACAGACTAGAGTTCAGATGATAGTTCACTTGATCAACCAAGGGCACATCCCTTGGGGCGATCTTTGTTATGATGGACATAGAATAAATTCAATCCAGAGACAAGTAGTGCACAGATGTAAGCACACTTAATCAGAGGAACTGATTGACCCGTGGTGTGATCTATATAATGATGGACATGAAAGACAGGTAATGCTCAGATGAAAGCACACTTAATCAAAGGAACATATTGATCCTTGGTGTGATCTTTGTTATGATGGACATCAATAGTTTCCATCAAGAGAAAGACTAGTGCAAGATGAAAGCACATTTTCAATTGAGCACAAAGACTTCTAGTGTGACCTTTGTCATGACGTACATGAAACAATTCTATCTGGAAAATGGTTGGTTGGTTGATTTGATGCTTAACGTCCATGGTAAACAGCTAAGGTCATGTCAGGACTGTCAGTTAACCTAACCACACTATTCCTGGGCAGGCTTAGACCTCCTAAGTGGTTAACCAGTACTAAGTGCACATACTTTCGCCAGTAACTGACAACTGCCCTTCTTGAATCAGCGGAAGGAGAAACGAAAGTATGTGGCCAGACCGGGTTTGGAACCCAGGACCTCTGACTTATGAGTCAGGTGCCCTACCAATTGCGCTACGTGGCCCGGCATCTGGAAAATGGTAGTGCACAGGTGTGAGTACAGTTGATCAATAGAGTATACAGACCATAGTTGCGATCTTTATTATGAAGGACATGAATAGATTATATTCAGAGCCAGGTATTGCACAGATGCAAGGTCACAGAATCAACGGAGCAGATAGATCCTTGATGTGATCTTTGTTATGATGTGCATCAATAATTTCTACCCAAAGACAGACTAGTGAACAAATGTCCACGCAATCAACACAGCACATTGACCCTTGGTGTGATTTTTGTAATAACGGACATCAACAGTTTCTATCTGGAGATAGACTAGAGTTCAAATGTAAGTTCACTTGATCAACGAGGAACACATCTCTTGGTGCTATCTTTGTTATGATGGACATAAAATAAATTCTATCCAGAGAGAAGTAGGGTACAGATGCAAGTACACAATATCAAAAGAGCATATTTTGACCCTGGGAAGAATCTTTGTAATGATGGACATGAAAAGATTCTATCCAGAGACTGGTAGCCCGCAGATATAAGTACATTGTACACTTAATCAAAAGAGCAAACTGACTCTTGATGAGATCTTTGTTATGAGGGGCATCAATAGATTCCATCCAGAGACAGACTAGTACACAAATGTAATTAAAATCTGAAAAAGTTCCTTCAAGAGCAGAGAATACATACAGAGGTGGGAACATGGGCCAGACTACGTAGTTTCGGCTAATAAAGCCTCGTCAGTGACCCTGACAATATCTGATGACGAAACAAGAAAAAAGTATACTGTAATTTCTTAATTTTAAATGGGCAGTCGATTCAAAGGCTGATTAATTTCAAAACGATCAAAATGATATAAAAGACGATGATCTAGAATATTAGTCGAAATCGATCTCAAATGTTAGATTTCTCAGAATCTATCCTCTGATCTCAAAGGATGTAAATAAGTATAATATGCACTATGGATGATGTAAGGGGAGTGGGTAAGTCCACTCAATCAACAGAGCACATTGACTGTTGGTGTGATTTTTGTAATAATGGGTATCAACAGTTTTTATCTGGAGATAGACAAGAGTTTGGATGTAAGTTCACTTGATCAACGAGGCACAAATCCCTTGGAGCGATCTTTGTTATGATGGACATAGCATAAATTCTATCCACAGACAAGTAGTGCACAGATGTAAGCACACTTAATCAGAGGAACTGATTGATCCCTGGTGTGATCTATGTAATGATGGACATAAAAAATTCTATCCAGAGACAGATATTGCACAGATGGAACCACAATTAATCAAACAAACAGATTAATCCTTGGTGTGATCTTTGTTATGATGGACATCAATAGTTTCCATCAAGAGAAAGACTAGTGCAAGATGAAAACACACTTTATCAACTGAGCACAAAGACTTCTAGCACGACCTTTGTTATGACGGACATGAAACGATTCTATCCAAAAATTGGTAGTGCACAGGTGTAAGAACACTTAATCAATGGAGAATAAAGACCCTGAGAGATCTTTGTTATGAAGTACATAAATAGATTCTATTCAGGGATAGGTAGTGCTCAGATGTATGGTCACTTAATCAACAGAGCATATAGATCCTTAATGCAATCTATGTTATGACATTCATCAATAATTTCTATCCAGAGACAGACTAATGCACAAATGTATGTACACTCAATCAACAGAGCACACTGACCCTTGGTGTGATTTTTGTAATAATTGACATCAACAATTTCTACAAGTATCTGGAGACAGACTAGAGTTCAAATGTAAGTTCACTAGATCAATGAGGCACACATCTCTTGGTGCAATCTTTGTTTGATGGACATAGAATAAATTCTATCCGGAGACAAGTAGTACACTTATTAATCCAAATAGCATATGGAACCTTGGAACAAACTTTGCAATGATGGACATGAAAAGATTCTATCCAGAGACTGGTAGTGCACAGATGTAAGTACACTTAATAACAGAGCAAACTGACCCTTGGTGTGAACTTTCTAGACAGCAATTTGTTAATGCTGGAATTTGACGAAGATTCCGGGCAAGTTAAAAATTTGGCAAGTTAAAAATTTGGCTGGGCAAGTAAAAAATTACTTTGCTTGTCCAGTGGGCAAGTGAATTATTTTTGGATTCGTCAGGCCCTGATGGTACATCTATCCAGAGACTAGTAGTGGACAGATGTGAGTACACTTAATAAACAGAGCAAACTGACCCTTGATGAGTTCGTTGTTATGAGGGTCATCAATACTTTCTATCCAGAGAAATACAGACTATGATCCTAGTGCACAAATGTAAAACCACTCAATCAACAGAGCACATTGACCCTTGGTGTGATTTTTGTAATAATGGACATCAACAGTTTCTATCTGGAGACAGACTAGAGTTCAAATGTAAGTTCACTTGATCAACGAGGAACACATCTCTTTGGGCGATCTTTGATATGATGGATATAGCATAAATTCTAACCAGAGACAAGTAATGCACAGATGTTAGCTCACTTAATCAACAGAACACACTGACCCCTGGTGTGATCTATGTAATGATGGACATGAAAAAATTCTATCCAGAGACAGGTAATGCACAGATGAATGCACAATTAATCAAAGGAACAGATTGATCCTTGGTGCGATCTTTGTTATGATGGACATCAGTAGCTTCCATCAAGAGAAAGACTAGTGCAAGTTGAAAGTACACTTTATCAACTGAGCACAAAGACTTCTAGCACGACCTATGTTAACACGGACATGAAACAATTCTATCTGGAAAATAGTTGTGCACAGGTGTAAGTACACTTAATCAATGGAGTATACAGCCCCTTGGTGCGATCTTTGCTATGAAGGACATGAACAGATTCTATTCAGAGACAGGTAGTGCTCAGATGTAAGGACACTTAATCAATACAGCATACAGATCCTTGGTGTGATCTTTGTTATGATGTGCATCAATAATTTCTAGCCAGAGACAGACTAGTGCACACAATTTATGTAAAATCACTCAATCAACAATGCATGTTGACCCTTGGTGTGATTTTTGTAGTTATTGACATCAACAGTTTCTATCTAGAGACAGACTAGAGTTCAGATGTAAGTTCACTTGATCAACAAGGCACACATCCATTGGTGCAATCTTTGTTTTGATGGAAATGAAATAAATTCTATCCAGAGACAAGTAGTGCACAGATGTAAGTACACACAAGAATTCCGCGGAATGCGGAGTCTCGCCTGCTGGCGCTTTGTCACAAAACAGAGCTAAATCAGCAAAGGTGTATGCATGAACCAAGTATCTTGGCTCTAGCCCTTATGGATTCTGAAAAACAGACCTAAACGCGAAAACTTGACAAAAAATTGCAAAGTCAGTCAACCGTAAAATGTTGTAAAGTCTCAATATCAATGATGACTTTTAGCTCTTCTCTTCCAGATGAATGCATGACCAAAGTTTCATGGCTCTTATTGTTTCTGAAAAACAGACCTAAACGCTAAAACTTGACAAAAAATTGCAAAGTCAGTCAACCGTAAAATGTTGTAAAGTCTCAATATCAATGATGACTTTTAGCTCTTCTCTTCCAGATGAATGCATGACCAAAGTTTCATGGCTCTGGCCCTTATTGTTTCTGAAAAACAGACCTAAACGCTAAAACTTGACAAAAAATTGCAAAGTCAGTCAACCGTAAAATGTAGATTAAGACTCAATATTGATGATGACTTTGAGATTAACTCATCCAGATGTATGCATGAACCAAGTTTCATGGCTCTAGCCCTTATAGTTTCTCAGAAAATGACCTAAACACAAAAACTCAACAAAAAATTGCGAAGTCAGTCAACCGTAAAATGTAGGTCAAGACTCAATATTGATGGTGCCTTTGAGATCTACTCTTCCAGATGTATGCATGTACCAAGTTTCATGGCTCTAGCCCTTATAATTTCTGAGAAAATGACCTAAACGCGAAAACTCGACAAAAAATTGCAAAGTCAGTCAACTGTATGTGTATGTCAAGACTCAATTTTGATGATGGCTTCGAGATCTACTCTTCCAGATGTATGCATGTACCAAGTTTCATGGCTCTAGCCCTTATAGTTTCTGAGAAAATGACCTAAACGCAAAAACTCGACAAAAAATTGCGAAGTTAGTCAACCGTAAAATATAGGTCAAGACTCAATATTGATGATGGCTTTGAGATCTACTCTTCCAGATGTATGCATGTACCAAGTTTCATGGCTCTAGCCCTTACAGTTTCTGAGAAAATGACCTAAACGCAAAAACTCGACAAAAAATTGTGAAGTCAGTCAACCATAAAATGTAGGTCAAGACTCAATATTGATGATGGCTTTGAAATCTACTCTTCCAGATCTATGCATGTACCAAGTTTCATGGCTCTAGCCCTTATAGTTTCTGAGAAAATGACCTAAACGCAAAAACTTGACAAAAGTTTACGCCGCCGCCGACACCGGAAAAGCAATACATATGTCTGGCCTCTGCTTCGCAGGCGAGACAATAATCAAAGCCAGGCTGCGTAGCGCAATCGGTAGGGCACCTGACTGAGAAGTCACAGGTCCTGGGTTCGAAACCCGGTCTGGCCACATACTTTTGTTTCTCCTTCCGCTGATTCAAGAAGGGCAGTTGTCAGTTACTGGTGAAAGTATGTGCACTTAGTACTGGTTAACCCCTTAGGAGGTCTAAGCCTGCCCAGGAATAGTGTGGTTAGGTTAACTGACCGTCCCGACATGACCTTAGCTGTTTACCGTAGACGTTAAGCATCAAATCAATCAATCAAACACATAATGAAAAAGCATATGGACCCTTAAAAGAATCTTTGTAATGATGGACATGGTCAGTGGCTGACAAATCCATTGCCCGGCCGCCCGGGACAAGCTGGAAATTTATCCTGGCAAGTGGAATTTCCAGGCCAACGCCCGGTCGTGCAATTAAAGAAAAATGTAAAATTCTAGAAGTTTTACGCAAATTAAGGTCAGCAGTGTAAGAAAAAGACAGCAGCGCAGACTGTACATGACCATAATTATCATCTGATTTTCTCACCTCTAGTGTCTGGTGTCGCATGGCAGAATTTGTTTATTGACATGTAGATAATTGACACCCAGCTGTTAATCCAGTGTAACAGTGATTAAATCAGTTTACTGAGTTCAGCACGTGTCTGTAAGATGAACCAATGGCCGTCCAGTGTGTACAAAAGAAACACCCCCGTTGATTGGCCTGTGGTCACGCTACAGGTGACTGGTTATGTAAATCGGCCTCTGTAAACAAGTACACCGTGTTAAAATGTAAGTGTGGATTTCCTCTAGTTATCGGGTTTCACTGACTGAGATTTTAGCGGCTGACCAATCAAATGCAATATCATGGTCACCGCAAATGTGAAAACACCATGTAAAACGGGTATGATGATAAGCATAAAATGACGGACAATATGCAACGACAATATGAACAAATTAATTCAATGCTGAGAAAGTTACATGCAATAATGTTATATGCTTACCGATAGTATCAATCATTTGTAAATATGTTCAGCATAAAGGAATAAAACAGTTATGCCTTTCGAAAATACTCACACTTTTTATCATCCAACATACCCTTTATACACTGTGGTAAGATTTTATTGTATTTTTTTTGTTATCTCGCGAAGTCTCGTACCAACGTTACTTTCACTTTCGATTTTAGCAGCATGGTCGCCCGCTACCCAAGTCAGCTTTTTGACAACTTTGGGCTGGATTACTAAGGTTGCTGGTCGCGTTAGATGGTATGTCGCTTAGCAGAGTGACAAATACTTTTATTTATGCTCAGAGAAGTTGTTAACTGGTCGATTAAGGTAGGATTCAAAGAATCAGAGACAAAGTCCCCCCCACCTGCACGCACACGCACGATGCAAACAACTTTGGATTATTACAAATACTCATACTTCCATGCAGCCATTATACTCATTACCTTTGGGCGACCTTCACTTGATCAACGAGGCACAAACCTCTTGGTGCTATCTTTCTTTTGATGGACATAAAATAAATTCTATCCAGAGAGAAGTAGGGTACAGATGCAAGTACACAATATCAAAAGAGCATATTTTGACCCTGGGAAGAATCTTTGTAATGATGGACATAAAGATTCTACCCAGAGACTGGTAGCCCACAGATGTAAGTACATTGTACACTTAATCAACAGAGCAAACTGAACCTTGATGAGATCTTTGTTATGAGGGGCATCAATAGTTTCTATCCAGAGACAGACTAGTATACAAATGTAACTCCACTCAATCAACAGAGCACATTGACTGTTGGTGTGATTTTTGTAAAAATGGGTTGTAACAGTGTCTATCTGGATAGACAAGAGTTCAAGACAAGAGATGAAAACACACTTTATCAACTGAGCACAAAGACTTCTAGCGCGACCTTTGCTATGACGGACATGAAACGATTCTATTCAAAAATTGGTAGTGCACAGGTGTAAGATTACTTAATCAATGGAGAATAAGACCCTGAGTGCGATCTTTGTTATGAAGTACATGAATAGATTCTATTCAGGGATAGGTAGTGCTCAGATGTAAGGTCACTTAATCAATGGAGCATATAGATCCTTGGAGTGATCTTTGTTATGATATATATCAATAATTTCTATCCAGAGACAGACTAGTGCACAAATGTATGTACACTCGATCAATAGAGCACATTGACCCTTGGTGTGATTTTTGTAATTATGGACATCAACAGTTTCTACATGTATCTTGAGACAGACTAGAGTTCAGATGTAAATTCACTTGATCAACGAGGGACACATCTCTTAGTGCAATCTATGTTTTGATGGACTTAGAATAAATTCTATCCGGAGACAAGTAGTACACTTATTAATCCAAATAGCACATGGAACCTTGGAATAAACTTTGCAATGATGGACATGAAAAGATTCTATCCAGAGACTGGTAGTGCACAGATGTAAGTACACTTAATCAACCGAGCAAACTGACCCTTGGTGTGATCTATGTTATGAGGGGCATCAATAGTTTCTATCCAGAGACAGACTAGTGCACAAATGTATGTACACTCGATCAACAGAGCACATTGACCCTCGGTGTAATTTTTGAAATTATGGACATAAACAGTTTCTATCTGGAGATAGACAAGAGTTCAGATGTATGTTCACTTGATCAACGAGGAACACATCTCTTTGGGCAACCTTTGTTACGATGGACCAGGGCTACAGGAATTTTGAAATCCAAATCGGTCCGTATGGCGGATGACGTCATACAAACATGTGTTCCACAATCCAAAATATTGGTCAACGAAAACAATTGAATCCCCCACCCACTAATGAAAAACACATGTTTACATGTTTGTAGCGCTTATTTAGCCATAACTAGGTAGATAAACATATATACTGCTTGTCTGACACAAAGAAAATCGTCGCTGAACTAGCCATTTAGTTCCGATGTTCTTACTTACCGTGAACAAGAGGGCCATGAGCCCTGAACCGCTCACCTGAGCAACTGGCAAAGTGGCCTTTTCTAATGTCTGGAATTGTCAAAATATGAGTCTTGGGTCAAAAGTCAAAGAATACCATGACTTCTTGTACTCATAAATCTTCATGTACTTATTAAGACAACCATATATACCATTTTTTAGGCAATAATCTTCAAAACTTTCCATGAAATCTTATCTAGCATTTTCCCATATTTGACCATGCTGCAAAAAAGGTCAAGGTAAACCCAAGGTTATCATTTGAACAGTCTTGGTAGTACTCTGGTACTCCATGCTACTTACCAAGTTTCAAGGCCATATGTGTATTGGTTCTGGAGTAAAAAATATGAAAGGTTTATACCATAAATGGGTATGGCAGCCATGTTGGTTATGTGACCTTGACCTGTTGAACAAATTTTTGTTCAATCAACTTCTGGAGGCTCCATATGAAATGTGTTTACAATTGGCCCTTTGGCTTTTGAGTAAATGTTTGAAAATGTCAACATATGAGAGATCTGGTTCAAAGGTCCAAGAATAACCTTGACCTCTTGTACTCATAATTCTTCATGACCTCATTAAGACAACTGTCTATACCTATTTTTAGGCCTAAATCTTCAAAGCTTTCCATGAAATCTTATATTCCAGGCTTTTCCCATATTTGACCTTGCTGTAAAATGGTCAAGGTCAACTTCAGGTCATAATTTTGAACAATCTTGATAGGACTGGAGTACCTAATGCTACATACCAAGTTTCAAGGCCTTCGGTCAATTGGTTCTGGGGAAGAAGATTTTTAAATGTTTTTACCATATATGGGCATGGTGGCCATGTTGATCATGTGACCTGGACCATTTGAAGCAATTTTTGTTCCCTCAACCCCTAAAGGCTCTATATGAAATTTGGTTAAAATTGGCTCTGTGGCTTTTAAGAAGTTTGAAATTGTCAAACTATGAGAATTCAGGGTCAAAGAACGACCTTAACCGCTTGTACTCATGAGTCTTCATGTACTCATTAAGATGACTGTATTTACCAATTTTTAGGCCTAAATCTTCAAAGCTTTCCATGAAATCTTATATTCCAGGCTTTTCCCTTATTTGACCCTGCTGTAAAATGGTCAAGGTCAACCCAAGGTCATCATTTTGAACAATCTTGATAGGACTGGAGTACCCAATGCTACATACCAAGTTTCAAGGCCTTCGGTCAATTGGTTCTAGAGAAGAAGATTTTTAAAGGTTTTACCATATATGGGCATGGCAGCCATGTTGGTCATGTGACCTGGACCATTTGAACAAATTTTCCTTCCCTCATCTCCTGAAGGCCCTACATGGAAATTTGGTTACAATTAGCCCAGTGGTTTTTGAGGAGATTGTTTGATATTGTCAAAACATGAGTTCTGGGTCCAAGGTAAAAGAACAACCTTGACATCTTGAACTCACAAATCTTTATGTACTTATTAAGATGACTGTAGATACCAATTTCAAAGCCTTGATCTTCAAAGCTATCTATGAAATCATATAATCTAGCATTTTCCCATATTTGACCTTGCCGTAAAAAAGGTCAAGGTCAACCGTAGGTCATAATTTGAACAATCTTGATAGTATTTGAGTAACCAATGCTACATACCAAGTTTCAAGGCCATCAGTCAACTGGTTCTGGAGAAGAAGATTTTTAAAGGTTTTTACCATATATGGGTGTGGCGGCCATGTTGGTCATGTGACCTGGACCGTATAAACAAATTTTCCTTCCCTCAACCCCTGGAGGCCACATAATGATATTTCGTTTTAATTGGCACAGTGGTTTTCGAGGAGATTGTTTGAAAATGTCAAAATATGAGAGTTCTGGGTCAAAGGTCAAAGAATGACCTTGACCTCTTGTTCTCATAAATCTTCATGTACTCATTAAGATGACTGTAGATACCAATTTTAGCCAAAAATCATCAACAGTTTCCAAGATATCTTATGTTCTAGCATTTTGCCATATAAAAGCACAAGGAAGCAAATTTGACCTTGCTGTAAAAAAGGTCAAGGTCAACCCAAGGTCATAATTTGCCCTTACCAAGTTTCAAGGCAATCGGCCAACTGGTTCTGGAGAAGAAGATTTTTTTAGGGTTTTACCATATATGGGCATGTTGGCCATGTTGGTCATGTGACCAGGATCTTTTGAACAACTTTTCGTTCCCCCTTCCTCTGGAGGCGACATATGAAATTTGGTTACAATTCGCTAAGTAGTTTCAGAGGAGAAGTCCTTTGAAATTGCGGACGGAAGACGGACGGACGATCATAGCCTTCCCATCCTATAAGCTCCCCCGGAGCCTCATGCTCAGGTGAGCGTAAAATGCGCAAAAAGCGCAGCGACAAAGTCTTTTTTTTGCGCTAGGGATGGCCTCGGCTAAATAAAAGCATCACAAACGACTGCGTGATACCCCGCCACTGCAAACCATTTTCACACACTGATTTTTCCTGATTTATAATTTCTCTGTATAAATCCAGGGTAGGGGCAGCCTAACCCCACTGTATATGGATAGAAGTCTTTGTCATGACAGGACACTTTCTTACTCTGATCACTTATAATAAGCTTCCAATAAATAACTTACCACTTCAATTAAATACAATTTTTGTGATTTTAAACAATTGGCCAAGGGGCAGGGGCAAATAATCACTAAAGGGTCAAATTTTAATCACCACAAGCTTTTATTACTTCTATCATCAAATGTAAATTTCTGAATCTGTTAAACATGAATTTATATAGATTTTATCATCATTTTTGCATGTATTTCCCCTGGAGGTAGGGGGAGATAACTCCCATGGGGTTAATTAGACCATCACTGGAGGCTTTCATCACTCTGATCATTTGCTGTAAGTTTCAGAAAAATCGCTTCAATCTCTGATTTTATATAGAATTTTTATGATTTTGTACATGTATATAGCCCCAGGGAAGGG
Source organism: Ctena decussata (assembly GCA_963989385.1). Lineage (NCBI taxonomy): Eukaryota > Metazoa > Mollusca > Bivalvia > Lucinida > Lucinidae > Ctena > Ctena decussata. Next base: position 86,678,919 of record OZ022506.1, read on the forward strand.
GCAGATAACCCCGATGATATAATTTCTGTGCTCATACAAAGCCTTTGTTAATTCGATCACGTTTGTGAAGTTTCATCATGATACTACAAGTAGTACAGGAACTAGAGGCCAGAAACCATATTTTGTATATTGACAAGTGCCATAACTCTGTCAGAAATGATCGAAATTTGCCCATTAACATTCTCGAGCGAGACATTCTTGGTACAAATGCATATGCAAAATTTGAAGGAAATCCGTTGACAAAAACTTAAGTTATAGTACGGAAACGAAGTGCGGATGGACGGACAGACAGACATATGTACATACTATGGACAGACAGACGGACGGACACATGGACAGCCAACGTGAAAACATAATACCCGCCCACTAACGTGTGGCGGGGTATAAAAACAACACTAACCAGCCTGTGCATAATCAAGTCAGGTTTAATTATTATCATTATCTTTTTGCTAGTCGAATTTGTTCCTAATGCTTTCTTTGAAAGTAAACAGTGACTTTACTTTGCAAAGCCTTCTTCCGTGCGTCAGCATGTGTATGTGTAAAAGATTTGGAGTGCCGAGTTACATTCATTCAGATCACGGAAGACAATTTGAAAGTGAGCTGTATCAGGAAGTATGTTTTCTCCTTCATATAAGGAAAACTAGAGCATGTGAGCAGGGGCTCACGTATACCCCCGGACAGTGCCACCGCCAAATAAAAACACATTACATACAAGTAAATATTAACTAACAGACAGACAAATGGACAATCTATTACAAATCACGTGAAAGGCCTATAGACAAATACCAAAAGATTCCATTAAAATAAATGCAAAGTATGTTATCAAAAAAATATACAAATTAAACACAAAATTTCAACGTAAGTTTGCATAAACTTCTATGTCTGCGACCTTGACCTAAAGTCAGCAGCAGCATCAAATGATGTCAACTAACCAGTTTAAACCTGGATGTAAACCTAATAACATAGCAATCTGAGAAATTTTTTACACAAATTTTCCCATTTATTACATTGGAGTGAGAGATGGGAAAAAGAAAATGAAAAAGAAGGCCAAAAGAAATCTTAGCATCTTGATTTTCTTTCCACCAATATATGTGGCCATTCTCAAGATGTATACAAAGTTTGCAGACTGTGGCTCTAATGAGAACAGAGAAATCTGTGACAAAAAAATTGAGAGAAAGAAAAAAAGGACAAAGGGAATGAAAAGCAGGAGAAGGCTGATTCTCTCTTACACAGTACAACTTGTCATACACAACGTTTGAACCAAATTTCAGAATTCCTAGCTAAAGTGGTTCCTAAAAAATCTTTGACAGAAATTTTATCGAAGAGAAAGAAAAAATGGACAAACAAAGAGAATGATAAGCAGGAAGAGGCTGATTCTCTCTTACATGATACAACTACTTATACCCAATGTTTGTACAAAATATCAAAATCCTAGATGAAGCAGTTCCTGAGAAATCTGTGACAATAATTTAATTGGATAGAAAGAAAAAATGGACAAACAAAGGGAATGATATGCAGGAGAAGGCAGATTCTCTCTTCCATGGTACAACTAGTCATAGCCAACATTTGTACTGAATTTCAAAGTCCTAGCTGTAGTGGTTCCTGAGAAATCTGTGACAAAAATTTAACTGGAGAGAAAGAAAAAATGGACATACAAAGGGACTGATAAGCTGGAGAAGGTTGATTCTCTCTTATAAGGTACAACTAGTCATACCAAACGTTTGTACCAAATTTCAATGTCCTGGCTGTAGTGGTTCCTGAGAAATCTGTGATAAAAATTTAATTGGAGAGAAAGAAAAAATGGACAAACAAAGGGACTGATAAGAGGAGAAGGCTGATTCTCTCTTACACGGTACAACTAGTCATACCCAATGTTTGTACCAAATTTCAAAGTCATAGCTGTAGTGGTTTCTTAGAAATCTGTGACAAAAGTTTATTTGGAGAGAAAGAAAAAATGGACAAACAAAGGGACGGATAAGCAGGAGAAGGCTGATTCTCTCTTACACGGTACAACTAGTCATACCCAACGTTTCTACCAAATTTCAAAGTCCTAGCTTTAGTGGTTTCTTAGAAATCTGTGACAGAAAAAATGTTAACACACACACACACACACACACACACACACACAACCATATTAACGGAAAGACCAAAAACTATATACCCCCTATATACTTCGTATACCGGGGGTATAACTAGGACTACACCATATCATCCGCAAAGCCACAGAATGGTAGAGAGATTCAACAAAACCTTGGAAGGATTGCTGCGTGCATATTTTAATGATGAACATTCAGACCGGGATGAAAGATTGCAATACGTTTTGATGGCGTACAGGTCTTCAGTAAATGAGACAACAGGCTACATACCAAATATGGTGATGCTTGGTAGAGAGAGGAGCGGCTATAGTGTAGTGGATAACACTCCGGACTACCAATCCAGGGATCGCAAGTTCGAACCCCTGCTTCCCCGGTCTTTCGGATGAGACTTTATACCGAGGTCCCATCTCCATAGGACCTCGTTGTTGGTGGGACGTTAAACCCGAGTTACTCACTCACTCACTCGCTTAGTAGAGAGGTTACAGTTCCACTAGACGTACAATTTGCCAATCCTCATAATGCCAAAGAGTTTCAGATGGGATTCATTTCAAATCTTCAGTTCCGAATGGAACAAGCCCATGAGAGGCAAGAGAGCATATTCGGACAGAAATGCATCACCAGAAAAGGTATCATGATAACAAACTCTTTTGGGAGAAATTTTCAAAAGGCGAAGAGGAGTACATATTCTTGTTGCGAAAGCATACTGGGAGGTCACCAAAGTTTACTAATTTTTGGCACCAACAATATGAAGTAGTAGAAAAATATTCTGACTTAAACTACAAGGTGAGAAACAAGGCAACAGGCTTTCAGAAAGTAGTACATGTTGACAGGATGAAACGAAGATACAGAAGAGAAGATCAATAGAGATTTCCAGAGAAAAGAATGATGAGCAAGAAATGCAGGTGCAACTTCCAAGTGAGAGACAAGTGGTTGATGAGGAAATGTTTTCTGATGCTGAGGAAAGAGTCAAAGAAGAACTGGAAGGAGGAAAGCACCAAAGACGACCTGTCAAAGTTTTCAGATCATGTTACGTAATTTTTGAAATTTCATGTTGAAAAAAAAAAGAATAAAAGACAATGTTCAGTCCATATTGTATCTTGTATCTCACCCAAATACATCAAGTACATGTAAATAGTATTGGCAAACAAATATTGCCAATCATCTCTATTATTTGTTTCCTTTTGTTGTTTCAGAACCAGAAGAATGACAAGAACAAAGACTACGAAAGGGAAGAGTGTGAGTTCAGTGGATAAGCCTTTTGGCTGGGATCAGTGTGGGACACGTTTTCTGAGGAAACATACCTGAACATTCACATTAAGAAGTTTCATGACACTTCTAATAATCAAGAACAATTGAAGGCGGTTGCTTCAATGCCAGAGGAAGTTGAGAAAGAAGTATTGAGTTATAGTGATGAAGATTGGACGGATCCAGACATTTCGCTAGGGGAACCCCTTAGAGATTCAGAAAGTGATTCAGAGTCAGAGGACAGCGAGTCAGTAAGTAGTTCCGAGTCGGAGGACAGTAAGAATAAGAAGTATTGAACAGGATCTCATTTTAAAAGAAAGTGATTCAGAAGTAGTTACGAAGGAAGAAGAAGATGTACAGGCAGGTCCGAGTGAAGTTCAGAAAAAGGAAGAAGATGTACAGGCAGGTCCGAGTGAAGTTCAGAAGAAAGAAGATGATGTACAGGCAGGTCCGAGTGAAGTTCAGAAAAAGGAAGAAGATGTACAGGCAGGTCCGAGTGAAGTTCAGAAGAAGGAAGAAGATGTACAGGCAGGTCCGAGTGAAGTTAAGAAAAAGGAAGAAGATGTACAGGCAGGTCCCAGTGAAGTTCAGAAGAAGGAAGAAGATGTACACGCAGGTCAGAGTGAAGATCAGAAGAAGGAAGAAGATGTACAGGTAGGTCAGAGTGAAGTTCAGAAAAAGGAAGAAGATATTTAAGGCAGCAGAAGGTTCATGTGAAGTCGAGAAAGAGGATAAGAGAAAGATAAGAGATTTACAAAGGTAGACTAAATAGCAAACGCACAGAACCAATGAGGATGATGGTCCCTAAAAGGAAGTCAACATGTGTTTTACCTGAAAAGGAAGAGGAAATTGATGAAATTGAGCTTAAAAATTAAATTCAAACACAATAGCAAAAAGAGGCTAATCCTCAAATGCCAGTGTGGGAAAAGGTTGAAGATGGACATTCAACTGGAGTAAAACAAAAAAAAATTTTACGATGCTATTTCTTCTGTTTAAAGGGATGATATAAGACATCCCATGTTGAAGCAAAGAAGCTTCATGATTGACAATTTACATTTTCAAAGAGAGAAAATAACCATTATGATAACTTGTAAATAATGATAAAAGTTTAGATCCTTTAAGAGCAAAGAAAACATTCATAAGTAAGAAGTTGGGCCATACCGCGGTTTCGGCTATTCAAGCCTCATCAGTGACCCTTTAAATCTGGCACAAGGAGCCAGAGGACAAAAACAGTAAATTTGCAGGTTTAACATGGCAGTCGTCTCAAAGACTGATATAAGTCGAAAAATACCAAAATATTTCAAATTTGTTTAGAAAATGAATCTAAACGTATGATCATTTCTGACTTCCCAGAATATATTCCATGATCTCAAAGGACCAAAAAGAAAATATAATCTGCACTATAGATGAGTGCGGGGAGACTTTTTACGGCCGCCACACGGCACAACATCCAGCTGCAGTGATAGTAAATAATGATAAAAGTTTAGATCCTTTAAGAGCAAAGAAAACATTCATAAGTAAGAAGTTGGGCCATACCGCGGTTTCGGCTATTCAAGCCAACACCCACTTATATATATTTATACTTTCGATCATTTGCTTTGCATACTGAAAGTACGTTACAGTGCAGGATACATGAATAACTAATTGATCTTGTTTTTATTTTCTTGAAATCATTAGAATAATCGGGACGATTTTAGCAGAGGTGTGGGTATTGTAATGCTCAAACAGGAAGCTTTCCAAAAGCTAATTCTTGTTAACGAATAAATTTGGAAAATGGCAAATAAATACCTAGAAATCTGCGGAAAATCTATATTATTGAGATATGGCTAATCAGAAACCACGCCTCCCTGTTAAAATCCATCAACAGAATTAGTTATTCCTTTACAATCACTTGGAATCATCGTATTTTATCTTCGATTCCCCACCTTTCAATGCAAAACTTTCAGCTGCCGGAAATACACAAATCAGGCCGGAGCAGGTACCCGCTTACATTTCAAAAAACAGGGTAGAGCTAAAAACCGATACAGACAATTAGATGGACAAGTCAACCAGTATCAGGGGGTAAAATAGGTGTAATTTTGCATTTTATAAAGAATCAAAATTTAAATGTTAATCGTCAGGGAGCAATACCATATCACTATTGAATTCTATAAAGTATTTAAGTTTGATTTATTAACTAAATATAGGCTTTAAAATGAAACGATCAATAAATTGGATTATCCCAATTCTTTTACGTCATACCACTTCCGTTCTCAGATGAGATGCACGCTTATATTGTCGTAGCATACAGATTTCAGTGCGCTTTCAAATTTCAGCCTGAACGGACGTGGTTTGTTCAGGTGTCGTAGCGTACATTTATAACTGTTCACGAGGTGAGCAATATTGGATGTCAAATTTTCCAGACATCATTTTATACATATCCTACGGAATAAATCATAATTTATTATTAGATTTATTCTGTGTTTGATTTATTGAACGTTGTTGAATTATTGTGGCTGTAAAAAGCCTTTTTAATTAGGATGTGTATTGGCTTGACAGGTAAACTTTTACACCCGTTTTAAATATCCATATTGGACTTCGGGGTGTCTTACCTGTATTTTGATTTTTCGGTATTAGACTCCGGGGCCGCTTTAATACGGTCGCCGTGTGCACATATTTAGCCAATTGTGGTAAAGGTTACATCAGATTTGATGACGTGTTGTCATTCGATGAAGAGCCGGGCCGGGTAGCGCAATCGGTAGGGCACCTGACTCGTAAGTCAGAGGTTCTGGGTTCGAATCCCGGTCTGGCCACATACTTTCGTTTCTCCTTCCGCTGATTCAAGAAGGGTAGTTGTCAGTTACTGGCGAAAGTATGTGCACTTAGTACTGGTTAACCGCTTAGGAGGTCTAAGCCTGCCCAGGAATAGTGTGGTTAGGTTAACTGACCGTCCCGACATGACCTTAGTTGTTTACCGTGGACGTTAAGCATCAAATCAACCAACCAACCAATCATTCGATGAAAAGTGCATTATTGAACCAACAGTTGCGTGTTGAACAAGAGTCCAAAGAAATGAAAAATGTGACGGTTTCCCAGAAAGAAGCAAAGGGGAAAGCTGCTAAAAAAGTGATGCCCCCGCCTGCGGTACCGTCCACTTCTAAAGAAGTAGAGCCTAGACAGATTGCGGTAAATAATATTGTTGATTTTAATGCTGAGGCCATGGCCATATTGAGGCAGATGAACAATAATCAAACAAAGACCAATGAAAAGGTTGAACAGCTATCTCAGCGGGTAGATGAGTTGTGTTATGTGCCAGAACAGTATGATCATGATGAATACTATGATGAGAATGAATATGAAAATTATGACCCCTCACTGTTTAAAGAATAAGAAGAAGAGAATATCTCTACTCATTCTGTCACAGGGGTGAGTCCAGTGAAAAGACAAGCTGAGGATGCAGACTCCCATGGCGAGTCCAGTGAAAAGACAAGCTGAGGATGCAGACTCCGATGGCGTCTTTGCATCATACTTGAAACAAGTTGCCCAAGGGCAACGATCGCTCACCTGCCAGAATATGCTCAGGTCAAGTGGCCAAAATGTAAGCTGGGCTCAGGTAGGCTAATACCAAGGCTGCAATTCTATAGGATTGGATGGTGAGTGTGTAAAGTGTTCTACTGCAGCCACTTCTATAAAATCACTAAATGACCTTGACCTCTAGTATTTATAGATGTTGAAGTTGACTGAATTTCCATATCACAGAGCTCAATAGCAACAGACAAATGCACTTATTCATCTTTTCCCGTTCAAAAGCGTAAGGGACCAAATTTGACCTTGCCATAAAATAGGTAACTGTCAACCCAAGGTCATCATTTATATAAACTTTGTAGTACTAGAGTCCATGATGCTACATACCAAGTTTAAAGGCAATCAGTCCAGTGGTTCTGGAGAAGATGATTTTTAAGGTTTCTACCATATGTGGGCATAGCGGCCATCTTGGTCATGTGACCTGGATAAAAAATTTATAAACTTTTGTTTCTTTATCCTGTTAAGGCTCTGTATGAAATTTGGCTTCAATCAGCCCAGTGATTTCTGAGGAGAAGTCCTTTGAAAATGTTGACCATGGACGAAGAGGACAATGACCTTGACCTTTAATATTCATAATGGTTGACGATGACTGGATTTCCATATCACAGAGCACAACAGCAACAGAAAAATGCACTTTTTCAGCTTTTCCCATTCAAAAGTCTAAGGGACCAAATTTGACCTCTCGGTAAAATAGGTCAAGGTCAACCTAAGGTCATCTTTTATGTAAACTTTGTAGTCCTGGAGTCTAAGATGCTACATACCAAGTTTCTAGACAATCAGCCCAGTGGTTCTGGAGAAGAAGATTTTTTAAGGTTTTTACCATATATGGGCATGGCGGCCATCTTGGTCATGTGTCCTTGGCCAAATATATAAAATTTCGTTCTCCTATCCTGTTAAGTTTCTATACGAAATTTGGCTTCAATCGGCCCAATGGTTTCTGAGAAGATGTTTGAAAATGTTGACACCCAATGGACAAATGACCTCTAGTCAAGGTCACTAAATGACCTTGACCTCTAATATCCATAGGTGTTAAAATTGACTACATTTCCATATCACAGAGCACAACAGCAACAGAAAAATGCACTTTTTCAGATTTTCCCATTTAAAAACCTAAGGGACCAAATTTGACCTTGCCATAAAATAGGTCAAGGTCAACCCAAGGTCATCATTTATATAAATTTTGTAGTACTGGAGTCCAAGATGCTACATACCAAGTTTCAAGGCAATCGGCCCAGTGGTCCTGGAGAAGAAGATTTTTTAAGGTTTTTACCATATATGGGCATGGCGGCCATCTTGGTCATGTGACCTTAGCCAAATATATAAAATTTTCGTTCTCCTATCCTGTTAAATTTCTATATGAAATTTGGCTTCAATCGGCCCAATGGTTTCTGAGGAGAAGATGTTTGAAAATGTTGACACCCAATGGACAAATGACCTTTAGTCAAGGTCACTAAATGACCTTGACCTCTAATATCCATAGGTGTTAAAATTGACTACATTTCCATATCACAGAGCACAACAGCAACAGAAAAATGCACTTTTTCAGATTTTCCCATTTAAAAACCTAAGGGACCAAATTTGACCTTGCCATAAAATAGGTCAAGGTCAACCCAAGGTCATCATTTATATAAATTTTGTAGTACTGGAGTCAAAGATGCTACATACCAAGTTTCAAGGCAATCGACCCAGTGGTTCTGGAGAAGAAGATTTCGTAAAGTTTTTACCATATATGGGCATGGCGGCCATCTTAGTCATGTGACCTGGGTCAAATATATAAACTTTCGTTCCCCCATCCTGTTAAGGCTCCATATGAAATTTGGCTTCAATCGGCCCAATGGTTTCTGAGAAGAAGATGTTTAAAAGTGTGGACGACGCCGACGACGACGGACCATGGCTATACTATATGCTCACCTTGACAGGTTAGCTAAAAATTCAAAAAGACTGATTCAGTAGAGGAGGAAATTAACCCCCAGTTGGCTACAATCATAAACAATGCATTCCGGGAGGGAATGCCTGATGATGTATACACAGAGCTTACTAAGAACATCAATAGACCAGCCAACTGTGAAACACTGAAAGAAACAAGAGTTAATCAAGGTGTATGGAATGTGCTTAAAGCTAATACGCAAACTGAAGACTCAAAATTAAGAGGCATACAGAACGCCATTGTCAAGGCTACCATCAACTTGTCAAAAATGATGGATGCAGGAGCCAATCAATTCAGCCAGAAGATGTTAGATTGGGGCACAGATGCCATAGCTATTCTTGGACAGGGCAATAAATGGCTCAACGTAAGACGTAAAGAACTGCATAAGAGAGATATGGATCCAAAACTCCATTATTTATGTTCAGCAGCCCTGCAGTCTACTGATCAACTATATGGAGATACCATAATCAAAGACATTAAAGATGCCCAAGAATTTAATAAAATAAGCAGACAAGTTGGAATGAGGGGTAGGGGCCGTGGGCGCGGCAGGGTCTTTAGAGGCCTGTTCAGAGGAAATTATGGTAAACGTAGACCAGCGTCATCTTATGGACCTCAGACGAGCTCAGCCACACCTAAAACCACTGGTTCGAGTTCAAAAAACTCCAAAGCGGAGCAGAAGAAAGTGTAGAGAATTTTGAGGCAGGTAGGCTAAAAAAATTTGAGGAAAATTGGAGAAATTTAACATCTGATCCAGAAATTTTAGATGTAGCTCTTCATTGTCACAATGAATTTGAAAATGAAGGTCCAGAACAAACAAAATTACCATTTCAAGCATTTAATCAACATGAAGAGCAAATTATAGAGATGGAAATTCAAAAATTACTTAATATGAAAGTTATCAAAGAGGTTTCTTTTGGGCCTGGACAGTTTATTTCTCCAATTTTCACTCGTCCCAAAAAAGATGGTGAATTCCGCATGATTCTGAATTTAAAAGAATTAAATCAGTACATAAAATACTACCATTTTAAGCTGGATACTTTTGAAATAACTTTACAATTGATTAAACCTGGCTATTTTATGGCCTCGGTTGACCTCAGGCATGCTTATTATTCAGTGCCAATGGCCCCAGAAGAGAGAAAGTTTTTACGATTCATGTGGAAAGGGAAAATTTTTGAGTACTGTTCATTGCCTAATGGAATAGCTTGTGCTCTGAGAAAATTTACAAAGCTTATGAAGCCAGTTTTCTCAAAACTGAGACAAATGGGTCACACTAATTCTGGCTACATTGATGACTCATTGCTGATTGCAGACACTGAGCATGACTGTGACACTAATGTACAAGATACTATTGTTGTCATGGAAGAAGTAGGATTTTTGATTCATGAAAGAAAATCTGTTTTAGTCCCTACACAAGATATAGGATTTTTGGGTAATAGAATCAATTATATTTGCCTTCAGAAAAGAAGATACAGATTATATCAGAGTGTCTGCAGCTCAGCAAAGTCAGTGCTGCCAAAATTCGTGAAGTGGCCAGAGTAATACGGTTGATTGTCTCAACTTTTTCTGCTGTTGAATATGGCCCTCTCCATTATAGAGAGCTAGAGAGAGAAAAAATTCTAGCATTAAAAGAAAACATAGGTAATTTTGAGGCAAACATGTGCATCACACCTTCTATGAAGGACGATTTAAGGTGGTGGATAGAAAATGTAAACAGCCAAACGCGGAAAATCAGCAACGGAAATGCTGCTCTTGTTATCATCACTGATGCTAGTCTGAGTGGCTGGGGTGCCCACTATAAGAAACAAAAAGTAGGTGGTCTTTGGAAAGAAAGTGAAGCAAATCATCATATAAATTATCTGGAATTATTGGCAATATTTTATGGTCTTGAATCTTTTTGCAAGAACTCTTCACAAATACATGTTCAGATTAGAACTGACAGCACTTGTGCCAGATCTTATATAAATGCAATGGGTGGTATAAAATCACGAGAATGCAATGAAATATCAAAAGTCATATGGCAGTGGTGTCAAGATAGAAACATTTGGATTACAGCAGAATATATTCCTGGATCTCAGAATAAGGCAGATTTTGAGTCCAGGAATTATAAGGAGAACACAGAATGGAAACTAGAAACATGTTAACTAATAGGGCCCCGCCTTTATATGGGATTATTGATGGCATTAAGTCATATGTCACCAACTGGAAATACCAATAAAACCTTTCAGATTTAAAGTTAGAGACTGGCTACAGTTTCTACACTAAAAATTACTATGGGCATAATTCTGTAAAAAATGTAGATGGAGTTACAATTCTTATTCTCTGCTGATTGTCTGATATGCTTTATATTTGTAACAACTTCTGTGAAAATATATTTTGCTGTTTTAAAGCTACAGAGTGGATGGACACAAAATTACAAAGGGGCAAAGTTCTGTAAAAAAAATATAGGCTGAGTTATAGTTCCTGTCCTCTGCATATTGTCTGATGATGTTTCATATTCGAACCAAGTTTTGTGAAAGTATTTTATCTGGTTCTTATTCTCTGCACATCATTTGATGATGCTTTATACCTGTACCAAGTTTCGAAAAAAATATCTCAAACAGTTTCAGAGTTACGGCCCGGACACAATTTCCATACTTAAAATTATAAAGGGGCATAATTCCGTAAAAAATGAATGTGGAGTTTAGGTTCTTGTTCTCAGCACATCCTCTGATAATGCTTTATAACTGTACCAAGTTTCAAGAAAACATCTCAAACAGTTTCAGAGTTACAGACAGGACACGATTTCCAGACATAAATTACAAAGGGGCATAATTCTGTAAAAAATGTAGATATGGTTATAGTTCTTGTCTTCTGCACATCGTCTGATGATGCTTTATAGCTGTATCAAGTTTCAAGAAAATATCTCCAACGATTTCAAAGTTATGGACCGGACACGATTTCCATATTAAAATTTACAAAGGGGCATAATTCCGTAAAAAATTTATGTGGAGTTATGGTTCTTAATCTCTGCACATCGTCTGATAATGCTCTATAACTGTACCAAGTTTCGAGAAAATATCTCAAACAGTTTCAGAGTTACAGACAGGACACGATTTCCAGACATAAATTACAAAGGGGCATAATTCTGCAAAAAATGTAGATAAGGTTATAATTTTTATACTCTGCACATCCTCTGATGATGCTTTATAGCTGTACCAAGTTTCGAGAAAACATCTCGAACGGTTTTGAAGTTACGGACAGGACACGATTTCCATACTAAAATTTACAAAGGGGCATAATTCCGTAAAAAATTTAGGTGGAGTTATGGTTCTTGTCCTCTGCACATCGCCTGATGATGCTTTATAGCTGTGCCAAGTTTCCAGAAAATATCTCAAACTCTTTCAAAGTTACGGACCGGACACGATCTCCATACTAAAAATTACAAAGGGGCATAATTCCGTAAAAAATGTATGTGGAGTTATGGTTCTTGTTCTCTGCACATCATCTGATGAGGCTTTATATTTGTACAAAGTTTCGAGAAAATATCTCAAACCGTTTCAGAGTTATGGCCCGGACATGAAAAGCTGATGGACGGACAACAAAGGGGCATAATTCCGTAAAAAATGTAGGTGGAGTTATGGTTCTTGTTCTCTGCACATCGTCTGATGATGTTTTATATGTGTACAAAGTTTCGAAAAAATATCTCCAATCGTTTTAGAGTTATGGCCCGGACACTAAAAGCTGACGGACGGACAGACGGACAGACAGATGGACAGACGGACAGACAAGGTGATTACTATAGGGCCTCCGCCGACTTCGTCTGGCGGGGCCCTAATTAGACCCGTCAGTAGTTTCCCAGATATTTGACATCTGGGGTACACCAGAAATAAATATGTTTGCCAGCAGATTAAATAATCAGTTGGCAAGATTTGTATCTTGGCATCCAGATCCTGAAGCAGAAATCATAAATGCTTTTTTATGTGATTGGTCACAGTACTATTTTTATGCTTTTCCCTGTTTCAGTCTAATACCACGATGCCTGGCCAAGATACAACACGACGGAGGCGAATGTATCCTGATTGCTCCAGTTTGGACAACGCAGTCTTGGTTTCCCATGCTGATGGGAATGATGACGGATACTCCATTTCTTCTCCCAAAAAGGGAGAACCTATTGACATTACCAGGGACACAGAAAACACACCCATTACACAAGAAATTAACACTTATGGCTTGTCGAGTATCCGGCAAGCCCTCAGAGGTAGAAAGGTTTCTGAACGTGCAACAGACATCATCATGGCCTCTTGGAGATTTGGGACTAAGAAGCAATACACAACCCACATTAAACAAGAGCTGTCGCCTGACAGCATAGCTCACCTGAATTGGTGCTTGCCCATCATACAGCCGCTATGGTGGTGTGCACTCTATGCATAAAACTTCAGGCAAGCATGTCCATAATGAAAACACATTTATAAACAAAAGCTATCTCAGAAATAAGTCTTAAAATAAAATTAAAATAAAAAAATAGCCATCAGAGGAGATGGCAAATCCCCCGACCAAAGACCCCCATGGGCCTTGGTAAAAAGGGTGCACTTCAAAACACATATTAGTAATATATTGTCATTCTTTTATGCTTCTAATTGACATTAACTGTTACCAGATGCATGATTATCTAACACTCAGACTAAAACAGTATGCTTGACTGCTAAAAAGAGGTAATATCTCAAACAGCCACCATATACACAAATGTATAGCATACGATACATTCAACTTTCAAAATGTGTGAATAACTTCTAAAGTACAATCCCTACAAACCTAATTTTGATCTCTCTAGTAAGTGAATTTGGACAAAGAATCCAAATCTGGAATTTTTTTTTTTTTTTTTTTTGGGGGGGGGGGGAGATGTGGAGGGGTCAGAGAGAGTTAGGAACACTGATAAGATATCACAGCATGATCATCAATATTCTAAAAGGTACATGGTTATTCAAATTCTGGAGCTGGCCAGGGTTATACAGATATGGAGCAGAGACTCAAACAGCAGCTCAAACTACCAAAGGGAAATAACTCACAGAGTATAAAAGCAAGAGTTATCATTCATGTATGAGACAAATTGTCATGACCTGTTCTGCATATCTGTGAAGTATCATGAAAATATTTCAAAAGGTATTCAAGCTATGGAGCGGACACCTAAAATCATCCATGGGAAATAACTCCAAAAGTAAGAAAGCAAGAGTTGTCATTCTTGTTCACGACACATCATCATGACCTGTTCTACATATCTGTGAAGTATCATGAAAATATTCCAAAAGGTATTCAAGTTATAGAGCGGACAGGAAATCACACCTAAAACTATCAAGGGGAAATAACTCAAAAAGTAAGAAAGCAGGAGTTGTCATTCTTGTTCGCGACACACCATCAGGACCTGTTCTACATATCTGTGAAGTATCATGAGAATATTCAAAAGGGTATTCTAGTTATAGAGCGGACACGAATCTGCCAAAAAATCACACCTAAAACTATCAAGGGGAAATAACTCAAAAAGTAAGAAAGCAAGAGTTGTCATTCTTGTTTGCGACACATCGTCATGACCTGTTCTACATTTCTGTGAAGTATCGTGAAAATATTCCAAAGGGTATTCAAGTTACAGAGCGGACACGAATCTGCCAAAAAATCACCAAAGGGGAGATAATTCAAAAAGTACAATAGCAAGAGTTACCATTCTTGTACGCGACACATCGTCATGACCTGTTCTACATAACTGTGAAGTATCATGAAAATATTCCAAAGGGTATTCAAGATATAGAGCGGACAAGAAAAATGTTTACGGACGGACAGACGGACGGACGCCAGGCTCATCGCTATATCCCCCGAACCTTTCGGTCGGGGGATAAAAATAGCCATCAGAGGAGATGGCAAATCCCCCGACCGAAGACCCCCATGGGCCTTGGTAAAAAGGGTGCACTTCAAAACACATATTAGTAATATATTGTCGTTCTTTTATGCTTCAGTTTGACATTAACTGTTAACAGATGCATGATTATCTAACACTCAGACTAAAACAGTATGCTTGACTGCTAAAAAGAGGTAATATCTCAAACAGCCACCATATACACTGATGTATAGCATACAATACATTCAACTTTCAAAATGTGAGAATAACTTCTGAAGTACAAGCCCTACAAATCTAATTTTGTGAGCTCTCTAGTAAGTGAATTTGGACAAAGAATCCAAATCTGGAAAAAAAAAATTTTTTTTTTGGGGGGGGGGGGGGGGGGGGGGCGGTGGGGGGGGGGGGGGGGGGGGAGGGGTGCGGGAGGGGTCACAGGAATGTGGAGGGGTAAGAGAGAGTTAGGCACACTGATAAGATATCACAGCATGATCATCAATATTCTAAAAGGTACACGGTTATTCAAATTCTGGAGCTGGCCAGGGTTATACAGTTATGGAGCAGAGACTCAAACAGCAGCTCAAACTACCAAAGGGAAATAATTCACTGAGTCTAAAAGCAAGAGTTATCATTCATGTATGAGACAAATTGTCATGACCTGTTCTGCATATCTGTGAAGTATCATGAAAATATTTCAAAAGGTATTCAAGCTATGGAGCGGACACCTAAAATCATCAAAGGGAAATAACTCCAAAAGAAAGCAAGAGTTGTCATTCTTATTCGCGACACATCATCATGACCTGTTCTACATATCTGTGAAGTATCATGAAAATATTCCAAAAGGTATTCAAGTTATAGAGCGGACACGAAATCAGACTTAAAACCATCAAGGGGAAATAACTCAAAAAGTAAGAAAGCAGGAGTTGTCATTCTTGTTCGCGACACATCGTCATGACCTGTTCTACATATCTGTGAAGTATCATGAAAATATTCCAAAAGGTATTCAAGTTATAGAGCGGACACGAAATCATACCTAAAATGATCAAGGGGAAATAACTCAGAAAGTAAGAAAGCAAGAGTTGTCATTCTTTTTCGCGACACACCGTCATGACCTGTTCTACATATCTGTGAAGTATCATGAGAATATTCCAAAGGGTATTCTAGTTATAGAGCGGACACGAATCTGCCAAAAAATCACACCTAAAACTATCAAGGGAAAATAACTCAAAAAGTAAGAAAGCAAAAGTTGTCATTCTTGTTAGCGACACATCGTCATGACCTGTTCTACATTTCTGTGAAGTATCATGAAAATATTCCAAAGGGTATTCAAGTTACAGAGCGGACACGAATCTGCCAAAAAAATCACCAAAGGGGAGATAATTCAAAAAGTACAATAGCAAGAGTTACCATTCTTGAATGCGACACATTGTAATGACCTGTTCTACAAAACTGTGAATTATCATGAACATATTCCAAAGGGTATTCAAGATATAGAGCGGACAAGAAAGTGTTTACGGACTGACGGACGGACGCCAGGCTCATCGCTATATCCCCCGAACCTTTCGGTCGGGGGATAAAAATGAAATGAAATTTCAAAGTCCACAAGCTTGAGGTAAAAAA
The DNA here is from genome assembly GCA_963989385.1 of Ctena decussata. NCBI lineage: Eukaryota > Metazoa > Mollusca > Bivalvia > Lucinida > Lucinidae > Ctena > Ctena decussata. The sequence continues at coordinate 86,695,234 of OZ022506.1, forward strand.
AAAACTGATGGGTAGGGGGAGGGGGGGGGGAGGGGGGGGCTATGTGGACTGCTATGCATAAAACTTCAGGCAAGCATATCCATAATGAAAACACATTTATAAACAAAAGCTATCTCAGAAATAAGTCTTAAAAATAAAATTAAAATAAAAGGAAAATGAAATGAAATTTCAAAGTCCATGAGCTTGAGGTAAAAAACTGACGGGTAGGGGGAAGGGGGCAGGGGGGTTTGGGGGGGGGGGGAGGGGGGCTACTAGGATGTATCAAAACCCTGAACCATTATCTAACATCAGTCCAAGTATTAGTATCAACTGAGTCCATCATCATGGCACTGTGAAATTATGTCTTCATAAATATAAAACTTTAACCAAAATCTTTAAGACAAAATTCTAAGTCGATGACCTTGACTTCAAGGTCATCCAGTGGGGTAAGTATAAGGTGTTTTGTAAAAACTCAAAAAAGAGTCTAACATCAGTTCAAGTATAAACTAAATCTCTGCAAAGCATTATGAATCAGTATGCAATTACAAAACTTTAAAAAAGACAAAAAATTCCCAAGTCCCTGACCTTGACATCAAGATCACTGAGCGGGGTTGGGGTAGTACTCTGTAGATCTAACTACAGTGCAAATATAAAAAGAATTCATCTATGGGTTCAGGAGATATGTGTCTTTAAAAAAACTTTAACCAAAACATCCAATCAATAAAAAGACAATATTCTAAGTCCATGACCTTGACATCAAGGTCACAGAGGGGGGTGGGGGTAGTACCTTCGACAACTTTAGACCAATATCTAACTTTAGTGCAAGTATCAAAGGAATCCATCCATGGGTTAAGGAGATATTGGGCTTTATAAAACTTTAACCAAAACATCCAGTCAAAAAAAATACCAATTTTCTAAGTCCATGACCTTGACATCAAGGTCACGGAGTGGGGTGGGGGTGGTACCCTGTTAAACCTTAGACCAATATCTAACTACAGTGCAAGTATCAAAAGAATCCATCCATGGGTTAAGGAGATATAGGTCTTAAAAAACTTTAACCAAAACATCCAATCCGAACGCCCACGCTGACGCGGACGCTGACGCCGACGCCGTGGTGACAACAATAGCTCTTCCTGAACTTTCGTTCAGGCGAGCTAAAAATGGTTTCAATACTGTTATCAAAGGCAAATTGATAAGTTTCAGGCAAATGTAACCAATGTGCTAGATTTTTTAAGTGAATTATATGATAACAAGTTGGGTTATAGTGCTATTAATACTGCACGGTCTGCATTGTCTGCCATAGGATTAGTATGTGATGGTTTTTCGATAGGTTCTCACCCTTTAATTGTGAGATTCATGAAGGGCGTGTATAACTTAAGGCCGGTGCAATCGCGGTATTCTCAGATATGGGATGTTTCTTGTGTTTTACAATTTCTGAGGAAATTGTCTCCAGTGTCTAAACTTACGTTAAAATTGTTAACGCTAAAATTAGTAATGTTACTGGCATTGACTTTGGCAAGTCGGTCACAATCATTACACTTGCTTACTTTAGTTAATATGAAGAAAGGGTTTTCATCTTATACATTGCAGTATAGTGATTTGCTTAAGCAGTCCAGATTAGGTCATAATAATCCAGTCGCTGAACTTCGTACTTATCCACCAGACAGAAGACTGAGCGTAGTTTTTGTACTTAAAGAGTACCTTAAAAGAACTAAAGCAATTGGTGGAAATAACAAATGCTTATTTATGAGTTACGTTAAACCGCATGGTCCTGTTTCTAAAGATACTACATGTATAAGCAGGTGGTTAAAAGAGATAATGACTCGAGCTGGTATTGATATTTCCATTTATAAACCTCACAGTGTTAGATCAACGGCTGTTTCTAAGGCTAAAAGCAACATGGTGCCAATAGATGAAATATTAACAAGAGGGCCATGAGGCCCTGAATCGCTCACCTGAACAATTGGCAAGGTGGCTTATACTTATCATGTCTGAAATTGTCAAAATATGAGTTTTGGGTCAAAAGTCAAAGAATGACCATGACCACTTGTACTCATAAATCTTCATGTACTCATTAGACAACCATATATACCATTTTTAGGCCAAATCTCCAAAACTTTCCATGAAATCTTATGTTCTAGCATTTTCCCATATTTGACCATGCCGCAAAAAAGGTCAAGGTAAACCCAAGGTCACCATTTGAACAGTCTTGGTGGTACTCTAGTACTCCATGCTATTTACAAAGTTTCAGGGTCATAGGTGTATTGGTTCTGGGGAAGAAAAATATTAAAGATTTATCCCGTAAGTGGTAATGGCGGCCAAACTGGTCATGTGACCTGGACCGTTTGAACAAATTTTCATTCAATCAACCCCTTGAGGCTCTATATGAAATGTGTTCACAATTGGCCCTTTGGCTTTTGAGGAAATGGTTGAAAATGTCAAAATATGAGCAATCTGGATCAAAGGTAAAAAAATGACCTTGACCTCTTGTACTCATAATTCTTCATGAACTCATTAAGACAACTGTATATACCAATTTTTTAGGTCAAAATCTTCAAAACTTTCCATGAAATCTTATGTTCTACCATTTTCCCACATTTGACCTTGCTGCAAAAGGTCAAGGTCAACACAAGGTCATAATTTGAACAATCTTGATAGTACTCAAGTACCCAATGCTACTTACAAAGTCTCAAGGCCATCGGTCAATTGGTTCTGGAGAAGAAGATTTTTAAAGGTATTTACCATATATGGGCGTGGCGGCCATGTTGGTCATGTGTCCAGGACCGTTAGAAAATATTTTCATTCCATCAATCCCTCGAGGCTCTATATGAAACTTGGTTTCAATTGGCCCAGTGGTTTTAGAGCAGATTGTTTGAAATTGTCAAAATTTGAGATTTCTGGGTCAAAGGTCAAAGAATGACCTTGACCTTTGTACTCAAAAATCTTCATGTACTCATTAAGATGATTCTATGTACCAATTTTTAGGCCAAAATCTTCAAAACTTACCATGAAATCTCATGTTCTAGCATTTTCCCATATTTAACCTTGCCGTAAAAAAGGTCAAGGTCAACCCAGGGTCATAATTTGAACAATCTTGATAGTACTTGAGTACCCAATGCTACATACCGAGTTTCAAGGCCATCGGTCTACTGGTTCTGGAGAAGAAGATTTTTAAAGGTTTTTACATATATGGGCGTGGTGGCCATGTTGGTCATGTGACCTGGACCGTATGCACAAATTTTCATTCCCTCAACCCCTGGAGGATCTATATGAAATTTGGTTACAATTGGCCTAGTGGTTTTTGAGGAGATTGTTTGATATTGTCAAAATATGAGAGTTCTGGGTCAAAGGTCAAAGAATGACCTTGACCTCTTGTACTCATAAATCTTCATGTAGTCATTAAGATGACTGTATGTACCAATTTTTAGGTCAAAATCTTCAAAAGTTTCCAAGATATCTTATGTTGCAGCATTTTGCCATATAAAAGCATGAGTAAGCAAATTGACCTTACCGTAAAAAAGGTCAAGGTCAACCCAAGGTCATAATTTGAACAATCTTGGTAATACTCCCGTGCCCGATGCTACATACCAAGTTTCAAGGCCATCGGCCTATCGGTTCTGGAGAAGAAGATTTTTCTAGGTTTTTACCATATATGGGCGTGGCGGCCATGTTGGTCATGTGACCAGGACCGTTTGAACAACTTTTCGTTCCTAAGTTCCCTAGAGGCTGCATATGAAATTTGGTTATAATTGGCCCAGCGGTTTCAGAGGAGAAGTCGTTTGAAATTGTGGACGGACGACGGACGGACGGACGGACGGACGGACGGACGGACGGACGACGACGGACGACGGAGCCTTACCATCCTATAAGCTCCCCCGGAGCCGCTGGCTCAGGTGAGCTAAAAACGGCAGGCTGGTCGTCAGAGAGAACTTTTGCTAAATTCTATGACAAAAACATTGCAATTACTACCAGCAGTAGTTTTAGCAGTGTCGTTTTGTCATGACAGCAATAAATTGTAATCAGTGCAGATATGAATCTGAGCAGTAATTCAGATATTGTTTAGAATGAGCTTACAAATAAATGCCAGGAAACTGCTTTATAGTTAATATTGCAGCTTTACAAAAAATAGCCATCAGAGGAGATGGCAAATCCCCCGACCGAAGACTCCCATGGGCCTTGGTAAAAAGGGTGCACTTCAAAACACATATTAGTAATATATTGTCATTCTTTTATGCTTCTGATTGACATTTACTGTTAACAGATGCATGATTATCTAACACTCAGACTAAAACAGTATGCTTGACTGCTAAAAAGAGGTAATATCTCAAACAGCCACCATATACACAAATGTATAGCATACGATACATCATTCAACTTTCAAAATGTGTGAATAACTTCTAAAGTACAAGCCCTACAAACCTAATTTTGAGTTCTCCAGTAAGTGAATTTGGACAAAGAATCCAAATCTGGGGAAATTTTTTTTTTTTTTTTTTTGGGGGGGGGGGGGGGGGGGGGTGCGGGAGGGGGCACGGGAATGTGGAGGGGTAAGAGAGAGTTAGGAACACTGATAAGATATCACAGCATAATCATCAATATTCTAAAAGGTTCACGGTTATTCAAATTCTGGAGCTGGCCAGGGTTATACAGTTATGGAGCAGAGATTCAAACAGCAGCTCAAACTACCAAAGGGAAATAATTCACTACGTCTAAAAGCAAGAGTTATCATTCATGTATGAGACAAACTGTCATGACCTGTTCTGCATATCTGTGAAGTATCATGAAAATATTTCAAAAGGTATTCAAGCTATGGAGCGGACACTTAAAATAATCAAAGGGAAATAACTCCAAAAGTCAGAAAGCAAGAGTTGTCATTCTTGTTCGCGACATATCATCATGACCTGTTCTACATATCTGTGAAGTATCATGAAAATATTCCAAAAGGTATTCAAGTTATAAAGCGGACACGAAATCACACCTAAAACCATCAAGGGGTAATAACTCAAAAAGTATGAAAGCAGGAGTTGTCTTTCTTGTTCACGACACATCGTCATGACCTGTTCTACATATCTGTGAAGTATCATGAAAATATTCCAAAAGGTATTCAAGTTATAGAGCGGGCACGAAATCATACCTAAAATGATCAAGGGGAAATAACTCAAAAAGTAAGAAAGCAAGAGTTGTCATTCTTGTTTGCGACACACCGTCATGACATGTTCTACATATCTGTGAAGTATCATGAGAATATTCCAAAGGGTATTCTAGTTATAGAGCGGACACGAATCTGCCAAAAAATCACACCTAAAACTATCAAGGGGAAATAACTCAAAAAGTAAGAAAGCAAGAGTTGTCATTCTTGATTGCGACACATCGTCATGACCTATTCTACATTTCTGTGAAATATCATGAAAATATTCCAAAGGGTATTAAAGTTACAGAGGGGACACGAATCTGCCAAAAAATCACCAAAGGGGAGATAATTCAAAAAGTACAATAGCAAGAGTTACCATTCTTGTACGCGACGCAATGTCATGACCTGTTCTACATAACTGTGAAGTATCATGAAAATATTCCAAAGGGTATTCAAGATATAGAGCGGACAAGAAAGTGTTTACGGACGGACGGACGGACAGACGGACGGACGGACGGACCCCAGGCTCATCGCTATATCCCCCGAACCTTTCGGTCGGGGGATAAAAATCAAGCTTTTAAGTCTCATCTGAGAACGGAAGTGGTATGACGTAAAAGAATCCCCCCCAAATAAACGAGACTTACCTTGGTTAAGTTGATGTTTGTTTGGGATTCTTTGTAGTCATACATACACTGACGTGATCAGATGCCCACCCAAATGACAATTTAGGTTCCCTCCCTAAGGAGTGGGACTTGTATTTCACTTCAGTAATTGATTTTTTGCAAAGCTTAGGCTTTGAAATACTGAAATCTGTATGCTACGACAATATAAGCATGCATCTCATCTGATCACCTCAGTGTATGTATGACTACAAAGAATCCCAAACAAACATCAACTTAACCAAGGTAAGTTTCATTTATTTGGGGGGATTTCCCTAGTCAGTTAAGTAGACTCAAAATTAGGGTATAAAAGGAGCTGATGCACAGCGCAAAAATTGGAACGGTGAAGTTGTCAATGAAGACATCAGAGCTCGGGAGAAGACTTAGGTAATTGATTTGCTTATCAGTACTGAACTAAGAGCAAATCGAAATCGTTTACTCAAAGGGTTGAGTAGTGCTTCAGCATTGCGTTAAAACACACATCGTTGAGAAGTCACAGAACTTGGTCTGTGGAACTAATTGTATTTGTTGTCGTTGTTGTTGTTTGATTTGAACCTATAATTTATTGACAGTAAATCATTTAGAAAGCTAACCAACTGAATTCATTGTAAATAAAGAAAACTCTGATTTCAACCATATTTTATGAACCATTTTTGTTTTAATCATCTGGCAAAGCAGCCACAAGGAAAATTATAAAGATTACCTGTTAATCTGATTTTAAATTTGCTAAGCATTACGCTTTATTTACATTACCCCACCCACGTGGGTAATGGCGGGCGGAAGTCACGTGATATTGCTGGTACCCAGCAACGTTTACTTTCGATTTTAAGGTGGTGATTTATGGTAAATGTAAAAATCTGCATAAAACGATAAAAAAGTAAGGTATCTCCCTGAAAGTTAGCAGACTTCTTATTTTTGTTGTTCTTTACAGTTTAGAATACAAAATAGACGTACATGCTGCTTAAACAAGAGCTGTCGCCTGACAACATAGCTCGCCTGAATTGGTGCTTGCCCATCACACAGTCGCTATGGTGGTGTGCACTCTATGCATAAAACTTCAGGCAAGCATGTCCATAATGAAAACACATTTATAAACAAAAGCTATCTCAGAAATAAGTCTTAAAATAAAATAAAAATAAAAAAATGAAATGAAATTTCAAAGTCCACAAGCTTGAGGTAAAAAAAACTGATGGGTAGGGGGAGGGGGGGAGGGGGGGGGGGCTATGTGGACTGCTATGCATAAAACTTCAGGCAAGCATGTCCATAATGAAAACACATTTATAAACAAAAGCTATCTCAGAAATAAGTCTTAAAAATAAAATTAAAATAAAAGGAAAATGAAATGAAATTTCAAAGTCCATGAGCTTGAGGTAAAAAACTGACGGGTAGGGGGAAGGGGGCAGGGGGGTTTGGGGGGGGGAGGGGGGCTACTAGGATGTATCAAAACCCTGAACCATTATCTAACATCAGTCCAAGTATTAGTATCAACTGAGTCCATCATCATGGCACTGTGAAATTATGTCTTCATAAATATAAAACTTTAACCAAAATCTTTAAGACAAAATTCTAAGTCTATGACCTTGACTTCAAGGTCATCCAGTGGGGTAAGTATAAGGTGTTTTGTAAAAACTCAAAAAAGAGTCTAACATCAGTTCAAGTATAAACTAAATCTCTGCAAAGCATTATGAATCAGTATGCAATTACAAAACTTTAAAAAAGACAAAAAATTCCCAAGTCCCTGACCTTGACATCAAGATCACTGAGCGGGGTTGGGGTAGTACTCTGTAGATCTAACTACAGTGCAAATATAAAAAGAATTCATCTATGGGTTCAGGAGATATGTGTCTTTAAAAAACTTTAACCAAAACATCCAATCAATAAAAAGACAATATTCTAAGTCCATGACCTTGACATCAGTCACAGAGGGGGGTGGGGGTAGTACCTTCGAAAAGTTTAGACCAATATCTAACTTTAGTGCAAGTATCAAAGGAATCCATCCATGGGTTAAGGAGATATTGGGCTTTATAAAACTTTAACCAAAACATCCAGTCAAAAAAAATACCAATTTTCTAAGTCCATGACCTTGACATCAAGGTCACGGAGTGGGGTGGGGGTGGTACCCTGTTAAACCTTAGACCAATATCTAACTACAGTGCAAGTATCAAAAGAATCCATCCATGGGTTAAGGAGATATAAAGCTGTAGAAAAGCTGGGGATTTTTTCGCAAGTTTTGAATTTCAACATATTTTGTTTTAATTTGAGCAAGTAAAATACTCATTCACCAAATAAATTATCTACAGCGCTATCTATCAGGGGTATAAATTCATATCCACACTGACCAACATTTTGTCACCAAATGTAATATCAAGCTGCTTTCCTTAATGATTTGTGTTTGGAAACTTTTGCCATACGGTACTTTTACTCCCAATCAGTGCTATCAAGACTTAAATGAATTGCAGACAGAATTATGCATAAGCATTTGTTGTAGTATTTCCAAACTATACTGACACAAAAAAGAAACGTCCGTTTTATAAGGTTCTGTATCTTATGAACCGGTAAAGTTGCTAACCAAAAGAAATAAAACAAAATGTTTTCCGAACGTCTGGCACACATAGAACTGCAACCGTTTTAATTTTTGTCCATAAACTCTAGGTTTATCGAACTTAATATGAAAACAGCTTTTTTCATCCTCAGCAGCATTTTATTCACTTAAACATGAAACGATTTACGTTAAACGAGTTCAAAAATTTCGTTAAACATAAAAACCCCATTTGAAAAACAAAAGCAGCTGATAAAATGAACGATAAAGCAGCCCCAAGTCTTCGATTAATGAAATTATCTCCCTTTGAATTAAATTAATAACGGTTTTAGAACTTCCATATCTCCATAGCCGCTCATCATTTTGACGCCGCTTTTGTTTTAATTGACTATTCTTGTGTACGACAATGACAACATGCACCAGAAAATCAAAATTAAGGCTGAAATCGAAAATCGGAGTTCACTAAATCCCGGTTTTATCACCTAGTCTCTTACAGAAAAGTAATCAAGTAATTTTGTTACCAACCTTTTGCAAGCTGAATTATGCTAAATTCCAATGATACTGGTGGCTAGAAACGAAATGTGTAGTAGTTCTATGCCATTGGCTTCCAAACGGATGGACAAACAAGACAATGTCTACGTTTATCTAAGCAAAGTCATTATCGACGTTTTTTGACGTCACTTTACGTTACAGATTTATGCCAGTAATGATGACACTAAGGAATGCATCTAGCACTCATAAAATCTCAACAGCGTGTCTGCTCAGTGACGCTGGGATGTGTTGAGATCGTTAAATTGTGAAGAACATACGAAATTTGATTTTGTTACTTTCGAAGTTTGGGTACTGGTGTTTGCGGCGTTGTCATAGGCGCAAATGTTTATCGAATGGACTTTTGTTTGGTGCATACCATAGCTAAATAATCGACGTTATTGAAACAAAACACTTGAATGACATGCCTGCATGTCTTTGCAATTAACATACAAAAAGGTCAAGCGGACGTTTCTTGTTTGTGCCAGTATATATCAAACATTAATGCGGGGCATGCACTATCATGCCTTCTTTGTGGTTAAGTATCACCACATAAGTGAGGTCCCACAAATTAAAAGTTGGTGCAGCCACTGATATTTATATAACAATTTTTGTCAAAATACTACCTAGTCCGGTATTCATAGCAGACTAAAACCATAATTCTATGCCAAGCTACACAGCTGGTTTTATCTTTCAATTTTAGCGTAAATTTCTGAATAAAAACATATATTGTGACTCATCACTAGAACCATCGCCCCTATACATTTCTTATACTAGGATGTCACATATATGCTTTCATTGAGATATAAGACAAAACTGTCTGCATACAGGATAGCTCACCTGACAGTGCCATACCCATCACATTACATCTTTAACGTAAAACTTTAACATCTTGCTATAATACTGACGCCGCTGACAACGCCATTGAAGCACATGCCGGGGTAATGCAACAGCTCTTCCTGTATATTCATACAGGTGAGCTAAAAAAATGTTTCTGAAATATCCCTGTTACCTCTTCTTATCTGAAGCTCTGAAAACAAAATGTCTGTTAGACAAGACATACATGTAGTATGTTACAAATACTGCCAAAGGACAATTCATCTGCTTTCACAATACCCATACTTTTAAACAAAGCAGATTTCCACATTTCAATGAAACATTATTTTCAGCCTCATCAGCATTATTATCCAATCAAAGAGCATCAATTGAAAAAGTACAGTCCTGAGTTTCCCTTCACTTTTTTGAATTACTGATCCAGATTATATTGTTCCCAGTGCCTATTACAAAGGCATAAAGTTATGGGAACTCCTGGTTGCTTCCCTAAGAAAATGTAGTCCTTTCAAAATGGGGTCTACTCTTAATAGGAAAGAATTTGCTCGCAAAGGAGCAAATCCTTTCCTAAAGAGTTGACCCCTACTAAGAAGGGAGACAGAAAAGAACATGGTAAATAGCCACCCCTGAAAGTGTACTCTTTTTCCTAAACAGCAAATAAGGGTCTACAATGTTCATACAATATTTTTAATATCCCCCATTAGGATCTATTGCATTTCTCAGTTATAAGACAGATGTTTTTTCTCTTCCAGAGCAAGTCCGTAACTTGATAAGTCTAGATTCATCTTATATGAAGGATCCAGATTTTCTGGGTTGCAGGGAAAGACCTATCTTATACCAGAACTTCATAAGACTGGTTCTACTGAAGTAAAACCCCATTTTCAATTGCCCATTTTACAGCTGACTAAATAAGGTTTTATTGGGCAAGAATCCTTGAAGAAATGGGGAACATTGACTGACTACCATAAATAAAATTGTAGGAATCCACAAAAAGTTCAGGGTTGGGGGTAAAAACTAATGGTAATTGATGGTAATTGTGGGATGTTGCGACCCCTCATGGGATGTTGCTACTAAACCATTTTGTTTAGGTGTTTCAGATGAGGGTTCTTCATATCATACTTGCCAGAATCATCAAATACTCTCTTATTCAGAGATCTGGGCATATGCCCTAAAAAAAATCATGCATGGTTTTCAACCAGCCATTTGCAATTTTTGTCTCCCACTTGATCCAGCAATTAATTCAGAACAAGCATATAAAGCAAATAGGTAATGATAACTTTTGAGAGTGATTTTCTTATTTTTTCTAACAGTTATGCCCCCTCATTAATTTGAGCTGCATCAATATGACAGTTCTATTGAGCAGTCTATATGGCAGAAGTGGGAAAAGACTTGTTGCAAATGACTAGTACCTGTTAACTTATCAACAAAACTTAATAAGTGCTCCGGATTTGGAACTATGGCTTTTGTCTCACTTCTTCATCATGTCATGACATGAAAATATATAGCATCATATGCCTGTTTAGATGTTTATTTCCACTACACATGCACTTACAATACTCCAGATAAGATGGGATAACACGGATGATATGGGCATAACTTTCCATATAATTGAATAAAAACATACTCTGTGACCCATCATTAGAACCTCACCGAGACGGTTAAATGAGGGGTCATAACATATGTTTTCATTGAGAAAATAAGAGAAATTATCTTAAATTATCCTCAAAATCCCACCTTATCTGGAGCTCTGACTTACAGAGAAATACTACATATAAGTCGCGACACGAGAAAACCAACAAAACAGCTGTGCTCCCAGCGCAGACTCAGATCAGCCTGGGCATCTGCCCAGTCCGATGAGAGTTTTTGCTATGCGCTTAAAGTGTACCTAAGGGTATAAACTACCCGCATGCCGATAGAAAAGACTCTTATCAGACTGGGCGGACGTCCAGGCTGATCTAAGTCTTGACTGGGCGCACATTCCACATTGTTGGTTTTGTCGTGTTGCGGCTCATATCTTTCTGGCATTATCATCTGCAACTTTCCATATCCAGAGCTCTTGGAACTAAACACTTGCCTTTATATCTTCTACATATCCCACTGCAACCTTATTTAGTTCTACCTTAACTAGCTAACCTTGACACTGTTAACTGACAGCAAAAATCCTTGCAAGAACTCCACTTCACATGACACTTCTCAGATTTTTGTATCAAAATCTGACTACATTAATGTTTATCAAGGTAGTCAGACATACAGAAGACACGTTGCTCAGTCAGAATTTCTTTTATCTTTTGTTTGACCATCTGATTCCAAAGAGCTTCTCTCCAATCCATCTCGTAGATTTGATAAGAGTTTAGAAATCCAGAGATACTCTCAACAGTATCTCCAGCAGCTTCCATTTCCCTAAGACTTTGTTGATCCCTTGCACTATTTGATATAGAGGAATTGTCCTCCTCAATCTCTTCCATAAAGACAATGACTCCGCTATTAGATTCAGATATTTGATATATGAGTCAGCTACTCACTATCTGTCTGTTATCCCAGTCAGCGGGTCACTATATAAATCACATGGAATAAAAGGTAGCTTTGTACTACATGAGTAACTTGTTATCCAAGTCAGCTTTGCACTATCTGTCACCTGTTATATGAGTCAGCTTGGCATTAACTGATTCACCTATTATCCAAGTCTGTTTTGCACTGAGTCACTTATTATCTGAGTCAGTAATTCAATATCTGAGTCACCTACTATCCAAGTAAGCTTTGCATCATCTGATTTACCTATTAGCCAAGTCTGTTTTGCACTGAGTCTCTTATTAACTGAGTCAGCAGCTCAATAATATCTGAGTCACCTACAATCCATGTCAGCTTTGTGTCACAGACTCTTAAAAAACTCACGCCCCGGCCGAGGATCGAACCCGGGACCCTTCAATCTAAAGTCGAGCACTCTACCACGTTGCTATAAAAGCCGGCTTGTACCGCAAGGCAGTACAAGTGTTTATATACCTAATTACCTACACCCTGTGACATTTGCACTATCTGAGTCACCTATTATTTAATGTCTAACCATCTGCAATGTGATTCACTTCATATTCAAGTCACTGGCTCACTAACTAACTTAATACACAAGTCACTTGAATTATAAGTCATCTGGTACCTAAATCACTTGCTCACTATCTGAGTTACTGATATCTGAGTCATCTACTCTCTAGTATCAACAGCTCTACTCCATTATTTCTACTTCTTTCTTTAGAAGCACCGGCTCAAATTCATTGTGACAATTTCATTTCCAAGTTATGCTGTATTATGCATTCTAAATGCTGGCTGTACTGAGGCACACATGAAGTTGGTTCTCCATCTGCTGTCTAGTTGCATTTCTTCAATCCAGCAATACAACCTGTTGTAGAACACTAACAAAAGACTTACTGTCAACTCTTTCATCTTGACATAATTCCATTTAACAGCATTTTCTCAATTTGTTATACAATCTACCTAAGGTGGTTATTCTTGTTACCTCATCTGAAGCATCAGCTACCTTCACAGAGCCATGCTCACCACCACTATCTGTTCTGTCTTTTATATGAATATCTGTTTCAGTTTCATTTTCAGTTTCAGTGTCATTGACTGCTAATATTTCCATGTATTTACCATCAATAATTATTTCACTTCCAAAATGTTCTATTTAAGATTTCATACTCTATGTATTTTCAGATGTGACATGTAGGTCTGCCATCTTTTTTTTAAGTTCTTTAGCCAGCATGGTTTTGTTTTATTTGCGAGTCTTTAAGCTTCTCTCTTGTGCAGCCCTGAAACAAACAAGGTCAGTGGATATACTTTCAGGGGAACGAACTTTGTCACATTCAGTTGTCTTTTCTTCTCAATGGAGTAACTATAAAAGGAAAAACGTTGCTCCCCAAGGAAGCAATTTTTTTCTCCAAAAGTTGACCAGGCCCCAAGGTTATAAAACTTGAGTACATTCTCAAACTCAAAATTAAGCACACTGATTGGCTGCTTCCGAGCACATGCTCGGAAGCAGCCAATCAGTGAGCTTCATTTTGAGTTTGAGTTTGAGATTATTCTCAAGTTTTATAACCTCGAACCCTAATTTTAGAGGGGCTTCATCATCCAGGGAAGCCATGAGGAAGTCACAAAACTTGTCTCCCACTGTAAAATGCTATAAGACAAGGTGTATCCATACACCATAATTAAACTGTTTGACAAAGGTTATTTGGTTGAGAAAACTTCATGTTCTGTTCTCTGAATTTCAAGTAAATTTCATTCCAGTGTGCAAAGGCATTCTCTACATACAGGTAATATCACAGCTCCATTACTATAGCAACTACGAGGTGATTAATGAACTTACTGTTTGAGTATTTGGTACAAAGTGATAAGATCTCAAGATGCCATGGTTAACCCAGTTCACAACAGACTCCACTGTCTGACTGATAAAATGTCCTGAAAAGTCACAGAAATTTGATTCATTTTTATATAGAGCTGAAATGCACAATTTCCTCTAACACCTATTATAGTTCCATAAAATCTTTTTTTTTTTTCAGTTTAACTTAAAGTGAGATACAGTGAACATACATAACTGTTGCTATGACTACTTCAAAATAAAGTATCAATGGCATATCAACACGAATTATTATATGATTCAATTCAGAATCACACTGCAACATCTGTGTATTAACTTTCATCTTAGAGTAAATATTAATATTTTCTGAAAAGTAAGATCCTTTGGAAGCAATGAAAACACAAAAGAATAGAAAATAGCAGACTCAGTTTAACTGAGTCTGTTCATAGATAGTAATGAAATGTGCGACACCAGCCAACCCCCTAGCTCCGGCTTAAGTGAAACTCTTTTTTCAAAAACATTACTAAAATGAACTCAATGATCCCAATTTGCAAAGGACCAGAAAATATAATCTGCACTATGATGATGTATGGGGAGACGTTTTACGGTCACCACATGGCACAAACATTAAATTAAGTATAATTTTCATCTTCGAATATTGTTTAAACTGAGTCTTACATGTCTTTTCTCCCTTTAGTCTTGATTGTTAATTAATAGCCATAAAAATTCTAAATACTGGAACAGACTGGTCTGAGCAAACAGAGCACAACCAGATCAGACTTCTCAAAGATGATGGATGGATGGATGACTTGCAATTTAAGTCCTTTTCACATTATTTCAGTCATATCAGAAAATGGAACTGAAGGCTGTACTACAGCAGAGCTCTAGTTAAGAGGGCGTATTTGATGATAATTAAGGATATTTTTTTTTTATTTCTCATCGAAACCATATGTTTAGACCCCTCATCTGAACCGTCTTGTCGAGACGGTTCAGATGAGGGGTCACAACATATGTTTTTATGCAGAATTCACAAAAATTATCCCTAATTATCACCAAATACTCCCTCTTATCTAGAGCTCTGCTACAGGCGAGAGGGCCTCAGGGAAGATTGGTTATTACCAACTGTGTTTACCCTCTATAAATAAATAATAAACCCTGCTTATGTTTGGAAGTATTTCTTCCTACAGTGGGGATTGAACCCGAGACCGCTAGAGCAGTGGGCCAGCGCTTAAGCTACTTGCTGAATGGATGACATGCAATTTTACATCCTTTCTTGACAGTATTTGAGCCGCGACACGACAAAACCAACAATTTGGTTGTGCGCCCTGCGCAGACTCAGATCAGCCTGGGCATCCGCCAAGTTTGATCAGACCCTTTGTTTAGTGCTTAAAAGGTAGCTAAAGGTCTAAGCTACCTCCATGCAGTCAGCGAAGACTGATCAGACTGGGCGGATGCCCAGGCTGATCTGAGTCTGTGCTGGACGCACAACCACATTGTTGGTTTTGTCGTGTCGTGGCTCATTTCAATCATATCAGATGACTGGAGGATGATAATGAAAGGCTGTGTGCAACAAAACCCATTTATGGTTGGAAAGCTTTCCGCCTCCAGTGGACATCCAGGGCTCGAAATTTACAGTTGTCCGCTCGTATTTATGAGTAGATGGTCGGTAAGAACGAGTGGAAATTGTCATCGACTTGCAAGTACCGGAAATAACCAAGTGAAAATGAAAGTGAAAGTAGAATATGTTCAAGGGAAAAATGAGTGATATCAGACAGTTTTTTAAGCAGGACTAGCAGATTTTTGAAAGGACGAGTAAAAATTTGAAAGCACTTGCCCTGCAGGACAAGTACGTTAAAAAAATTTTTTCGAGCCCTGGACATCTAGGTCAGCAGGCCAGCACTGAACCTACTGTCAGAGCTACCGGGGTTCCTCCTACTCTAAGATGAGTAATCTGGTCAGGCTCTACACTGTTTGTAATATCAACTTCATTTAGTGGCTGTAATGATCTATTGTTCCATTCTTAGGACTATAAGGCAATTGTTTAAGGTGTCCCAATTTTTAGAATTTTTAAGATACTTACATGATCAATTACAAACTCTTGAACCTAGTCCATTGTTCAGTCGCTTCCAAGCCACTATCAGCTGCTTCTATTCAACCAATCTGTCTTGCAAACAGCTTATTATAAGACTGCTTCTGAATTCCAATCTTCCCTTCAAAGAGAAGTAATTAAATATTCATCAAATTACAGATATGATACATGTTTTGAGGATATAATGGTGTATATTTTTCGGTTATTCAACGTAACATTCATTGTGAGAATTCATTACAACCATGTCGAAGTGGCAGTGGAAATTAGGGGTCATAGCATATATGGCAGAAATTTATCATGATCTTTGACTGACCAGTTGTAGCTCTTATAGTTCATAAGAACTAGAGCTAAAGGCAAAAAAATTGACAAAAATTGCAGTCAGTGAACCATAAAAAATACTCTTCCAGATGTTTGCTTGATCCAAGTTTTATGGCTCTAGCCCTTGTAGTTTCTGAGAAACAAAGCTAACGTAAAAAATAGCCATCATATGGCTCTACTTAAAGTCTCTGAGAAACAGAGCTAAACACGAAAACTCAAAAAAAAAAAAAAGCAATTCTCTGAACCGTAAAAAGTAGGTCAAAACAGAAAATAGTGAAGTCAGTTAGTCCAACAAGTTAGACGTCCGCGTGCACTCATATTTTACCTTTTATAGTTGCGCATTCGCGTTCCAAAGAATAACAAAAACGTAAATAACAGAAAAAAAACTTTAAAAAAAATGTCTGGAACGCGGAACTCTCATGTATGGGAGTACGAAGTCAGTGAACTGTAAAATGTATGTCAACATTCAATATTGATGATGGCTATATATATATCTATCTATCTAAGCTTGTAGCTTACTCTCCCTGATGTGCATGACCCAAGTTCCATGGCTCTGTAGCCTTTAAATTTCTTGAGTAAATGAGCTTACAGCAAAAACTTGACAAAAGTTTATGTCACAGTTTCCAACAACATCCCAAAAGCAATACATCTCACCTCAGGCTCTGCTTTGGATGCAAGACAAAAACTAATGTGCAGATGCCTGTGAATTAAAAGACTGATACATCTATAAATTTATAGATTGTATTTAAATTTTACAGACTACCTATAAATTCATAAATTTCTTATACATGATCAGCTGTACCCGATGTAAATCTGTTGTTGCTGTTGCCATTCGAGGACGAAAGCTTTTGGCGCGAACCTCATAAAACATTCTGCAGGAATATTTAGCACTTTCGCATGATGGCAACATACTTATTCGCTGTCAACTTTAAATTTATGGTCGCTTGAAAGGGAAAACAAGCTTTTCGCATCATTTCAGCAAAGGCAATATTTATCTACGCTGTTTGTAGCCGATTGGTAGGACTCGGAAGCAATACCGTCAAGGGCAGCAACTTTGCGTGATTTCGCTGTTGTTAAGGGATTTCAGCCTTTATCGGCTCACCCTGCACATGCACGGGACCTGGGGTCGTATTCATAAAGCCACTTAAAGGGCTACTACACTGTTTTTCAAGTTGCTATGAAATCACTGGAAATTGCAGGTATTGTGTTAACTAAAAGAATGCCGAAAACTGCAAGGAAAAATTCCAAACGGTTAAAAAGTTATAAGGAAATTAAATTTTAATTAGATGAAAAATATGCAAGGACTCTTATGACGTCATTTGAGTAATTCAAAATAATAAAATTAAAAAAAATCTATATTCTATATTTTTTTTCGTACTTTTTCTCCTAATATAGATTAAGTGTGACAAGTAACAACATCTTACGAAAAAATAACAAATATTTTGCATCAGAAAATGGTGATAATAACAGGAATCAAAATCACATTATGCAAGTAAAGCTGTTGAAAACGAAAAAGTGGGCGGGGCTTAAAATCTAATTTGCATAAATTTTAATTGTCAGTTATTACAGTTTGAGTTAGAATTTTTCGATGGGGTTTTCAGCAATCTGTTTTTCTCACAAACACCTGTTAATTAGGAATATTTCTGGAAAAGTGAAGAAAACAGTGCAGTAGCCCTTTAAGTGGTTGCTATGCGGTTGCTAAGGCTAAATATCTATAAAGGAGATTCCCTACAACTATGAAATTTGGTCTGGAGGAACAGTCTTTGTAAGACTGTTCCTCCAGAGCAAATTTCATAGTTGTAGGGAATCTCCTTCAAAGAAATTTAGCCTTAGCAACAGCATAGCAACCACTTAAGTCGTTTTATGAATACGGGACCTGGTCTCTCATCCTGGGTATGAACCTAGGGGAGCAGTATTGTAAAGATTGGTTATTTGTTCTTAAGACACTTGTTTGTGTTGAGTCTGTTTTAAAGACAGCATCAGAACTGAAAGGTGTACAAGTGAATACAGAACAAGTAGATCTATCAAGAAACTGTTTACATAAAATCCATACGCAAGTAAACCATAGGGGCAATGGCTGCCTGCTCTCATCCGACGTGTATATAGACTTTTTAAAGAAGTTTTTAGGTGTCGGCCTGTTAGAATTTACAAAATGGGATTTTTAAGTCATACTTATGTATGACCTGCAGCATGCATTCATGGAGAAACGCTCCAAGTCTAGCCAAGATAAACAAACAAACTCAATTCTACTTGATTTCTCCAAAGTCTTTGACAAGCTGAGCCACTCAAAGCTCATCCGGAAATTACAAACCTTTGGCATACTAAATTTCACCCTGTGCTGGAACCAGGCCTTTCTAAATAACCACCAGCAGAAGGTCGTTGTTGAGGGCGATGAGTCTGATTCGGTCTCAGTTTTGTCCGAGTACCATCTGGAGTCCCACAAAGCTCCGTTCTGGCCCCATCCTGTTCCTGGTCTATATCCACGACCTTCCACAAGACATCATCTCACAGGTGTGTCTCTTTGCTGATGACACTGCCATTTACCTAACATTGGAAAAAAGCGTTATGTACAGTGACAGTTTGCAGAAAACCTTGAACCAACTCCCGGTATTGGAATCGAAATGGGATATGGATTTTAACCACTCAAATTTCCCGGTAGTGAGAGTGACTTCTAGAATCCCTTACGAAACTGAGTATACACTCCATGGTCAGGTTCTGGAAGCAGTCACCAGTGCTGGGTACATGGGGCTGGATATCTCTTACAATCTGAACTGGAACACATATGTGGACAGAAATGCATCGAACGCCAACAGAACTCTGGTTTTTGTTATGAGAAAATTGAAAACTAAGTCCCCAAAAGTCCGAGAAATGGCCTACCAGACTCTCCTTCGTCCCTAGCTTGAGTACGCTTCTGCAATATGGGACTCCCACACAAAAGATAAGACCCATAAAATTAAAATAATTCAGCGGCGTGCTTCACGCTGGACACTGAGTGACTAGCGTCACTTAATTGTTGCAGCAGCTGGACTGGCAGACACTAGACGAAACGTGGCCCGTCTCTGTCTCTTTTAAAAAATTGTAAATGGCATTGTTGCCGTCCCTTTCCCCGAATACATACAGCCCGCCCATAGGATATCCAGATACTGCCATTCTATGCTATATCGTCAGATTCGAATAGGCAATGATTCCTATAAATATTCCTTCTTTCCCCTGGCAATTGTCCAGTGGAACGCACTTCCGGAAACTGTTGCAACTTCTCCAAGTCTTGACTTGTTCAAGGCCGCGGTTGGAGAGTTGCAGCATCCCAAAGCCTAAGCATAAAATGCTTGTTTTAACCTTGGCTTTATTCTGTTGTTCAGTTTCTTATGTTTGATCAGTCCATGATGTGTGTTTTATGGCTCTCATCCTTTTCGCACTGTATTTTAACCTGTCATCTTTAAATAACCCCACTGTCATGCCTCTAATCATTTCTTTTTCTCAACATGATGCGCAGACCCTGCTAATAATGCTCACAAGGGCGTAGGCACTATACGAATAGATAGATAGATAGATAGATAGATAGATAGATAGATAGATCCTGTTTTCAGCTGCCCTAGTTGAGCTGGCAAAGTCCATCCCTGTCCACTCTTAGATATTGTCTTCCCACAGCTACTTCTGTCTACCTCTCCTTATTTTCCCTTTCACTGTGTCCTGTATAACTGTCTTTGCTAAACCAGAAGATCTTGATACGAGACCAAACCACCTTAGCTTTCGTTTCTTGACCATGGTAAAGAGGTCTTTTTCTCCATTGGCTGCTTGGATCTTCCTGCGACCCTTCTCATTGGTAATGTGGTCTTTGTGCAAATGTTCAATAACATTCGGATCTCAAAGGTCTGCGTTCTTTTCTCTAACTCTACACCCATAACTTGCCCTAGTAGTTTGATACTGAATGTAAAAGTAAGGAGGAAAATTCTCAGGAACTGACACAATTCAATCCCAGATCAACCAAAACAAAAACACCATGTGGGAAAGGGACAACACAAAATTAGTCTCCACCAAAGACAACACTAGCGGCAGCCATGTGAACAACCATTTCCCATGTAGGTGGTCAACGGACTAGCCTGAACATCACAAACGCTATATCAATAACAGACATAGCAACTAACAACACATAAATAAAACAATCAAAAAGAACCAAAACAGAACTTCCGCCTTGGGACCGCCAGTAATGAAATTACTGGGGCTTAACCGGTTTGTGGTCGACCAACTCTCGCCCTTTGTTCTGCCTTGGTTGAAAAAAGTTAAAGGTTTTTAAACTCTAGAAAGCCTTTACGCCTACAACAGCAGCAGCTCACCCGGTACATATAGGTCAAAATGTTGAAACAGGCTGAGCCATGTCATTGGAGTCTTTCAAGAATATTGCAGTGGCTTGTAAATGCCGAACAACTGTATCAGCGAGCGACCAGTGGCGGTCATTCTGTAAACACTTTTATTTTCTTGCAACATACAAAAAGCATTTGAACCGCGACACAACAAAATCAACAATGTGGTTGTGCGCTCAGCACAGACTCAGATCAGCCTGAGCATCCGCCCAGTCTGATCAGAGTCTTCGCTGTACGCATGGAGGAAGATTAGACCCTTAGCTACCCTTTGAGCACTTAATGAAGCATCTGATCAAACTGGACGGATGCCCAGGCTGACCTGAGTCCGCGCTGGGCGCACAACCACATTGTTGGTTTTGTCGTGTCGCGGCTCATTTAAACTTATTCTATATTTCAATTAGATATACTTTGGGTAACTTTCGTTAAGATACTGTTTCATATTTTTAATTTATACTATTATATGCCCCTTTCCCCGAATTAGGTCAGCAGTAAGCTGCCCAGTGGTGGCCATCACGACTGCCATGCGTGGCATTTTTCAAATAAATTCTATTAATTTTATCTTAAAACAACATATGCTGTTGTTAAACTGCAGTTTTTTTTCACGTTTCACACTGTCAGCGCATTCGATATACCAAACTGAGTAATCTGTCCACCTGTGTTGGTGACAACAGCAGCTGACACTAAGAGCAGAGGTCTGAGGTGCCATGTCAGATCACAATAGAAGACAAACGCCGATATACAATTAACTGGAAGGACAAACATAATATCTAATACACCCTTAAAACTGATTCATATCGTTTGACCTCAACTTGAGTACAACTGCAAAATACTCATTGCATGACATTCTCCGATTTATGAAATACCTATTCATACCTGTGACCCGTCCACAAATCGCGAAAACTGATAACAGGCCGCCTTAAACCGTCTACCGGAAAATCTAGTCAAAATGTTTTCCGCATACCTCCGCGGAGGAAGTTGTCTAAACTAGTATAGGTCTATCTATGTTGGAAATGTTTGCACATACCGGTATGCAATTTACCTGGCTTTCATAAACAAGTAAATAAGAACGTCATGACATAACATGTCTTCGTGATATAAAGGACCTACATGTAGCATACAAGGGGCTTGCGCGGTTTGTTTGGTCTTTGTACTGTCGACTTTTGCTGTTATTACATGCTGTTCCTTTCGTGTGTAATTGGTATCCGGTTAATTTGATGTGGCGGTTTTTCATTCTTTCACTTATCATAGCCACATTTATAAACAACCTCTAAATGATGACCATATTCTAAAGTTCTTGAGATAACAAAATCAATAAAATGTAACTGAAAGATACATCATGTGCCTAATTTTACGTCGAATTTGACCCTTTGTGTCACGGAATAAAGTTTCAGTTACTTATCTAAAGTGGTCGTCGGGATTCAGCTGAAATTTAACAATCGAGCATCGGTTTTATAACAACGATCGATGGCAGAGTAAATATCGATTAATTAGACTGTTAGAAGCCTATTCGGAATAAACCCTAGGTGCTGTCAAAGAGCTATTCCCTTGCTTAAAGCCGGGCCGCGTAGCGCAATCGGTAGGGCACCTGACTCATAAGTCAGAGGTCCTGGGTTCGAAACCCGGTCTGGCCACATACTTTCGTTTCTCCTTCCGCTGATTCAAGAAGGGCAGTTGTCAGTTACTGGCGAAAGTATATGCACTTAGTACTGGTTAACCGCTTAGGAGGTCTAAGCCTGCCCAGGAATAGTGTGGTTAGGTTAACTGACCGTCCCGACATGACCTTAGTTGTTTACCGTGGACGTTAAACATCAAATCAACCAACCAACCCTTGCTTAAAGATTTTCAATGGACTTTTCAATCAAGATGCAATAGCAGCTTATGCTGTCTTGCGAACTCAAAGTTTCATAATTGAGCCGCGACACGATAACCAGCAAAGTGGCATGTGCGCGTAGCGCATACTCGGATCAGACTGGGCATCCGCACAGTCTGATCAGCGGCGCTTAAAGGGTAGCTAAGGGTCTAAGCTAGCTCTATGCGGACAGCGAAGAATCTGATCAGACTGGGCGAATACCCAGGTTGAACTGGGTCATAATGCATAAACTGGACACAAAAGGATATACGATATAAATAAAAAAGTGACACGTCGTTTATATAAAAAAGTGATCGATTAATCAACTATTTGCTGCAAACGAGTAATGATCGTGAAACTCGATTCAGCGGCAAACCACTACTTATCATGTGGAAGCTAGCAGCTAATGTAATGTGCCAAAAGAGTCTTATATCACTGCCTACATTTTTTCCTTTGATCTTTGGTGTGAAATATCTAAATTAAGTTTATACACCAGCGTCTTATCAAGAAGGCGGAGCTTCAGATTCCCATTCTCTTACACTGGGGTAATTCCAAAGCGTGCTCAAACTGCCCTGCTCTTACTGGACTGTGCAGTTGGGCTAACAGTTTAAGTCGGTGCTTGTACAATGCCCAAAAAGCATTATAAAATCATGGTAGACAACAAAATGTATGTTAATAAATTATGTAAAGCATTAAAAATTAGATTTATTTTCTATTTGCTTGGAACTCATCATTTGAAATAGAT
The DNA here is from genome assembly GCA_963989385.1 of Ctena decussata. NCBI lineage: Eukaryota > Metazoa > Mollusca > Bivalvia > Lucinida > Lucinidae > Ctena > Ctena decussata. Next base: position 86,718,608 of record OZ022506.1, read on the forward strand.
TTGAAACCGACAAGGCAATTAGTTTGTCAGCTCTGTTAAAAAGTAAACTGCAGAAAAACATAAATATGCCATTCTTGATCATGGGAACTAAGCAAGTTTAAAATGGTTCGATCTTGGTTTTCCGATAAAGCTATAACTTACGCCTTTATCAAATATAGTTAATTTGGAGTATTCAATGTTTTGTGTGCCTGCTGGGTTGTTTTACGGGGACCATTGCACGCCTTTATTTTCTTCTTTTTATAGAAAGCATACATTGTGGGCCTCATTAGCGTCCTTTCTGTGAGGCGGCTCCGCTGACGGCCAAATACTTGTTGGTCTCTTAAAGCCGCATCTGTGAGGTGCATCTGTTAAGGCCCATAACGTTTGTCTTTTTTTTTTTTTTTTTTTAGAATGAGCAGAACTAATTAATGTTAGAATTATCATCCTTCCCATCAAACCTTTTCATGAGCTTCGCATACAAAATTAATATGGTTACATTTGTACTTCCTGTTTGATAGAGCAGCCATATACATGTATTAGATAACCATATCAGGATAAGGTTGACCCTATCAAGATTGACTTAATTTTTTATTCAGCAAGCAAATATCTATCTTTACCTGCAAACAAAAATGTGTTCAAGGTGTTTTTCTAGATTTTTCATGTGTCTTGAGATAGCTTTCTCAGGTAGGTTTGCCGTTCATTTTATTTATTTATTTAGTTTAGTTTAAACATATTTTATTGTCTTAGAACTAACAATAGGGTTGGGCTACAAGTTCTACCAACATTAGTTACAGCCCTTCCCTTAGAACAGTATATACAAATCGTCAACTAGGCTACACCATAATAAAATAAACAGAGAATGTGTAGATGAGTAAACAAAAAAAAGTATAAGAAAAAAAAAAGAATAACGATAATAATAATAATAATAAATAACAATAATAATAATAAAAACAATAATAAGAAGATAATAATGATGATTATTAAAACATGAGGCCGGACAACCTAGGGATAACTCTACTCTTGTTCAGGAAGTCACTGCCACCACCGGGAAGCAAACAACACAACTAGGCTCTAGGGGTAACGCCACTGCTCTGTCACAATACAATCGATAGTAGTAATAATAGCCCATAATAATAACCCAGAAGGCCCATAACGTCGAAAAGACGTCGCATTGACGCCGTTTCGACGTAATGACGCCGCATCGACGTCAGTTCGACGCCATCTCGACCCCAGGTGCCCGCTGTGAATAGTTATAATAATAATATACGCAAACAGGCCGTCATCACCACATTATTCGGCTTCATGTTGGTTTAGTACATGCTTGGTTCCGCCTCCTCCGTCAGCTCGGAAAGAAAACGTGCATCTGAAAGGGGTATCACATTATCTAAAACGCCCCGTGTTTTTTTATATAACTTAGGGTCTCTAACATCAACGTGTTATTATCAGAATTATTAAGGTTATCTTTTCCATATAGAAGTGCGTTTAAACTAAGAGGGTGATAATGTGTTGTTCTTCTGAAGAGAATGAGTCGCTGATTATCGAAAAGCGGACACTCAAAAAAGTAATGAGTGGCTGTTTCATTATCGGTATTACAAAAACAAAGTGGTGATACTTTTAGATGATTTCGAAATAAATCATAATTTAGATTACTACAACAGTTACGAATTCTGCAGTGGATCACTGATAGATATCTATTTACCTTACTTGAAGAGGTAGTTATTTTGGGGAACAATGTTGTTTTCAAGGAGTTTCTAAATCCTTCAAAGGAGCCAATCTCTCTTACAGTACTGTCTAAGCTATTCCACAATGCAATGGAAGAAGGGATACAACTTTTCCGGAAAGTTTCAGTACGAGTTCTGATAGTCATAAAATCATTTGCATTTCTAAGGGGATAAACAGAAACATCACGAACTAATGGTGGGATAAGATCAAATATATAATCAGGAACCAAGTTATTATTACATTTGTACATAAAACATAATTTTTGAAATTTTCTTCTTTCTGAAAGTGGGGCCCACCCACACTCTTGATATAAATTGTCTAAAGGAACTGAGCGGGTAAGGCCGGTAACTATTCTAGCTGCTTCATTTTGGAGTTTCTCGAGAGAATTGAGATCTTGGATAGTACAACCATCCCAAACTATAGATGAATATTCCAAGATAGGTCTCACGTATGCAAAGTATATTTGATTAAGTGCGGCTCTCGACAATGTGAACTTGAGCCTGCGCATGATACATATAACACTATTCGCAGATTTAATAATGTTTTGTATGTGGTCATGCCATCGACCCTTGTTGTTTAGAGTTATTCCTAAGTGTTTATGATTGTCAACGAAAGTTATTGGGGTATTATCAAAGAGCAGGTGTGGGACTTCGATTTGGGAAAGTCTGAAAGAGAACAACATCGCTTCAGTTTTGTTGGGATTAAATGTCACCAGCCATCGCCTAGCCCATTGTGTGATAATGGCCAAAGAGGAAACCTGTTGACGCAATGTTGAGATGACACAGTTCAAACCAATTTTATAATCTCTTACATTCTGGCCAAGTTGAGATTTTTTTTATCAATCTATAGTATATGAGCCAGAATAATCCCTGGAACTGCTCTGGCCAGGTGTTTCAAGTGATGGGTCAGAGCAGGTTTTATTGAGTATGAATATGAAGTGTCTTTAACTCTATAATAATCATTGGACCTCTGAGAATTAAACTCCATATGAGAATACCAGTGCTATGATAGGTTTTTTGAATGTTCAACCATTCCAGCAGCTGCCTTTTTGGACTGCCCTTCAGCCAAACTCCCTTTAACTTCCACTGATTTTCCTTTTAAAGCTACTTTAAATAGCCTGTACAATTGTGTAAACTATACATACATTTTTATGGACAAAATTGTATTTTTTACAGCTACACATTCACAATTAAATACACTGTTCTCCCAAGTGAAGTATGCCAATCTGAGAGCTCCAGATAAAAAGGTTCTTATAAATTAAGGTGTATCAGGGCTCTAGATAAGAGGGAGTATTTGGTGATAACTAAGGATAATTTTTGTTATTTCTGCATAAAAACATATGTTGTGACCCCTCATCTGAACCATCTTGTTGAGACGGTTCAGATGAGGGGTCACAACACATGGTTTCAATGAGAAATAAGAAAAATTATTCCTCAATTATCATCAAATACCCCTCTTATCTAGAGCTGTGTGTATGGGTACACCTCCATGTTTATCTGCCATTTTTACAAGTAGAACAACTTTGTGACCTCCTGTTTGCTTCCCCAGATGATGAAATCCTTCTAAAATGGAGACTACTCTTAAAGCAAAGAATTTACTCCTTGTTTCTGTTACCCTCCTTCATAGACGATCTTACAGGAGTGCTCATGTATTATTGAATTTGTTAAACGAGTTGGGGAAAAGGATAAGATGCGAGGCTTTGCCGAGCATCTTATCGTTTTCCCCAACGAGTTTAATAAATTCAATAATACATGAGCACGATTCTATTTATCATATGACACTAAAATCGCATTTTATTAGCAAAAATTGCCCTAAAACGTCACGATTTTGCCATTAGAAAATGCGATGTTTTATGGACGTCAACGTATATAACGTTACAACGTAATTTGCATTTTTAATCCACTAGTGGATTATCGTTTTTAATGCATGGCTTTATTACACTCTCAGATGCGACGTCATATGATAATCACTATTATAATAACAAGGCATATGCACCCTCTCCACTTTGTCCAGATACCAGCTACAGCCAGTTACTGTAAATATTCACCCACTGACCATAGTTCAGCGGAATCAGCTATTGTTCAGTGGAATCGGCTTCCCCATTAGATCCTTGTCCTCCCAGACCTCAAGTCATTTTGGTCAGCAGTAAGGGCAGTTGCACACTGCATGCCCTAAGTCAACACTCGTTTTTAACTGTTTTAGCCTCTTCTGTAACGTAACTTTTAGTTTTTTTTTAATCTTTCCTATCTTGCTTTTTATTCTTTCTTTTTCTTGGCCAGGTGCTTCTGCACACCTGCTGAAAAGTTCCCCTCATGAGATTGAGGCAGTATCTATAGATAAAGTTGACCCCCATTGATATGGGCAAAAAACAAAATGGCCTTCTTCTCCAAAACCGCTGGGCCAATCAAAGCCAAATTTTATATGCAGCCTCCATGGGTTGGGGGAACGAAAGTTTGTTGGCGGTATCTGGGTCACATGACCAAGATGGCCGCCGCGCCCATATATGGTAAAAACCCTTCAAAAATCTTCTTCTCCAGAACCAAAAGTCCTATGACCTTGAAACTTGGTATGTAGCATCGGGCATGCGGGCCCATCATAGTTTATACAAATCATGACCTTGCGATGACCTTGACCTAATTTACGGCATGGTCAATTTTGGTACATTAGGCTTTTATATGGGAAAACGCTGAAACAGTGGATTTCTCAGAAACTATTTAAGTCTAAGGTTTAATACTTGGTATACATGGTCGACTAAATGACCAGATGAAGATATTATGTCACTAAAGGTCAAGGTCATTCGGTCGGACCATCCGTCGTCAACATTCTCAAACATCTTCTCCTCTGAAACCACTGGGCCGATTGAAGCCAAATTTCATATGCAGCCTCCATGGGTTGGAGGAACGAAAGTTTGTTCGCGGTATCTGGGTCACATGACCAAGATGGCCGCCGCGCCCATATATGGTAAAAACCCTTCAAAAATCTTCTTCTCAAGAACCAAAAGGCCTATGACCTTGAAACTTGGTATGTAGCATCGGGCATGCGGGCCTATCATAGTTTGTACAAATCATGACCTTGCGTAGACCTTGACCTATATACGGCATGGTCAACTTTGGAACGTTAGGCTTTTATATGAGAAAACGCTTAAACATAGGATTTCTCTGAAACTATTTAAGTCTAAGGTTTAATACTTGGTATAGATGGTCGACTAAATGACCAGATGAAGATATTATGTCACTAAAGGTCAAGGTCATTCCGTTGGACCATCCGTCGTCAAGATTTTCAAACATCTTCTCCTCTGAAACCACTGGGCCGATTGAAGCCAAATTTCACATGCAGCCTCCATGGGTTGAGGGAACGAAAGTTTGTTCGTGGTATCTTGGTCACATGACCAAGATGGCCGCCATGCCCATATATGGTAAAAAACTTTCAAAAATCTTCTTCTCCAGAACCAAAAGTCCTATGACCTTGAAACTTGGTATGTAGCATCGGGCATGCGGGCCCATCATAGTTTATACAAATGATGACCTTGCGTTGACCTTGACCTAATTTACGACATGGTCAACTTTGGTCTGTTAGGCTTTTATATGGGAAAACGCTTATATAGTGGATTTCTCAGAAACTATTTAAGGTTAAGGTACAATATGTGGTATATATGGTCAACTAAATAACCAGATGAAGATATTCACTGAAGGTCAAGGTCATTTTGTCAGTCTGTCCGTCATCAAGATTTTCAAAACATCTTCTCCTCTGAAACTACTGGGGAGATATAAGCCAAATTTCATATGGTGTCTCAGTGGGATAGGGGAACTAAAGTTTATACCCGGGATCTGGGTCACATGACCAAGATGGCCGCCATGCCCATATATGGTAAAAACCCTTCGAAAATCTTCTCCAGAACCAAAAGGCCTATGATCTTGAAACTTGGTATGTAGCATCGGGCATGCGAGCCCATCATAGTTTATACAAATGATGACCTTGCGTTGACCTTGACCTAATTTACGACATGATCAACTTTGGTAGGTTAGGCTTTTATATGGGAAAACCCTTATACAGTGGATTTCTCAGAAACTATTTAAGTCTAAGGTACAATACGTGGTATATATGGTCAACTAAATGACCAGATGAAGATATTATGTCACTAAAGGTCAAGGTCAATTTGTCGGTCTGTCCGTCATCAAGATTTTCAAAACATCTTCTCCTCTGAAACCACTGGTCTGATTGAAGCCAACTTTCATATGGAGTCTTAAGTGTGATCGGGGAATAAAAGTTTGTTATCCGGATCTTGACCAAGATGGCCGCCATGCCCGTATATGGTAAAAACCCGTCAAAATCTTCTTCTCCAGAACCAAAAGGCGTATGACCTTGAAACTTGGTATGTAGCTTTGGGCACTCAAGCCCATCATAGTTTATACAAATGATCGTGCATTGACCTTGACCTAATTTATGACACTGTCAACTTTGGTACATTATGTAGGTTTTTATATGGGAAAATGCTTAAACAGTGGATTTTTCAGAAACTATTTAAGTGTAAGGTACAATATTTGGTATATATGGTTGACAAAATGACCAGATGAAGATATTTTGTCGTTAAAGGTCAAGGTCACTCTTTGACTTTTGTACACGGTCATTGAGATTCTGTCACCCGTCAACATTTTCAAACATCTTGTCAGAGGCCGCTGGGGTCAATTGAAGCCATATTTCACATGGAGCTTCACCGGCTTAAAGGAACCATAGTTTGTTCAGATGGTCTTGGTCACTTGACCAAGATGGCAACCATTAATGACACCTTCCAAGTCGTCCAGGTTTGAAGCAGAAAAATATAGAGAACTATCGTCGGCAAATAGCCTAGTTAGACTTAAAAGATGTTCAGATATATCATTAACGTATATAAGGAAAAACAGAGGACCAAGTACGGAACCTTGAGGAACACCCGCAGTTACACTTCGAAAGGAAGAGAAAGATGAGTTTATAATGACCCTTTGTTGACGATTTGATAAGTAACTATTGATCCATTCGAGGAGGGCGCCGTCAATACCATATTGTTTAAGTTTGAATAAAAGACCTGTATGCCATACGCGGTCAAATGCTTTAGAAATGTCACAAAAGACCATACATGAATATTGTTTCTCGTCTAAAGACTGACAAATATGGTGAAAAATATCAACCAGCTGGTAAGTGGTCGAATGTCCAGGAAGAAACCCGGATTGGTACTTATAAAAAATATCATTTGATAATAGATAATTGTGAATCTTTTTAAAAACTAGTCTTTCCATTACTTTAGCAACATTACTTATTAAGGATATGGGTCTGTAGTTTGAGGTGAGTGTTTTATCATCCTTTTTGTATACAGGTAAAACAAGAGATTTTTTCCAGGGAGACGGAAAAGAACGGTAATATAAAATTCTATTGAACAGTAAACAGAGGGGTTTTATTACACTATGAACAGTTCCTTTAAGCATCTTGTTACTGATTAAGTCAGGACCAATAGCTTTATTTGGATTCAAATTTTCAATAATATCCTTAATTTCATTTTCTTCAATAACTACAGTAGTAAGTTGAGAATTAGTTTTCAATTCAAAAGGCGGCAAACTTGCTTGTTCATCGTTAACAGACGAAATTGAGGCAAAATAATCATTAAAACAATCCGCTTTAGCTTCATCTGAAGAATGGACAATTATACTCCCATCAGCAGACTGAGAACACAAGGGCGGAACAGAAGAAGTTTTACTATAGGAGATAAAAGCATGACGTCACTGATAAGATACCTGGGGGATTCCCCGAGTCTGGTTGGCAGAAAGGTTGATACAGCATTATAGAATATAGTTAATACGCGTGATTGTTTGTGTAAATTATGAATTTAAAACAGCAAAATTTTAATGTTTAGACAGATAATATGTACGGCTTACATTTTCTTTAATGAAATTGAAATTCATGATTTATTTGCGTGCTAAGATGCTTCAAAAATATTTTTTGTTTTTCCTTTCTATCACAAATGTTCATAGCGCAACTTTATAAAAGTCTAGATGATGTAGCGTGTAAAAGGGGAAACGGAAAAACACAACGAATGAACGAACGGACAAACAAACCATTAAATGAATGAATGGTTGAATAAATGGCAGTGAATCGTTGATGAATGACTAGATGCATATATTTTTCTTAGTTTCTTATATTTCTTAGTTCAAGCTTTTGAACTTCATGTAACTTTCAAAAAGTACTGTTGGCTCAGATCTATTATAGAATTTTATAAACTGTTATAAAATCAATATTTTAGGTGGCATTTACTTGTTTTAGGATACAGCTAAAAGCTTACACTGAAACGAGATGAAATGCGAAATTCAATTTTATCATTGAATTATTGTTAGCATTAAACTGTTCTTAACTTGTTAGATCTCGTATTCATAAAATACAATATATACTTTTTATCATAGATACTCTAATAAAAAGTATCTGAGTCTGTATCCTATGTTCATTTTCTGAATTAAAAATGTTTGTTTCCTATTGTATAATAGTATATTCGCGGTCTGATCAAGGACGTCTTATCATAGTTCAAAACAGGCCGCGGGTGTCCTGTGGTGACAATTTGAAATAAACAGTATCTAAAATAACCTGTTTGTGCGTAATTATCCGTTAGCACAAACGTATGGCTTCCTCTATTTTATTTATTTTTTCTTTCTTTCTTTATTGTTCACAGAATTTTAAGAAATCGCAACCATCGATATATATTATTATTTCTATTATTTTTACTTTTAATTTTCTTGTCCCTAAATCCGATCGACATTTTACAGTAATTCCGCTTACGTTCTCTTAGATATAATATCTTTTTTTTTTCATCTTATCCTATTCATTCTAATAAATACAATTTATAGTAGAAAAGATTAAAATACTGATCTGCAGTATTTTCATTTTATTCTGTTATTTTTTTTCAGCCGTAGTTATTGAGAACTAATGGGTTTTACTAGATGATTTCAATTAATTAAATGATTTCTTTTTCGTATGACAGGTGACTAAGACCTTCTTTCTAATTGTTTTAAATCAGCAGCTATTTATTCGCACTTATTTTAATTATCTTTTACGCATTTTAGTGATTACACTTAAGACTATCCTATAGAAAAACACTGTCCGCTGGCTAATCTTTTGCCAACCAAGCTACCCACGTGATCATCCGATGACGTCACTGCGGGGATTCCCGTTATCTCCTATTACCTTTAACGAAGTGTCGTATAATTTTCCAATAATTTCGTTTATTATCGCTATAAGAGTCAAATAGAAGGTTTTCAATGTTGTTAAAAAAAACTTCTTTGGCATGCTTTATAAGGTTATTCACTTTATTACGTTCATGTTTATAATTGGTCCAATCGACTTCTTTACCAGATTTAACAGCTTTTATTTTTAAACGATCGCGTTTACGTGAATGACGTCTTATTTCGGAATCGTACCAGGGTTTATCTGACGGCCTTATGGTTACTTCTTTTGTGGGGATACTCTCCTTAGCTAATTTCATAAATTTATCGGTAAAAGTATTACATGCAACATCTATGTTATCATCATTCAAACAGTTCCAATCCTCAGATAGGATTTTATGATTAAATAATTCAAAATCAGCTCTTTTATACAACCAAACGGTTCTTTTATAGACAGTGGATAAAGGATAGTCGTGAGGAATACGAACGTAAGTTGCAGACTGATCAGAAAAATCATGTGGGGAGACAATTATACCAGAGTCAAGGACAATCATTTCGTCAGGAACTATTATTGGGTCTAGTAGAGCTGTGTTTCTTGTAGGGAGTGTTATGACGTTACGTAAAGAGTTCATTAGCATGACATCTTTAAGGTTGCTTACGTTAACATTTAGAAGGTCTTCATTAAGGTCTCCAACCAGAATTATGTTCCCAGATGATTCAAGAGCCATTTCGATATTTCTGTTAAAGGAATCGAAGAATTGGACATCCGACGTTCGAGGGCTATAAAAATTACCTATTAGGTAAGTTTGTTTGTTAAGCCGGCATTCGATCCAAATAGATTCTTGGCAAAATATTTCTAAGTCGGGTCTGTGTTTATGAATAATTTGATTAGATACGTATGTTAGGATACCACCTCCATGATTAGTGCGGTCTTTCCGATAGGGTGGGTCATAAGTATCATGTAACAGTAGAGATTCGGTTGGGATAGTGAAGTCCAGATGCGTTTCAGTGAAACATAAGATTTCAAAATCAAGGAAATTGTCCCGGATATATTCGAGTTTATTCCTTATACTTCGCGTATTACAATGCAGTATTGAAATTGAGCTATCATTAGTATCTGGGCCCGGATTCCGCTCAACATCCCCTGATAAAAGAACTAACAAGAAGATAGTGAGTGTTGTTTGAAAACTAAATATACCCAACAAAAAACTGTGTAAGGTGTTAATAAATATCAGCCATTTAGTATGTAAACACGTTAGAAGAGATTTCAAATTGAAAGCAATAATGGCATGGGCGTTTTTACAGTAAGTTTGACAGTAAACACGATTATAATGATTGCCAATGGCCATTCGCCAACACAATAAAGTATTACCCATTGGGTAAGAGAACAACCACAGTTAGTAGAATGCAAATGGCCATTGGCAAGCCAAATCCATACCCACGAAAACATGCAGTATTCCCAGAGGAAGACGGAGGAAGCGGAGTCAAGGGATGAAAAATATTGATAGATAAAGGTAATAATATATAAAACAAATCAAAACAAAGGAAATTATTTATTTATTAATTCATTATTACTTTTTGGCTTCTAGAACAGAGGTTTGTTCTGTGAGCTGAAACGCGGTCTCAGGTGAAAAATTCCATTTTATGTGATAAGCTTAAGATCAAGAGAATACTTCTTCTTTACCCATTATCAAATTCTTATAAAGATGCTCACAGCACACTGTAAAAATGTGTTTAGAATCAATGCAAAAAAATGCAGTCCGATTCTTTATGTGTTTAAATCGTAACATGTTCAATTCACAGCATGTTTAGGTTTATGTTTAGAAATTAAACATGTACAAAACTGGTTGTATTTACTTTTTATTTTGAAAATTTCCTCTGTCAACATTTTCGTCTCTTTTTTTTCATTCTCCAACTGGGAAAAGAGAGAATGGATTCATCCGAAATGCGTAACAGAATAAAACGTGTTTAGCAGACTTTGTCCGAGAAAATAATAGAAAATGCGTACATGTTTAGCTATATGACATATTCCTAAACATGTTTACACTTAAACATGTAACCACTTGTGTTTTATAGCTAAGCGCGATTTTTACAGTGCAGTAACACAAACTGCCCGCGTTTGATAAATTCTGCTGAACAGTAAAGGTTGGTTGGTTGTTTCGGGTTTAACGGCCCTTTGACATAGTATTTCAGTCTATATCAGGCCGTCTTCCAGAGAGGTAAATGAAAAGAGAAAGGATAGACGAGAAAAAAATATCCAAACAACCCCATCCGCACCTACTGCAAACACAGTAGGCCCTTGTCCTACTTTTATTCAAATAAGTAGGACGCCCCGGCACTGGAAGTTATAACCACCAGCACCAACGCCCGACCCCTCCCCCTCCCTGCACAGTAAAGCTCTTAAGAACTCTTCTTCGTCTTAGTATTATTGTTTATTTATTATTATTATTATTTCAATATATCAGCCTCAGTTCTTTTAGTTTCTGTTTAAACCACCATCTAATTTTGCTGATAAGCCGGTAGGCTTCGCAAATTGAGCAAGGACCAAGAATTTTAGGAGTTAATTTCTACACTATCAGATTGTTCTCCTTATTAGAGTTCAGAGTTTCAGCCGACGGCGGATACGGCAAGTTCAGTAAATGAACAAAAAGTGTCGAGTATATTATCATCGTTGTGATAACTTTATCAATTTTCTGTTTCGTTTCCTTTCTCTTGATTAGCAAATTATTATCAAAATCACGATGACTATCAACTTTTTATCTTTTGGACAGACCCATAAAAGCAGGCGACAAAATTAATATCTCTAATACTTTTTATGAAGTCGATTGTCAAATCGTAATTTCTTAGTCTCCTCTTGCCGTTCTGGAAGGAGATTTTCAAACCTCTTTTATTCGCGGCGCAGCCTCGTATAATTTCGATATTGTTCCACATTTCATAAGATTCCATTGGTCAAATAACCCGTGTGCCTAGCCAATAATATCAAAGGTCAATGAATATTTAATCTTCGTTTTTTTCTCGTCGTACTTCACTGTGACTACTAGCACTCTGTCTTATATTAATTCAAAATGTTTCTCTTGTTTGTAATTTTACAATGGAAATGTAATCGAAAACAGACGCAGATATTCAAAACTTTCTTTTTTTCGTCGTAGACCTACTTTCGATTTCTACTTTCGGTTAAGTGTACACAAACAAACAAACAGTGCAACCTGTTGATAACTATTTTGAAATCATGTCAATTTCAAGACTGACTGCGATCCATTTTGGAATTCCAAATTGGACGGCTCAATTTTGAGATAGGTCGTTGTCGCTACCCAGTGTCAAAATTGCGGTTGTGGATGCCTACCGACATAGCTTACTTATTATGAAAGTTATTGTCAAATCTTCAACTAGAGACATATAACAAAACACACTTCCATTTAATCTGCGCCGATTATCTTTTTTTCGCGTCGCAGACGCGTATATATAATTTAGCTATTGTTCCACATTTCATAAGATTTCATTGGTCAAATAACGCGCATGTCAAAATTTAGCCAATAATATCAAAGGTCAATGAATATTTAATCTTCGTTTTTCCCCCGTCGCATACACTGTAAATACTAGCACTCTGTCATATATTAATTCAAAATGTTTCTCTTGATTGTAATTATCGAAAACAGACACAGATATACAAACCTGTTTTTTTTCCGACGAAGATCTACTTTTGATTTCTACATTTGCTTAAATACACACTTTAGTTGGTTAGGTTATGAGCGTCGGTGGTTCTGTGGTAGAATTGTCGCCTGCCATGCGGGCGGCCCGGGTTGAATCCCGCCCGTAGCAAGTTTTTTTCTTCTTTGAACGTTCCCGTTTTATTTTTTATTTAATCTTTTTTGAATTTCAACTTGGACAGCCCAATTTTTTTTTTATCAAGATGTTCTTAAAAAATAGCATTGGCTGGTTCCTGGACCATCTGATACAGGAGATGACTTACATATAAGCGTTACGCTTACTGTCAGATCCTGTATTGCTTCACTCTATTATTCATATGTATGTATAAAATCTTTGAATAAAATATTGTTCTAACCAATACCTAGCGTCCGATAAAAGGAGCATAAGCAAGTAGTACAGACCCAGATCAGACGCCGCAAAACGCGGCGTCTGATCTGGGTCTGCACTATTTGCATTAGACAAATTGGCACTTCATTTAAAGAAGTAAGAAATAATAGAAATAATCTAAGCCCTTACTTAACAAGCGGACTCACCCATTTGATAAGGATAGAAGAGTCCACTGGGCATAAGTAAAGAGGATTAAAATTTAACATTTTTAAGACAGGTTTAGCACAGGGTATAATCGATTCCGCTATTTTTCGCTCCTGCAGAGACTGTACATCATATTTGACTTCCACCGAGACTGTCCGCAAACTCTTGCTTCATGTCGAGACTTCTGTACATGATAAATGGCTTCCTGCAGAGACTGTCCGCGTGATTCTGCTTCCTGCCGAGGCTCTCGGCAGGAAGCAGAATCACGCGGACAGAAGTCTCTGCAGGAAGCAAGGTCCGCGGACAGTCTCGGCGGAAGCCAAATATGATGTACAGTCTATGCAGGAAGCGAAAATTGGCGGAATCGATTATACCCTGTGTTTAGAGGAATTAAGGAAGACTGGAACAAACATACAGAAACGCAAAGCACGTCATGTACTTAAATGTTCTCTCTTGTGAACGGTGCATAAAGTGAAAGTTTCAATTCCATTTTGATTTTTTGCTTTAGGTAAAGGCCCCATTGCTCTATAAGAGGTTAATTATCGTGCGGTATCGCAATTATCGTGCGGTATCGCAATTATCGTGCGGTATCGCTGCGAGTTTCTCACTTCCATTTCGTCATTCTAAATAACCGTAATCGGCCACCTGTAAACAAATAAGACACCCATGAGTTTCAGGTTACCAGAATTTTATGGTGACTTAGTATACAAATTCAAAAAGATTAAGGGTAGGACTGATTTTTCTGATCAATTCCGAAAAATAATAATACGTCACAAACGTATTGGCTATAATTTAAATGTTATGCGACAGTCTGCATGCTTAGTGATTAACCCAATCACGGTTGATAACTTTGCTGCACTCTTTAATTGCACACCGGGGGATCGGTCGTCAGACTCTATGATGGCCCCGACCTAAAGCTATATATTCTAGTTGGTTGGGACCGGAGCCTTTTTGTCTGTTGCTAAGTCCACCGGGGCTCAACTGGTGACCTTCTTTTGCTTCAGATTTCCAGTGGGGTCGTTTGGCAGGACAGGGATCTCCACCTGTCAGACGGCCCGTTGTATCTGTTGAGTCCTCGTCTTTGCTTCTTCATGGTGTTGAAATTTGATTTATGTGTTTACCGTGATGATTCGTTGACGAGTTAGAGGGTTATCATGCGAACCGAACAACCAACTAAATGTTTTGTACCACTTCAGAAACTGAGGGTGAGGTTGGGCCTGTAAAATCGATTTAAGCCCCCCAGTAATTCATTACTGACCGTTCCAAGGCGGTAGTTCTGTTGTGGTTCTCTGTTGCCTGTTTTTGGTGTCAGAGTTTCTGTGATGTTTTACCTTATGTTTGTTCTTATTATTTTTGGTTCGGTTTGGGTTGCTGAGTGGCCACCTTTTGGGAACAAGCTGCTCACTCGGTTGGCCATATGTTCTCTGTATCTTGATTATTTGTAATCTTAGTTGTTTCCAACTATGGTTTGAGGGCTGGATTTGGACTTTGATTGTTTCAGTTCCTGGTCTTTGCATACTTTTTACTTTTACATAAAAAGAGTTTCAAAATTATTTGGTTCTTTTTAGTTGGCAACTAAAATGTCTACTTTTGATATCACAATCTTGAATTAAATGGTTAAAATACAATGTACAGGGGTGGGGCCAATTCTTTGTCCCGCTTGTGTGTATATTACATCGCTCGAAGGGGAGCCAGAAAAGGAAATCGCAGTTGGTGGTGCAAATTGTACTAAAACCATGACCTCACTTTTTTGCCAGTTATATGACGCAATATATGCACATCAACACACATTTTAAGTGACGGTTTAACCGCTTTTCAGAGAGATTGTGTTTAGACGCCGATAGATCCATTTGGACTTTAATTTATCAGTCAGGTCCAAGACCAATTGAGCCGCGACACGACAAAACCAACAGTGTGGTTATGCGCCCAGTGCAGACTCAGATAAGCCTGGGCATCCGCCCAGTCTGATCAGAGTCTTCGCTGTCCGCATGGAGGAAGCTTAGACACTAAGCTGGCCTTAAGCTCTTAGCGAAGACTCTGATCACCCTAAGTTGATGCTCAGGCTGATCTGAGTCTGCGCTGGGCGCACAATCACATTGTTGGTTTTCTCGTGTCGCGGCTCAATTACCGTTCGCAAGCGTAATACATTTAAACCGTCCTAACTAGGTTTGATTGTAATTTCTCGCATTTTCCTCGCCAGTCTGCTTAGTATACATTTGAAGCCATTATCAATCTATAGAAAATCTCCGATCCTATTTTATAAATTTTACACTTAACACTCAATGCTTATCATGTGATGTTTAACACTGCAAAAAATGGCGGAACAAGCTATTTTTTGGCTGAATGAACAAGGTAATAAATGGACGTTCAGACGTTCCTAATTACTTTCACATTCTAGATAATCGCTTTTTATTCATTTGGATCTTTTCTGATACTATCATTGAATCATCGACTGTTTTCATGATTACAAAAAAAATCACAGTATGTTTTTTTTTTCTGGCGTTCGCCACCCGATCACACAAGGTGAGTAGCCGAAACTTCGAAGTGTGACCCATGCTCCTTCTTTCGAATGTGTTCTCTACTCTTGAAGGAGCTCTCTAAGATTCAAATTTGAAATCCTGTTTTAGCTGTCCAAAGCAAATACGTACATAGCTAATGAAAATATAGTCATGAATTTATTTTGAAAAAAAAAGGGGGGGGGGGGGGGCTTAATAGGTACCTAAAATCTAGAAACCATTTGCTTATTCTTGAGAAAATTACTGATTCTTTTAACAGTAAAATACCCTTAGAATGTAGTGAAAATGCATGTAAAGCATTCTACGTCTCAACATTTTCTCGGGGGGGGGGGGGGATCACTCGAGCCCCCCTTTAGAAAGGGCGTGCTTCCCCCTCCCACTCTCACCCGTACTTCCCGCCCACCCCTTCTTGTGCCTTCGGCACTTGCGCTCAGAATGGCCGGACCACATTTTTCTTGCCGTCCGGATAAGGATATCCGCGTGCTTTACCTACAAATCATTTCATGCACACCGGATAGAAAATGCCATTCTTTTCACCTATAGAATATAAGTATCTTTCATGGGTGTGAGGTGCGGATAGAAAAATCCGTCACGAGGGTCACTGTTCGGCATCACGAGGCTTGCCGAGTGATACCGAACAGTGATCCCGAGTGACGGATTTTTCTATCCGCACCTCACACCCACGAAAGATACTTTTTCTTGCAAATCACGCTTTGTTTTAACTTTAGAATTTGTTAAAATGAGTAATTTTAGAGCTTGAGAGGTTTCTTTTAGATTTTGAAACAAGGCGCCGCTTTCAACGACTGCCATTCGGTGCTTTACGTCAACGTCTGGCGTGCATAAACTGACGTCATTTTTGCCATCTTCGTGACGTAGGCCTAATCATCATAAACGCCAACGTCACTTGACGACGCAGATACGTGACCTCCAATTCAACCAATGCATTGATTAACCCGGTCCTGGGTAAGAACACCTGGGTAAGATAAGATTTTCTATCCCAGGTGAAAAGAATGGCATTTTCTATCCGGTGTGCAGGAAAAGGTTATCTTACCCAGGTACATGTATTCTTACCCAGGACCGAATAAAAATCAAGAGCATTCAATACATTGGTTGTATTGGAGGTCACGTACCTGCATCGTCAAGTGACGTTGGCATTTTAGATGATGATGTCACGAAGACAGCAAAAATGACGTCAGTTTATGCACGCCAGTCGTTGACGTAAAGAGCCGAATGGCGGTCGTTGAAAGCGGCGCCTTCTTTCAAACTCAAATCTAACCCGCTCAAGCACTAGTTTTACGCATTTTAACAAGTTCTGAAGTTAAAACAAAACGTGGTGTGCAAGAAAAAGTATCTACATGGGTGTGAGGTGCGGATAGAAAAATCCGTCACTCGGGATCACTGTTCGGCATCACTCGGCAAGCCTCATGATGCCGAACAGTGACCCTTGTGACGGATTTTTCTTTCCACACCTCACACTGATGATAGATACTTAAAATATCCCCCATGTTATCTCACCCAGGACTGGATAAAAATCACGAGCAGTCAATGCATTGGTTGTATAGGAGCTGACGTACTTGCGTCAAGTGACGTTGGCTTTTTTACCATGACGTCACGAAGACGACAAAATGACGTCAGTTTATGCACGCCAGTCGCTGGCGTGAAGAGCCAAATGGCGGTCGTTGAAGCGGCACAATCTTTCAAAATCAAATAGAAACCTCTCAAGCGCTAGAGTTACATATTTTAACACGTTCTGAAGTTAAAACGAAACGTTATGAGCCACGACACGAGAAAACCAACAAAGTGGTTGTGCGCCCAGCGCAGACTCAAATCAGCCTGGGCATCCACCCAGTCTGATCAGAGTCTTCGCTGTCTGCACGGAGGTACCTTAGACCCTCGGCTACCCTTTGAGCTCTTAACAAAGAGTCTGAGTAAACTTGGCAGATGCCAAGGCAGATCTGAGTCTGTGCTGGACGCACAACCACTTTGTTGTTTTTCTCGTTTCGCGGCTCTTATGGGTGTCAGGTGCGGATAGAAACACCCATCACTCGGAATCACTGTTCGGCATCACTCGACAAGACTGATGAAGCCGAACAGTGACCCTTGTGACGGATTTTTCTATCCACACCTCCATGAAAGATACTTATATTATTGGTGGCGACGGCCCTCAGAAAAAAACACAAAAAAAAAAAACACACACAGTAAAACAATGAAGTTAAGAGTGCGAACGTCTACCAAAAATCGAGACAGTGAATGGGGTCCGCGCCAGTGCATTGTATTTTAAACTCTTATTCAAATTTATGATACCGAATGTTGCTCATTTTAGTTGTCTACTAAAATGGTCCAAGTGATTTTCCAGAGCGTTTTAGGTGAAACCCAACTGTTTGTTTGAAGCTGGCTAATCACGATTATTTACGACGAAGACAGACGAAGTCGAAGAGAAGCCAGCAGAGATACCGCACAATAAACGTTTTCATGATTTTTTACTTTTAATGGAGAGTAACATTGAGTAACGATATTATATTGAACGAACGAACGCCACTGACACTGTCAGAATTTCGCATTTTTGTTGCTTTTTAATCCAGTTAAAATTAACCACTTTTACTTTTTTTCAGGCTTTACTGTTGGCTCGAGTTTGCCTACTGAGTATAATATAACAGCCTGCTTCAGCTCAGATACCTGTGGTTTCTATACCCTCAATTGCTCGGCTGATCAGATCATCAAGATAACACAACTCTGGTACGGCTGGAAACCACAGACTGATCCCACAGTGAATGATCCACTTTGTAAAAACATCACCACACATTGTGATAATGCAAACTACTGCTGTTCCTATAATGACTCTGATATTCACAAGAATATCACACAATATCAAGCCTATGACGTCTTCAAACGGTGTTCTGGCAAAAGGATGTGTGAAAACGTCAGGGCAACACAGACATTTCTAAGTCCTATGCAGCAGAGCTGGCTCTCGACATACGTAATTGTAAAATATGTATGTGTAAATAGTAAGTAGCAATTTTAGCTCAGATTGAAAAAGCGTAAATGAGCCGCGACACGAGAAAACCAACAAAGTGGTGCGCCCAGCGCAGACTCAGATCAGCCTGGGCATCGGCCCAGTCCGATCAGAGTCTTCGCTGACCGCATGGAGGTAGCTTAAACTCTTAGCTACCCTTTAAGCACTTAGCGAAGACTGTGATCAGTCTGGGCGGATGCCCAGGCTGATTTGAGTCTACGCTGGATGCTCAACCACTTTGTTGGTTCTACGTGTCGCGGCTCAAATAAATTATAGGCAAACAGTTCAGACTAGGAACAGATGTCGCAAAACGCGGCGTCTGAAAAGGTCTGCAATATTTGCATAACACAAATGGGGCATTTATCCGTAAAATAGACTAAAATGGATAAACAGAAACCAGACAACCCTTAGTTATAAAAACGGACCCGCCCATCTGATAAGGCTAGAATAGTCCATTGGGCATAAATAGGTTAATGACAAAGACAAGAGAAGCAAGCAGACAACACAGAAGTTGTCATCCCGAAGTTTCTTTATCATGCTGCTAGAGAGAATTAAAGGGAATTAAATCGATTTACCGACAACTCTATAGATGTCACGAGTTACGCGGCTAATCACTCTATTACATGGCAGTTGGTTTAAGAAGCATGAAGTGCCGCAGGCGTTGTCAGTTTTTATCATGCATCTGTTGCAAAATCCACTGATAACAGGGGTATGATAACACAATGTGATATCATGTCACTATAGAACTGCGCTTGCGCGAATGTTATCAGGTCATGCCTTCGGAAGAGATCTCTGAAGACGATTGGCTGTAATCTGACGTTGGCCGTGATAACAGCTTTTGATTGGTTGAATGACGTCACCCACTTACGTCACAACGCATTCGCGACGTCAGCAAGTTCGAACAAAACTGCGTTTGCTTTTCATTTGTTTGAGTCTCTTTAAACCTCAAAACCTTCTAATGGTGCATGATAATAGAAAACCATGTAAGTGTCTTTGATATCAAGTTTATCAGGCTCGACCAGAAACACGTCGGACTGGCTCGGCAAGCCTTGCCACTCCTACGCTGTTTCTGGTCTCGCCTGATAATTTTGATATCAAAAGACACTAACATGGTATTCTCTATATATCTATTAACAATAAAAGTATATTTTCTTTCTCTAATTTTATTGTAGAATCCTCTTCCATTGATATGTGCGTCAATAGAACTTTTCGTGGAAATGATCTCAACGTAATGTTTGATCCACCAACAGCGTTGACTGGCGTCACAAAGCGGAGGCAGATCTTATGCACATGTACGGTGGTTTCACCCGAGTCGTTTAATACCACTTTGATAGATGCTAGAATGGCGTGCAATAAGACAATATTCTGTGACGCTCCACATGTATCTGGAATACCCGGATTGAATTCTGAGTGTGTTATTCAGAAACGGGACTCAGAATACTTCCATCACAATGTCGATCATGGCTCTGGCCTTGGTCCGGATTTCAACATAACTTTCGACTCGCTATGCCCACCCGAACATTTGTGGCTAATACTATCAGGTTAGTATATCATATTTTTCAGTTTTAAAACCAAAAATGAGTACACACAAAATTAGATATTAAACAATTAATTATCATTCAAATTTATATTTTAATGGTCAGGAATCTTCTGCAACGGTGCTATACAATATTTTGAAATGTGCGCTGGCAAAATGAACATGTTCAGTCGAATCTATATTCAACCCTCCCCCTCCCACACACCTCGGGGCTCTTGCATAGTAGTTTTGTTCATGTGATCACAAAAAGAAAACGCCCTTAAGAAGGTGCCTCCGTTAAGAGAGCTTTGACTGCACCAGCTTGTCACTCTTTCACTCATTACTTTCAGCTGGCTGATCATGTTAGTCGTAAGTGAATCAGTATAAATTAAATGTGTACCATTGACTCTTGCTGACGTTCACGAATTCCCATATTTCAGGACAAAATAAGGTGAGAGTTAAATGCAGCCGATTTCTTCTAGATGGTAAGTTCTTTAAATTAAAATATCATTCAACATGTTCAAGTATACTCAACACAGCAGCCTACAATCACAATGCAGCACTGTGTGGTACGCAACAAGGAACAAAGCTGCTCTCTACTATATAGAACACACCCCAGTAGTTAATTGTTTTATGAACCTGTTACGTCATTACCTATGTGAGATAGGATATTTCTTTTGATGAAAATAAATGAAGTGTCACTGGACTGTTGCATAGCAGGATGAAAGCCAATAAGGCATATGCGAACAGCAAAAGATCCTTTGCTTTTTGTTCACCTCAAGTACGGACATTAAGGTATCTACTGACATCAAAGATAACTTAGCTAGACTGAACGGGTTCACAGGCTGGTTTGAGTCAGGTTAGGCCGTTTTTGCGAGACGTTACTCAAATTTGCATGAATGCTTCTTTAACATTGAGGAAAAATGATTGTTTGAGAAAACTTCTGTCATGCGTCATGTGCTCCAGAGGCCCGTACCAAATTTGAAGCTTATTCGAAAGTACATTGGATATCACGCCTGATAAACTATCACAGGTACCTCCGCGGAGGAGGTACCGATAAAAAGTTGTGACAGGCATCCGGAGCTACCTGTGACGACCCAAAAATAAACAAAAAAGGGTAGGTATTCGTCTTTTTTGATGAAATACATTATAACCAGGGAGATAATTGAAAATCAAAGAATGTTATTCGACCCTTATGTACATTAAGTTTTGTCACACAGTATATCCCCGGGAACTTTACATATATACGGAAGATATGACTTTCGAAGTGGCTTTAAGGTCAGTCGAAAGTACTCAAAACAAGAACAAATCGGTTGTTTTAGTTCCTAAACGCACTTTTCTTGCATAAGAATCTGTTGATCTGGATACACTGACGTAAAGTAAACCTCCTTGCCCAAATATAAATGCCGATAAACTCCAAATAAGGCTGGGTCGGTAAAAAAAACAACTGAAGGTGCCTGTGACGGAATGGAGGTGCCTGTGATGTAAGAAAATATAGCGAAAATCTGAAGATTTATAGCGGTTGCAAATATTGATTTTCTTCATCTCTAGACCAATGCCTTGAAAGAATCATTCATTCAACGTCGCAATAATGTATCATAATGCGAATATCAAGCATGTTTTTGTTAAAACGACAATGATCATGAACTTATACAATCCGATTCTAAATCCTGCTCTCAAACCCAAGATGGAAGTAAGTATACATTGACAATAGTTCATAAAAGACACGCATGGTAAACCGAATAAAGAGCTCTTCCCAGACATGTGGAAATTCACCTACCCCAAATGAAAACAACGCTACTTCTGTTTTACCTATTTTATATTTCAAATTACAAACAAACCAGAAAGCAAAGTGGGCAGCTGTACAGGTGACCTTATTGCCAGAAGACTACAGACAAGCGGACATAAGAACACGTCACATTGATGCTTCACAACAGAAATCCAAAATCCAAAGCAGATCATCTCAAAGAGTTATTGCCCGTTTTGTTTCCATATCTGTTAGTCAAACATTGACGAGTTGTACGTAGCTGTTGAAAATTTACTGCCTAATTCAGTGTTAGAATGGTTATGAAATGCGCTTAAATAAGAGGCAACGTTTTTATGAATGGTAAATTGTCGTGATCACACGCCATGCTACTCTAAACGTTTGCAAAACTCAACAATGTTTCGGAAGAATACTTTTATGTAGTAAAAGTGTTCTTTTGTTACAAAATTTGATGCAGTGGCTATTCGGAGACCTTGAATTACACATAATTTACGGTAAGATTCCGATCACTTCAATATACTAAAAGGTGTAATATTGAGAACATGTCACCTGCCGAATATGTAATCTGTAGGCCATACGGATGTATTTGGATTCT
This sequence comes from Ctena decussata, assembly GCA_963989385.1. NCBI lineage: Eukaryota > Metazoa > Mollusca > Bivalvia > Lucinida > Lucinidae > Ctena > Ctena decussata. The sequence continues at coordinate 86,741,134 of OZ022506.1, forward strand.
AGCGCCAACAATTCAAAACTACCCAGACTGAATCCCTTGTAGCACCTATCACTCCAGTTACCACGAAGTTAACGCATACAGCGAGCGTCATACGACACATGCGAGCGACACATATGAGGTACCAAAAGGATCAACACTTTAGATACCTGTACGTGTATGCCTGTTGACGGGTATCGGCAATTTTGACACATTTGACACACCGTACGTGTAGCTGGCATGACGTGTGACCTCGACAAGTTCTAACAAGTTGGAATGACTCACAGACAGCACCTCCCGATCACAGTCATCACCAGTTACAAAAATGTTGACTGTTATTTAAGCGCACATTTTATAACGATTCTAACACTGCATGAATTAGGCAGTTAATTTTCCGCAACTATGTGAAAATCGTCAATGTTTGGCTAACAGAAGCGGAAACAAATTGGGCAATAACTCTTTGAGATGGCGTTTTAGGAATTTTAACTTGGAATTTCATGATATACGCATTATGATAGCTTAATGGGAAGTTGAATGAATAATTCTTTCCAGGTTTAGAGAAGCTGTCAATATTTCCAGCTGCAATAACTATTCAGATTTTCACTATATTTGCTTACATCACAGGCACCTCTACACCAATGCAGGCACCTCCAGCTGTTGTTTTGAAAAATCAAACCTTATTTGTAGTCAATCGACATTTATATTTGGGCAAGGAGGTTACTTTAACATCAGTGAGCCGAGAAAAACAGATTCGTATGCAAGATCACTGCATTTACGACCAAAAACGGCCGAATTCTTTATGTTTTGAGTACTGTGGGCTGACATCAAGCCACTTCAAAAACCGTATCTTTGGTTAATCTGGAAAGTTCAGGGGGATATAATGTAAGACAAAACCTTATGTCTATAAAGGTCGAATAGCACTTTTTGATTTTTAATAAACTACCTGGTTACTTTATATTTTGTCAAAAAAGAGGAATACCTACCATTTGTTGTCATTTTTTGGACAACCACAGGTAGCTCCAGATGCCTGTCACAACTTTTTATCGGTACCTCCGCCGGCGGTACCTGTGATAGTTTACCAGGCGTGATATATCAGACAGGAGGTAGGCATAACCTCATGCAGGCGCATATTTTACGCAGACGTGAGCAAAGGGTGCTTATGAAATCCTCTTTAGAAATATAAAAGTCAATCATCATATATGGTCTTTGTTAGTTAGTTATTCTAACATAACTGTAACGTTTTCCCCATTGAGCAGATAGTAAGCGCAATGAAGCTAAACATGTGACGTCATCCTGCGATGTTTTGGTCGCGGCCATTTGGATTTTTGTGTCCACTTTGAACATTAGATTTTATCGATTCCTTTTTGTTACGTAAAAAGTTTGTTGCGCGTGAGCTGTAAGCTAGCGCAACTTTTTCTGGTTACCAATTTCTGTTATGTTTTTTCTACTTGCATTAGCAAACGCTTCGACACCCACTAAGTAAGCAAGAGTATTTAAAGTAAACATGAGAATTACAAGTTGCTTGATAGCAAGTTTGTTGTTGCTGAATTATGAAAACTTAATTATAGCTCATGCGCTATTTAGCTTTTAATTACCGTATATGCTGTAATATTCGCGGGTTCAAATTTTCGCGGTTAAGGGTAAAAACCATAAACCTCATTTTTTGCGATTTTTAATTTTCGCGGTTAGCGACATGCGCTAAAAGCGAAACTACATGTACTTCTTTCACACTTGAGCCAGTTCATTCATTAACCTGCGGCAGGGCTGCCGCAGGTTAATGAAAGAACTGACTCAAGTGAAAAGTACCAGCAATTACTGAAGCAAACAGAAACAAAATATAGTGAACACTGTGTCTACAGAAGATACTTTGAAAGAAACATGAAATTATTTAGCGATTTTAATTTTTGCGGTTTCTAAGTTACCGCGAAATACCGCGAAAAATGGAACACCGCGAAAATTATCTTGTATACGGTATATTTTGACCGTGTATTTTGCTCACGTGCAACAAACTTCTGACCTGACTATTAAACTGTTACATGTTGTTATATTTGCTTGTCCATGGTCTCTATAGCTGTGTGGTTACCTGAATAGCTGCACATTCTGCTTAAATGGTGGAAATAGATGTTTCTGCTAGATCTAATAAGAGTGGCTGAATGACTACCTGTTTGAGAAGGAGCTGTTTACCGTGTGTGTCTTTCGCGGACTTAATCACTTTTTGTTTGTATGTTTCTTTCTCTTTTGGTTTTGAGGGCGGGATATGGGATTTGATTGTATAATTCCTGATCATTGCCTTTTTTTGTTTTGTATACAATTAAGCCTATTATAGGAAAAATAAATAAATAAAAAAAGTCTAAAACCACATCAAACCGGCGAAGTTCCAAAGGTGAGCAAATATGGTGTCGAGCTCACGTGTTTCCTACCCTGAAGCGGCATCGTGTGAAAAAAGTGATAACTTACGTTCTTGATGTATGCCCTAGCAAGCATGGCTTTGAAGTGGCGAAAGAAAAATGTGTGTAAAAAAATAAGTTTTTCCCCGACAAATAACTAGTGTAAAATAATAGGCGAATCGGTGAACACTCAGGTCAAGCAGTTCTGTCAGTTTCAGTTTTGGTTCAACTCTTCAAGGAAAGAAATTGCTCCTGTACGAGCAAGTTGTTTTCTTTAATAGTACATCCCACTTTAGAGGGGTTTTGGCATTTCGGAATGCAAGGAGGAAGTTACAAAAGTTGTCTCCTTTTGTGCCCATTCATCTTAGTGCAGTACTTTCAACGTCACCCAATGTCGATTAAAGGCCCTACCAACTTATATGAAACGTCATGACTGTGGATCTATGTTGATACGACCTTGGTTCAAGGTTATAGAACTTGAGAATAATCTCAAACTCAAAATAAAGCATACTGATTGACTGCTTCCGAGCATGTGCTCGGAAGCAGCCAATCAGTGTGCTTTATTTTGAGTTTGAGAATGTACTCAAGTTTTATAACCTCTTGGCCTTGTTTCAATGTAACTTGCTCACCAGGTTCATCCCAATTATTATTTTGATTACATGTATCATTATAATTTTATACTTAAGAAATAACCACTACGACTACTAGTACCACCACCACAACAACAACTACTACTACTACTACTTCTACTACTACTACGACTCCCAAGAGAACCACTGTGACGCCACAATCAGAGTTTTCTAATGTCACAAAAACTTCACATTCTACAGTAAACCAAGGAACAAACACACACAATGTCTCCAGAACAAACCAACATGAAACTGAAAGAACAACTACTGCTAGTAATGAAACAGATACAGACAGACATACAGGAGGACACTCGGGACCGTCAACTGAAGTATGGATAGCTGTAGGAGGAGGGGTGGCTGGAATTATTGTTCTGTCATGTATAGGTGTCTGCTGCTGGAGGTAAGGGTCTGAAAAAATGTTTATCTGGGACCGTATTTATAAAACGACTTAAGTCGTTGCTATGCTGTTGCTAAGGAAATATTTCTGTTAAGGAGATTCCCTACAACTATGAAATTTGCTCTGGAGGAACAGTCTGAAAAAGACTGTTCCTCCAGAGCAATTTTCATAGTTCTAGAGAATCTCCTTCATAGCAATTCAGCCTTAGCAACAGCATAGCAACCACTTAAGTCGTTTTATAAATACGGCCCCTGTACCCTTAAAGCACAAAAATGAAACTAGTTGACTTTACAAAACAGCGTAGACCGAGCTGAGGCTCATTATAAGCCGCCTAATGTGGATCTTCATTGTTTGCCATCTAGTCTTTTAGATCTCAAATGATTAGCTTGGGCGAAACTTTCTTCGAAATTTGCAAACGTACTCGTAAATTTTATCGTCTACCTGATTAAAATAATTTACCATAATGCATGTTTGCCCCTACAACGTTTTGAATTGTTCCGAAAAATCATCTTAACCCTTATATCGCCTCCACTACCGAGTAAAAAGGCAAACTACAAAAGGGCAAATAGTGTAAATCCGGATGAGGATGCTCATTATGTGCCGCTTCATCTGGATCTACGTTGTTTGCAGATTCAACTGTTTTTAGTTGAGTCGCGACACGATAAAACCAACAATGTTGTTGTGCGCCCAACGCAGACTCAGATCAGCCTGGCATCCTTTGAGCACTTAACGAAGAGTCTGGTCAAACTGGGCGGATGACCAGGCTGATCTGAGTCTGCGCTGTGCACACAACCACATTGTTGGTTTTGTCGTGTCGCGGCTCATTTTTTGTTTGTGCTTTTGTCAATAAAACTCTTCTAACGTTGTGCATGTGTCTCCAAAGCATCTGGGTTCCTACAGGCCCTAATGAAGAAATGCTTTCAAGCTAAACATTATAGCTGACAATTCAGGCTGTTGGTTAAAAAAAATACCAGGTTTTTTCTAGCATGCCATGCACTGATGAGTAAAAGTGAAAAGGCTATGTCCAGGAACTGAGACAATCAGATCCCACATGTATAAAAACTAATTAAAGTTTACGAAAGACACGCACGGTAAACCGAATGAACAACTTTCCCCAATGGCGTCTCGAGTAAAAAAAAAAAAGAAAAAAAGTTTTTTGTCCCCCGCCTTTTCGAAAAAAGCGAGGGGACACGGTATTCAGCTTTCCGTGGTTCCGAAGTTCCGTGGTTCCGTACTGCCGTAGTTCCGTAGTTCTGTCCCCCTTAACCTTGTGAGCGGAACTTCTCCTACATTTTTGCATGAATCATTCTGAAACTTTGCAGGCTTCTTTCTTATGGCCTGTAAATGTACATGTGACTTACGGATTATTGTCTGATATTTTTATTACTTTTCCCGCTTTGCGAACTTACTCATGTTTCAGCACCAGAAGACCTTTTGGGTACATACCTTGTGAGCGCAACTCCTCCCACAGTTTTACATGAATCATTCCAAAACTTTGCAGGCCTCTTTCCCATGGCCTTTAAATGTGAAAGTGACTTTAGGAGTTATAGTCTAATTAATTTTTTATCGCTTTTTTCGGTTTGCAAACTTTGTCTTTTTTTCAGCATCAGAAGACCTCTTGAGTATGTACCTTGTGTGCGCAACGACTCCTACAGTTTTTCATGAATCTTTCTGAAACTATGCAAGCTTCTTTAACATGATCTGCATATGTGCATGTGACTTAGGGTCTATGTTAGTATAATTTTTGCTACTTTTTCTTCTTTGTGAACCTAGCCATTTTGCCGCATAAAATGACCTAATGGCACTACATACCTGGTGTGTGCAGCGTCCTCTACAGGTTTTCATAAATCAATTTAAAACTTTACAGGCTTCTTCATCATTGTCCCTGGGTGTGCATGTGACTTTAAGCTTACAGTCTGGTCATTTTTGTCACTCTTTTCATGTTTCGAACTTAAGCCCAAATACTACTGACAAAATGGATTGACATTGAGTGTCTTGTCACGTTGTGTATGCAACTCCTCATGGAGTTTTAAACCTTTCACTTTGAAATTGTGCAGGTGTTTTTTTTTTTAAATGGTCTGAAATGTTGCATGTGCTTTTTGTAGAATATCCAGATGAATTTTCGTTATTTTTTATGTATTTTGAGCTTAGTAATTTTTCAAACACATATGCTAAAAATGTATAGACAAGAGCCACCTTGTGTGCACAACTCCTAATAGAGTTTTGTACCGTTCAGCTTGAAACTATGCAGGTGCTTTTGATAGTCTGAATAGTTGCATGTGGTTCTTGTTGAATCTGTAGATGAAATTTTATGTGTTTGCATTTAGAACGTATTCATTTTTCAAGCTTAAATACTATCAATTTGCATAGACAATGGGTACCTTATGTGCGCTCCTCCTCATACGTTTTTTTTTTTTTGGGGGGGGGGGGGGGGGGTTGTGCTTCCCTAATTCTTTTTCCCAAAGGCGGGAGACATAAATTCATCGGATTTGCTTGTTTACCTAGTTTCTGTTTTAACTTACAAAACAAAACAGACAGCAAAGTAGCCAGCTATACAGGTGACCATATTGCTAGACAGCCACAGACAAGCGGACATGAAAACACAATTTTACTAATTTTACTGGATCCAAAGTTGCGAGATATAATGCTCATAAGGACCTAACACCACCTTTAAAACGTGAAATAGTTATTCTAATAATATAAAATCGCACTTTTGTCATAAAATGTATGAAGAATTCTACCTGAACATGTATTAAAAGCTGGGACTCGTTCGGCCATTTTTACAATGAGGAACATCTTTTTGTCTTCCTGTTTTCTTCCCTTGAGAAAAAAATCCTTTCTAGATGGGGAAATGTACATTAGGGTCAAGTCAGCTGAATTCGGATAGCAGGTAAATTCGGACAGTGACATTGTTTCCTTTATATGTCAGTTGTTTGGAATTAAAACAAAAATAACTGGACAAACAGTGAAAATCCTGATGAGACGGCCGTCTCATCTGGATTTTCACTGTTTGCAATGGTATTCCGAATTTACCTGCTGTCTGAATTTACCTGACTTGACCCTAATAAGGGAGGGGAAAATAAAACTGGCAGAGATGCTTTACCTGAAAGTACAATCGTTTACCTTAATGTCCTGCATGCCAATTTTTATTTTACAGGAAAAGGAGAAGCAGAATTCCAAAGGCAGCACAACTAAGAATGGAAAACATACGAGCAAGACGAACAAATTAGCGTAGTTCTAGATATGATATTAAAGCTATTCAACTCTGATCAAGGTCTACACTGTTTGCTTACAAGACTTTCTATGCAAAAGATAAATAAATAATAATTAATATAAAAATTAAGACATCCACCAGAAATTCCTTAAGCAAGAAATGGACTTATCAAATGATAAGGATGTACAAGTCCACTGGTTAAGAGATAGTTAAGACTGGAACCCGTTTCGGAAGGGCTCCGTTTAGGAAGATAAACAGGGAATCACAAAAACGGTTACCATAAAAAACGGAATACTTGGATTGTTCCCGTATACACGGTGTATAACCATATCGGACGCTATCTGTGAAAACTGGACTCTATCTGTGTATTTCGGAGTCTATTTGCGTTAGTTTAGGATTCTATCCGTCCCAAAATGGAAAACGAGGTAAGGGTGGGTGTTAAGAAACTCTAATATAATTGTAAACAACACATTTGCTTATCGGGCATAAGGTTCACGGAACATCAGACATCCGCGTCTTCCAGTTTCTATAGCTGTTATGCATAATCCGTATTTACTATCGAGTCTACAAGCTGGAATGAAGGTCAAGATTTGACAATTTTGAAGAGTGTGTCCACTTTGAACGAAGATCAGTTGCGAACGCAATGGAAAGAAAACAGATCGGTTGGATAAGTTGGACCCTATGAATGAATTTAAAATTGTGTAAGGCTCTGAGTTGAAATAATATCTCCTTTTTGAAGAAAATCGGATTTTTTTTAGCTTTTACAATGGCACCGGATGCTATATGCGCCTGGCACAAGACTCTATCAGCGGCTAATCGTGCTTCACACAGGACTCTATCTGCCAATATCATCGGAAACTATCTGTGCTTCAGAAGCATGTGCCTACATTTGTCTAGTGATCCGAAAATGGTATCAACACCAGGCAGATTTAGAAATCGTTCATGACTGATTGATTCCTCTTCTTGCACACATTTTAAAACTTTTCAAAGGGTTTGGTCACCTCAAAGCCGAAGAAATGAATCAACGTTTCAATACGCGCGTATACATATTTTTTTGCAGTTGCATTTGTAAGTCATGCTGAAAGTCATCTTGAACAGGCTTAAACCACAAGCCGAAGAGATAATCGCTGAGGAACAGGCTGGGTTCCGAGCAGGAAGGAGCACCACAGAACAGATCTTCAGCCTTAGATTCCTGTGTGAAAAGTCACGATCTCCAACATCAGCAGAATCTGTGCCGTGTCTTCATTGATGTCAAAAAGGCTTTGACAGGGTATGGCATGCAGCCTTGTGGGCCACAATGCGGAAGTGCAATGTCGATGCAGGTCTAGTTCGCACCATTGAGCAGCTGTACGGCAAGGCTACAAGTTCAGTCCTTATCAATGGCAGCACAGGAGAATGGTTCAGAACAACAGTTGGAGTAAGACAAGGATGTCTTCTGTCACCCGACCTCTTGAACATTTTTCTCGAACGGATCATGTCTGATACTCTGGAAGAATGTGGCAGGGGTGGGGGGAGGGTTGGCATGGGCGGCAGAGACATTGCCAATCTGCGGTTTGCCGATGACATAGACGCTCTAGCTGAGGAAGAGCAGGAACTAGAGGCTCTAATTGAAAGTCTCGACCAAACCTGCACAAGGTGTAAGATGAAGATCAGTGCTGAGAGGACCAAACTGATGACGAACAGCGCATCCTGAGGGAGATCAAGGTAAAAGGGCAGAAGCTGAGTACTGTAAGCAGCTTCAAATGCCTTGGGTCAGATGATGGCTCAAAACAGGAGGTTCTCTCAAGGATTGCACAAGCCACTTCAGCTATTTCCAAGCTGAAACCAATTTTGAGATAGCGGCATGTCTCTACGATCAAGGGTGAGACTTATGCGATCCCTTGTCATTTCCATATTTCTGTATGCCCGTGAATTGTGGGCCTTGACAGCAGAGTTAGAGGAAAGAACGCAGGCCTTTGAAATGAGATGCTACCCAAGGTTACTGAACATTTCGTACAAGGACCATTTAATTAATGAGGAGGTTCGCAGGAAGTTCCAAGCAGCCATTGGAGCATATGATGGGCTCCTGACGCTGGTCGGGAGGCGGGGGCTGGGATGGTTTGGCTACGTCTCAAGGTCTTCTGGTTTAGCTAAGATAATTCTTCAGGGCACAGTGAAAGGGGAGGGGGGGGGGTGGACGGAGGAGGAGGTGGGAAGACAATATCAAGGAGTGGACAGGAATGGATTTTGGCAGCTCGGCTAGGGCAGCTGAAGACGGGACAAGGTCGAAAGGGATTGTTTCGAAGTCATCTGTGGTGCACCAACGACCTAGTAAGGGTATGGGATAGAATAGAACTAATAGAATAGTTATAAGTACGAACGGTGGTGGACACCTAGAGTTGCGGTTTATTATGAACAACATCTATAGGTTGGTGTAACTTTATGCATGATATTAGATCAAAGAAACCCATAAATTGAGAGAGCACTGTCAACTTCCTTTATATCTTTTGAGTGAACCGTTGTGGGTGACATGGCCTCATTTTAGCAATCTACTGAGGACACGAATTGAGCATGTGCCGCAGGACTTTTTTTTCAAATTCGGGACTTAGCCTTCGCCGTTTTGGCTCATTCAACCACAAGTTTTATCTTTTACGACGTTTTTGGCTGAAAAAAAAGAAAACAAAAATCACAAGTAAGGTCCGCTGCTCACAAGTAAGGTCCGTTGCCTTGAGGACAACATCTGTCCGTTGGCATAAAATTACATTATTTCGGAGACACAAATAGAATCCGTAAATTAAGGACAAAATTCATAACCTACAAATAAAAACACTTGAGTTTTTCCTCGTTTTCATGGGCCATGTACGCTCCTGCACTATCACGCTGCATTTGATTTCACTGATGACGAGCACTGAACATCGCTAGCTGAATAATATCGACGGAAATATTAGGACAAATAAGATATGTGTTCCGTGGAAAGCATGAAACCCAGTACTTACACGTTTTGTCCCTTTTTCCTCGACTGAATCGCCGAAGCGTCCATGGCAAGTAACAAATAGAGTCCGTAGCACTCACAGATAGAGTCAAGTAACGTAGATTTTCACAGATAGCGTCCGATATGGTTATGCACATACCTTTACGTCAATGCAACGCGACGTAAGCAGACTTTTAACACAGTTAATTTTCTTGCGTTCCAAAAAAATGCATGTAAGAACGAGTATGTGGGGTTTAAGAAAAAGTTGACTCGCTTTTGGCACGGTACTGCAATTATCGTGGCTCGCTAACTTGACAAATTGTTATGCATCAGTAAAACGACTATATAACAAAAAGTGTATATGCTAAAATGCCACCTGCGTGTGATCACAGAATATCACAGAAAACTTGTTCTGTCTTTTACCTGTTACTTTTGAAAGCATAGGCAAAGTAAGGCGGACAATAGGGTGATGGCATCACTGTTTGGGTGGTTGGGTGCCACTGATTGCAATATTTATTTTCTCTCTCTTGTTTGGATATAATTTAGTCAACATCTAAATTTGCTGTTATCAATATTCATTGTTTGAAGAAATCTTTCCACCTTATTAGTCTTACGCATCGATAATGTGCCATTTGTCGTTTACAGTAGTAGAGATTTAAAGAAAACGTCTTCATATGTCATGTGTAGGCCTATATTATATGTTGTTATAATCCAGTATTTTAGAGCTTCCGTTCAAATCCTCTAAGATCATATTACCACACATGTACATCTTTCAATGAACCAAATAAATAAGCTATATTTTTAACACTGGTTATTATAGTCCGTTTGCTCCCAAATGCAAACGGCATCCCCAATATTTTCTCAAAATTGGTGAGAGGTAAAAGATTTTCAAATTGCTCATTCTTAATTTTCATCCTGTACATAACAAAATCATAATTTTACATAAATGTGAGGTTTTGCATAAAAAAGTTTCTATACAAAAACAGGACCTAATATATGTCAATTTCATCTCTTAATTACAAGGGAGTAAAAGTTGGCTGTTGGAATTCCCGTTTAGTTTTACGTTTTGGAGCATGTGACCAACGTATGCTATCCCTAGAACAAAATTTGCATAATTAATAGAAATTTTGTTTTATATCCATTTTTTCTACTTTTTGTTTCACCCATATATTATCAAATTTTAAAACATACAAATTTTACTCGCAAAATAATATAATAGTTCAATATTTATTTACAACATAGTATCACCTGACCAGTGATACCATGCGTTACGCGTGCGGACAGGTGAATACATTTTACTATTTCATTCATATACGCCCACACCTGTAACGTTAGTAAACGCTGAGTTTACGCTAGTGCCTATCAACAATATTTTGGCTGTTCTAACAAGCATACGACGCCCTTTAGTGAAACTGCTCAGTTTTTGCATTAAGGTTAATGGAAAATATTTTACAAAAGCATCCAAGAATTTTGCCTTTCCGTATCCTGTTATGTATAGTTATAGGAAACATTAGGACATTGGAACATTTGATGGAACTTTCATCGTTTTCGAGAAAATAAGTAAAACCCCGTTTGCACTTGGGAGCAAACGGACTATACTTAGGGGAGACCGGGGCTAGTTGGTCCGAAAATTGCATTTTTTCAAATGCTGACGTTAACATTCATTTGCTAATATTATTTTAGCATTGTGTAACTAGTATAATCATTTTTCGAACTTATTCTATAGTTTTTCATTCGGAACATGACAGGTTCTGATAAATATAGCCGTTTTCCGAGACGAGGTCAACTGGACCAACTTACCCCGCTATCGGGGTAAGTTGGTCCGGACAGCGGGGTAAGTTGGACCGACGGGGTAAGTAAGAACGAAAATAAATATAATCCTAGAACAAATATATTTTCATAACAATAAATAGTATGAAACTATTTTAAAAGAGTGCGCATCTATGTTTTTCACTGTTACCTCAGCCACGTAAAGGCTTCGACGCCGAATCGGTGTTATTATGTGGGGTCGATATATAAGAAAAAAATCTTAATAACGTTAGTCTTCTTTTTTTCTTCGCAAGTGTGTCATTTTACATAAATTTTATATAAGAGTATACTTTTGCTGAAGAGGCATGTTTTATTGCAAACATACAGTGGCACAAAAGTGGTCCGCTGGCAATCAAAGGGTTAAACCAAGAATATGCTTGACAGCTGATTTTCAGAGTTTCATGAGATCACATTTTATCATTTATTATAATGCCGCCTTTTTGCGATTTTATAGTTATCTGGACATCGAAATTTCACTCTGATGTTCCGCTTGTTGTTATGTCATGTTAATTGTGTCTGAAAAGTCTGTTAACCCTAAAGGGGTGGACATGTGGAGGAGACCGGGGCTAGTTGGTCCGAAACTTGCATTTTTTTTCAAATGTGGAGGCTAATGATATTCATTTCTGCTATTATTTTCGCATTGGATAACTAATATCTACCGGTAATCATTTTTTCTAACTTATTCTATAGTTTTTCGTTTGGAAAATGCTAGTTTCCGACGGACCAACTTACCCCGTCGCAGATGGACCAACTTACCCCGACCATACCGCACTGTAAATCTTCACTCATGACCGAAACGCCATTGAAATTGGAAACCGCGAATATGCACGATTGAATACCAAAGGTAATGAGCTTTCAGGAAATGTATAACATTAGTGTGTTATTCGATACACAGGAAATATAAAAACATGAAAATAAGGGTGTAGGAATGTTACTTGTTTGGTACAAAATCAGTTCTTCTTCTCAAATTTTAATATGCGTTCTCCGATCGTCATCTTCTTTTCGTCAGTAAGTGTAACGTGGTCAAAGATTCCTTTGCGTCATACACTGTCGTCATATTTTTTCTCGGTTTAGAGGAATCGCCCTCGGACCAACTTGCCCCGCGGACCAACTAGCCCCGGTCTCCCCTATTTCACAACAATTGACTGCTAGAGCTGAGATCTTGTAAATGAATGAATAAATAAATAAATAAACTATATATTTTAACACCAGCTTAAAATAATCGAGTTCTTCATGGGAAGCGACAGTAGAAACGAGGAAACTTATTTTATATATTGATTATCCCCCATACAGCCTCAGCATGACCACTTCGTCTAAGCTTTGACAAATGGCGCGAAAGGTTTGCGCGCTAAATGTTTTTGCGCGCCAAATTCCTTTGTTAGGAAGAAGTATCTTTTGTGAAATTTTTAACACCGTTTTTATTATTATTTCATTGTTTTTAAAACTTTATGAGTTTTATATGAATGAAAAAAGAAATAAATACCAAATAAATAAATAATGTCACCATAGATTTATTACTATATACATGTACATTACAGATGGGACCCGTTTATTTATATGACATGTACATCAGCCCGGCTAGCTCAGTCGGTAGAGCACGAGACTCTTAATCTCGGGGTCGTGGGTTCGAGCCCCACGTTGGGCGAATTCTTTTTATAATTTTAGCATGCCAGAGATATATGGATGCCTTGAGTTTTACGTACTTTTTAACAGTATTACAGCCATATCAGGACGGTGAGTGGCCGATACTGAAAGGCTGCGTGCAATGGAACCCCGTGTACGACCAGCGATTAACCTACAAGGCTACCGGGGCTCCTAGCTTGTCTTAGCTGTGTCTTATCATTCTTGTCTCAGCTATAGGGACATCGAAATAATCAGGGCCAAGTTGCTTAAAGCATTGTTAGCTTAACGAAGAGGCGTTAGTTAAAGATTTGTTAAGTCTAACAGTATTCACACAATCAACTGTGGTAATTTTTTGCTGAAAAATTGTGAGGAGCTTTTGCACTGCAAAAGCTTCTCACGTTTTTTGGCAAAAAATGGTAGTGTCAGATTTTGTGTATAATGAATTTGAAATTTTAACGGACTGTTAACTAACGACGTCGTTGTTTTGAACAACCGGGCGCTGATTGTCAGGTAATGGGTCGTGACTGACTATTGACTAGCGGAAAACCCAAAATGCCCATGCTGGAAATTCCAGCAGCTGATGATTTTCATTTTATTAAAATTTTGCAAGACTGAAAACATGTTCTATCATGGCATGAGCACGCCACCGTGTAAATGAGCGGGGCGGTCTCGCTTATTTGCATGTTTATTTCCTAATGATCTCTTCCGTCCAAATCAATTTCCTGATTGTTTAGGAAACAACCAATGATGTTTCTCATTGAATAGACGGAAATGGCTCGTGTCATGTAATTTACATCTTTACGGGAGAACTTAGACCGTAATAGAATTTGTTGCCAATGAATATATTTGCTGGAGATCGCAATCGAGATGTTTGAACTGAATGTTTCACTATATTTAACAGATATACTCTATTAATGTTTTACGGCCGTTGAGACACGTCCACATTTTCCAGTTTCTAGCGACACTAAGACTCACACTTTGGTCAAGGACTCTGTCACAAAATTTCAGTCAGCAAATTTCAAATTGAAGATAGCGGATTAATCTGACTTCAACTGAATTTTTTGGCAGCGGCCTTGCTAGTGTTGCTATCAGGGATGATCAAAAAGTTTTGACATTACGTTTCATTTTAATGGTTTCTAACAGCAAAACTGTGAGCATTGCTTAGCCACAAATTATTCATAAAAACATTAATTACTTAACATAAACTTAAAAACATAAATCTTATCTTGATAATTAGTACAAAATATGAGAGCTGTTTTGATCCTTTCTTCTAAATGATGTCTAAGTACATCGTACTCTTTAATTGATAAATGTGTGGGGTGAGGTAATTCAAGGGCAGATGACTTGTTTCACATTATAAAACGGAAGAGTTATCATAAGGTGTCCGTTAATTGAGATAAGGTTATTCGTTAGATATGTGATGTGCGCTTTCAGCCGAAACATTCCAGCAATACGAAATACAACCTGATATCAATAGCATCTAGAAGAGTATGGTCCATGAAAATACATTAACAAAGGAACTCATACTTAGTCTCTGGTTAGATTTTCACAAAGCTTCTAGTTGATTAAGAGTGATAATCACTGTTTTGTGGTGAATACAAAAACCGGCAACTGAAAATACAACAAATCTTTTCCAAAACTTATCAGATGCATTCTACAAGGGCGTAGCTACCTATACGGCAAATACGTAGGTACGTATTGAAATTTTGTCAAAATTGACAAAATTTCAAAAAGCACCTGCATATTTGCATGCTGAAAATTTATAAATTAGACAAGATTTCAATACCAATTACCAAAGTGGCTGAAATACTAGTTTTCCCTTCAAGAAGTAGAGAATAAAACATGGTTGTGCGTATTATGAAATTGCCCCTAGTTACGCCCCTGTTCTTTATGTTGTTTTCCACAATCTAGAATCCCAAAATGCGCAAAAATCTATAAACATTAACATCGCTAGGTCTGAAGGTACATCAATGCATTGGGAAAATTATTTCTCCATCTCTTTCACATATTATCAGGTTGAGCAGGTAAAGGAAATAAGAAGCCAATGCTCAACATTTTGTCAAATTCATGAAGAAAACATAGGAGGATCTGCCTTTAAAGGTTGAACAATTTCCGTGACTTACACGCCGGTCTTGGTTATAGTGATGTAGTTTTATACTGTATGTGTGATATAAGTATACATTAATGAATGCATCTAGTATACATGCGCCTTGTACGTGGTCGAAGATTTGAAAATAAGCTACTGTTTTCATCTGGTCCGCCTTACAATTTGAAAAAGAGTTAGAGGTAATTGCTTGGGCGCTCATCCCAAAGCATTGATATAATATCAGACCCAAATGGATTTACAATAAAAATGTAAATTTGATAGATTTTGCGCAGAAAATTACTCTGTGACCTTTCCTTATCATGAAAATACTTTTTGAATCAGCTTGTCGCCCTTTTTTGTACTTTGAACTAGACAACAATAAAAACAAGAAAACTGCTAACTTTCGGAGAGATATGTTTGATTTTTATGGTTTTATTCAGATTTTTGTATTTACCACAAATCACCATCTTAAGACTTTAGATTTACCGCAAATGATGCCACTGATATCAGGATATGATGTCGTAGTGCTGGCATGGTTAGACTGAAAAGCGTGTATAACATACATGTATCTAACAGTTCGCCAATTATCTATAGTTTGTGAAACCTGTTGACAACAATTCCTTTCTATACGCTCGTTTGAAAAAAGGGACGTATTATGTTATGGCGCTGGCGTCCATCCGTCCGTCCAGCGTTAACTTTTCGTTTCCGGACAACTCCTCCTACAGTTCCTCCGATCGAGCTGAAACTTGATATACTGGCGTGCGACCAGTGGTGGCCGCGTACCAGTGGTGGCCGTTTGCATTTTGCACGCGCAATTACGTATTTGATCCATCTCAGATTTGGCCATTTTGTAAAAGGAAACAAAAGGAACTACCACAAAAAAGACTGGTTAAATTATCTCACCGGAAGGTAAAAGGTTAACAATTTCCCAAAGCTACCCTCATACCAACATTATTGTCTTGCCGGGGATCACAACCCTTGATACACACATAATTAAATACAGAAATAAACATGAACAAATTGAATTATAAATGATTACCTATGACGAAAAAGGTATAACCTGCAACAAGCCTGCAAAAAAAGCATCTAAATTCTTGTAAATGACAGCACATGTGTAACCATTATTTATGTTTGTTTTCGACGTAATGTAGCGTGCGCCTACGAAATGACTACGTCAGCGTTTTAAAGTCCGTTTCTGATTGTTGCTTATATTCTATCTGTGCTGAATGCGCTAAAACTATTTAACTCTGACAAAGACCACAGACTTACAATGACATATCATCAAAGTTTAAATCCACAACAAGGTTTTGAAAAATGCATCATTCAACGCATGGCATTCGTGACGGCCATCACTGGTACGCCACGCTCGTATTTCAATGCGTTTTGGTGACCTAGTTTGAGGATCTGTCACAAACACAAGTTATGGTCTATTTCAAAAAATAAATCAGTATTATAACGACAGTTACCCCTAGTTTATTAAACCAAAATATAGAATCACTAATCACTATATGTCCGTTACAAGATATAAAGAGTAACAAAAAAAAACCGGCCATCACTGGTCGCCAGCCAGTATAGTAAAACTATTAGGTGGACCAGAGCATATCGTTTTGAGGTTACGCTCCAATGATTTGTAGCAGAGTTACAACCCTTTTCTCAGATTTTTAGCATGTAAATAGTAAGACTACGATGTGGAGAAGCGCATTTGTATGGAGATTATGCTCCGCTGATTTTAGCTGAGTTACAGCCCTTTGAAAAAAATTGACTGTGGCAATTTGTATGGTAATTCTTGTGTCTTCCATAACTAGGTTACTCTTTGGAATATCACGATGAAACATGATAGCATTGTATATGAGGTTAAGATGACATGTCTCATACAAGAATGGTTGCTGCCCTTTACTCAGTTTTGGAGTTGCATCCCTTTGATTATTTTTAAACTATATTTGTACACCCCATAACTAGGTTACCTTTTGTAATATCGTAATGAAACTTGACAGCAATCTATATATTAGGTTGACACGGTATGTCACTTATAACTTATAAGAATGATTGCCCCACCCCCCTTACTTATTTTTGAAGTTACCTTCCTTTGGTTAATTTCTAAGTCAGTTCTTGTTCATGGCATAAATAGGCAACCCTATGGAAATCTTGATGAAAATGAATAGCAATATGTATAAGGTTGAGCCGGCGTGTCTCATGTAAGAATAGTTGCTCATTCTTCCTTATTTTAAAAGTTATTTTTCTTTGATTAATTTCTAAGGTTGTTCTTGTGCAAGCCATATTGAATATCTTGATACTCTATAGCAATGTGTATTTGGTTGAGACAGTATGTTTTACAATAGAATAATTGCTTTCCCTTCCATTTTTTTGGAGTTACAATCTTTTTATTAGTTTTTAAGTCTATTCTTGTGAGAACTCTAACATTTAGAATGTCTTCAAGAAAGACGTGTTTGAAACGAAGTGTGTCATTATGAATTAAGAGCACTGCAATCGGACCAATATACGTCTTAGGTAGATCTATAGAGCAACCATTCTCATATGACTCATATGAGAATGGTTGCTCTATAGATCTGCCTAAGAGCGTATATTGCCCCGATTGCAGTGCTCTTGTTATAATATAAAGTAAGTTCTATGCTCTTTAACCTTAGAATCCTGTGTGAAAAGTATCTCCAGCATCAGCAGAATCTGTACCATGTCTTCATTGATTTAAAAAAAAACAACCTTTGACAGGGTATGGCATGCAGCCTTATGGGCCACCATGCGGAAGTACAATATCAGTATAAATCTAGTTCGCACCATTGAGCAGCTATACGACAAGGCTACAAGTGCAGTCCTGATAAATGGCAGCACAGGAGAATGGTTCAGAACAACAGTTGGAGTAAGACAAGGATGTCTTCTGTCACCAACCCTCTTCAACATTTTTCTCGAACGGATCATGTCTGATGCTCTGGAGGAACATGAAGGAAAGGTTAGCATAGGCGGCAGAAACATTACCAATCTGCGGTTTGTCGATGACATAGATGCTCTAGCTGAGGAAGATCAGGAACTGGAAGCTCTAGTTGAAAGACTCTACCAAACCTGCACAAGGTATAAGATGGAGATCAGTGCTGAGAAGACCAAACTGATGACGAACAGCGCAGACGGCGTCCAGAGGGAGATCAAGGTAAAAGGGCAGAAGCTGGGTACCGTAAGCAGCTTCAAATGCCTTGGAGCAGTTGTCTCAGATGATGGCTCAAAACAGGAGGTTCTCTCAAGGATTGCACAAGCCACTTCAGCTCTTACTAAGCTGAAACCCATTTGGAGAGATAACAATATATCTCTTTGATCAAAGGTGAAACTTATGCGCTCCCTTGTCATTTCCATATTTCTGTATGCCTGTGAATCATGGACATTGACAGCAGAGTTAGAGAAAAGAACGCAGGCCTTTGAGATGAGATGCTACCGAAGGTTACTGAACATTTCGTACAAGGACCATATAACCAATGAGGAGGTTCGCAGGAAGATCCAAGCAGCCATTGGAGAATATGATGTACTCCTTCCGCTGGTCAAGAAACGGAAACTAAAGTTGTTTGGCCACGTCTCGAGGTCTTCTGGTTTAGCAAAGACAATTCTTCAGGGCACAGTGAAAGGGAAAAGAAAAAGAGGTAGACAGAAGAAGAGGTGGGAAGACAATATCAAGGAGTGGACAAGAATGGATTTTGCCAGCTCAACTAGGGCAGCTGAAGACAGGACAAGGTGGAAAGGGGTTGTTTTAAAGTCATCTGTGGTGTCCCAACGACCTAGTAAGGTTATGGGATAGAATAGAATAGAATATGCCCTTTAATTACCTCAGCCCCACATATTAAACAGTAGACATCATTTCGAAGAAAGGATCAAAACATCTTACAAAATTATTAATGAACATCAAGATAAGATACATACTTTTATGTTTATGTTAAGTATGAACTGTTTCTGGAAACAATTCGAGCACATGCAACGTTTAGAATTTGCTAGTAGAAAAACGACAAAAATGAAATTTAACTGTGCCGGATCACGTTACTTGTTGTTACGTCGGTGCGCGTGCACAAGACTGGTTGGTATAAGTAAAAATGTTTGTAAAATATGATCACAAATATATAAGGGTATAGGATGAAATTTCATTGAAGAAACTAAAGTTATAAAGAGAACACAGCGCTCAGGCAACATTTTGATCACCCCTTGTAGAATCGGAAAGCTTTGCATATGCATGTGCTGGAGGTATACCACACTTAACGTACACATGTCTTATCTCTTTCGACCCCGAGTAGGCCTAACCTTTCAGTCTGTTTACATGTAAGACGAAAGGTTGCTCGGGTCCAGATATGCAAATGTTCCAACAAAAATGAGATGTTGTTTTAGCTGGACCGGGTCACGTTACTCGTGAAAATTGCATAGGATGAAATTTTAATGAAGAAAGTAAAATAGTAAAAAAGCATACAGCACTAAGCTTTTCCTGCAACTGTTTGATCATCTCTTGTAGAATCGGAAAGCTTTGGACTAGAAAGTGGTGCACAACTCAGCGGGAGTAAAATATTTGAAACAGAAATAATAATCTGTTACCTCGATCGTTTGACCATGCAGTCTATGAAAGAAAACACGACGTTTTCTCTCGTTATAATGCAATTTTGACTGTGCAAATACATATGCTGGCCGTATATGTCACTTAGTATATATACACACGTCATATAATTTCCTTTCAGTTTGCCTAAATGAAACGTTGCTCGGGACCAGATGGTGCAAATTATAAGGGAAAAAATGAAATGTTACGTTAGCTGGACCGGGTCACGTAAGTTGATATGAGCCGCGACACGAGAAAACCAACAAAGTGGTTGTGCGCCCAGTGCAGACTCAGATCAGCCTGGGCATTCCCCCAATGTGAGCAGACTCTTCACTAAGCGCTTAAAAGGTAGCTAAGGGTCTGAGCTAGCACTATGCGAATAGCGAAGACTCTGATCAACTGGGCGGATGCCTAGGCTGATCTGAGTCTGCGCTGGGCGCACAACCACATTGTTGGTTTTCTCGTGTCGCGGCTCAAATATTTGCAACAGAGATAATAATCTATACTACGATCGTTAGTTAATGCAGTATAGCAAAACAAAAATGCGTTATATCTCGTTATAATGCATTTTTGACTTTGCACATGCATATGCTGGATGTATACCATACTGAAAATGCCACTGGAAAATGCATAAGGTAACACTTTTGACAGGGATAGTCGTATCTGGAATTCCGTAGCGAAAACTGACACAGGCACAGGTACATGGTCCCCTGATCAATTTAGGAATAAAGGCATTTTCTCCAGAACTTAGCTGAAGACAAAAACCGCAAATCATCTGGGCTTTGATGACTGTCAATGATTCTGACTTAATGACAGCATTTCTGAACTGCAACAAGATTTCTCACAAACTCACCTGGTTACCATGACAACTATTTGTGGTGTACGTGCCGTTTGGCATGAAATGCAATTAGCTATTATTGTTTTCAATTCAGATGTCTTCAAATTAAGTGGAAAATTGTAGGCTATTATTACACTTAAAAGGAGAAAAATATATATGGAAGCGAAACTGTGTCATACAACGCCACTAAAAGGTGCCAATTGGCTTGCGCGAACAGCAAAAATTCAGATCAGTCTGCGCATATGCACAGACTGATCAGCGTCTTTCCTATTGACTAAATGCACACAGTTCAACAGGATCCATGATGCGTTACAGGAAGATGCTGATCATTGCATATGGATGGACAGGTGACTTCGCACATGACGCACAACTGTTGCTGGGGATTTTGAAACAATGCCATTGTACAAGAAGAGATCTCACACAATCACTTCGATCTTCGTACATAACAACTCAAGTTCACTCGCCCTCTTAGAAAATAAAAATCAGGAAAAAGGTTGGGAAAAATGCATATTTGAAAATAGGGATTATTGGGATTGAGTGGACTGGACTTGCAGGCCAGGGGTAATCTCTTCCATTTCCATTGGTTTGGGACGAGACTTTTACAGAAAAAGAGAGAATCTTTCGTTACGTTACGGTTTATCAAATGAAATTCATCTCTGAGATAGAGTTTCCCTTCTTAAACAAGCAAGGCAATCTAGATCAGTCTTTTAAGACGAATCTAGATTTATGGATTGTTTTGGAAGGGAAACCCCCGTCTTTTAACTGAAGAAATATAGTAGTTATTAAACATAGACAATACTTGCAGTTAGAACTCCATCAAAAGGTGGCTCAGGAATAAAGTTACTTTTTTTACTCTTGAATGTTTTGCCTCGTGTCATGTAAAATTGTTTCTCGTGCTCCCGCCATGAAATTTCGGAAGGGCATAAAGAGTTTACCCTGTCCATGTGTGCGTTTGTGAGTTTGTTTGTTTATGTGTTACCAATTGTGTCCGGCTCATAACTTTGTCCTGCATAGTCGGATTTCAAAATAATTTGGCACAAATAATCATCATGACAAGACAATGTGTCGCGTGCAAGAACCATGTTGCTAGCTTTAAGGTCAAGGTCACATTCGATACGTCAAAATTGTGCATGGGCAATAGTGAAACATTTTTGTGTCCGACCCATAACTTTTTCCTGCATAGTGGGATTTCAAAATTATTTTGCATAAATGATTATCAATACAAGAGGATGTGTCGCGTGTAAGAATCATATCACTAGCTCAAAGGTGAAGGTCACATTCGGCACTTAAACTTTGTGCATAGGCTTCAGTAAAAACATTTTCATGCGGCTGCATGGTTGGATTTTAAAATTATTTGGCATAAATGATCATCTTGACAAGACAACGTGTTATATGCAAGAGCCCTGTCGCTAGCCTAAAGGTCAAGGTCACAGTCTGGACTTAAAATTTGTGCAAAGGCTGTTGCAAGAACCATACCGTTTTCCTGCATGATGGGATTTCAATAACCTTGTCCTGCATGGTTGGGATTTCAAAATTATTTTCAAGACAATTCGTTACACTCAGTGACCATGTCACTAGCTTAAAGGTCAAGGTCATAGTGTGCACTTAAGCTGTGTGAATAGGCTATAATGAAAACAGGTTTGTGTCATACTCATGTCTAAGGATTGACTGCAAAATAAACGTAAACCACTTTGACCCAAAATAACAGCTCCTTGATCATAAAATGTCAGTACCGTAATCAAGCTGCCATCTTATTCAAGGCTCTATGCGGGGGCATCCGTGTCCTATGGACACATTTTTATCATATGACGTCGCTTCTGAGAGTGTAATAAAGCCGTGCATTAAATGCGATAATCCACTAGTGGATTAAATATGCAAATTACGTCGTAACGTTATACGTTGACGTCCATAAAAACGTCGCGTTTTCTAATGGCGAAATCGTGACGTTTTAGTGCAAATTCTGCTGAAAAAATGCGATTTTAGTGTCATATGATAAATAGAATCTTGCATTCGTGCTCCTGTATTACTGAATTTAGTAAACTCGTCGGGAAAAACCGATAAGATGCTCGGCAAAGCCTCGCATCTTATCTTTTTTCCCCAACTCGTTTAATAAATTCAATAATACATGAGCACTCATGTAAGATCCTCTATATAGTCGATTTTAATCGGGCTTTGCACTCGTAAAATACCAATGTCCCATTCGTTGAAGACATTTATGGCATTCACTTCAGTGTTGACGAAACTGTCAGTTTTCAGCGAGAAGAAAAAAGACAAACCAAAAAAAAAAAAAAAAAAAAAAAAAAACATACAAAAAAACAAATGCTAAGGGATCGTCGGTCAGCAGCGACACTTTTCTCCGATACGCTGGCATGTAGGTACAAAATACTTATCAATAACTCAAAAGCGCCAATGCGTCAACGGCATGATTGCAAAAATCCTTGACCCCTGACCATTTGATAACATTGCCACCACTGTGAGACCACAATATTCACAGAACGCATTCTTCACATGTGTTAAAAATGCGTTCTCATTTTTCACACGTGTGACAAATCCGGTCGCATTTTGCACAAAATTCGAACGCAATTTTCACATATCTGTGAAATTTGCGTTTGATATGTACCATGAAAACGTAATTTTCCAATCGCATGCAACACCCCTAAAAATGACAAAATATAACGAAAACGCATTTTTCACATCTTGACATTTATCAAACCCTGAAATTATGAAAGTTATTGTGGACAGAAAAACAGTACTGTAAACAAAAGAAAATATAAAAAAATGAAAAAAAAAAATAAAAAATAAAGAAGAATAGAAGTCTGCTCTGCTCTTCCGCGCAGAGAGTCGCAGGTTCGAATCGCCAGCCGTGTCAACGACTGAAAAACTGACTGTCATCCCAGCGGTAAATGGGTACTTGTTTCGAATCAGGGAAGGTTAAAGGCTACGGAAGAAGAGGGATAGGCTCCCCCTTTCATAACCTGTGCCTAAGACACTGTAGGATCCAACAACTACTGTCCCTACGGCCACAAGACTATTATATCGAAAATCTTTACCTTGTCTGCTTTAATTCACACGCACGCTTGCTGAGGTAGGCTGTAGTGCTCAGGATCCAGTACTAACTGTTGAGCGGTGCAAAATCCAGCGGGAGAAGGCCTTGAGGCATACTGTGCAATATCAGGCATTTCGAATACAACATTTTGGGAGGGAGCTTCTTATCAGTGCCTTATGCTGCATCAAGGTTAAAGGTATTGGTGTATTCAGTCTCTTGTTGGTATATGCTTCCATGGGGGGAAATCTATATCTGGGTAAAATGAGAGGAGAGACATACCATTTTCCCATAGCTGTCCGTCTCATACCTTTAAAAGGCAATTTTAGGAAACTTGGTAAAACCATAAAGCATCATCAGACAACATTCAGAAAAAAAGGAAAATGCCAAAGTCGACAATAAGGCGTAGTTCAGGCATATGTTTACGAAAAGGGCCTGAAATTTAATCAGATGATCTACGACCCAACTTAAAGTAATACCCCAAATATATGAAAACCCTAGTTTGGATACTTTTCCCGCAATTATAAGTCTACGTGATATTTCATTTGCAATTGCTACCAAATCTCAAGCAAATGTCTCAAAGGACATGTCATCGTTCCCCAGCCTTGTGAATGCTATATATAAAATTTGGTTGAGACTGACCCAGACGCTTAAGAGAAATAGTAGGTCAAAGGTGTTGACAGACGACGCCAGGCGACGGATGACTGACAGCGGAGTCTGCCTTTCCTATAAACTCCCCGAGCCGAAGATTCAGCGCAGTTGGGGCTCAAACTCATAGTTGCACATGTACATGTAGTCGGAAAGGGATAACATATCATTCATTATCAAGCTTCCCTTGCCATATGTATGAAAAATGCGTTTCTATTAAAAATCGCTACAAAATCCGAAGGTATTTCACACACGTGTGAAAAATGCGTTCTGTGAATATTGCGGTCTCTCACACCACCGTAGATACTTCTCCAAGAAATTGGCATTTGTATATCGACCACTTGTTATACAAGAATACAGGAATATTCCTGTATTCTTGTATACAGGAATATTCCTGGCCACTTGTTATACAAGAATACAGGAATAATTCCTGACCACTTGTTATACAAGAATACAGGAATAATTTTATCAAACTCAACCTGTGATCTTAAAGCTCTGTAAATATATACTCCTCGCCAAAAGTTTAGCATAGTGTGAAAGCAGAGATAAGAATATTATAAGAGATAATAACAATTTAATTCCGACTTTCTGTGGAAATAAATGTATTCTATCATCAACATTAATAATTCATCTTCGTGGAATTAGCAAGTTTGATTTGAATTTGAGAAACAACCGCACAGGGCGAGCGCGGAAGTACGTGTTCCAAAAAACACATTTTGGGAAGAAAAACATATTCTAGTCATGCGCTGTGAGTGAATTTTCTTTTACGCCAATGTTTTTGGCGAATACGAAATTACTGCTTTTACAACCATCAACACGCAGCATTATTTTCTCTCGAAAACGTGAATTTCGGGAGGGCATTCATTTAAGTGCTCTCTTTATGCAGTGCTTGCTCAAATCAATTTAAATTTGGTGTTTTTTTTGCAATGTTTAAGCATTGGTGTTGAAGAAAGAATGCATTTATCTTAATACTGAAAAGTGGAACGAAAGTATTATGCTTTCTAATGTTCTTGGTACATTTATGTTAAAAATATGCTAAACTTTTGGCGAGGAGTATATTTGCCTGTGATGACAGCTAGTATAATGCGCATTCTATTTTTAACTTTTTAATGTTTATCTTTCTTTTCTTTTCCACTAAAGATATTGTTTAAATGTCTTTATGTTACTAATAATACTTCCTTTACAGCCTTTTTACTCTTGTTGATACTTGCTATACATTATGTTTGTCGGAAAATAGCTATTGTAGCTAATGTTATTTGTTATGTGTATTCCGACGTAAAATAAAGTTTCTTGTATCTTGTATCTTGTATCAAGAGGTTGAACACTGATTTTAAAAAGCGTCGGCTTTTGCAAGCTGACAGCGGCTTTCGTCAGCTTCCGATGACCTAAGTCGAACTGCATAGTCCAAGTCCACGGGTGTCGTTGAATGCTTCAGATCAGCGATCGGTATACAAGAAAGAAAGAACCCAAGGGTTCTATTCCTTCTTGTATATCGGCTGCTGATGGTTTCAGTCGATCCAGTTTGTTTCTTTCAAGAGTCTTCCGTCTGACTGGAACTTCAGAGCTTCAGGAAACCATTGTAACAGATGTCAAAACCATCTTTTCCGGTAGATATAACAGTAATGCAATTCTCAGATAAATCAATTAAATGCCAATACTATAATTGAGCCGCAGGCAAGCATCCAATGGAGTTTTCTTTTGTGAACAGAAAAGAAAACTCATGACTGTATTTCTTCGCCAGCAAAGAATTACATACTTCTGATAATATTATGTTTGCAAACAAAAAAAAAAAAAAAAGAAAAAAAAGAAATGCACTCTTTATTTAAAGGGTGCCATTTTACTTTTTATTTCTATATTAGGGCTATCCATTTATCGATATCTATCTTTCGAATTTTGGATAGCCAAAGATATAGCCTAATATTGGATATCCACATATCAAAATATGGATATGCATAATTTTATTTATGGATATCCATGATTTTATCGATAGGCATCCAAAATACTGCAGGTTTTTCGATAACCAAAAATGGAAATATAGATATCCATGGATTGAAATTCGGATGTCCATAATTCAATTTATGGATGTCCAAAATATTTCTTATTTTTGGATATCCATTATTCGATTTTTGGATAGCCATTATTCTATTTTTGGATATCTATAAATCGATTTTTGGATATCCATTCATAATTATGGATACCAAATATTATTTTGTGATATCCAAAATTAACTTATGGATCAACAACTAGCAGATAGCGTTGTGCAAGCATTTAAGACGCTCGCTGTTTTTGGACAGGATAGGTCGCCAGAACTAATGCTTCCTCAGCAGATAAAAATACACACAGGGTATAAACCAGTCCGCCAATTTTCGCTTCCTGCAGAGACTGTACATCATATTTGGCTTCCGCCGAGACTGTCCACGAACTCTTGCTTCCTGCCGAGACTTCTGTACATGATAAATGGCTTCCTGCAGAGAAGAGACTGTCCGCGTGATTCTGCTTCCTGCCGAGGGTCTCGGCAGGAAGCAGACCCACGTGGACAATCTCGGCAGGAAGCCATTTTTTGAGGACAGTAGTACCTGCAGGAAGCAAGAGTTCGAGGACAGTCTCAGCGGAAGCCAAATATGACAGACAGTCTCTGCAGGAAGCGAAAATTGGCGGAATGGTTTATACCCTGTGATACAGCTGGCTTGTTATCTCAAACACTGATATCTACAAGTATCCTCTAATATCAAAGAATACAGTTTGGACAATTTCCCATATTTCTTTACATTTCAACACGTATTTTCTCAAACTGCTGGTATCTCTAAGGAAATTGACTGGGACAAGAAATCAGAAATATCAGTTTTTTGAGATGACCTTCAACTTTGAGATATCGAGAGCTGGATGTATTTTAAGTTTGTCGAGCTGCACGTGCACATCCAGGCCAACGCAGTCGGTTACTGTGAAAGTGGTCCCTATACTTGCACATCGTTGCAACCAGCGAGAAACATGGATTGAAATATGGCCCTGCGGTTATAAAACTTGAGTACATTCTCAAACTCATAATAAAGCACACTAATTGGCTGCTTCCGAACAAATAAAGCACACTGATTTGCTGCTTCCGAGCACATGCTCGGAAGCAGCCAATCAGTGTGCTTTATTTTGAGTTTGAAATTATTCTCAAGCTTTATAATCTCGAACCCAGATTACTTGGCAGCTACCCTTAATTTCTTTGCCTGCCATTTCTCTGCAAACATTAATTACCCGTAACTCCATGCACCATTCCAGAGAACAAAACGAGCTGCTGTTTTTGTCTCAGGCGTGGAACTTTTGTACAGAAGAGCTAAACTGAACCGCGACACGACAAAATAAACAAAGTGGCATGGGCGCCCAGCGAAGACTCAGATCAGCCTGGGCATCTGATCAATCTGATCAAAGTCTTCGCTGTAAGCTTAAAAAGTGGCTAAGAGTCTAAGCTAGATCCATGCCACCAGCAACGACTATGATTAGACTGGGCGAATGCTTAGGCTGATCTGAGTCTTCGCCGCAGTGTGCGCACATGCCACTTTGTTGGTTTTATCGTGTCGATTGTGTTGCGAATAAATTCCGGTCCACAGTAAGCTGAATGATTCTTTCGAAGCCGAATAAGTTGCTATCATCCCAGTTTATTACAAAAGAGTATGTTAAGAGTTCCATCCATCCCTGCTGAGTAGTTCTTAGAGACGTATTAATGATTCTTTACTATAGAAAGAGATGTTGGCCTTATCAGCACTTAAAGCTTTCAGGGCTTCATTATACCTTTGTGACGTCAAAGTCACTTTTACTTGACAGACTTACAACTCCAAGTTGGTTTTGTTATGAAAATAATATGTAATAAATTTAGTGGTTTGACAGATTTTGTCTGCGTTACTTAATCAGATTCTTTTTAACACTCAGTGGGTTATTTCATGAGAAAAGAGCCATTTTTATTCGCCGTTGTTAATAGTCTATAATAAGGAAACACATTTTTCGACTTCCCTTTCTTTCTTTCGTTTCTGCACTCGGTCAAAATATGACCATGATGGCAGGTTTTTGGAGTGGCACGTTATCAAAACAAAATAAATAAATGAAAAAAAAAAAATAAAAAAAATAAATAAACGAATTTGTGACATAGCCAACAGCAAATTAAAACTATTTACAAGAAGTCCTCAGGGGCAGGCATTCCATGCCTAACCCTTGCATTATATTTTAGCCTTAAACTCATCAACTGTCTCCGAAGAGACAGCTTCGATTGTAAGGCAATTCCAAGATGCAATTGTCCTGGGGAAGAGTGAATTCTTAAAACCGTCCGTGTAAGCATTTGGACGGTGATACTGGAATGGGTGGGATCTAGTTCTCCTGCTCCCTCCACCGACCTCACATAGGTACCTTTTCTTATCTACAATGGCAAGATTATTGTGAATCCTGAACATACGAATTCTACGCCTACCCCCGTACGAGCAAAATCTTTCCTTTAAAAGTTGACACTTATTGAGAAGGGAGTCAAAATGAAAATAACAGTATTGCTATCCCAGAAAGTGTACCAACTGCATAAAATAGAGAAACATCTGATTATACTACGTGGATGCGCAGGCTAGTTTGAGTCTCAGCTGTCCGTCAGTACCATAAGGTATCTTATCTTGTGACGTAGCTAGAAAGATTCTTCTTCTGTAAAACTTCTTTCTTCAAAATAATGCAGAACTCGTTTTGTTTGTATACATTAAATTTTAGTTTTCCAGGAGAAACCGGTATATTACATTATGTCAATATCAAAGGCTGTTCTTTTGAGACTAAAGACCCTCTTCATTTGAATAATTTCCTTCTTTTCTTTACATTCAGCTTATGCTGTCTCAAATTACTGGTATCTCAAATTAATTTTTCTGGGACCAGAAAAATTGAATTTGGGATATCAGTAGTTTGAGGTGAACTTCGACTTTGAGTAGTCGAAAGTTGACTGTATCGAAATAATAACTTTGTTAGCGGGATTCAAGTTGCCGTCTGAAATGTTGGCGTCAGTTTGAAAATAGAGCTCCGCGGAAGCCAGTGCTTGTTGGCTAGGGAGGTGTTGCAACATTTAATAACTACAGAAGCTTCCTCGCTTGCAGAGAATCTATCCCATGGATGTATTGTAAAAAAAATAATAAAAATCCTTATAATTTGGAATGGAAGCGATGCTCGTAATCAACAACCCAAATGATATTCGTGAGGTTGCAGAAGTTAGTGGAAGTCTATAATTTCAAGTTATTTGGTTTGGCCATTTTATTGGAAGTAACATGCCTCTCCCAGACCACATACACGTTCTACTGTCTTGTAAGACCAAATACCCAGCCGGCACATGACGTCGAAATAACGTCGTACTGACGTCGATGCGACGTTATGACGTTGCATCGACGTCAGTACGACGTCATTTTGACGTTATGTGCCTGCTGGGTAGGGAGAAACTGCGAGCACAAAACAAGGCGTAATTATTCTATTGTAACGCAATAGGTCCAGTCGGAATCGTATGATCTGCTTTTAAAATAATTTGTTTCCTATAGAAACCAGATTTTTTTCTTCATACACAGATGATTTTCTTTACGTAATACCAGATCTATTCCAGCAGTCAACATCAATCGGCAACCATACAGAGACATCATAACATCTAATTTTAAACATTTCAATGCTGATTTCATGAAACACTATTGACATTAATGATTTATAAATATTGAAAAGATTGTAAAAGACCGTAATTTGGGCCTTGAGAATCAAAAACTTCTTCAGCACGCAACTGCCGACTTAACAAAAGTCTATGCTCCGATTCTGAATATCAAATAAATTTTTGAATTAAGGAATGGTTCAATGGTTTACCTTAAATCAAATTTTTTATGATATCTCTGATGCTCAGTTGAGTTAATAAGTGGGATACAGCCAGCTCTCGATATCTTAAAGTCGCAGTTCATCTCAAATTACTGATATCTCAAAGTAAATGTTCTGGTCCCAGAAATTGACTTTGAGGTACCAGTAATTTTAGATAACATAAGCTGAAATGTAAAGATGAGATGTATCTAAACTATATTCGTTGATATAAGAGGGTACTTTCAGATATCAGGGTTTGAGATAACGAGAGACAACTTTATTTATGCTCATAAGGCAAACAAGAAAAATCTTTAAAAAGAGATAATCGGCGAAGATTAAATGGAAGTGTGTTTTGTTATATGGCTCTTGTTGAAGAGTTGACAATAGCTTTCATGAATAAGTAAACTATGTCTGAAGGCACCCACAACCGTAATTTTGACACTGGGTAGCGACAACGATCGATCTCAAAATTGAGCTGTCCAATTTGGAATTCCAAAATGAACCGCGGTCAATCTTGAAATTGACCTGATTTCAAAATAGTTATCAACATGTTCCGAGCAGGAAGGAGCACAACAGAACAAATCTTCAACCTTAGAATCCTGTGTGAAAAGTATCTCCAACCTCAGCAGAATCTGTACCATGTCTTCATTGATTTCAGAAAAGCCTTTGGCAGGGTATGGCATGCAGCCTTATGGGCCACCATGCGGAAGTACAATATCAGTGCAAATCTAGTTCGCACCATTGAGCAGCTATACGACAAGGCTACAAGTGCAGTCCTGATTAATGGCAGCACAGGAGAATGGTTCAGAACAACAGTTGGAGTAAGACAACGATGTCTTCTGTCACTCACCTCTTCAACATTTTTCTCGAACGGATCATGTCTGATGCTCTGGAAGAACATGACGGAAAGGTTAGCATAGGCGGCAGAAACATTACCAATCTGCGGTTTGCCGATGACATAGACGCTCTAGCTGAGGAAGAGCAGGAACTAGAATCTCTAGTTGAAAGTCTCGACCAAACCTGCACAACATATAAGATGGAGATCAGTGCTGAGAAGACCAAACTGATGACGAACAGCGCAGATGGCATCCAGAGGGAGATCAAGGTAAAGGGGCAGAAGCTGGGTACTGTAAGCAGCTTCAAATACCTTGGATCAGTTGTCTCAGATGAGGGCTCAAAACAGGAGGTTCTCTCAAGGATTGCACAAGCCACTTCAGCTCTTACCAAGCTGAAACCGATTTGGAGAGATAACAATTTATCTCTTGGATCATAGGTGAAACTTATGCGCTCCCTTGTCATTTCCATATTTCTGTATGCCTGTGAATCGTGGACCTTTACAGCAGAGTTAGAGAAAAGAACGCAGGCCTTTGAGATGATATGCTACCGAAGGTTACCGAACATTTCGTACAAGGACCATATAACCAATGTGGAGGTTCGCAGGAAGATCCAAGCATCCATTGGAGAATATGATGAACTCCTGACGCTGGTCAAGAAACGGAAACTAAGGTGGTTTGGCCACGTCTCAAGGTCTTCAGGTTTAGCAAAGACAGTTCTTCAGGGCACAGTGAATAGAATAGTCTGTTTTCGATAACATTTAGAACTAACGTAAAATTACAAACAAGAGAAACATTTTGAATTAATATAAGACAGAGTGCTAGTATTCACAGTGCAGTACGACGAGAAAAAACGAAGATGAAATATTCATTGACCTTTGATATTATTGTCTAAATTTTGACATACGCGTTATTTGACCAATGGAATCTTGTGAAATGTGGAACAATATCGAAATTATACGAGGCTGCGCCTCGAAAAACTTCTTTTAGATTGTTTGAGAACTCTGTGCAGAAATAAATCGCACAGTTTATGAACATACAAGTAATTTGCTTTGTTTTCAAAGCTTTCTCAATGCTTAATGCATTCAACTTCTTTTCAAGGAATTCCCTCTTTTTTGAAGGATCTGATAATTGTTTTCAAGGAACTCGAATTATTTTACCACTTTCCATAATATTTCAGCTTTTGTCAGTGCACAACGGTGACTATTCAAGAAACTTGATTGCCGCAAACTGCTTTCACGACTAGCTTTATAGTATAGTCCGCTCTCATGGTACCAAGGGGTACATGGTACCAAGGTAAATTGCATCTAGTAAGTAAGTAAGTAAGTAAAGACTTTATTTAACGAGGGTCACAACATTTAGCACACACAAATATGCAATTGCTAATCTTCCACGAGGCCCTCAGAAATATATACATATTTAAATATTGATCTGGCTTTGTTATGAAACTTAGACCATTTGCTGGGCCTTGATATTACTATATTGATAAAGTAGGGGGGGGGTGCTACTTTGTACTACAAAATAATTTTGAAAATAATTAGGATAAATATCTGAATAAACATCAAATAAAGTAAAAAATTGGAAAATATGGTTTTCAACTTTTCCAGCCACCACCAGTCCTATACAATCGTTGATATTTAGAGTCAGCAATGATTCTTAATTCAACTTTTGCTATTGAATGGTTTAACGTACCCTTCCCTTAAAAATGCAAAAAGAAATTACAACTTGAATGTATGCTTATTCATTTTTGGAGTGACTGATATATGGGCTGCCATTAAGCCTGAGACCTGAAAATAGCACGAATTTACACAAATCATTTTGATAGGAAATCAGCAAACTGGCTGCAACTGTTTTAACATTCCTTTCTCATCCAAATACTTTTAAAGTTATGCTTACAAATTATTGTTGCTTGGTGAAACTACATTATAAGATAGCCACACAGTCCAAGTAAATATCATACACCTTATGTCATAATGGAGGAAATTCTAAATATGCCATTTTCAGATTTCGAATGGTCAAAAACACCTTTATTAACAGTGTTTATGAGTTTTAGTAAGACTGATAATAAACATTAATATCTTGCCCGAAACAGTACGAGATATTAATATTTTTTATCATGTAAACTTTACAAATTTGATAGCTTTCTATTTGCCTTGGTATCACGAGAATGTATTCTGACACGAAAATAGTTAGCATGACTTTGTTTGAGTCCTGATTGTAAATAATAAAAGGATTTATATGAACATTAAACTTTATTATAACTTAGAGCATGGTTTGTTGCACACATCATGTGTTGTCTCACTTTAAACTTTAAGTACCTTGGTACCATGGAATTCCTGGCTACATTTCAGGTTATAGGCCCGACTTCACGTCGAGTTTAGTACACGGATTAGCAATCGCAACACCAAAATTTCACATTGCGCCTTCCGGTAAAATAGATCACGGACTTGTTTATCCGAGTTATAACTATGAAATCGTGAAAGTGGGCCTGACAATCAAGGTCATAATTCCGGCTAGATTCAATGCCATGCTTTAATAAAAGTATAGCCCATAGAACAATCAGACTTGACAAAAAAAACTTCAAAGTTTTATGTACAAGGCATAGCTCATCAAAACGATGATTCGTCTGAAAGTGTACCCATTCACCTTAATACGAACATGCATGCTTCTGATCAGGCTGTTCGGATGTACATGCTGACATGCACGCATGGTAAACGATGTTCTTGTGGAAAAACTAATATCTCAATTTATCAATAAATATCTATCAACTTTTTAGCGCTTAATGATATTGTTCTGCCGTTCTGCATTCTGTGGTATTTCTTCACATTATTGGAGTAACAATTCTTACTCCAATAATGTGCAGAAATACCACAGAATGCAGAACGGCAGAACAATGTCATTTTTGATGAATATAGTGCTGTTGGAAGCTGAGAGTCGATCAAATATCTATAATCTGCCTCCTTAAACTTCCTTAAATGCTAAAATTGGCAATTAATAGAAAAATTTATTTTCGTTTGAATAATTGGTCCTTCTGTACTTGTTTGAACTGAAAAATCGGGTCTTATTTCGTCTTCAATTAATTCGTATGATTCTGGCTCATAGGCCTTCGCTGGACAGATAAGGAACTGTCTGGCCAGGTCTACAATGCTTGTCATGCCATCAGCTGCCTTTGCGTCACTGCATTGTGATCCGAAATTTTCTTTCCTTTTTTTTTTTTTTTGACAATTAGGGATATTGTTCCAGGTGTCCGAAATTTCAGACTTCCATAAAAATCCATGACTCACAAAATATCTGATATCAATGATTAATTTTACCATGGTTTTAAAAAGCACCGGAAAAAATACCAGAAACTGATCCACTGTCCAATCTACGCCCAGCAAATTAAGGTGAGGTGGGAGTAATTCAGCGCCTCCGTGCAGCAGTTTATGTCACCACGTTACGTAATGACGTCAAACATTCCGTTTGAGAAGAACAAGATGGCGTAAACATTATCCGGTACTGTGATCACTACATGGTGTACTATTACAAAAAGCAATGAGGCTGAGCGCTTGGTGCAATTTAAAGGAAACAGAAAGTGCCGTAGAGAAGAAACTGAAAACAAGTATAGCTAGTTTTCCGTGGTCAAATACTACTAGCGGGAAAGCTATTCCCTGAGATTTTCTCATCTGTTTGTTAGACGGAGTTCGCAACTGTTGAGTTGCAATAATTTTACGTCCTTTTTACAAGTATTTCAGCCCCATCAGAACGACAGGATGGTGATAATGAAAGGCTGTGCGCAATGGAATCCCGTTTACGGTTAGAAAGATTTCCGCCTCCAGCGGGTCTTAAACCCGGGACCGCTAGATCAGCAGGCCAGCGCTTAATCTACTGAGCTGTCGGGGCTCCTCAGGTGTTATCATACCACCCACACTTAAAATTTTAATCACTAAAGTTATGCTATATTTCAGTTATATTAAAAACTCTTAAACTGTCCATAGCGTTTGAACAAGTATCAACGTTGATGCAATATCGTAAGGACTTTTGATCGCCGTTGATACGATAATTCAAGGGTCTGTGTTAATAAGCTAAAACAATGTGGCGTTTCTTTTACCTTGCTTTTCTTTCACTTTTCTGTCTTTCATTTCTTCTTTTTCTCAAGTGCATATCAAAGAGGCGTTTCATAGAATCTCCTAGACACTAAAGTGAATCGAAGCTGCCTATTATTTTCACAAACAAAGAGAGAGAGAGAGAGAGTGCCGAAGTCCAGTCGTAGTGCAAAATATTACAGGTTCTTTCTTGGGTCGGGTCACGTACTCAAAGCTTGATTCGCTTACGACAAGTGGACAAGGGAATTGTTCAAATGTCATAACACGTGGAAGCCACCTTTCAGTTGTTGCTTCAGAGAATTTGTCAACTCGGGTGCGCGTAAACTGTATGGGGTCAGGGGGCGAGGGGAGGGGGGCAAATAATGGCTATGTTTTCGATTCTTTTATCATTATAATCATCATTATTATTATTATCATAAATATTTAAAGAAATGTTAGCCAGGGCGGCTTATGCAGAGATTCAGAGAAAATGTATTGAACACCTGCATTCACCCTACACTTTCCCGACGATGACAATAATGAGTGACGAAAGTCCTGCTAGCCTGCAAAAGGCGACAGTTGATACGTGGGGTGAAAAGTTAAGTAATATTAACGTCACCATGCGCGACGTTAACATTTCAGTCTAAAGAGATAGAAAGCTGGGCATTTTATGCACTTTAGCTCCAAAGCTAAGTTGGCGACCTACTAATTTTATTGCTTTAATGTAAACTTCTATCATTGGGCCGTACTGTGTTATTTTTTTAAGAAAGAAATGTGTTTTGTTTTCTCAGAATGAAGGTTTTTATCCAAGAGAGACGTGCAAAAAAGTTCGTTTTCCATAGCACACCATTATAACGTCGGGTCGAAACTGAGGAAAATTGACGTTTTCGAGGTCAGATATCTTTAAAACGACATCGGCGGTCCCACTTTCATATTACATTTTCTGAAAGAGTGACTGAAAATGTACAATATAGGGAAGTTTGAATAAAATCATGTGTTTTGTCAATTACTCCCACCTCACCTAAAATGAGTCCATTTGTCTGTTAAGGCTGTCTAGATTAGTTTATTATTATTATTTAAGGTGAAATGCTCATTTGTCTTAGGCAAACAGTGTAGACCCTGATCAGACGCCGCGTCTTGCGGCGTCTGATCAAGGTCTACACTGTTAGCGTATGTCCTATTTATGAGACTTGGCATTACTGGGCTGAGATGAATGGTTACATTTATATAAATATTGCGTTTTTTTTCCCCATAAATATTAATCAAGAAAAGGAACCTGATAATTTTCAATTCTAACATTACTCTCAGACGCAAAAGCGGCTCTCCAGCATTGGATAACAAAATAGTTGTCTGTTCAGGACAAAGACTACTGACCGATAAACTCTCAATTACCCAAGAAAACTGTCAAAATGATGATCTTCTTATTTACTTTCAGCAGACCATGAATCATGTTGTATGGCAGCAAATCGATAACTCCTACAACTGAGAGGCTTAGCTAATCTTCACAAGCTACTTTACACTGCTATGTCATATTAAAAACGTGAATAGTGCTTCGAGTCACTAAATGTGACCTATAAATTAAATCGAAAACCATTTTGTCGTTTCCAGATTCCTTATAATTGATAATGTTAGTGCTGAATGGTAACAGAGAAGACTCGATAGATTTCATTTCGACTTTTGCAGCTTATGTTAAGTGCCGTGTGGCGGTTGTAAAAAAAGCCTCCCAATACATTACCATTGTGCAGTTTTTTTTGTTTTGTTTTTTATTTCTATCCCCTTAAAATCAATGGGTCCTTGAAACTTTGAAAGTTGAGTGCCACTGAGAAGCCAGCGCTAAGGGGCGTCTGCAGCCTTGCAAACGAAAATGTGGTTACAGGAAGAGCCTCGTTCGTGTGTGTGTGTGTGCTCTTTCTTTTCAAAAAAACTTTATTGAATTTATCAGACTGCCTGGAGTTCAATCATGTTTTCAATTTTATTGTGTCAGATCGTTGATTTCATAATAAATGCACCTGTACCGAGTTTAGAGCGACAGAATCGCATTTCTGTATTTGACTTCTTCAATGTCATTTTATTAAAAGACGCCATAAATCCCAGTGCTATCATAAGACCATTTTATTTTTTTTCTGCCGCTGCACAACAAAGAGTTACATCAACTGATCAATTTGATATAAGTAAAAATTAAAAAAAATCGGACATCTAAAATAATTACCGAAGTTGTCTTAAAATGGAACAGTTCGTTAAACAATGCAGTAAGAAGTAGAAAATGCAGATGGCATTGCAAACAATGCAAACTACTTCAGTAGCAGTCTGATGTGTGTCTGCACTATTTGCTCAGGCATATCAGTCCCGGCACTTGAAGTTTTATGGTAATTCCATTCACCTGCTGCTTTGCCCCTTGTGCAAATTCTCATTCAAACGCCTACTATTGCATGCTGATATTGTTAGTGTCGTTCAGATTTTAATCTAACATTTGGTTTTCTTTAAATTAGGATCAGCGGAAAAAGAGGTGTATTGGCTATATTATCTGATGAATGGAAGTGAAATATATTGAAATCAGGGGCCGTATTCATAAAACGACTTAAGTGGTTGCTATGCTGTTGCTAAGGCTAAATTTCTTTGAAGGAGATTCCCTACAACT
Organism: Ctena decussata; assembly: GCA_963989385.1. Classification (NCBI taxonomy): domain Eukaryota; kingdom Metazoa; phylum Mollusca; class Bivalvia; order Lucinida; family Lucinidae; genus Ctena; species Ctena decussata. The sequence goes on from OZ022506.1 coordinate 86,778,674, forward strand.
ATGAAATTTGCTCTGGAGGAACAGTCTTACAAAGACTGGTCCTCAAGACCAAATTTTATAGTTGTAGATAATCTCCTTTATAGATAAGACTTAGCAACCGCATAGCAACGACTTAAGTGGCTTTATGAATACGGCCCCTCAACGACAGAAGTGAGTAAGGCTTAACAAGTTGCCTATATGTAAATAGCATACATGTATATGCAGATCAGCCAGTGCGCTCATACTCTATAAGGAACGCTATAGCAACTAAAAAGAAGAAATGGAGAAAAACAAACATATGAAAAAAAGAAAAAAGAAAAAGAAAAAAGAACAACACTAAAAAAAAAAAACAAAAAAAACAACAATAACAAAAACCCAAACAATCAGAGACATAAACGACATACCTAATCAAATGTAAAAAAAAAAAGAAAAAGAAAAAAGAAATGTCAGAAGAATTGGGCGTGCCTTTTGGGACGCTCAGTTGAAGAAGAGCAAGTTGATGGCCAGTTAAAATGAGGTCAGCTGTAGTGTCAAAATGAACAGTCAAGAAGAGCAAGTTGATGGCCAGTTAAAATGAGGTCAGCTGCAGTGTCAAAATGAACAGTTTTTCTAAGGATTATTACACGAAACAGTGCTGCAGATATTAGACAATATCTCTGAACTTTGGAATATGGGTCATATTTATGAGGTCAATAACTTTGTCTTAATGTACATTATAACATTTATAATACAAATCCGTGAAATAGTGTCGAAGATATTAGGCAAAAATTTCTGGACCGTGAAATATAGACCGCATTGAGCTTCAGTTAGTATCAGGTCTCTCACAGTGTCAGACTAAACCATTACGGTGTTGTCGGGTAACATTGCGCACCTAAGACATCTCATGAATAAATTTGTTTTTAGGAAAATAAACAAATAGAACTTTCTGTCAGATATTAGCTTTGACATATCATTCAACATCAAATGAGCCGCGACACGAGAAAACCAACAATGTGGTTGTGCGCCCATCGCAGACTCAGATCAGCCTGGGCATCCGCCCAGTCTGATCAGAGTCTTCGCTGTCCGCACGGAGGTAGCTTAGACCCTTAGCTACCCTTTAAGCGCTTAGCAAAGAGTCTGATCAGGCTGGGCGAATGTCCAGGCTGATGTGAGTCTGCGCTGGACGCACAACCACATTGTTGGTTTTCTCGTGTTGCGGCACAAATAATCAAACTTCTCCAATTGTAATCTGATTTCACGGCAGATGTGGTATAATAGTGACACCCTATTGGAAAATGAAGATTAAATTTGTCACCTAACTTTGCGCAGACCTATTAGAATTACATTTATTTATCCATTTGCAGTTGTTTATTTACACAACACTAAATATGTAAACAATTTTACATCGCGTCGTGCCTAAACACACGTATATAATCTGGCACGTGCAGATTACGTGCGATGGCAAGGAACTGTCATTGGCTAGGTTAATTCTTTTACGAATTTTAATCTGCAAATTGTCAAACAGCTAATTTCTTAAATCTTTAAGAAATTTAAGATAAACAGCAAAAAAAAAAAAAAAAAAAAGAAAAAAAAAAAAAAAGAGTTTGAATAAAATTATGATTGTTATTTGCTACCAAGACAACATAACTTTGTGAGTGATACATTTCCCGCAAAAAATATGACGTCATTTTTGGAAACGTTCGTCTGTAAGCAGTGTAAAATGCAATTATTACTGCAAAATAACTTAAAAACAAGGTTGAATTATGCACATTGCATACAAAGATAGTAGAACTTTTTGTGACTAGTGTAAGGTAAGGGTTTGTAGCGAATCCCCTCGGCTTTTGGGACCTGCTACTACACGAGTATATCTGAATATTTGTTTGTAGATACAGACACGTGCTGATAAGTGTGAGAATTCCATCACATGTATAGATGAGAAACCTCTCAGTGGTTGTATACCCAACAAGAGCTGTCGCCTGACAGCATAGCTCGCCTGAATAGGTGCTTGCCCATCACACAGTCGCTATGGTGGTGTGGACTGCTATGTATAAAACTTCAGGCAAGCATGTCAATAATGACAACACATTTATAAACAAAAGCTATCTCAGAAATGTCTTTAAAAAAAATCCACATGAAATTTCAAAGTCCATGAGCTTAAGGTCAAAGAACTAAGGGGTAGGGGGGAGGAGGGCAGGGATAGGATGTATCAAAGCCTTTAACCGTTATCTAACATCAATCCAAGTATTAGTATCAACTGAGTCCATTGTGACACTGTGAAATTATGTCTTCATTAATATAAAACTAATCAAAATCTTTAAGACAAAACTCAAAGTCCATGACCTTGACATCAAGGTCATCCAGTCGGGTAAGTATATAGTGTTTTGTAAAAACTCAAAAAAGTGTCTAACATCAGTTCAAGTGTAAACTAAATCTCTGCCAAGCATTACGAATCAGTACGCAATTAAAAAACTTTAATAAAGACCAAATTTCCTAAGTCCCTGACCTTGACATCAAGGTCACCGAGCAGGGCTGGGGTAGTACTCTGTAAAACTTTGGACTAATATCTAACTACAGTGCAAATATAAAAAGAATTCATCTATGGTTTCAGGAGATATGTGTCATTAAAAAACTTTAACCAAAACATCCAATCAATAAAAAGACAATTTTCTAAGTCCATGACCTTGACATCAAGGTCACTGAGGGGGTGGGGGTAGTACCTCGGAAAACTTTAGACCAATATCTAACTACAGTGCAAGTATCAAAGGATTCCATCCATGGGTTAAGGAGATACTGGGCTTTAGAAACCTTTAACCAAAACATCCAGTCCCAAAAAACTCCCAATTTTCTAAGTCCATGACCTTGACATCAAGGTCAAGGAGTGGGGTGGGGGTGGTACCATGTTAAACTTTGGACCAATATCTTACTACAGTGCAAGTATCAAAAGAATCCATCCATGGGTTAGGGAGATATAGGTCTTTAAAAAACTTTAACCAAAACATCCATCCGGACGCCGACGCGGACGCGGACGCGGACGCCGACGCCGTGGTGACAACAATAGCTCTTCCTGAACTTTCGTTCAGGCGAGCTAAAAACTGGCGAACATAGTATCAGAAGCGACAAATTTGTGTATCTTCAGTTCATGTTCTTTATGCGCAGTATAAGCGACCGCGCAACGTTTCCGGACTCGACTGTACTCAATATTTTATATGCTTATCCATAAAATAACTCAAGAAATATGCGTTAAAATTACTGAAGCATGAAGTTTACATCACCTCTGAAGAGGTATACACAGTTTGTCCTTTATATTTTAAATTCTCAAGATGATTTGGACGAAACCCTTATTTTAAAGATTGCGAACGTAATTATTTTTCGTCTGCTCTTTAGGCGCTATAAGTGCCAGTCCATCAGCACTGCCGGATAAGGTCGATCTGTTATCATTGTTTTTTTGAAGTGTTCAATTTTAGATGCTGAGCATCATCTCTTGTTGCTGTAAAGCGAAATAACATTAAAAGAAACCATAGAAAGCTGTCTCGTGATTAAATTAATTCTCTGCATAATTATCTTTGTGCACGCTAAAAGTCAATAAAATTCCTAAAATAAGTCTTCTGTAACTGAATTGCCTAAACATTTAAATGTTTAATTAACTTAAAAACGAAATAGATTTTCTTAATTTCGTAAAATTCAATCGGAACTTGGTTTGTCGACCTTGATTTATTACCTCTTAAAAACGCTTCATGTGCAGTTTAGGTTCATAAGTTCAATAGAGAAAGATCATTTTACAGGGTTAATCACAAAATGAAACAACTTGAATTCATTAACGTCATCCCGCACTTCTATCAGTCCAACAACAAGTCCACGTGGTTCTGAATCGCTCATTTGAGCAAAAAAGGTCAAAGGTCAAGCTATGGTCATCATTTGAACAGGCTGATAGTTTGAAACTGTCAAAATATGAGAGACATTGGTAAAAAGTCAAAGAATGAACTTGACCTCTGTTACCAAATAAGGGTCAGGTACCCATTTATCAACTTTTGCACCAAAATCTTCTGCAACTTCCATGCACTCTTAAAATTAAGCATTTTGCCAAATAAAAGCAACAGAAAGTAAATTTGACCGTGCTGTAAAAAAATCAAGGTCAACCAAAGGCCATCATTACAAAAATCTTGGTAGAACTAGACACTCCGATGCTACATACCTAAATTCAAGGTCATCAATCTATTGGTTCTGGAGAAGAAGTTTTGAAAGGCTTTTACTATATATGGGCATGGCAGCCATGTTGGTCCTGTGACAATTTTTTGTTCCCTCCATCCCCGGAGGCGCTATATAAAAGTTGGTTACAATTGGCCCATTGGCTTTTTGTGGAGTTGTTTGAAATTGTCGAAATATGAGTGACCTTGGTCAAAGGTCAAAGAATGTCCGTTGTCTCTTGTGCCCACAAGTCTTAATATACTCATCCCGGAGAGCTTATTTGATAGGCAGGCTCCGTCGTTCGTCCGTCCACAATTTCCTCTGAAACCACTGGACCGATCGTAACCAAATTTTATGTGCAACTTTCCGGTGTCGTGTGAACGAATAAAATGTTCAAACGGTCCCGGTCACATGACCAAAACGGCCGCCACCCCCATATATGTTTAAAACTTTTAAAAATCTTCTTCTCCAGAACCAATAGTCCGATGGCCTTAAAACTTGATATGTAGCATTGACTACACCAGTACTACCAAGGTTATTCAAATGATCAAATGATGACCTTGGGTTGACCTTGACCATTTTAACGGCAAGGTCAAATTTGCTTTTTGTTGGTTTTTATATGGGAAAATGCTAATGCTAGAACATAAGAGTTCATGGTAACTGTTAAAAAATTTGACCCAACATATTGTTCCAACGGTCCAGTTCATATGACCTACATGGCAGCCACGCACATATATGGTAAACATCTCTAATAATCTTTTTGTCCGAAACCGATGGGTTTTGAAACTTGGTAGGTAGCATTGAGTACTCAAGTACTACCAAGATTGTTAAAATAATGACCTTTGGTTGACCTTGACTTGTTTAACGGCAAGGTCAAACATGCTTTTGGTTGCTTTCATATGGGAAAATGATAGAACACAAGAGTTCATGGAAACTGAGGAATATTGGTCAAAATATTGGTATATACAGTTACCTAAATGGTCCGGCTCAGATGAGGTAAAACATAATGTTTTGTTACTACTAATGGTTATTATAACACGATATTTCGAGAAAAGGTATTGCAATGTCAGGGTAATATATTCTGTTGTTGTAAAAATATAAATGAGGACACTCAACACAGGCCACAATCTCAAAGCTCAAGATATCGAAAGATATTTGAGCCGCGACACGACAAAACCAACAAAGTGGTTGTGCTCCTAGCAAAGACTCAGATCAGCCTGGGCATCCGCCCAGTCTGATCAGAGTCTTCGCTGTCCGCATGGAGGTAGCTTAGAACCTTAGCTACCGTTTGAGCACTTAACAAAAAGTCTGATAAAATTAGGCGGATGCCCAGCCTGATCTGAGTCTGCGCTGAGCGCACAACCACATTGTTGGTTTTCTCATGTCGCGGCTCATTTGTGTATTTTCAGTCTACCTTGCTCTTGGGTTCACTGCATTTCAATGTAAAAGGGACACAATTTACGAAATTTTAGTTAAAACTTTATTTTTTTATTTGCATAAATATTTATACATATACACATATTTCTAAACATGATATTATATGCAAATATCAGAAGCAAGTCAAACGACTTTTTTTCAAATCTGTATCCCAATATTGCAATCAATATGATACTTCTATAACAAGTGATTTGAAATTATATACAATAAACAAAGTTGATAAAAGCATGACAAATCTAACGGTTTTCCTATTATGTGATATGCATTTCGAAAGAAACATTTCCATTTCGCAATCATATTCGGCTCCACAGGAATAGGAAAATATATTACAATAAGTTCAGTGGTCATCTACACCCTCAGACCATTTTGAGTTTGAAAGTACATGTCGTCAAGGTAAGAAAAATAAGAATAACATACAAAATTGAAACTGTACAAAATTGAATCAAGTCTAAATAAATGGATAAAATGTATTGAGCTGTATTAACAGGTCGTCATTAGATATGGTAAAAGAAGGCAAATGAGTTTATAAATATAACAGCTTTATAATTACTACATATTTGTTGACGTTTATTTGGTTTATACTCTTTAAAACAAAAAAGTAAGACTGGTGAAAAACTTCTATGAAACAAGTTAATAACTGATTTATTAAGAACTGAAAATAACTATCTAATATTGCGCCTTAAACATGCAGGATGGTGAAATGTACACTCAGTTTATTTGAAAACGCTTAGTTTTTATCACAAAGTTTTGAACAGCTAAAAATTGTTCCATGGAATATTCGTCAGAGCCAAAAGGTAATACATTTACAGTTGGTCTACAAATCATCGAAACTGTGTTAAATAATTCTTGTCTGAAATTACTGAAACGATTGCATACACATAAATAATGATATGTATCTTCGACTGAACCACAAATGCAAAGAGGACTATCAGTTAAATTTTTAGAAAACAGATGTAGATTAAGAGAACTACAGCTAGTTCTTAGCCTCGAATGATATATCTGGCCGAGCCGTTTACCAGTATAGTAATATTTCGGAGACACCCTTATTCCCCTGTTTAATTTATACTTAAAGGCACTATGGCTAGGAGGGGAGCGTATTTCTTCTGGAAGTTCATTCCAGTCACAAATAGCAGACGGTAAGAAAGAGTTAGAGTAAAGTTGTGACTTAGTACGTATAGTATGTAAGGTCGTTGAACTGCGTAGCGGGTATGTTGAAGTACTTCCGACTGTTGGTGGTACTAAAGAAGGTAAGTAGTCAGGAGATAGATTATTTTGCATCTTATAAAGTAATTGGAGTTTATGTTTTTTTCTTCGAAACGAACGGGTTTCCCAACCAGTTTCTAGTAATAGAGAATTGGTAGAGACAAGTTAAGTGGTACCTGAAACTATACGAGCAGCTTCGTTCTGAATTTTCTCAAGATCAGTCACTTCATATTGTGCACAGTTGTCCCATACAACATCAGCATATTCCAGAAGGGGACGTATAAAAGAGAAATAGATAGTCTGAAGAGATCGCCTGTCTAATGTAAATTTTAACTTTTCTATTCTATTCTATTCTATTCTATCCCATAACCTTACTAGGTCGTTGGGGCACCACAGCTGACTTCAAAACAATCCCTTTCCACCTTGTCCTATCTTCAGCTGCCCTAGTTGAGCTGGCAAAATCCATTCCAGTCCACTCCTTGATATTGTCTTCCCACCTCTTCTTCTGTCTACCTCTTCTTCTTTTTCCTTTCACTGTGCCCTGAAGAATTGTCTTTGCTAAATCAGAAGACCTTGAGACGTGGCCAAACCACCTTAGTTTCTTTCTTGACCAGCGTCAGGAGTTCATCATATTCTCCAATGGCTGCTTGGATCTTCCTGCGAACCTCCTCATTGGTTATATGGTCCTTGTACAAAATGTTCAGTGACCTTCGGTAGCATCTCATCTCAAAGGCCTGCGTTCTTTTCTCTAACTCTGCTGTCAAGGTCCATGATTCACAGGCATACAGAAATATGGAAATGACAAGGGAGCGCATAAGTGTCACCTTTGATCCAAGAGATATATTGTTATCTCTCCAAATTGGTTTCAGCTTGGCAAGAGCTGAAGTGGCTTGTGCTATCCTTGAGAGAACCTCCTGTTTTGAGCCATCATCTGAGACAACTGCTCCAAGGTATTTGAAGCTGCTTACAGTACCCAGCTTCTGCCCCTTTACCTTGATATCCCTCTGGATGCCATCTGCGCTGTTTGTCATCAGTTTGGTCTTCTCAGCACTGATCTCCATCTTATACCTTGTGCAGGTCTGGTCGAGACTTTCAACTAGAGCTTCTAGTTCCTGCTCTTCCTCAGCAAGAGCATCTATGTCATCGGCAAACCGCAGGTTGGTAATATTTCTGCCGCCTATGCTAACCTTTCCGTCATGTTCGTCCAGAGCATCAGACATGATCCTTTCGAGAAAAATGTTGAAGAGGGTGGGTGACAGAAGACATCCTTGTCTTACTCCAACTGTTGTTCTGAACCATTCTCCTGTGCTGCCATTTATCAGGACTGCACTTGTAGCCTTGTCATGTAGCTGCTCAATGGTGCGAACTAGGTTTGCATTGATATTGTACTTCCTCATGGTGGCCCATAAGGCTGCATGCCATACCCTGTCAAAGGCTTTTTGAAATCAATGAAGACATGGTACAGATTCTGCTGATGTTGGAGATACTTTTCACACAGGATTCTAAGGTTGAAGATCTGTTCTGTGGTGCTCCTTCCTGCTCGGAACACAGCCTGTTCCTAAGCGATTATCTCTTCGGCTTGTGGCTTAAGCCTGTTCAAGATAACTTTCAGCATGACTTTGCTTGAATGACTGATGAGGCTGATGGTTCTGTAGTTCTGGCAAAGCTGTAGGGTGCCCTTTTTAGGGAGAGCAATAATCAGCGACTGAGTCCATGGGGTAGGCCATTCTCCTGTTCTCCAGATCCTGTTACAGATATCTGTTAAAACACCAATCATGGTCTCCCCTCCAGCTTGAACAAGTTGTGCTGGTATATTATCAACTCCGGCAGATTTTCCCTTCTTCAGTGCTGCTACTGCAATCTCAACTTCCTCACGAAGGATCGGTTGTTGATCTTCTTCTGGGGGCTGACTGCAGTCCAGAACCGTATTGTCACCATCAGTCTCATGGTTGTATAATTCTGAGCAATATTCTGTCCATCTGCTGAGAATCTCTTGTTCTTCTGTAAGGCATTTCCCAGACTTGTCCTGGATAGTTGTGGATCTACCCTGTTTCTCTGAAGTTAGATCCTTCACCAGCTGGTATGCTTTCTTGCTGTTGTTTTTGTTCAGGCAAGTTTCGATCTCCTCGCACTGACTAGCTATCCAGTCCTCCTTCGCTTTCGTCACTGCCTTCTGAATCCTCTTGTTTGCTTCCCTGTATTCTTCTGCTCCTCCTGCTTCATACCTCTTCTTCTTCAAATTTCTCCTCTCATCACAGAGGTCGAGAACATCTCTAGTGACCCATGGCTTTTTCCTGCGACATTCCTTCCCAAGTATCTCACTGGCTGCATCAGTCACTACTGTATTGTAGGTGGTAATCATGATATCTATGTCCCTGTCTTCATTCCTCAGACCAATGAGTGGTGCAAATTTTCCACCTATTGTTGCTTGAAAAGTGCATGCCACCTCTGGGTCCCTTAGCTTCTCAAGATCAAACTTCAGTCTTGGCTGGGTTGGCTTTCTAGCCTTCTTCAGACGAACTCGGAAGGTCATCATGACTAGGTCATGGTCACTTCCTATGTCTGCTCCAGGAAAACTCCTTGTCCTTTGGATGTTAACTCCTGATCGGAAGCGCTTCCTCACCAAGATGTAATCAATCTGATTGTGGTGTTTCCCATCTGGGCTGTGCCATGTCCATCTTCTTGATGGTTTGTGAGGGCCAAGGGTGTTTGTTAGTACTAGGCTGTTACAGGCTGCAAACTCTAGAAGTCTAAGACCTCTCTCATTTGTCTCGTCATTGCAGTAGGGTCCACAAACGTTTTCCCAGTCTGCCTGTGCATCCTTTCCAACCTTAGCATTCCAATCCCCTTGTACAACCAGAATGTCCTTCTTGGGTGTTTGGTCTATGATTTCCTGGAGTTGCTGGTAGAAGTGTTTTACCTCATTGTCGTCATGTCCAGATGTTGGTGCATAAATCTGTATGATGGTGATGTTGATAGGAGCTGCTCTCAAGCGAATTGAAATCAGTCTGCTGGAGACTGGTCGGCATCCCAAGACAGCACTCACCATGTCCTTATGCACAAGAAATCCAACCCCATACTCATGTTTGTCCTCTCTTCTCCACTGAAATAAACCTTGTGTCTGTCATCTGTTGACATCTCACCAAAGTTTTTCCAGCGCACCTCACAGAGCCCCAGTATGTTCCAGTGATACCTGTCCATTGCATGAGTCAGCTCTTCAAGCTTCCCAGCTGGCCTCAGAGTCCTTACATTCCAGGTGTCAATTGAGATGTTCACCCTACCTCTGATTTTCTTGATCTGTGTTACGCCAGTTGCATACTTGTCATCTACGTCCCGGTGTCCAACAGTAGAGCGGTCATTGTTAACCCGGGCTGCGACCGATCCGGTATTAAGGTCTTATCTAGGTTGTCAACCATGGTGTTTCAATGGCAGGATTCAGCCTGACGGAGCCCATCCCTCTCCAGGCTATATATGTTAACCACAGCCGAAATCCACGATTATTGTATGGCTCGCCTTGGTCATGAACACATGGCCGTTGACTCAAAGAGTTCTTCCGCCCTGGCCGTTGACTTCTTCTAGGAAGACTCCCGCCCAGTGATGCTGTGTTAACACCACCCCTTGTTGACCCATAGGGCTGACTCATGGAGGTGGGAGCGTCTTATTTCCTCCCATCAGGTCACTGACTTGTCCACTGCCTATAATATAGACAACCAGATTCAAAGAGTCAAAGTGATCGGGTATGTCCCTACCTATCAGTGACCCCCTTAATCTAGCTGTTCCACCAAGCTGAGCAGGACTCGCTCGGGTCTGGCCGCTAACACTTGGTTTAGATTGGAGTTCCACTCTGGCCGTTGACTTCTTCTAGGAAGACTTCCGCCCAATGGTGCTGTGTTCACAGGTTTTGTTCATAGGTTTGGTCTAGAGACCTAGCAATGAACTCCCAGGTGGACTGCCTGCCAAGGCTAAGTGCTCCACCTACCCCTTCTAGTTTTATTTAGAGACTAGTAACTCTTAGACAGGACACCTTCCCAGGTTGATGAGCCCCATCTGCCCACATGCAACAGGTAGTACTGGTTTACATGGTACCAGTAGCAGGTTTTGCCTGACCTGACCTGAATTTTAACTTACGCATAATATTTACACGACTCAAAGCTTTTGCTTTTATCTAATCTAAGTGTTCATGTCATGAGGAATCATTTGAGAATACTAATCCTAAATGTTTATGTGAACTTACTTCAGTTATCAATTTTGACCTATCCAACCTATCCGCGGACCCAAGCAAATGTCGCGCAAACGAAGAAATATTTTCGGGAAAAAAAGTTACGCAAACATATGCTATAGAAAGTCGTGCGAACGTAGGACAATTTCAGGCATAGTCGCGCAAACGCGTTGCTCCCTTTAAAAGTTTAAAGTTCTCATTTTCTAAGGAAATGCAATACTGTCTGGCGTTTGGTTTTAAAGCTCATTACTCATCGACTCGTGTATTCCCACACTGTCGTCCCATTTCAGCAGCCGCTTAATATGTTTGAAAATCAATCAATGCCTGGTAGCCTCTTCAACCTCCCAGTTTGGAAGATTCCGGGGCTCAACTGGTGACCTTCTTTTGCTTCAGATTTCCAGTGGGGTTGTTTGGCAGGACAGGGATCTCCACCTGTCAGACGGCCCGTTGTATCTGTTGAGTCCTCGTCTTTGCTTCTTCATGGTGTTGAAATTTGATTTATGTGTTTACCGTGATGATTCATTGACGAGTTAGAGGGTTATCATGCGAACCGAACAACCAACTAAATGTTTTGTACCACTTCAGAAACTGAGGGTGAGGTTGGGCCTGTAAAATCGATTTAAGCCCCCCAGTAATTCATTACTGACCGTTCCAAGGCGGTAGTTCTGTTGTGGTTCTTTGTTGCCTGTTTTTGGTGTCAGAGTTTCTGTGATGTTTTACCTTATGTATGTTATTATTATTTTTGGTTCGGTTTGGGTTGCTGAGTGGCCACCTTTTGGGAACAAGCTGCTCACTCGGTTGACCATATGTTCTCTGTATCTTGATTATTTGTAATCTTAGTTGTTTCCAACTATGGTTTGAGGGCTGGATTTGGATTTTGATTGTTTCAGTTCCTGGTCTTTGCATACTTTTTACTTCCATTTCCAATATAAGTGATGTTTAGTTTGATTTTTATCATGATTTCTATATTCATAATTTCTTGCATTTAATGCAAACAGTGTAGCCTTATAATTTCTTGCATTTAATGCAAACAGTGTAGCCTTGAATATACGCCGCATATTGCGGCGTATAATCTAGGTCTACACTGTTTGAAAGGTTCTTTAATGGGTCTGTAGGCATCTGATAGGTTAATATTGCCAGACTAATTAATGTGATCAACCATGGTTTTTAACTTCAAGGCCTGCAGTAACTTATTTGATTCGTTTGTGTGCCACTGGGCCAACTGTCTTAGAAAAGTAACATTTAAGCTCTTTTAAATATTAAAAATTTCCGAAATAAAATTTATTGCGTTCGTCCGCGAGAGCATCACAGCTGCTTATCTCAATTGGTACACATTCAAACTACAAAAATCACCAATGTGTTCTAGTTTCCAAAATCGGAGAAACTGATTCAAACCAAAATATCTTACTTTTACTTTCGATGCAGTATATCATAACGAACCTATCACAGTTAAATGTATCAATTTCGAAAAGTGATATTTTATGTAGCTATGACTTCATTCATCACATTTGTGAAGAAATTGAAATTTGCGAAATTATGCAGAAAAAAAAAAGATTTGAAGTTTAAAGTGTATACTTTATACTTACTAGGCTTTATGATAAGGAGGCAGTTTCAATTTTCCCATTGTTTACTTTCTATTTTTGAGAAGCAATATTCCTTCCGCATTTGCATTCGGAATATACGTCTTTTAGTTATCAAATGATTATGATGAAATATTCTAATTTATTCCTCTACGCCAGAGCCTGTTTCAAATATCAAGACTTTGTTGATAAAGGGAAGCTGCTCAACAGCAAATTGTTGTCACAGGGTTATCAGAACATATCTTCACTGCAGCTGGTGTTTGTGCCGTGTGGCGGACGTAAAACGTCTCCCCGTACATCATCATAGTGCAGATTATATTTTCTGGTCCGTTGGGATCATTGAGTTCATTTGAGTAATTTTGAAAATAGAGTTCCGCTAAAGCCGGTGCTAGGGGGGCATGGCTGGTGTCGCACTTTTCATAACTAGTCATGAACAGACTCAATTAAACCGAGTCTGCTATTTTCTATTCTTTGGTGTGTTCCTTGCTTTCAAAGGATGTTACTTTTCAGAACATATTTAATTTCACTGCAGCTGGCATGGTGTTTGTGCCGTGTGGCGGTCGTAAAACATCTCCCCGTACATCATCATAGTGCAGATTATATTTTCTGGCCCTTTGGGATCATTGAGTTCATTTGAGTAATTTTGAAAATAGAGTTCCGCTTAAGCCGGTGCTAGGGGCGAGGCTGGTGTCGCACTTTTCATTACTAGTCATGAACAGACTCAATTAAACCGAGTCTGCTATTTTCTATTCTTTGGTGTGTTCCTTGCTTTCAAAGGATCTTCAAAGGAACATATTTATCACAAAGCGAACTTTGACACTGTGAATAAATTCTGTGGTTTCAAACAAGAAGTTACGTTTGCGGCACTAGCAGAAAGCTGTCTCCATAATAAAATTACTCTTTCCAAAATTATTTTCCAACATGCTAGAATCAATCAAATGCCTCTAGTAAGCCGTCTTCAAGTTAATTATTTCAGAAAATTGGCGCGTATTTAAAATTTGATTGCATTGTGTCCTCGATCATTTTCAAATTGAATTAAAATTTACTGCCTCGATCTTGTACGATTCCTCTTTATGTGCATATAATACAAATGACAAATGATTTGAAACCAGCCACTATGGTGTTTGAAATAAAACCGTAATTAATTTAATTAGCTTCATTGTTTTCAACAGGATAGATGTTCACGTGATTTTTACGTCATTTCCTTATGCTGTTTGATCTAGGAAACTCCAGAAAGATCGTTTAGTTTTACTTATTATTTTCTTTTCTCCTCAATACGTTCCTAAAATAATACACGTATTGATAACAAATTTAGTGGACACGTATTTCAGTTTTCAAAATGAACTTCTTCATTGTCGCTTCATAGTGTTTTCAACTTCTTCATTGTCGTATTTCTGTTTTCAACTTTTTTCACTGTCGTTTTCAACTTCTTTATTGTTCTTTGAAAGAAAATGTGGACAGAACGGACTTTCGTCGCCGAGCCACATTCCCCAAGACACATCAGCTACAGTTATAAGATAAGAGGCGCGTACGTACTAGCATTACCTACAGAGACGTCTCATCTCCTGCGTCTCGAGATGAATGACAGATAAGGCATTAAGAGGGTACGTCTGAGACAGCGAAAATCTACATCGAACCCCTCGTATTCAAAAGAACCACATAATTAAATGTCTTGAGACTTATCAAACTCTAGTCTCCTTGACACCGAGGAGATGCTATTTTGTTTATTTGTGTTTGTGGTTAGAGCACTCTTAGAGTAGATGAATGCAACCAGAAAACAAAGCATTACCCTCCAACACACCAGCGAATATATAGCAAAACTGAAACGGCACATTATCGATAAGAAGAAGAGGTCAGAGTACTAGAGTGAGTGAGTGAACTAGGGCTAAACGCCTCACCAACAACTAGGTCATATAGAGAAGGGACCCCGGTTCAGAGTCTCGTCCGAAAGACCAGCGAAGTGGCGGATAGATGTAGCGTGTTATTTACTACGCTTCCGTCGCTCCTCAAAGTACCAGAGGCTAGAATGTGTATTAAACTGCATTGTGAGTTATTTATTCTGGGCCCGTTTTTATAAAACAACTTAAGTGGTTGCTATGTATTACTAAGGCTAAATTTCTATGAAGGAGATTCCCTACAACTATGAAATTTGCTCTGGAGGATCAGTCTTTTTCAGACTGTTCCTCTACAGCAAATTTCATAGTTGTAGGGAATCTCCTTCATAGAAACTTAGCCTTAGCAACAGCATAGCAACGACTTTAGTCGTTTTATAAATACGGCCCCAGATCCTCAGAGGGTTGCACAGATATTCAAATGACGAACCAGGAAATATAAACAGAGAAGATCAAACACTCTGTCAATACTTCTAATACAACGCAGATTTGAAATTTTGTTTTTTTTCCTCCAAATAATTTGACAGGCAGCTTGATCTCATTTTCCTGATTTTACAAAACTAATTCAGAAAATAAAATTCCACAAGGAAACTTGAACAATTCAAATAACATTATCATGACACAATGCTGACATTGATTAGCCTTTGAATGCAGAATGCAGATAACAAAAGTAATTCTTCTGTTTGAATCAGAGTTATATGAAATCTATTGATCTGCTGTGGGAGCACAGTAATTACATAGTTATCTTGAAGAAGAGAAAGAAACTCCTGATGATGTAGACCTAGTTCAGACACGTGCAAAAACAGTCTGTCTAGGTGCTGGCCCCTTTCCGATTTCGCCCGTAATTTTTGGCACATCTATGGTAAAGGAGAACAAATTTTTAAATTTTTGGATGATTGCAGTTATTGAATGAATTGCGCAAATATTTAATGGTATTACGGTATCATACTGCTGAAGATGGAAGAACCAGATAGCCAAATACAGTCAACTCCCGATATCTCGAACATTGATATGTCAAAATCTTTTCTTATATCAGAGAATATATTTCCTATTTCTATTTACATTTCAACTCCTGTAATCTCAAACTACTGATACCTCAAAGTAAATTTTCTGGTACCAGAAAATTTACTTTGAGATATCAGTGGTTTGGGCTGAAAATTGACTTCGAGATATCCAGAGTTGACTGTAATAATAATAGATGTTGCTTTGTCATTTACATTTGACTCTGTCGTTGTTACAGACAGAAATGAAGCAATACACGAAGCTGAGTTTCAAGGAATATTCATGAGCTTAATAAACATAAAATTGTGAACGTAAAAAGCGACCAAATTTTAATAATTATGTTGATGTTAAACTTTATAATGATAATTATAATAATAATAATCCAATAAATAGAATAAATTTAAACACATTAAAAATCTACAGTTTATGAATTATAAAGTAAATAGAAAGCCAATTATCCTGAATTAAGACAATCAAACCCTTATTCCGCTTTTAAAAACAAAAGGGAAAGAAGCATACACACAAAAATTGACATAAGATACGCTCGGTAAACCAAATGAGCAGCTCCTTCCTAAACAGATAGTCATTCAGCTACCCCAATTAAAACAGCAGCAACACCTATTTTACTTTTTATATATTTTAAACTTAAAAAACAACAACAACAAACAGAACAAAACAGAAAGCAAAATGGGCAGCTATTCAGGTGATCAAACTGCTACAACCCATAGACAAGCGGCCATAACAACATGTAACACAGAAGAACTACAACAGAAGTCTGATCCTATGTTGTATTTTAAATTAAAATACAAAACAAAACAGAAAGCAGAATGGGCGGCTATTCAGGTGATCAGACTGCTAAAGACCATAGACAAGCGGACATAACAACATGTAACACAGAAGAACTACAACAGAAGTCTGCCTTGGAACGGCCAGCAAACGATTACTGGGGAGGGAGTAGGAGGACCTTGGGGGGGGGGGGGGGGTCAAACAACACCAATGAAAAACTGGAGCAACAGAAAACCAATTGAACCCCGAATAATCAAGTAACAGACAAGGCAGGCTCCGGCCCCAACCAGTTAAACTTAATAGCTTTATGTCGGGCCCATCATTGAGTCTGATGCCCAACCAACCGGCGTGCAATTAAAGAGAGAGGTAAAGTCATTAACCATGATTGGGTCGACCACTTAAAATGCAGACTGCAGCATAACATTTATGTTATATCAAACACGATTGTAACGTATGATAACTGTTCTTCACTGATCAGAAACATCAGATCTACTTACAATACCAGTGCATAAATAATGCATGAAATATGAAACTGACATTTTCTCCAACGTTATAGAAGATCTAGGTCTTGAAGAAAACTTTTGTTGTAAGCAAAGAACAAAATTATAGACGATAAATTACCATCCACTAGCAAAAAACTGTGAAAATAATTTGCTGCTTATCAAATTTCAGCAGACTTGAAATAAAGTTGCAAGACAGCTAGCTTACAAAATCCCACAAGTTAGGAGATCGCCGTGAAGACGCTATTTCATATGATTTATATGTCTTTCAAGGATTTTTGTAACAAGATGGGTCGGTTGTTTTATGTGTTGGTTATTGTTATGTCTGTTATTGATATATTGTTTTTGATAGCCCGCTGACCACCTAAATGGGAAATGGCTGTCGCTGATAATGTTTTCAGTGGTGACAAATTTTGTGATTGTTTTATTTTTGCTACGTGGTGTTTTGGGTGGGATCTGGGATTGAATTTTTTCAGTTCCTGAGAATTTTCCTACTTACTTAGGCAGTAACGAGTAGAAAACAAATTCATACCCACCCAGTATACCAAAGAATAAAAGTGAAATAAAGGATAAAATGGAATTTATTTTTGTGATAACAGGTTTTGTAACAGAGGTTGTTTGATGTATAAAGCGGTAATATTAGTTCTTATTTCTAAATCTGAGAGACTTGAAAATACTTTTAAATGTCGATCAAAGAAATACAATAGATGCAATTTGAAAATATGAAAATACATAAATACACAAAATGCAAAATCTGCCAATTTGTATGATACAACGCAGATTCGAAATGCAGAAACTTCGACGGACAGTTATGGTTCATTCTCCTGATTTTATCAAATAAATTCGGAGAATGAAGTCGCAGGAAGAAACCTTTAATAAAAATGAATAACATTGATTTAAAGATATTTTATTTCGTAAACATGACAAAGTACAACATGTCGTCAATACAAGTTTAAGGATCAGAACGAAAGCAATAATACCTATTTAGTTTCCTTTTGGGGGTTGGTTGGTTGATTTGATGCTTAACGTCCACGGTAAACAACTAAGGTCATGTCGGGACGGTCAGTTAACCTAACCACACTATTCCTGGGCAGGCTTAGACCTCCTAAGCGGTTAACCAGTACTAAGTGCACATATTTTCGCCAGTAACTGACAACTGCCCTTCTTGAATCAGCGGAAGGAGAAACGAAAGTATGTGGCCAGACCGGATTCGAACCCAGGACCTCTGACTTACGAGTCAGGTGTCCTTTTGGGGGAAATGAATGGCATTACCATGACATAATACTGACATATGTTAGCCTATGCCTGAATCAGTTCTGAAAGTCGATATTTGGAACTCATTGAAAAGTATGAAAAAGAAGCACTGACCAGGACATGATACAATAGGCCTACTGCGGAGAACGCTGATTTTGAATGCTTTACCGTTTCGGTCTTCAGTCATCATTTTAAAGTATTTGATAAGAATAGAAAAATAATTTTTTTTATTAAACACCTATTTTTACTTATTTTCTGTTTTAAATTGCAAAACAAAACAACAAGTAAATGGACAGCTATTACAGGTGACCATATTATGGTATGTAAAATGTTGCAAAATTCAGTAAGTCTCTATTTATGTGCTATAATCTTTCTTTATATGAATAAACTAACATTTTAAACGCCCTACAATATTGCTAGATGACCATTGACATATGACGTCCGATTTTTTGTGTGTAAGGTAGAAGTTATATAAGGTAATTGATGCTCTATAAAGTACAATACAAACATTGCACTCAGACGTGAATGAAGCTGTAAGCATTGAAAAACAATTGTGTCTTCAGCCAAGAACAAAGACAATTGGCCGATAAAATATCTTATTACCAAGAAAACTGTCAGAATGATCTGTTTCTTATTTACTTTCACCAGACCATGAATCATGGTGTAAGACAGATAGCCAACAGAATCCTTCAAGTTAAAGTCGGCCGTTCCACCGAAAATATTATCTTTCGTTTTTTATGTGTGTGTGTTCCAGGTAATTAAATAACGGCAAAGATGAATTTCATAAGTAAACACTGAAAACCTCACTCAGTATGCCAAAAGATAACCATGGTGAAACATACAATGACAAAATAGAACGGCGCATTTGCTGAGACATAGATTACTGGGGTTATAAAGCTCGTTTATTCATCGCTATTTCTGAAGCAAAGAAACTTGAACAGCTCTTTAGCTGTCGAATCAGAACATATTATATATACACCATAATAAACTATCAAACACTATGCCAATATGACTTATACAGTGTAAATTTTGAAACGCCCTTCTGTTGCCAGCAAGTCGTTAGCAGGGGAAAATCATTCTCTTTATTTCACAAAACAGATTCAGAAAACGAAGTTCAAGAAGGATACCTGTGCAATTCAAATGATATCAACATGACAATATGCTGACAATCATAAGTCTACGAATGCAGTTTGCATACGATAATTGCGCTGCGTACCAACGCAGTGCTATTTGTGATGAGTTTGTGAAGGCGTTGGGTGTAGATTTGATTTATTGATTATTGTTATAAGCGACTTAAACAGTGAACTTTCATGCATATTTTATTACTATAATTCCGATTATAACATCTAATTACCTGTACATTACATTAAAATATCATTTTTCGATCTTTATTATTTTATTTCCTATATTTTGGGATAAAAACATGGAACTATTTTTCTGTCCTAAATGTCGAAAGGATCATCGGCTTTGATAAACGCATTGTATTGTTGCAAATAAGTCAGCTAAAAGAGTTTTTCTTCTTCATTTTTTGCACTGTGAGTGATTAATCAAGTTAGCGTTTAGCATTCACGGTATTGGGTAAAATAATAATTGTTTAGCGAGAACGAAAACTTTGATAGCATGAAATATCGTCTATAACTACATTATCCTTTCGATTTTCGAGGTTATGACCTACAAGATTTGAGGTCATCGACATGCGAAGAAGACCGCAATGGAACTCAGCTATTGCGTAACTGCCTTATTTTTAGCTCACCTGAGCACGAAGTGCTCAAGGTGAGCTATTGTGATCGATATTTGTCCGTCGTCCGTCCGTCCGTCCGTCAACAATTTCTTCAAACGACATCTCCTCCTAGACCAGTGGGCCAATTCTAAAATAATTTCACACAAATGTTTCTGTTAACGCCCTGAACCAAAATTGCTAAAATGGTTCCGCTCCGCTAAACAAAATGGCCGCCAGAGCTAAAAATAGAAAAACCTTTAAACGACATCTCCTCTAAAGCCAAAGGCTCGATTTCAAAATAATTTCACAGAAATGTTTGACTTATGACCCTGAACCAAAATTGCTAAAACGGTTCCACTTTGATGAACAAAATGGCCGCCAGAGCTAAAAATAGAAATAAATATTAGAATGACACAGAGGGCACAGTTATAATCCAATCTTCATGAAACTTTGTTAGAATGTTTATCTGAATAAAATCTAGGCCAAGATTGAAACTAGGTCTTATGAGGTCAAAAACTAGGTCACTAGGTCAAATCTTAGAAAAACCTTGTGTACACTATATAGGACACAGTTATGATAAAATCTTCATGAAACTTTGTCAGTATATTTATCCTTATACAATCTAGACCAATCTTGAAACTGAGTCATGTGGGGTCAAAAACTAGGTCACTAGGTCAGATCTTAGAAAAACCTTGTGTACACTCTAGAGGGTACAGTTATGATCCAATCTTCATGAAACTTTGTCAGGATGCTTATCTTTATGAAATCTAGACCAAATTGAAACTGGGCCATGCCAGGTCAAAAACTAGGTCACTAGGTCAGATCTTAGGAAAAAACATGTGAATGCTCTAGAGGGCACAGTTATGTTCCAATCTTCATGAACTTTGTCAAAATGTTTATCTCCAACAAATCTAGACCAAGGGTGCAACTGGGTCTTGTTAGATCAAAACTAGGTTACTAGGTCAAACCTTAGAAAAACATTGTTGATACTCTAGAGGGCACAGTTTTGGTTCAACCGTCCTGAAACTTTGTCAGAATGATTATCTTAATTAAATCTAGGCCAAGTTTGAAACTGGGTCTTGTCAGGTCAAAAACTAGATCACTAGGTCAAATCATAGAAAAACCTTGTGTACACAATAGTGGCTTTATTTTGCATTGAATCTTCATGAAACTTTGTCAGAATGTTTATCTTCATGAAATGTGGGCCAAGTATGAAACTGAATAAACTCGCCAGGTCAGATCTTCGAAAAACATTGTGTACACTCTAGAGAGCACAGTTTTGATCCAATCTTCATGAAACTTTGTCAGAATATAGATTAGAAAGTGCAAAACTGCTCCAATTGAACCATCATCAAATCGATGATCTTCCCTGTTATTTCATCATAACTCAGGTGAGCGCTTTAGGTCCATCATGGACCTCTTGTTATCTTATTGTCTTGAGAAATATTTATTGACCAGTGTCAATCCTAGGAAAGAAATAAGTACCTTTGCACAAATTCGTATCAGTTGTCACAAACTTTTCATTGAGGAAGGTAGATACACGAAAATACCACTGCAAGAAAGAGTGTGCCAGTTGTGTCGTACAGACATTGAAGATGAAAAACATTTTGTATTGTCATGTCCTAACCTAGAAAATATCAGAAAATCTTGGTTTGATAATATAAATGATATTTAATCAGTATTTAGTAGTATGAATAATTCAGACAAATTTATTTTCATAATGTCAAGTAAAGATTATGACTTGAATGCCCTTAGTATATCTTTTATATTTGACTTGTATAACGAAAGGAATAATTTACTCAATAATGGAATCATAAATTAATGATAACATAGGATTGAATGGTATATTCACAAGTATATATTATGATAATCATATTGATTTTTATAAGTGAATAGAACCACTTTAATAAGTATTAGTATATAAGTTTGTAATATAAGAGGTTTGGTATAGCATGTGTTATTTGCAGGTTTGGTGATGTTTATGGTGACAATCCTGTAATTGGATTTTAGACCAATAAAAATATTTGTATTTGTATTTGTATTTTGTATTTTTAGAATCAGTTTTTCCATATATTAGTACACGAACAGGAAACATGCATTTCTTTTATATATCCATCCAAAGTTCATCTAGTCCTTCTTTTGCTTCAGATTTCCAGTGGGGTTGTTTGGCAGGACAGGGATCTCCACCTGTCAGACGGCCCGTTGTATCTGTTGAGTCCTCGTCTTTGCTTCTTCATGGTGTTGAAATTTGATTTATGTGTTTACCGTGATGATTCATTGACGAGTTAGAGGGTTATCATGCGAACCGAACAACCAACTAAATGTTTTGTACCACTTCAGGAACTGAGGGTGAGGTTGGGCCTGTAAAATCGATTTAAGCCCCCCAGTTATTCATTACTGACCGTTCCAAGGCGGTAGTTCTGTTGTGGTTCTCTGTTGCCTGTTTTTGGTGTCAGAGTTTCTGTGATGTTTTACCTTATGTATGTTCTTATTATTTTTGGTTCGGTTTGGGTTGCTGAATGGCCACCTTTTGGGAACAAGCTGCTCACTCGGTTGGCCATATGTTCTCTGTATCTTGATTATTTGTAATCTTAGTTGTTTCCAACTATGGTTTGAGGGCTGGATTTGGATTTTGATTGTTTCAGTTCCTGGTCTTTGCATACTTTTTACTTTCATCAGAGAAACGGAGCTAATCACCATTTTGGCGCTTTAATAATTGTTTTTGTTGCTTTGTTTTTAATTACATAATGATTGTAATAATGATTAAACATTTCTAAACAGCCACAGAAACAGTAGGACATAGTTTGAAATCTGGAATGGAATGGAGTGGAATAGACAAGATAATCTACATTCCATTGGCTACAAGCAACCCAGCGGGCACATTGCGTCGGAAATACGTCTTATTGATGTTTATCCGACGTCATCACGTCATTTCGACGTCATGTGCCTGCTGGGAATATGCTGGAAAAATTGGCCCCGTGAAACAGAAAGAGGCGCATCTCCTGTTAATATTACGACACGGGATAAATTCCTTCAGCTGTATGGATCCTTACCCGTCCTCCCCCCGGATGCATGTCCTATTATCATGATTTAACGACTCAATTTAAATTACATATTATTGTGAGTACGGCGTAGAAAACTGTAACCTCGGAACGGAACTCTGATTTTGTATGTCATGAATAGCACGTTATACCCATATGAGTTTGTATGCCGTATGAAGAGATATGACTGACAGACTGAAACAGCTTTAATAGCCTAGGCTTACGGACAGAACCATTTAGAGAAAGTCAAATGAAGGAATATAGTAATTATCTGGTTCAAAATCTTTTTTTATCAAATGAAAATTAATGGGCGAAGAAATAGTGATTTCGATGAAATCCCAAAGAGGAAAGCTCGAGCTCGTTTTTAAATTAAATAGGCGACATGCTAGACTTGCCAAGCATGAGACTTATCTTAAGATTTCGTTGTCTCCATCTAAACCCAATCATAGGTTTTGTAGTAATTACAGTCATTATGGAACTTTAAATCGGGGAAAATTCCGAAGATGTACTCGAAACTTCAGGAATGCAAAGTTTTTGAAAGTAAAAGTGAGGTGAAATAGTCGTTGTCTTATAATCAAAGAAACATTATGAGAAGCTAAATAAAAAACTTGGAAACATTTTCTAAAACTCAGATTTGCTAATCTTTTCTGGTTTACAGAATTTACAGTACTTTCATAAGAGCTGTGTCATGCATAAAGTTTGCCGATGGTGAATTGGTACTCTTTCAGGGGAAGCAACTCATGCCAATGTCATTCTTGCCTCCCTTCACAGTGAGGATCAACTGAAGAACTAGCCCCTTGAGGAGCATTTTGTTTTCCTCTAACAGTAGACTCCCTTGTGGAAAGGCTACATTATCCAGAAAAACAATCAAGAAGACACATAAGTTGTTCCCCTTTGTAAAAATGATGATAAAAACAACAACCCAAAACATAAAGGTATACACATGACCAAGATCAATTCAATACTTAATTTTCTTTCAAAAACATACTTAGGTATTTTAGTATTATACAAAGTTTTGCATGGGCCTTTAAACTATGTAGTCTTCATCAGAAAATTCATACGTTTAATATTATTCTATTAATCTTACTGCCCACTTTAATCTACACACCACCAAAATAAATAAATGAATATATAAATGAGCAAAATAAATAAAAGCTTTAGAGTCGCAGAACAAACAAATAACGCAATATTTTGCCAAAACGTCATCTGGCTCATACACAATTTTTCTCAGATTATTTTGAGTACAATTCAAGCTGAATGTTACAAAGAATTTTTTTTATAAAATTCCGTTATATGTAACAACACTTTGAGGCTTTTCTACATAAAACACACAAATAATTCAGTAAATTCAATGTAAATATCCTTTAATTTAAAAGTAAATGTAGAGCGCCTGTCTTAAACTCGGTGCCATTCATCCAAGCTATAACATTTTTTTTCTCTTTTTTTTGTTTGTTGGCTCTATAAATAAAACTGGTAGAAATAGTTTAACTTAAGTTTTTGAAACTATTTGTGAAATTAACAGTGACCATGCAGAACTTTTGTCCATATGTATATATAGCCTTATTTTATGCTGTGTTGTTCCAAATATTATCGCTACTTTAAGTCATTGATACCTCGATACCGTATTTTATACAAAGTTACAAAAAATGGATAATCAAGTCTTAAATTTTGTTTTCCGCAGCGCTTCCTTCTTTGCTCTATACTAGAGCAACTTTTTACTTTTTCTTATTTTTTGTGAAACTAAATAATACTTATTCTATTGATATGCTGTTGAGGCATGTATAAATTTCAAAGTTACCCTTAATATGAAACAAATATTTTTCTACATCTCTGGTCAGTCTTGGCATTTTCTCCTATTGCAATATAATTACTGTTATTAGACAAAGTGTTCCAATATTTAGGTCAATTGTAGAACCATTGTGTTGAAAATATGGAACCAAATAACCCCATGATTAAATAGGCTGTTGGTTTGTCAATTAGATTAAAGCTGTGACATAAATGTAGATGAAACTGAAGGAATGTATGGAAGTGAAAATGCATGGAACATGGGATCTTGTTATATTTCTTGTGATTGGTTCAATTTTATAGGGGATAGCTAATACCCAAAGTACGATCCTAACATAGCGCTCGGACGTTAATAATTGTAGAAAGCCAAAATTTTGTCTCTAGCCAAGAATAAAGGCAATTGGCTGGTAAAAGAAAGCTGTAAAATTGATCGGATTCTTATTTACCTTCGACGGACCATGAATCATGTGATATGACAGCCAGCCAACAGACTCTTTCAAGCTATAGTCGACCGTAATTCTGAAGAGGTCATTTTCTGTGTGTTTTTGTTTTTTAATTTCCTCTGAACAGCATAATAAAGATGTAAATGAATCTACCCTGGAGATCCCAGAAAATACAGCAATACCCACCATAAACACCAAGAAGAAACAATGGTGAAACATTTAAATGACAAAATGGAAAGACATATTTGTCATAACATATACCAAGAGGCAGAAGAAAGTATGCACTTTTTGAATGCACACATTTTACTCATTTCTCGTTGTGCAGGTCTGATATTTTGTATGAGTTATTTATACTAAGGTATATCAATGTGGTGTAGACAATTATTACTCATTGAAACGCTTGACTAGCGGCACTGAAGGTACATGCCGGTTTCCATGTTTTCTACGTGCAGCAAAATGGACAATACGTGTGAGCTGTAAATCTGTATTTGAAATTTTGGTTGTTGTTCTTAACACACCACAGCCCCTGCGTTTCATTTGCACGATAACAAAGCTTTCTATGGCAGACAGAAATCTTACACTCAGCTGTAGTCAGAGGCAAAATTAAAGTATACACCTCATCGCCAATCAGTCACGACTCTAGTGTATTTTATTTTGCCGGTCATAAACCGCTTTGATCGGACAGCCTGTAACGACTTTTGTCTGCACTTAAAGCATTGTCGTCATGTCAAAAAGAACATTCACTTTGGTTTGTTCAGAAAAAAAAAAAGATAATGCAAATACTGAATCTGCAGCAAAACCGTATTGTTTGATATAATGCACATGCAAAAAGGGCATTTTTCATCTTACAGTGCCACATTAATGCACTTAAAGGAAAGCTATATTATGCAATATTTCAGACCTGAGCACTGAGCAATAAGAAATTTACGATATTTGAAAATGTATACTTTTGCTTCTGCGTGTATATTTTCTGCTTGCCACAGAGAGCCTTATCATTATGCAAATAATACGCAGACGTTCTGGTTTGTTTAGAACAACACCCCAAATTTCATATGCAGATTAACAGAAAAATCTTACTGTCCACTTTACTGCACATGAAAAACGTGCAAAACCGGCATGTACATATAGTGCCGCTAGTCAAGCTCTTCAATCAGAAATTTTTACTATACCACATTAATTAATCTTGAGTAAAAGTAAATCACATAGAATTTCAGAACCGAGCAGTGAATAATACGTTAATTATGGCCATTCAAAAAGTGTATTCTTTCTTTTGCCTCTGAGTATAGATAACAGAGTATGTCCCTCATCTCTACTCTTAAGAAGTGGAAAACATGGAAAATTACAATTTCTGATAAAACGCAATACATGTAACAATTCAAACCCATTCTTTTGAAAACCTAGGAGGAGTTCATCACACCAAACACGCACTCATAGCTAATAATTAAGGAACTATATATCGGAATACTCTCCCAAAGTGACTCTTAGGCCAAATTATTTATGTAGAAATATGTCATGTCATTATAAATTCTCGCCACAAATTTCTTTTCTAGAATATGGTTCTGCTTAAGACGGCACTGGGAAGGTGGATGGGGGTAGGGGTGCTGGAATTTGGAGCGTGGCTAGTGTGCAATTTTACTACTGGCCATAAATTGACTCTGTGAAACTGATTCTGCTACTTTCAGTACTTTGGCAAATTTGATCTAACGTCTAGAGCAGATTTAATTTATTAAAATACACAAAAAAACCTGAAATTGATAACGGAAATAAAAGAAGACAGAGGGAAAATGCGGAAAGAGAGAAAGACGGACATGGATGAAAACAATTTTCTCTCAAATCGACCCTCTTGGGCATCATGATGTATCATCATTTTGGTTCCGCTCGAAAAATCAGCATATTTATGCAGTCATCACTGGAGTTACATAACGTAACAGTCGGTGTTAGTGAGCAAACAAATAAATGGCATATAGAATGTTGTCCATTTATTTGACAAATATAGTTTCAAATTACATTTTGGTGTGATCAATACTGATAACAATACACACAGGACGAAGAACCTGGCTGGGCACTAATGTCATGATTGTCTTATTAGAAAACTGTCAAATTTCTATACTCTCTCAGACAGTTCTACATTTATAACAAGTTCATAGACGGGCTAGTGGAACTATAGGCGCCAAAGTGAACAAGTTTCGAAGACACATACCGTGACTGCCCTGAATAAATGACTAGAGTATGTTACACAGAAAACTCTTCACCGGAGTGTAGAGCTTCATGTACCGCCAAGATGGCGGAGGGCGATTTCCGGTTAATGGTGTAATCAACCAATGTATGACATCTCAACAATGAAACAAAGTTTGAATTTTAGATGATTTATATATGATATTGCAATTTCTATCTACAAACAACACAATTCACATTTTATACATATCTACAAACAACACAATTCACATTTTATACATATACAACAACACACAGAACAGATCGCTGGCCCGAGTATGGAGTTTGCTTTAAATCTGCACCTGATTTGTGTACATGACACAAACAACCACGTACTCGGCCCAGCGTTATGAACTGAACAAAAAATAATAAAATCTCCAAACAAAAAATAATACGAGGATTGTTCAGAAAGTTCTGAATCTAGCCGCATAACTTTGTTTAGCGGCATGCTGGGGACAAATGCTATGCATGTATTGAAAGCACTTCATTTCGTCTTTACAATCATACCTAACACTATACAAAAATACGTTTTCTTATTGAGTTACAACGCATGTTATTAGGCCCCAGTCATACCACTGGGCTAATTTCATATGTGAATTTATTTTCAGTGTGTCATTCAAGTGAAAAATCATTGTAAATAAAAAAAAATGTCAGCTTCTTGTCATTTGTTGCTCTCAATATCCATTCAAAAGTTAGAAAGGCAGCAAACGTTATCGATTTAGTCCTTGCAAAGCAATGCGGAGTTCTTATGACGTTATTAAAAACGACGTCAACGTCATTTTTGAAAGATTGTAGCGGCTTCGTTTGTTAGATTAATTTTAATTTTTCGACGGTTTCGAGTTGGCCCATGCAAAGGCTCTTCCTAACAAGATTATGAATGTTAAGACCCTCGTTTTCGTTACGAAATCATTATAACTTCAGTAAAAAGGGAGAATTTGCTACTACATAAAATGCTTATAATCTTAAATGAAGGGACTGTATGGAAACTAGCTTAAATATATTTTCCGCGATATTTTCATGTCAAAATTGCCTGGGGACTAAGTTTAAAAAATAAAAAAATCAAAGACTGCTTATATATGAACTATGACCTTCTTAAGTGAAAATCTGCAGTGGCTGTAGGGTATACATCTTTCAAAAACGTTCAAAAATATGTCCTTTAGAAAATATACACCAAGTTTGCATGGTTGTCCGGACATATCATACCTTTATATATTTTCGCTGTCACACGTCCTGTATTTGTGATGGTTACCAAAATAAGACGTCAGAAACAGAGCTTTCTGACCAACCCTCGTAGTTAGGCCTTTTAATATAGACTGCCGGCATTACTATAACTGGTCATCCCCATAATATCTTCAGGGACCAGTCACTGTTGAATACATCTTAACCGGTGGTACTAATTAGTGGAATAAGTCCACTCAAATAGCGCACATATATTACCACAAGTAGACTGCGGTATAACCCGCCTCTGCTGGGCTTTTAGAACATAATCGATATCACAGAAGATCGCCCCTAGCGTGATAAAGCCCGCCTCTGCTAGGCTTCTGTTATCAATACACGTCTCGAGTATCGTGCTAATTAAAGATATCCTATGAGCATGAGGAGTGGCTCAAGTCACAACCTCTGACTATAGGTCTGACTGAAATGCCTAAAATCAACGAAGTTACACTCAACACATTACTATAACAATACGTAAGATATGGGCTTGTCTTGGAAAAGCCATACAACGACCTCGGTAAATACTGAGCATAAATCGCACACGCCAGCCGTATCACTAGAAACAACTCACGCACGCGATGAAAAGCTCAAATCGTGCTAATAAAATATAACACTGAGGAACGCAGACCCGACTGCGCATATGAAGAATCTGGCGTCAAAACATTGTCGAGAATTACACTGACGTCAACAGGCATTACAATGACATAACTCACATAAAACATAAATGATCAAAACAAATGTCTTTTTACTTTAAGGACAATTACAGAAAATCTAACTTGTACGCCTATTAAGCCAACTTCTTTAGACTAAGCGTACGACCATATGCCATACAATAGATACTATCAATAGCTTATTTAATCATCACTCATACATTTGGTGGTCATTTCGTTTGATCTGACGTCACTACGCCAATGATGTCATATCATATGACATCGTATATTGAAGATCAATTAAACATTTGACGAGCAAATGTTACCATTAAGTACATTCAATATACCTTAATGCGGTGCGTTTGAATGACGTCGATTGACGTCATTCTGTAAATTTATTTCATTACAAATCAATCCAATTCAACTGGTTCTAGAGAAGAAGATATTTTAAAGTTTTTACCATATATGGGAGCGGGGGCCATGTTGGTCATGTGCCCTCGACCGTTTGAACATATTTTCGTTCCTTCAAGCCCTGAAGGCTCTCCAAGAAATTTGGTTGCAATTGGCTTAGTGCCTTTTGAGAAGCCTGTTTGATATTGTCAAAATATGAGAGTTCTGGGTCAAAGGTCTAAGAATGACCTTGACCTCTTGTACTCATAAATCTTCTTGTACTCATTAAGATGTATTTATTAATTTTTAGGCCAAAATCTTCAAAAGTTTCCAAGAAATTTTATGTTCTAGCATTATCTCATATAAAAGCACTACAGGGCAAATTCGAACTTGCCGTAAAAAAAGTCAAGGTCAACCCAAGGTCAAAGGTTTGAACAATATTGGTAGTACTCACGTACTCAACGCTACATACCAAGATTCAAGGCCTCGGCCTATTGGTTCTGGAGTAGAAGATTTCTTAAGGTTTTTACCATATATGGGCATGGCGGCCATGTAGGTTATGTGACCAGGACCGTTTGAACAACTTTTCGTTGCAAAGACATCCGGAGGTTACATATGAAATTTGGTTATTATCTGCCCAGTGGTTTCAGAGGAGAAGTCATTTGAAATTGTTGACGGACAGACGGATGGACGGACGACGACGGACGACGGAGCCTGGCCATCATAAAAGCTCCCCCGGAGCCTTCGGCTAGGGTGAGCTAAAAAGTAGACATATTTACCTCAAAATATATACATTGCTTTAGCTTACATCATTTGCGTTATTTTTGTATATTTTTATTCATGCTTCTTCCGGTTTCAGTTTGTTCTAGTCTTAGGTGGGTTTACACGGTGTCACATGTTGCATGACACATCATGACACAACCTAAAATGATGTGTTTCATGACGCAAATCTGTTACATGCAACATGTCTAATCGTCTTCTTGGAACAAAAAATTGTGGATTGACATCACATCCAACATGTATCATGGTCTCAAACTACCTTTATATCAATGCTAGTAATCGTTTGCTGACCGTTCCAAGGCGGTACTTCTGTCGTGGTTCCTTGATGTTACATTGTGCTATGTCCGCTTCTCTATGTTCTTTGGTGGTTTGGTCACCTGTTTTGCTACATAATCTGTATTTTGTGTTGTTTTGTTTTGTAAGTTAAAAATAAAAATAAAATAGATCAAAATGGATGTAAATACTGTTTTTGATTAGGGTAGCTGTATGACCACCTTTTTGGGAAAGAGCAGCTCATTCGGTGCGTGTCTTTCTTGAACTTGTATCAATTTTTTCCGTGTGTGTGCTTCTTTCCCTATTGGTATTGAGAGCGGGATGTGGGATTTGATTGTATTAACTCCTGACCATTGCCTATCTTTTTACTTTCCAAAGAATGCTTGTATAATGACAATCTTAAAACGGAAATGTGCACATTTTGCACCTTGATGACTTCCAACGGAAACGTTTACTTCTAACGACGTCCGCGTCAAATAGATAATTACAAAACGTCGCAATATACTTGATTTTTCCTTATATATAATCATAGAACCGAAATAATATTTCCTTACCCTTGAGTTATCGCTTACAAACACGTGTTGTCGGGGAGATGCGGATCTGCCCTCCAACATCATGCGTTTATCAACGCTAATTCATGGACAATAATACAAATCGCAAAATTATGTCGGAAATTGCGTTAACACTTTAGGCGCCAGTGACAAAAAATAGCAGAATTTGCAAACAGCCTAGATCTAGATGAGGCGGCTCATATTGAGCCGCCTCATCTAGGTCTACACTGTTTGCCCTCTAGTTTTTGTATTTCTAATATGACACATTTGTTTAAAATTTTGCAGACGTTATTTTTTTCGTATGCTTTTCGGCGCTTAAGGGGATAATGCAAGTTTGTCTCCATTTACCTCTGAAACAAAGGCTGAACTGGGGCCGTATTTATAAAATGACTTAAGTGGTTGCTATGCTGTTGCTAAGGCTAAATTTCTATGAAAGAGATTCCCTACAACTATGAAATTTGCTCTGGAGGAACAGTCTTTTTCAGACTGTTCCTCCACAGCAAATTTCATAGTTGTAGGGAGCCTCCTTCATAAAAACTTTGCCTTCGCAACAGCATAGCAATTACTTAAGTTGTTTTATAAATTCGGCCCCAGGCTTAACAAAACTGATTGTACGAAAAACACGCTGCTGTGATATCCAATTAAAACTTGACCTTGAATCAAACTCTACTTTTACATTTAAGCAAGGTTGCTTTAATTAGAGCCTAAGCTGGTGCTAGAGGGCATGGCTGGTGTCGCACATTTCATTACTAGTCATAAACAGACTCAATTAAACCGAGTCTGCTATTTTCTTTTCTTTGGTGTGTTCCTTGCTTCCAAAGGATCTTACTTTTCAGAAAATATTAATGACATGTGCTTAGCTACATAAAACATGAACTATGTTATAACTTTAGTCGAGTTTCTAAAAAAACGCTTCCTTGGACAATTACAAATGATCAAATGGAATTGATCAAATTACCTTTTTTGTTATTTAAATACATGTATTTGAAATCTTGATTTTTATTCTAGATACTTGAGTCAGTAACCTTTGTGCTTGTAAAGCAGATATTACATTTGATGCATCCAGCAGAAAACTGTCTTGAAATAAAATTAATTCCTTCCAAAACTGCCTTATTGCCTGCGAGAATTCGATAAATGTCTAAAATATCTCACTTTAATCAAAATTCAATGAGCATCTAACTGCACAACTAACTTTTAATGCAAAAGCTTTTTCTCCCTTTTGTCAAATTGAATTATTTATTTGTGATACTTGAATGAGTGTTTCACAAGTATAAAAGTATAAAATTCTTGCTAACTGGCAAATATCTGACTTAATCTTGTGCCGATATTAAGGGAAGAGAGACGTATATAGATAAATTGGCAAAAGTTCACAAAAAACACACATGGTAAACCGTACGAATAGCTCTTTCTAAACACGTGGTCATCCACCTACCACAACTGAAAACAGCAGTAACATCTTCTTTTACCTACTCTCTATAATTTTAAATTACAAAACAAAACAGAAAGCAAAGTGAGCAGCTACATGTATATACGAGACTACATGTATATTGCTAGAAGATCACAGACAAGCAAACATAAGAATATGTAACACGGAGAACCACAACAGAAGTACCGCCTTGAAACCGTCAGTAATATGTTACTGAGGGGCTTTAGTTTTACTGGATCCAAACCCCTTTCCCTCTGCTTCTGCTGTGGTTCGAAACATTTAGTTAGCTGTTTGGTATTCAGAAAGGTTTCCTTACTCACCAATCATCACAGTAAACAAAAAGATAGAAAAGACCCACGATGAGTAAAAGATAAGGCCTCAACAAATACAACATATTACGACATCTGAAGATCCCTGGGGTGTCAAACAACACCACTAAAATACAGGAGGTAAAGAAACCCACCAGTTGAACCCCGAGTGGTACCGCCACAAACAAGGCAAACTCCGGTCCCAACCAACCAAATTTAATAGCTTTATGTCGGGTCAATCATTGAAACTGATCCCCGCGAATCTGAATGTGCAATCGTATCATCTTGTATGATAATATCGAATCGATTTGAGCCGCGCCGTGAGAAAACCAACAAAGTGGTTGTGCGCCCAGCGCAGACTCAGATCAGCCTGGGTATCCACCAAGGTTCATTAGACTCTTTACGAAGCGCTTAAAGGATAGCTAAGGGTCTCAGCTACCTCCATGCGGACAGCGATCAGAATGGGCGGATGCCCAGGCTGATCTGAGCCTGCGCTGGGCGCACAATTACTTTGTTGGTTTTGTTGTGTCGCGGCTCATTTGTTGTCTAATCTCAAGATACGTTGTCTAGAAAACAGGAAATAATGCACCGATCATTCTGACAGTATCGGTTAATGATGGGGCTCGTTACCGACCCACTGGCTTTGTTTTGTAAGGCAAACTAGTTGTTTGAAAATTTAAATTAGCATTAACTTCCAGCGTTTTCTGTGGCACAAAGCTTTGATAATTTCAGCCGAGTAAAGGTGCATAGTTTAACCGCTATAATGATTGAGCCGCGATGCGAGAAAACCAACAAAGTGGTTGTGTGCCCTGTGCAGACTCAGATCAGCCTGGGCATCCACCCAGTCTGATGAGAATCTTCACAGTGCGCTTAAAGGGTAGCTGAGGGTCAAAGCTACCTGCTTGCGAACAGTGAAGATTCTGATCAGACTGGGTGATTGCAGGAGAAGAACCAAATAAGCGCATGCTTTCGTTCTAATTCTGTTTATTATGCCTATTAGATCTATGTACACTTGAGATTTGTTTAAACTAGTCTGCGATTGGCGCACAACCACTTTGTTGGTTTTGTCGTGTCGCGGCTGAATTTTCATTATGTTATCGCCACTTTTGCCACTTCCTCTTCGCTTCTGCTGACGACGAGAACCTTCAAATGGGGCCTAGTCTTAAGGGATAAGATTTGCTTCTACAGATGATGATTAGACGATCAGACAAGTTGCATGGAACAGAATTGTGTCTCGAAACATGTTATTTTTTGTTCTTACATGGTTACACGTTGCATGACTGCCCTGAATCGGTGACCTTTAATTACCGCGTGCTGCTTGCGTAAAGAGGTTTTCTATGACGTCATCACTTGTGGTCTAGAGTGTAAACAAAGACCTGTCACTTCTGTCAACAAAATAAGAAAATGAGGTTCGAGGACGTAAGTGCTTGTTTTTTTTAATAATCCCATATATTTTTTCACTGATTTTCTTAATACCTTTACTTGCACCCCATGAAGTGCCCCACAAAAGCCTCAGTTGGTCCTTAGAAATTTATTTTTCCAGCGGCTGCCATTGTTGTCTTCTGCTTCACAAAGTTACATGATCCACTTGGGTCACATTCCATTTTTCATCTTCAGTAACTGCTCAAAAGTGTATGCCTATGATTAATTTAGACACTGCTTTAAATGCAAAAAGAACTAAAGTCAGGTGATAATCAAATATTGTTGAAGCCTGTTTTTCAGGGGTCTGTAGCGAGAACTGGAATTCAGTTTTATACTTAAGTAAAATAAAATAACTGTCTTTAATTATTAGAATTCTTAAACTGCATATTTGATATGAAACAGGTGGATAAAATGGGCACCCAACTTTAATTATCTGTTTCAGGATGTATACATGGTTGTAAAGGGCATAAATAGGTATATGCATGTGTTGATTTTTAAAATTTTCATATGCCATATTATCATGTGCTTTAATATACTATTACAATGAATTTTATTTGTTCTTTCAGAAAGTACCAAGTCAGTCAATATTTTGACTATACATGTGATGAATTTTGCAGGTGTGATAGCTCAGCCATTAAAGGCTTAAAACAAAATGAAAAGATGAATTATATACCTACATATGTTTTTACCTCCTTTTTTCCAGGCAAATCCAAAAAATGTTGTGGCCAGTAAGGTGTCGTACAGAATTTATTCACCATCAGCAATGACCAATGCTCATCGTGCTGTAATGGAAGATCATACACAAGTGAAAAGAGCTGCTCTGTCATAGGAGGTACCCCAAAAAACACTTCGGCAGCGAGTTTTGGGTAGAGTGAATCCTGAGACAACTTCATCGGGCCCATTTCCAGAGTTAAACCAGGAGGAAGAAGCTATTTTTGTGGAGCATTTAAAGTCTATGGCTACACTGGGATATGGGTACACCTCCAGTGAGGTAGTCAACATGGCTTCTAATTATGTAACGTATTTTGGGAAACGGGATGCGGCACACCCTTTCAGTATGAAATGGTTCAGATTCTTTATGAAAAGATGGCCGGTACTTAGTGTCATAAAGCCAAGGTCACTGTCAAATTATAGAGCAAAGGCCACATCAGGATCAAATGTCACAGATTATTTTCAAGGACTTGACAATGTGCTTACAAAGTTGGATCTTAAGGGCAAACTCCAATGCATTTGTAATGTGGCCAAAGAAGGGTATTCAAAAAGAACATTCGCCTCCATATCTTGTCAGTGCATATAACTCAGGTCCTGCTAATACCTCCTCTAGGTCAACTACTACAACCATACTCGGCTGCGGAAATGCCTTGGGTAACATGATGCCTTCTTTTTACATATTTAAGGGCAAGAGGTTCAGCAATGATCTTCTTCAGGGCTCTTCAACAGGGTCACAAGGTATTGTCACAGATAGTGGATGGTCCAATGCTGCAGCCTTCTAGGAATTCCTAAATACACATTCCCTAAAGTATGTACAGAAAGGCAGTGATCAACAGACTGCAATGTTAATATTTGATGCACACAAATCTCACATAAATATCCCTGTTTAAGAATGGGCAGAGACCCATAATGATGAACTCTTTGTCTTACCAGCACACACAAGTCATCTGCTTCAGCCATTAGATGTTGCCTGTTTCGGTCCTTTACAAAGAATATAGTGAGTGTCATACATTCATTCGCAGCAACCCATATTCAAACATCACCCAGTACAATGTTGCTGAACTATCTTCAAAAGTATATGAGCATGCGTTATCTGTCCAAAACCTGAAGTCTGGATTCAAACGCACTGGAATTTACCCATTTGATCCTTCTGCCATTGACCAAGAGAAATTAATGCCTGCTACAGTATATGAAACGCCAAGTGAAACTAACACAAGAGTGACAAGTGAAGATTCTACTAATGCAGCTTCTTTCTTTCAAGAGCAAAAGGACTTCATTTCACAGAAACAAAATCAGGAGAAAAAGGAAAATAATGCACTTAGTAAAGTCACAAGTGGAACATGTATTACTGAATCAAACATAAAGCAAAAAACCATAGATCATCAAGAGAAAAGACAAATTTCACTCAAAAGAAAATCAAAAGAAAGTTCCAAAGTATGTCCAAAAAAGAAAACCAAATCTGTTGAACATACAACTCCAAAGCCTGGACCATCTGGATTAAGGTTATTCCAGTATCTGATTGTAACTCTGATGATGACAGATGCTGTGTATGTAAGAAATACCAACCTGAACAACTAAGGAATTGTGTTTCATCGATAATTCCGAAATGGGCACAGTGTGATATGCCACTTTGCAAACGTTGGACACATCTGATATGCTATTGCAAGTAAAGGGTAATCAGAGGGCATGACAGGTTTGTTTGTCCCTGTCATGCAGAAAAATAAATTAACCTAAACACATTGACACTCTTATGTAAATACCTTATTTGACAGTTAATAGTTTTCAGCTTCATTGTTATTTTGTTAAACAGGAATTTCAACATACAAATTTGCACAGTAACTGTATACCTGGATAAAAGGCAAAGGTCACCGATTCTGGTCCAGTTCGTTTTCTGTGTTGAAAATATGTAGGTCAACACAATGGCTGCTCCCATTGCGAAGCTTGTGTAGTTATTTTAGCAGATTTTTTGGAATGGGAGGACAATAAATCAGACTAAAGGTAAGATGCATGTTTATTTCCTTTCCATGACCTTATATTACGCCACCATTAAAAGTCCTAAAGGTCACCGAAACTGGTCAGTCAACGATATGTCTGTCTGTATGTTTTCTAACATTAAAAATCGCTCTACGCCCTTGCTTTCCGCAAAAGTGTCCGAACACAGCCAGACGTTAATGACCGATATTCATATGGAAAAGCAAGCGCTGGAAATTAAATTATTGTAAATTTGAGAATTGCCATGAGTCGGATTCAATGCAGACAAGAATATTTTATTCAGCTGGAAACTTTATGTAATAAATTTACTGCAAAAAAACAGTATCTCGAAAGAAACTAAGGTTATTCGATTCCGAGATTTTTATTGATTTGTGTATGACATAGTTGTTGTAACTCATGACGAAAAGTTATAACATTAAGCATACTTTTCAGAAAAATAAAGAGAACTTGTAAAAAGGAAACGCCTATATTATAATTCGAAGTAGAGGAAACATACTATCACATCAAGTCGCGTTCGTCCTTTGAGATCGGAGAATATATTCGGAAAAATCTGAAATTTTAGATTGATTTAAACTCTTATTTTAGATCATCGTCTTTTATATCATTTGTGTCCTTTTTTATACTAGTCAGTCTTTGAATCGGCAGTCTAATTAAAATTAAGAAATTTCAGTATGTTTTTCTCTGGTTTCGTCACTAGATATTGTCAGCGTCACTGATGAGCCTTTATTAGCCGAAACTACGTAGCCTGGCCCATGTATCTTCTTCTGAATGTATTCTCTGCTCTTGAAGAAACTCTTTAAGATTTTAATTGGATATGTCCAGATCACAGGCTCATGCAAGACGGTCGCGAAATTTCAATTGCTGATATTCATGAGCATGGCTGTAGATATCACAACTTCAAAAATTGTTATGGGATAGTTACGGTAGCATGGCTTGCGAGAAACAGTAATTTGTTTTGAAGTGTATGTATTGGGAAAGATGTGTTTTGGCCAGCTGAGTAGACCGGTACAATATGATGTTTGAATGTTTGTTTTTATACGGCAGGGAGAGGGCTGTAACTATTTCTTGTGAGAACTTGTGGCCCAACCCCATGGCATATCTTAATTTCAATAACATATTATTAAACTACAATGTATGTCATTTTCCTTTGGTGTCCTCATTGTTGTGCTTTCATTGCGTTTGCTCTACAGTGATGGCTAAGACGATCCATATTGTATTACACTCGGTTTCATGTTTTGTCATTCTGCTCAGCTTATAAAAATTTTAACAACTTAGAACAAAATGAACGTGAGAGAACTTTCTGATAGCGTTTATAAAGCAAATATTGATGTCTTGACTGATGATTAAGTTTCTTTCTCACCATAGTCAGCATGACTGGCTTTGAGAAATTAATTCCATACTGTGATCAAGTGTTCCCTCATGCAAGAAAACATTTCACTTAATAACTTGTAGACTTCATGCATGCGGAACTTGTTTATGTTCAAGAGAATCGTTATATGACTAAAACCACATACAATAAATTGACAAGTGAGATACACAAATGTTAGAAAGAGAAATAGAGTATAAAGACACTGACCAGGAACTGATACAGTTAAACACCACATTTTACCCACCCATGCCATCAAATCAGATATACATGTAGTAAAAAAGTTAAATAATACCACAAGCTACAAGACAATACGATCAACCGCAATATGAAGAATTAATTTTTGAGGTATGTGTCCCAAAGTTTAACAAAGCAAACAGACTTTTCAAAGGACACAAGTGGCAGTAACAGAGATTCAGCACAACGATAACATCACCTTGGAGATACAGCACAACGGAAATATTACCTTGGAGATACAGCACAACGGAAACATCACCTAGGAGATACAGCACAACGGAATAATCACCATGGATATAAAGCGCAAAGGGAACATTATTTTGTAGACACAACGAAAACATCACCTTGAAGATACAGCAAAAGGAAAAATCACATTGGGGATAGAGCACAATGGAAACATCATATTGGAGATACAGCAGAACGGAAACATCATCTAGGAGATACATCACACCGGAAAAATCACCATGGAGATACAGCACAACGAAAACATCATTTTGTAGACACAGCACAACGGAAACATCACCTTGGAGATACAACACAGCGGAAACATCACCTTGTAGACACAGGACAACGGAAACCTCACCTTGGAGATACAGCACAACGGAAACATTATATTGGAGCTACCAATAAGACTAGGAGCCTGCAACCTACCGTGATTCATATGTTCGGAACACAAACCTACATAAGATACACAAGCAATACATACTAACATAAAGGATATTATTCACTGAATAGATAATTGGATTCAACCGTAAACGTCTGGCGTCCTGTGAAAGGGATATTGACGAACATTGTAGATGCAAACAGACGCTGCGTTCTGCGGCATCTGATCGTGGTCTACTCTGCATTAAATACATGGATTTCCGGAAGCAAACTAAAAATTCGTAATTAAATATAATAAATCATGCACCTTTCATAATGAGAATGGACCGGTCCAAACTATGGTCTGCTAGGCATTAATGGGTTAACTCAGTAATTGCACAATGTCTTTCACAATTTGCAATCTCATTTCCATTTATATGGACTACATCATATCCTCACTCGTTGATCTCTAGAATTAAGCTGCTTTTAAACTTATTTCCAATTTGATAAGCGGGCCGAAAAATGTTCACTCCTATCAAATGCCAACCTTTTAACTTCGCTAGCCATTCTGTCACACGGGTGTATTATAATCAGGGTTTATGATCACGTTAGTTTTCACGTCACCGGAATACCGAGAGTTCCAGTACAACGATCTGCTACGTTGTTAGTCTTCTTTATTTCCGAATGCAATCTTACAGAATATACTCATGCATCTGCTGCAAAATTCACCTGATAACATTGGAGATGATAATTTGATGTGATATCATGATTGATATCATGTCACTTTAGAACTGCGCTTACGCGAATTTTATTAGGCGATGCCTATAGAAGCCTCTCATAGACGATTTGTTACATACTAGCATTTTCTGTGATAACAACGTTCGATTTATTAAATTACGTCATCGACTTACGTCATAACGCATTCGCGACGTCAACAAGTTCAAACTAAACTGCGTTTACTTTTCTTTTCTTTGACGCTCTTTACACCTGAAAATATTCTAATGATATATGATAAACAGAAAACCATGCAAGCCTCGCCATTCCTACGCTGTTTCTGGTGTCGCCTTATACCCAGTAATTCATTACTGACCGTTCCAAGGCGGTAGTTATGTTGTGGTTCTCTGTTGCCTGTTTTTGGTGTCAGAGTTTCTGTGATGTTTTACCTTATGTATGTTCTTATTATTTTTGGTTCGGTTTGGGTTGCTGAGTGGCCACCTTTTGGGAACAAGCTGCTCACTCGGTGGGCCATATGTTCTCTGTATCTTGATTATTTGTAATCTTAGTTGTTTCCAACTATGGTTTGAGGGCTGGATTTGGATTTTGATTGTTTCAGTTCCTGGTCTTTGCATACTTTTTACTTTTGATATTAAAAGACACAAACATTGTATTCTCTATATAACGCAGATAACTCGTACTCGTAAGTAATTGGAACTGGTATTATTGTTCATATTAAGAATTTACAACATTTTGCACCTTTGAACCTGCCCCCTCTCCCTCACCCCAGCGGTTTTGAAACAACAACAACGTTCACACCAAAATCTCCTGTCGATTTCGAATATTGGGGGTCGATTAAATATAAATATTATAAAACCTACGATATAAAAGCAAATATCGTCTGAAAGTCCTCGTGACTATACGCTCTCTGCGCTTCATTTGAAAAGGAGGCATACAGACACAAGTAAAAGGTGGAGAATTCCTGGGTTTCCTCTGTCACAGTGACGTAAGAAGATGGCGCGAGAAAACACGAGACCACCCATCATGTAAATAGGCAGGTACGACTCACAGCTATGTATAGGGGCAATGTCTGTTTATGTGGTGCTCGTAAAGAATATGGATAAACAAACTGTCTGAGATTTACGAGCCCCCCCCCCCCTCAACCGCCCCTCCCCTACAATTTATTGTTGTTTTAGGCAAAATATACTACATAACCTTTTCTTCCAAACCTTTGGGATTTGAAGACACTGAAGAAGTTATATTCAGAATTGCGCATCTGTCGAACAAAATTTGGTAAAGGTATATAGGTATATATTTATATAAATACTGCCCAGCAGGCACATGACATTGGAATGACATCGTATTGACGTTGATGCGATTTCGTCGCATCGACGTCAGTACGATGTCATTCCGACGTCATGCACTCGCTGGGAAATAGCTTTCCTTCATAAAATCCCGAGTTATCACTTTTAAAATGAAAATGTAAGCGAAATATACACACATAAATGTTGCAGCCCTGTAATTAATATGCGACTAATTCCTCCCCAAGCTCTTATTTAGGATAAGGTTGGCCGCTGTAGGAAGTGTAATAAAACGTTAATTGGGTTAAAGATAGTGTCAGCTGGAGTCATCGACTGACCTCGTCTACAGAAAAACGCATTGTTATAACCACGGAATCCCGTTTTGAAAAGTACAGAGCTAATTCTGTCTTTATAGGATGAAACGAGTCCGCTTGTCGCATATGTTTGAAATTCGACTTTTTATGGCGACTTAATTATTTGACATAATACTTTTACAGGAAGAATCTTCTGACATTTCATTTTCCTTGAGGCATGCAGTTATAATCTTGGTTTGACCTTCCTGTCACTTTTTATGTTTTGGCGGCATTGAGGGGTTGAATGCGGAGGTGTGCTGCTGGATTTGGTAAGGGTACATGCCGAAAGTATTCTAACACGTTTTACTCTGACATGTCGCCGTTTCGATCTAGATGGCCTGGAACTGACCAATGCTATCGTAAGATTATCTATATCTTCATTCAGCCCAAGCATATCAACAAATCAACAGATTTAATATAGATCTGTTACAAGGATGAGATGCACTGTTCTATCAAAGTGCCATAGTTAATAAATTCCAGTTCCATGTAATTAGGGATGTCGTCTCTATCAACATTTTAAATACAGTGGGAGAATTGTGCAGTTAGACTAATTTGGTGAGACATACAGTAGACAGATAGGCAATGATCTAGACTTTATGCAATAAGATCCTCTATCCTACCCTCAAAATCAGTGGAAACGAGAAATATCTTTTAAAAAAAGGTAATCGGGTTAGATTTAATAGTATGTGTGTATTGTAATATGGTTGTATATTAAGAGTTGTCAGTAATTTTCTGGAATTTGAGTCAGGTACATGTAAGGTATCGAATGTGCAGATCCGATTGTACGGATGCGCATGTTGATATGCATATTTGTTGTTGCTGTAGGGGTTTCGATTTTGAAAAATGCTGTTGAATTCTGATTGGGGTCTGTCTGTGTTGCACATAACAATGAGGATTGGTTGCTGACCGCCCAACATAAAACCTTTAAAGTGTCGCAGTTCCAACACAATATCAACAACTAAGCCAGCAACAGTTACTTAATTTCGTCTTCGATTTCTGTGTCAAGTTATTTTGTCGGTTTTATATTTTACATATTTTACATAAGTACATAACAGGCGAAATTTTGCATAACAGGCGAAATTATCTCGGGCAAAAAGCGATTAAGACCGAACTATCTAG
The DNA here is from genome assembly GCA_963989385.1 of Ctena decussata. Classification (NCBI taxonomy): domain Eukaryota; kingdom Metazoa; phylum Mollusca; class Bivalvia; order Lucinida; family Lucinidae; genus Ctena; species Ctena decussata. The sequence continues at coordinate 86,821,283 of OZ022506.1, forward strand.
AGTCATCACGGCACGGTTTATAGGCCAACAGTCAAATGAAACTGCAAGTTGAAGAAAAGGCGAAAGTAAGCTACTTACATCAAAATCTCAGGTGTATTTATATTGGCCTATGAAATACTTAAAATGTAGGTCAATAGTATGGTTAGACGGCTAAAGCCGAAAAAAGAGCTATAGACTTATAGTAAATGCAAGTAACGAAATCACACCCGGTTAACCTAATTAACAACTCTTTTTCAGACCAGTTTTCATGCAGCTACCCCGACTAAAATCACCACTCAAACATTAGTTGATCAAAAGTACAGACATGGAAAACAAGATCCAGTAACAGTAGTAAAGAACCACAACAGAAGTATCGTTTAGTCTATTCTTTTCTATTTTCTGTTCTATCCCATAACCTGACTAGGTCGTTGGGGCACCACAGATGACTTCGAAACAATCCCTTTCCATCATGTCCTGTATTCAGCTGCCCTAGTTGAGCTGGTAAAATCCATTCCTGTCCACTCTTTGATATTATCTTCCCACCTCTTCTTCTGTCTGCCTCTTCTTCTTTTTCCTTTCACTGTGCCCTGAAGAATCATCTTTGCTAAACCAGAAGACCTTGGTACGTGGCCAAACCACCTTAGTTTCCGTTTCTTGACCAGTGTCAGGGGTTCATTATATTCTCCAATGGCTGCTTGGATCTTCCTGCGAAGCTCCTCATTGGTTATATGGTCCTTATACGAAATGTTCAGTAACCTTCGGTAGCATCTCATCTCAAAGGCCTGCGTTCTTTTCTCTAACATTGCTGTCAAGGTCCACGATTCACAGGCATACAGAAATATGGAAATGACAATCGCTTGGTACGGTCGGTAATGAATTAATGGGGGAGGTGAGAGAACTTAAACTAGATTTACCAAAGCTTGCGTCAACTTCTCGGATGATTCTGAGCATTTAGTCGGCAACCGAGCATTACTGCCCGTGAAGGACTAGTAATTTAAGGTGAAACCGAGTCTGCTGTTTTCATTTTTCAGTGTTTCAATTCCTTTTAGGCTCCGTATCTTTTATCTCCTTCATTGCAGTTTGTGTCGATTTTGTTTGTAGGCGTTCCTTTTTGTTTCTTTGCGAATATCTGAAATCATTAACGTTATAAAAAAGAAACTGCGCATATAAAACGAATATGACCGCCACTGGTCTCTAGCGAGTAGATTGGCTCGAAATATTCAGATCTTTTGTAAAGGAATCAGAGAATCGTATAGAGTATAAGATACGCAGAATATTATACTGACTATGTTTGTTTTCAAAGCCCTTTTGTGACAGGCTATCGAGTAAAAGTAAAAAGTATGCAAAGACCAGGAACTGAAACAATCAAAATCCAAATCCAGCCCTCAAACCATAGTTGGAAACAACTAAGATTACAAATAATCAAGATACAGAGAACATATGGCCAACCGAGTGAGCAGCTTGTTCCCAAAAGGTGGCCACTCAGCAACCCAAACCGAACCCAAAGTAATAAGAACATACATAAGGTAAAACATCACAGAAACTCTGACACCAAAAACAGGCAACAGAGAACCACAACAGAACTACCGCCTTGGAACGGTCAGTAATGAATTACTGGGGGGCTTAAATCGATTTTACAGGCCCAACCTCACCCTCAGTTTCTGAAGTGGTACAAAACATTTAGTTGGTTGTTCTGTGATAAAATACACTTTAGAATCGTAGCTTCAGTTGCTTGTGTCTGATTTTCAATATCAAAATTGGTATTACTTTCTTTGACAGTATAAGCAAAGAAACATGTTTTCAAATCTTTATGTTCGTTCCTTTAGTCTTAACACGAGGAGTCCGTCAAAATAACTAATATACCAGCAGAACTTGTTGAAGCAGGCGACGAAACTAGGATTGATGTTTGAATAAAGATCTGTAACAAGATCTTGAGAATCAGAGGCTGGCCGACACTATGAATACAGTCGCTGTCCCTTTCAACTACTAGTTTATATGGACTTTGGTATATGATTTTTGACAAAAGCCAGTGGACGGAAACTGAGATGGGTTGGCCACATCGTAAGTTATTTATTTTTTTGGTTTATCAAAAAGATTCTACAGGGCATTGAGAAAGAGAAAAGAAGAAGAGATAGACAAAAGAAGAGATGGGAAGACAATATCAAGGATAAAGGAGTGGACAGGAACGGACTTTGCCAGTACAACTAGGGCAGCTGAAAACGGGACTAGGTGGAAAGGAATTGTGTAAAGTCATCAGTGGCGCCCCAAAGACCCTGGAAGGTTATGGGATAGACTAGATAGGAATATCAAATGTTGAAATAGAATCATCCAGCTACAGAAAGCATAATTTACCTTGTCAGCTGGTATTGTTAAAGTCATACGATGAAACATTTTGCAATATTTCTTTGCAAAATATAAACAAGCAATATAATATCTTATTGTGAATAGTGGAGAACAAAACCAAACAAAAAAAAAAAAAAAAAAAAAAAAGGAGAGGGTGTGACCTGTCAGCAATGAAGTTATTCACTGTATCACTCATTGGGAAAAAAAAGAAAAAAAAGCTTGGAGGAGTCTCCTGGCCAATATAAGCCGCTCAGGGCATCATGGGGGCGAGGTTGATACGAGGCTTATGCTGTTTAAATCATAGCCTACTTTCGCTCACTGGTTAGTAAGTCGTCAAAGTAACATTTTTGTCCCCTTTAAATGGGAAAATGCGCAAAACCTCACTTTTTTTTATTAAGAAAACGTTTTGATAATGTACAGGATAAAATATGGGATTCAAATTCTGGTATCTCTCATCAGTTATTCTTTTAAACAAAAGAAATAAAAAAAGACGACAAACACAGCGTGCATTGAAAGCAAACAATATAATAAAAGATACGATACATTAGTACATATATCTCTCCTATCCGTCATAAATGCCATACAGAGGCCAAATCAGATATGAATGACGATGTGTTTCCCTTCAAGGCTAAAATCAACACACTTCACAGAAATGAATGAGACTGTTTGTATCGATCAGCAGTCAATCTTAGAAGACAGACAGTGCCTAAGACATTAAAATACATGAAATACATTGTAAAATATTTCGTATGTTCCAAATAGAGACGATTCTGTATTTTGTTGGTCCAGTTATATATTCTAATATTAGAATTCTGTTCAAAGTAAAAATACATAGGCAATGGTCAGAAATGAATACAATCAAATCTCTTACTCCGCCCGCAAAACCGAAAGAGAAAGAAGCACACTCAAACATTGATAACAGTATAACTGCAGTACAAGACTTCACGAAGGGTAAGCACGGTAAACCGAAAGAACAGTTCTTTTCCCCAAACAGATGGATGAAACCAGCAACATATATTTTTACATATTTTCTATTCTAAATTACAAAATAAAATGTTAGCAAACTGGACAGATTTTCAGTCTAGAATATTGCTAGATGACCATAACCAAGCCGCGGGCCATAACAACATGTAACACTGAGGAACCACAACAGAAATATCGCTTTTGAACAGTGAGTAATAGAATACCCGAATAGGGGGGGGGGGCGGAGGGGGTTAGAATTAAATAGCTTTATTTCAGACCCTCGCCTTTTGCTTCCGCAATGGTTGGAAAATTTAGTTAATTTTTGGTCCGCATGAATTTTCTTTGTTTCAAATCCGTGCTCGAGAGTGTAAACACGTTGCAGCTTAGTTTGGTCCTGGTAGAGGTAGTCGGTCGTGTAGTTCATTAGTGAAAAATCTCAGTAAACATAAAGCTCACGAAATAACACCAGCACAAAACAAAGATAAGGAGTCAATGAAACACAGACACTGGAATCCTGGAGAAAAGGAAAACAACCAGATAAATTCCAGTGAGCCGGACCAAAGACATAGAAGTTCGTTTATTTCTCGACGTTTATTCTTGCTCTTAACATATTTGCAAAGCCAGAAGTAATTAAGTAACCTTTTCAAACTAGTATATATCCAATAACTAATTAAAAGTCTGCCTAATGTTATCATACCTTAATCGGATTCTATTATATTTCACGACAAGGGCATGCCATCTGGTGCGACAGCAGATTTAAAGGCTGAAAATTGGCATATTGCAAATATGACAATTTCCGTTCTCTTTATAGATATCTTATTCTTTGTAACGGACCATGGTGTGTACAAGAGATTTCTTTGAAAAAAAATCATAAGTAAGTTCCTTTATGAGCAGTTAAAACAATCATAACCAGGCCCAGAGGTTATGAAACTTGAGTACATTCTCAAACTCAAAATAAAGCACACTGATTGGCTGCTCCAACAGTGTGCTTTACTTTGAGTTTGAGATTATTCTCAAGTTTTATAACCTCGAACTCTAATTACGTAGTTTTGGCTAAGTAAGCCTCATCAGTAGCCCTGTAATGGCCTGGCATCGAAAGCTAGAGGAAAACATAGCGTAATTTTTTAAATTTCAAATAAAAAACAATCTGTGTAGAATATAAATCTAAACCAATCATTAATCCCGATTTTTCAGAGTATCAGAATATTATCGCTGATCTTAATCTCGTTTTCGATTAGTGGACTTGTCTTTCATGTATGTTTGGAAGAGTCCATTTTAAGTTTTGATGGGTGTTTGGTGGATGTTTTCATTTGTAATGTAGACCCTAATAATCAGACGCCACAAAATTTCGGCGTCAGAACTCAGAACTGAGTGTACACAGACTGCATATGTTCCCAAAAGGAGTTTCGAGACCAAAACGTGCTGATGAAGATACTCAGTCAATGCTACAAAGTCAAAGAACAGCCTACCTAAGACACCAAATGATTCCTGTCTACAAACTAGGTCTTCCAGAATACCAACTGCAGTAACAGTAACGAATTGGAACATCTAAATTAGCGACCGTTATTGTCCAGAAATGGAATAATTTGGGTTTGCAATGCCGTAATTCAACCAAAAGACATGGATAATGTAGCAAACAGTATAGACCGTGATAAAACTGCTACTGTCGGAGCTGTGAAATCTGGGTGTATTTGTTTGCTCAGATTTGTGTGTCGCAATTCTTGAAATTTCTAGGGTAGCCCGTTGCACACTCTTACAACTGCGAGTGAATTAAGGTTGTTAAAACCTGAAGGACCTAACATTATCACGACAAATTACTGACTTGATAAGCCTTTTTCATGCAGACACCAGTAGTACTTCTCTTGCCGATAATTGAGTTATACTAAGCCTATTGATCTGCTACGGAAAAAAATCATCGTGATGACCTCAGTTACTGGGACAGAATGGAAAGAACAAAAGGTTTCGACCAAAAAGTACAAAGCCTGAATAGACTGGTTCTATCTAAGAAGCAGTCTGGTAAGGCTTCGCACTTTGTACGATTCCGCAAATAAAGTAAGCTAAATTTCTAAATATTATTAACTGATTAAGATATAAGGATTATTGCTGTAGTTGAGATGTCGAAATATTTAGGGGTGACTTCGGTAATATTTCTGTGCTTAGGAATAGAGCACTCGGATAATCATATGATAGTATTGGCTAGTGTTAGATTATTTTGATTAAAATTCTGATTATTTCCATAGTTGAGAAAGGTTAAAATTCTTGCATATCAACCTGGAGCACTTGAATGACTGTCGTGTTTAAGGAGATTTTTAATTTCATTTTGTTTAAAAAAATCTCCAATGGTAATCATAGAGAGAGAGAAAAAAAAAACAAATAAATAAATAAAATAACATGAAATAAATAAATAAATAAATAAATAAATAAATAAATATCGATTCCAAAGTTTTTTTTATGAATGTATTTATTTTATTGGTCTATATGACAGGTAACTATAAATGGTATCTACTCGTACATTTTACAAATATTTTATGCCTTTCCGGGCGACATTCAAACCTATCGCCCCTCGTATGACCCGATGCACTATCGCCAAAGGACGCAATTCCGAGGGCGATATAGTGCATCCGATCGTGGCGATAGTTTTGACTATACATGTAGTTTGTAAAAGGCATAAGACAGTTGTTTTATGACCAAACAAAAAATTAAATGAAGAAAAACAATATGTCAGGAACCTCTATTTACGTCTGCCTTCACTAAGCACGTGACCTAGCAACATAAAAACACCGCTACTTCTGTGTTTCGTTCAAGTGTGTGAGGTCACTTAGCGGGTATGAGCAGCGGTAGTGCAGTGGCTAAGGCGCTTGACTACCAATCCAGGGGTGAGACGCTCGATCCCCCGCTTATCCGGTCTTTCGGATGCGACGCAGTTGTCATTTACGAGGTTAGCCATTCCTAACTGACCAATATCGCTGTTGATCACTTCCTTCTTCTTATAGTTATTACGAATATTGTCATTTCATTACCAGAAAGGTCATGCTAATCCCAGCTTATTAGATCCTGGAAAGGTATAAGTCTGGTATTAGAGACAGCTGTAATGTCATGAATAATAATTTGATGTCGATGCCCAGTGGCTTTGGGGTTTTGCAAATACAAGTGTACCTTTACCGAATTTAGAGCCAAAGATGAGCATATCTGTATTTTCTTTCCTCCGTGTTGCTAAGCCTCAGACGTTTGAAATGATAAGGTAATGGCCAGATTTTGGCTTCCCCAGCCACGCCGCACTTACCTTAAATAGCTAAGAAGGAACGGACACAACCGATTTCCAGATCCTACGCTAAACAGCAAATGGAAAAAAAACACAATAAAGATGCACTTTGAATATAACAAGACAAGCGATAAGCCAAGAGATAAGCTTTTTCCAAGCAGATCTATATCTAGTATTTTCTTTTTCTGCTTTGGTCGTATCACCTAAGTATTGACCTACATTTTAAGTTTTTCATTGGCCAATATAAATACACCCGAGTTTTGATGTAAGAAGCTTACTTTTGCTTTCTCTTTCTAATTTCAGTCTCATTTGACTGTTGGTCTATAAACTGTGTCGTGATGAATCAAGATACCGGTCGGGAAAATGTGCGTGTTTTGATTCTTTTTAGCTTGCCTGAACGAAAGTTCAGATAGAGCGATTGCACTACCCCTGGCAGCGGCGACGGCGCCGGCTTTAGTAAAATGTTAACGTTTTTTCCTATAATGGGCAAGGCACTGTTAGGCGAGCTATTCTGTCCCTCTGACAGGTCTTGTTATTCAACTATACTAGCTTGTATCGACTGCATTTAGGGTGGGTCAAGAATGATGGTTTTTAAAGCTTTGAGAGGGCCTTCAAAAAGTTCTCCAAAAATGAAGATACCCTTTATATTGCCTGTAACGATAAGAAAGCGTTTTTCACTTCTACTGACCGTAAAATATATAGAGGATATAGTCTTTGGTCATGTCAGAATGTATGTGACGCCTTATCATATCTCTTAGATAATATTTACATCAGATTTGGTAATAAGTTATACAGACAAATTGTTGGTATTCCGATGGGTACAAATTGTGCTCCTCTTGTGGCCGATTTGTTTTTATTTTGTTATGAAAGAGATTTCATGACTTCTCTTTCTGTTGATAATCAAGCTGATATCATTGAGGCATTTAACTCAACCTCTAGATATTTAGACGATCTTCTGAATATTGATAATCCTTATTTTGAAAGCATGGTTAACCAAATTTACCCACCTGAACTTAAATTGAATAAAGCTAATACTTCAGATACCGAGGCCCCCTTTTTGGATTTACATCTATCTATTTCCAACGGTTTTGTATCTTCTAAAATTTATGATAAACGTGATGACTTTGACTTTGATATAGTTAATTTTCCATTTTTGGATGGTGACGTTCCACGTCGTCCCTCTTATGGAGTGTATATTTCTCAACTTATAAGATTTGCTAGAGTGTGTAGTCATGTAGATGACTTTAATGCTCGTAATAAATGTTTAACTGCTAAACTTCTTCAACAGGGCTATCGGTATCATAAGCTTAGAAAGGCTTTTTCTAAATTCTATCGCAGACACCATGAATTGGTTTCAAAATTTGATGTCGGATTAAAATTTCTTTTACACCAAGGCCTATCGGAACCAGAATTTTATGGTGACTTAGTATACAAATTCAAAAAGATTAAGGGTAGGACTGATTTTTCTGATCAATTCCGAAAAATAATAATACGTCACAAACGTATTGGCTATAATTTAAATGTTATGCGACAGTCTGCATGCTTAGTGATTAACCCAATCACGGTTGATAACTTTGCTGCACTCTTTAATTGCACACCGGGGGATCGGTCGTCAGACTCTATGATGGCCCCGACCTAAAGCTATATATTTTAGTTGGTTGGGACCGGAGCCTTTTTGTCTGTTGCTTGGTCCACCGGGGCTCAACTGGTGACCTTCTTTTGCTTCAGATTTCCAGTGGGGTTGTTTGGCAGGACAGGGATCTCCACCTGTCAGACGGCCCGTTGTATCTGTTGAGTCCTCGTCTTTGCTTCTTCATGGTGTTGAAATTTGATTTATGTGTTTACCGTGATGATTCATTGACGAGTTAGAGGGTTATCATGCGAACCGAACAACCATCTAAATGTTTTGTACCACTTCAGAAACTGAGGGTGAGGTTGGGCCTGTAAAATCGATTTAAGCCCCCCAGTAATTCATTACTGACCGTTCCAAGGCGGTAGTTCTGTTGTGGTTCTCTGTTGCCTGTTTTTGTTGTCAGAGTTTCTGTGATGTTTTACCTTATGTATGTTCTTATTATTTTTGGTTCGGTTTGGGTTGCTGAGTGGCCACCTTTTGGGAACAAGCTGCTCACTCGGTTGGCCATATGTTCTCTGTATCTTGATTATTTGTAATCTTAGTTGTTTCCAACTATGGTTTGAGGGCTGGATTTGGATTTTGATTGTTTTAGTTCCTGGTCTTTGCATACTTTTTACTTTTTTTTCCATATATGATTTTAGGGTAACAATGCTGTCAATATGCATTTGTTGTGATATAGTAGTGAGAGATGCATTTTACACCTTTATTGTGCCAATTTTCAAATGCAGATTCAAGAGTGCTGACAGGTTGTATCAAGGGCGAGACGGATATCGGACATATAGTAAACATTTGGACTCAGTCGAAATATTGTAATCGAGCATCGGTATCGAGTAGATATCGATTAATGAGACTTTTAGTAGCAATAGATTTTGTCTAACAAATTTTCAATTTCTTTGTTTTATTGACTCATGACTAACGGTTCCTTACAAATGAGCCGCGACACGACAAAACCAACAATGTGGTTGTGCGCCCAGCGCAGACTCAGATCAGCCTGGGCATCCGCCCAGTCTGATCAGAGTCTTCGCTGTCCGCATGAAGGTAGCTTAGGCCCTTAGCTACCCTTTGAGCACTTAACAAAGAGTCTGAACATACTAGGCGGATGCCTAGGCTAATCTGAGTTTACGGTTGGCGCACAACCACATTGTTGGTTTTCTCGTGTCGCGGCTCAAATGGTTAAATTGGAGATGCAGTAGGAACTTATGCTGTCGCTGCGCAGTTAAAGCTTTAACGAATCATTTTAAATATGTTGTATAGTGCATAAATTGGGCATAAAAGTTTATCGTTCTAGGGCATGGTTCTAGTCGTGAGAAATTCTATTTATCGCCATAGGCTTATTCTAATTGGGTATTGTCAGCTCAACATCTGCACATTCACAGTCTTTTAACATGTTTTTAAGCACGTGCGAAGTTCATTGATACCAATTACACTTCAAATCGACATGCCCTTGTTCTAATTAGACGAGGCTACTGTCCCTGTTAACATTGATTCAGAGACAGATAGACCTATGCTTAAGAATGGCAAGAAACCAACCTACTTTAAGAACTGTCGGATAGCTATCACACTTTCCAAAGCAATGAAACTTGTATCTTCATTGTAGAAAATGGGTCTGCTATCATAAGTTGATCAACGTTTTCATCATATTCATGACACTATCTACTATCTCTGTTGAATGTTGATCAATATTGACATTCCCATTTGAGAATACTGTCTCCACCAGCGTTCTTGCACTGGTTTCTAGTACCATATTGTCTCAGGAACGATTATCCAACAATATCTGATTTGTCAGGAATGTGACAGTGTTTTGTATATGAGATATAGGATCAACACATCACATTTGTTGAGAGTATGACGGACTTTGGTATATTATTTTGTCAGGAGTGAAATAGTGCTCTTCGAACCGTGGATGGATGACTTGCTATTTTACGTCCTTTTTAACATTATTTCAGACATATCAGGGGGGTGGCAGGGTGTTGATTATAAAATGCTATCATTCCAACGTTTTTTCTTTGGCACAAGTTCCGATGTTCATGGAAATATGAACACAATGGATAATGTGCAAGTAAGTGACGCTACTCTCCACCAACCTAAAACCAGGCAAAAAGTCTATTACGCGAGATGTATGTCACGGACTCTTAAAAAAATCTCACGCCCGGGCCGAGGATCGAACCCGGGACCTTTCGATCTAAAGTCTCGCACTCTACCACGTCGCTATAAAAGCCGGCTTGTACCGCAAGGCAGTACAAGTGTTTATATACCTATTTACCTACACCCTGTGACATTCTCCCCCACCAAATTGGACTTCGTCCCCGAAGTTCCAGGCTAAAGAGCTGCATATAGAAATAGGCTCGAGGAATTACTGCACAGGGGTCAGGCTGGATTTTACGTTGGGCGCCATTTGTCACGGACTCTTAAAAAATCTCAATGGCCCGGCCGAGGATCGAACCCGGGACCCTTCGGTCTAAAGGCGAGCACTCTACCACGTCGCTATAAAAGCCGGTTTGTACCCCAAGGCAGTACAAGTGTTTATATACCTATTTACCTACACCCTGTGACATGTATACACATTTTTTGTGCGCATCGATTTCTGTCAATGCAGAGTTTAGGACAGGTACTCTAATGTAGATAAGAGGACAGAGTCACAAGCCATAGCGAACCACGTATTCTATATACTTTTTGAACCTAATACTTGCATTATGATTTGGAGCTGCAAGAGTGAGGTGTTGTGGGACCCCCGTGCAAATCCAGTGAACCTCCCTTCCCTCATTGATTGCACCAAGGCGGTTCTCCTGATGCATAGTGATCAGGTCGCCTTTACTCGGTTCACCAATATTTTATAACTGTAATTTAGTTATGTCCTTTGATATTTCATATCCACTCTTTGGAATCGTTTAACCTTCTTCCAGTTCTTCGCTGGGTCGGTCAGGTTAGGCGTTGGTGCAGGATAACTTTCGATGCAGAGGGTTAAAGTAGGACAAAAATCAGAGGTGTTTGCAGCAGATGTGAATAGGGTCGTTTGGTACCTGTCATATTTCTTATTCCATTTTCCTTCTCTCCCAGTGTAGTAGATCAACATAAGGTGAAAAAAAGTTTCAAAGTGCCGTTAAAACAATAACAACCAAACAAAAACCGGTGTCTTTAGGAGATATTTTAAGCGATTGACGCCTCTCCTGTGTCAGTTTCTATTTTCTCAATATCGCTTTACGATCTCGTATGCCTTCAGAAACTACAAGATGGTATCAAGCATCTTATGTATGTCACTACCGTAACCTTGTTTTATTTTGATTTTTATTTCTCTAGATGCGACTGCAGTAATTTACAGCGGAAACCTGAGCAAATTTCAATGTGCAAAAACAATTCTATCTGACAACAACAAAGCCAGTGGGTCGGTAACGATCCCCATCATTATCCGAGGCTGTCAGAGTGATCGGTGCATTATTTCCTGTTCTCTAGACAATGTATCTTGGGATTAGACATCAAATCAATGCTTAGTTATAAATCAAGATGATACACTGGCACATTGAGAGTTCTTTACTTAAAGCAGCAAAGCTTCCGCTCATTGAAAACCTGTTGATCTTTATATTAGTACGAGAATGCTATATTGGGAAGATATTCATTTGGCACACAACGTAGAATCATTATTAGAGCCGCGACACGAGAAAACCAACAAAGTGGTTGTGCGCCCCAACGCAGACTCAGATCTACCTGGCATCCGCCCAGTCTGATCAGAATCCTCCCTTTGCACATAAAGGGTAGCTAAGGGTCTAAGCTACCTCCATTCGGACAGCGAGGACTCTGATCAGACCGGGCGGATGCTAGGGTGATCTGAGTCTGCGCTGGGCGCATAGCCACTTTGTTGGTTTTCTCATGTCGCTCAACATTTAAATCCAATGCAGAGTCAACGTTGCTTAGCTGCTAGGTACGTATTTACCTTTGTCTTAACGTTGGCTCGACGCTCGACGCTGGAACAAAGTTTGTCTTCTTTTCTCTTTCTTTTTTTGACAATGTGTGTCTGCTGCGTACATGTACTTTTAATGCTTTCTTTTATATCTCTTATAAGAAGGGCGGTTCGATCTGATTTAATTTCCCTGCATTCCTGTGTAGCTGTGCAAGGCAGCGGTGCTTTAAAGCCACTTAGTGTTATACTTCTGCGCTAAGGATAACGCGTTAACGCTAAGCGTTGAAATGAGAAGCTTACTGTTGATCTATCTAGGATATACTAAGTAAATGAGAAGGACAATCGCTTATCACATGCCATGCTATGCATCAAATGGGTTGGGACAAAAATACAGATGGCACATGAAGCAAAACAAAACATGAGAAAAGCCAAGAGGTCAGAATTTTTCTTGCAGAGTGCCATGAGGCTACCAGAAATAGTGTACGGAAAGCCAAAGACTAAGAGGCGACACAAAATGTTAAAAATGGGAAACCACAACAAAAGCACTGCCTTGGAACGGCCAGTATTAAATTACTGGGGGACTTAAATTGATTGTGAAGTGCCAAGCATTCAAATAAACGCACAGACCGTTTATGTTTCTCTTCTTATAATGAAATGATTTTTTATTATTTTTCTTTGCTGTAATAAAAACAGCTTCTGTAACCAATTGCCGAGAAACATTCAGGTTTGCGAGTTAGGTGTCTTGGTAGGTCTGAGGTCATTTTGTGGTTATCTATTCTATCCTATCTAAACACCCGCAAGATCATTGGGAGTACCAATTATGACTTTGCGACAATCTCTTCCAACATTGACTTGTTTTCAGCTGCTGTAGTCGTGCTGACCAAGTTCATCCCACTCTTTAATACTTCCTTACAATTTCTTCAGGCTTCTTCTTTTTTTCTCCTATAAAATCGTCTACTGTTAGTCAGATGACCTTGGGATGTGATCAAACCACATAAGTTTAACTCTTCTTGTACATTCTCGGGATTCTTTCGATGTCACTTTTTTTAAACATTCACAGGACTATTTATTCTTTTTACGAACTTTCCATGTTCTGTGCTGACTTCGCTTTTCTATAGGCTTGTTTGAACACACATTGTGTGAATATGCATTATTAAAAGTTTTCTTTTGTCGCTGTTCAAGCATCCATCACGGAGACATAAGCTGTTACTAAGTAGTATTGTCTATAATCATCAACTCCCACTGGTCAAACAATGTTTAAATGAGTGTCATGTCATTATAAGAACTAATCTTACCACCATATCTGTCTCGAACCAATGGACAGTCATAGTGAAGCAAACAGTATGGAGAAATATCACTCAAGTCCTGAGGAGAAAGACAATTAGAGAGTGCAGTGTTTGCCACATGTTTTCCAACCATTCCTTGGCAGGCCAAGTGTATTTGTCTAAATTAAAAGAGAGAAAAGTCCATTATAGGATGGCTGTTGTGTACAAATAGTCCGACAAATACGGTATCCGAAAGCTCATTAGTCTGTAGACTGGTTTATGGGAAGCTGCAATTTCCATGAATATATTAGAATGGGTTCATCGAGTTCATGATGTCGGCAATCACTTCATCTTGAAAATTTAGCCGCCAAGTTTGGAAAGAATACAACTATTTGTTTCCCTACATATTTAATGATTTTTTTCCAACGGGAACTATGATTTAGGGAAAGAACTGGCTCCCAGATGGGAGCTTATTATTTCCTTTAAGGGTCGTTCCCCTTTGAGACGGGAGTTACAAGTTCTCACTCGGAGGTGTATCCATTAACCATATTCTGAGGGTGATGGGAATGCATTAACGTAAATGATATTTTGAAACTAAGCAGACTGTGATGGTTATAAATATGAGCAGACAAGGTTGGTTCATGGTCTTGTGCGTTAGATGTTTTCTTGATTTGCCTTTTTTGACAAAAGGAAAAATTTTCAGCATTGATGTTTTTGCACTAAAAGATAAAAAACGGATTGTCAAATTATTTAACTTCGGGTGCTTCTTGCTCCAAATTATCAAGCTTTTTAATCACCCAGTTAAGGCATTTTGAAGATGAAGATTTTCTCAAGCTAGTGATAAGAAGAGGTTCCACGCTGCAGAACTGCTTATATATTATAACAAAACAAGTCGACTCGAATCTACTAGTTTTATTTTTGGCTTCGGTCTTTAAATTGTAAGCTTTCTTCTTCGCTTGAGAATTTTGTTTCTTGTCGAATTTCTTCTGATTGTTTCAATTTGATAGTGAAATGTAAGTTCTGTCTTCAACCAATTAATATCGCGCGTCTCATAAACGGTATCATGGCGAATACTGTAGACCTAGATCAGATAAAGCAGAAGTGGATAATGATTATGTTGGTATTCAAATGCCACAGCGTTACATTCCACGTTTTTCATAGACTTATCAAAGTATTGTACTGTATATTTCATTCATCCTCGTGATTTTTCTTTACTATGACTCCTGACATTTGACGATTCTTGTCAGATTAATATCATTTATTCTCAAGTTCTTTCCATGAACTTAACCATGATCTGTACTTGAAAAACATAACCGACTCACCTCTATGCCGCTGCGGCAGTATTGAAAGCACTTACCATTTTTTCTTGCAATGCCAATACTATCTGCCCCAACGAACCGAACTAGTAACCGCCGTATCACAGTACCACACTATCACTTTAGACCTATTGCTCTACGGTAATGCTTCTCTTTCACACGAAACAAACTCTATTATATTTCGGAAAGTACAAAAGTATATAACAGACACCAAGCGATTCACTTAAAAATACTAACCAATAACAGCGAAACTGCCATGCATCTTGATAAACTGTCAACCCTACCCGGTGCACGTTCCCACACCCTTCAGCCTTCTCCCCCAATGGAATTATTGTAAGAAACTCCGAAACGAAACTTATGAACAATACATCTGTTACTTTCAAAAATAATTTTGCTTTGTCTTCTACGTTATTGTTAGTTTTCTAATTACTAGATCTATTTGTTACCTGTATTTTCCATTTCTATGCTTTTCTTTAAATCGTGTTTAATTAGAAAAATCACAACTTTATAGACTGAAAACAGTATTCGTATTGGTTATAAAACGAGATATGTGTTTTGAGTATGAATGATATATATGATATATGCATGTATTCCGCTAGTCTGTTTCACAGCTGGGAAGCAACAAGGAGAGGAACTAAATAAGTATTTATGCTTCCGTTCCAATCCTGCTAAATTTATTTATTCACAATGTATAGTTGAATTATATGAAATTTGAAATAAAATATGTTTAAACCAAGTTCTTTCCATGTTAGCTGAATGTCACTTATTGGTAATTTGAGTTTGTACATACCCACGCAACTGATTTTATTTTTGCTTTCGGAAGTAATGTCGTATAAATGGATAACGTTATATAAATAAAACTAAAATCATGTCATCTAAATACTATATTTCATCTTAACACATTCCAAAGAAGACACATGTGAGAGTTCAAGCGGGTACGAAAATACTCAGAACTCGATACAATTATTTTCCAAATCCTTTCCAGAGGACCAATTTGGGAAAAGAAAAGAAGCAGAACCTTTAAGATATGCCTTAAGTTGTCTTTCTAAATCTTTTCAGAAATGTCCTTCCTTTCTGTGTTTAAATTTCAGTATTTCAAACAGAAATCCGGCCATCATATCTAAGTGATATAAGACGCAATATTTACACAATGGTAATGCCGGAACGTTCATTGAAATCAAAATTATTCTTTTAAACAAAATACAGTCTGAATGGGCGGACGTAGGCTGGTCCTCGTCTTCCCTACCTCTATACATCTGAAGGATTTCTATCTTGTAAAAAATGAATATATAAATAAATTAAATAAAGTAAATAAATAAAAAAATAGAAATAATAATAAAACTAAAACCGAAACTTTCATCTGCACAAATGCCATGACTTTTTAAACAAGAGGGCCATGAGGCCCTGAATCGCTCACCTGAACAATTGGCAAGGTGGCTTTTACTTATCATGTCTGAAATTGTCAAAATATGAATTTTGGGTCAAAAGTCAAAGAATGACCATGACCACTTGTACTCATAAATCTTCATTACTCATTAAGACAACCATATATACCATTTTTAGGCCAAAATCTTCAAAAACTCTCCATGAAATCTTATGTTCTAGCATTTTCCCATATTTGACCATGCCGCAAAAAAGGTCAAGGTAAACCCAAGGTCACCATTTGAACAGTCTTTGTGGTACTCTAGTACTCCATGCTATGTACCAAGTTTCAGGCCATAGGTGTATTGGTTCTGGAGTAGAAAACTATTAAAGATTTATACCATAAGAGGTAAGGGCGGCCAAGTTTTTTAGGCCAAAATCTTCAAAACTTTCCATGAAATCTTATGTTCTACCCTTTTCCCATACTTGACCTTGCTGTAAAAGGTCAAGGTCAACACAAGGTCATAATTTCAACAATCTTGAAAGTACTCAAGTACCCAATGCTACATACAAAGGCTCAAGGCCATCAGTCAATTGGTTCTGGAGAAGAAGATTTTTAAAGGTATTTACCATATATGGGCGTGGCAGCCATGTTGGTCATGTGTCCAGGACCGTTAGAATTTTTTTTATTCCCTCAACCCCTCGAGGCTCTGTATGAAATTTGGTTTCAATTGGCCCAGTGGTTTTAGAGGAGATTGTTTGAAATTGTCAAATTTGAGATTTCTGGGTCAAAGGTCAAAGAATGACCTTGACCTCTTGTGCTCAAAAATTTTCATGAACTCATTAAGATGATTGTATATACCAATTTTTAGGCCAAAATCTTCAAATCTTACCATGAAATTTCATGTTCTAGCATTTCCGATATTTGACCTTGCCGTAAAAAAGGTCAAGGTCAACTCAGGGTCATAATTTGAACAATCTTGATAGTACTTGAGTACCCAATGCTACATACCGAGTATCAAGGCCATCGGTCTACTGGTTCTGGAGAAGAAGATTTTTAAAGGTTTTTACCATATATGGGCGTGGTGGCCATGTTGGTCATGTGACCTGGACCGTATGCACAAATTTTCATTCCCTCAACCCCTGGAGGAGCTATATGAAATTTAATTACAATTGGCCTAGTTGTTTTTGAGGAGACTGTGTGATATTGTCAAAATATGAAAGTTCTGGGTCAAAGGTCAAAGAATGACCTTGACCTCTTGTACTCATAGATCTTCATGTAGTCATTAAGATGACTGTATGTACCAATTTTTAGGCCAAAATCTTCAACAGTTTCCAAGATATCTTATGTTGCAGCATTTTGCCATATAAAAGCATAAGGAAGCAAATTTGACCTTACCGTAAAAAAGGTCAAGGTCAACCCAAGGTCATTATTTGAAAAATCTTGGTAGTACTTGTGTACCCGATTCAACATAACAAGTTTCAAGGCCATCGACCTATTGGTTCTGGAGAAGAAGATTGTTTCAGGTTTTTACCATATATGGGCATGGTGGCCATGTTGGTCATGTGACCAGGACCGTTTGAACAAGTTTTCGTTTCTAAGGTCCCAGAAGGCTTTATATGAAATTTGGTTAAAATCGGCTAAGCGGTTTCAGAGGAGAAGTCATTTGAAAGTGTGGACGGACGACGGACGGACGACGGACGACGGACAACGGAGCCTTACCATCCTATAAGCTCCCCACGGAGCCGCTGGCTCAGGTGAGCTAAAAATCAGTAAGACGAGGGTGGTAGATCAAATAAAGTAATTCGTTTCAAATTGGTGAAGTAACAACATCTATGGCTTTTTTGTCTCAGTTTCTGGTGATTTCCTAAAAAATACGCACGGCGATAAAATGCATCTTATAATCTTTGCCTACAACAAATACTAAAATAATTCTGTCTGTCTGCGGAGCCTGGTCAAAGTCTTCCTTAATTGTTAAATTCATTCCCCAGAATGCAGAGATTGTCGATTCAAGTAACAACGACTCTTAGCACGTCCGGCAAATATTTACATTTTTGGTGTATTTACTGAAAAGCCCTATAGTAAACCATTCGAACCTAATGTAGTTTACATTCCAATATTTATACTGAGCCACGCGACGCCAATGACGCCAAAATAAACAGTAACTCTCTACAGTCTGATTGGACATCGGCGACGCCATGACGCCATTCACGCTGTTCCGCTGCTCGCAGAAAAAACTGTGTGTACATGTTATACTGTTTCAATTTTAGCGCTTATATATGATTTTTCATCGATGTTTTGATTGAAATGAATGTAAATATAAGCAATAAACTTAATTTTTCTGATATCTATCGAAGTGTAAACTACAATGGGTCACTAGCAAAGTTTATATGAACCCCTTCGGGATTCATTGACTTTGCACGTGACCCAATGTAGTTTACACTTCGATAAACCTAAGAAAAATGAAATTCATTCCTTAAATAACATTGGTAAACCTGATTAATATCCAAGCAGGCATTTCTCGGCCTACCTGAAGATATGTATATATACATACACATTCGATTTGCAAAAGGAATACCCGTGTATTACTCGAGTTTACCCGAATGTGTCCATTTTTGCATTTTAGTGGCGAGGTACAAATTAAATTTCCACATTGCAACAAAAACAGATAATAAACGAAACCTGTAATTCTGACACCACAACATTATTAGTCTCCGGTTTTGTTTTTATTTAATCTGGTAAATGTCAGTGATGCAGAATTGGAAACTGAAACTTTGCTCCCAAAGGAGTCTTTTTTCTTCTTAAAGAAAAAACAGGTCACACATTTCAATGACATTTAACGGAATGAAACTTCTCATTTTGCTACTCACAAATAACGTCATTACATGTAATATGTTGCTGAGCAGAACATACGAAATGAATTCTGAAACGTTAAATCCGTTGGAAGCAAGAAGTACATCGAAGAAAGAAGTCAGAAGAATACAATGCTTGAGTAGGTACGTTTTTTTTGCCATGACAGTATGGCCGCATTTTCTGAAGCTTTTATTTCTTTATATAATCATATTAAAATTTGCATGTGGATAGAAGAAACTTTAAAAGAAATGTCTGGCTTTCATATTGAATTGAGAGTAGTGTAAATTTAATTTGTACAAATCTGATAACTTCCCACCGTCATGAAGTAAAAAATCTAAATTTCAATCATAGATTGTCAGGAATGTAACACTGTAAGATTAAAATGGAAATTAAGTCAGTTTGAAGATGCATATTTGTAAACTAGCAATTTATACTGACTTACAAAATAAATGGTACACGTCCAATCGTCATTTTACTGTGTCAAAGTTTGGTGCGTCTGCATTATACATTTCTTGAATCTTGCTGAAAAATATCATGTGAAATGAATTTCGATCTTATTTGTCTACTGGCTTTCGAGTAATTAAATGATTATCAGCAGCTTATAAAGATTTTACTGTAACTCTTCTCGTGTGAGTCAGAATATAATATTTACAGTTTAATTCAGTCGGATATGGTTTATAAAACCAAAGATACTATCTGTTAATTCGTAGCAAATGATACCCGCGTTCCCGCATTATAAGGCGGATTTCCCGTGCCAGTACAATCCCGAAAAATCTAAATCCGTCTTATAAGACGGATCAAGATTTTTGGAAATGTGTTGGCAGGAAAAATCCGATCGAATAGCCTTATTTAGAGTTTAGGGTTTTTTGAAGACGATCAGTAATAAGATATAAAAGAATATCATACTCAGTCTCTACCACAGAAATTGCAGTAGAAAACCCGTCAGTAGTTAAAAATATAAAATACTCGGGAATGGCCACACTTACCGACACTGGATACCGTGAGGTAACAGGGAAATTTTGTGATGTTTTCCGTATTTTTTTTTGCAGCCCTACCCCCCCCCCCCTCCAATTATATTGACCACTTATCCGCAAACCTTCATCCTATGTGGAGTTTTACACTAACGAGGCATACCTCTTCAAGACTCAGAAATAATTAAGCATATAACATGACTAGCTAGAATTTCTATTCTCTCTAGACCAGAGATAGTACAACTGCCCATATGCATTTTGACGCATAATAGCTGAAAGAACCCATTTTATACATGAATTAATTAACACAGACCGAGTATTTAGCCTTCATCCAAATTGGCTGACATAAACAGCTCTTGTCACGTTCTCGTGTGTAAAAACCGCGTGGATGCTACTTTCGCATCTTTAGAACTGAGATTGGTTTTCTGAAAATAGGGAAACTTTACATGTGTCCTGTTTATACACAGTAGGATAACAGCTTTGTAAAGGTTTTTACTATTTGTAGAAACTGTTACATTTAGTTGCAAAACAAGTTCGATCACTGCGTACAAGTTTTCTTTTCGTTTTTTTATTTGATCGTTAGTTTCCTTGTTATTTTCAAGCTTCTGTTGACACCCATATAAAAGGCAGAAATTTCGTCAACTTATTTCCAATAAACATAATGAGGCTTTCAGTAACCGCACTTTCATCTTCAGTGGTTAGTCGATCAGATTCATAGATATGGCGGGCGTATTATAAGAGGCAGGCGATGCTTACTACTAGCGAGCATCTGACCCACTTCTATTCGGGGGTCCATGTTCCATGAATGTGTATCTTTGGCTTTGTCAAAGTCTTAATAGGGTCGAGTCGAGTAATTTCCGACAGCGAGGAAATTCGGACATACCATTGCCTATGATAGCCGTTTCATCAGGATTTTCACCGTTTGCCCAGTTATTTTTGTTTTAAATCCAAGCAAATGACATATAAATGAAACAATGTCACTGTCCGAATTTACCTGCTGTCCGGATTTACCAGACTTATTATTTTGGTAAGGACTTTGGCAACTTTTTCTTCCAAAATACGATGATTTAAATTGATCCAGTAGTTTTAGGGATTTCACCGTATTGCTTAATCTCTTCATCAAAGGTGATTAAATTTGTACCATTATGATCAATTTGTAAATTTTTGTTGAATTTCATGTGATCCTTTTACTTTCACTGAGCCAGTGGACGGCAATAATCAGGAGTTAGTGCAGTCAAATTCTACATAATACCCTGACATCAAAAGGGACAAAGTCACAAGAGGTAATGGTACAAGAAGTATAACAATACGACCAAAATGAACATATTTTCCAACATAGTCACATAAAATGCCTTTACCAAACTACCATTTCCGATTGGTCAGCAACACACCAGTCTTTTAGAAAATCTGGAATAATCTGTCTTTATATAGACTAAAAAAAGTTTTAGACGCCCAAGTGTGATTAAACCCATTGATGGCTAGTGGACTGATCTATACTTATGAAATAGATGTGTCCATTTATAATTGTAGCAGTTAAGGGTGTCTGGTTTAGTCTATTGTTTTCCATTTTTATAATATTTTAAGGAGGAATACCCGTTTGCTTTATGCTAATAGTGTAGAAGCTGATCAGTCATATGATCTGGGTCTGCACTGTTTTCCCAAAGCCTATTTATGGAGCGCTAGGTATTAATGGATTAAATCCCTGCATATGAGCCGCGTCACGAGAAAACCAACAATGTGGTTGTGCGCCCAGTCCAGACTCAGATCCGCCGGAACAGCTGCCCAGTCTGATCAGACTCTTTGCTAAGTGCTTAAAGGGTAGCTAAGGGTATAAGCTACCTTCATGCGGACAGCGAATACTCTGATCAGACTGGTCGGATGCCCAGGCTGGTCTGAGTCTGCGCTTGGCGCACAACCACTTTCTTGGTTTCGTCATGTCGCGGCTCATAATTATATACTTTCGTTTCAACAAGCAGAGACAATGCAGCTTAGCGCTAGCTGGCTGAATTTCTGAGAAGTGTTGCGCTGTATCAGCTTTCCTCGCTGGTAACATTTATCAACCAAAATGCTTAATTGCAACCTTACGTGCATCTTTTTCATACCTAGCGTGATTCTTTCCAAAATGTGTTTTCTTTTCTGATACAAATAACAATGTTAAGTATGACTGGGATTTGTTCATAATTTGTTTGCAGACACCACTTACTCACAAATCATTACGTCAAAGCAAGCCGATCCTATTGCCAATAACATGCATCTGCATATAGAAGTCAGTATTATGTAAGAAATAGCTGTTGGATGATTATAAGCTTGGTTTAACATAATTCTTTTCATTCTTTTGTTGTTTTCTCGAAACTGGAAAGCTACTTGTAAATGATCATCCCTAACAAAGTATACAATCACAAAGTAAAGCCCAGGGGTCGTATTTATAAAACGACTAAAGTGGTTGCTATGCTGTTGCTAAGGCTAAATTTCTTTGAAGGAGATTCCCTACAACTGTGAAATTTGCTCTGGAGGAACAGTCTGAAACAGACTGTTCCTCCTGAGCAAATTTCATAGTTGTAGGAAATCTCCTTCATGAAAATTCAGCCTTAGCAACAGCATAGCAACCACTTAAGTCGTTTTATAAATACGAACCCAGCAGGACAAGGGACGAGTAAGAAGTGCCGAAACAGGAAGGGTATATCACAAACGACCAAAAAGGAACAGTGCATTTTCGATAACAACCTTATCTAAACCAACACAGTCGGACTAGTCAGCAATACACCACACGTCGAAAAATATACAAATTATCTTAAAAGTAAGACGATAGGCAATGATCAGAAGTCAATACAATCAAATCTCATATCCCGTTCTCAAAACCAAAACGAAAAGAACACCAAACAAATTGACAAGTTCGCTAAGACACGCACGGTAAAGTGAATGAACATTTTTACCTATTTTACCTATTTTGTTTTTATTTTTAATTAAAAAAAAACAAAACAGAAAGCAGAATGGGCAGCTTTTCTGGTGAAAATATAACAAGAGACAAGCGGACATAACAACATAGAACATTGAGGAACAACAACAGAAGTACCGCATTGAAACGGTCATGTCGGTTCAAAACCCAGGCCACTGGATCATATCATTGAAAAGCCTTGTGTACACAACAGCTGTTTCGTTTTCCTTGAAAGTTGGTATGTTGCATCGGAGACACGAGAACTACCAAGATTGTCCAAATGATTACCTTGGGTTATTCTTTTTTAATGGAAAGGTCTTTTTTTGCTTTTTGGTGCATTTATATTGGGAAAATCTTTAACAGTTGGTGCAAATGTTGATAAATACAGTCAGCTAAATGAGTACATGACCATGTTTGAGAACTAGAAGTCAAAGTCATTCTTTGACCTTTAACCAATGTCTCTTATTTTGACTATCATGATAAACCGAATAAACACGGCCTAGATTTCATGCAGATAACATTCTGACAAAGTGTCATGAAGATTGAATCAAAACTGTGCCCTCTAGAGTGTACACAAGTCTTTACTAAGAAACTATCAGGTTTGTACAAATGATGATCTTTAAGTTTGACGTTTGACCTTTTTACTCAGGTAAGCCACTCAGGACCTCATGGCCATTTTGTACCTCTTAACCATTTTAAACCACAAAACAAATCAGGAAGGAAAGTCAACAGCTATACAGGAGGAGACCACAAGCAAAACATTTAAAAATGAATCCACCTCAGAAGCATCCACCTTGAGGCGGGCAGAAGGTTAGATAACTGGTGAACAAGTAAAAAGTTGCTCTAGTATAGAGCAAAGGAGGAAGCGCTGCGGAAAACGACTTGATAATCCATTTTAGTAGCTTTGTATAAGATAAGGTATCGATGTGTCAATAAATTAAAGTAGCGATAATATATATTCTTAAACCATGAAAAATGACACGTAACGCTGGATTGTGATTAGCCTTGTAATTTGGAACAACACAGCATAAAATAAGGCTATATATACATATGGAAAAAGGTTCTGCACGGTCACAGTTAATTTCACTACAAGTTTAGCTTTTGAAAAAGCTTGAGTGGTTATCCCTTAGCAATGAATCTGTAGGATGCAAGTGGAACAGTAGAAAATTGGCGGCAATACAAGTTAATTTTATTGTATTCTTGGACTTTTTTGAAGCTGTAGGTAAAGAGCGAGATTGACAGCTTTTTCCTTATGTCTAGGTGATTGCTTGTAACAGGTGAGCTTCAGTGTTATTAACTTTTGTTAGGTGACCTGTACTGTTTAGTGACAGCTCTTCCTAAGTGGACTGTTCTCTCTGGTAATTGCTTGTATTAGGTGAGATGCTTGTATTATGTGAGACGAAGTATCAGGACAAGTTTTACAGCTCATGTCTCAGCGATGCTGGGAGGGACCCTGCAACTGGGTGCGCAAAAACATGGGAACTAATACCGGGAAATAGTGGGACCCGCATTTAGCGTAACGAAACGGCGCATAATCGAGTACAACTTGTTATTGATCTGTACCCTTAAGTGACAACTCTTGGAAGCTGTACTGAACTCTCGGGTAATTGCTTGTATAGGACGAGATAACGTGTTCAAGATAAGCTATAAAGATCATGCATTTGGGATGCTGGCGAGAATCTTGCAGTAGGGTGCGCCAAATGCAGAAGTACCGGGAAATAGTGGGACCCTACTTCAGCAAAAGGAAACGGCGTACAATCGAGTACGAATTCCTAACATATTATGGTTATCCCCGAGGGGATAACCAAATAGTTTCAAAAACTTTAGTTAAACTGTTTCTACCAGATTTATTTATAGAGCAGAAAAAAAATGATAGCTTGGGTGAATAGCACCGAGTTTAAGACAGGCACCCTACATTTACTTTTAAGTTAAAGGACATTGACAATGAATTTACTGTTTTACTTGTGTGTTTTATGTAGTGAGTGAGTGAGTGAACTCGGGTTTAACGTCCCACCAACAACGAGGTCATATGGAGACGGGACCTCGGTTTAAAGTCTCATCCGAAAGACCGGAGAAGCGGGGGATCGAACTTGCGACCCCTGGATTGGTAGTCTGGAGTGTTATCCATACGCTACAGCCGCTCCTGTTTTATGTAGTAAAAACTCAAAGTGTTGTGACATATAACAGAATTTTACTTCCTTTGTAAGATTGAGCTTGAGGCTGTCCAATAAATTGTACTCAAAATAATGTCCAGTTAAGATTTTATGTGTGAGTCAAATGACGTTTTTGCAAAACTCGGCGTTATTTGTTTGTTCTGTGACTTTCATTTATTCATTTATTTTGGTGGTGTTTAGATTAAAGTGGGCATTAAAATTAATAGAATAATAACGTGTGAATTTACTGATGAAGACTACCTAGTTTGAAGGCCCATGCAAAACTTTTTATAATACTAAAATACTAAGCATGTTTTGAAAGATATTTAAAGTATTGAACTGATCTCGGTCAAGTGTATACCTTTATGTTTTGTGTTGTTGTTTTTCATCATTTTGCAAAGGGGAGCAACTTGTGTGACTTCTTGATTGTTTTCCTGGATAATGTAGCCTTTCGAAAAGGGAGTCTACTGTTAAAGGAAAAAAAATACTCCTCAAGGGGCAAGTTCTTCAGTTGATCCTTGATGTGAAGGGAGGCAAAAATGAAATTGGCATGAGTTGCTTCCCCTGAACGAGTACCCATTCACCGTTAGCACATTTTAAGCGTGACACAGCTCTCATGAAAGTAATATAAACCAGACAATTTTAGCAAATCTGAGTTTTAAAAAATGTTTTCAAGTTTTGTATTTAGCTTCTCATAATGGGCTCTTTGATTATAAGACAACAACTATTTCACCTCAGTTTTACTTTCCAAAACTTTGCATTCCTTAAAGGTAGGCTCCTGGGCTAGCGATGTCAATTATGTTCACAAAATAATTTCGTCATTTTCTGAGCAGTATTGAATTCTCTTATTTTTCTGAATTTGTTGCTACTGAGAAACTCGTCAGATGTTCAAGAAAATAGTCATTTTCCCTTTTGGTTTATTTTCTTTTGTTGGAATTCCAGTTCTAAAAATAACTATGTTTATTATGTCTATAACTGCGCGATTTCTGATGCCATTCTCCAAAGGTCAATTTTCCCTTGACGCGAGCTCTCCTAGAGGTCCTGGCATGGCGGATGGGTTAAAACTATCCCAAAATGCAATGCAGCATGACATCAGCTGCATTACATGTATCTATTTTTGGCGCGAACTAAAAATAACGCTAACTGGTGTGCGAAGCAGAGTTAGGAAATCCCTTGCAAAACAACTTTTCTAATATTTTTTTGATTTACACTTTTTAGTGAAACTTATTAATTCCCTTTTATAAGAGCTATCCAACAACTTGGATGAAAGTTCATCAAAATTATGATGCATTCCAAAGTACAGGAACCTACCTTTAAGTTTCGAGTACATCTTCGGAATTTTCCCCGATTTAAAGTCCCATAATGACTGTAATTACTAGGGCAGAAGTGCCCCAGAATCTATGATTGGATTTAGATGGAGACAAGGAAATCTCAAGTCTCATGCTTGGCAAGTCTTGCATGACGCCTTTTTAATTTGAAAAAAAAAAAAAAAAAAAAAAAAAAAAAAACTCGAGCTTTCCTCTTTGGGATTTCAACGAAACCACTATTTCTTCGCCCATTAATTTTCATTTGATAAAAAATATTTTTGAACCCGGTCATTACTATATTCCTTCATTTGACTTTCTCTTAATGGTTCTGTCCGTAAGCCTAGCCTATAAAAACTGTTTTAGTCTGTCACTGAGTCGTTGCTATTCAGAATGATACAAAATCAGGGTTCCGAGGTTACAGTTTTCTACCCGGTTCTACAATAATATGTAATTGAAATTACAATAATATGTAATTGAAATTGAGACGTAAAATTATGATAATAGGACATACACCAAGAGAGAGTTAGAGAGGGGGAGGGGGGGGGGGGGGTTAAGGATCAATTCAGCTGAAGGAATTTATCCCGTGTCGTAATATTAACAGAAGATGCGTCCTTCTGTTTCACTGAGGTAATTTTTTGCCTGCATATTCCCAGCAGGCACATGACGGTCGTCGAAATAACGTGATGACATCGCATCAACGTCAATAAGACGTATTTCCGACGCAATGTGCCCGCTGGGTTGCCTGTAGTGGAATGGAATATAGATTATCTTATCTTTTCCACTCTATTCCATTCCAGATTTCAAACTATGCCCTACTGTTTCTGTGGCTACTTAGAAATGTGTAAATCAAAATTATAATCATTTTGTAATTAAAAACAAAGCAACAAAATAGTTACTAAAGTGCCAAATGGTGATTAGCTCCGTTATCTGAGACCAGATCAACCATGGATGGATATTTAAAAGAAATGCACGTTTCCTGTTCGTGTCCTAATATCAGAACTATCAACGGTAATGATTCTAAAAATAAGGCAGTTATGCAATAGCTGAGTTCCATCGTGCGGTTTTCTTCGTATATCCGTGACCTCAAATCTTGAGACTACCTCGAAAAATCGAAAGGATACTATAGTTAAAGACGATATGTATATGCTTTTAAAGTTTTCTTTCTCGCTAAACAATTATTATTTTACCCAATACCATGAAGGCTAAAAGCTAACTTGATTAAACACTTACAGTGCAAAATATGCAAAAAGTCGTATAGCTGACATATTTGCAACAATTCAATGCGTTTATCAAATCCGATGATCCTTTCGACATTTAGGACAGAAAAATAGTTCCATATTTTTATCCCGAAATATAAAAAATAGAAATAATAAACATCGAAAAAAGATATTTTAATGTTATGTTTCAGGTAATTTGATGTCATGATCGAAATTTTAGTGATGAAATATGCATGAAAGTTCACTTTTTAAGTCGCTTATAGCAATAATCAATAAGACAAATCTACACCCAACGCCTTCCCAAACTCATCACAAATAGCACTGCGTTGGTACGCAGCGCAATAATGCTGATAAAGAACTTACAAAGCATGGGTTAACCCACTGACAAAAGTCAAAATAACGGCTGTATCAATACCCTCCTGTAGTTGCACATAAAGTCGTTCCATCACGAGTTTAATCACAGATCAGCCATTTCTGACATCTCTGTGAATTATAAGCCAATATCGCTGATTCTTGTACTTTGCAGATCAATATACATTTATACAGAATGATTGTTAAGGGAAATGTTGCTCATTATTTCTAGTTAATTCATGCAAATATGTTGTTTGTTTAGCCAGTTGGGCTGACAAGAGTGTTTGCAAACCAATTTGTTTGGTTGCTAATGCCTTGAACCGATCGTTATAATAGTCAATTACGGAGGCAAAAACGATTTAAATTTGTGCCGATTCTCAGAAGGATGAAACTATCAAAATTATGTCAGAAATACGGGATGGTGTGTTTTAAGTAGGTGAAAAAGGCACTGATTAGGGTAGAGTCAGGTAACTTCGGACAGCGGGTAAATTCGGACAAAGCATTGCAAAGATAATGAGCCGTCTCATCAGGAGTTTAACTGTTCGCTCAGTTAATTTTGTTTTAATTTTAAACAACTGACATATAAAGGAAACAATGTCACTGTCCGAACACACCCGCTGTCCGAATTTACCCGACTTTACTCTAGGAACGACACAATCGGTATGCACATCCTGCCCAAAACACTGAAACGAAAAAGGAAAGAATAAAATAATAAATAAATAAATAAAACAGCACATGAAATAAATAAGACAAACGAAGAGCCAAATGGTCAGATCTTTCTCGGCAGATGGTTGTCATGCTATTCTGAATAATGATCATAATCATAATGTCAAAGATTGAATAAAGCTAACAAACAATGTCTGTAAACTGCATCGGCGCACCCCCTTGGAATAGTCACTAATTAATTATCATATGTGTGGTGGTGGTGGGGGGTGGGGGGCTTAAAACGATTTTATATGGTCATTATCCTCGCCCTGGGTTCTGCTCTGGTACATAAACGTCCACGTTTTGGGAACGTGGAAAGGCTTCTAACCAATGAAGGATCAAAACAACAAGCTTAGATCAATCATGATGAGCATCCAACAGCAAGAAAAACACAAAAGCAGTTTAGTAAAAGAAGTCCAACAGTTGAACTCTGATTTGTTCGACCAATAACAACTTTTCAAGCCCAAGGCAAGGCGTTGTTTCTTATTTGTGAATGTTTAGCCTTTGTTGTTGTCCTCTACCAATGTGTCTCGCCCTGAAATAAACGCGATGTCCGATCAGGTCTGCACAATCTGCATTAGACAAATGGTTATTCCTTCGAAATATATATGAGCCGCGACATGATAAAACCAACAAAGGGACATGTGAGCCGAGCGAAGACTCATATCAGTCTGGACATCCCCCAGTCTGATCAGAGTCTTTGCTATGCGCTTAAGTCTAAGCCAGCTCCATGCGGACAGCGAAGACTGATCAGACTGGGCGGATGCCCAGGCTGATCTGAGTCTTCGCTGGGCGCAGACTGGGCGGATGCCTAGGCTGATCTGAGTCTTCGCAGGGCGCACATGCCACGTTGTTGGTTTTGTCGTGTCGCGGCTCAATCATTTAAGATGATAAAAGTTATCTAAACCTGACAACTTAGCTAAAAATTGACTCATCCTTTCGAAAAAATTATGAATAGCCACTGGGCTTAAATGCGTTAAAATGGCATAATGTAGAACGGTACAAATTAGCCAGAGAGAAAGAGAGAGAGACAGAGGGAGGGGGGGGCGAAAAAATGAGTAAAACACAAATGCATACTATTGACAGTTGCTGTACCAGCGTAACACACGGCCCGTTACGTGTAGCACTTTTAAGGATGGTCATGCAGATATAAACTTGAACAGCAATAATTAACTAAAGATAACGAGGCCCAATTAACCAATAAAACACGAAAGTTCGAGCAAAAACTTGCAACGTCTAGACATCATAATGGTCAAAAGTGCGTTGACCAAATATGTTACATTTAAAACTGGCTTATAAGGAAACTATTTTTGCCGACCACTTTGACATATGAGCCGCGACACGAGAAAACCAAAAATGTGGTCGTGTGCCCAGTCCAGACTCAGATCACCCTGGGCATTTGCCCAGTTTGACCAGACTCTTCGTTAAGTGCCTAAAGGGTAGCTACCGCCATGCGGACAGCGAAGACTCTGATCAGACTGGGCAGATGCCCAGGCTGATCTGAGTCTGTGCTAGGCGCACAACCACTTTGTTGGTTTTCTCGTGACGCGGCTCATATTTCCTTGTAGTCGACGATCAGAATTTATGGTTTTCTTTTGCATTTAAGGCAAACGAATAAAGGGATGGTTTCGAAACATTTTGCTGCATATTTCACTCATTGATATTGAATCAATCGAACCATAAAACGGCAAGACCATGCAACACAGTATCCGAACTCACTGTACCATCTCTTTCGGTTTCCATAGTGTTGAATCGAGAGCACAAGGTTCGCTTATAATCAGTAGTCGGAAATCATTATGTTTTGAGATTTTATCCAGAATCTGCTGCGTCATTTATAGTTGTTCAGCTTTGAAAATGTAAGGAGGTAAGTTTAATATAATTTGCTCTTCAATCTTTTACTTTACTGCCCTGTACAATGAAAACCTCATGGCCGTCACAGAAATTTTATTCCGAACAGCTAATTTAACACGAGTTTGTGTCGTGCAAGACCTAGCTATCATCCTACTATTAAAACTAACAAATTGTAGATTGATAACGCCTTCCGTTTATTTTAAAGATTTTTATAAAACATGTAAGAAAGGGCTCAAAATGGTTTTAGAATCCTGCCAAGGGCGATTTGAAATAATTTACCAATTACTATCCCCCATACACGACATTGTACAGGGCAATAAAGTAAAAGACCGAAGAGCAAATTATATTAAACTTACCTCTTTACATTTGCAGGCTGAATAAGTATAAATGACGCAGCAGATTCCGGATAAAACCTTAAAGCATAATGATTTCCGACAACTGGTTATAGCGATTGTGTGTACTCTCGATTCAACGCTATGAAAGCCGGAAGAGATGGTACAGAGAGTTCGTATACTGTGTGCAAGCCATTTAACATAATTTACCAGCCTCGAAGCAGTTGAAGAGGCGTAATAGTTTTGGCCTTTCAGTTCATCCGGCTCCCTGTCTGTGACGGTCTTTGAGCAGCAGCAACCGACCGTTCCAAGGAGATGCTTCTGTTATGGTTCCTCAATGCTACTGGTTCTTATGTCCGCCTGTCCCTGGTCTTCTAGCAGTGTGGTCACCTGTATAGCTGCACCCTTTGCTTTATTTTTCCTTTTTAAACAGAACAAAGAAAAAAAGACAATTTGTCGTACTATTTTTAGATTCCTTGATATATATTTAAGAAACAAAAATGTCTGATTTGAACGATGTGAATTCAAATGTCATGGCATCTTTAAATTTGTGCTGCTGAATTCATTTATGATTAAGGAAAGGAACTCTATAGCCGAAAGCTTCCGTTTAGATCCTTGTTTAGTCATCTTTTTTTTTATCGGTGTATGCATGTATGCTTTTCATTGCCTCTTCAAATGTCTGCTGTCTTTATTCATGTATGTATTGTATTACTTTTTTCAACAAATATTGTTTTCACCAAACTAAGGCTGCATACACCATAGTCATTAATATCACATGTCTTAGATTATTTAACCCTGGTTTCCGTTCCGAAACAATCCAAAAAATCTAGATCTCTCTTATAAGACGGATCTTGATTTTTCGGATTGTTTTTGAACAGAAACAGAGTTTCATAAGATTTATTTAGATTTGTTGGATCATTCTAGGGAGGGAAAACTCCGTTTTATAGCCGAATAAGCATATTAATGAGCCGTGACACGAGGGAACCAATAAAGTGGTTGTGCGCCCAGCGCAGACTCAGATCAGCCTGGGCATCCACCCAGTCTGATCAGAGTCTTCGCTGGCCGCATGAAGGTAGCTTTGGCCCTTAGCTAAATTTTTAGCGCTTAGGGAAGAGGCTGAGCAGCCTGGACGGATGCTCAGGCTGATCTGAGTCTGCGCTGGGCGTACAACCACTTTGTTGGTTTTCTCGTGTCGCGGCTCTATTGTCTTGCGCTTTATTACAACCAAGCCTGTGGAAAAGCAGTATCATTTAAAGTTTATGAAGATATTTGTAACGAAATAAACATTATATAGAAGGTAAAAAGAAACGTCATCCAAGAACTCAGTTTGGGGAGGGTCCCCCAACTGAGTTCACCCTCCCCCAACTGAGTTCTTGGATGACGTTGCTTTTTACCTTGTATATAAAGTTTAACTTTTCTACATAGGTATATTGTTTCTAATTCGAATTTTGATGCCACGTTATGTCAGAAAATTTGCAGGTTAAATAGATGCTCTCATTTTCGATTGATATTTCGCTATTGACATCATCTTATACAGTTGTTCGAACTGAAGATGAAGAAGAGACATATATAAAATAAGTTCAGCAAATTAAATCCTCTAAAAAACACACACACAAAAAAAAATCATCAACAACAACAAAACAAACAAACAAGGATTACACCAGGGAAACGCAAATAGCAAATAGTAGTCTCGGTTTGATTGAGTCTCTTCATCACCAGTATAGTATTGTGCAACACATGCCACAGCCCCAAGCACCAGCTTGATCGGAGCTTTATTGTGGAAATTTGTTATATATAAACGTAGGTACCTTTACCAAAATTTAGTGCAAGAGACGCATGTTTCTGTGTTAAACCTCAGCTGTGCATAGGAATATAAAAATACAGCATAATGCATAGACTGGACAAAACAATATGTTGACAATGAAAAACAAATTGCGATAAATCACTCATTAGCTTCAAACGAATAAGATTCGGGTAAATCGGTTACCTGGCAAAAGACTGTCGACTCTGTATTTTTCATGGAACCTGCAGAATTTAAACTGAACAGTGGTTAATTGTGACATTGTTGATCAGATATGATGCCGTATATACACTTTAGCGTTCACATGACAATAATGATTGTACTTTCCCTTTGATTTTCCTTAGATGAACCAATTTCGGAGACTCAGTATTCATACTTCAATCTTCAATGAACAACAGTCGGTCACGCGACGTCGTTGACCAGTACGCAACGCACATGTTAACAAAAGACGCCATTGGCCGTTGTAATGATCTACTGAACGTCATATCTTGGGGACGGCAGTATAACTGAAGCGGCTTACTTGTTGGTTAGTGACAGCTTTTCGTCGTATATTATATATAAATGTTTCTCTAAAAAACTGAAAGTGATGTTCAAAATTATTTAGATTAAATGTAATTATAAGAGATAAATTTTGTTTTTCCGAAGTTCATGGAAGTATGAACACAAAGGCTCGCGTGCAAAGTTAACGCGAAGGCCCTTCAAGCGTCACTTACTTTGCATGTGACCCATTGTGTTCATACTACCACGAACATCGGAAAATGAAATTTATTTTTAAATTACAAAGTAAAAAATTAGGCAATGCTCCGGAATTAATACAATCTAATCCCACACCCCGCTCTCACAACCAATAGGGAAAGAAGCAGTCACATTCGGAAAAATTGACACAAGTTCACGAAAGACACGCACTGTAGACCGAATGAGCAGCTCTTTCCAAACAGGTGGTGATTCAGCTAAATCAAAAAGCAGCATCAACATCTATTTTTATCTATTTTATTTTTAACTTACAAAACAAAACAAACAGCAGATATTGGGTAGCAAAACAGGTGACCAAACCGCCAAAGAACATAGACAAGCGGACATAGCACAATGTAACATCAATGAACCACAACAGAAGTACTGCCTTGGAACAGTCAGCGAAAGATTCCGGGGGGGGGGGGGGGGGGGCTTAAACATGTTTTACTGGTACCAAGCCTCGCCCTCTGCTTCAGCAGTGGTTCGAAACCTTTTGTTAGCTGAAATTTAGTCAATAAAGCTGGAATTATGGAATCCAACAACAAATGAGCCACGACATGAGAAAACCAACAATGTGGTTGTGCACAAAGTGTAGACTCAGATCAGCCTGGGCATCCGCCCAGTCTGATCAGACTCTTCGCTTCGCGCTTAAAGGGTAGCTAAGGGTCTAAGCTACCTCCAGGTGGACAGCGAAGACTCTGATCTGAATGGATGAATGCCCAGGCTGATCTGAGTCTGCGCTTTGCGCACAACCACATTGTTGGTTTTCCCGTGTCGTGGCTCAAATACACTCTCTCTGCCGGCAACCAAATTTATAGTCCTAAGTTTTCTAGAACAATTCCAGAACACATGTTATTACCAACTTTGCAGAGAATCAAGCATTAGTAATTCTGACGAATAATTCTTTGTTTCCAGACACAAATTGTCTTTATATGTGAAACTTTGATGTTTATTTGATGTTTATTATCCATTTATTGTAGCGGCCTCGCGTTTAAGGAAACATTCAGACATGGACTTACAGTAAAAATTCAACGCACCTACCCTGACCCTAACATTTGCGCAAAAGGATTTTCTCTACAGGTTCTTCGATATTTCGAGATATAAATGGAGTTATGACTGCCTGATCCGATCTGGGTCCAGCCTGACCACACAAGCCGAAGGTCTTTTCGAACGAAACGCCGCTGTTAGCGATTTACACCTTCCTGTTGGCCGAGACAAGCGGTTTCATGACTAGAGCTATTCGGAAGTGCTTAAAGGTCGTAATGCTTGACAAAGTGTGTCAGTAGCAATATTTGTTCGTCTAATCTAGGTTACATATTCTGTATGTATGACAATATCAAGGTGGAACGTCTTACGGGAAATTTTACTATTTGTTATTCAAGCAATGTTGTCACCTCCTGTTCATATGATATTTTCCTACTGTCGTTTTCTTTCAGCGTCTTTGGGAGGGCCGTGCTATGTTATTGTGCCTTACCGGGTTTTTCATTTATATACTTGTGGTATTGGAAGTCAATCTAAAGTTCAAAATATATACACCAAGAAGGGCACTAAACGTAGATTGGGCCATGCAAACGTATTCAATTCATATTGTTTCCACGCTGACCTTTGTTCAGCACCTAGTAAGATCATATGAAGAAATCGTGTAGAAAGATGAATAAACCATATTTCCTTTTATATATTCATTGTTTTAAAATCAAGTGCAAGCGAACATATCCGACCTAATCCAGGGCATTCTGTCATAAATCTGTTTTCCGATTTCCCCTATTACTGTCATATCGCTTTTTGATTCTACTGATTTATTCTCATACATTGCTTATTGGTATCTTTCATATAAGCCAATTCATGGGAAAAAAAGACCTAACAGCATATGTTAACAATGAACACTCAGATCAGACCGCGCATTCACGCGGTCAGATCTGATGCTTCATTGTTCGTTATACCGTTTTCTCATGGCCGTTAAAACACTTTGCGCATGCGCACACTGATTTAAACTTTCACTCTTTTCATATGGTATAAGACACCTTTGCACGCGGAACACATCGTTTTGACACCTTGAAAGCATAAGAATCAGGCTTCCCGACTCTAGCTTAAACAGTATCAGATCCAGATCAATAAACGTGTTTAACAACAGGCTGAAACTCCAGTACGATGTAAGAGGAAATGTTGCCCATTACAGTATGTTTAACTCATGCAAATAGATGGTTTGCTTAATCTGTCAAACAAGTTGGAGTGTTGACGTAGACCTTTTACCCGGAATAACTGGAAGTACATGCACATATCCGGATAAATTTTCAAACCGTGGCCAATATTCATATGGATTATAATTGATTCTATAAAGTAATTTCAGTAGAAAGTGAAAGGTTTGTTTATTTTGAGGAAATAATATTCTTTATTCAAACAATTTTCGTTCGGAACAGATTATTATGTATTGAAAACAGGCATAGAAATGGAAAGTTTTTATTTATTTTTTGAAAGAAAAAAGAATCATTAGTTAAATACTTTTCGTTTGATACTTACACAACTTTTCAGCAAGTACAGATACGGAATGACTAGTGCTTAGAATTCAATTTAAAGTCTAGGATATACATAAACAAAATTAATCAGGTAAGTTACAATTAATTTTCTTTCGCTAATTGTCATTTTTTATTTTGACTGTAATTTGGTTTGTAAACCTATCGTGAATCAGCAATTACTTTAAATGGTATGAGTAAATATATTTCTGGGATATATCTCAATAGTTTCAAACCCGTTCACGAATTCAGTGAAACGGAACCAGCTAAGGAGTATGTAACTAGCCCTGAAAATGAACGGCGCTAGCGCACCGATCCTATACCGAGCCGTCATGTCAATACGAGCTTCCCCAAGAGCCATACAGTGACAAGTAGGAGGCTCGACGCGGACGTCTTTGAATTCTAGTAGATATAAATTACATTAACTTATATACTTTATTTGAAAAATATGCCAGTATTTTGAACAGCTCTTTCGTATAAAAATAAATAAATAACTTAATAGATGAATAATAAATAGATTAATAAGGTTATTGTATCTTTTCATACCGATACTGTTTTGCCTTTCTGCATCCACATGGAACTACGGTTCGTCTATCGCACTGATATACATGTGATTTAAAATGTATTGTAAAGCGAAAATAACTTATCAAGGAGGTCAACTATGAAGATTTTGCTCTAAAATATATTTAGAATGCCACGCTGTGACTCAGCGCAAGTCCATGTAAATGAAAGCAAGAAGGTGAGGATATAAGGTGACAGTTGAATGGACATATACTTCATCGTCATTTCCTCTTTTCACATTGAATTGATAAACAATTAAACTTAAAATATTCTAGCCAACTAAGTGTCAAGTACGAAACTAAAAAAACTCGGCTATTTACGTCTATGAAACGCTTCGTACGTATAGCAAAACTCTTTGCTGTACACAAGATTAGATAGAAAATAAAATAGTTTGGAAAGTGACATGTATACCTTCAGTTTTGAACTCTCTTAGTACACTTTTTCTACATTTTTTTTTCAAATATCAGTATGATTATTGGTCAGTATTATCACTTAAAAGTAACAGCCTCGGTAAAAATCTCTAGAGAAGTACTGAATAAAGGAAAGTCATGACATTTTCCTGCGATTAGTTTTTCAGCTTAAATTTTTTTCACACTTTACACTACATTACCTAATAATTCGATGAAGGCAAACCTTCTTGATTTATAGAGGGAACACTTCAAAGAGAAAAAACCCTTTACCATTGCTTCTAATTATAGAAGTGCCTTCTGAAAATCTGAAGAACATAAAATGCTTTCGACAAAAATTTGCGAGGCTTTGAAATTTCTTATGGACAATATTTACATAAGATTTGACACTAAGTTATACAGACCAAATAGTAGGTTTTCTGATGGGAGCTAACTATGCTACCTTTACAGCAGATTTTCCATTGACTGTCTGGGGATAAATAACAAAATGAAATCATTGAAGATTTCAATTCTACGTGTAGATATTTTGTAAATTCATGAAATAAAACAAATTCTTCTAATGCCCAGGCCTAATTTCTTGATAAAAGTAATTATTTTTAAATTGTAAATTTTCTATTCTTTAGATAGAGATATTCCGTGCACTGCATTTTACTTGATTTATAAATCTAAGCTCATCCGGTTTGCTGGTCATGTGACTCATATATATAACATGA
The DNA here is from genome assembly GCA_963989385.1 of Ctena decussata. Classification (NCBI taxonomy): domain Eukaryota; kingdom Metazoa; phylum Mollusca; class Bivalvia; order Lucinida; family Lucinidae; genus Ctena; species Ctena decussata. The sequence continues at coordinate 86,858,701 of OZ022506.1, forward strand.
ATCAAACAGTGACACTTCTAAAACAAGCCTACTGGAATCATAAACCATTTAAAGCATTTTCAATTTTTTATCGACGTCACAATGACTTGGTATATGAATTTAATACGGGACAAAAAGCGCTTCTTAAACGAGGCCCTTCAGAATAACTAAATGCGTCAATCCAAAAGAATTACTGGTTGGAATTTTTATCGCTTTAGGCGAACAATAGGTCGTTATAAAGGAGTTGGATATACATGAGGCGGCATCCATTGTATTCACGGTTGGCAACTGTGCTGCCCTCCTACTAAGATACTGCCAGATGGATGGATGAATGACTTGGTTTAGTGTCCTTTTCAACAGTATATCAAGAAGTTGGGAGGGTGATAGTGAAAGACTGTGGTCAATTGAACCCCGTTTAGATTGAAAATATTTCCGCCTCCTGTCATCGATATCGGGATCGCTAGATCAGGAGGCCAGCGCTTTACCAACATGTCTTTCGGAACTCTTGGAGTTGGTTGAAACTTTATAATGTCTTTAGTTGGGCCTATTTGGGGTTCAACTGTTGGACTTTAATTTTTGCTAAATCGACCCTTTTTATCGGCGGTGCTTCCGGTGTGGATACTACTTCGTCAGCTTTCTATGACTGTTTTACTTTTTGTAATTTATGCAGAAATAACATAGCATCGCGGCCATCTTTCGGGAAAGAGCTGATCTTTGGATTTTTGATTGTCTTATTTTGCTTTGTTTGTTGGCTTTTTTGCTTTTTGCCTTTTACCAGTGTGTAAAGCAGGATATTCTGAATGATTGTCTCGATCACTTATTGCCTTCTCGTCTATTGTTTATTGACTTAAAAATACAGTTCAACATCTATCTATCTATCTATCTATCTATCTATCTATCTATCTATCTATCTATCTATCTATTTTACATTGACTTAAAAATACAGTTCAACATCCATCTATCTATCTATCTATCTATCTATCTATCTATCTATCTATCTATCTAGGCAGGTAGGTGGGTAGGTATCTATCTATCTATTTTACATTGACTTAAAATACAGTTCAACATCTATCTATCTATCTATCTATCTATCTATCTATCTATCTATCTATCTATCTATCTATCTATCTATCTATCTATCCATCTAGGCAGGTAGGTGGGTAGGTATCTATCTATCTATTTTACATTGACTTAAAATACAGTTCAACATCTATCTATCTATCTATCTATCTATCTATCTATCTATCTCTATCTATCTATCTATCTATCTATCTATCTATCTATCTATCTATCTATCTATCTATTTTACATTGACTTAAAAATACTGTTCAACATCTATCTATCTATCTAGGCAGGTAGGTGGGTAGGTATCTATCTATCTATTTTACATTGACTTAAAATACAGTTCAACATCTATCTATCTATCTATCTATCTATCTATCTATCTATCTATCTATCTATCTATCTATCTATCTATCTATCTATCTATCTATCTATCTATCTATCTATCTATCTATCTATCTATCTATCTATCTATCTATCTATCTATCTATCTATCTATCTATCTATCTATCTATCTATCTATCTATCTATCTATCTATCTATCTATCTATCTATCTATCTATCTATCTAGGTAGGTAGGTAGGTAGGTAGGTAGGTAGGTGTACTGCTTCACCCTCTATTGAGTCTTATGTGAAGGGTTAGTGAGAATAAAGGTAACAAAAGTGATAGTGAGATCTGAAAGTATGATAGTGAGGTTTGAAAACAAGATGAGAGTGTTAATATTGTAAGCTAAGTAGGATAAAAACAGATATTATTTTCTATGGCCTTTGATGATTTATCTTGCTCACTTCGAGCTTGAAGGAGTCAAGATCTTTTAAAAGAACTATACCTGTAGGGAGCCGGTTCCACAAAACAACAGTCACTAGAAAAAAGGAATGTCGATAATAATCTGTAGTAGCATGTACCTGGCGGAAACTGAGTGGATGCTTGTGACGAAATAATCGGATGGGACGCTCAAAATATGAAGGCATTGGCACGGCAACTAGACCAAACGTGATCTAGACGAGCATCATGTCGGCGATTTTCAAGGGAGCGCCGACCGAGGTTACACAGCTTCTCAATTACAATGTCGAGGAATATCTACTTGTCACCCATCCGGCAGCCCTTCTTTGTAATATTGCCACTTTTGAATATCCTGTTTTGTGAAAGGGCTCCAGACAGTGCAACAACGAAATATTATACAGTGACTAATATCAGCTCATCACAATTTTATTCATACATATGTGTAAGAATGGATATTAATTCCATTAACATTCATCAGCATTTGAAGACTTAAAAATACGCGACATAAATTTTAAACGCAACCAGCTACATCGTTACGAGTATATGAATTGGAAATCAAGACGCTCTACCAATAGGATTAGCGAACTTTTGCTCTATGTAGCTTGCCTAACTCTGATTTCCATTAAAGTTTTTGTTTGTAGAAAGAAGTTTGAGTTCCCCAAGAAAATTGCATATTATTATAATTCACAAACAGTTTTATGCCATAATATGATGTTATGTAACTACTGAGTAGGTACGTTTAGAGCTTCCAATGTTTGATGTAGAGCTCAGTAGGTTAAGCGCTGGTCTGCTGATATAGCGGTCTAGGGTTCGAGACCCACTGGAGGTGGGAATCTTTTCAATCGTACACAGGGTTCTACTGCATTCAGCCTCTCATTATCACCCACACATTGTCCTGATATGACAGAAATACTGTTGAAAAGTACGGAAAGTCGCAAGTCAATGGCTGCTATAAGATGGGATTTTCCTTTCCATAAAAATCTCGAAAATCTAGACCCGTCTTAAAAGACAGATCTACATTTTGGGATCGTTATAAGGCGGATCTAGATTTTTGGAAGGAAAGGGAAAACACTCTTCCTCCCTCTCATTATCGAAGAAATGTGGTAATCACGGTAATTCTGTTGTACACAAGTTAATCATTCCTGTTTTAGACGATTGCATTTCAGCATTAGTCCCTTTGGGGAAACATTAATTCCGGAAATCTAATGAAGTCGAGACAAAAAACGATCTGATCATGTAAACTAGATAGAGAAATCACGGGGGCTGATAGTTGTTGCTTTTGCAAACAAAAGTATATGGTTATAAGAATATGACAGCGCCAAGCGAAACAGAATTTAAGATTCCAGTGAGGCATCTCCAGTTTTGAGAAGACAAAGAAGCGAAATACGTATTAAACTGAGAGGATTTAAAACTTCCACTTTTTTTTCTGCCTGATGATCCTTTCACTTGTGACGGTGTTCAATATTTTACGACAAAATGCTTGAAGACTACACAGTCTATTCGTGTCATTTACTCAAATGACGTCAGTCAAAGAGCGTTTCATCTCTGAAACGCATGTGATGATGACGACGCTATCCTATATGGTTATGTCATCCGCGTTCCTTTGCAAATATCAGTGCAGTCGATGCTATCATGCAAAACCTATCACGGAGACAGCGTCGACGTAAATAAACGCCATGACCTCTGGTTTGTATTTCTGTTAGCTACTTTTCTGACAGTCGTTTGAGTTTTCTGTAAACCGTGCACGTCGTCTCAGATTGTTAAGTACCGTTATTAACACATAAAATTGTCTTGTAACGTCATTTTTTTTGAAATTTCAGCATTTTAATGGGCCAAAACTCTGCACCTGTTTGCGATATATAGGCGCGGTATGCCAAGTAAAACCACACACCGACTTCAAATTTATAAAATTCAATTTGATATTGTACGACAAATGTTTCCTCAGAAATCTGTAACCATGAAGTTTTTTATTTGTATGCAATCTGTACTGAGATCATGAGGAGCACGTGCTGATTTTCGACCGATCCTGTTGAACGATTTCAAATTTGGGATACGGACATTTAATATCAGGTATGAGAGAATACATATTTTGTGAAATTTCGGTGGACATAGCTGTATTAATTTTTGAGATATTCAAAATAAAAGTGTGGAAGATTTTATATATAAAATTTATATATATAAATCATTTTGTAAATCAACAAAATAATTATTAAGCTATAACAAATAACACTTACTACAATTAATAATAATCAAGCTCTGAACTACACAAACAAGTTAAGGTTAAAATAAAAAGACAGAAAGAATGGTTGAAAAGTGTTTGCACTGTAGAATGGAACTCATTCATGCCGTAGATATAGTTACTTCTCCAACTGCTTCCATTCTTCTTCTTGTTTCCCAGATGAACTGACACTTCCAGAATACCACGTGATCATATGATACTGCAAAAGGTTTGCTCACTGTGTATTTTCCTGCCTGCTTTTCATTTCATAACCAGCAGGTAACAAATTACAGAACTCTTGCAACACGGGCCATGTTTAACCCATTAATGCATAGAACACACCGTACATTCGACCTTTAACATTTTGGTAGAATCCGGTCGGGTACGGAAAATACAGATGTTTACCGAGGCACGTGCCTTTTCGCGGGTGAGTTATTTTCTTTATTTTTTTCTACTTTATGCATGTATTTTGTGGCAGATAGATAGTTGTCGTTTTTGTATGTAATCATGTATATATTTGCATGCCATCGTTCTCGTTTTTATCTGCGTTACTGACGAGAAATTTCACAAGAATATGAAAAGGATGGATTTTGCCATCGAATTTTGTCTTTGTAATCTTAATTTCTCCTAGAAGTAAATAATTTATAAAAATATTTTGATGTTTTTTGGTAGCCAGATATCTGAAGCAAATATAAATTCATAAGTAAGATCCCGTTGATTGATAACACTTGAGCAAAAGCGGCGTCTTTCATACCATATGGAATTTTCACGTATACGGGTCATGGCAGTCGCTTTCTACGGAAGAAAACGGACGGATGAAATACATTTCGATACGGGGTATAGCAGTCATATTGAAGTAAAACGTTTTGCAGTGTTGGCCGCAGGTGTTGCACAGTTCGCTACTATTTCTGTAGTGTACTTGTTTTCTTCAACATTTTGAATTAATAAAGCACTATTTTGTCATAGCACATCTTCGCAAGCCAAGGATGCCTTAATAAGCCTCGTTCACATGGGCAAAATTCCTGTGACCAAGGAGGTTTGTCATAGAAAAATGTGCTCGTGTGAATGAAAAAAATGTGCCAATTTAAACTTTCTTTGTTAAAGTTTCTGTGACAAAGAAACTTTGATCGTGTGAAAGAGGCTTTACGTACCCTTGGCCAAAGGCATATTCGTAAATCGAGTTTCCCACTGCGCCATTTCTTGGGTGCGAACAACATCCATCACAGCCAATCAAATTATCCGTAACAAAATATTTTCCGCATAATAGGCGCTTTGTCGATAGAAAATATCGTGATAGACGGACACTCGGCGCCAGATGTGTGCAACTGTAGTTACGCACCGCTCAGCCATTTGGGGAACGTCGTTACGAGAATTGAAACAGAACAGAACAGAAAACATCGTGGGTACCGTTAACAGTTACTAAGCAGGACGGCTCGATAGAGCTGTTAAACCCAAAACAACCAATCAACAACCAAACAGGAGTAGACGGTCAAGATTAACCAGTTCATCAGTGTTTTTGAACGATCATGCGAAGTTGTGCAAAAACTGTGTTTTGAAACAGATCTTCTGATCTAAAACTAACACGCCGGGGGAGCAACTCGCTGCAGCCAAAGGGCGGCGCTGTGGACAATCTGATTAGCGAATAGGTCGTCGGCAAATTGTAAGAAACAAAGTGAACTTAGTACCCCTGGCTAGCAAAAATGATCATAGCATAGTTTTCCTGTATATGTCAAGAGAAATTTGTTGGTGATGATGCGTTTAGGTATCGCATCACTGGTTGGTATCAGCAATGATCATTTTATGCCCCCTTCGAAAGATGGGTAGTATTATGTCGTGGCGATATCCCTCCGTCTAGTTGTAGTTCGTCCGTCTGTCACTTTAACTTTCATGTCCGCTCCACGTCTCCTTGATTATTGCTAGGATTTTTGTAAACTCAAGATTACCCTCCTGCCAAGAGCTTTAGCGAGACCCAGTGTAGACCTTGCACGTTGCAGGGTATTTCATCGGCCCAGTTTGATCAGAGTGTTCGCTGTCCGCCCGGAGCTAGCCGAGACCCTAAGCTACCCTTTCAGTGCAGAGCGAAGACTCTGATCAGACTGGGAAGATGCCATGGCTGATCTGAGTCTACGCTAGAGGCACATACCACTTTGTTGGTATTCCGTCTTTAGGAGCGTTGAACTAATCCCGCAGGCACAGAACGTCGAACTGGCATCGTATTTACTTTGATGAGACATTTTGACGTCGCATCGACGTCAGTTCGACGTCATTTCGACATCCTGAGCCCGCTGGGAAGGCTTATGTATAGTCCAACAATCGCCTTTTATCTTGGATTTGAGCTGCAATGTTAACTTTCATCTGCCATCATCTCAGTGCGCACGTACTAAATGTGTATAGTCTTATACACGGCCGCTTATCTCCGTCAGCACAACACCGTGTTGTGTATAGGAAAATGTGCAGGAGATTTCCGGTGGTTCTGCAGGCGATTCGAAAATAAAGGTCACGAAAGGTAGGTGTCTCGGTTTAAAAGGGATAAATTCTTTTCCAGCGTAAAACAAAAGAAAAGGAAAATGTCATGCAACCCTTCAATCGTTTTTCTATGAATACGAGTCTTGATCGAAGCCAGATTCTCAGTTATACAACAGATTTCCATTTTTTCCCGGAGCGAGGTCATGGAGGTGGCCGTTTTGTTGACATGCAAACATTTCAAATTTGCATTCCTGAAGTCGCCGAGTATTTATGTTTTCATCTATCACCTGTATATTAAAGGTCTCTCATATAAGTACCAGTTACGAGCCTAAACAGAATTTGCTACCTTCCTTCAGTCCAGATAATGAAAGTTGTTGTGGAATTCGTGATCCAGGAGATCGGTGGTGCTGAAGGCGATAGGTGGCGGTGCAGGAGATTGTTTTATGTTGTGCCACCAATGACCGTTTTTAACTGTTTTATAACGTAAATAATGTAGTAGCATGGCATGGTACAGATTCGCACAGCTTTCAAGTTCGTACACTTGGCTGTACAATGCCTCTGCTGCATTAAGCATGCTAATAAAAATGAAAATAACGACTCCAGCAATCAGGGGATTGAATTATCAGTCAATCATTTGCACTACAAAGCTTCTGTTAGAACTAAATGGTACGAAAGTAATGCTAGTTTGTCAATTGGGTACTTACATTCGTCCCACTTTCTTTGTTTAATTACATTGTGCACACGGCCACCAATCCAGCTCATTCAAAACAGAAAGTTTTGCCCCATTGGTATATGCGATGAATGAGCTGGATTGGTGGCCGTGTGCACAATGTAATTAAACAAAGAAAGTGGGACGAACGTATTACCAACTGACAAACTAGCATTACTTTCGTACCATTTAGTTCTAACAGAAGCTTTGCAGTGCAAATGATTGACTGATAATTCAATCCCCTGATTGCTGGAGTCGTTATTTTCATTTTTATTAGCATGCTTAATGCAGCAGAGGCATTGTACAGCCAAGTGTACGAATCTGAAAGCTGTGCGAATCTGTACCATGCCATGCTACTACATTATTTACGTTATAAAACAGTTAAAACGGTCATTGGTGGCACAACAGAAAACAATCTCCTGCATCGCGACCTATCGCCTTCAGCACCACCGATCTCCTGGATCACGAATTCCACAACAACTTTCATTATCTGGGCTGAAGGAAGGTAGCAAATTCTGTTAAGGCTCGTAACTGGTACTTATATGAGAGACCTTTAATATACAGGTGATAGATGAAAACATAAATACTCGGCGATTTCAGGAATGCAAATTTGAAATGTTTGCATGTCAACAAAACGGCCACCTCCATGACCTCGCTCCGGGAAAAAAATGGAAATCTGTTGTATAACTGAGAATCTGGCTTCGATCAAGACTCGTATTCATAGAAAAACGATTGAAGGGTTGCATGACATTTTCCTTTTCTTTTGTTTTACGCTGGAAAAGAATATATCCCTTTTAAACCGAGACACCTACCTTTCGTGACCTTTATTTTGGAATCGCCTGCAGAACCACCGGAAATCTCCTGCACATTTTCCTATACACAACACGGTGTTGTGCTGACGGAGATAAGCGGCCGTGTTATAATAACATTTGAGAGAATTCCACCTTCTAGCATCTCAAACACACCTGGTCAACTTTGTTTTCAAGGATGTTACGAAACTAAAAAGAGGTGAACATTTCGAAACGTAAAAATCATAGTTACCAAACGACGCGATCTTCAGGTCGTTTGGTAACTATGACTTCTTCGTTTCGTAACAGCTCTTTTTCGTATCGTAACAGCCTTGTATATACATAGTTAACCAGGGGTGTGAAAGGTACTCGACTCGATAGGCTACCTTTCACATACTACAAGGGGGATTCGGCGATCTCTTGATCTTTCAACGATTATTGAAAGACTTAATGCGAGCGCACTGAGATGATGGCAGATGAAAATTAACATTGCATATTTAATTTTTGTGTCGAGACCGAATATAGGCGTTTAGTACAACAAATAAAGCTAACGCTCACAGTGCCAGGAATTTACGTCGTGCTTAGTCTTTTCTTCTATTTCCACGTGTCCAGCAGGCAGGCACATGACGTCTTACATACGTCAAGCTGACGTCGATACAACGTAATAACGTCGCATCCACGTCTGTAGGCGCCTTTCGGCGTTTTAGGCCTGCTGGGTGATATATAACAAAGTTAAAACTGACTCCTACTATCACAGTATCCGAACTACATGTACAATCTCTTCCGGTTTTCATAGCGTTGAATCGAGAGTACAAACATTCGCTTATAACCAGTAGTCGGAAATCATTATGTTTTGAGATTTTATCCGGAATCTGCTGCGTCATTTATAGCTATTCAGCTTCGAAAATAATTTGCTCTTCGGTCTTTTACTTTATTACCCTGTACAATGTCGTGTATGGGTGGGTAGTAATTGGTACAGTATTCAAATCGCCCTTGGCATGATTCTTAAACCATTTTGAGCATTTTCTTACATGTTTTATAAAAAATCTTTAGAATAAACGGAAAGCGTTATCAATCTACAGTTTGTTAGTTTTGATAAAAAGAATGATAGCTAAGTTTTGCACGACACAATCTCGTGTTAAATTAAGCTGTTCGGAAAAAAAAAATCTGCGACGGCAAGGAGTTTTTCATTGTACAGGGCAATAAAGTAAAAGACCGAAGAGAAAATTATATTAAACTTACCTCTTTACATTTTCGAAGCTGAATAACTATAAATGACGCAGTAGATTCCGGATAAAAACTCGTAACATAATGATTTCCGGCTACTGGTTATAAGCGAATTTTGTACTCTCGATTCAACGCCATGAAAACCGGAAGAGAGGGTACAGTGCTTTCGGATACTGTGACTATGTACTAATCAACTGACTGATTTAAAGAATCATTTAAACTAATAAGTATGAGATGATTATGAATGAATGAATATTGTATTTTCCTCAAAATTACAAAAAACAACTCCTGTTAGAAAACTTACCCAGCAGGCACACAGCTCTAAGTCTTTCAAGTCGGTTACAGTCTTTAAGATTGAACCAGGCCCCATGGTTATGAAACTTTTTTGATGCTCAACTCAGCTGAGCATGTGGATACCCAGACTGATCTGAGTCCTGGACGGACACACATGCCCGATAAACACACAATGTTCTCAAATTGGGGAGTGATTTCAGCAGTCGCTGTGGAAGCTGGTTAGACACGGATGCACCGGCTGATATGTCTCTGGTGGCAAAATACTTGGTAGACCGAATATCTGTTTTATTTAGATTTTGAGCCTCGTAAATTTAACGGCACTTCTGAGTTTGAGGATGTATGTGACATACAAACCAGCTTGTTCACATGCGGAATCTAAGGTAATTGGATAAAGGTTTACCGCCATTTTACAAGGGAAACAATTTTTAAGACGTCCTGTTTGATTCACTGGAGGATAAAGCCTTCTAAAATGGGATCAACTCTTTCAAAGATGGAAAGGGATATAAAAAGGAAAATGTCGGTGTTGCTTCCCCGGAAACTCCGAAAGTGTACCTATTTACCTAAAGACAGAATTTTTACAAGGGTCGTTCCCGATGTGAGCCAGTATGGACATATGAAGTATTGTAATAAAGCAGCGACTAGCGTTTGGGCAAGTAATAGCGCTCCCGGATTCTTCAATCTTCCTGGGTCTATTCTATTCTATTCTATCCCATAACCTTACTAGGTCGTTGGGGCACCACAGCTGACTTCAAAACAATCCCTTTCCACCTTGTCCTGTCTTCAGCTGCCCTAGTTGAGCTGGCAAAATCCATTCCAGTCCACTCCTTGATATTGTCCTCCCACCTCTTCTTCTGTCTACCTCTTCTTCTTTTTCCTTTCACTGTGCCCTGAAGAATTGTCTTTGCTAAACCAGAAGACCTTGAGACGTGGCCAAACCACCTTAGTTTCCGTTTCTTGACCAGTGTCAGGAGTTCATCATATTCTCCAATGGCTGCTTGGATCTTCCTGTGAACCTCCTCATTGGTTATATGGTCCTTGTACGAAATGTTCAGTAACCTTCGGTAGCATCTCATCTCAAAGGCCTGCGTTCTTTTCTCTAACTCTGCTGTCAAGGTCGATGATTCACAGGCATACAGAAATATGGAAATGACAAGGGAGCGCATAAGTGTCACCTTTGATCCAAGAGATATGTTGTTATCTCTCCAAATTGGTTTCAGCTTGGCAAGAGCTGAAGTGGCTTGTGCTATCCTTGAGAGAACCTCCTGTTTTGAGCCATCATCTGAGACAACTGCTCCAAGGTATTTGAAGCTGCTTACAGTATCCAGCTTCTGCCCCTTTACCTTGATCTCCCTCTGGATGCCATCTGCGCTGTTTGTCATCAGTTTGGTCTTCTCAGCACTGATCTCCATCTTATACCTTGTGCAGGTCTGGTCGAGTCTTTCAACTAGAGCTTCTAGTTCCTGCTCTTCCTCAGCAAGAGCGTCTATGTCATCGGCAAACCGCAGGTTGGTAATATTTCTGCCGCCTATGCTAACCTTTCCGTCATGTTCGTCCAGAGCATCGGACATGATCCGTTCGAGAAAAATGTTGAAGAGGGTGGGTGACAGAAGACATCCTTGTCTTACTCCAACTGTTGTTCTGAACCATTCTCCTGTGCTGCCATTTATCAGGACTGCACTTGTAGCCTTGTCGTATAGCTGCTCAATGGTGCGAACTAGGTTTGCATTGATATTGTACTTCCTCATGGTGGCCCATAAGGCTGCATGCCATACCCTGTCAAAGGCTTTTTTGAAATCAATGAAGACATGGTACAGATTCTGCTGATGTTGGAGATACTTTTCACACAGGATTCTAAGGTTGAAGATCTGTTCTGTGGTGCTCTTTCCTGCTCGGAACCCAGCCTGTTCCTCAGCGATTATCTCTTCGGCTTGTGGCTTAAGCCTGTTCAAGATAACTTTCAGCATGACTTTGCTTGAATGACTGATTAGGCTGATGGTTCTGTAGTTCTGGCAAAGCTGTAGGTTGCCCTTTTTAGGGAGAGTAATAATCAGCGACTGAGTCCATGGGGTAGGCCATTCTCCTGTTCTCCAGATCCTGTTACAGATATCTGTTAAAACATCAATCATGGTCTCCCCTCCAGCTTGAACAAGTTCTGCTGGTATATTATCAACTCCGGCAGATTTTCCCTTCTTCAGTGCTGCTACTGCAATCTCAACTTCCTCACGAAGGATCGGTTGTTGATCTTCATCTGGGGGCTGACTGCAGTCCAGAACCGTATTGTCACCATCAGTCTCATGGTTGTATAATTCTGAGCAATATTCTGTCCATCTGCTGAGAATCTCTTGTTCTTCTGTAAGGCATTTCCCAGACTTGTCCTGGATAGTTGTGGATCTACCCTGTTTCTCTGAAGTTAGATCCTTCACCAGCTGGTATGCTTTCTTGCTGTTGTTTTTGTTCAGGCAAGTTTCGATCTCCTCGCACTGACTAGCTATCCAGTCCTCCTTCGCTTTCTTCACTGCCTTCTGAATCCTCTTGTTTGCTTCCCTGTATTCTTCTGCTCCTCCTGCTTCATACCTCTTCTTCTTCAAATTTCTCCTCTCATCACAGAGGTCGAGAACATCTCTAGTGACCCATGGCTTTTTCCTGCGACGTTCCTTCCCAAGTATCTCACTGGCTGCATCAGTCACTACTGTATTGTAGGTGGTAATCATGGTATCTATGTCCATGTCATCATCCCTCAGACCAATGAGTGGTGCAAATTTTCCACCTATTGTTGCTTGAAAAGTGCATGCCACCTCTGGGTCCCTTAGCTTCTCAAGATCAAACTTCAGTCTTGGCTGGGTTGGCTTTCTAGCCTTCTTCAGACGAACTCGGAAAGTCATCATGACCAGGTCATGGTCACTTCCTATGTCTGCTCCAGGAAAACTCCTTGTCCTATGGATGTTGACTCCTGATCGGAAGCGCTTCCTCACCAAGATGTAATCAATCTGATTGTGGTGTTTCCCATCTGGGCTGTGCCATGTCCATCTCCTTGATGGTTTGTGAGGGCCAAGGGTGTTTGTCAGTACTAGGCTGTTACAGGTTGCAAACTCTAGAAGTCTAAGACCTCTCTCATTTGTCTCGTCATTGCAGTAGGGTCCACAAACGTTTTCCCAGTCTGCCTGTGCATCCTTTCCAACCTTAGCATTCCAATCCCCTTGTACAACCAGAATGTCCTTCTTGGGTGTTTGGTCTATGATTTCCTGGAGTTGCTGGTAGAAGTGTTCTACCTCATTGTCGTCATGTCCAGATGTTGGTGCATAAATCTGTATGATGGTGATGTTGAAAGGAGCTGCTCTCAGGCGAATTGAAATCAGTCTGCTGGAGACTGGTCGGCATCCCAAGACAGCACTCACCATGTCCTTATGCACAAGAAATCCAACCCCATACTCATGTTTGTCCTCTTCTCCACTGAAATAAACCTTGTGTCTGTCATCTGTTGACATCTCACCAAAGTTTTTCCAGCGCATCTCACAGAGCCCCAGTATGTTCCAGTGATACCTGTCCATTGCATGAGTCAGCTCTTCAAGCTTCCCAGCTGGCCTCAGAGTCCTTACATTCCAGGTGCCAATTGAGATGTTCTCCCTACCTCTGATTTTCTTGATCTGTGTTACACCAGTTGCATACTTGTCACCTTTCTGTCATACCCTTCTGTCATATTTCTGTCATACCCTTCCTGGGTATGACAGAAATATTGTTTGAAAGTCCCTTGAACCGGAAATCATCCATCGAATACGAAAGTGAAAGTATGATAAATTTGTCCGCTGATGTTTTTGTATTATCCCCCGTACATGCTCGAACTTACGACTGAAGGCGCAATTCAATTCCCACATGGAAACAACAAATTCATTTAAGTGTCTGAGTGAATGAAAGGATGCCTGAATAATTTACTATTACCGTACGTTATTTATAACCCTGCAGGCACATGACGTCGTAATGACGTCGAAATGACGTCGACCAGGCGTCGATGTGACGTTATGATGTCACATTGACGTCAGTACGACGTCATTTCGACAGTACGACGTCATGTGCTCACTGGAACCCGATCTTATCATTAAGAATAATTATGAAAAATGTAACACCTGGCCACGACGCCATTTTTTTCATGACCAACGAGGCAGCCGTTTTTGGTTGATAGTTTGATATGATTGGTTTTTTTTCCTTTTCCTATAAAGGGAGGCGCCGTAGTGGAGTGGTTAGAGTGTTTCGGATCACCGGAAGGTCGTGTTTCGCAGCTCACCGTCGCCATCCGACGACTGGAAAACTCTCTGCATGTCAACCCAGCAGTAAATATGGGTACCTTTTTCGAATCAAGGAAGAGTAAGGCAACGAAAGGAGTGAGATGGGCTCCGCCTTTCATCAGCTATGCCCAAGATACAGTGGGTCTGTAACCCCCGTTGCCCCTACGGCTTTTAGGGCTATGGGAAACCTTTTACCTTTTTTTCCTGTAAAAGGTTCAGTTTCATACAAAGCTAAATCGCGCATTAGCTGTAACAAGTTTTCATAATCTAACAACAACAAAAAACTTGTTATCGAGCAACTTTTGTCAGGTTTTGAGGGCAGGATATGGGATTTGATTGTAGCCTATTAATTCCTGATCATTGCCTGTCACAGGGACTCGGGTCATATGGTTTGTTTCTTCGATCCCAATGACAAACGATCCGTTTGTACATGAAGTACTTCATATACACCACCCTGTACAAGCGGATTCTTATTTTTCATTGGGCTTGAAGAAACAAAGCATATGGCCAAGTCCCTGTGGTTCTCATGTTTACTTTGACACCAATTGACCCAATCGTAACACTTCGGCCAATTCCGTATCCGCAATATCGAAGATATCGGCGAGGATGTCCGATTGCAATTGCCCCTATGAAAGATCACACTCTAAGATGTCACGCATTAGCCTACTTGTGAGTGTCGAAGAGTTTGCAATTTCATAATATGAATTGGTTACTGAAATACATGTACAGTTCATAATGCACAAAAACTTCTAAACTAGTATAACACAGAGAAATCAATAAAACCTTACCATCGAAGTGATTCGAAATCGAAATGGCTGTGACCAAAACATGCAGGATGACGTCACACGGTGACGTATTTCTGCCCATTGCCTTGAATTGACAGTAGATGAGCAAAGTCATGTACAAACTCCTCTTAGAAACCTTACCCAGCAGTCACACAGCATTCACTCCACATTGAAACATCGTTGATCCAATGTCATTCCGTTGAATCAACGTTGTCTATGTTGATTTCAACGTTGTATGCTCAGTGCTTTGGTTGGTAAATGTCCTGAACTGGGTACATGCAAAACATCGAAGACATTCAATCTGATGAGTGGACTCTGTGTATGAATTACATGATAGTCTTTTAACCTTTTGAAGACAGTGCGGAGATGTTTGAGGCTTGCCATTTCATGTCAAAACCGAGCAGTGCACAAATAATAGATCGGTAAAGTAGCATGCGCGTGAGTTGTTACGCATACTTGGGAGAGATTAGAAATGCCTAGAAAACCGGTTGATCATCAGAAATAATGCGACAATTCATACTGGCATACTGCGTCGAATCAACGTTGTAACAATGTCGACCCAATGTTACGACGTTTCACTGACATCTATACAAGGTTGTTGCGATGTCATAACGTTGCATCGACGTCGTCACAACGCTTTTTTAGTCTTACGCTGTTTGCATACAAGTTAAAAGAAGAAAAATGAAGATTGTTGTGCGATATCCGCTCACTTCATGCAGAACATATTATGCCGTTGTCAAGTAGCAGAAAGGAACTGCGCATGAAGTAACAGCATGCACACGTTATCCATTCAGAGCATAATATGAAAATGGGCACTGCCTTAGGGCGAGCACATCGCTCTTTATCTTTTTTTTTTGTGGTATTAAATTTGTATTAAAAGCTTTGCAACTCCACAGCTGCGAACTCCGTCTACAAACTGATGAGAAACTGTCAGAAAACAGATTTACCCCTAGTAATCTATCCTCTCGAAAAACGGGCTATACTTTTTCAGTTCCTTCTCTACGGTGCTTTATTTCCTTTGAATTATTTCACCCAACGTTCAGCCTCCTCGCATTGAGGGTACAGTCCACTAAATATTCATGAGAACTTGCCCCGCCTATTTCGGGGAGAGCATTAGGTTTACATTGTAAGAGAGATGACGTCATCTGTCAATCATGCATGTTAGATTTCTTGCAGTATAAAAAAAGACCAACAAATGATAGTTACAAAAAGGCATATTTAATTGAGAAATATTTTACCAGAAGGAGATGGGGTTGATTTTGGTAACTGATCCCCTAGGAAAAAAGTATGCTCTTCTTTGGGGTACGATTCGGTGGTTGCCATATTCAGCCTAGCTTAGCGGCTCACTGAGATGGGAAGGCAGTGGATGGGTACAGTCCACTAAATATTCATGAGGACTTGCCCCGCCTATTTCGGGGAGAGCATTAGGTTTACATTGTAAGAGAGATGACGTCATCTGTCAATCATGCATGTTAGATTTTCTGCAGTATAAAAAAAGACCAACAAATGATAGTTACAAAAAGGCATATTTAATTGAGAAATATTTTACCAGAAGGAGATGGGGTTGATTTTGGTAACTGATCCCCTAGGAAAAAAGTATGCTCTTTTTTGGGATACGAGTCGGTGGTTGCCATACTCAGCCTAGCTTAGCGGCTCACTGAGATGGGAAGGCAGTGGATGTTTTCATCTCAAATTGATAGGCTAGGATGACACTTTAAAGCAAGACAGGTTTGGAAAACTTTGTATGTACAGTTTTGTATTAAAATGAACAGATGTTAACATTGTCGTCTATGGAAAATTAATGGTGGAATGCAACCTAAAGTTTTCATCTCAAATTGATAGGCTAGGATGACACTTTAAAGCAAGACAGGCTTGGAAAACTTTGTATGTACAGTTTTGTTATAAAATGACCAGATGTTAACATTGTCGTCTATGGAAAATTAATGGTGGAATGCAACCTTGAAGCGGTTAATGTTGGCGCCATCTTGTTTTTCTCAAACGGAACGTTTGACGTCATTACGTAACGTAGCGACAGATTGATTGTACGCTGTAAGTTTTTCGTCGATTTCCATTCGAACCAGTCTAATTCTATCTTCCGTTTGGTGTCGTTATGAAAGAAATTTCATTGAAAGTAATGTATCTTACAGGTAAAAATATGCCTTACCAATCTTCTACAATAGAGCTCCCACTCTTTCAAAGCTCCTTTGCGCCTGCAAGCGACTGCTCGCTAATAGTTCGGCAAGCGGAGCTTCAGGTGGATGGGTATACACTTCCAAGGGAAACACCCCACCTCTGTCGTTTTCATCTGGAGTAAATATTTTGCAATGGAAGCATAAAAATTCTCAATACAATCCTAACAACGACAAATGTATGGCCAATTTAGTACAAGATATAAAATTAGGAATAAAAGTGGCATAACATATGAATTTGCAATTAGAATGTTGTACTTAGTGCCGTCTGTGATAGACCCGTACCATAAAAATGAATAAAAACGACCGTATCTTCCGTAATCGCCGTCCGTTATATTCCTTACCAAATCAAAATATACCGACTGCCATTTCCCGTATATTTAGCGTCACCTAGCAACCGAATAAAAAGATAATGGTCCTGAATTATTTCCATCTATTTGCGCCGTTTCAGAGAAAGGGACAAAATATGTCCTCTCGCTATGAAAATTGAAGAAACAATCCAGCCAGCTCACCAGAAACTAAGAAAAGGACTTACCCGCGAAAAAGCGCGCGCTTGGATAAACATCTGTATTTTCCGTACCCGACCGCTTTCTACCCACAAGTTAAAGATCGAATGTACGGTGTGTAGAAACCCATTAAAGGGACATTGGCAAACAGTGCAGACCTATATCAGACGCCGCAAGGTGCGGCGTCGATCAGGGTCCACACTATTTGCAAATAACGAATTGGCATTTCGCCTTAAAATGAATTATATATTATAAATATAAATTAAACCATTCAGTCCTCAATTGATAAATGGGTTCATCCATTTGATAAGGATAGAATAGTCCACTGGGCATAAATGGGCTAACATCTGATATGTTATCAATGGATGAACCTATCCGATTCAATTTTTGACACATGCCTAAATACTAAATACCAAATTTTTTGAAAATCTTGAACTTAGCAAATTATAGAGTGGCTAGGCTGGTTACATATTGAACTGCCCTTAAGATAAGTTGATTTCGTGTCCCATGTCACTTGACCTCGTTGACGATATCCTTGAGAAAATTATCCTTTTAATAAGAAAATATGTTCGCAGATAGATCCCCAGTGTTTTAACATTAACTTTGTCAGCAGATAGGCCGCTTCACGTAAAAAGAATTAATGTATTTAACGCATATACGAAAAACGATGGACCAAATCAGCCTGCGTATCAAATTGAAAGAGTAACTACACATCAGGAACTGACTGAATCAGATCCAAAACCCTAATCTCCAACATCAAAGGGAAAGATTGACAAAGACATCCCAACAAACAATAAATTGCAAATGATAAGCCGAGTCAGCAGCTCTTTCCCAAATAGGTGGCAACTCAGCTATATTTACTGAACTAAATAATTTAGAACAACTTATACGAAAAGCATTTAACACCTATTTTTACCTATTTCTATTTCTCAAAGCCTTAATTGTACACACATTCGCACACACATTCAAGTACCCTAGTGGAGAATGAAATTTTTCTGAGGAGGGGAAAAGATGCAAGAGATTTTCGATATATTTTGTGGCTCGATGGAAGACGCCAGTCACGAGGTAGGCGTCTCTTACATGATGTCTGAAGCTACTGTTTCTCGCGGAATCCGTCAGTAAGTGTGGCTAGGAGAGGGCTGCTCGTTACCAGCCGAGACCTGCCCATCACCATTTTCCTTTCAAACATTAACGGGTTTAGCGACACTGAAGAATTTAAATGCAGAAACGCGCGTCTGTTGCACTAAATTCGGTATAGTTACGTTAATATTGAAACGACTGGGCCGATATCGCTGTTGGCGAACAGTTTGTCCCTGAGGATCTCCTCAACCCAGTAAATCAGTTTTTATTATTATTTTGGGGTGTGCGGGATTCTGGTTCTTAAGCATTGGAGTCACTACTCAAATTACTTAAATACTGCTTAAAAGTATCTTGCTGCATCGGTCATCTCCCTCCTGATGTCCGTGTCTCTCTCGTTTTTTGATATACAGGGGTTGAAGTGGTTCGATGGGGGGGGGGGGGGGGGGGTTGCGCTCGCGAGTTAATATATGGGCGTCTCTGACATGATATATGCAGCAACTGTGTCTCGCGGAATGCGTCAGAAAGAGTGGCTTGGCGAGGGCTGCTCGTTGCCTGCCGAGACCTGCTCATCATCATTTTCTTTAGAAAAACGCGCGTCTGTCGCACAAAATTTGGTATTGTTACTTTAATATTATTTAAATCACTTATTAATGCCTTTTAATATTGTATTCGTATTAACAAACGTCTTATGCGTAATATTGTGTTCCTATCAGAGTAATGTTATATCAATCTCAACCTTTCAGTCTCAAATCGCAATCGTCTGTATAATCATTAAGCCCAACAGATTTTAAACTTTATATATGAATGTCGCCATAAGTATCGTTTAAAGCTTTAATATTGCAATAGTTATGCTGTTTTGAAGATACGTTCCCTGAAATATGCAATCATTGTTCAATTTGCATAAAAACCTGTCCTGTTCAATATCAAGTAAAAAACCTCTTATATCATGGAAAGTAGTACGTCGCTATCTTGATTCAAGCTAACTCTCATGGAGCCTGTCGGCTAACCTTGGCTAGGAAACCCCCTTCATGAATTTTTTATTACATGCATTCCTACACGAATGCCTTCGTTTGTAAAGTGCAATGCCCTTCGCTACGAAACGGTAAGTATGGGAAAAGGAGGTCTAGCATGTCTTGCGCAAGCAGCTAAATAGTCCTGCTGACGTTGAATATACCTGTCAATCAATTAAGGCATGAGCTTCATGGGTTTCTCAAGGGTATGGTTGAAACAATCGGTAGCGCGACGGAAAAGACACAACTAAGCAAAGAAAACAAGGAATAAAATGACATGAGATTTTTTTGAGAAAATCTTAAGTTTTTGTAGAAAGATTTCCCGTTTCAAATGTTCTGCTTCGATACCACTGCCGTCATAGATCTGTTAACATAGCATCTAAGAGTTCATATTGATGTCAAACTGACGTCGTCGAGACGTCATTCTGCCAAGGTAATATACACAACAGTTGGTAGTGCTATAGGTATTATGGTAACATATCTATGGTGTCATCTCACTTATAATTCGAGAGGAGCATGGCATACAGTGTATGGCATGCTATTCTCGAATTATAAGTGAGATGCTACCTGAAATTCTCCCAGTGGAAAAGTGTTATTTTCACAAACCTATACTTCAATCTCCAATAATTTATTCTTCAGTTAGAAATGTTTTCTTGATCCGTTTGTGTCCACCACTGGTCGGGCAGAACCTGATTTATATCTTCCAGTGATATTTTACAAAATCTGAGTCTTCGCTAGGCGCACATGCCACTTTGTTGTTCTTTTCGTGTCGCGGCTCAAGTGAGACAGTGCCAGCTGATAGCAAAATGAGCTGCTCAGTCCCAGGCAGGTGGTTACAAAGCTAGACTTCACATAAATCATAAAAAAATAAATGAGCCGCAACTCGACGAAACCAACAAAGTGACACGTGCACCTAGTGTAGACTCAGATCAGTCTCGGCATCCGCTGTGTCTGATCAGACTCTTCGCTGTGCGCTTAAAGGGTAGCTTATGGTCTAAGCTAGCTCCGTTAGGACAGCGAAGACTCAGATCAGACTGGGCGGATGCCCAGACTGATCTGAGTCTTCACTGGGCGCACATGCCACTTTGTTGGTTTTGTCGTGTCGCGGCTCAATTGTATGAAGCACACAAAACATCTGTCGTATTTTTAGCCTTTTCTATATATTTTATACACGTACACACACAGAAAAAAAAAGAAAACAAGAGAAAACAAATCGAAGACTATATAGATAAGTAGACACAACAAACGATAAAATAGAATAGACAAACGACAACAGAATTTGATATTATCACGCCTTTAGTATGTTTATATAGTCTTTGTCCGATTGATTATAGTTCATCCCGTAGATCTTTTTTCTTTGTTATTACGGTTGATAGTCTTAAAAGCTTTTGTAATTTTCAAAAGAGACAATATTTATAAACATAGATGCATATATCCAAAACCGACCACCTGTACAAAACGAAACCTGTTTAGTAATTGAAATCAAACGACAATACAGCACAAACATTCATTACGATAGAAGAATAGATGTTCCGTCGTGTGGCGGTTGTAAAACGTCTCTCCGTACATTATCTATAGTGCAGATTATATTCTATTTTGTGTTCTTTGAGATCAGAGGGCATATTTTGAGAAATCAGAAACGTATGATTGAATTAGAATCGATTCTTAACCAATGGAACCCTTTTTGATACTAACCAGTCTTAAATCGACTGTCTTGTTAAAATTAAGAAATGACAGTCAGGGTCACTGATGAGGCTTGAGCAGACGATTCTTCGAAATATGACCTTTGTTCCTTGTTCTGAAAATGTTTTTCGCTCTTGCAGTAACTCTTTTATATTTTAATTAGTTCTTTTACTTACCGTTCTTAACTTTATGGTTCTGATTTTTGAATAATGATTAAAAGGCAATGATCATGAAAATGAGCCGCGATGCGAGAAAACCAACAAAGTGGTTGTGCGCCCAGCGCAGACTTAGATCAGCCTGGCCATCAGTCCAGTCCGATCAGACTCGTTGCTAAGCGCTCAAATGGCATCAAGAATCTAAACTGCCTCCATGCGGACAGCGAAGACGCTGATCAGACTGGGCGGATTTAATAGTTTGTTGTTTACTTAATTTTTCTCTTTGTACCACTTGTAGGCTCTGTTTTATGACGGTAGCATTTCATGGTTATATTTATTTATACAATCAACTCTCAATATCTCAAAGTCGAAAATTTCCCAAAACTACTTATAAGAATACAGACGGTTGGCGCCAGAAACCCGTTCCGGGACGTCTATGGTCGGGCCTACCGTAGTTTGACTGGTGGATTTCTTCTGCTCCGGAATTTCAGTGTTCCTATTTCTGCGAGCCCTCATCTTTGTTTCAGATTAGTTTTCAATTTTGATTACTATGTTTCTGAGATATTACACTTATTACATAGGAATCTATTCCAAACAACTAAGCGTCTGATGAACAAAAGCAGAATCTAGGCCAGGGTTAGTCGACTGCAAATTGGCACAAGATACCCCATCCCCTCCATAATTTCATTGCTGGCCGTCCCGAGACGGCACTTCTGTTTTGGCTCTTTATATTGGTTGTGATGTTAAGGCTAGTCCGGTGACCACATACAAGGGAAATGGCTGTTCAACTGGTTGTTGCTGGTGATATCTTTGGTGGTGTCGAATTTCCAGTTGTGTTTTCCCACATGGTGTCTTGGGTGGGGGCTGGGATTGAATCATCTCGGTTGCTGAGAATTTTCATACTTACTTTCGAGTTATTGAGAGTTGACTGTATTTAAAATGGTTAGTTGGGGAAAAAACTATTGCCGTTATTGGTTACGGGGGAAGAGGGATTCAATCAATTTCAAGGTAATGTGAGCCACGACGCGAGAAAACCAACAATGTGGATGTGCGGACAGCGCAGATTCAGATCAGCCTGGGCATCCGCCCAGTCTGATCAGAGTCTTCGCTGTCCGCATGGAGGTAGCTTAGACCCTTAGCTACCCTTTAAGCGCTGAGCGAAGAGTCTGATTAGACTGGGCGGATGCCCAGGCTGATCTGAGTGTGCCCTGGGCGCATAACCACATTGTTGGTTTTCTCGTGTCGCGGCTCATGTAAAATATGCTTCCTTACTAATAGACCCCACTCGTCCCCATCGAACAAGTAAGTGGTACGTCAAAGGGAAACATATTACATGTAGTTGTTTCAATACTCGTATATTAAAAGCGCAAAGCGCGATATTAGTTATCGACTTTTGGATATCAGATGTTAAAAACATGGCATGCTTACATCTTATTGAATGGTGTAGGTAATGAGTAGCGGTAATTGTTCCGTCTTTATTTAAAAATGCCCCCCCCCCCTCTCTCACCTTGGGAAACATAGCAACATGTGGACTTTGCCTTGCTTATACTTTGGATGATTATTTTTTTTCAACTAAGGAGTCTGATTTAGTTTATGTTCTTCATTTTTAACGTACCATTATCCATTTTTTTTACGAAAAATGTAGACCCTGAGCAGTCGCCGCAACAACGCCTTATGTTGCAGACTCTGATCTGGGTCTGCACTCTTTGCCTATGCCCAGTTAAGGGGGCACTAGGCATTTAATTAAGGGTTAAGGAAGGTTTTCTCACGTCGCTTCGGATATGTCACACATGTCAATTAAAGTGATTTCTGCAATAACACGTTAGAGCATTCAATTTGCAAATTAATCTAATCCGCTAGTTCTAAGACTTTCTATCTAAAAATCGAATGTTCTGATCTATTTCCTTACTTTCATATAACAGCAATAGTTTAATATAAAGAAGTTTTAATATCAAGAAGAACATCAATATACTTTTAATAGAACAAGATCTGTAAGCTATGGATTTTCTGCTTCGTATCTCAAGAGATTTTTAAGGTGTACGGCTAGAAGGAAGAGGATTGCCATGTTCTGTTTTATATCCCCTTCCAAATGTTTAAAAGAGGTTCCTCTTTAGTCTCCATGGGCTCCGCCCATCGGGGCCCCGCGAAATATATGGGCTGACTGGTGCCTCTGTGACAGAGCTGCTAGTAGCTGTAACAGGACCAGGGGCCGTATTTATAAAGCCACTTAAGTTGTTGCTATGCGGTTGCTAAGGCTAAATATCTATAAAGGAGATTCCCTACAACTATGAAATTTGGTCTGGAGGAACAGTCTTTGTAAGACTGTTCCTCCAGAGCAAATTTCATAGTTGTAGGGAATCTCCTTCAAAGAAATTTTGCCTTAGCAACAGCATAGCAACCACTTAAGTCGTTTTATGAATACGGCCCCAGATTGTCATTTATCTCAGGCCGAGTAAAAGTCCTTAGATTGATTTCGGAGACAACGTTTCGATACGACTGAAATACACAACTCAACAACAGCAACTTTAGACTCCACAAACAAACTGTGAATTGTTACGGACTTGTCAAATTATCAATTTTAAATATGAGCATGTAAATTTGGGTTGTCCATATAGCATGCACTCTGTCGCATTACATTAAAAGTATACATATTTTTCTAAATCGATAAGAAAATCATTTCGACTTTTTTCTCTCTTTTGAATGTTAGCAATAAGTAACTAGAAGGAGGAAAATATTAAAATGGCAAAAAAAAAAAAAAAAATTAAGGGTATCAATTTACCTTAAGAGGTACGCTATTTTGCATTGTAACTCCTTTTGTCAGAATGACACCGTAGCAATTGTTAGCTGACTGATCAGCTTTTAATAAAAGGATATTGACAAGACAGTGTACTTTCGTTAGAATGATAACTGCATTTTGATCTGATATTGTGGTCAGGAAATCAGATTCAGTCGGTTCCTCCTTTGTGACTGTCTGCTGCAGTTGAATGCAATTCTACACGACTTGTCAATAATGTCATTATTCAGGTCCATAACATACAGTCTTGATTATTTCATTTGAGTTTATGTCCCGAGGGAGAATACTGACCGACAGAATAAGGTTATAGCAGCTATAAGGAATGCATAAAGAATACATCACTATGAGGCTGTAGGTCTGTCTGAGATAACGTATAAATAAAACACCCCTGGTTAACTATGTATATATACACTGGCTGATACGAAACGTAAAAGAGCTGTTACGAAGCGAAAAAGAGGCAAAGTTACCAAACGACCTGGTCATCAGGACGTTTGGTAACTATGACCTTTTTCGTTTCGTGACCAGGTCGTTTGGGAACTATGGCTCTTTTTCGTTTCGTAACAGCTCTTTCTTGTTTCGTAACAGCCTTGAAAACATAGGTAATCAGGTGTGTAAATAGTTTACCAAGATAAATTGCGCAATATCCATTGTTTGCAGAGAAAACACTTCATGGAAGGGGAAAACGTTTAAGGGAGGTCATTGTTGTTTTTACGGGTCAGTTTATTCCAAAACGCTGATTCGTAGACGTACAGCGTTCCACCGTTACGCATTTTGTTGTGTTTGTGTCTTGGGTGTGATGTGTTTTGTGATTGTGGCCTTTTCTGAATCTCTTCATTTTCACTTTTACTGTGAGCTCTTACTAATATCTTGTGAGGTCCCTATGCAGATAAATATTTGAGCCGCGACGCCAGAAAACCAACAAAGTGGTTGTGCGCCCAGCGCAGACTCAGATCAGGATCAGCCTGGGCATCCGCCCAGTCTGATCAGAGTCTTCGCTGTCCGCATGGAAGTAGCTTAGACTCTTAGCTACCCTTTAAGCGCTTAGCAAAGAGTCTGATCGGACTGGGCGGATGCTCAGGCTGATCTGAGTTCGCGCTAGCCGCAAAACCAGTTTGTTGGTTTTCTCATGTCGCGGCTCATTTATTACCTTTTGCAGGTACATCAGAAGGAAGCGGTAGAGTAAGCCCATAGAATTATTTCAAACCGCCAGGGGCCGTATTTATAAAACGACTTAAGTGGTTGCTATGCTGTTGCTAAGGCTGAATTTCTATGAAAGAGATTCCCTACAACTATTTCAGACTGTTCCTCCAGAGCAAATTTCATAGTTGTAGGGAATCTCCAACATAGAAATTTCGCCTTAGCAACAGCATAGCAACGACTGAAGTTGTTTTATAAATACCGCCCCAGTGGTTTATGCTCCAGGCGGATGTAAGTCGTTTTTTGTCGCCACCTGAAAACTGTCCACTTTGCTTCTCTTCTTTGTGATTTTAAAATAAATACAAAAGTGTAATATGTGTTATATGCATTTTGTAGGGTATTTTTTATATTGATATCAGTGTTTCTGTGTTGGCCTGAATGCTGCTCTGCACTATTTCTCTTAATCGCCTAGAAGCACCCTTCTACGTTTATTATCTTGGGTGAGCTATATTTGTTCTCTTAGCCTTAGTTTTATTTATGATTAAAATTACTTAATTTGGCTTATTTCTTCTATGTTTCATTGTGCCGGCGAATTACTCATACACTGAATAAAGCCCAAATGCCCGAAGTGCTTTATGCTATATTTGAGAGTTGTTCATTGATGTTGAAACACTGGTAAAACCCTCAACAATATTGTTTATTCCTTTCAATTCAAACCCGGCTATTTTTAAACTAAAGTGTCGGCTATTCGAAAGCCTTAGAGCACAGTATATTTTCGTTTCAGCGGATTTTTTTGTAAAACGCCAATTTCCATTGGCTCTTAACCTTGGAAACTGTACTAAATTAGCATTTTTGGATTGCATGTTTCTGTTATATAGAGTGATCTGTAATGGTTTGTTTGTGTTTTCTCTTCTTCTTCGGCTGCCTTAGGGTTAAGGAGAGTGGGGTGGGGGAGGCAAGGTGAGTTAGGCTTGTGGTTATGTCTTTTTCTGGGCATCATCATTTGAGCCGCGACACGTCAAAACCAACAATGTGGTTGTGCGCCCAGCGCAGACTCAGATCAGCCTGGGCATCCGCCCAGTCTGATCAGAGTCTTCACTGTCCACATGAAGGTAGCTTAGACCCTTAGCTAACCTTTAAGCGCTTAGCGAAGGGTCTGACCAGACTGGGCGGATGCCCAGGCTGATCTGAGTTTGTGCAGGGCGCACAACCACATGGTTGGGTTTCTCGTGTCGTGGCTCATTTGTATTTTATATGCTTTCTGGAATGATTCATTTATGTTACGCTGACCGACCAACTGCATATCTGATAATTCGTGGCCGTACCAAGCGAAGGGTCTGATGCATTAGGAATTAGTTTAAGTCCCGAAATGTTTATAATCGACCGTTTCAATAGCGGTGTAGTTTCTGTGTAATTTGATTGTTTAAGATCTTGGGTATTTTCATATCTGCCTGAAATGTTTCTTGAAAGTATTAGCTTGACGTGAACATTATTTTTTTGTGAAATGTTTCGTGAGTATTCTTAGTGAAAAATGCTACCATAAATAGTTTCAAAGCTAAATAATGACTGGGAAACATTCTATAAATGGCATACACTGGCGTAACCTCTTTGTACATTAAAAAGATTAACAAGTCCCGCTGAACAACCTTTTACCATTTAGGCTTTTCCAATATGCACGTTTGAAGATGATAATTTAATTATCACACTACACTACAAATGTTTTCAAATCACATTTCACAGTTGCGTAGCTTTCACCTTTCCAAGATTTGTTGCTGAATTATTTTCTAATCAGATTCAGAAGTTGTTTTGCGTATATTTTCTTGGAAACGAATATAAATATTTTCGTTATAGTGAGAGTCTTCAGTGAGAATACACCAAGCGAATGCAAGGCAATTGATTTGTTTACAAGTACATATTTAGATAAACTAGCAAATGTATTTTATTGATGTGGACTCATTTTTATAAAAGTGAATGGATTTGTTTTCAGGGGAAGCAGGTCTTTGACAATTTCAGTTTAGCTCCCTTTGTCTATATGGTTCAAATCTTAAAGTTCTATAAACATCTCGTAAATTCAAAGGACATAATTGCTCACCACCCCAAGAAGAAAATTGGTAGACTTGGTTTACACAGTGTGTTTGTTTTACTCTCAGATAATAAAAAATTGGAATTGCTTATTACCTCATGATGATGACACGTTGTTGTTTGATGACGTCATTACCATGGACACAGAATGTATGATGGGTAAACGGCAACGCTACCAAGCACAATAGTTTTACAGGTGGGCTGTAAAATGAAATGTTTTGTTGATTTAAAGGTGCCAAAATATTATAAACTTAATGGGCATATTCAGCATGTCTGGGACCACAGTTTCATGACTGTTGAAGGAAAATATAGCTTGAGTTGTGAAGATATGAAAGCCAGAGTGTGAATGTAGATGTTCTTTTACATCCAAACCAGGTAGCTAAATTTGAGTTTAGTGAAAATAAACAGCAAGACGACTGTGGGAGAATTCAGTGGTATTTTGAAAGTTGTTATTAAGTACAGATTTTACAGAAAAGATGAATAAGAAATAACGACAAAGGGCTGTCAGAAAACATTGGGATCAGGTGAGGTGGGTTGGGTTAGTTGAAGTGGGATGATTAAGATGATGGGATAAAGAGAAAAGGGACTAGATTGTTGACATACAATGGACATCCAGTAATGATTGTCAGTTACTTTATGTTTTATTTTTTTATACGAACTTGGGATGTGGAGAGACAACTTATTACGTGCCCGTATCGGGAAGGAGCCTCTCTGTAGACACTAAATCAATATCATTGTTTTGTGACTGTTTGTTTTTGAAGCTTTCAGGAATCTAGCTCTGGGGCCGTATTCATAAAACGACTTAAGTCGTTGCTATGGGGTTGCTAAGGCTAAATTTCTATAAAGGAGGTTCCCTACAACTATGAAAATTGGTCTGGAGGACCAATTTCACAG
Organism: Ctena decussata; assembly: GCA_963989385.1. NCBI lineage: Eukaryota > Metazoa > Mollusca > Bivalvia > Lucinida > Lucinidae > Ctena > Ctena decussata. Next base: position 86,886,822 of record OZ022506.1, read on the forward strand.
TTGTAGGGAATCTCCTTCAGAGAAATTTAGCCTTAGCAACATAAGGCTAAATTTCTATAAAGGAGATTCCATACAACTATGAAATTTGGTCTGGAGGAACAGTCTTTGTAAGACTGTTCCTCCAGACCAAATTTCATAGTTGTAGGGAATCTCCTTCAGAGAAATTTAGCCTTAGCAACAGCATAGCAACCACTTAAGTCGTTTTATGAATACGGCCCCAGGAGTATAAGGTATGATTACCCCAACATTATGAAAAGAAACCACACAAACTTATAAATTAGCCATTACCAAATAATTTGAAATTAAAGAGCTGTCTTGAAAAAAGTTGGACCCCCTCTGTACAAATGACCTAGCCTTTAAATTCCCACAAGGCAAGGACCTAAATATTTTACCTGTATTTTTGTTTTATGCTACAACTACGAAATTTCCTCAAAACTCATGATTTGCCACAAACTGAAGTCAAGAAATTTATGTTTCAAAGCCAATTACTCATTTAACAAATAGAACCAATTCAGCATGCATGGAAAAATGTGCAGTTTTAATTTTTCAGAGATTAACAGCAAACTATTGAAAGAAAGTGGTATGTGGTTAATAGGAAAGAGATATTATTTTCAAAATTTCAATGCAAAATATTTCAGGATAATATGAAAATGCCAGTTTGAATTCGGCTCATCATTTCTTTGTTGACGGCGGCCATTTTGAAAGTGGTGAACACTTATGTTCCTTGACTGTACTTTTCCCAAATTTAGCGCCACAGACGCGCGTTTCTGTCTCTAACTGCTTCAGTATCCTTTAGCCTCAAAAGGTTGAAAGGAAAAATAGAAGATGGCTGGCAACGAGCATTCCATTCCAAACCACACATACTGATATAATCCGCGACACACATGAGTTTCAGATTTGTAAGAGACACCTACGTATTAACTCGCGAGCGCAGGCGTCCCCCACCGAGTCACCTCATCCCTTGTATCTAGAAAAAGTCAGCTGACTATTTCGTCAGGAAGCAGATGACCGATGTCCGATGCAGCGAGAGCCTTCAAAATACCAAAATTAAATTAAGAATTGGCTTCAAGAGGAGCACATTTTTTCTCTGTAAGTAGACTCTGTTTGAGAAAGGTTCAGGTCTTTTCCTCAGAGAACCAAACAGGAAGTTACAAAAGTGAAAAATGTACGCATGCACTTTCAGGGCTCAACATAATTGATTCCCAAAATTTCTAAAAATTTTAATACAATTGCCACTGTCCAGCAGATCTATATTGGCTTGTTAGTCTTGAATCAGAATCGAGTGGGGTTGCAAGCTTTAAACCAGTTAAATAAACACTCAAGCCGCCAGTATGAACCGCAAATGCCAAAATAGAACAGCGCATTTTCGATACCAGTCAGTCAAAACAACAGTGTTAGAACGAGAGGAACTAAAATAATCAGTGAATGCTTCTGTTCCCATCTATAAACTTATTTTAAGTATATGTGTGTTATGTAAGTAGCTGAAGAAGCAAACACATATGAGCCGCGACGTGAGAAAACCAACAATGTGGTTGTGCGCCCAGCGCAGACTCAGATCAGCCTGGGCATCCGCCCAGTTTAATCAGACTCTTCGTTAAGTGATCAAATGGTAGCTAAGAGTCTAAGCTACCCCCATGCGGACAGCGAAGACTCTGATCAGACTGGGCGGATGCCCAGGCTGATCTGAGTCTGCGCTGGACGCACAACCATATTGTTGGTTTTGTCGTGTCGCGTCTCATATGTTTAAACCCAACAACAGAAAACCCGCCCTGGAACGTCAGTTCAAATTAAGGGTTCAAATCAATTTAATGCACATCAAACTTTACTTCTGGTTCTAAAACAAGTTCTTCAATCTAGATGGATGACTTGCGAGTTTCTCATATTCGACAGTATTTTAGTCAAATCAGACCTGCTGAAGGATCATGATGAAAGACTGTGTTCAATGGAACCCCGTTTACGTTTGAAAAGATTTCCCACTTCAGATCGCTGAAAATTGATGCTACGTGATAATGTTGATTCAACGCCGTGTTCCAAGTTGGTCATTTAGTCATTTTTCATAATCTGTAAGCTACAAGCTTTGGCATGCTGAACCAACAGCTGCTATTATACAGTTCCTGTCACACTCAATAACCTTTGGTCTAAACATCATGTCTTGTCAAGGAGGGGTTCACAACATATCTGAGCCGCGACACGAGAAAACCAACAAAGTTGCTTTGCGCCCAGCGCAGACGCAGATCAGCATGGACATCCACCGAGTCTGATCAGACTCTTTGCTAAGCGCTTAAAGGGTATCTAAAGGTCTCAGCTACCTCCATGTGGACAGCGAAGACTCTGATCAGACTGGGCGGATGCCCCGGCTGATCTGAGTCTGCGCTGGCCGCACAACCACTTTGTTGGTTTTCTCGTGTCGCGGCTCATTTGTTAGAGCTTGAAAATAGCGCTTTCACAATCTGAATGAAAGCTGTCAGTCCTTGTATAGCCACAGAGAAATGTTATCTTGTTTTCCAGAATGTACTTGATTAAGCAATTAATTATTGCGACTAGCCGTCGATCTGTCGCGGTATTTTATTATTTGTAACATCACTACAAGATGTTTGCTGAAGACGATTTTTGGCGTCTCCGAAACTCAAACTTTTGAGTGCGTACTGCACTCACTCCTTGTACTGCATTCACTTATTTGGTTCTTTTATTATACGAGAAGCCGGTGCATGACGCCTCGCTTCACAAACGCTTATTACGTCCATGTTCTCTGTACTCTAGTTTAAAGTGTGAAAAATTAACTGAAAATTTATAATGGCTCTATACTCATAATGATATCAGCATTTTTAGATTTTGTGGAAAGATTAATACAATAAAGTCACGATTTTCTTTTGTTTGAAGTTGGCGATTTAGCGAAGCATCTACATTACCACTGAGTTTTCGTTATAAGTTGCTGGTCTGTTGCTTTACGACCACGGTAAACATTGTTTGTTTACCGTGGTCGTAAAGCAACAGACCAACAACAACATTCATGGCGCGACAATAAGTATCGCTTTCTGCACAGTAATTAAATTAAAGAGCCATAACTCGGTACATAATGAAACCATATGGTTGTTCTTTTCATGTAACAGCTTATATACATCTACGAGGGATGATCCAGAAGTTCGTGGACACCTTAAATAACTAAGGAATCTGAAAAGACTCATCAATGAAATATTACATGCCCATTGCCACACCATTGGTAAACACACATGTAAATACTGAATCAGATATCTCAAACGGTTCATATATAACAATGCATTTTGTTCAGTTACCCTAGGTTGCACGGCGCACGCCACAACGTCACGTTGACGTCTGGTATATGATAGTGCTCAAAATGCGAAGCTGATAAGATCCACCAAAGAAATCATGACACTAAAATCACAGTTTCAGCATTTATATAATGCGAGGAATAGAGCAATAAGACAATCATAAGTTTTCCATCAGGTTTTATAAAACACAACTTCTGATATCGCGTAAACATTTCTTGGGCTCAGTTTTGAGGTGTATAATCTATTATTTCATCGAATAAGTGCATCATTGCCATCCTGAGGTCCAAAATATGGCCCGACATTTATTTTCAGCACTCTTTTACACAGTATTTTCAAACGAGTATGTCTCATGATGCTTCATGTAAAATATGGTTTGTTTCCATTGGTTTTATGTCTTTTTATGTCGACCTTTAGACAAACTGCTTGCGTGCAGACGTTCAAAAAAACGTCATTTTCTTTTTTCATGTCAGAGGGTGGTGGTCTGTTTTGTTTGTGCAGAATGTCATGTAAAATGCCAATAATGAATATTCACATCGTTTGAAAGTGGTAAATGCTACTTTAGTTCTTGACTGCAATTTTATATCGAAATTTTAAGGATAAAAAATATATCTGAATATTTTAAAATGAACAATTTGTATTTTCCTGAAAAAACTCTGGAGTGCGCCACACAGAAAACTCCTGGTATATGCAAACGTAGATGCCAAACCCAATATTCATTGAATTTACCAGATATTGTGAGAAATTATTCAGCCATTTATAGAGAAGCATTGGTTAAGATTTGAAAGAAATAACTTATTGCAGTTGGATTTTATGGACTGTGTCCACGAATTTCTGGATCATCCCTCGTATGTACATGTATTCATGTTGTAAATTTCATGCAAACTGGATTCCTAATAAAACGTTTAATAAAAATATTTAAGAATAAATTTTGACTTTTTGTTACCATTTTTTCGAGTAAAATAAGGTCTTCTGAAGATGTATATTAGCAGACATATTTGACGCCAAAATATTTGATTACAATTCTGCATTCTGACTTGTCAGAAAATTTGAATCTGTTTAAACAATCTTTTAATGAAAGGAAAAAAACACACACATAGAAATGGAGCTTTCTTTACTGTATCAACAGTAAAAGACATAATCTTTAGAAAACTGCTTTAACAGAAATATTCATATACATGCATTTTCCTGTAACTCAGTCTGTTTGTATGATTGTAACTTTTAATTCGAAACAGACAATGTTAACTAGGATAATGGGAAGGACATAACGAAAGGCTTTATGCAATTTAACTCCATGAAATATTCAGAAAATGCTTTTGACTGGCACATAAATTTCTTTTTTATATGTCAGTGAAACGTGTCAAACGTTTTGTGAAGTGTCAAGAAAATAGTCAATGCTCTCCCCCGCGGCAAAAGAAAGTCTTTCCCGCAGCGTGATTTCAGTAAATTCGAATAATTACCAAGCAATAGATTTTTTAAATCAAACTTATGGTCGGAATCTTTATTTTTTTGGTCTTGTAAATTAAATCCTCTGGAAAAAAAGAAACAAGTTGCACATAAGATAGAAACGAAAATGAGAGAGTCGGATTAGTTAAGTCTGTGTACGTGCATGTAATGTTGCAGCACTGTCGACACCACCTGACATCGGCTTCAGCGGAATATAGTCAACTCCCGATATCTCGAACATTGATATATCAAAATATCTTCTTGTATCAAAGAATATAGTTTCTATTTTTATTTACATTTGAACTCCTGATATATCAAATTACTTATATCTCAAAGTAAATTTTCTGGTACCAGAAAATTTACTTTGAGATATCAGTAGTTTGGGCTTAAATTTGACTTTGAGATAATGAGAGTTGACTGTATATTTTTAAAGGGAAAAGTGATGGTTGTTCTGTTTACGTTTCGAGAGTCTTCATGACTTCCAAGGGTTCATCCTTTTGTATTCTGTCTGCATTTTAGCGGGCCTTTGCTAAGTATAGGACTGCTTATCCTATACTCCGGCGTCAAAGTATGAATATGCATTAGCGTCCTCGTCGGCGTCCGTGATCAATGTTAACAATCGCGTTTAACTCGATTTTTAACTCTGTATCTCACAGACTATTGCAGCTACAATCACCATACAAGTACTTGGTACATACATACTTCCATATAACAGCAGCAGCTGTCTTAATTACAAAATTGAGTGTTCTTGACCTATATTTTGCAGTTGACTTACTTTTGTGTTTGGCACTATTTTTAAGGAAGCCCTTTCGCTTCTGATGATGCCTTTGAGGCAAGACACTTTATATTTGGTCAGATAGCATTTTCTTGTACATGCAGCAGCTGCAAAGCATCGTGCAGACTTGTTATTCTTTGACTTTTATTCATGGTCCTGTGATTTTGTCTTATATTTTCAGCACTTTTTAATGGAAAACATCTGGCATAGTTTATCAGTCTGACACTGTGATTGACCTCATACTATTTTTAGGTCACTGTGACCTACATTTCATGCTTCTGTGATTTTGACTCATATCTTGGGCACTATTTAGTATATAATATCCATTATGCTGTGACTAATGGTCACTGTGACACTGCAACTTGTAAGTCAATGTGACCTATACGATTCCAAGGCTAATATCTTCAACACTGTTTAATGGGTTACATATTACTTAGCATATCGAGTTGGTCTGACATCATGAATCACTTCAAAGTCATGGCTGAGTGATACAATCTCCATTTTGTGCACTATACAGTAGATGTTCATCATACCTGAGTTAATGGTTCAGTCTGACATTGCAGATGACCTATCATGTTTGTAGGGCTTTGAAACTGTGAGAATAAGGCACCCATAACTCTCGTTTCATTGTCTTCTGACAGCTCTAGTTTATTTTGTGATTGTTGCATATTTGTTTCTAAATCATGACCATTTTGATATTAAACAGTCTGGCAAGATAAGTCAACTCTGCATACCTCGAACACTGATATTTCAAAGTACCCTCATATCAAGGAATATGTATAGCTTGGATACATTTTCTATTTCCTTGACATTTCAACTCCTGTTTACTCAAACCATTGATATCTCCAAGTAAATTTTCTGGGACCAGAAAAGTTACCTTTAGATATCGGTAGTTTGGGATAAAATTCGACTTTGAGATATCGATGGTCGACTGTATCTCAAATTATTGCCGCAGAACTATCAAAGCTACTACCATTTAACCAAACCTTACAACTCATGCTAGAAATTCTAGATGCATAATCCTTATTTTAGACCATGCTTTTAATAAGAGGATATCGACAAGACGATGGCATTTTTGTATGAAATAAATGCATTTAATCCGTGTCGTGGTTAGGAAATCAAATTCAGGACAGTTCTTTTCGTATAGTTGTATGCAGTCCCACGCATTTTGTCAATAAAATAACTTTGTCGCATTTATATCATGCCGTCAAGTCCATTTGATATTGGTACAAAGCGATCAGGCAGAAAAGCAGTTTAGAAAAAAAATATATAGTTTAAAACGAAGGACTGGCACCCTGTTGCGCTTAACTAATGGGAAATCTAAAACCATTAATTTTCTATTTGGGACAAATGGAAACTTAATGGTATAAGATGTCTCATTATATAAGCATATTAGGGTATTCCTGCTCTTATACTGTTATAGCAGTATAATTTACGAAATAGAAAAAAAAATGCCTGTAAATTTGTGTTAAGAGCAAAATTCTGTCTTTAGAGGCCAAAATATTTTGTTCCCAAAGGATCAAATGCTGTCTGAACTGCTCTCTCGTTGACCCACTCCAGCAAGTCGTTTTCCAAGGTTTATGCTTAACTGATATTAAAGCTGCTAATTCAACTTACCTGGTTCAGTTTACTACCATTTCTCGTAATCGGATTTGTCCATTTGAGTTTTTAAAATTCACTTGCTCTCTCTCAACCTTCGAAAGTAATCTTTTGCAGTGTAATTTTTCAGCTGCACAATGGCCACCTCAAGATGTTTTCAGAAAGTACACAGAACATACCAGACCAACAACAAATGGTTATAGGGGTGGCAAGTTTCAAGTCCATTCTTAAAAAGTGCCATTTGATATAAAATCAATGTGAAAACAGTTTAGAAGAAACCTAAAATTTTGACATTAAAGCATCTATTAAGAAAAAAGCTCCAATAAAAACCACTTGCTGGAATGGGTCAACAAGAGAGTAATTTGTATTTAGCAAGTACTTGTTTTAAGGTAAATGGTTACAGTTCTGGGGAAACAACTCTGATGATACTTTTAGTTTTCCCTACAGTCCTGTTACTGGATTTAAAGACCTGGATTTTTGTCATTAGTAAGCTATGTAATCCTTATCTAATCCAATAAACAACCTTCCCTGGCTAGCCTGTCCTCTCCAGACCAGTGCCCCAGCAGTCTCTTTGGGAGGCCCAAAATGGGAGAAATCAATAACAGAGGTACCTTGATTTAATTACTTGCATTAGTATTCATCAAAGTTTGATGTAGAAAAACATTTTAGATGCATATTTTCTGGTAATGTTTACAAAATCTTAAGTTCATATCTATCCCTTTTAACAATTAAATTCATTATAGTATAATGAATTTAATTGTGAAAAGGGATAGATATGAACTTAATAATAAGAGAAGTCAAATGGAATAATATACACTGTGGAAACAAAATATTGAATCACGTGATAAGTATCTTTACTCTAGAATAAGTGTATAGATTGCTTACTTTTACACAATGTTTTAGTTTTAAGCGTTTCTTTCTAAAGTAAAATACAGATTTATGCATTTCATACACCTAGAATTTGTTTCAAACTAAAGTTATTTAGGGTTTTCATTTTTGTCTGTGAGTTAATGACGTCATCAACTCACAGATTTGCTGGTTCCCAGCTCAACATTTTAATATCTATAGACTGTCATATTTTTCTTAATTTAAGTCCGATTTTTATGATATTTTCGGCAAATTTCATGTTTTATTAAAATCTTCAATTTGAGTCCAACATGCATTTCAGTGAGTGTTTTCCTTTAAAAATATTGTAATGGCTAATGTATTAAATTACAGAGCATTTGACTTCACAAAAAATAATAATAATTGAAATTATAAAAATGAGTTAATATATAGAGGATCTTACATGAGTGCTCATGTATTATTGAATTTATTAAACGAGTTGGGGAAAAAGATAAGATGCGAGGCTTTGCCGAGCATCTTATCGGTTTTCCTCAACGAGTTTAATAAATTCAATAATACAGGAGCACAAATGCAAGATTTTATTTATCATATGACACTAAAATTACATTTTATTAGCAAAATTTACACTAAAACGTCAAGATTTCGCCATTAGAAAACGCGACGTTTTAATGGACGTCAACGTATAACGTTACGACGTAATTTGCATATTTAATCCACTAGTGGATTATCGTTTTTAATGCATGGCTTTATTACACTCTCAGATGCAACGTCATATGATAAAATCTAAAAAAAAAATAAAAAAAAGTCATAGTAGTTAGTGATTATACAAGAAAATATTTGTAAAATACATTCACTTTTCAATTATTTTATTCTTTATTTTATTTCTTCCTGAAGTTCTTTTTTTTCATTCATTTTTTTTTTCTTTTTTTTCTCATTTTCTTTCTTTCCTTTCTTTCTTTTTTTAATTAATATTTGAGTATTCTTTGACTGCTAATCAGCAAATTATATTTTACAAATTATAGAATATATTGTTCTGATCTCTTACTTTTTTGACAGATGCACGAATATACCCCACTGGGGCCCCAAAGGCAGGCAGTGTTTTCAGCACTGCATTGTGTTATGACCCTAAGAATGAGGTGATTAGGAGGTGCCTTTGATATTCTTATCATTTGTTTATTGGAGGGGATAAGATTGGGGGGGGGGGGGTCAAAATGATAGAACGAAATCCAGGCCTTTAAAACCGGTAAATTGGTTTGATTTGATTTTATTACATTATCTATGGGGGTCAATTCAAAAGAAGTCCTATTTTAGGCACCCAAGGAAGCATACAGGAAGTCACAAAGTCGTTATATCTTTGTAAAAATTGAGAATAATTACCAATACACCCGAAAAATACTTTTTGTCATTCTCTGGGTGCTCAATTACCGGTTGACATAAATATTTCAAAGACTGTAACAGTTATGGTTCCTCAATGTTACATGTGTTATATCCGCTTGTCTATGGTCTCCAGCAGTCTGGTCATCTGAATAGCTGCCCATTCTTCTTTCTGTTTTGTTTTGTCTTGTAATTGAAAATATAAAACATGTTAAATAGATGTTGCTGCTGTTTTTAGTTAGGGTAACTGAATAACCACCTGTTTGGTAAAGGGCTGCTCATTCGGTTTACCGAGCGTTTCTATCGTGAACTTTTGTGTGTGTGTGTGTGTGTGTGTGTGTGTGTGTGTGTGTGTGTGTGTTCTTCTTTCCCTTTTGCTTTTGAGAGCGGGATATGGGATTCGATTGTATTAATTCCTGATCTTTGCCTATCTTTTTACTTTGTATTCGCTTACTGTGTATTTGGAATGGCTTGTCTTGCACTTAATAGCTGGTATGGCTTTTCAGGTTGTTACTTTTTACCGTGAATTTCGAGTGAAGTATAATTTTCTTCCGACGCTGTTTAGAAATTGTTGGAAAGCTCTTACAACAAGATATACTATGCAAAATATATTTAGCAATTTTTTATGTTTTGCAATTTTTCTCATTACTGAAGTGCGATTTTGAGCGAAATTAAATTGTATTGAAGGAAACCGTATTTGGGGCTTAAGATACCATGGGATTACAGAAGCCATCTTTAAAAACGATACTGGGAGAAGAACTAAATAAGCTTATGCTTTCGTTCTAATCCTATTATATTTATGTATAGAACAATATTGTTATTGCCATGAATGTTTAATTTCTTGAAATAAAATACGTTTAAACCAAAAACGATACTGGGGAAAAGCGATAAGCGCAGAAGGGGTCATTAGCCGAAATTCGCACCCATTCAAAAGCAACATAAACATGGCATGCATGTGATTTTTTGTACGGTCTTTCTCAATATTTTCATGCCCAGCTTTCTTGTCAAAGCTATTGAATGTGTAAAAAATATGATTAAGCTTAACAACTGACGAATCTTAGCACGCGCAATTGACGTTAAAACGTTGTAATTCGGTCCAATTGGCAATGATTCTCGGGTGCTTCAGTTCGATGCAGAATCAAAACACGAGAAAAAACAATCGGCTAAAATTAAAGGTCACACCATGATTAATTTAACTATGAAGTTTCTTCATTGAAATGTAACGTAACTGTGAGAAAATGATGACGTTAGTCTGAGACTTTTGACTTATGCTCAGTAACCGGGAAGAATTTTCTTTCTGAATTGTTTACGTTATCATATAGGTAGATACCAAACAATCCTATACTCGAAAGGGATTCAAGAAATACCGATTAGAAACAGCTTTTTATGACAATAACGTAAAAACAAGGGAAAACGTCAAATTTTCGAACTTTGCAAACCTCATATTCGTAGCATATTCAAATGTTTTAGAGCGTTTTCCTTTATTTTAACAGCAAACCAGCCGCATCATTATGGTTTTGCCTTTTGTACATGATCAAATATGTTCTTCAGATACAATGGTCATAAAAACTGACGTCACGGTAGTTCAAACGCTACAATTGAACAATCTTGAATCTTATACCTGTCAGTCCATCTCGAATGATCGGCCTTTGTATCTTGATGCAGTAAAATGACAATAAAATCCTAATATGGTTGATCTGACACATACAAAAAGTTGCTATATTTATTGTGCATAGTATATTAATAAGTTTAACGAACAAGAAAAACGTGAAAGCTATAGATTAGTAGTTTGTCGAAGTAACCCCTCGACTCTGCTTCGCATACTGATCAGTGCTATTTTTGATTTCGCCTCAAAACTTGACAGACAGCTGGTGCGATGCAGTATTACATTTTGGGATAGTGTTTACCCATCCGCCATGCCAGGACCGCCATGATAGCTTACGACTAGAGAAAACCTGTGGAGAAAGATGTCAGAAGTTCACACGTCTCTAGACATATGACAAAATTATTTTGGTCCAAGACCAGCAAACGTAGTGTGCTCAAAGCAAAGTAACAAGAGAAAAACGGCAGTTTTCTTTTCTCGGCAGCAACAATTTAGAAAAATAAAGGTATTTAACGCTAGACAGAAAATATATGTTTATACATGTACATGTATATATTTTCATTGATGTTGGTATCGGTAGTCTAGGTAACAACCTTTATTGATGCGACCCATGCTGTGTTGCTAATCACTCAAGAAACCCTGATCCTTTTAGTGTCAAATGTCTCCAGAATTTATACCTGTGGAAAAATAGTTGAGTCTGTGATTTATCTTTAGTTTATCTTCATTCAAGAACAAAATGGCCGCGACACGACAAAACCAACAATTGGTTGTGCGCCCAGCGCAGACTCAGATCAGGCTGGGGATCCGCCCAGTATGATCAGAGACTTTGCTAGCCGCATGGAGGGAGCTTAGACCCTTAGCTACCCTTTAAGCGCTTAGTGAAGAGTCTGATCAGACTGGGCGGATGCCCAGGCTGATCCGAGTCTGCGCTGGGTGCACAGCTACTATTTTGGTTTTCTCGTGTCGCGGCTCAAATAGTCTGTGTAAAAGTAACGCCATGGATAATCCTTTATAGCTTTCTGAATGCTTTTAGTGTAATCATATGTAAACCCGTTTTACAAACATGCTAGTGGAAGCTAAATCACGCTTTACCATCCTATTAAGAAAAAATGAAAGAAATTAAGAGAAATTGGGAAGATTCACAACAGAGTCTGCCCTGTTTTATTATGCTCCTTGAATTCTGTTTACATATCTAGTCTAGTATATCGCATAACCTTGCGAAGTCGTTAGCGCCTTACAGATGACTTTACAAAGGTCTCTTTTCACCTAGCCCTGCATTTAGCTGTCCTAGTTCAGGTCCACTTCTAATATTGTCTTCCCATCTCTTCTTCTGTTTACAGCTTCTTCTTTTTCCTTTAATTGTGTCCTGTAAAATTGTCTTTGCTAAGCCAGCAGACCTTGAGATGTGGCTAAGCCACATCCGTTTCCGCTTCTTGACTAGGGTCCGGAGTTCGTAAGAGTCTCAAATGGCTGCTTGGGTCTTTCTAGAACACCATTGTTGAAGCTGCTTAGTTTAAGTAAAGTTCTGAAAGTAGGATTTATTTTGAAACAATGAAAACATTTTAATATTCGAAAAAGCTCTTCCTATTGGTGAAATATGAAAGCGTGTTCAGACATCCGAAGTCGATATTTTAACGGGTTCTCTCGTAAATTCTTCACCAAGTGATACTACAGAATCTCGCTTTCGAGGATGCTGTGGTAGTTCCTGTGCACAAAATCGAGCTTAAATCTGTCCGCCCATCTATATCGTATCTAAAATCTGATATATAATGCGATGATAACATTCACCAGAACTAGAAGACCCTATATCTTCCAACTTCCTTTTTAGTTTTATTTATCTATTTATTATATTTTTATCGTTGTTTCTTTAATTTACTAATCTTTTCTTGCTTGTAAATGTATGTCTAGAGAATAAAAATTCAGACGTCTGGACACCTTCACGGCACGAGGGACATCGGGATCCATTACGCAAGTTCCATTTGGGTAAACTAGCTAGCCGCCTCTCTTCTAAAGAGACTACAAAGCAGTTTCTTCTTATAAGATTGAAATCAAGTTGATCTGTTACTGTAGTGAGAAAATCAAATAGAGACTTGTTCCTACTTTTGTCTGTCTGGTGCAGTTGAATGCAGCCCTACGTGACATGTCAATAAAATGACATTTATTCCGGTCTATATCACACAGCCATGATTATTTCAGCCGAGGTTCAGTCCCAAGAGAAAACTGACCGACAAATATAATATCAAATGCTGAGAGTACATAAAGTTTTTTTCTCAAAATGAATTGCGAAAATGCTGTTTCTGTTTGTTTTGTGGGTCAAATCTAAATTTGCTCGCCATTTCAAAAACAGTGCAAAGTAGTAATTATGATAAATAGAAATAGATGAATTTCCCCCACGTTATATCGGTTTTCAGCATGACTCTGTTTATAGTCAGCTCATATTAGCGCTTTTTGATATACAATATGTACTCTTTTTTTTGTTTGTTTGTTTAAAAGTAAAACGTATGCAAAGACCAGGAACTGAAACAATCAAAATCCAAATCCAGCCCTCAAACCATAGTTGGAAACAACTAAGATTACAACTAATCAAGATACAGAGAACATATGGCCAACCGAGTGAGCAGCTTGTTCCCAAGAGGTGGCCACTCAGCAACCCAAACGGAACCAAAAATAATAATAACATACATAAGGTAAAACATCACAGAAACTCTGACACCAAAAACAGGCAACAAAGAACCACAACAGAACTACCGCCTTGGAACGGTCAGTAATGAATTACTGGGGGGCTTAAATCGATTTTACAGGCCCAACCTCACCCTCAGTTTCTGAAGTGGTACAAAACATTTAGTTGGTTGTTCGGTTCGCATGATAACCCTCTAACTCGTCAATGAATCATCACGGTAAACACATAAATCAAATTTCAACACCATAAAACATCTGTTATTACTGAGTGCGTCGTTTTCTAAATGTCCTTTTTTTTAATGATTTCACAACTCTGTGAACTTCTACGTTGACCATTTATCAAATCCACAGGGACAAATCTTACTTGCAAATATCCTTAAGTGTGCAGTATGACAATACTTATCACAAATATTATTGACGGCATATGCGTACAGCAAAGACTTAGCGCGCTGTGATCATCTTAGTCTTCTTGTCGCAATCTCTTCTCTTCGTAACAGTCTGCACAGAGTATAAGTCCTAACTTCATGTTAATCACATTAGATTTATATTTATTGGTACATAATGCACAAATAGCAAGGAAAAGAAAACTATACGTCTTAAACCGCACCTTAAAGTCTCCATACTCCTATCAGCGGTAAAAACGTCTATTCTCAAATCGTTGTAAAAGCGGTTCAACCGTCACGTTTGGTAATGAAACGTTGGTTGATGTGCATATATTGAGTCATGTAACTGGCTAAAAGTAGAGAAAACCAGTTTTTGAAAAGTAGCAAATCGCTCAACAAAATACAATTTCTTGGTCTGGTTTCCCGTCTAGCAATGCTACATAAACATAGGCGGGATAGTGATTGGAGCTCCATGCCTGTACATTGTATTTTTACCAATTTATTCGACTAGATGAAATCGAAAGTAGGTCATATTAGTTACCAACTAAAATGACCCAAATAAGTTTTTAAACCCTTTTTATGTGAAACTCAAACCTGTTTTATTTGTTTAAAGCTGGCTATTCACGGTCATTTACATTGACGAAACTATAGTGAGAAGCCTACAGCGATACCTCATGATAATTTTTTTTTCATGCTGATAGAGCTATGGGGCCTTTAATATAAAGAAATAAGACAAGATTTCTTTGCAGATAGCAAGATTTATACGTCGACAGTGGTTCAATAGAAACAAGTATATGATGGACACAACATCATTCATATGACATGATATGCTACTGAATACATAACTGCTTTTTAGCGTGATTCCCAAATATACTCACCATTTTGAAAATACATCACGTACACATATTATATATTGCGAATTAGGAGACTGTATTATGAAACGTTAATCGCTGCGAGCGGACTACCCAACCCTACTTCTTTTTAGGAAGGGGAAGGTAGGTTTATCCACGCTCAAGACCAGCAAGATCATTTGCACAAGCTGTCAAAATGCCGAAACCCAAAGTACAAAACCATTCTGCTACACACTGCTCAAACCTGTTATAAAACCGGTTCTGTTAAGACATAAGCTCTCCGCTATACGTTGTAACGCGGAGAACTAGTAATTACTATCAGTGCAGTTGGAACAGTTTGACGAAAGTTTTGCGGCAATGCCGGAATTGAAAAGGTAATTTTCAACATTGGAGGAAAAGTAACTTCATCTTCCATCTGTGTGTAACTTTAGAATAAGTGGATAAAGAAGAAGAAAAAAGAGTAAATCATCAATAGGCTCGATTCCAGCTCTAATGGTCCCGGCACTTTTCCCCCAGTTTTTGCATGACGTCACAGATTTCAGGGCAAATGAATACACTTTATGATCAGCTTGTCAGCTTAAGGTGTTTATTGCTGTTCCATAGGTCTGGAGTTATATTTTGCCAGGCAATCAAATAATCCAGATATTGTAAGTATTGATCCTTAAACTCCTTGCTACATGACAACCATGGTTTTCAAAAAAAAAAAAAAAAAATACAACTCGCCATGTGCGGGTACTGGTTGAGGGGTGTTCGTCTCATTGCTCCACCCGTTTCGCTCCATACGCTTACTGAACACAGATTATATCATTTTGAGATGTACCAGAATTTGTATGGATAATATGAAATGCCGAGTGGTTGTACTACAGACTATTCAAAGGAAGTTATTAGGCTATAGTTCCTCTTTGTTAGCAAATTGCTGTTACTTGTTTCACATAGTTTCTGCTTTCGGTATACTGTGTGGGCTGTGCCTTGTAGATACATGTAGTTGTACCCTTTAAACAGAGAATTAGATTATTTGAGAATGAATTATACGTTTGTGAAAATCACATTTTTCTATTGTATAATTTTTAGGTAGCACTTCACTTATAATTCGAGAAGAGCATGACATACATTGTATGCCATGCTCCAGTCGAATTATAAGTGAAATAATGCTATAATTCTGTTACCATAGCAACTATAGAATTTCAAACTGTTGTGCTTAGAACTTGGCAGAATGGCAAACAATGTATGTCCTACTCCGCCAATGTTTCGATGACATTACAAACTGATATTCATTCAACAGAATTTTAAGATTTTCTCAAACAAATAATTATTCTCAGGTCATTTAATTCCGTGTTGCACTTTCTTCTTTCGGTATCTTCGGTGGACTGTGCATTGTAGTTATACCTTTTAACGAATAGTTCTATTTTCGAAGATGGTAGATGATCAACTGAAATGCATATGAGATCCGTGTGCAAAAGCCACGCAGTATCTTGAAAACGATAACATATCAGCGCCTTGCACGGTAACATGGTGCATAATACAAGCTCACTCTACTGATCGTTGCAAGTTGGGTGGTGCTTTTATTGTGGTTTTATTGCCTGTCGGCTTTCTTTGAGGCTTTGTCTTTTATGTTCATTATTTGGACTAACCTCGTTGCCACCGGCTAGAAAAGAACTGGCCTCTTGGATTTTCGTTTGTCTTGTTTTCCTAGGTGTGCCGCAATTCATATTGTCTTTTCACATTCGGTGAATCAAGCTGTACGTGGAAATGCATCATATCAGTTCCTGATGAAAGTCTTCTCATGTACTTTACATAAGAAAAGGCATGGCAGCCCCGGATCCAGGGGGTGGGCTCTGGGGCTTGAGCCCCGCCGCCTGGGCCTGGTTAGATTAAAATATATGTTGTGACATCTTATTAGAATCGCCTCGCTGAGGCGATTCTAATGAGATATCACAACATATATTTTAAGGCAAAAAAGACATTAGCAAAATATTCATCATACTGATCCCTAATTATGTCATATATTTTTAAGCCCAGCCCCCCCTACCCCAGCCCCACCAGTACAAGGTGGTCTGGATCCGGGACTGCAAACAGGAATTCTGCCCGTATTTCAGTAAAATTTCGATAATTGTCTTAAAGCTATGCTAGAGAGTAATATTTATTCGCTTATAAGACGGGAGCTTTCTTCTTCCTTAATTACTGCAAATATGTAAATTAGTCATGTGTAATTGAGCTATAAAATGTTGTTTGTTTCTTTTCATTTCCGAAATAATCCCAAAGATCTAGATCAGTCTTACAAGACGGATCTAGATCTTTGAGATTGTTTTGAAAGGGAAAATAAAATTTTGTTTTTCTTTTTATTTCCGAAACAATCCCAAAGATCTAGATCCGTCTTACATGACGGATCTAGATCTTTGAGATTGTTTTGGAAGGAAAACCCCCATCTTTTAACCGAAGAAACACGGTAATAGCAAGCTTCAAAAAAGGAATTCTGTCCATATATAAAGGATTGTCACGGTAATTGTCTTAAAGCTATGCCAGGTTAATAATGACTATAGATTCTTTCAGTCACTCTTTGTGATTGCTAGAGATAGCTTAGCTGAGATAACCTGAACCAGCGTAATTAAAGCCAAACAAAATGCTTTCACAAGTCTTCATCACACACCTATTACCTGTCGCGTTCCCGTTACCACGGCAACGAAAAGTCGATAACAAAGTCTCCAAGTTACCTGACTGCATCAACAAAAGCCATTTTATCATCATTTATGTGAATTCGTAAATAAGCACTAAAAGGATATAGGAATTGATGTCATAAAAAGTAAGTAAATCTCAGTTTTATAGCTCCCAGGTTAATTTATGGATTTTAACTAATTAAAAAGTTAAAACTGCGCTTTATTTATAAGTCATCAGAGCCAAAAAGAAAGCACGTCTCGATAAAAAAAGGATATATTACCCACATCATGTGACTTCCAACAATGTGCAAGTTTTGTCATGTGATATTAAATTCATCCTTAACGTTTAAACAGGGTCTATAGAGACCTGACTTGTGGCTGTATGGTTTGCCCAGTTCCATAGATGGTTGACAAGTGAAGGTTCTGATCAGACTGCATTTATGTGCAGTCTGATCAGAACCTTTGCTTGTAACCAATGCCGCATTGTTGGAAATCACATTATGTAGCTCAGTTATTGATTGATTGATTGGTTGATTTATTGTTTAACGTCCACGGTAAACAGCAATGGTCATGTCGGGACGGTCAGTTACCCTAACCACACTGTTCCTGGGCAGGCTTAGACCTCCTAAGCGGTTAACCAGTACTAAGTGCACATACTTTCGCCAGTGACTGACAACTGCCCTTCTTGAATAAGCGGAAGGAGAAACGAAAGTATGTGGCCTGACCGGGTTTCGAACCCAGGACCTCTGACGTATGAGTCAGGTGCCCTACCGATTGCGCTACGCGGCCCGGCCTAGCTCAATTATTAAGTACTCAGAGCGACACGTCTCAATTTCAATTTATGTGAAACTATGCAGTGCAGAACCAGATAGCAAGGTTCATACCTAGTCACATTGACATAAAAATGGGTCAGATGAACGTATTGTCATACGGGCACCAGACAATTCTCAACCCGCTCATATCTGACTAATTTACAAGTAATAACACCTTATAGAACTCAGTTCTGATATGAAATTAACGTGATTAACTGATGGGGTTAGGGGACAGATGCGGAAGAGAAACAGTATAGAAATTATTACTTTTCTAATTCGGTCTAAACGACAAGAAAGGTTTTCAGAAACGTGTGAGTGTGACACTCATGTTTTAAGCGGATCACGAGTGTTTGTCGATATTGGACGCCATGAGTATATATGAACCGCGATGCGCCCAGCGAAGACTCAGATCAGCCTGGGCATCTGCCCAGTCTGATGAGAGTCTTCGCGTTGCGCTAATAGGGTAGCAGAGGGTCGAGCTACCTCCATGGAGACAGCGCAGACCCTGATCTGACTGGGCGGATGATTCTATAACCCTTTGTTTTACGAGTATACTATTTCATTTTTATCAACTGGATGAGTCCATATGCCAATTTAAGGGTGTCTGGTATAGTTTATTGTCATCATTTTTATTTTCCTTTAATTGAAAAAAACCCCTTTGTCTTGCGCAAATAGTGTAGACTAGACCCTTATGAGACACCACAGTACTCTAGGTTTACACTGTTTGCCTATGGTCCATTTGTGGGAAGCTAGGCATTAATGAGTTGATAGGTCTAGGTGAAGTGCACACTTTATTGGCAGCAAATTCTACCATTTCATTTATTTTTTTTTTTGACCCCTCCCCACTCCCCCTTCCTTCTAATAGTAATGGGTCATTCTTAAAAGAATTAGTCCGTCCAGGGAAGTAAACAGGAATTGTCACAAAAATTGCTTGCCATTGTAACAATAGCGGAATACATGTCGGTGCCCCCATACACGTTTAAGTATACTTGCCAAAAGTTCTAACCGGCCACTTACATTTTACCGAGTTTCTTCAAATCCCCAAACAATCCTACAGGTCTCTTTACATCACCAAATAAGCAGATGTGTCAGTCAACTTAACCATCTAACGGTTTGGCAAAATCCATACAATTACATACAGGATGCGCCGATGAACATAAGTACCCCATTTTTCAAATTCACAGAATTCAGCATTTCGTCACAATTTGTGAGAACTTTTTTTAAATATCCGTTTTAAATGAGCAAAACCACTTCACTACTAAAGCAAATAACTAAAGAAACAGATCTATGCAGAAATTTACACTTTTCCTGCATGACAGTGGTCGCTTTGGGTCAAAAATGTTAAAACTTACCCCACCACTCAATGCAAATTCTTGTGAATTTTGAAAATGGGGATACCCGTATTCATCTGTACAAAATTACATTAAACCTCCTAGTGATATGGTTTACCAACATATTTGCCTATCTGTGGCTGCAAACTGAGGAAAATGCTAAAAACTAAGTGGCCGGTTAGAAGTTTTGGCTAGTATACGTTCCTGTGAATCAATATTAGAATTAAGTTAGTAGTAGCATTCTATTATCTTATTCATTTATCTATCTATTTATATAACATTTATCTTAATTAGTTTAACTCCAAAGGTGTTCTGTATCGGGCTTGTTTTTTTTCACGGAATTTGATGGCTTCGGACTAAACTTTTTTTTTTTTTGGTTCCGTTTCTTGCTTGCGTTTCCCCATTTTACTGGCTACGGTCACGGTGCCCTGGGTGAGTTGTGCATTATGACTGCGGCCATAATAAATGTTTCTCTATGAAGAACAAAAAGTTAACGTGTAGGTCTCAGCAGGCAATCGCCCCTCCCCCCCCCCCCCAATCCAGCATACACTTACCAACGGAGCGGCTACACACATGAAGCAAATGGCACCTTTGAGTTATAAAACCACCCCCCACCGAGCCATCTGAAAAAAGACAACAGCCACACAATTATTTCAGGTGTACTTTTATGGCTGATAAATCGGAGGCGGTATGTCTTGTAAACCACTCACACTTCCAGTGCCTGTTATCCGAAAATATTATTGAAAAAAGCATACAACTATTTTTCAAGATTCAAAACTTTAACAGCGTGTTTTCTAATTCATGCAGCATTTCGTTTAAATTGAATTGCATTTTCATCATTTGAGCTGCGACACAAGAAAACCAACAAAGTGCTTGTGCGCCCAGCGCATCCGCCCAGTCTGGTCAGAGTCTTCGCTGCCCGCTTGAAGGTAGCTCAGACCCTTAGCTACCCTATAAGCACTTAGCGAAAACTCTAATCAGACTGGGCGGATGCCCAAGCAGGTCTGAGTCTGCGCTGGGCGCACAACCACTTTGTTGGTTTTCTCGGCTCGCGGCTCATATTATTTTTGTAAAAAAGTGAAGCAAATGTTTGCATTGTGTTAAGTAAGATACTCCAGCTGGCACAAAACGTGATAAATAAAATTGGAATTGATATTTTGTGATCTGCCCTCTAACAACAGGTGTTGTTAATTAGCGATAATTCACGGATAATGATATTTTTTTTTTCTTAATTTAACGTCACTATGGTCGTTTTAGAGAGGCGCCGTGTTCGAGTGGACAGAGTGACTCGGTTATGGTTGCCGGAAGGTCATGAGTTCGCGGCTCACCGTCGCCATCCGACGACTGTAAATCTCTCTGTCAACCCAGCAGTAAATGGGTGCCTTTTTCGAATTAGGGATGGATAAGGCAGCGAAAGGAGAAAGATGGGCTCAACCTTTCATCTACTGTACCCAAGATACAGTGTGTCTCTAACCCCAACTGTCCCTACGGCTATTAGGCTATGGGAAACCTTTACCTTTTTTATGATCGGCGTTTGTATGACATTATGTGATCTGGGGATCTCTGCCTAATCACATACTTCAAATGACGTAAAATAGTGGGTTGATACACATTTCAGCAAATTTCAAGATTATTCTACTCTTTATTAGTGAAGGCATTCTACATAAGTTGATAATTGCTCAATGTTGTTTGTTACAAGAGATAAATATTTTGGCGTCATATATCTGATATCTGCTAATCATGTAATAGTACGAAAGTCCCAAGCGTATTCATAGGTCCGTGGCTATTTCCGAAAATTCCAGGACACCATGCAAACTGTGCAACATATTATATACGGGTATTTAAATATTGTGATGTCATAAAAAACTGAGTGGAAATTACGAAATCAAAACGATGTATTTTAGTTAATGTTTGGTACGAAAGAACTTTTACAAATTTAAAGTAATAATAAACCTTCGAAGTGTGTATGGCCTTTCCTGATTTCAGACCTTTTACCACAAGACCACTCGAAGATTGTTTAGGGCCGCCGAATTGGAAATATACAGTCAGACATAACCCAGCAGGCACATGACGTCAAAATGACGTCATACTAACGTCGATGCGACGTCATTACGTCGCATCGACGTCACTACGACGTCATTTCAACGTCATGTGCCTGCTGGGCTTGTTAAGTATGACTTGAATAATTTGCGTCATAGAAGGAGGTATGTTTCAAGTAATGTTATCACAGGAATATCTTAACTTTTTATATCAATATTCTGTCTAAAAATTCTTCACTATCCAAAGAACTGAAATATTTGAAGTTTTATTTAATTTATATCAAATATGCTGATTTTTCGAATACGAAAGGTAACTTTCAACTAATTTGGGTGACGCTTAACTTATGTCCGACTGTATAAATAACTCTAATGATTTCAAACTCTCTTGCTAAAAGATAATTGTAATTTACAAAATCTATAAATATACTTTAGCTGACTATGGCTACTACACAACACCTCAGTAAGAGTCAAGTCGTGATAACCCTGTTTTAAGACTGCTAACCAACACAAAAATAGGCTTCACATTCAAAAGTTGAATGAATGAAATTTGCGCCTTTCATATTCCAAATAGCAAAATGCGCATGACCTGACCAGACTGCTCGTTATTTTGTATGCGCATTGCGTATAAATCTAAGCTCTACTGTTCACTGACGTCAAATCATTGAAAGGATACCAAATAGTCTGTATAAATGGCATCAGGATTGTATCTATCAAAACTTTATCTCTAAATGGCTGTAGTAAATCAAGAGACTCAACACCCAAGATAATTGCCTCTAAAAGCCCTTACTGTCAGCAGAATTATGATGTTCTAGTGGGTGATGTTTATCTTCGCTTGTCCTCCCACGAGAAACACAGCGCGACATCAGGAAAACAGTGTAACAGATATTTCGCCACTTAACCATTTCAGCAATGTAGATTCCAATGCTCAAGATAAGAAGGGCCATATCGGATAATTTAGCAATAATTTTCCATTATCTCCCTATCAACATATACTGTGACCCTCATTAGAACCGTCTCGCCGAGATGGTCCTCATGAGGGGTTAACAACTGCTTTTGTTGAGAAATAAGAAAAAAAATGGCCTTGAATTATCCTCAGCAGCCTCTCTTATCTGAAGCTCTGTGAAGACTAAATTAGAAACTTTTGCGAACAGTGCAGATTCAGATGAGACGGCTCAGTTAAGGTACATTGGTAAAAATCCACGACCTACCAGATGTTAAAAGGGAAACAATTTGTGTGGCCGTCTGTTTTTTTTTTTTCTTTTTTTTTTTTTTTTTTCGTGGACGACGAAGTCATCAAGATTGGGGGCTACCCTTTAAGAAAAAAATCTTTTGACGGGAGGAAATTAGCAAATTCTTTCATCTAATAAAGGCCAACAATGAAATGGAGGGCGATTTATCTTTGGTCAGAATTAGTCTCCCACGGACATACTTATTCCCTAAACGTGATATAAGATGCTTTGAGAATAAAATTTGTCTTTTTGGATCTCTTGCCATTGCACTAGAATTGTTGGTAGTAGTTTGCATAGCAAACGATGCTGCTGGGCATAGCACACAATTGCTAGGATTAGTGATGGCAAAAATGGAGTGGTGATGTCTCATCTAAGAAACAAGGTGATGTCTCATGATAGACGTATAACCATGCCATGCACATTATCGCCAGTGAACGTGACACTAACGAATAATAATTGAGCCGCGACACGACAAAACCAACAATGTGGTTGTGCGCCCAGCGCAGACTCAGATCAGCCTGGGCATCCGCCCAGTCTGATCAGAGTCTTCACTGTCCGCATAGAGGTAGCTTAGACCCTTAGCTACCCTTTAAGCGCTTAGCGAAAATTCTAAGCGGACCAGGCGGATGCCCAGGCTGATCTGAGTCTGCGCTGGGCGCACAACCACATTGTTGGTTTTCTCGTGTCACGGCTCAATTATAATAATACTTACTTTAAGAATATGAAAATAATAATTAATAATAATAATAATAAAATAAATGCTCAAGCAAAAAGTTTGTTCTGAAATTATTTAATTCAGTGTTTGGGTAAGCTTTGCGAACAACTACAAAACACAGCCTGCCCAGGAAAGAGCCGTTCAAACTGCTTGCCGCTCATACTGATTTACAGCTAGTGGTGACAGTTTTTGTTACTTCTCCCTTTTTAATACCCGTAGGTGGAACGTAGAATTATATTAATCAGTTCCTGATCAACTTTGCCTGTTTACACATTGCCGGGCCGCACAGCGCAGTCGGTAGCGCATCTGACTCAAGTGCCAGAGGTTCGATACCCGGTCCGGCCACTTACTTTCGTTTCTCCTTCCGCTGATTCAAGAAGGGCAGTTGTCAGTTGCTGACGAAAGTAAGTGCACTTAGTACTGGTTAACCGCTTAGAAGGTCTAAGCCTGCCCAGGAATAGTGTGGTTATGTTAACTGACCGTCCCGACATGACAGTAGCTGTTTACCGTGGATGTAAAACAATTGCACAACAACACTTGTTTACACTTTTTCTATGGGTTTACAACTAGCCTATCCCTCTTTCTCAATGATATATACATGTATAAGGAACACGTGTTTTTTTATTTGTTGCTGTTATTGTTGTTTGCAGTGGACGCAAAGGGCTTTTTCTTACAAATAATGAGACTGTGTACACATGTTTACTGACCACTATCTTACCCTTGTTTTATATTATATGCTTTTAAATAATGAAAGCTGGTTCCTCCGTCACGTTTGGTGATATTATGTGGGGTGATGTGCATGTAAGGGTAGTGGGGGCATATGTTTAGAATCAGAATCAGGATCAGAATTGTTAACTGGTGATACGTCCAAGGACAATCATTCACCATGAGCTGTGAATCATGGAAGCTAGTCCCTAGCCCTTACAAGAGAAGTAAACTTAGTAACTGAATCCTCTGCACACTCAGCAGAAGAAATAATGGAATCTTCCAAGGCATTCATAGCTCTAATAGTCTGGGGGAAAACCTGGACTTGTAAATGTTAGTCCCAGCCAATTTGGTTTGAAATGCCAGGAAATGATGATTCCTGGTACGCCTACTTTGGGGAACAAGGTCATTTATGGGTATACTGGCTGCACCCTTCAGACCTTTGTAGAGCATTATGAGTCTGCTATCTTTCCTTCTCCTTTTCAGGGATTCCCACTTAATTTTCTCCAGAATGCCAGTCATACTCCCAGTTTCATATGTGTAATTCCCCGTTACAAATCTAGCTGCCCTTTTCTGCACCTTCTTAAGTTCATCTTTAGAAATATACTTTGAGGGTCCCAAACTGAACTACCATACTCCAAGACTGGACGCACCAGTTCCTTGTATGCGGACGCTTTAACGTCTTGTGGACATGCTGCCAAGTTACGTCTGAGGAAGCCAAGGGTCCTATTAGCCTTTGTGCAAATATTGATGACTTGTGTGTTCCATTTCAAATCATTGGTAATGGTTTAGCCGAGGTACTTTATAGTTTCTACGGATCGTACCCTCTAAGGTATAAGAAGCATTGATCTTGTTGATCCGTTTACTTGTAATTTGCATTATATTGCATTTGACTGGTTGAAATCTCATGCCCCAACTCCTTGCCCGACACCCTAAACGATCTATATCCTCCTGAATTATCAACGTGTCCTCACTATCTCTGACTGCACGATAGCAAACACAGTCGTCAGCAAAAAGTCTTAGTTTCTGTTATATTGTTAATGTACAACGAGCACAACAGTGGTCCAAGCACGGTGGTGCCTAATCTGAGTCATTCCACCAGCTGGGGAACACCTGACAACACTGGGGCCCAATCTGATTTAACTCCATTTACTACTACATGTACGTTGCTGCCTGTAACATAGAAAAGAGAGTCCTCCCACCAGTTAGACGGAGTGGAGAGAGATGTAGGGGGATGGGGGTGTCAGGAGGTTTATTTTTTTTATTTTTTTTTTAAACACAATTTTTTCCACAAATCCACAAATGCAATTTTCTTTTCTGGTACCCCGTCAATGTAGTGGCTATTCCTATTTTTTTGTCGGTGCAATTTATATTTTGTCGGTTTTAACTTATTTTCTTTGTGTAACAACTTATGAATAAGTACATTCATTTTTAGTACATTAGTACATTTACGTTTTGTTTGTGTGGGTACAAAACAGGAAATGGTATACAATACATTGAACCAGGAAGTGCTTGGCGGAAGAATCTGGATTCTTACGACTTACAAATGTTGAACATATCTGTCATACGATTTTACGTGTACTAATTAGTTGAAGCTCCATATTTTTGATAATCAAGAACTGGAAATGAAATATACCGTAAACGGTATACAATTGGGACACCTTAAAATTACCGTAATGTCCTAAATTAGAACAGCTTGAATCTAATAGGCAATAGTTTAAACGGCACCGATGGAATGGTGAACTGTGTAGACCAAGGAGCGTTGTAACCTGACCAGGCCCCGAGGTTATAAAACTTTTTTCATGCTCAACTCAGCTGAGCATGAAATATTTTCTGCTCATAAATTTTAAAATGCCGACAATTGTTGGCATTTTAATATTTATGAGCAGAAAAAATAGCCTTCTTGGCTTATCTGAGCCTGAAAAATGCTGAATTTCTTGGTATTTTTATATTAATGGACATTTTAAATTTCATGCTCAGCTGAGTTGAGCATGAAAAAAGTTTTATAACCTCGGGGCCTGGAGGTTATGAAACTTGAGTACATTCTCAAACTCAAAATAAAGCACACTGATTGGCTGCTTCAGAGCACATGCTTGGAAGCAGCCAATCAGTGTGCTTTATATTGAGTTTGAGATTATATTCAAGTTTTATAACCTCGGACCCTGGATTCGCACTGTTTGCTCAGTCTGCTTGTCCCAGTACAGAGAATCGTTACGATATTGTTGCATGCAGTAAACAAACATACCTCTGACTATAAGGCTCATTTCGTTTGGAAAAAAATATTCAAGAACAGTTGACTCTCGTTATCTAAAAGACTGATATCTCAAAGTTCCTTCTTATATCGAAGAAGATAGTATTTCCAATGCACACATCGCAAACTACTAGCATCTCAAAGTAACTTTTCTCGGACTAAAAAACTTACGTCGAATTATTAGTAGCTTGTGATCCTCTTCGACTTTGAGACATCGAGAGCCGGCTGTGAATGAATAATGTCAGTTTTGTTTTTGCTTCCTTTTTGCCGTCTTGTGGCATTGTAAGATTTACCAGATAAACCACGTGTTTTTGGTAAGAGATGAAGTTTGACTTTGTTCCATGTTCAGGTTAACACCAATGACTAACCTGGGCTGCAATAGCCCATGCTTGCTGCAACGAAAGCTGTTCGTAGAGACATATTATCATATAGCTGCTCTGGATGCATGTAGCTGCTGATGGATTTAAAAGTGAATGTCGAATTTTAACCTCACAATTTTAAGATGCATGCAACAAAACAAAACAATTTTCTTAATCTCGAAAGTTGAGACCATTTACCTCTGTGTACTAGCATCAGCAACGGAGTGCATGTGTTGTTACTCTTCACTGACCCTTTGTGGGTCAGGAGACGCATGTATTCCCAGAAGAAGATAATTAAATGGACTATTATTCATTAAAGTCCGCTTGTCAGTTATAAGTGGCCTATTCATATTTATAAGTCAGTCTCTCTTAGATTAATGTTTGTGTCTACGTTCAGATCACTGCTGCTTTTATGCAATTCCAGACGTTTTTATAAAGTTTGATGTTGACGCAAACGAAACGCGCGCAAAGATAGGCAACCCGAAGTTTTCTGTAGAATGGTCCTGTGAGCCTATTTCGGAAATTTTTATATCAGTGAAAAGTATGCAATGCTAATTTTGAGAAAATATCAGAGAAAAAAAATTAAATTAGACAAAGTAAAGTAAGTTTTTACTGACAAAGTCTAGGAATACGCGTTTTGTCAAATTTTTATATATGGTAAATAGGAGGCGATGAGCATATTTTCCACTTCACCTGGAAGAATGAAAACACATACTTATTTTGATGAAAATTACATCAACTTAAAGAGCGTAAAATGAGCTATATGGTCATATCAGGATAAATATTGGCACAATATGTTAAAGAAATGATTTCTTTTCTCAAAAATTGTTTTGCCATTAATTTCTATACAAACTGAGTGATATATTTCAACAGGTAAGGAGGCTACGCGTTATCGATACAGGTGTCACATCGTCGGGCTGGGAAGATACAAATGAAGAGATTAGTTTAACATGGGGAGTATGACCAAACTACATTGGATCATTAATATCAATTTACTAATATACAATCAACTCTATATATCTAAAAGTCAAATATTATTCCAAACTACTGATAACTCAAAGTAAATTTTCTGGTTCCAGAAAATTTACTTTGTAATATCAGTAGTTTGAGATAGCAGAGTTGAAAAGTAAAGAAAAAATGGAAGTATGTCCTAACTATATTCTTTGATATAAGAGGGTACTTTGAGATATCAGTGTTCGAGATATCGAGAGTTGACTGTAGTTCAAAGCAGTTTTATTATTGACCGTTCCAAGGCGTTTTGTTGTGGTTCCTCCTTGTTGGACTCGTTGTTTCTTGTCGAAATTTAGCTGTTCCATTCTGTCGTTCTTTAAGGGGATAACTTTACTCAAAATTGTCATTTTGGGAGGTAAATCGTCGGTTTTATGGTCACAAATTTCGTTTTATGGCGACGCGCCAGCGGAGCCGTAAAACGCAATTTGTGACCATAAAACCGACGATTTACCACCCCAAATAACAATTTTCAATACAGTTATCCCCATTCTGATGCACTTTTACCTATTTTCACCTTTTAAAGTGTACTAAGTTTCAGCCAAAGCAAGCACTCTCAGCAACGTAAAACAAAACGTCAGCCAATAAGAAGCGACTTTCACAATGACGTCGGGTTTGCGACAGTATATCGCAGGATATACTGTCGCAATTTTTTGACGTTATCCAATCAGACGTCGCGTTACATTCGTAAGTGCATTAGAATGTTCAGTATCTCTGCTTGTGATTGCGGT
The DNA here is from genome assembly GCA_963989385.1 of Ctena decussata. NCBI lineage: Eukaryota > Metazoa > Mollusca > Bivalvia > Lucinida > Lucinidae > Ctena > Ctena decussata. The sequence goes on from OZ022506.1 coordinate 86,915,499, forward strand.
CTTGTCTGGGGCTCTTCATTATAGTTATGCTACAGTTTTTTCCCTTTTTTGTTTGCTTTTGCCCTTGCTTATTTGAAAGAGCGGCTAATTATACTTATTTCAGCTTATGTGCATACATGGCATATAGTGTAAGGAAAAGGAACAATGATTTCCTAACAAATTTAAGGTATCGCTTAGTGCTATGATTCTGTCAGTGTTGACACAAGAGCTTCAAAATACGGGCATGTGTCTAGCAGAGTCACGATATTTTTTTTCTGTTAAGAGCAAATTGGTCCACAAGTATCAAAACAAGGAGAAATGATTCCTATTGTTTTCAAAACTAAATAAAAGTGCTGCTTTTCTATCTGTCTTACTAGTGCATTACCGTATTTATTCGTTTATTCGCCATAATGAAATGTTGTTGTTTTTCTTTCTCTTTGTAGAATGACCGCAAATATCTAAGTTAGTCTTCTAAAATTTTCTGTAAGAAAGAATTTCCCTTTCAAAACAATCCCAATATCAAGATACGTCTTACAAGACGGATCTTGATCTTTTCAAATGTTTAGAAGGGGGGTAACTCTGTCTTATAACCTAAAAATACGGTAACTGTAGCTTTAAGTCACTGACACTTGTCCTTGTCTGGGACAATAAATTAATTCATCAGTCTGTTCCTGGACTAAACAGTACATATTAATCCAGAAATATCGTTTTTGTACGGACGCTTATTGACTTGAATCAGTCTCTTTTTGCTCTCTCGAAGTTGATGGGTTGACAGAGAGTTTTTCAGTGTTGGGACTGGTGAGATTAGAACCCGTGACCGCCTTTGAGAAGCCTTGCGCTTTACCACGTGCCTGACTATCTTAGACATAGGCCTACTAGGGTTAAAAGATACTTTTTCATATGAAATCTCTTTAGGATTGCTAAAACAACGCAATCATCATACAATATCATAGGATACAAGGGTAGTCCAAAATGTTCTGTTACTTATTTCATATTCCGGAAATCAGCTATGAAACGAATTGGAAGTTAACTTCATTAAAGAAACCTTTTACTTACCTTAACAGTTTCGCATGGATATTCTATGATTCATCAAGCCGAAAATTGAAACTCCTCGAGGTGTACCTCTACACCACTGGCATAACATTTAGACAGCGGAACTTACACTTAGTATATTTCATAAAATTTAATGACCACTGCCAAATTGCTATAACTTCTTGCGTATGGGTACACATAGCCACAAAAATCTCGGTAATTTGAAATTATCAGCTGTTTCTATAAAAATAAAACAAATAAAACAGACACCCCTAAAATGATGAATGGATTCATCTAATTTATAAGAAGAGAATAGTCCACTGGGCATAAATGGGTTAAAGGGAGCCTCTGGAGCTTCACTGAAACTCACAGAATATCATCGGAGTCACACTATTTGAGTCTACTGTATTCAAACGTTTCCAAATGCGGGATATTTTCAATGCACTCTGAACAGTAGATAAGAAGACAGTGATCAGGAACGGACATATTCAGACACATAGAGGATCATACATGAGTGCTCATGTATTATTGAATTTATTAAACGAGTTGGGGAAAAAGATAAGATGCGAGGCTCTGCCGAGCATCTTATCGTTTTCACCAACGAGTTTAATAATTCAATAATACATGAGCACGAATGCAAGATTCTATTTATCATATGACACTAAAATCGCATTTTATTAGCAAATTTTGCACTAAAACGTCACAATTTCGCCATTAGAAAAGGCGACGTTTTATGGACGTCCACGCATAACGTTACGACGTAATTTGCATATTTAATCCACTAGTGGATTATCGTTTTTTAATGCATGGCTTTATTACACTCTCAGATGCAACGTCAAATGATAAAATCGTTTACAACATTCTGCCTTAAACATCAAATCGGAAAGGAAAACAAAAAAGACGACACAAAAATTATAACAAGACAAGTTATATACCTAGATGGCTATTTTTAATAATGTACAAAAATTCAAAGACTAATAGAAAGCCGAAAAACAATGGCAATAACAATGAACCGAAACAGGAGCACCGCCCTGGTGAGTTATAGATTACTAAGGGGCTTAATTGGTGTAAACATTTTTTTTATTCAATTTCATACAAGTTATATACAGTTTACAAGTGGTATACAATAGCAAAAGGATCTCCGAAGCCAGGGGCTTCGGTTGTTCATCTGCATTAGTTCATCTGCTGTGAGTTTTATCAATTTATTCCACAATAAGGCAGATATGTATGCAAATAATATAGTGGCCAGTACTTAATAGAATTGTAAAGCGCAACATTGAAATGTGTGTATAGAATACAAAAACAATAAACGAAGAGAAAAGAAAAAAATGGAGCATTACAAAACGAAGGAGTAAAGTAACATGTTAATAGTCAGGACGAGGTATACCCGAACGAGGGGCGTAATTGAATGAGCGAATAATCTTCGACCTAGATTCTGATGTGGTTTATAAATATATCATATTCAGTCCATGTGAAGGACTTCTAATCCGTCAATGGAGCAAAACAGCAAACATAAACCAGATAAAACATGATGAGCATTCAGCACCAAGCCTAACACTGGAACGCTGACGCAAAGAAAGTCCAACAGTTGAGTCCAAATGGACGCGACCAAAGACAGATCACTAAGCCACAATCACTTCCAAACTCGGCTCCTGCCTTACTTCTACTGAGTTGCAAGTCAGTAGAAAGTAAGGCAGGAGCCGGATCGGGTTGACCACTATGATAAACTTCAAAGTAACGTTACAGTCTTACTTGAAAATGACGTGACGATGTATTTCAATGACGTCACTGACATAATACGAGGGATGATCAAAAAGTTCCCGGAAAAGTTCTGTATTCTCTTTACTGTTTTACTTTCTTCAATGAAATTTCACACTATCCGAGTTCAATGTATTTGTGATTCATATCATACAAAACAACTGATTTATGTCTGACCAGTTTCATGCACGCGCCACCAACGTAACGACCGGTAACGTGACCCGGCCCAGCGAACTTTACGTTGCATTTTTATCGTTCTAATAACAATTTCTGAACGTTGTTTATCTATGAAATGTATGTATTAACCTTAATGCATTCACATAAACTTAGAAATATATATCTTATCTTTATGTGCATAACAAATTTTGTAAATTCTTTTGATCTTTTTAACGAAATGATGTCTAATTCCAACGTGCCCGTTAAAAATCAAATGTGTGGGGGTGGGGTAATTCAAGGGCAGATAATTTGCATGACGTTATAAAATGGAATTGTTATGATCAAATTTCATGAACCTTAGATAATGGCAATTCGTTAGATATATGATGTACCATTTCAGTCGAACTATTCCAGCAATGCGACAACGCAATCTAATATCTGCAGCAGCATAAGCTGTCTATCAAAAGTCTTAAATCAAGCAGCAGCAAGGCCTTATCAGTAAGCTTTGTCAAAATTCAGCCATAGTCTTAAGATAAGTCCTTTTGTATAAGTAGCTTCATGTACCACACTCTTCCAAATGCTGCACATAGTAATAAATTGATATGACCTAAATTATGGCCGATACATCGTTGCTGCTGGGTGAAATGGGCATTTGCTGGAAGTTCATTATGCTGCCGATTTCAGGTTGTGTTGTCGTATTGCTGAAATGGTTGGACTGAAAGGCATGAACCATATATTTAAAGAATTGCCATTATCTCTAGTTTATGAAACCTTATCATAACACTTCCGTATTTTAAGGTTAAGTAAGTTATCTGCCCTTGAATTACCCCACCCACATATATTTACTGATTAAAGGTTACGTTGGACTTAGCAATCATTTCGTAGAAAGAATCAAAACAACTTACAAAATTTGTTATGAACATCAAGGTAATAAATATATATTTAAGTTTATGTAAAGTAATTCATGTTTCCATTAATAATTTGTGAGTAAGCAACGTTCGAATTTTGCTATTCGAAACGATAAAAATGCAACGTAACGTTAGCTGGGCCGGGTCACGTTACCGGTCGTTACGTTGGTGGCGCGTGCAATAAACTGGTTGGACATAAGTCAATTGTTTTGTATGATATGAATCACAATTACATTAAGGTTGCCTGGGATAAAATTTTATTGAAGAAAGTAAAATAATAAAAAGCATACAGCACTTTTCCGGGAACTTTTTGATCATCCCTCGTATCTCTTCCACGTCATTTGAGTAAGTAAATGATATTAGATTTTAAGTTCCCATTCGAGTGTTTGCTCCGATCTCAAGAGTAAAACTGAGAAGTTTAGCAAGATTTGGAAATTACCAACACAAAAGCGAAACTGTTTTTTGACTAGACATAAGGTCTGTTGTATGATTGATATACGCAAGTAGAATATAAAATTGGAGTTGAGATGTTTATATTATTCCATTAAATCAGCTTGCAAAACAGAACCAGATCTTCTAGTTTTTAAAAAAAACACGTTTTCCAAGAGTGCATGTGAACCAAGTTATGCGGTGACAAACACTTTTGGACGATTCGTATAGATACTATAGATATCATGATTTCAACACACTAAGTCGCATAATCGTAAGTGAATAAAAATAATTTTGGAATGACAAAATCGAATTCCATTCTAGCCGCAAACCAAACAAGAAAAGAACAGGTACAGCGCGTCATACCATTAGATGTGTAGGAAGCTTTATGAACAGCTTTTTCCCGCTAAGTGGTCACTAAACTAGCTTAAACAATACCAACCAATCTTAAACCGGCTTTCTGTTGACGCAGTTCATTTTACAATATTCGTGATATCTCAGTCATTTCTCTTACTAACAGGTCTTTTTTTGATCTGATCTGGATCTACACTGTTTGCTCAGACATTCTACCTGAATATCATGTGAAATATGGTATTCATTTAGTTTGGCTGTGCTATCTCCGTTATCTCATTATTTCCAACGTAACACATTGATTTTTAGGCATTAATGATGACGAAATATGTTGAGCCGCGACACGAGAAAACCAACAATGTGGTTGTGCGCCTAGGCATCCGCCCAGTCTGATCAGAGTCTTCCCTATCCGCATAGAGGTAGCTTAGACCCTTAGCTACCCTTTAAGCGCTTAGCGAAGAGTCTGACTGGGCGGATGTCCAGGCTGGTCTGAGTTTGCGAAGGAGGGCACAACCTAATTGTTGGTTTTCTCGTGTCGCGAATCACTTTTCTTTTTCAAGTTCTTAAATAGGGACATGCTGAGAATGGACATCACTACAAGACGATCATGATAGTCCTGTATCGCTCACCTGAGACTGCAGCTTTCTAGTCATAGTTTATACTCTCCAATATTAACTGGGCCTACACAGTGTAACCTGTGTCAAAAAAAAGGTGTTTTAGTATTAGTACTCAGAAATCCAAAATATGGGCTCTTTTGGCAAACTAGAGAACTAAACTCTGTCCCAGTAGGCCTACGTTGCTGCCCTGGATACAATGAATCTTCAAATGAGGGCTTTGAGGGCCCTAAATTGATCGCTGATTCGTTATGCGACGACGTTGCCGTGGCATTTTCGTTATAATAATCCATTTTTTATGATCTGATGTATGTCTACAGGTCCCAGCACGGAAACAGAAAAGCTTCAAAGAATAAATCATAAATAGCATTTCTTGATGCAGTCTCGCACTGTACGTTACAGAGGGTGCCCTGTAACTCTGATTTCATACATGATTTTTCATGGTTTAATGCATATATATCCTCCTGAGGCAGGCACCCCTTGGGGTAAAAATTTTGGCATGCGCTTAAAAAGGCATTTAAAACTACGCCCATATATGACGTGATCGTCGTGTTATCTGACTGGGCACACAACCTTGAATCAACATTGATTCAATTTTGATTCAAAATTGTGTTCCTGGCTTCCTGCTGGAGTATTACTAGACAATTATATAGTGTGAGGACAGAGTAGAGTAGAATCAACATTAATTGCTTTAGTTTCAACAAAAACATTTCATTAGTATTCACTTTGGTTAAAATTTGAAAAATAAATTCTTGGTTTGGGCAGCTCTTATTTCACTTATAACACAATGAATTTATACATAAGCATTTTGCTTACTGTTGATTCCTGTTACCTATGATTTTGTGTTACAAAATGTATGTAATTTATTAATAAAATATCGTTTAAACCAAAGCAATGAAATGATCAATAAAATTGAGACAGAATTCTTCAAACGCGTTCCATTAGTAAGCAGGATAATGATAAATTATTAAATTTGTAGAAACAAGAGATATATAGTTTAATCATGACGACATGGAGGCGGAAAGAGATTGTGTTACAACTATTTTCAGTTTAACCTTATGCTATTTCTAGTTGATGAGCCTAATATTACAGAAATGACGGAATCTGAAATGAAAGAAATATGAGCCATATCATGTGATTTCAAACAGCATTGGTGACAAGCAAAGGCCCTGATCAGACTGCCATTAGTTCAGTCTGGTCGAAGCCTTCCCTTGTCACACCAGGCATCTATGGAACTGGCCCACGGTGAGCATGATGTAAACGATAAAGATGATCTTAATATCACATGACAAAACTGCAACATTGTTTAAAGTCACATTATGTGGCTAAAGCAGCATATTATACAAGAGTCTTGATGACATTGCACTAATGAATTATGTGTATTTCATCCCTATTCAAGATAAACAGATACATTTTAAAAGGAAGTTATTAGGCCATGAGCCAAATATGGTCTACCTCCCCCCCCCCCCGGGGGAATTTTGTAGACCATACTTTTCTTAAAGCCCAGCATCTAAGAAGTATTTTGCAGCATGTTAGCCCTCTGGCGAGTGGGGCGTTAAGCTGTAACAGCCTGTTACAAACGTTACCCATTAAAAAAATAAACATAAAATGAAAATGATCAAAAATTATAAAAAAAATAGAAGTCACTTTCTTATGTTTAAAGTTATAGTAGAGTCTAGTAGAACAATCCAGTAGCTAAAAGTTATGATGTTTGACAGGTCACTTTAGCCTACATGGTGTCATATACGTGACATTTGTCTTAACACTCCATTAAAATTGCTATTTCCATCCAAAATACTTTCTTTTTGTAAGTTACTCCTTTATCATTAGACCATATGTTTGTTACTGTATTAAAAGCAATTTATTGATCTTTTCAGATCTGCAAAAAATATTATCCTATCTTGTATACTTCGGGAGAAATAGGATGTTTAACACAGTACCCCCTTATAAACGTTCCATATTACAATTATCACTTTCTGTACAATTCAAGTGCTTGAACTACACTGTATGGATTAAAAAACAACAGTAAAAAATAATATTGAATATGCCAGCCTATCTAAACAGTAAAAAACAGTTCCACAAGATTTTGAACGCATTTTAGTCGTTCATAATGATCGATTATATACGTTACCGAGGGCTATTTTTGTTAAACTCATATAATTTGACGATCAAATCATTTTATTTTCGTCGGTAGCAGTTTCTTCATATAAGAATCTTTTAATATAAAAGAAAAAAATGCATTCTGGTTTATTTTCTAAGATAAGTCATTACTAGTAGTAACGTAAATAACATTAACATTTAAAATATTTCATTATAATACCTTTAATCTTGTTTTTTCCCACTTTTCCCACTGTCACATAAATAAGCAATAACATATTTAAGTATGGATGTTCTTTTGATATATTGTGTACTTGGACGTAGCAACACTCCTCTGTTATTACTTTTAGGGATTCATGAGGTGTGTTTTGTACCTGATTAAACACAGTACACTACAAAATGTAATGTTTAGGGCACTGACATATTCTGCACATGTAAGACGTTTTTTTTTTTTTTTTGCTGGCAACTTTGTTATTATATCAAAAATAAAAGTACCGGTATTTCATAATGGCATTGCCCAGTTTGTTTCTTTTACAATTTGTACATTTGAGTTCTAAAGACAGTAACATACGTGAAATTTTGTTATATACAACTTAAAAAAATAAACAAAATAAAGCATCAGAAAAGATAAAAAAGATAAGCCGCAGCTAAGCCAGCATAGATTTTGCATATAGGGCTCGAATAAAATGATATACACTCAGTTGGATAACATTAAAAGCTAAGCGCTTTTGACGTGTTTAGTATAAAATTATAAAATAACCAGTAATTAACAATGCAAATGCAGTACCACCTTGTTTATTGACAGGATTTGGTATAGCTTTTACGTGCACACTGAAAAAACTATAAAGCAGAACAGTAACCCTGAAGTTTGAATACTTAAGCCAAATACAGTTCTGCATCAAAGCTAATGTAGATATTTGCTGGCAGCGTATACTTACTTTTGTAAGACTATCATATATTTTACTTTACCAAGGGAAACAACATTGCTGAGTTACAGTTAAGAAACAAACTTTTGAAAATAATTAATGGTAGTGTCAATACATTGCTTTATTTAGTTCATTTATGTAGCTATCAATAATGTGTCAATCGGGAGTTTGGGAGAATAGTATCTGAAACATTTAATACAGAAAAGAGACACTGGCAATTTACTAGCATACTGTAGCAATCTATTAATGCTATGTTTAAGATGATCTATATTTCTATGCTTTTGTTTCTTTCTCTTTAAAGTCTAACTACTTTCGATCATCTCTTAAAGAACCTAACTACATTTAACCATCTATGAAAGCATCTATCACCAAAGAACATAAAGATACGTTTAGTTGGACAAAACTGTGTTTTTTCCAGGGACAGTGTTCCAGTAGCTCTGCACACATAATGAAATGGCAAATGAAAATGACAGAATATATTAATGTTGGTCCTCGCTGTTCAGATATCTATGAGAAAATCTTAGTTGTTCTCCTTCAGAATGTATTCGCCTACACTGTAGTTATGCTTTGCAGCATAATATTGAGAAAAAAAAAAAGAAAAAAAAAAGGAAAAGAAAGACCGAACAAGTAACGTATACAACGTATTCAATGCGAGTTTATGGATTCTTCATTTCCGATATCCTAAACTAGCAATACAGTATTTCTGAAGAGCAAATAATCAAACAATAGAAATAGGGTATACCTATATATGCCAAGGAAGGGTTAACCTAAATAACTTACTGCATTTGATCTCTGTGACCTTGTATTACTATATTGTTTACTTTTTAGCAATAAATATGGTTGAAAACTGCTTATTTATGATATCTTACTGCTTATCCTATAATCTGTGTCCAAATATGTTAAATACTGTTAGGGAATACAGCATTTTGCAATATCCAAACAACAATTTCAATTGCTTACATACTGAAAAATTGTCTGACTGAAATTTGTATTTCGTAACACCTTTATTCCTTGATAGTAACAATAAGTGGGAATAAAACCATGGGGTTTGCAAAATTACCTGACCAGTTAAATATTTGTAAAAACATAATGAAAAATAGAACTCCTGAACAAGCTGATGACAGAATGATGTATGTGTTATAAAGTATGTCACTTTCTATTAGCCTTAAATTTTCACATTGTTAATAGTTTGTAATGTATTTGAATGCCGGGAGCTGCATAAACAGATCACGTAGATCACAAATTAACTTGGAAGTTATGATCACGGGAGCCACACATATTTGCTAACCTATGTAAAGCAGTTACTGTGCATAGAGGCTCTTGGCTGACGATTTGACTGACAGCATAGCAGAAATGGTGTTTATCCCTGTTTGGAGTGTTGGTACGGCTTTTGATTGCCTCGGCTGGCAGTCACAGTTGCATATTTGTATGTAGGGTAATTGAATGGTGCAGCCAACAGCGCAGGTAGCGAAATTGGTTTTATCCCCATCATGACGAGAACCTAAATATTAATCAGTTGCAGCATATATCAACTCTTACTTATTTCATTTTATGCATAAAATTTAAAAAAAATCATTTTTATGAAGTCACTTTTAAGTGAAACTGAATTGAAGGCAAGGTCGAACTGCTTCAGCTATAACAATCTATGTGCGTCTTGCTGAGTTCTTGTATATTTCAAAGAGCTAAATTGCCATCTGACTACCAGTGGTAAGCTAATACTACAGCACTGAATAATTCATATTGCCCGGGAACTAAATTTTTGATAACAGATGACTCACAAATCTTATCCCCCGACATATTACAATAATATAACGTAACGTTACTGTTAGATAGCTTTTTAAATATACACTATCCGATGTTTTTTTTATAGTTTGAGGACACATAACATTAGAGTTTCTTCATATCTACATATACAACAGTGTCTACTTAAGACATAATACAGATAACATTAAAAAGGAAATGCAGCTGATGTTTGCTTTCTTAGCTTTTCTCGTCATTTTGTAGGTTAGATTCTTCAAAAACAAGATAGTTTCTGTCTAGATTTAATATATCCACTGCTTACTGCTGCCTAACTTATCTAAGCTGGGCATGAATAAAAGAAGATTGATGGAGCACGTATAAACTTCAGTCCACCGATTAAGCGATTTAGTCTGGTTGTTTTTTTCCCCAAATTTTTGTTGTGGTTATATACGTTACATATTTATCGTGTTTGCCGACGAGTTTTGTAAGACTTTAGTTTGTTTTGTTTTTTACTAGACTATTGAAACAGTCATATACATGACAATTACTTTTCTCTTCACTTCAGTTCTTACAATTTGCTCCTTATATTACATAGAGGATCTTACATGAGTGCTCATGTATTATTGAATTTATTAAACGAGTTGGGGAAAAAGATAAGATGCGAGGCTATGCCGAGCATCTTATCGGTTTTCCCCAACAAGTTTAATAAATTCAATAATACAGGAGCACGAATGCAAGATTCTATTTATCATATGACACTAAAACTGCATTTTATTAGCAAATTTTGCACTAAAACGTCACGATTTCGCCATTAGAAAACGCGACGTTTTATGGACGTCAACGTATAACGTTACGACGTAATTTGCATGTTTAATCCACTAGTGGATTATCGTTTTTAATGCATGGCGTTATTACACTCTCAGATGCGACGTCATATGATAAATGTATTTAGACACTGAAGGGGAAAAACGTCAAATACAATGTAAATTACGTTATACGGGTTAGTCAACTTATCCTCGACAATGTCAATTACCTTGAAACAGCAATTTATGTACTAGCAGACAAAACCCAACATTATTTAGGGCGAATACTAACATGTGTATACCAATGTTTATTTTCTATTATAACGTGAATATGTAAATTTGGGTAGCGTAAATAACGTTGACGTTACACGTTAACGCCCCAACGTACAGAGGGCTAACATGTGTCATTTTGTTTCGTATATAATGTAGTTTCAGAAAATTATAGTGTTCAAAATTCCCCCTGGGGGGGGGGAGGGGGGTCTATGGTCAGCTCAAGGTCTATATTGTCAGTTTTAAACAAAAATATTTCCCCATGTGCAGCGCATTTCTTTAAAAGAGAATGGCCTCTTCGGAAAGATTTAGTCGTCTAGGGAATCAAACTAGTAGTCACACAAGTTGTTGCCTTCTGAATAAATGACAGAAGAAGTACGAAGTTAAATCCGTTTACCTTTACAAGTTAATTAAAAACAAAGATTGCCAGTATTGTCAAAATATTGTGGCAAAGTATTATAACTTACTATAGTTTAATTTGCAAATGTCTGAAGTGACAAAAGTTCATGACGTCCGCGTTTTTTTATAAACGAACTCTGGCCCCGAGGTTATAAAACTTGAGTATATTCTAAAACTCAAAATAAAGCACACTGATTGGCTGCTTCCGAGCAGATAAAGCACACTGATTGGCTGCTTCCGAGCAGATGCTCGGAAGCAGCCAATCAGTGTGCTTTATTTTTGATATTTAGATTATTCTCAAGTTTTATAACCTCGAACCCATATGGAAGAACCTCTGGAAGAAAGAAAAGCACCAAGGAAACAAAAATAATAGACTGTTTAACTGAGCCTGTACATGTGCAGTAATGTAATGTTGTTATAAAGCAAGGAAAGCAGATCAGGAAAAATGGAAAAATGAAACTAGCAGACTGGGTTTAATTGAGTATGTTCATTCGTGAGTTTTTTTTTTTGTATTACCGAGGTAAAACGAATAAAAGTAAAAAGTATGCAAAGACCAGGAACTGAAACAATCAAAATCCAAATCCAGCCCTCAAACCATAGTTGGAAACAACTAAGATTACAAATAATCAAGATACAGAGAACATATGGCCAACCGAGTGAGCAGCTTGTTCCCAAAAGGTGGCCACTCAGCAACCCAAACCGAACCAAAAATAATAAGAACATACATAAGGTAATACATCACAGAAACTCTGACACCAAAAACAGGCAACAGAGAACCACAACAGAACTACCGCCTTGGAACGGTCAGTAATGAATTACTGGGGGGCTTAAATCGATTTTACAAGTTTAATCCTTTCAAGGAGCTTTGAATAAAGGCTTGGGGTGACCATCTCCCCAAATCTCTTATATTTTCATGCTAGCATGCAGTTGGTATTGAAATCTTGTCCAATTTTCCCAATTTCATTGTGCAAAGTTGCACCTGTATATGAGCCGCGACGCGACAAAACCAACAATGTGGTTGTGCGCCCAGCTCAGACTCAGATCAGCCTGGACATCTATCAAGCCTGATCAGACCCTTCGCTTAAGCGCTTAAAGGATAGCTAAGGGTATAAGCTACATCCATGCGGACAGCGAAGACTGCCCAGGCTGATCTGAGTCTGCACTGGGCGCACAACCACATTGTTGGTTTTCTCACGTCGTGGCTCATATTTGTTCATAGACAGCGTTTGACAGACATTTGTGAATACTAAATTCAAATCGAACTGTGACTACTGTTTTTTTTCTATAAATTATATAGACGTGTCCATACTAAATTTATTGCGACCGATGCGCGTTTCTGTATTTAACTTCTTCAGTGTCTCCTAACTCCAAAAGTTTGCAAGAAAAGAGATGATGGGCAGGTCTCGGCAGGCAACGCGCATCCCTCTCCAAGCAGCACTTATACTGTCGTATTCCACGGCACACATCAGCTGCAGACATCTGGTAAAAGATGTCTTTGTGTCGTCTCCTCTAAATATTTAGGATCTATTATTTTTTCTTTGGGATTTCGCTGGATTCCAAAATTAGCCATGTCCACAACTGATATAACAGCGCTATTCAAATTATGATCAGTTAAGTTTTCATAGGGTCCGTGCCGCTGCGCATTTGACGACATAATATGAAAATGTCAGTTTAAGTAGATAGGTAGGCTGACAGTTGGCTGATTATGTTCTTTAAATAAGGTCACGTTCAAAACTGATCAATAGTTCCTAAAAGACAAATTACATAATCCTGTATTGGCATAGTGTAAGATTACTTTGCGTGAAGAAACCAAATAAGATAGCACCATATAAAGTTAAATTAGTCTGACCACAAACCAATTGATCAAATACAAACGAGCCGCGACATGAGAAAACCAACAATGTGGTTGTGCGCCCAGCGCAGACTCAGATCAGCCTGGGCATCCGCCCAGTCTGATCAGAGTCTTCGCTGTCCGCATGGTGGTAGCTTAGACACTTAGCTACCTTTTGAGCACTTAACGAAGAGTCTGGTCAAACTTGGCGCATGCCCAGGCTGATCTGAGTCTGCATTGGGCGCACAACCACATTGTTGGTTTTGTCGTGTCGCGGCTCAAATACAAATTCAGTGTGTGTCCTGTTTTCTTTGTTTGGGTAAAAGATGCAATGACCGCAGATTGCGTCTAGCGCAGACCGGCATGAAAAATAAATAACTTTCGTAAAAATCCTAAATATTCATTGACTTTAACTTTGTCTATAAATTACTCTACTTTTTCAAGTCAGATAAATGTGTGCCATATTACGCAATTTTTGATATCGCTGTTGACAAATTTTGCAGACTCTTATTATACAGCCCTTTAAGGTAAATGTTTTTGTGTGCCATTTCGCAAGGGCGACCCTGTTTTCTTCTCTGATCTCTGCAGCCCATGCAAAATAGGGTCTACACTCCGAGGAAAAATTTTGCTCCTGTGGAGCGAATTCTTTTCTTTAAGTGTTGACTCTGTTTGAGAAGAGAGTCAACACTGAAAAAGCTGCAGTAACTTCCGCAATATAAAGTTTACTCAGACTCCCTTTCTAGAGAGTCGGTGAACATGCGGTGTTCATAAAATGTACGTTTGCAAGGATGCAGTGTATGTATTCTGCTTCAGGCACACAAGGCTGAATTAACCTTGAATCAACCTTGATACAACGTCATTACGTTGAATCAAGGTTGATTCAATATTGATTCAAAATTATGGGCCCAGCGGGTAAATAATGTAGCATATCACAAGTACACAAAAGCTGCATGTGCACTAAATTGGGCCTGAAAAACATAAACATTTTGATGAATGAGACATTTTATCCCCCTCAAAAGAATATTTCACTTATTCAGATCCGACCGTTAGGCTGAGGTGGACCATAACCGGAGCTCCCGAAAAAACCGCTTGATCTTTCGTTAGCAGAACTTGGCTTCCTCAAATGTACGCAGCCAAGGCTTGAACACAAAGTGGTTCGAGACCTAAGATTTACTGAGAGTCAGCGCCGTTATCCATTAATCTGGGGACTTATGGATTTCTATAACGCATATTTGTGATGGTTAACCATGCACTTTAAATGAACTGACATGATGGCTTACCATAACATAATTATTGAATTTTTTGCCACAAGATGTCACTATAGATGAAATGTGATGGAAAGCCATAAGGTTGGTAATAAAACCATAACCCCCACAAATACTTGTCAACTGAGTAACTGGTGTAACTCATAGAATTAGCATCTGTTGCAAAAAGCATGCATTGTAGACAATTTTGAACGCAGTAGAATAGAAAAAAATAGAAAACATGTATTTTTCTTGGAAATAAAACAAACCAAATGCATACCAATATTTACTTAATTTTGACCATAATTCTGCAGAAATAACCATAATACAGACTGTTTTACTGAGAATAATTAAGGGCTTGACCAAATATCAATTTTAAGAGTAAACAGGTCATACTGAACACTGCCAGTGGGTTAAATTGCCATATTACACTGATTCTCAAGAAAGTGTAACGAATGGTGTCATGGCACATGTATAATTTTGTTTAGGGTTGTAAATCAAATCAAATAAGTGCATGCTCAGAAGTTTCTGCCTCTAACTGAAACATTTAAGTTATGATATTGATTCAAATACATGGAAAGACTCACATGCTCATACCTGATACTGAAGGACCCCCCGATTTTTTGCATGTCATAATTAAAGATGTCAATGTTTACTTTCAATTCTTTTGTAGACTTTCGACGTGAAAGAAACAGATTTGACTTGAAAAGGTTGCCATTATCGAGTAATTTTGAATAGTGATTTATGGGTATACATAGGAACATGATGCATTTTTTAACTCATGGTCGTTGGTTGTCACTGAGTTTTGTGTATTCTACGAGTCCAAGCATTAACAATGCATTCCAAAGTTTCGAATGAGGCTAGCAAGGTTTGTTTTTGCACCAAGTAACCCATAATCAGTGACCCTGACAGGTCATAAGTATTTTTTCCTATCTACTCAATTTAAATTTTGTTCTGACGCGTCCTTAGTATTCTGAAAAAAGCGTAATTTTTCACGTGTATTTTACGAGTCAAGCCAAAGTCACCCAGTATATAAACAAGAAAGAAACCTATTGCCTACCTCGAAAAGGAGACAACCCCCACTGGTCATTGAACAACTATTGTAACTCTGATCGAATATGCTTCGTGGAAAATAAGTTTCACGTTTCATAAAATTATTTTACGGGACGTATTATACGGGACAATAATTTTGAGTAATACAAGAAGGGAACCAGCAAGAAGCTGATACACACTTACAAAGAGCACAGTGTCTTATTCGTTCAAAGTTGTATATATGAGCGGCCATTTGGAAGCTAAAAAAGACTGAAAACTCCGGATAAATTTTCAGTTTATGAAGTTTTCATATTATGATTTCAAGATTCAACAAAATACTCATTTAGTATTTATCCATTTTGAAACTGAATTTGATATGTGCATATATGCTCTAAATATTTTCTACTGATTGTAATTTGCAATTAAAATGAAACACTGGTGCACTGTGAATTATTTTAGGAAATAAATCGATGTTCGAGTATTCCCGTAAAATACAGAAATGTGTCCCGTAAAATACATTACAATTAATAGCCTGTATTTGAAGAAAAAGCCGTTCCTACATACCTGAGGATTAAAACTTGCATTGTAAATTAATTTTAGTATGCGTGCCTTTATTTTCTGCTCTAGACTGTGTAATGTGCTCTCTCTGTTTGTAATTTTAATTCGTTCTTGGAAATATGCTCAAATTTCAGGTCCGCAAAAATAAATATGCCTAATTCCCAATTTATGAAGTGCTAGAAATCATGTTTGAGAGCAGTTCAGTTGTCTATAAGTATTATTGAAGTGTTATTGTCATCACAAATTGGATATATTCTTAGTGGCAAGACTGAAGAAATCGTGCGATAAAATACAATATCAATGTCCCGTAAAATACAAATTTATAACAAGTTTCACTGGCTTAATATAATGATTTTATTGTGTATTTTGTTATATAAGAACGTAATATACAAAAGTCAATGATATCTTACTTTTAGACACATTTATCGTGAAATATTCTCCTAGGAAAGTCTTCATATTAAAACTGCTGAGTTTTCAAGTTTTTCAATTCAAGAACTGATATGAAGAACTTTAAATACAAAGCAGTACCGCTGATGTAGAAATGCAAACAGACTGGCAAATTGCAACTCAAACTCTTCTCTGTGATTGAACATAGCACTTGTTCATGTACCAATACCGCATTTAGTCTTTTTAAGATAAAACATGTATCCAAACACAAAACAGTCACTAGCACATTTGAGACTGTGTATTTTACGGGACAGTACAGACGACAAGAATAGCAAAGTAACCGTTCTACCTGCTCTATTAAACATATACGTTTTATATAGACAGGTTGAAGTTTAAAAGTTTGAAACAGGAGTTTTCCTTGAGGTTTTCAAGTCTATAAGTTTATGTGTTTTGCAGGAATAGTTTTCTTTCATGTTAGTTTAGTACAATGAGATCGTATTGATTCATTTTGGTAGAAGAAGAGCATTTTGTTTCTTTAGAAATAATAGAGTGAAGATTTCTGTAGCTTATCTTCGTCTTAAACAAAATCAAATGCCTCTACGGTGGACTATACCCTTATAACACTAGCAGTTGCTTCAAATCTATTGGTATATACGACTCGTAGAATACTAAAGAGAAGTGTTAGTCCCTTCACGTTGTCTCTCGTTATCTGAATTCACATGATATTTACTGTGCAATACTTTAGAACTAGCTTCGTGAGATATCAAAGTTGTGAAATGACAGTGAGCGATCTCTTCATGACGTGTTTAATTTTTCGATATTTTAACCACCCAAAAATCACACTTTCTTGAGAATCAGTGATTAGTGAGTTTGACTGAAAACTGTAAGAGTTATGGCTGACCATCACAAATGTGCGTGATGGAAAACCGTAACTCCCCAGACCGTCCATTTGGCCACATATATGTCTTGAACAAGCACTATTTCGTGACTGTCCAGTCACGAAATAGTGCTAGTTCGTAATACATTTTTAGCTTGAAAGACGTTCTTGTTTCTTGTCGCAGTTGATTGTGAGACACATCCAGCGTGGTGCTTGTTCCGTAGGAAAGTTCACGGTATAAAAACAACGGACTTGAAAGAGACTATCGAATTAAGTGCTTATACACACTAACAGCAATAGACTACAATCAATTTCTAGACATTAACAAAAATACAATCCAAAGGAACTTGTCGAGTTTAAGCCAATTAATTATTAATGGTGGTCAAGTTATTTGTATTTCTAGAATAAAGTAAATTGGCGCCTAGATTCTTCCAGTATTGAACAAACTGTACTGAATATAATTTCAAAACCAATTAATTTCTATTGCGGTTTAATCCTTTTTTATGTCACAACACGTCTCTAGAGAATATTTGAAAATTTCTAAGAATCGTTTATTAGTGAGGTGAACGATGTGTTTCACAGATTTTTAATCGTCTAATGACAGTAGGCTATTAGCGAGGGCATCATGTACGGGATGTATATTTATTTTAATATTTTTATGACACCTGTTGTTTCAGTAACTTGTTCTTCTTCGGATCGCTACTAAAAGTTAAAACGTATGTTCGTTCACGACCACGTATATGAAAAAAAATCCTAAGGGCTAAGACAACCATTTCTAAATTCACTTATTTACTTTCAGCAAATTACATAAAGCCAACTCAACCTTTTCCGCAACCTTTTTCGCCTAATCTGCAATTCAAAGCAAAGTTGCGTAAGTACACATTCAAATATACAAATGTATGTGTCAAAATTTATGTTCATTGTGTCCCTATTACTGTGCAAAACAACCGTCTAAGATACTAATTTTATAGCGATTAGCATTTCCTGTACATTGATTTTTAAATAACATTGGTATAAAATTGGTATTATACGGGAACCCTTTTACCCAATTTATATTCCCTCATTGCCTGAAGACTTTCTGTCTTTTTTCTTTCTTGTTTTCTTAAGCTGTCTCAGCTGTATTCTTGAGTGGGTTCCATATTGGCGGAAATCTATTGATTGCTATGGTAACCCAATGATCACTGATGCTAACATATGTCATTTAGCATGAATAACTTGAAATCAATTTAAAAGTATAATTCACTAGATATTCGAACAGTATAAACAATATGGTTCCTTAAAATTGACCCAACAGGGTAACTAGGTGGTGATTTGTCCAAAAACGAGTGTTGACCCAGATCAGACTGCTCCTCAGGAGCAGTTTGCTCTGGGTCTACAC
Source organism: Ctena decussata (assembly GCA_963989385.1). Taxonomy (NCBI): domain Eukaryota; kingdom Metazoa; phylum Mollusca; class Bivalvia; order Lucinida; family Lucinidae; genus Ctena; species Ctena decussata. The sequence continues at coordinate 86,934,268 of OZ022506.1, forward strand.
TTGTTGCCCAGACACCTCTCCTCGTTATGTAGGGCATTGCTGTATAAAAACTTTATCATTTGCGGAGGATACGTAACGTATTTTCAATCAAGTGATAAGTTTGCATGCTTTCATAAGTTGATTTATGATTGTTTGTGTTGCTAGGTAACAAATCACGTGGAAATGATAGATCCCCGTTATATTTATCCAGTGCAACTAATCTCCGATGATAAAATTCGTAATTTTCATCAATAAAAGATATATTTAATAGTTGTGTGCTTTTTGTCTATGGCTGTGTGCTTGTTATCAGTAGAGTAAGGGCTCTGAATCATTGATTCCTTTTGACAGAAGTTTTCTTCAAAGGAAAAATAATGAGAACGCAAATGTCATATAATAGACATTCAGAGATTGTTTCAGCAGGTCCCGGTTTTTGAAACCAGGAATCAATAGGTTTGCAAATTTTATTACCCCCTTACTTGTTGAAACGCAGTCCAGCATATAAGGGGCGTATCCGGTCTCGCATATCTCATATTGGACAGAAAACATCTAATTAAACCGAGTCTGTTATAAACATTTCTTCGGTGTAGTCCTTGCTTCCAAAGAATTTGACTATTCAGAACCTATCTTCAGTACTTGACAAATGTTATGTATGTCCAATTTTCAGTCAAATGCTAAAGTTTTAAGTATTTTGACCTTGTTAACAACCATATTCAGTATTATTAAATACTGAATCAATACTTGATTGGAATAGAAACTAATCCTATTATCTGTCCGTGAACTGACCAAGTTCCGCCAAGGAGCCAATCAGAATCCAAAGAATTATTGGCAACAAAACGTGTGCAAAGCTAAACTTGAATGATTAGGAAACCCAAGACAACAGAAAACTCGGAGAAGAAGGGGTGACACCTGTGAATATGTATTTTCCTTCGGGTCCGTAAAGTTGGCTGCAGCATGCCTGAAAAACTAGTCTCAGAAAAGACCACACTTATATTCATTAGCCCTTACGAATAGAGCATAACATTCTTTTATAAACTAAAGCATTCTGCGGTGTCTGATCTAGGTCTGCACCTTTTGCCAATGAATCTTTGAAGAGACACTATGCATAAATGGGTGAAGTGTGGGATTATTATTTTCAAAGTATGTCAATTCCAGTCAGATCATGTCATGTGACAGATAACAGATTTTTTAATCCGTCAAATGGTTCGCAAGTGCTCTAAGTTGATTTATGATTGTTTGTGTTGCTAAGTTACATATCCCATCAAAACGATAGACTCCACTTATTTATCATGTTCCAGTCATCTATGATAAATTGATACTTTTCATCCATAAAAATCCATTTTGTGTGAGAGCTTAAGCTAAAGTGGGAATTTGCTGCTGATTCATTTATAGATTCTTTTGAATCTCCATGAAACAAATTTTGGGAGTCTTCATTAGGACCACATTGCCATGGCAATGTGGTCCTGATGAGGACTCACAAAAGTTACTCTTCAGAAATAAGAGAATTGCTTCATATTCAATATTTAAACTTCTACGTCTTTTAAAGCTCCTCAGTACTTTGGTGTTTTAGGCCCGATTTCACGTCGCCTTAAAACACAGACTAACTTTAAGTTATCGAATATTTTACCTTTACTGTAATGCAGAATTAGTCATTGATTAGTGCTTGAAACATGTTTTAAGGCGACGTGAAATCGGGCCTTAGATTTGTTCTTGTTTATATAATCACTATTCTTTCAACCTAACTATAAGGTCATAAAACAATTGATTTTAATTGACATATTCACTGGAGAATTTGATGCAAATCGTATTATAATTTCATGTGTATAAATACTGACGAGAGACATTAATGAACTACAAAGAATCCGTTAACGGGTAAGTTTATAAGTAAAGATTCAAAGATACGTCTTTGAAAGCTTAAAGCTTTAGCCTAAATGTCTGGTTCGTTAGCACCAGAGTCAGTAGTTACATACTGACTTAGAATAATTTTATGAACCTATTTCTGCCTGAAGTGCCTATAAAAATGTAACACTGAATTATCATAGCGATGACTCTAGGAGAGAGGTTGTTGTTGCTGTTGTTGTGTTGTTGTTGCGTTATGTCCACGGCAAACAGCTCTGGTCTTGTCGGGACGGTCAGTTAACCTCACCACACTACGGTTAACCAGCACTAAGTGCACATACTTCCGCCAGTAACAGGCAACTGCCCTTCTTGAATCAGCGGAAGGGGAAGAATCAATCTCTACGAAAGTAAGTGGCCAAACCGGGTATTGGACTCTATTATACTGGTGAAATTTTAATTTTCTCATGCAATGTCTACTCTGAACTTCTTAATTTCTATAATGTCTGCTAACTGAACTGGCTCAGAAATACCATTTTATTATTTGTTTTGCATTACTGCCATATTTATTACTTTCATTTTCATATTGCTTTCAGAAAAGTAATAAATCTTTACTTAATACTGGTGTTAAGGGTTGTGTGGCGGAAGTAAATCGTTTCAATCTTTTGCTAGTTCCTGGGTTCGAGGTCAAAAAAACTTGAGAATAATCTCAAACTCAAAATAAAGAACACTGATTGGCTGCTTCCGATCATATGCTAGAGTCTGCATGCCTAGTTTTAATCCAATCACATTTGACAGCAGTGCTTTCCTTTTCGATATCACGACAGTCAGTCGGGTTGGTCTCAGTGATGGCACTGACGCAAGCCTTTAATAAATGTATTTGTAACAAGCTGTTCACATGTAGCTAGCTTAGAGGCTTAGCTACCCTTTAAGCGCAAAGTGAAGACTCTGGTCAGACTGGGTGGACGCCACTTTGTTGTTTTTCTCGTGTCACGGCTTATTGTATAAATGCATTTACACAGGTTATATAAGTTTTCTGAACAACACCAGAACGTGGGAGTGAAGATGTTAATTGACGTTAATCCTCCAAGTTCTTTTCCTAATGACCAATTAAAGGCGGGAGTTCTATGTTGGTTCTTCCTTATGTGACGTTGTTTCCAATCGCTACAAAATAAAAATCATGAAGAGTTCATCAAAGAACAGAGAGCACATTCACAAGAAGGAACATGGGCCATACTTCGAATGTTCGGCTATCCAAGCCTCATCAGTGACCCTGATAATATCTGGCGACAAAAAACAAAGAAAATTATATTGTAATTTCTTTTTTTTTTTTTTTTGTTTTTTTTTGTTTTGATAAGGAAGTCGATTCAAAGACTTACTGGTATCAAAAGCGGGGTCCAAATGAGTATAAAAAGCGACGGTCTAGAACAAAAGTCTAAACCAATAACAATATTCTGATTTCTCAGAATATGTGACAGAGCCTGCGATTTTGAGCCTTTTGGAGGTGCGACGTTGACGTCACGAAACGTGAAATGAAAGTGACGTCATAAATTTTACACGTAAATTTAATTGTATTTCCGCGCACTGACTAATAAATTTCAAAGCGTCACCTGAAAAGAGCGATTCAAAATTTCTATCGGCGTGTTTAATTTTCTTCATCTACACTCTTTTAAGAATGTTCGCATTATAGATCTTTGAAAAGAGATGTCACGAACCAATGTTATAAAGGTTTATCCAGCTAGTATGTAAATTGTATCCAATCAGTGAAACAAAAACAAAAAGTCGGATGGGTGTGAATTTCGTTTCCTTTGCAGTAAATCTTGGCACTTTTTCTTTGTGCTTCTTAAAATCTATTCTAGAAGCACTAATAAATATGAAAATGTTAAAAACAAAATTTCCGATTTTTGCTCCATAGGGCTCAAAATGCCAGGCACTGTCACATATATCCTTCGCGTTATGTCATGTTTGGTCCCATGTTGTTGTGTTTTTAAGTTCTGCGTAGCATCAGAGAGGCGCCATGATGGTTAGAGCGCAGTGGGCTTCGGTGCAGACGGTCGCAGAACCAGGGTGAGTGGTACACGCGTATAAAATAGTTGATTGTCCTCCTATGACATTATTACTGACCAGTCCAAGGTGGAGCTTCTATTGTGATTTATGTCATTGTTAGTATTTTCTGGCTTTCTAATAGTCTTTGACTTTTTGTATATGATTTACGATGCGATGCAGCCATCAGCTGGGAAATACCTGAACTCTTGGCTTTTAGCATGTCTTCATTTGCTTTGTGTGCCATCGTTTTTATTTACAATTTCATTTACTTTGCCATCTTTTTTATTTACAATTTCATTTACTTTGCCATCTTTTTTATTTACAATTTCATTTACTTTGCCATCTTTTTTATTTACAATTTCATTTACTTTGCCATCTTTTTTATTTACAATTTCATTTACTTTGCCATCTTTTTTATTTACAATTTCATTTACTTTGCCATCTTTTTTATTTACAATTTCATTTACTTTTTCACCTGGGCCCAGTTGTGAAAAACTAACGATTGATTGATTGATTGATTGATTTGATGCTTAACGTCCATGGTAAACAGCTATGGTCATGTCGGGACGGTCAGTTAACCTAACCACACTATTCCTGGGCAGGCTTAGACCTCCTAAGCGGCTAACCAGTACTAAGTGCACATACTTTCGCCAGTAACTGACAACTGCCCTTCTTGAATCAGCGGAAGGAGAAACGAAAGTATGTGGCCAGACCGGGTATCGAACCCAGGACTCAAAACTAACGACGTCGTTAGTTAACCTGACGTAAAAATTTCAAACGTTAATATCACAAATATGCCAATATTTTTGTTGTAAAAATGTGAGAAGCTTTTGCATTGCATTGCAAAAGCTTCTCACATATTTTCAACAAAAAATTCAGTGTATTTGGCTATAAAGTCACAAAACACTGAACGAGTAGACCTCTTAACGAGCTCCTTAGGCTAACGATGCTTTGAACAACCAACTGGTCCCTGGTGTTTAGGGCAGAGTAGTACTCGATTATGTTGCTTCCTGAACAATCCATTATCATCTGCTTCATATTCCAACGACCAAAAATCTCTCTGCATTTATCTAGCAATAAATGGGTACTCTTTCCGAATTAATGTAGGGTATTCTCAGCAAAGAGAGAGGGCGAGCTTCGTCATTAATATATAACGCCCAAAACGTGATTGGACTCTTACAACTCACTGTATCTACTACCACAGGGGTAAGAAAATGCGTTACCAATTCTACTCAGTATTAAAAACTGAAAAGTGGGTGCTTTTATTTCGTTTTCGTATGTATGGTAAACCTCAGTTGGCCTTCTCTTCCTCTTGGTGTCATACGAAGGATATAGCCTGAGACAGAGGTACTTCCTAAATATCTCCGTTGGTGTTTTGTAGTGGATTGCCGATTAATCGAGTTACTTGATCATTACTAGTTCACAGTGAATGAATGATTAATCGACCACAATTTGACATAAACGATGTATCGCTTATTTTGAGTATGTGTTCACTTTTATGTACAGTTTATGTACTATACTGCTTAAGTAATGCTCCTTTGAAGATTTGACTTTGCAAGGACAGCATAAGCTGCCACTGCATCTCGACTAAAAAGTCCATAGAAAATGCTTTATGCACTATTAAGTCGAGATGCAATGAACCATAGCAAGGGAATCATAAAAAAGGTAAAGGTAAAGGTTTCCCATAGCCTAAAAGCCGTAGGGGCAGTGGGGGTTAGAGACCCACTGTATCTCGGGCACAGCTGACGAAAGGCGGAGCCCATCCCTCTCCTTTCGCTGCCTTATCCTTCCCTAATTCGAAAAAGGTACCCATTTACTGCTGGGTCGACTGAGAGAGTTTTCCAGTCATCGTATGGCGAAAACTCTCTCAGTCGACCCAGCAGTAAATGGGTACCTTTTTCGAATTAGGGAAGGATAAGGCAGCGAAAGGAGAGGGATGGGCTCCGCCTTTCGTCAGCTGTGCCCGAGATACAGTGGGTCTCTAACCCCCACTGCCCCTACGGCTTTTAGGCTATGGGAAACCTTTACCTTTACCTTTTTTATGATTCCCTTGCTATGGTTCATTGCATCTCGACTTAATAGTGCATAAAGCATTTTCTATGGACTTTTTAGTCGAGATGCAGTGGCAGCTTATGCTGTCCTTGCAAAGTCAAATCTTCAAAGGAGCATTTCTTAAGCAGTATAGTACATAAACTGTACATAAAAGTGAACACATACTCAAAATAAGCGATACATCGTTTATGTCAAAGGGAATCATAGCCTCCGGATAAAGTCTAGTGTTTATTCTAGATAGCCGTCTAATAATTTAATAATCGATGTTTACTCGATCATCGATCAGTTTCATTAGCCGATGATCGATCCCGAAATTTCAGCTTATTCAAATCACCAGTATTTCAGTATGCTAGTTACATTTCTTTGCTGTTAGCCAGTGGTTTTTTCTACCTCTGGACGTAAAAGATACTTCCAAAAAGTCCAGATTTGGGGCTATTATTTGGTGGTACTATTTTCTCAGGCATCCATATTTAGGAAATCATCTTTAACACACATTTTCTACTATTCTATTTTCTATTTATCACACTAACCTTACATGGTCGTTGGGGCACCACAGATGACTTCAAAACAGTTCCTTTCCACCTTGTCCTGTTTTTAGCTGCCTTAATTGAACTGGAAAAATCCATTCCTGTCCACTCTTTAATATTGTCTTCCCACCTCTTCTTCTGTCTACCTCTTCTTCTTTTTCCTTTCACGCTCTGTAGAACCGTCTTTATAAACACACACTTAATACACGTCAATAACAATAGTTAACCGGGTACAACAGCAAGCTCTAAAAACTGCATGAAAACCCCATTGATTAGCACTTATAGAACCCATTTAGATACCTAAATATGAATAAAACCTTGGCAGTTGGAAGTGCCTTATCTACGTTAGGGCAATTGTTTGAAATGGATATCATGAAGCGACCGCACTAAATGATTGCTATAATGCGTGACAGACTCATTTTCTAGCAAGCAAAACAAACATTAACTATCTGTCAAGGCAATAGTTTGTTCAGACCAAAATCGTACTAGAGCCGTGAAAACATTATTAACTATTCCCTTCAGGCAAGGATAATTAACTTTCGCCTTCTGGAAGCAGTCTGTGAGCGCTGTTTTGCATTATGTGATTTCTACCTTTGGATACCAAAATTAGCTCTTCGCTATCTATCATTCCTTAGTAACACTGACATGCTTTACACCCCGTCGTATTTTACCGTTTTGGGAACATCGGCAGCTCTGTTCCATTCTACCCATTCCATGGTAAACTCGACCAATGTCTGAGAAATCCTCAGACGTATAATGTATCTTCGCGTAGCCTGAGAAATACTTTGGTATTGCTCGGATTTATCCACGTCTTTATGACGAACGAGCCCAGTGGCAAGGGGATACATGTAGCTTGAACTGTTCTAAAGTCTTTGGACTGGCTCTGCAAGGCATGCAACTATTTCCCACAACAAAAGAACCAGGGGCCGTATTCATAAAACGACTTAAGTGGTTGCTATGCTGTTGCTAAGGCTGAATTTCTTTGAAGGAGATTCCCTACAACTATGAAATTTGCTCTGGAGGAACAGTCTTACAAAGACTGTTCCTCCAGACCAAATTTCATATTTGTTGGGAATCTCCTTTATAGAAATTTAGCCTTAGCAACCGCATAGCAACGGCTTAAGTGGCTTTATGAATACGGCCCCTGGTGTCTTGAGGAAATAGAGAGTATTTGACATTGTTAATGTTAACTCGGATATTATTTTACTTGATTTTACACTGAAATAGTCTAGAGCAAATTAATCTATATCAAATCTGACCCTGATGCATTCACACTGGCAAGGATTTAATCTGGATTGTCTGTCCATTTTCTTGAGGTCTGATATTACACATGTGGGCTAATTTACTATGCAGTTTTGAAAACTCATAGATGCGTCAATGCATTTTTGTCTGAATATGACCTTTACCTTCATCTTTACTGAAACTGCACCACAGGTAAATCGTACGCGAATATTCATTGTACGAAATACATTAAAGGCCGTACACTTGTGACAACTTAAAGGAAAACACTCACTAAATATAAATTGAGTTGAAATTATAGAACTCGGTGAGCAAACAAATTTGGTGAAAATTTCATGAAAATCGGACTTCATGTAAGAAAGATATGAAGGAAACAAAAAATCAAAATGGTGATCATGGAGGCGGCCATTTTGATAGGTCCTGTCACGATCTTGAATAAGTGCGAAAACTGCTTACTTTTACTAGCTTATTTTGCTTAAATCATTTCTTTATGAAGTAAAAAATAGATTTATGCATTTAATTCATGTAAAATATGTTTGAAACTGAATTTATTTAGGATTTTCAGTTTTAACAATGAGTTTATGACGTCATTAACTCACGTGTATGCTGGTTCCCAGCTCAATATGTAAATATTTATAAACTTTCATATCTTTCTTAATTTAAGTCCGATTATCATGAAATTTTCGGCCAACATTATGTTTATTAAACTCTTTGATTTCAACCCAATTTGTATTTACTAAGTGTTTTCCTTTAAAGTATCTTATTATTTTTACTGTTATAACTTTAATCAAGCGAAACTCAGGTAATCACAAACTTATTTGCCAAATCAATCAAGTTTTTTCGATTCCTCAGCATAGCAGCGACAGACACATATTTTTTTCATATTATTTTCACCTAAAAATATGGATCATAATAATAATAGTTACCCCCCCCCCCCCACACATACACACACCATTGGTAACCCCAAAAGCTAAGAAAAAAAAAGTTTTCCAAATGCATCTTCCCTTTACAAAGTCAACGTTAAATAGATACGCCGGGCTCCTGCCCGGTGTAAATATCAGTTTGGTGAATAATAAAAAATGCTCGGCTAAGAATGCCGCCAGCAGTTGGAGTCGCTTGTCGTTGTTCGCATATTACTTTAGCGCATTAAGTGAAACCAGCCCCACGTAAGTGTTGGTAATATAACATCTGACAAGATGCTAACATCCGGGCCTTTTGGAAAGATGACATTTTACAAGTCTTTTTTCTTAAACCATAGAAAAACACAATCCAGACATTGAATATAATTGAGCCGCGACAGTCTGCCCAGTCTGATCAGAGTCTTCGCTGTCCGCATGGAGGTAGCGTAGACCCTTAGCTACCATTTGAGCACTTAACGAAGAGTCTGGTCAAACTGAGCGGACGCCCAGGCTGATTTGAGTCAGCGCTGGGCGCACAACCACATTGTTGGTTTTGTCGTGTCGCGGCTCATATCAATTTCGATTACACTGAGAAATCACAATATTTGTTTGTACAACATATAAAAGCTGTTTCCTAGTAGGAGCGTTATTGACAATGACACAATTCACCTTTCCGAAGCCACGCCTACTTTTAACTAGTATGAATCTCTTCATTGACTGTAACATATAAGGTAAATTTAACTGCAATTTTATTAGTGTATACATATTTTATTTCAATTTTATACAAGTTATGTACAGGTTTCAAATAGTATACAATAGCAAAAGGATCTGAACGGAAGCCAGGGGCTTATTTAGTTCATCTCCTGGATTTTATTTTGGACTATGTCGTCGTTGCATTCGTCAGTTATACATGTACTACATTATCACGTGACTTTTGAGTGACATGCTGGGTGTGGCTCGGAAAGATTATTGCATAGGGTCATAGAGGACTCTTAGCAAACAGAAGGGTTGGGCCAGATGTCTTGGTTCCAAGCATGATATAACATTCCCGTTTTCTTCCGTCAGCCACATTCACTACATGTATTGATCATTTATTTTCATTTCATGACAATAGTCATTGAAATGAAAATAAATGATCAATACATGTTATTGACAATGACAAAACTATTGTCATTGTCATTGTCATTGTCATTTATTTTCATTTCTTAATTTATTTTAATTTTACGCTGCTTTATATTCAGTAAAGAAGCACATGTAATATATACACTTAGATGTTTCCAAAATTAGCGTTCCCTTGAGATGAGTTTATCCATTCTTGCAGGAAAACCACGTCAAGAGAAACACTTAAAAAAGATTTTGCATTCGCGCGTCATTTCATTTTATTTGGAACGTAAGATTCTCGTAAAACAGCCAGACAATTTAAGACAAGTGTGTCCTCTAAAGCCTTTTTATTACTGTTATGAAACAGTTTTCTTGTACTAACGTTTACAGGGCGCCAGGGAAATTGCAAAGAGACTCTGAGTGTTAATGTAATATGTGGGAAATAATTTTGATTGCTATGACTGGCTAAATTTTACGAAACAAGTGGACTTTGTGCTTTCTTTTGATTTATTTCATAGAGCAGTTATCTTACAGGTTTTGCGACTATCTTTTAGGTATTTTGAAGGCAGGTAAACATGCGTATACGCTCGTATGCCTCACTTCCTAGGGCAATTACTTAACACATTTTTCGACTACCTAGTAGGTATGTTGAAAGCAGGTAAAATATAGATGATACCTAATATATTAGTATGTGGTATAGCTTAAGTGCAAAAAAAAATATGTGACTGGAACTTCCATTGACACGTGTTTCTGTCACGATAAGAATACACTCGAACAAAAAAAGGAAAATTTATTTATTCATTTATTTATTTATTTATCTATTGACATTCTTCTATTATTTTCATTTATTATATTCTATTATTAGTATTACCCTTATTACTCCGTTTAAATGTTTTCCTTTCTTTCCTTCTTCCATTTTTGATTATATGTATAAAATCTTTCCTGCTTTGTTCTCAAAGGGCAATACGGATTGTAAGTGTTTAAATACTGTTGACTCTCGTTATTTCAAAAACTTACATCTCGAAGTACCCTCTGAAATCAAAAGAATATAGTTCAGACACATTCATTTCAATATATCGCAAACTTCTGGTATCTCGAAGTAAATTTTCTGGGACCAGAAAATTTACTTCGAGATATCAGTAGTTGGAGATGAACCTAGACTTGGAGATAACAAGCGTTGACTATATACCAGTTTTGAGAATAAACAATTGAGCCGCGACACGACAAAACCAACAATTTGGTTGTGCGCCCAGTGCAGACTCAGATAAGCCTGGACATCCACTCAGTATAATCAGACCCTTCGCTAAGTGCTTAAAGGGTAGCTAAGGGTCTAAGCTACCTCCATGCGGACAGTGAAGACTCTGATCAGACTGGGCAGATACCCAGGCTGATCTGAGTCTGCGCTGGGCGCACAACCACATTGTTGGTTTTGTCTTGTCGCGGCTCAATTATTCTTAGTCATTACCATTTACACTTTTTTGAACGAGTGCTGATGAAAAGCATAGAAATTAATAATAATAATAATAATAATAATAATAATAATGATAATAATAATAATAATAATAATAATAAAACGGAGAAAATCCTAATGAAAAAGATAAAGAATTAAATGGTCAAGCATGTAAATAAAGCCAGCTTACCCAGATAGCCAGGTATAAAAAGGTTGTTTTCTTTTTCCAATTAATTCGCCTGATGAGCAGAAAAGATAGTTTGGCTCCCTGAATATTGGGACAGGACTGCGTAAGCAACATATCACGATACAAATTAAACAGCTTCAGGGAGCAAGCTTATCAGGACCTGTGCTGTTTGTAATTTTATTTAGCAATTTTTGACCCATTACCGAATATTGAAATCAGTTCATACCATCTCTACGACAACCAAAAAAAACAAAAAAAAATATTTTAAGTCCTAAGTTTTAGGATAATTTTAGTTGCCTGGGATAATCAATGTAAGCCAGAAAATTACCTGCATTTATATTGAGAGGCTGTAATCTATCAATTTGTTGTGATTTGTTGCCAAGCAACTCAAATAACGTATTAATCAAGAGACATATTCTAAGGAATTGCAAAACCCAAACTTAAAAAGTCGTGACATTCGTAGACAGGAATATCTTGCATAAATGGCTGGAAAAAAATCACGGAAGAACTGTAGACCACATAGCAACCTACTAATGACATAGTCAAAAGCTTCATAGAATGGAAGCAGATAAAATGACGGTAGACAATGTGTTAAAGAGGACTCTGGTGCATTTTGTCTTCACGAATGTTCAGTTATATTTCCAATTACTAGACTGTATTCTCAGTGATCAAGACTTAGCTATACCACAATATAGGAGACCCATATGGATACATACCTTTATAACGACTTGATGTCCGAAAATATATACAGACAGAAAATTTCATCTTTCGTCTACCCATTGTGATATAAAATGTTCCCGAAATCCATTTAGTTACTGCATAGTATTACCTCAAACATGAGTACCAATTTGCTTTTTCAACTTCTTCTGAGCAGCCGCTCAGTTCATGACGCGGACACTCTTATTTTGCACACGTCACTGTGCTTAGAGGCTCGCCAAGGGGCAATTGTAAATTATGGATACGTCTGTATATAGACATGAATCCACATTTTTAGAGTTCCATGATATTGCTTTTTGCCAAGGCTGTAAATCGAAATCAAATTTCTGTTCATTCAATATAAACATAAGAGTATTTTAATACGTTTAAAATGTGGATACTTGTCTATATAGGGATGTATCCACATTTTTAGGTTTCCTTATAAATCCATTTTTTATTAAAGATAAAATGAAAATAAACCTGCTGTTTATTCCGTACTAGACATCAGAGTATTTGGTTACCTTAAAATGTGGATTCATCCCTATATGGACAGAAATCCATATTTTTAAGGTGTACTTTTTTTCTTGCAAGATGAAAATAATGGCAGGAAAATGTGTTAATTTAAAAATACTGGTCCAATGATGTCTCATCTTTAATGATACTTTATCTGTTTCATTTTTATGCTTACGGAATAAACCGTATTTAATTTAAATACGATTTATTCCGTAATTTACCCAACCCTAATTGTTACATGCATGAAGTATATATTTTATTGATTTCCCCTGATGCGCCTCTTATTTTGAACACGTCACTTTCAGCTCTATGTAAACACAGTGCTTTACATACTGAGATCGATGGAGGTAGCTCGTAAAATGTGCTGACTCTAGTGTAGTTTGAAGAATTACCACACTGGCGCTATTAGTTCAAAATTATTGCTTTTGGTAAGTGAGGACAAATTTAACTGAAAAGTTAATTTTGTCCACACTGACTCAAAATTTGCTGATTTGTGAAAAATTCTGGTTAGCCTGTAACTGAGCAAGTGTTCTCCAATAAAGAATTCAACAAAGACTTTGTCCATGTCACTTTAAGTTAGAGTTTCCGAACGATATTCTGTTTACATATAGATTGATATTTATTTGTAGTTTTAAGATCAGAAGCATATACTGATTTGCAAATGCATTGAGAAAACAAGTACTAACATCTTGGGACTGTTGCATGTGTTGTTTGCTGTATGTTATAAGAAAAATTGATTTTCACAATAGCTATACTGTATTTTGAGATCCCTTTAAGTTTGTATTCTTATTTTTCATTACTAGTCATGAACAGACTCAATTAAACCGAGTCTGCTATTTTCTATTCTTTGGTGTGTTCCTTGCTTCCAAAGGATCTTACTTTTAAGAACATATCTATATTCACTGCAGCTGGTGTTTGTGCCGTGTGGCGGCCGTAAAACGTCTCCACTTACATCATCATAGTGCAGATTATATTTTCTGTTCCTTTGGGATTATTGAGTTCATTTGAGTAATTTTGAAAATAGAGTTCCGCTTAAGCCGGTGCTAGGGGGCGTCATCATACATCATGATAGTACAAATTATATTTTCCGATCCTTTGGGATCATTGAGTTCATTTGAGTAATTTTGAGAATATAGTTCCGCTAAAGCCGGTGCTAGGGGGCGTGGCTGGTGTCGCATATTTCATTACTAGTCATGAACTGACTCAATTAAACCGATTCTGCTATTTCTATTCTTTGGTGTATTCCTTGCTTCCAAGGGATCTTACTTTTCAGAACATTTTACTACTACCGTGAGAACAATTGAATATGCTAAAATTAAATAATTTCTTTGATAGCTCGAAGGGCTTAAAGTATCCTCAGAAATGGGCATGTTTGGCTTTTTGTTAATAAAGAAGAGAAATGATTTTGAACTATTTCCTAACATGTTAAATTCTATGAACATTAGTATTAGTTTCAACGTTTATTTCTTTTCCTACTTATTTTCGGTAAAAATAATTTTTCGAAAAATGATATAGAAACTAGAAATGAGTCCATAGGACACGGATGTCCCCGCCGAGTGCATTTAGTAAGATGGCGCCTTGATTGGTGCTGACACTTGTATGATAACTAGGTTCATAGAGGCAGACTTGTATAGTATAAAAGGGACTATAAAATATAGGTCAAAGTGACTTACATTTATTTTGCAGTCAAACCACCAACACCAATATGACACAAACATGTTTTCATTATAGCCTATTCACATAGATTATGTGGGCACTGTGAGCTAGCAGTAGTGACATGGTTCTTGTAGGCAACAAATCCTCTTGCCAAATAATTTTGAAATCCCACCATACAGGACAAAGTTATTGGCCGGATACAAACAGCTTTTCACTGAAGCCTAAACACAAAGTTTACGTGATAACGGTGACCTTGATCTTTAAGCTTACAACATGGTTCTTGCACGGGACACATCCTCTTGTCATGATAATCATCTATGCCAAATAATTTTGAAGTCACACCATGCATGTCAACGTTATGAGATAAACACGAACTTGTTTTCACTATAGCGTTATGGGCTGAACACGACCTTTTTTCACTTTAACCTATGCACACAGTTTACGTACCTGTGTCACCTTGATCTTCAAGCAAGCAACATAATTCTTGCACATGACATATCCTCTTGTCATGATGATCATCTGTGCGAAATAATTTTGAAATCCCACCATGTATGAGAAAGTTATGAGCCGATTGTATCCTCTACACAAAGTTTTAAGTTCGGACTGTGACCTTGACATCTATGCTGGCAAAATGGTTCTTGCACGCGACACATCGTCTTGTCATGATAATTATTTGTGCCACATAATTTTGAAATCCCACCATGCAACACAAAGTTATGGGCCGGATATGAACATGTTTTCACTATAGCCTATGTACAAAGTTCAGGTGGACAGTGTGACATTGACCTTCAAGCTAGTGATGTAATTCTTGCATTCGACACATCGTCTTGTCATGATAATCATTTGTGCCAAATAATTTTGAAATCCCACCATGCAAGACAAAGTTATGCATTGGACACAAATATGTTTCACAATAGCCTATGCTCAAAGTTTAAATGCGGACTGTAACCTTGACCTTCAAGCTAGCGATATAATTCTTGCATGCGGCACATTGTCTTGTCATGATGATCATTTGTATTAAATAATTTTGAAATCCCACCATGCAGGACAAAGGTATGCATCGGACACGATTCTGGAACACACAAACGAACAAACGAACTAACAAACACACACATGCACACACGGACAGGGTAAACACTATATGCCCTTCCACCATTTCATGGCGGGGACATAAAAAAGTTTGAATTATTAAAAGTATAGGAAATGGTGTTTTGTAAGATGCATAAGCTAAGGCATTAGCAGGCAGCGAGCACACAACGTAGAAAGGATGTAAGATCAATTCCCATGTGCTCGATGCAATATAGCCATCATGTGGGCATTTTTTCTCAATCTTTGGGACCGCAGCTCATAGAAATTGTGAAATTCTGTACAGTCTGACCTACATTTGAGCCGCGACACGAGAAAACCAACAAAGCGGTTGTGCGCCCAGCGCACTCAGATCAGCCTGGGCATACGCCCAGTCTGATCAAAGTCTTCACTGTCCTCATGGAGGTAGCTTAGACCCTTAGCTACCTTTTAAGCGCTTAGCGAATAGTCTGATCAGACTGGGCGGATGCCCAGGCTGATCTGAGTCTGCGCTGGGCGCACAACCACTTTGTTGGTTTTCTCGTGCCGCGGCTCATTTCATTAAAATCACAAAACTGTCTAACGCAATTTAACGAGCATTATAGAGACTAATAAACATTTCTGAGCGCTGAACGCTGAGGCGCAAAATTATCATTTTTAATGAATCTTTATGGATATGAGTTGACTTCGCGTGAGAATATTCATTTATTTGTGCGTGATGGCAAAATTTCAGAACATAACGTGATAAATACGAGCGAGCTCTTACGTTATGAGAATTGTCTCAAAGAGTGATCTTAGATAAAATGTCTGGTCATTGAAAATAAGTTACCTTATGACATGAATAGCGAGGACTCAACCAAGTATAATCTGTTTCTTATCTTGAAATGGTTGTCGGCCGATGGTGATGAGTAACCTTCAGTGCGTTTTCGCCTTACTGATTTGTATGATAGTAAGGCAAGGGCGGTTGTGCTTGCTGCAGTGACCGGATGTCGTTACTCTTACTTGTCCTATCTCCCTCTTTCTAGAAGATGTCTCAATATAGGGCCGTTAAACAGAAACCAATCAACCGACCAGATCTGAGTCTTAGCTTTGTGCGGAGATTTAGCGGTTTGTGCACAGGCATAGACTGGTATTCGCAAATGCTATAAAAAGTAAAGTAAAAAGATAAAGTAATAAAGAAGTTTTCTGGAATAGTTAGTTTGAGTCGAAGACGATAATTATAAATGAGCCGCGAAACGACAAAACCAACAAAGGCTGGACATTCGTATAGTCTCGTATTATATAAGATGCGCTTGTGCTTTCGGGGTAGCTAAGGATCAAAGCTAGCTCCATGCAGACAGCGCAGCCTCTGATCAGACTGGGCGGATGCCCATTCTGATCTGAGTATTCGCTGGGTGCACATGTATGCCGCTTTGTTGGTTTTGTCATGCCGCGACTCAAATATATCCTTGATTTAGGTCATTGCCCTTAGCAATAGTATCACATTTTTGTTTCAGTTTGCTTAGAACTTTAGATTCACAGAAGGAGATAGTCTTGAGGGACTTAATTGTTTTGCGCATTTTCAGAGCTCAGAAAATATGCAAATATTACAGGCTATTGCCCTTACATTTATTGTATAAAATATGGTCTATTTGTTTTGATCTGGATCTTTCTAAATGATATGAGCCGCGACACGAGAAAACCAACAATGTGGTTGTGCGGCCAGCGCAGACTCAGATCAGTCTGGGCATCCGCCCAGCCTGATTAGAGTCTTCGCTTTCCGCATGAAGGTAGCTTAGACCCTTAGCCACCCTTTGAGCGCAAAGCGGAATGTCTGATCAGACTGGGTGGATGCCCAGGCTGATCTGAGTCTGACCTGGGTGCACAACCACTTTGTTGGTTTTCTCGCGTCGCGGCTCATATATAAGAGAAAAGACAAAGCTTGACAGTGTTTGTTATTGTTTTGTTAAGTAGTAAAGGATTGGTGTGACGAAATTCTGAGTCGACTCATTACATTTAAGAATTTACGAATATGAAAATGCATGATAACGCTTAAAGGGACTGATAGTGACCAGTGTAAAAGTGATGGTGTCAGCTTCATATAATTCCAGCTTCAGCCTTATTGACATGGGCTTAGTTGTGATATATACACGTGTTACTATGCATGTGCAACCGCCTTTAAAAATCTACAGTCTTTTTATTTCGTCACAGACTGCACATTCTTGAAAGTGATTGGCTGCCCTTCCATGTTTTTTTCCACCATGTTTACCAAGGGGAACAACTTCAGTGGCTTCCTGTTTGCTTCCATGGACAACATGGGATCTTCACTTAAAGGAAAGAATTCTCTGCTAAGGGGCAAATTCTTTCCTTTAAGAATTGATTGTCATTGAAAAGGGAGGCAAAAGTGAGAGTTGCTTCCCCCTGAAAGAGCACATACTCATCCTTAGTTTATTCCTTGATTACCAGGTTGATGTTTATTTCTTTCAGATAATGGTATGATGTAATGATCCGATAACATCATGGCCTCTACAAGTAAGGCCAGGGACGATCTAACAGTCCAAATTCGACAAAGCTCAGTAGACGATGCCGACATTCTAGAAAATGGGGGCCACGGCCTGAGCCCTAATCCTTCAATACGTACAGATGATGACGCTTGTTCGGAAATTGTTCGTATTGAACAAATTGAGAAACGTGAAGCAGATCCTAATCCTAATACTATCCGAAAAATAGTCCGGTCGCTCCAGGTAAGGGGCCAGGTAAGATACTATTATTTTATTATTGCATGTGGAAACATGATCACTGTTTTACTCTCGCTACCCCCTTCCTTTCGCCTTTCCCCCTTTATCATTATTATCATTATTTTTTTTTTCAATTTCACAACGTTAAGTTCCTTATTCTTTGCTTTCGATCACATGGCTCTAATTTCATAGTAAATTTCTGTAATTTCCTCAATAATTGAAAGATGTTTTGAACTAAGAGCAATAAATGGCCGCATTTGACTGGGCGTTTCGTGTCTCACGATTTTTAGCGTGAAACACTTTTTCTACAAGGTGCTTCACACTAAAAATCGTGAGAACGAAACGTTTCATGAACCAGATTCTTAGCGGTAAGCACTTTTTCTATAGAAAAATTGCTTTTTATTAGAAGTGCTTCAAACTAAGAATCGTGAGAACGAAACGTTTCGTGCTTCAGAATTTTTAGCGTAAAGCGCTTTTACTAAAGAAAAAAGTGATTCACGCTAAACATCGCGAAGCAGGAGAAGCCATGTCGAAAACGACCAACGTTTTTGTCCGTCTATAATTATTACGTGATAGTCCAAAGAATTGTGACATTTCCTGAGAATTTTCCTCTTTACTTTTACAGGAAGTCATAGGCAAGTCGTGCATCGCCCGTTGTTGATATAAGTATTGAGTCCTCCTTAGGGACCACTGGACTTAACTTGTCCAACTCAAAACTTTGATAAAATGAGCTAGTTACTATTACCACTGTTATGAAAAGTAGCGATTTTTTGTCATAAAGAGTAGGTTTGATTGATTGATTTACTGATTAACGTCCATGGTAAACAGCTATGGTCATGTCAGGACGGTCAGTTAACCTAACCACACTATTCCTGGGCAGGCTTAGAACTCCTAAGCGGTTAACCAGTACTAAGTGCACATACTTTCGCCAGTAACTGACAAATGCCCTTCATAAAGAGTAGGGATTAGACATTTGTTGCTTAGTAATTATAAGCGCTGCCTTTCAATCTTAACGTCTCTTGCAGCTGTGGATTTTAACACGCCAAAGGTGCGAGTGAAAAGCCAAACTCTGCTTGCGGAAGGTCTGAATGATTTTCCTGGGATTTTCCTTGGATTTCCGTTTTTCGCCCTCTTTCAATATTAATGATCGACTCGTTCTTGAAAGAGCAATAAAACCCACAAAAATACTGATCTTTACAGATAGGCTCATACAATATAAATTAAACATATTTTACATAACGCCCCTTCGGAGCCATGACAGGCTTATCAATCATCAGTTATCGTTCTACGAAATATGAAAACAGATGAACTCGTATGGGTCCAAAGAGACTGTATGTCACATGATAGGGTCGTGAGGTAGAAAATGTAGCACTTTTATTTCAAACCGGTCAGTTTAACTCTGCTATGCTCAGTGATTAGTCTAGCCTTATCAAACACTCATAGATGAGTCCATTTGTAAGCTAAGAGATGTCTTGTTTAGTTTTCTTTTATCACTTTTAGCTAAGGGATGTCTTGTTTAGTTTTCTTTTATCACTTTTAAAAGTGATAAAAGAAAACTAAACAAGACAGCCCTTAGCTTACAAACGTGCTTTAATGTAGTTGCTTTGGCTTGCGAAGATGGATGTGGTTGTGAGAGTTATGATTACGAGCCGCTTCATCTGAATATATGCTGTTTGTTAATCAAGGTATTATCATTTTTGGCGGTTTAAGTGTCAACTACATGAGAATTAAGAAGGAGGTTAATCAGTTTAAGGTGAATGGAGACACTTTCGGGGGAAACAATTATTTTTTCCTTTTTCCTCCCTTATCAGCGAACTTTAATCACAAAGAATTTGTTTCTATAAATTTCTTTCCTTTAAAAGTAGCCCCATTTTGGACGGGATTCTTCTTCTAGGAAAGCAAACAAAAAGTCACAAAATGTTTGCCCCTTTATGAAAAGGCGGAAACCCTTGGTGGGGTGTCAATACACCTTACACCCCACAGTAGTTTTTATACTCACACACCCTAGACGGCTCTTCTAGCGCTTTTCCACTTCGTTCAACTAAGTAGGTTTTTGTAATGTGCTATTCCGTTTTGTCATATAATACTATGTTTAAATTTGTTTACCGTGGGATGTGGTCTTTCTCTGGTGTCCTCGCCTTTATTTTGATAAACTTACTGAAGAAAACTACATAAGTTAGGCCTCCTGCGTAGATTTCTCCTTTTAAGCTGAAAATGTCTCAAAATATATACTGCTTATTTGATGACCATGACAGAAAAAGTCAGGTTTGAAGCATAATTTTTCCCCAATCGCTTTCTGGGCCAAGCCAACACTGCAGAACAGATGATCAATGCAGACTTCCGGCGTGCTAGAATCGCATGAGTACGCGAATCCTCTTAAAATATGCTTCCGTTAAATTAACGCGCTCTTGAAAACACACTTCCATATTCTTAAACAAATAATCATTGGGGTCGGGAAAATTTTACTTTGTTTACAAAATAAACTATATATTCAGGTCATTATTCCGAACAATTGAAATGGCGTCAAAATCATAACAAAAACAGACTACAAGGACACTCAACTCCTTTGCCTGACTTAGAAATTAATTAAGCACTCATCTGTTCTGCAGAAATGATAATCTGGGAGCGTAGGTAGACTGAAGATTGTAAAGAAGGTTTAGTTTTGATTAATTCCGTGTTTAGACATATTGCAAACTGCTAATGGCAATATAAGGTTCCATCACGTGATATCTTTTGCGGATTTGCGAAGTGCATCTAGTCAATGATGTACCTGGTACTTTAAAAAGATAAGTGTCTTAGTTTACATTTGTGAGAAGTATTTTTCTTTCTTTTACTTGTCTACTCTGAGGAAAAATTTACTCCTCTTGCCATGTGGCATGTAGGAGGTGAGCCTATATAGGCGGGAATTCCTTAGATACATACAGAGACAACCACCTTCCAGGGTCGAGCCGAATGTTACAAGATGTTACGAGAGAACACATACGCCATGAAACTAATCCTTTTTTGATTGTTGAAATCAATTTGTAAGTGCAGCCCATCTAAATGAAATAAATGAGTGCTGGTAGAGCAAATGTTTCAATGTACTTTGGCCGGTACCGTTTCACGCGATCCCAATCATATAAGTCATGACGCGCCCAGTTATATGTAATGCTTCGAAATGATTGCACACTCCTAAAGCCTGTTTCACATCAGCCGTGCGATTTTTTGTTCGTACGATTTTGGAGGCCATGGGTGCCGTAGACAGATCGCAGACAAATTCGCAGTGTATCTGGGCGGGTCCACCGTGATCTCAAAAATCGTAAGGCAGCCGTACGATGTGCGTACGTCTGTCTAACGGGTCGCACGATTTTGCAGCTTAAAAGTAGGAAAAATAAACAATATTTCGTACGGCGGCCGCAAGATGGCCGTGCAGCAGCCGTAAGACTGTCGCAAAACTGCCGTGAGACGGTCGTAAGAATTTGTCAAAAATCTTGCGGGCACCGTACGACGCTCAAGAATTCGCAAGGCTGTCTCACGAATGTCTTACGATAACCGTACATTCATCGTACGAATTCGCCTCAAATGAAGAATAAAATGCAAGAGCACCGCCGCAACCCTCATAGTTCCACCATCGCTTGTCGAAACCCCATAGGATCCTGATGGCTGTTCCACAGCAGCATATTGCCCTTCTAAGAAGAAGGCTCCGTGATGAAAAAGAGCGTCACGCCTGTCAGAGAGTGGTTTTTTCCCTTTTCCCCCCGGAAAAATGGCTATAGGAAGGACGACTATATAGTGGATTGTCCGGACCTCATAGAGCCACTTTTCCCCCATAGTCCTTTTTCCCCCACCGGGAAATTGGCTGTTAGTGAATTTAGTATGGCTATTGGTATTTTGCAAAACGGAACGAACAAAACGGAATGGAACAGAGACATTTTACGGAATTAATCGCATAAGAAATGTATCAGTTCTTCAAGGGAGGTTTAAACGTGATTAATTCCAAAAAATCGATATGCAAGTATAGCAACCATATTTTTATAATAATCAATAATTACTAATTTAAGGGACGAAGAGGGTGGGGTCTCTTGGACGGACACACGGCGCCAAGTGTGTGCAACTATGGTTACGTACCGTTGAGCCACTTGGGTAACGTCGATACGAGAATTGAACAGAACAGAACAGAACGGGTGGGATTTCTTCCGGTGGTTTGGCCAGTCATGTTTGATCTAGTAGGGAGTTTATTACATTGAAAATAATAATCGGACGTGTGTCCCGATGGGAGTCGAGCCCACGACTTCTGCATGAAAGACAAACACTAGTCCAGGCACTCCGCTGCGCGCACGCACAGATAAACGCTTGTACAAACACAAAATCATATAAATTCATGCACACAACCACGTACAGTCATAGCCGTTTTTGGCTAACATGGAAAAGCAAAATGCCTGCCTGTTTTCCCCAAAAGCAAAAGTAAGACAGACTGATAGACATATGCATGCGGTTCTAGCATCTGTTATCCATCGATATTTTACGGACAGATACTCGTATTTCTGTTTCAGTTATAAACCTCACTATTAAATTTGAAAAGGTGCAAATTCCACTATGTAGCGTGTTTTCCTGCAATCATATTACCAGGGGGAAAATCCACAATAGAGGGGAAAAACGGCTATGCAAAAACACGTATAGTAGATTTGCCCCGAGGAAAATTGGCTATATAGTCATATTTCCGGGTGGAAATTCTACTATATAGACATTTTTCCGGTGGGAAATTCTACTATGGAAAAATCATAGTCATTTTTCCGGGGGGAAAAACTACTAGGGGGGAAAAGCTACTCTCTGACAACGCCCCATCCTGGCGCCGCTCATCCGAGAACGGCTAGGTAGAAGAGAACGAGCGAAGCGTTGGTGGGTCAAACCCTGGATCTGTTTCGCTTGGGGCATGCTTCTTCTCTGGAGTCTAGACTATGAGTACCGATCTACTTTAATAGGAGACGCAAGTGACGCAACAATCGTAGGACTGTCGTGCGGCTGCCTAGCGGCTGTCGTGCGGCTGCCGTGCGACTTGCGCGGTTGTCATACGATTCGCAACATTCTTGCGATAGCATTCTGTCAGGACGCACGACTGTCGTAAGATGCTCGTGCGGCTGTCTTGCGACCGTCGCAAGATAAACGCAAGAACTGATTGACAGCAGCCCCGCCTGCAAACTTGCGAACTCCTGCAAAATCGTGAGTCAGTCGTGCGGTTGTCTCAAGACTGTCTCAAGACTGTCGTGCGGCAGCCTTGCGGCATCCAAAGATTGCCAAAAAATCGCAGAAATAATGTGCATGTTGAGAATTCAGTCTGCGACGTTGCGACGACCTTGCGACGACTAAAATTCGTACGACGATCTTGCGGCTGCCGCACGAAACCCAGCGATTTTTGCCAGAAATGTGATCGCAGAGGGCCGTACGGCTGCCGTAAGGCTGATGTGAAACAGGCTTAACACATTCTTCAAGTATATTACTCACCTTAATATGTTTATTACTTATTTACTCTACTATATGTTTGTCGCCATGTTATTGTATTTTGCTACATTTTTCTCATATGCCACCTGTGAGTGGCCTGAGACAAGTTTCACAATAAAGTTTAGTTGAGTTGAGTTGAGTTGAGCTGGTAGAGCAAATGGTGTCATATTGTATGTGCGGACACCGATGGCTCGGTCTGCAAATTCGCTTTGTATTCTTTGTCTTCCATTGATGCAACAACAGTCTATTTATCAGTAGGAAACTTTATAGCAAACAGCAAAGACTCTGATCAGACTGCGCGGATGCGCAGGCTGATCTGAGTCTTGGCTGTTTGCACATGGTTGAGGTCCCTATTCTCATGGTCCGCTTAAATATGGGTCTAGCAGTGGGTCTAGCAGTGCAAGCCACTTCGACTCTGAGATTATTTCAATCACTCAAATACAGTTGGTTTCAGTCCTCACTTAATTTGTTTTGACGTCAGTGAGGTCTAAAACAAACATCACAGGGAACATGCATGAAAGCCAAACGGCAATGTGCCGCCTTTAAACTTTGTTACCAGAGTGAGCATCCATGCGGTTGTGCCAGTGTACGGGAAAGCTCCCATAATTCACCATTTCAGAATGCTCCAATATAGTAGGTCTAAACTGAACTGCTTCCGGTTGCGCATGTTCCAACTGATAATTTCCGGTTGGCTGCTGTAGAGATGGTGAATTAAAATCAATTTATTTCAACAGCAACAGAAAATTATCTGTGAAATCATCTTATGATTAAAGTAATTGGTGCAGTCATGAGAGAAGAATTTAATACAAGTGCAAAGCTATTTAGAGACATGTTAAATTTTTTGTCAGCAGACTAAAAGTGCAGGAAAAGGTGTTCATACAGGACCCCGAAAGGTATTGGTACAAAAGTGCACTTATTCTGAAATATTCTTTGACCTTCTTTTGAAACCATTTGTGTGTGTATTTCAATTCTCCTATCGAGCCCTCCCCCCCCCCCCCCCCGCACTTCAGTGGAAGGGATCAATAGCCGCAGTAACGAGGCGCCGATTGTCATTGCAACTATTTATCAAAGTTGTTGGTGTTTATATGAAGGCATAGGTTTCATGGTGGTTTGAAACCTAACTAATTTGTATCAATTATAGAGCTTTGTCGCAAATTTTGATTATTTTCTACGCTATTGGAGAAACATATATGATTTTGCAATAGTCTCTCCAATCGACCCCAAGTTCTGCTGGCAAAGCCCATCCCAGCTTACTCTTTAATACTGTCTTCCCACTTCTCTTTCTGTAACCACCTTTTCCTTTTTCCTTTCTCTGTGCCCTGAAGAATCGTCTTTGCAAAACCAGGAGACTAATATGTGGCCAAACTAGCAAACCGCATCAGTTTTGATTTCTTGTCTGTTTTTACTGCTTGGATCATTTTTTGAATATCCTCATGAGTGACCATTTGTATTGGATGTCCAGTAACCTTCGGTTACATCTCATCTCGATAGCATGTGCTCTTTACTCCAGCTCCGCTGTCAAGGTACATGTTCCACAAAATACAAAACGTTTAATATGACAGTTTTGAGCACCAGTTTTACCTCTTGCGTCAAGAGGCATTTGTTATCTTTCCAAACTGGCTTCATATTTTTCAGGGCTGCGGTTGGACACCACATCTGAGACAATTTTTCATAGCTTTTTGAAACTTTTCACGGTTCCCAGCTTCTGTCCCTTTACCTCCATTTTCTTTTGATGCCATAAAGTTGTTTGTTAGTTCTTTTCAACACGTATCTCTATTTTATACATTAAGCACATTGTGTCGAGACTTTTCTTTAGGGCTACTAGTTTTAATATAGTCTTCCCACCTCAACTATTAAAGGGCTTTCTTCATTCACTGGAAACGTCTTTTTAAGGTTGAAGTTAACTTCAAAATGTTTGGTACTCTGTAATACTTTCTGAGTTATAAGGGCATTTAGCTTCAACTATTACACCCACCTTGTAGTTTTGCTGGTCCTGATATGTGGGAACAGACAAAGCATCGTATCGGTGTTGTGATATAAGATCGAAGTCAAGTTTGTTTGTTTTGAAATAGTCATACATTTAGAGTACCAAACGTGCTTTGAAGTTTTATGGGCGATTTTAATGGATAAAACATACATTGTACATTGTCTCGAGAAATATGAAATCAATAGAAGAGACAATGACAACAATTAGAACTTATGACGCGGGAATATACCTCTTTATTTTGCATATTAACTCAGTCCAACTCACCTTTTCACAAATATTTTAGCATAATGAAAACTGAAACGACTGGTCCTAAGGGACCTATTTCTTGCCGTTTTAATAGCGTCTAGATTTAGTTATCAGTCATACTGTCTGTGAATTTCTGCTCTCACGAGATCATATAATTGAGCCGCGACACGACAAAACAAAGTGGCATGTGCGCCCAGCGAAGTCTCTGATCAGCCTGGACATCCGCCCAGTCTGATCAGAGTCTTCGCTGTCCGCATGGAGGACGCTTTGACCCTTAGCTACTCTTTTAGCGTTTAGCAAAAAGTCTGATTCGGACTGGGCAGTTGCCCAAGCTGATCTTAGTCTGCCCTGGGCTCACCACCACTTTTTTGGTTTTCTTGTGTCGCGGCCCATATATAAATGAGTCGCTGATTATTAAATGGACGTATTCCTCTCATACTCGTACTCGTACTTCTTTTGGAGCAATGTCTTGTCTTTAAGTGTAGACCCCATTTTGAAAAATCTTCGCCATGTGCAGGAAGGCAAAGAGAAAGTCAATGATGTGGCCCTTTATAAAAAATGGCGGTAAAACATGGAGATATACCCAGTCACCTTCAGGTCTTTTTGTACAGACACGGCCGATGTTCAAACAAGCAATTTAGTGCTCTTTGATATTTACGCCGACGCTCTATATTCAATATGGCTCGCAGACATTGGGTAAAAAAGTAAAAAAAAAATAAAAAGGGGAAGTTTTGTCATAGCCTAGTGGCCGTAGTTGCAGTGGGGCTAAAGGCCCATTGTACCTTGGGAACAGCCTAGGAAAGAAAGAGCCCACCCCTCTAGTAATGTGACGGTAGAAGGTCACAGATATAAATAGATATGCAAATTACAAACTCGGTAGTTTGTGGTCGAGTAAATGTTGGGGTATATAAGCAAATAAACCGCCCTTGGTGGGTGAGCATGCTTTTCCACTGACGGGGTTTGTTTGCAGGTCGGCCCACGTTACATTTGGTGGCAGCGGTGGGATAATGACAACTGCCAGACCGGAGTTGCCTTACCCATGTAATTCCCAGGCCAAGTCTCGGGACGAGACTTCTCGGAGGGGGAGTAATGTGACGGTAGAAGGTCACAGATATAAATTGATATGCAAATTACAAACTCGGTAGTTTGTGGTCGAGTAAATGTTGGGGTATATAAGCAAATAAACCGCCCTTGGTGGGTGAGCATGCTTTTCCACTGACGGGGTTTGTTTGCAGGTCGGCCCACGTTACATTTGGTGGCAGCGGTGGGATAATGACAACTGCCAGACCGGAGTTGCCTTACCCATGTAATTCCCAGGCCAAGTCTCGGGACGAGACTTCTCGGAGGGGGAGTAATGTGACGGTAGAAGGTCACAGATATAAATAGATATGCAAATTACAAACTCGGTAGTTTGTGGTCGAGTAAATGTTGGGGTATATAAGCAAATAAACCGCCCTTGGTGGGTGAGCATGCTTTTCCACTGACGGGGTTTGTTTGCAGGTCGGCCCACGTTACAGTTTCGCTCCCTTATCCTTTCTTGGTTCATTAAACGTATCTTTTTACTGCTGGGTTGACAGAGAGAATTTTCAAAAATTGCCAGTTGACCCAACCCGGGATTCAAACCCACGAACTACTTCACCATAACCAAGTCGCTCGATCCACGGCACCTCTCTGAAATATTGAGTGGTGGTCCACAAAAATAGTTGCATGGTGTCACTCTGATAAGTCTTCACCTGCTTTTTCAATCTTTTTGTATTCTTGTACTGATTTGTACTGATTTGCGGCTCCTTTGCTAGGTTACGCGCGTAAAATTGGTTTAAGCAGTCATTGTCTTTTCTGTTGTATTTTCTAGCAATGTTCTCATTTATGTAACCCTGGATTTTTTTCTTTCTGTCTCTCTGTATGTGTGTGGTCTGTAAAAAAACTGATAAATAAAACAGGTAACAACAGAGGTTTTATAGTATTTTGTACAATATCTCTGTGTTGGACTGGACATGTCTATTATCAAAAATGTGCTTTTCTGTTTTGCCCTTTCTTTCGGTGTCTCGGACCGATTGTCCTGGATACTTTCAACTCTCGCTTACTTAATTCAAACCGTTTCTACACAACGATGCGCACAGCGGTTTAGTTAATAAAATGACTATAAGTATCTGGTAGTATCAAAGGCCTCTGCAACGAGGTCAGGGACCTAGTACGACGCTGGAAGAAGGCAAACAAAATGCTACTTAAACATTACCCTTCATTTAAGTACACCCTAGAGTTTTAAGAACAATTATTAAACAATACACTTATTACACTAGAATAATTTAATACTTTATCTTCCTGAATTCTGTGTAAAAGTAAGTTTAAAATTATTTTCTTAAAGCTTCTGTGTCAATGATTGCGTAACCATTCACTTATTCGTATATATGAGCCGCGACACGACAAAACCAACAATGTGATTGTGCGCCCTGTGCAGACTCAGATCAGCATGGACATCCGCCCAGTATGGTCAGACTCTTCGGTAAGTGCTTAAAGGGTACTAAGGGACTGAGCTACATCCATGCGGACAGCGAAGACTCTGATCAGACTGGGCGGATGCCCAGGCTGATCTGAGTCTGCGCTGGGCGCACAACCACATTGTTGGTTTTGTCGTGTCACGGCTCATATATCGTATGTAGATTTCTGCTTAGTCTACAAACCAAGGATGTCTAATGCCTTTGTTTCTTATCATGTATTTATAGTATCATTATTATCATTATCTTATATTTCTTTTCATATTGTAGGTGTGTGTGATCGTGTGTGGTGTGTGTGTGTGGGGGGGGGGGGGGGTCAGGAGAGGGCTCTGTTTAGCTAATTTGGCGAAAACTTGCAGCCCGACTCATTCTTCAATATTACAATATCTGTTTAATCTAATCAAAACTGTTGTCTCAGGAAGAACTCTTTCAAGGCTTCGACAAGTGCAAAAGCATGCTCTTTTTCAAGGTTAGACATAAACTTAATTAATACCATTTATGAATTTGACAGGATTCATCTCTGCTTAAGGCACTTAATGATATTGTTACATTTTATTTTCTGAGAAAAATCAATCTCATCTTGAAGCCACAAATTAATGTTATATTAAATGTCAGGACAATATTACTCAATTACTGTTAGTCCAAAATTTGAGGGCAAATACTTACGAGATCCAGCGCTGTTTCAAAGCTTGGTGGAATAAATGCAAACAGGGCAGACCCACATCAGACTGCTCCTGAGGAGCAGTCTGATCTGGGTCCACACTGTTTGCTGAGAAATTTTTGTCCCAACATTTAAAATTTTACGGCAAATATGATGCAAGCCGCCTCCACAAAATTCATAATTGCCATTTTTCTGTGTAAAATTTCATATGAGCCGCAGCATTTAAGGGTAAAGTTGGATTCGTAGTTGCACAAACATAAGGCTAACTTGAGGGATATTACCATCATCCTGTATTCCATGCAGATTAATAAGATTATCAGATTTCAACTGTATGGAATACCATAAACTTACTAATCTTGCTGTGGAAATGAAAGTCTCAAAACAGATAGCGAGAGTTCGCTGGCCATTTGGTGTCTTGCTTATTGTGTGGCATATCTAATACTGGAGGATTAGCTTTGAAAATAATAGGCCCTACCAATGTTGCACTGAGCCGATGATACCCAACACGGTTGGCTCAAGCCTCCACTTGTTCAGAGTCTTTGCTCGTCTTTTTAAAGGACATGCAAGCGACGGACACCAAAAAGACCTAAGCTTTGTGCATTAAAAACAAAACGGGGGACCTTTATAGCAAAACAAGCAGGAACTACTTCCGCTGACGATGCTGAAACGAATGTATGTGATAAAAGAGAATCAATGAAATTTTCCGTTCCGAGTTAAAACAGAAACACTGCAAAGATGTAAATTAACGTGAAACCTTTCATGTATATAAGAAACAGCGCTGGAGTGGGTGGGGTACACTACCGTATTTTTTAAAGAGACATCCTATTTGTTTCCCTGTGAAAAGGGATCTCTTCTCTTACGGGAAAGAATTTGCTCGACTAGAAGCAAGTGATTTCCTCTAAGAGTTGACCCCATTGGGTTGTGAGGTTAACGTCAATATGGTAGGGTTGCTTTATCTGAAAGTGACCCATTTACCTTAAACCTGATTTTAAGAAGTAATTCCTCATTCAACATGTTCAACGACCGCGTAAGTCTCTGAAAAGCTCAAAATTGTACGACGAAGAGCTTGGCACAGTTAGTGAGGCGCTGGTTAAAATAGCGTGGCTGATTACCTCTCCAGACAAAATATTATTGCTTCAAGCCTTGGAGACTCTATTTTCCTGTCACTTGGAGTAAATCAATCTCTGCCTGTTCAAACAGTTGTTTAGTACTAAATGTAAGATCAAATATACAAGTTAGAGGGAAGCAGACATACTTGATTAGGGAAAACCGTAATTACAACTAATTTTGGGACACCCGAATTAATAACGATATTTTATGTTAAGGAATGTTTCAGTTGATGTGGTTAACTGTACGGAATTGTAAATGGCAAATGGTATAGAACTTATGTAAAATGGTTACTTTAACAGCCTCTGTTATGAGGCTGCATTGTTTGCTCATACAATGATGTTCCAATGTCTTGGGTGATTTCGATGGAAAAAATAGTCTGGGAGATCCAGTCCACTTAATTCCAGACTGGTTCTGAATATTCTTAATCAAGAGTGGAATACAATGGGACGCATTTCCTGAATGTCTACCGGTCTACAAATCAGCATATAACTTTTTTTTACCCAAACCGTGTGAGAAAAACCAGTATAGTTTTCACCAAAAGCTTGATCTACGCTTGGCAACCATAATAGTTGATGTTTGTCAAATACATCATTACAACCACAAAAATCTAGAATGAAATCTGTGTTTGTATCTCAAAAGCAAAAGCCGACACTTAAATCTCCAGTGGTGGATTTCAAGCACGAGTGCGGGTGATGGATTTCATACCAGTTCTCTTTCATTATCAGCATTTCGAGGTTGAAATACTGTTGAAAAGATTGTAAAACCACAAGTCATCCATTCATATATACCTTGCGCTACATTGTGCTACCTTGTGATACGATATTCATATATGTGGTATTTCATAGGACCGCTCATGATACCTATGTGAATGCCGCTCACGACATACATGCGGACAGCTTTTTTGTCAGGGGAGCTCTCTAAAAAATAAGGTCGCATGATAACGTTGCGTTGGGTCACCGCAGCATAAAGGGCAGCGTGAACTAATTGTTTCTCCCATAGACTTCTATAGTGACGCCTACTGCCTTTGACGATATGCCACCCTTTACGCAATGGTGCTTCTCTAGCCAGTTTTGTTCTAATTTTAAGCTTAAATGTTAATCCATAAGATAAAATAAGGAAAATACCACCTTACACAGCCTGTTCGACACCCACAGGATATTGATATACAGCTTCCACTATCCCTCAGAAAAGGACCAAAGATTTGCTAAAAAATACTTATTTCTATACAATATCCAAAATATCGAACAAAACTAATTTCTGCAGTCACTAAAACGTCACTTTCAACCTCATCAGCGTTATTAACCATGCGTGTTGCGGCGTCTGATCAGGGACTGCACTGTTTGCTTATGTTCGTTTTATGGAACGCTAGGCACGAAGGGGTAAAGTGTCTGATGAATAAAAACAGAACCAAGGGCTCGACCGCAAACTGGTTAAGCCCCCCCCCCCAACCCTCACCTCCACATATTTCATTGCCATCCCCATTTCAAGGCGGCACTTCTGTTTTTTGGTTGTTTTACGTGTTGTTGGTTGGTTTAAACAATATTTATTTAAAAAAACTAGCACATACAAATGTACAGAATCAATTATCGGTATTTGGTCTGTTGGTTGCTTTGTCTGTTACTGATATAGTGTGTGTGTGATGTTAAGGTTAGAATAAGAAAATAGGTAAAAATACTTTTTTAGTCGAAATTGTTGCTTTCAGTGGTTTGTTGTGTGGGTGGTACTTGTTTTGGTTGAGTTGAACAACTAAGTGTCTGATAAATCGAAGCAGAACCAAGGGCGAGGGTCGACCACAAAGCGGTTAAGCCCTCCCTCCACCCCACCCGACCCCACCCCGCCCGCCTATATTTTTTTTTACTGGCCGTCTCAAGGCGGCACTTGTATTTTGATTCTCTTGGTTGTTTTATGTGTTGTTTGTTGCTGCTTGTTATTCATGTTAAGGCTAGCTCGATGACCACCTGCATGGGGAATGGCTGTTTACATGTCTCCCGCTGGCGATGTCTTTAGTGGTGACTAACTCTGTGTTGTCTTTTTTCCCACATGGTGTCTTGGGTGGGATCTGGGATTGAAATGTGTCAGTTCCTGAGAATTTTCCTATTTACATTTTTACATAAGTACGTTGGTTCAAAATCGCGAATATAAGACTGCTTGAAAAGAAAATTAGCCATAGATAAGAACCAAGCTTTCAAATGAACTGAAATAAATGACAAATCATGCGCAAGTTTGATATGGAACTCTTCAGGTTCGATGCCCTCTTCAGCAGTTCTCTTACACTGTGTAGTGATAAAATAAGTGATGGAAAGCGACCATGCGAAATAATGCGTTTATACAGAAATTTATATTTTTAAGCTTCGTTGCATTTGCTCTGGATTTGTAAGTGAAACACTATTAATTAAGCAGCCAGAATGAAATAATGTGTCCCTGGAAGGAATTTTAATGTTCTAATTCTCCCATAGTGTAAAGCAACAAAAACGGCGTCAAAGAAGTGACGTCGTAAGACTTATGCACAAGCACATATGAGCCGCAACACGACAAAACCAACAAAGTGGTTGCGCGCCCAACGCAGACAGATCAGCCTGGACATCCGCCCAATCTGATCAGAGTCTTCGCTGTCCGCATAGAGGTAGCTTAGACCCTTAGCTACCCTTTAAGCGCTTAGCACAGAGTCTAATCGGACTGGGCGGATGTCCAGGCTGATCTGAGTCTGCGCTGGGCGCACAACCACATTGTTTGTTTTGTCGTGTCGCGGCTCATACATGTATATACAGTTCTGTATGTATATATGTAGTTCTGTGTATTATCATATTTTAGAAATAGTAAGAGCTGATGCATCAAAAAGGTTAAGCCACCCAGTATATTTATTTTTGACCGTCCAAAATTTATCATTCTGTTTGTTTCATCTTGTTCATACACTTGTATGATTCTTTGCTAGTTTTCAACAACCTGTTGGTTTTATTGAGCCATGATCTGGAAAATATTTATCTAAGTAAATGGTGTTTGAGTTACCGGTGAAAGTAAAGTGATGCCCCATCTTTTTTTTATTTTTGATTCTGATTTCCGAGCAACAGGAAGCGAAACGACAGGAATTGATCAGGAACTTATACAACCAGATCCAACAACCGCGCTAAAACCGACAGGGAAAGAAGTGTATACAATAATTGACAACATTAACTGACATTCTAACACAGTGCGCCTATAGAAGCAATGGAAAACTTCCGTGTTTTATTCTGCAACAATTCACTGTTGCGGAGCGCGTGAGTCTAATTGCTGACGTCACTGGCAGTACTGATGTAATTTTGTGACGTTTTGAGACGTTAGACGGTGTAACGTCTCTTTTTCTTTCTTAAATCGCCATAAAAACGTACATTTTTCTTAGATACAGTTAAGAATATTGACGGGAGCATCAACGCGCTGGCAGGAAGGTTGGGAGAATTTGAAGGCAAGGAATACTATTTCAGCCTTTTTGAGTGTTAGAATCGAAATAGTTCAGCTCTAAAATTGAATTGTTGAGTAATAATTCACTGTTTGTCGGTCAGTTGTAAGTAGATATATCACTCGCGCTCGGCGCTCGTGATATGATCTACTTTACAACTGACCTCCAAACAGTGAATTATTACTCAACAATTCACTGCTAGAGCTGATCTATTTCTTAAACAAACAATTGCTTTTTGTAAAAGGCCGCCTGTTTTAAACATTGAAATAGTGCATTGCATCATGCTTTAGGCATTTCCAACAGAAAAACGTGGTCGGTGTAAGTACATAAAAGCGAACTAAACAACTAGCCTGTCCGAATATTAGGAATCCTGAAGTTCCATATAGTGTTTCCCAGGCAAACCAAACCTTCACTGTTTACATATCCTTTGAACCTTCTAACGTATACCAGATCACGTTTTCTTTCCATTTAGGATTGTCTGCAAATATTCATTTACTTGTCTCAGAAAATGCAGAAATACTCTTAGCACCAGCATTAGAGCCACCTAGATGTCAGTTTTAGGGCCACCTTGACATGAACTGATTGTTTTTGTCTGGAACTATAATAAAGGCGTATGAATATCTTTGTCACTTCCGCACACACCAAATAGCCCTTAAAGTTCGGACAGAAAATTATGAGAAAACACTGTAGACCCTGATCAGAATGCTCCTCAGGAGCATTCTGATTCAAGGTCTCCACTGTTTGCCATACTAACTGCAATGTTTTAAGTATAGCTTATTAGTAAATTTGAGCTTTTAGAGTTAAAAGTTAAGATGCCCCAATATAGATTATTTACGATAATTGTCTAAAATAAGCATAGAATTGTTGAGTTCCATTGTCACTGATAGTCCCGGTAATATTCATCCCTGTTGATATATGCCGAAATGTGACATTACCCTGTTAGAAATACGAGAAGTATCTGTCTAGGTGTCTGTTCAGATGGCCCAAAATTACATATATGAGCCGCGACACGAGAAAACCAACAAAGTGGTAGTGCGCCCAGCGCAGACTCAGATCAGCCTGGGCATCCGCCCAGTCTGATCACAGTCTTCGCTGTCCGCATGGGGGTAGCTTAGACCCTTAGCTAGCATCTGAGCACTTAACGAAGAGTCTGATCAAACT
Source organism: Ctena decussata (assembly GCA_963989385.1). Lineage (NCBI taxonomy): Eukaryota > Metazoa > Mollusca > Bivalvia > Lucinida > Lucinidae > Ctena > Ctena decussata. The sequence continues at coordinate 86,968,799 of OZ022506.1, forward strand.
GGGCGGATGCCCAGGCTGTTCTGAGTCTGCGCTGGGCGCACATCCACATTGTTGGTTTTGTCGTGTCGCGGCTCATATGTTAACCCCTTTTGACCTACAAACCATCCAAGAGACATTTGCGAGAAACATAAAACAAGAAAAAGAGAAGATGGAATGGCTCATTTATTATGAGCACTTTCATCTGAACAGTCAGTGAGTGAGTGTGTGTGTAATATGATCTTAACGGCGCAACGGCTAAAAGTGGTAATTTCGCACCGAAAACGATTAAAAGAATGTTAAATATGAAAAACGGCATGAATGAATGCGATGAACATTCAATATTTGAACCGCTACATGACAAAACCAACAAAGTTTCATGTGTGCCCAGCGAAGACTCAGATCAGTCTGGGCAGCCGTCCAGTCTAGTCTGAGATTTCGCTTTCTACTCAAGGGGTAGCTAAGGGTTTAAGCTAGCTTCATGCGGACAGCGAAGACTCTGCTCAGACTACGCAGATGCCCAGGCTGACTTTAGTCTTCGCTGGGTGCTCATGCCACTTTGTTGGTTTGTCGTGTCGCGGATTATTTTCCTTAGTAAACTACCCTTAACCGCTTTCTTTACAACTTCGGTAATTTGATTTCAAAGCTGAAATAGTCTGTTTAGCTTTTTGAGAGATTAGGGTTTGAGTCAGTGAATGGTAGCTCAATATATATGACAAATTTGGGCTTTCCAACTAGTATGCTCGCGATGTCCGTCAATTAACTGCCGGTTTGATGCTTGAGAGATGTACACGGCATGGCTATAATATATCAGTATGTATCAGTATTAGAATTAATCTGAAACGCCTAGTGTTCTTTTCCTAGTAAAAACAAACAAAAAAACAAAACAGAAAAAAAACCTTGCCTCTTAGTCTAAAATCGGAGAATTTGGAAATACTTTAAATCCCTTAAAAAGTTGCAGTATAGTATAGCAGTGTAGTTTTGATCGAAGCCTCCCTAAAACTCCTTATGAAAATATCCCTAATTTTTTGCTAAACTGGTCCTTATTTAGCCCTAGTAGCGCTTGAATGTCTGGGGCCGTATTCATAAAGCCACTTAAGTCGTTGCTATGCTGTTGCTAAGGCAAAATATCTATAAAGGAGATTCCCTACAACTATGAAATTTGGTCAGGAGGAACAGTCTTTGTAAGACTGTTCCTCCTGAGCAAATTTCATAGTTGTAGGGAATCTTCTTCAAAGAAATAAACCCTTAGCAACAACATGGCAACCACTTAAGTCGTTTTATGAATACGGCGCCTGATATTAAAGAAAACTTTTGCTCTTCTAGGAGTTTATTTAGACTATTTTTGGAAGACATCGTTGTCAAGGGAAGCAAATAGGAAAGTTGTTCCCCTTTGTAAAATGGCGGCAAAACATAGAGGTGTGCTCGTACACAATTTCAGCAAGGTTTTGTTTTCACTGTACTACAGATGAAGTGACTTCTTCGACGATTTCAAAGCAATTTTACCTCAATTAAGCTGTTTCCTATCGTTATGATCTTTCTCTCTTGGATATGAATGATGCTTCTTGTCAAAACATCGTCCCACGATGAACTCAAGTTACAGTATTCCAAGAAATAAGACATTAAAGATTCGTGTTTCTAGAAAGCTATGGAATCTTGTGGGATTGCTCGTGCTACTTAAAAATCTATCACATTAAAAGACACAGTTTAAGATGGATGACTTTAGGGCTTATTGTCAAATTGAAACTTTTTTTTATTCGTCTCATTTGTTTCTTTGATGGAAGTTTAGAAACTACAATATGACAACTATAATATCAAAATAACCAAATGCTTCATAGTGCTTATGGAAAATCAATTGATTTTATGATGCAGATATAAAGGCATTTTAGTTTATCTGAATACCTGACTTTAAAGTTGCCTTCGCGAATAATACTGATACTTGTAATAACAAAAATAATAATCACTGACAATTTATTTATTCCACTTATTCATGGCCTTCCATAAACAGGACATAGGGAAATAGTGCAGGGGCCGTATTTATAAAACGACTTAAGTCGTTGCTATGCTGTTGCTATGGCTAAATTTGTATGAAGGAGATTCCCTACAACTATGTAATTTGCTCTGGAGGAACAGTCTGTTCCTCCAGAGCAAATTACATAGTTGTAGGGAATCTCCTTAATAGAAATTCCCCTTAGCAACAGCATAGCAACGACTTAAGTCGTTTTATAAATACGGTCTCAGATCCAGATCAGACGCCGCAAAACTCAGCATCTTACCAGGGTCTACATGATTTGCATTGGTGGTCATTTCTCCATAACATAGATTAAAATGATAAGGTAAATAAACAAGAAATATCTTTAAAAAAGATAAACGTTGCCAGAGAAATATTGAGTGATAAAGAGCCGGACACGGTACCTCGTTCGGGAGCGTGTCCACTGCGAATGCTAGCGACACCGAGTTTGATCCTCGCATCAGGTACGTTCTTTCGTGGAGACATTTTCCTCTCTTCCGTTGATTTTAGAAAAAACAGCAGTCAGTTCAGAGCGAAGGAATGTGCACTAAGTACTGGTAGACTGCTTCTGTGAGGCATGCACAGAAACAATGTGGTTAGGTTACTTACGTGTTCGACATTTCCCCGTTATCAACCGGGCGGTAACCCCTCCCCCCCCCAAAAAAAAAAAAAAAAAAAACACACACAATTAAGTATGTTTTGATAACTTCATTGCCAACAAATAAGCGAAACCCGAACTGGCATTTTTTTTAAACACTGGCACTTGAGTTTCAAAGTGTATATACTCAGAAATGTCCGAGAAATCCATTTAAAAGTACACTACACAAATGTGAATTCAGAGTCAATGTACATATATGTTTTCTGCTGTTGACGGAACTCTTATTAGATTTTAATTTGTACGAACTGCTTTGTCGCGTTCTTCCTTGTCAGCAAGTACACCAGTTGTAGTTTCAGGCTTAACAATAGGAATAATTGATAAATTCAAGGAAACTATAGTCCATTCACGTGTCAAAATATATACATGTACGATACGTGTATAAAATAGAGTTTTAAAACTTACAGAGCCCCCCAAAAAATAATAATAATGAAAGAAAAAAAACTAACTGAATTATACTCATTCTGAGCCACCTTACCTGGATCTACACTGTTTGAAAAAAATAAGGAGGAAAATTCTCAGGAGCTGACACAATTCAATCTCAGATCCCACTCAAGACACCATGTGGGAAAGAGACAACGCAAAATTTGTCACCACCAAAGAACTCAGCTCTTCGAATTTTCATTATGATATAGCTTGAAAGTAATATTTCTTTTTATTATTTTTGCTGACGCAAATTCTGTCCTCTGCTTGTTTTGGCGCCCTGCTGAAGTTTACTTTTTATGGTGTCAGGTTTCTTTAACATTTATTTATAAGAGGCATTTGTTTTCATTTAAGGAATGAATGATATTTTTTTAACGTTTACTGAAGTATAAACTACATCGGGTCACGAGCAAAGTAAGTGAACCCCGAAGGGGTTTACGTAAACTTTGCTCGTGACCCGATGTAGTTTATACTTCAGTAAACCTTTAAAAAATAACATTCATTCCTTATATTTATATTATTAAACGATGCTTTTGATCAATAAAAAGGTAAACAAAAATAAGAAATACATATATAAAAATCGTTTTAAAAACATTACCGGTCAAATTTTGCAATAGTTTGGAAAAGCCGCATTGTCACTGCCTACCAGTAAATTCCACCTCCTGCTGTAGATTTCACGTGCAAGTAGGCGTAGCGAGCTGTCACTCAATGTTTACTAGCCATTCAAGTACATGGAATGTTGTAGATTTCACGTGCTAGTTAGTGAGATGAGCTGTCACTCTAAAGCGCATGACACAATGTAATTATTGACTTGTAAACAAAATTGACTCCCGCATCACTTAATTAGGTTTACAGGGAGCTCTGCACTAAAAATGTAAATATTTACATTTATTTCTTATATATCATCATTACTTCATAAGGCCTCTGCTCATTTGTAATACGTTGTCGTTATAGCAGAGGAAATTGGCTAGATATTACAATAAGGCTTTCTTCTGGAGCTGACAAGACGCCTGATATATCAGTTCCGTCTGTTTTCTTTTGTATTTAGGTTATATGCCATATATACAAGGAAGTGGATTATAAAATGAAATAAAGCGTTTGGTACAAATGACCTTTGTTCGGCAGAAAAAAGTTTGAAACTGTAGTTTGAGGGTTTTGAACTTTAGCAACGTTTATAGTTTGTGGTAATGTTCATAGTTTTGGGTTTGCATAACTACACTTGAATGCTTTTCCCATACCTTTTTCACCCGTATATAACCAAATTTCACTGAATGTACGCTTTGCTCGGGACAACTGGTCAATGTTTATTGAAGACAACATTTAACCTATATGTTATGCGTGAGAGAATTTACAGACATACACGCCCCAAACTGGGGTAAACATTGAGCTTAAGACATTGCGGGCACTTTCGGCATAATTGTTTGGGTAAATCCGAGCAATACACAGATACATGCACTCGAAGATATAAATCTGTAATATGTATCATACAGGGGCCGTATTCATAAAGCCACTTAAGTCGTTGCTATGCGGTTGCTAAGGCTAAATATCTATAAAGGAGATTCCCTACAACTATGAAATTTGGTCTGGAGGAACAGTCTTTGTAAGACTGTTCCTCCAGAGCAAATTTCATAATTGTAGGGAATCTCCTTCAAAGAAATTTAGCCTTAGCAACAGCATAGCAACCACTTAAGTCGTTTTATGAATACGGCCCCAGGTGCCCAAAGAATACCTTGGTATTTCTCGGGTTTACCCAAGCAATCATACTGAACGTGCCCCTGCTTCACAACGTGTAAAACAGCCTTCATTGAAGCTGCTGAAATTTTGCATTATATCTAAAAGAAAGTATTTTACAGAAGCCGCCAATAATTCAGATTCAAACGCGATATGCAGTTTTGTTATTTTTCAGAAAATAAGCAATACTCCATTCATGGCAGCTGAGTTGAGCATGAATTTTTTTTTTATAACCTTGGGGCCTGACCGTAATATGCCCTGTTTACACGTGCTTAGCCTCTTATGACGGTTCAAGGCGTTTATTGTCTCGAGCAATACCTTAACTGGTAGAATGAGAATGACTACAGGGTGTTAAGAAAGTTCGTAGACATTATTTAAACTTACACCGACATCTTAATAATGTTGTGATTTTGGCAAAATTTTGTAAGTGTGATAGAGGAAGCACTACCAAAGATATGCACTTCATATAAATTCTTTTTTTGATTTAAAAATGACGAGAAAACCTGAATTGCCATGTACACACCCTCTACAGGGCTGACAATGGTGAAGGCAAAATTTTGAATTGAAATGGAGTTTTGCATCTTAATAGCTTGGTTTTTCAAAACTAATACAAATATCTAAGATGTAAAATTTTGGTATTGCAGGGAATATTTTTGTGATCTTTTTTTCATTTAGATTTTATTATTTTCCGACGGATTACTACAGAATTTCTGACTAAATCGAAAGGGTACCCCCATTCTCAATTGAAACTTTAAATTTTAGGGGTAGGGATAGAATCTGAATCAGTATTTGTAAACACAGAGGCTTTTTGCAGATTTCTTTTAGTCTCTTGTTATTAGATTTGTTGTCACACCGAGCATAAACATTTGATCTGATTTTTCTTTTCATACTTTTTCGCAAAATCACTCTTAACAAATTACTCTTTAGATTTAACATCAGATTCATTTTTCATTTAATTTTGCACAAAAACCTTATTGTTTTGAAACAAATTAGGCAAGAATATGACATTGTGTAGAAAACTCTGGAAATATTTTATACTGGGGTAAAACCCTCTGTAATTAACAAATTTTCTTGTCATTTTGATGCATTATTGTAATCGAAATGTTATTTTATCAACACATTTGCATAATTTGACTTTTGGGTGGTAAAATTTCTAATATATGATAATTTACAGATACATCACAAATATTCCGAAATTCTATTATTGTCTCCCTTATTTCTAAGACCCACTACATCATATAAATGGTTTTATGTCAACTTTTGAATTCAAGTTTCTTTTAGATGTTAATTCATTACCCCCACCCCCTATGCAAAATATTAATGCCTCATCTGCTTTTTCATGTCAGTAAGTCATCTGTCAAAATGTGCATGTTGTCTATGATTCCTTACGAGCTGTTACTAATAAAATACTGTTTGGCTTAGCCTCTATCATTTAAGTTAGTTCTGAAATGATGAATCACTGAGGGATAAGAATAAATAACAGTTTAATATGCCACACCTTTATGCGTAAAATTCATAATAAATAGCAGGCCACTTTGACACCATGGGTATGAACTGCTAATTTTGTTACGGTAAACTGCCGTTTGAAAAGTTATAACACTGTGGGTCTTTTTATATTAAATAGTTCTTGAAACCTGTAAAGTTTAAAGATTTAATGCATGTAACTTCTGAAGTTATAAGCAATATTGTAATGTCTTCGAACTTTCTTAACACCCTGTAGATTATAAAATATGTTTATTTACAATTAATAAAGCAACATGAGCGCAAACCGTGTAGGTTAGAAGCCGGCATGACGACGTCAAAAAGGTTTAATTCAAGTTTATTTAGTACCAACGCCCCTGGCAGTGTTCTTTCTGTTTTGATGCAAACAAAACAAAAAGACAAATCTGTTAGTTTCCTTTGGAGATTTCACAAGTTCAGCTTCATAGCAGTTGCTAATTAAAAGTATCGACTGAATGGCGAACATTTGTTATTCTTCTGATTTGTTACCGAACTGAACGTTCAGGTATTTTCTTTAAAACCCTCAGAAAAGCCTTAGTGAAGCTTATAAAAAAACACCGTCGGCTCTTTCAGATGACTTCCTCCGAATCCCTAGGACGATAACTGCCATATATTGGATAGTCGAAACTTCGAAGTATGGCCAACGTTCCTTCTTGTGGATGTGTTCTCTGCTCTTGAAGGAACTCTTTAAGATTTTTATTCATATTCAGCCTCCATCGCTTAGGGGAAAGGAATTTACTATAAATGGTCGCGGTATTTAAGATATGGTTACTATGAAAAATGAATTTCTTGTGCAAATAATCTTCAACGAAAGCAATGAAGAGCATTTGTTAGACCTTTACAGTCGAATTTGTATACATTATAGCCGTCGGATCCCGTATGCCGTCTAAAGTGCAGACGAATTTAAAAAAAAAAAAAATAATTAAATAAAAATCTCTAAAGTTTGCCTAGGAACCAAATAACATACTCCTTTTCCATACGAGTCAACTCTTTAAAAAAGGCTTCGCCTCTTTAGTTGTAAATCTCCTATTGGAATATAAATTATATTATATAAATATATTATATATAAATTATATAAATGTATATAAACAGACTCTTTCATGGGACATGGCGGCAGTGAGCTAAAGTTGTTTACTTGGGTACCTGTAAACTATCCAGACAATGATCTAGGCGAGAATCACTGCCATTAACCTAGCACTAGTTGTCAAATATTTCCAGCTGTTCTTGGAACCAGCGTGATGAGATTCTGAACATATATTGGTTTACAGTTTATTAAAATGGACTCTCCTGTCTTCAATTTGACCATGTCAGTGTTCCATCTGAGGTGGCTTATAAATGTAGTTTCTGAGTCGCCAGAAATGCAGACCATGGTATTCAGACAAGTATATTAAGATAGGTCAAAACATTCTATTTCATTTACACTGATTTCCAATAGATCATTTTTATTTTCACAGAGGGCGATATAAACTGTAATAAACTATGGTTATAGCCGAGGAAATTGGGGTACTATCACAGAGAGGCATTCATCTGGAAATGACAGAATGCCAGATATGTCAATTCTGTCTTTGTTCTTTTGTGTTCCATATAGATAGAGAGTAGCGGCTGTAAAAAGAAGCGAAAGAGTACTCCTTGTTCATCTGACCCTTTCTGAAAGGAGTATGTAGTGAAAGCGTATTATTTGGCACTGTTTAGAGTTTATGTTTTGCTTTAGTGTTTAAATTAGTTCTTGGGTCATTCAACTTGCCAGTTTCTAGATGAACACAAGGAACACTATTTATTGTGCTACGTGTACTTGTATCTCAGCATTACTGTAGGCTATTTATCAGGCATCTGCTGCAAAATTCGACTCATAAAAAGGGTATGATAACATGATGTGATATCATGTCACTTAAATTTAGAACTGCGCTTGCGGGAATGTTATCAGGCGATGCCTACAGAAGCGATCTCAGAAGACGATTGGCTATATAAGGCGTTGGCCGTAATAAAAACGTTGGATTGGTTAAATTACGTCACCGACTTACGTCATAACGCATTCGCGACGTCAACAAGTTCAAACAAAATGCGTTTACTTTCCTTTTGTTTAACGCTCCTTACACCTGAAAATATTTTAATTATGCATGATAAATAGAAAACCATGTTTTAATGTATTTTGATATCAAGTTTATCAGGCTCGACCAGAAACACGTCTGACTGGCTCGGCAAGCCTCGCCATTCCTACGCTGTTTCTGGTCTCGCCTGATAAACTTGATATCAAAAGACATTAACATGGTATTCTCTATATATCATATCCCCCTGGGCTTCCTATCCTATTGGAAGTTGGTCTAACGTAAAAAAATAACAGTGTCTTTAAGACTATGTCTCGAAAGTCACTCGTTTGATCGGGTCTGCGCTGTTTTCCACGTATCTATTTTAAAGGACGCTGTGCATTATCAGGTTAATGAAATTTCGATTAAATAATTAAATAAACCAGCTACCTCTAAAATAACTTTTGGACGTATCCAGTTAATAGAATCAGAAAAGTCCACAATGTGTGCATTGGCTGGTATAAGAGCTCCTGGAACGGTTCAAACTCAGCACAAAATCAAAAGAAAAAATATTTTGCGATGATAAATTCATACAAGTACAGTTTTATCTGTAAAGGTTCGTGAGATCCCGTGGGAAAGGTAGAAAACCGAAGGTGAAGCGCGAGGTTTTCAACATTACCTAGGGGATCTGGCAAACGTTCACGCATTGAAAAGTTTGCAATAAGGCATGATATTTTGTCTCAGTTGGAAAGTCAACGCGTGAGTGCACCATTTTACCAATATCCACCCTCCGGGCCAAGTGATATATCGTATACGCGATGATTTTCGCGTTGTTCCATTTTTCGCGGTGTTTCGTGGTCACTTAGAAACCGCGAATATTAGAATCGCGAATTAATTTCATGATTCTTGCAAAGTATCTTCAGTAGACACAGTGTCCAGATATTTTGTTTCTGTTTGCTTCGGTAAGCTCCGGTACGTTTCACTTGAGCCAGTTCTGTCATTAAACTGCAGCCCTGTCGCAGGTTAATGAAATAACTGACTCGAATAAAAAAGAAGCAGTCTACTTTTGCGCATGTTGACCTTAAACTACGAAAATTTGAATCCGCGAAAACTATCGCTTAAACGTTTTAATCAATCGATGAACGGATCAGCTGTGCGTGACGGAATAAGTTAAGTGTCGGTGCCGCAACGGGTATATCGAAAGTCACAAAGAAGGTTATTAACAGCACATGAATTGAATTGTTAATACTGTTAAAGCATGTGACACCGATATTTATTCAATTATTATTGGTAAGATAGTTTTGTCTGCCAGTTTCGTAGGATTCTTAAAATTTGTATACTTTGAACCGAGATGCTTATTGCTGTATATAGGCTTTGACTGGGTCTTTTGAATAGTTTGTGAAAAGCTGTTGGCAGGCGTGTATAAATCGTGCATGTTTGTATCAAGCTGAGCACCTTTGCAGTTGTATCACAATATTGGCAACATGCCAAGGCCATAGACATGTTTACATGCCCAGGCCCGGAGGTTATAAAACTTGAGTACATTCTCAAACTCAATATAAAGCACACTGATTGGCTGCTTTTGAGCTTGAAATTATACTCAAGTCTTATAACCTCGGACCCAGGTCTGTATCAGCAGGCTTAGTTTGCTTGAGCCGAGGCTTATCAAAGATACTTTATGTATTAAAACAGTTCGATGATATACATGTTGTCGATGCCTTAATTTCTAAGCAATTTCGCCTTCATTTAACTGTTATCTATCATTGTGAGCTTTTTATCTCAGACAAGAATGATGGTCATTGTCAGGAAGTTGTCCCATGATAGTTTCAGTTACAGTTTTTCTAGATAATAAACTATTAAAGACTCGTGTTTTCAAGAAAACTGTGGAGTCTCGTGGGATTGATCCTGATAGTTTGAAATCTTTTTTATGTTCTTGAGACAATGTTTAGAAGATAAATGGTTTCGTGACTTATCCTCATCTTTAATCTTCTATATTTCTGTCTTTGTGACACTTTTGGCAATTACTCTGTAAAATGTCAAGTTTACGTTTATAAACCTAGACAATAGTTTGTTCTTGGTGTCGGAATGGTGTCACGACGTCACACGGCCGTCGATGTGACCGTACGTTTAAGTGTTTTGGTCCTGATGGAAATTATTAGCTTTTTTAAAATGTTCCCATTTTTTAACAATTATTGCTTTTCCTGATCTAACAAACAGTTAAATGTATTATAATAGCTGCTACTGTTATCTGGCTGGCTGCTGCTTGTTGCATTAGTTGTTGCTGACGTTTACTTTTTTCTTGTTTTGTAAAATTCTCAAAAACTATCCTTTTGCATGTTTAAGTTAAGCCCCTGTCACACCACGCCGCGTTTCCACTGCGTTGGCACGGAGTTGTTAAATTTTCCGGAGCGCCGTGAGATCGGAAGAAAACCCTGATATTTTTTCATGAAAAAGGGCCTGTCACGGCGTCCTGACAGCGACCAAGGCGTTGCTACAGAGCTCGCATGGCGTTCTATCGCGTTCATGCGGAGTTCTTGTTGGCGATTCTCTGCGCTCTCACGACGCTTTCACTGCGCTTTCACGGCGCTCACAATGCATGCACTGCGCTTTCACGGCGCTCACAATGCATGCACTGCGCTTTCACGGCGTTCGCACTGCGCTGACGGCGTGCGGAGGTAACTGAAGTAACTAGAAGGATCCTCATATCGCAGCTCAGGCATGAGACGATGAAAGTGGCCATGCTGAAACCGTCTAGCTTACTCTAGCCATGGCCGGACCCAAAGCATTCTACGCCTTTAGGCCCTTTTCCGTCGTCGTCTTCCAAGAATGATGTGATCAGCCGGTCTGCAGCATTTTGCTTATTTGCATATCTCGTTTTTATAGTATTTTGTTTGCTTTTGTCATAATTGTTTGCCTATCTCATTTTTTAATCTATCTTGTTTGCTTTTGTCATAAAACGCCGATGGGCGCGGTAAAAGCTCCAAGGGAGCGCAATTATCGCCATGACAGCTTCTTACACTCGTTTTAAGAGCGCAGTAAAATAAATGGCACTCCGTATAAGCGCCGTAGACGCGTCGTATAAGCGCGTTAAAGACGCAGTGACATCTCAAAGAACGCCGTACAATCTCCGTGCAAACGCCACGGACGACCGTGGCGTTTGCACAACGACCCTTGTGCGCGCCTGCGGAGCTCCTATTGCGTTGTAGGAGACCTTACTGCGCGGCTATGGTGACCTTACGGCGACCCCATTGCGCTCTTATTAGAACGCCGAGCGACGGCGTTTGTTTTGAGCATGCTCAAAGTGCACGCCGTTGCTCGGCGTTCTATGCGATCCCACAGCGTCTACTGGCGATGCCACCGCGTTGCTGCGGTGATGCTTGCGATCGTACTGCGCGCACCTCGGCGTTCTGCATTTTTCTTGGACGCCGTGGGATCGCCGTGAGAACGCTGCTCTGGTGTGACAGGGGTTTTATATAGAATTCACACGTTACTTGAAATATGTCTAATCATAATGTCATTGCTTGTGACTTTGTATTATACATATGTGCGGGAAATGTCGTAATTAATGATGTAAGAACTTGTGATCCAAAGCAATTGCTGTTTAGATTATTTGGCTATATAATATGTTTAAACTAAAGACAATAGTAATAAACAATATTCATCAATTCTTTGTTTGGTATTGGCTCAATATATGCTCTTAACCAACATTTTAGCATAATTTTAATGTAAATATACTTAGATTATAAGAAATCATACTTATATAGTTACTGCTGTTGATGATAAAAGCATCAATTGTTATCACCTTTAAAAATCTTGGTGTGTTTACTTTTGTTATGCTAATCTTTTGGCGAGAATTGTACATATACACAATACTTTCAAATGTTAACCTCTGATTGAACCTCTCTTTTATTCCTGCGCTCGACTGGAACCAGTGACTGCGTCATGTCGTACACAATTGCTTTCATTGCGTTCTACATGACAGAGCAGTAATTATAAATAAACAGAAGAATTCTATAAAATAATGTGTTCCCTGCATTCTCGTGTCACGAGTGACATAGCATTTACAGATAGCTACTTAAACTGGACCACAATGTGTGACAACTGGTAAAGACTACTGTTACGACGGCTTTCATTGGATAATGCATTAGCCAATCATATAGTCGGTAACAAATGAAATTCGGCGATGGTTCCAAGACTCCATCACTCCAGATACATCAACATCTATGGGAATGAACTTAATTCCTGCATTTTCAGAGAAATAATTATACACATATGTTTATGAACTGAGCTGAAGAAACACTGAAAATCGAAAGCACGCCATCATAAAAACAACATCCCGCGCCATTTTTTTTTTTTTTTAGTTTCTTGGAGTTATTTCGCCTGATCTCGTTAATTCTCACTTAAGTCCCACGGGCAGAATTCTGCCCGTTTAGATTAGTCTTTACTGATTCCTATATGCGGTAGCTATAACTGGAGAGCTACTCGAATACCGTATTTATTCGCTTGTAAGATGAACGTTTATTTTTAGCTCACCTGAGCACGAAGTGCTCAGGGTGAGCTTTTGGGATACCGTGATGTCCGTCGTCCGTCGTACGTGTGGACGTCCGGACGTCCGGACGTCCGTCCGTCAACTTTTGCTTGTGTACACTCTAGCGGGCACAGTTTTGATTCAATCTTTCTGAAACTTGTCAGAATGTTTATCTCCATAAAATCTAGGCCAAGTTTGAAACTGGGTCATGTCGGGTTAAAAACTAGGTCACTAGGTCAAATCTTAGAAAAACATTGTGTACGCTCTAGAGCCCACAGTTTTCATCCAAAGTTCATGAAACTTTGTCAGAATGTTTATCCTCATAAAATGTAGGACAAATTCGAAACTGGGTCACGTCGGGTCAAAAATTAGGTCACTCGGTCAAATCATAGAAAAACATTGTGTACGCTCCAGAGGACGCAGTTTTGATCAAATCTTTATGAAACTTTGTCAGATTGTTTATCTCCATAAATTCTAGGCTAAGTTTGAAACTGGGTCATGTCGGGTCAAAAACTAGGTCACTAGGTCAAATCTTAGAAAAACTTTGTGTACACTCTAGAAGGCACAGTTTTGATCCAAAGTTCATGAAACTTTGTCAGAATGTTTATCCTTATATTATCTAGGACGAATTTAAAACTGGGTCATGTTGGGTCAATAACTAGGTCACTAGGTCAAATCATAGAAAAAACTTGTGTACACTCTAGAGGACACAGTTTTGATCCAAGCTTTATGAAACATTGTCAGAATGTTTATCTCTTTAACTTGATTCTAGGCTAAGTTTGAAACTGGGTCATGTCGGGTCAGAAACTAAGTCACTAGGTCAAATCTCAGAAAAACTTTGTGTACACTCTAGAAGGCACAGTTTTCAACCAAAGATCATGAAACTTTGTCAGAATGTTTATCCTTATTATTTGTAGTATAAATTAGAAACTAGGTCATGTCAGATCAAAAACTAGGTCACTAGGTCAAATCATAGAAAAACCTAGTGTACGCTCTAGAGGACACAGTTTTGATCCAATCTTTATGAAACTTTGTCAGAATGTCAGAATGTTTATCTCCATAAACTCTAGGCCAAATTTCAAAGGAGGTCATGCCCGGTCAAAAACTAGGTCACTAGGTCAAATGTTAGAAAAACATTGCGTACGCACTAGAAGGCAATGTCTTGATCCAATCTTCATGAAACTATGTCAAAATGTTTTATCTCCATCAACTCTAAGCCCCCTATGAAACTGAGTCAGGTCGGGTCAAAAACTAGGTCACTAGGTCATGTCATGATGTACAGAATGTGAAATTTTGAAATTATGTAAATACGTTATTTAAAAAAAAAAGAAGGAGAGGAAAACAGAAATATAAAAAAAAAAAAAGAAAAGAAAAAAAAAAAAAAAAAAAAAAAAAAAAAAAATGGAATGGGTGTAGGGGAGGAGGAGCCCATTAAAAAAAAAAAAAGGTCACTAGGTCCAATTTTAGAAAACTTTGTGTAAACCCTAGAGGGCACAGTTTTGATCCAATCTTCATGAAACTCAGTCAGAATGTTTATCTTTATGAAATCTAATCAAGTTTGAAACTGGGTCATGTCGGGTCAAAAACTAGGTCACCAGGTCAAATATAAGAAAAACCTTGTATAAGCTCCAGAGGGCAAAGTTTTGATCCAATCTCAGTGAAACTTTGTCAGAATGTTTAGTCTTACAATATCCAGGCCAAGCTTGAAACTGGGTCATGTCGGGTCAAAAACTAAGTCAAATATTAGGAAAACCTTGTGTATGCTCTAGAGGTCACAGTTTTTAATCCAAACCTAATGAAATTTTGTCAGAATGTTTATCCTCACAATATCTAGGCCAAGTTTGAAACTGGGTCATGTAAGGTCAAAAACTAGGTCAGATCTTAGAAAAACCTTGTGTACGCTCTAGAGGACACAGTTTTGATCCAATCTTTTTGAAACTTTGTCAGAATGTTTATCATCACAATATTTAGGCCAACTTTGAAAGTAGATTATGTCGCGTCAAAAACTACGTCACTAGGTCAGATATAAGAACGTCTTTGTGTACACTCTAGAGGGCACTGTTTTGATCCAATCTTCATGAACCTTTGTCAGAATGTTTATCCTCACGATATCCAGGCCAAGTTTGAAACTGGTTCATGTCAGGTCAAAAACTAGGTCACTAGGTCAAATTTTAGAAAAATTGTGTGCACACCCTAGAGGGCACATTTTTGATCCAATCTTCATAAAACTTTGTCAGAATGTTTATCTCTATAAAATCTAGGTCAAGTTTGAAACTTGGTCATGTCGGGTCAAAAGCTAGGTCACTAGGTCAAATCTTAATTGTTATGCTGCAAGAATCAGAACTAACATTGCAGTGATGCCAGCCACAAACGCCTTGGAATACAGTCAAACCTGTCTTAAGGGGTCACCCAAGGGAAGTCCAAAATTTGGCTGCTTAAGACAGGTGGCCCCTTAATACAGGTTCATTTGCACTATATTGTGGTTCTAGGGACCTGGAAAAGGTGGCTGCTAAAGGCAGGTGACCCCTTAATAGAGGTGACCACATAAGCAGGTTTGACTGTACATTAGTTTCACCACAGTGAGATAATGATGCTACCCTTCTATCATCTGTCTTTGCTTAGTTCAGTCTAGTTCAAACCCATCAAAGGAACTCAACATGAATGGGAACTTTTCGGAGAAGGAACTCAACATGAACAGGAACTTTTCGGAGAAGTGACTCTGCCATTTTCAGCTCACCGGAGCCTTACAGTATTGGTGTTAGCTGCCTCTGTCATCCATCCATAAACATTTTCAAACATCTCTGAAACCACTGGGCAGACTAAACTCAAATTTCATATGGAGCCTGCACATGGGTCAAAGGATTGAAAGATCTTCAAATGATCTTGGTAGCATGACCAAGGTGGCCGCCATTCCCATGTATAGTAAAAACTCTTATAAAAGTAAAAAGTATGCAAAGACCAGGAACTGAAACAATCAAAAGCCAAATCCGGCCCTCAAACCATAGTTGGAAACAACTTAGATTACAAATAATCAAGATACAGAGAACATATGGCCAACCGAGTGAGCAGCTTGTTCCCAAAAGGTGGCC
This sequence comes from Ctena decussata, assembly GCA_963989385.1. Lineage (NCBI taxonomy): Eukaryota > Metazoa > Mollusca > Bivalvia > Lucinida > Lucinidae > Ctena > Ctena decussata. The sequence goes on from OZ022506.1 coordinate 86,984,736, forward strand.
ACTCAGCAACTCAAACCGAACCAAAAATAATAAGAACATACATAAGGTAAAACATCACAGAAACTCTGACACCAAAAACAGGCAACAGAGAACCACAACAGAACTACCGCCTTGGAACGGTCAGTAATGAATTACTGGGGGGCTTAAATCGATTTTACAGGCCCAACCTCACCCTCAGTTTCTAAAGTGGTACAAAAGATTTAGTTGGTTGTTCGGTTCGCATGATAAACCTCTAACTCGTCAATGAATCATCACGGTAAACACATAAATCAAATTTCAACACCATGAAGAAGCAAAGACGAGGATTCAACAGATACAACGGGCCGTCTGACAGGTGGAGATCCCTGTCCTGCCAAACAACCCCACTGGAAATCTGAAGCAAAAGAAGGTCACCAGTTGAGCCCCGGTGGACCAAGCAACAGACAAAAAGGCTCCGGTCCCAACCAACTAAAATATATAGCTTTAGGTCGGGGCCATCATAGAGTCTGACGACCGATCCCCCGGTGTGCAATTAAAGAGTGCAGCAAATCTTCACCAGAGCCAGTGAACTGATTAATGCTCAGGTGAGCGATTCAGGGCCACCATGGCCCTCTTGTTTTCAAAATAACCGCAAGTATGTAAATCAGTTTTGTGTAATTCAGCTATAAGATTGGGGTTTTCACAACAACCCCTTCAGATTGTTCTGGAAGGGCAAAATTCTGTCTTATAACGGAAGAAATAGGTAAATCTCGCTATCCACTAGGTCTCATTGGACTTTTTGTTGTCCACTCTTATATTCTTAAAGTTTGATTTTGTAAATGCAAACAAGAAAACAAGAAAGACTGTGATCAGATCAGAGTATTCGCTGCTTGCACATACTGTAAGAACATTTTTCTCCTGACTCATATGGACGAAGAGACTGATCGCGTGAACGTAAAATATCACCATGTGTTCATTTCACAAAACCAATATTAAATTGTTCTAATTTAATTTTGCTCTTGGCTTGGAACTGTCTTGGCCCATACGCAGGCTGATTTGTATATTTACAGTGGGCATCTGGCATAAAATCTTCTTCCACAATGCAAATATTTTTCTTCTTCTTCTTTTCCTTCATTTTCTTCTTCTTCTTCAGTTTTCATGGTATAATGAAGCAAATTTTGTAGCTATGAGCCTTCGCGAAACGTTTCATGACAATTTATTAAAGCCTACTGCCATCATCCCAACATGAAGGAAAAAATTAGAAATTCATTGCTTGAATTTTGATAGTGACAAACAATGCCTTCAGCTGACCCTCAGATGACCATTTGAAACTAACACAACAAGATATGTACACCAAAATTACATGTTTGATAATCTTAAATGAGTTTCATTATTGTTGCAGGTAATTAAAGCATGGGCTTCAGGGCGATGGCGGGGAACCAGACCGTTACCACAACGACCGGACTCGTTTCTAGAGAGAGTTGCTATGGGTGGGCAAGCAGATTCCAAGTCTAACACTCCACAAAACAGACAACGCAAGATCTCAGATATACAGTGAGTGTTACAGACACGTCAATTAGATTTCGCTACGGGCTGCTATATGTCAAAATTACATGAGTTTTTCGTTGTTACGAAAAACTCGGGTGACTGACAGTTAGCAGACCATCGATCCAACTGCTTCTTGCGTCTTGTCAGAAATGAAAACGAAAGAGTTTTCGATTCGAAACTCCATATTTTAATGTTACACCCTTTAATGTGTTTCATGCTCAGTTCAAAGGGAAAGCTAATACTACTCGATTTCTGTTTGAAAGATGGTTACGCCTCTTTGATTTTCTATCATTTTTCATAGGAATGCCACTTTTGTGACTTCCAGCATGTTTCCCTGGGGCCATATCTATAAAACGACTTAATTGGTTGCTATGCTGTTGCTAAGGCTGAATTTATATGAATGGGATTCCCTACAACTATGAAATTTGCTCTGGAGGAACAGTCTGAAAAAGACTGTTCCTCCAGAACAAATTTCATAGTTGTAGGGAATCTCCTTCATATAAATTTAGCCTTAGCCACAGTTTAGCAACAACTTAAATCGTTTTATAAATATGGCTCCTGGACATCAAAACAACACAGTTTTCCCAAAATGGATCTATTCGTCAAGGAAAGACATTTGCTCCAAGGCAGTTTTTTGCCTTTAAGACTTTGTCCAAGTTTAGAGAGAAGACAAAAAAAAAAACACATAAAGTGACAGACATGCTTCCACTGAAAATGTACCCATTCCCCTTTACTAGATTTACTACAGCCAACATGAAACAGATTTAATTCGAAATACGTCTTGGTTCATTCTAGAATTTTAATACAAAAATAGTTCCATAAATCTACTGGGAAATCTTTTTAACATGTTTAGCTCGCTGTAAGCCGCATGTACATGCAGCTCATATTAAGAATGTTGTAGAATTTATTCATCTTTTCTTAAATTTAAATGCAAATCCATGAGAATATCGAAATCGGAATACTGACAGTGACCTTTTAACCGCATTTGACATTACGTTTTGTCATATATTGTTTTATAGAGTCAACTCTCGATATGTGGAATACTAATATCTCAAATGCGAGTCAAACTCTGAGTGCACTATGCCCTATGATAATGAAATCGATATCTCAAAGTCAAAGTCCATCACAAACTACTGATGTTATAAAATAAAATTTTCTGGTCCTAGAAAATCAACTTTGAGACACCGGTGTTTGAGATAAGAGGAGTTGAAATGTAAATATAAAAAATAACAATAATTGCCTGACTATAATTTCTTATATAAGAGGGTACTTTGAGATATTAGTATTCGACATATCGAGATTTGACTCTATAAGACAAACAGAAGCGAATTTTCGAGCCCAGTTTGTTTTGTTCGACTCCCGATCGGCGGCACGTGTCCGATCATTTTGTTATGCCTAACAGACCATGAAATCCGCACCCAGCGTCCGAGCTCAAATGGTAAAGGCTGGAAATTGCAGTGTTGTTGAACGTCAGATACTGTGTCCACCTCATCAAACCGGCAAAACTGAACATTTTCACTCAACACACATCACGGTATTGTTCCTTGTATGGTTTCGTTCCCAGAGAATGTGGCCTAGCTAAACCAGCACGACCTAATAAACAGCAACTAAAGTACGACATTATCGGGACCTTGCGAGGCCGGACGGGTATTATCGGCCTTGGCGTCATGCGTAAAATGTGGACGTCAATGTTTCTAAACATAAAAAAGGCGACAGACAGAAAAAATATTAAAACGATGGACATATGTAGGTATCACAAAAACCTTCAACATAACCTTCATATTTCTCGATTTCTGTGCAGCAGAAAAAGTCAAACTGTCAAGAAATTGACCTCATCTGTTTTCACTTATTCGTAAATCTGCCAAATGGGGAAAATACGGTTTGTAATTATATCAACTATATTTTTCCTTTTCCTTATTTTCAGATACTGGCGTGGTTTTGTTGTGGACCCGTCCGGAACTTTTTACTATCGATGGTTATTATTTGTGTCATGCGCAATAATGTATAATGTACTATTTGTGATAACTCGTAGTGTGTTCTGGGAGATGCAGGACAGTTATCTCCCCCTTTGGCTGACATTGGACTACCTCAGTGATGTTATTTACATAATGGATATGTTTGTGTCCGCGCGAACAGGTGAGTGTCTGTTATTTGCCTCAGCTTACACAGCACTGAGGTTGTCTCCATTCAACACAGAACTTGTCACTACCGTCGCGCTGGTTGTTACTGGCCTTTACTCAAGATCAACAAAGCTACTCACAGTCTTCGAAACTTTTCAGCTGCGTTAGCTTTTTCCGTTAGACTTTCCCACAGATTCATGAAAGTGCTGAAAACTAGCTTAACTTTTAAGCGCAAAAAAGAAACCGACACAATTAGCGTCTGCAAAATTTCGAAAAGTTTCGTTCCAAAAGTTTAAAGACAAGAGAGCAAAGAGCATAGATCCAGATGACGCGTCTCATCATGAGTCACCTTATCTGAATTTACGCTATTTGCAAATTCTGCTACTTTCATTTCTGTCACTTTAAGTAACATGTATAAACAGGATCGTCCCTGTCTGGCTTTAACAACCAGCAATAATATCCTGGTAATTGCATTTCCATATAATAACTTGCATTTCTAGAAAGCCGTCAAAGTGTTCATAAGATTAAGAATAATAAGGATTGGTCGACACAACAAATAAAGGCTATTCAAATTTCAAAGAGTAAAATAAAATATATAAAAAAGACCTACATAAATGTATAAAGATAGATTCCTTTAAAGGTAGGTTCCTGTACTTTGGAATGCATCATAATTTTGATGATCTTTCATCCAAGTTGTTGGAAAGCACTTATAAAAGGGAATGAATAGGTTTCATTAAGAAGTGTAAATCCAAAAAATATTAGAAAAGTTGTTTTGCAAGGGATTTCCTAACTCTGCTTCGCACACCAGTTAGCGCTATTTTTAGTTCGCGCTAAAAATAGATAACGCAGCTGAGGTCATGCTGCATTGCATTTTGGGATAGTTTTAACCCATCCACCATGCCAGGAGCTCTAGGAGAGCTCACGACAAGGGAAAATTGACCTTTGGAAAATGGCATCAGAAATTGCCCACTTATAGACATGGTAAACATAGTTATTTTTAGAACTGGAATTCCAACGAAAGAAAATAAACCAAAAGGGAAAACGACTATTTTCTTCAACATCTGACGAGTTTCTCAGTAGCAACAAATTCAGAAAAATAAGAGAATTCAATACTGCTCAGAAAAAGGCGAAATTATTTTGTGGACATAATTGTTATCGCTAGTACAGGAACCTACCTTTAAACATAAAATGCTGTATTGGTATCATATAGGAAAATTAAAGAATATTTATAATTGTATATATGGTGTGCATATTATAAGCGGCGATTTGCTGGCAAATGGCGATTTTCTATCCGTTTTTCTTTCTTTCCTCTCTTTCTCTCTCTTTCTCTCTCTCTCTCTCTACTTTATAAGAATATAATAACAGCCAATGAAGAAAAAAAAAAACTGAAAAAGTTTCATGTCCTTTGCTAGTTTACTGCTTGACGAGAATATGCTAGAACCATATGCCAGTGAGGCAGCTTGTAGCAGCGACATCATTGTCAGTTTCATATCCTTTTCATTTTGAGTAGGCTTTGCCTCTGCTCGCTGCGTACAGCATCAACTACCCTTTGATTTGGAATAAGGGATATTTCAGTTTTTGATATACGTATAATTGTAAACTTTTACTGTTTACTTGCATATATACATATCGCCAAGTTAGCCCATGATTCCATTCTGGTTGCGCTTCGTGCACTAATACACTTTTGTCATATCAAATTGTTTTGCGAGCTGATATATTTTTCCTATCGACCAGAGCTTGGTCGATGATTCCCTATAATTTATACTGACACTGGTATTATGGGACAATACAAACAGTTGTGTTTGACAGGCTTCTGTTTTCCCTTAATTAATCTTACATTACACTTTGTAAGTGATAGGCCTACTATGTTTTCTTTCTGCACACCCTTACACAAGAAAACTGGTCACCATGGCAAGGTAAAGAATTCTCTCTCAGCCTGCACATCCCCATCAGTTATAACTGGATCTCTTTCATTTGCACACTCTCCCTCGCTCCGCGCCCTCCTTCTCCATCTCACACATCACCTCCAGAAGTACAGTTCTACTGACGGACCCAAGTTGCTCCTGTTTTAGTCTGTCTGACTTTGTTTATTTTTTGTTCGTTTTGCCTGGTTCTCTGTTTGTCTGATTGGAAATTTGTTGGGCTTGTTGAAGCTCGATTGTTGTTATTAGGCCTACCATATCTGGAAAAATATTTTCACTCTCACGTGTTGTCCTACAAGTTATGCTGTCAAGCGATGTGTTTGCTCTTTTCCTGTCTGATGTACATGTAGACGGGATACAGAGGCCAGATAAGATGGAATTTAGATGATAATTTTAAGATATTTTTTCTCACTTCTCAACGAAAAGCTGAATAATGATGAATTTCGGGGAGACCAGTTAGAGCCGCCACACGGTACTTCACACAAGCTGCAATGAAGTCAAATTTTATTCTGTGAAGATTGCTTTTGCAAATGTAACTTTTTGGGGGTTCTCTTATCCCTAATACCATAGGGGATATAACTCCTTTAAGAGATAACAAGATTGAGTTCCATTTGCATCCTTTATGTACTGTGTGTGACGATAAGTTCAAACCATCAAAATGGTAAACAAAACCACTCTGAAAATACACAATACACAATCATAACTACATATTCATGTACATAAGGCACATGACAAATGGAAAATAGCTAAAAATACCACAAAATAGCACATACCAAATATATCAATGTATATGAATAATATTATAACTCTATGTATTCTAGTGGCTGAAATTTATCTCGGCATGCGCCTTAAAAATCTAGCTATTATTTTATATACACTCAGAGCTAAAAATATAAGCAATTATTTACAATGCACCTACCGATTTATGGAATCAGGTGGACCCTCATTACTCTCTCTCTCTGGCGCTATCTCTCTGTGCTGTCAGTAGTGCTGTAATATGAGAATATTAGGGTGAAAAGCACGAAAGACAGATGGTGATATTAAATAGGCAATAATAGATTAAATATTGCAATTCACTGCCATTTCCAAAAATATGCAAAATTACATAATGCACTCCGGACTGAAATGCACAAAATGCAATGCAATAAATGCAAGGAATGTCATCTCAACCCTCACACAAAAAGCACAAATAGTCATAAAGCCAATACATACCATGAAGAGACAATATGCAGAAAATTAAAACCAAAAATGTCTAAAAACAGAGCTTCAGAAAAACATGTCTGACTTCGAAGGTGGCAAAACGTGAACTGACCGTCAGGTGACTCAATACCCAATAAGCTCTCTCAGTTTGGCGGGAAGAGGTCAAAGGTTGTCCAAAACGAAGACTAATGGTCAAAGGGAGACAATACATTATAGGACATAATCAAAGTAAGGCAGAGGTGACCAAACTTAACCCGGTTACATACTTCCCCTGTCTGGAAAATGACGTCTCGTCATTTGTCTCGTCATTTGTCAATTCTTTGTCCGTCACGAAGAAGCAATATACAAACATCAATATATAATTGAATGTTCTAACTTAAATACTAATCATACATGCAACATCTATCTGCTACACAATACATGACTCATTCTAACTGTTCAATCTTCTACTGCCACCTCTGAAAAAAATGGAATTTTATTTTTTTTAGGTAACATAATTTCTTGAAAGATCATGGTATCTTCTCCCTGTTTCTCCCTGTCAGTCCTGAATAAAAACAAATGACCTGATATGCAAAACAATACAATCGAGTAAGCATATAGTACATCTAGACATACACTAATGTTTCAGAAGTATCTACAATTGACTTTGGTTGCTGTTTCTCTCTAAATACTGTAATAAATGAAACAACTTTATAGTTTCACATTTTAAATATCCATTGTAATTCTACCACAACAGCAATGTCTAATCTAAGGTACTGTTCCTCGTTATCTGAAACATGTATATAAAAATGAGATAAAAACGAATATTTACATTATCAAGATTTCAGGAAGCATTTATTTTAGAAGAATACAAAGTGTATTTTTCGTTCTTATTTTTCATTACTATCTACTTCTTTACTAAATTCAACAAACAGGCGGCCATCTATCTTGTACCTGTAAAGGAAGGAAACAATATGGTTCTCTCATTCGCTTCTACACGCACTAATAATTCACTGTTCTTATCTGTGTAAAAAACAGTTTTAGAAATTCACTCTCTTATTCCATCTTTTTTTTTTTTTTTTTTTTAGATAGAAAACAGTTTCACTTTTATGAACATCTAGATCTTGCAACTGACTGAAACAGAATTACAGTTTCATTGACTTTCCTCAGCTCTTTCCCCTTTAATAACTTAATAGTTCTCTAGCTATAATCTCTGTTATTCTTGATTCTGTAATAAATTGAAATTATTAGCATTAATTGCCTTGCAACTTATTATATATTTCATCTATAGTAATGATTATGATGTCATTGTTGTCCCTAAAATAAAACATATGAACTTTAACTGAAACTATATACATTTTTCAAGAGTTCTTCATTTCTTCATCACTGCCAAGACCAAGTTGTGCGCAACATCTGAGTCTACTCTGTTTAAAATACCAGATTTCATTAGTTCATCTAATGCCATTAATTTATTATCATATGGTCTTGTTATCATCTGATTCATCTGATACGAGTCGAACCACGCGGGTGGTTTACGTTCCCTCACTGAACGTCTTTCAGGAGGTTTCGGGGGTGGTCTCTGATCTCTTATACTTTCATTACCTTCCCATGGCTGACTTCTTTGGGTATCAATATGTTCTGTTTCTTCTGAATCCTCTATTCTTGTACTGCCTTTGTTTGAAGCCGTACTTCCTCTACTTGTGTCTGATCTATATGTTCCTCCAGTTTCCCTTGTATCTCCAATTTCCTCTCTCTGGTTTGTTACATCTGTTGTATTAGTAGGTCTTGCTTCCAGCTGCTCAGCTGTGTGTACCCTATCCTCTACAACCTTTCTTGTGGTTTCTTCTCCTTGGATCTCTATTTGAGTTCCTGTGGTTTCTGTTTCTATAGTACCCTCTACATCAGTTATTCCTTCTGTACTTCCTACTCTACTGTGTTTCACACTTTGACTTTCAGGATGATGAGCGTCCCCATCTCTACATGTAGGTCTTACATATTGAACACCTGATTCGTCGGAACATTCTGACTCTGTATCTGTTTCTATCTCTTCACCGGGCATTTCTAAAGGTTTTACAGATGTATCACCTTTGCAAATGGATGCATCCTTTCTTTTCTCTGTACCCTGTTGTACTGAAGGCTTTTCTGGTGATTTCAATTTCACTAGGGTTGGACTTTGTACAACATCTTCTTTACCATCTGTATCTCTTCCAGTATCTGATGTATCTACTGGTAACAAATGGTTCCGATGTAAAGTTTTCTCTACTCCTCTCTCTGACTTAATCTTAAACACTGGAATATCCCGTCTTGGCTGAGCTATGACTTCATAGAGATCTTCCTCGAACCTATCTGCAATTTTATGTTTGCCTTCAAATGCTAGTATCTTCACTAGAACCTTATCTCCAACTGTGATCTTTGCTGCATTTGCCTTTTTATCAAATTGGTGTTTCTGTTTCAATCTTGCTTGGTCTGAATGTTGCTTTACCAGCTCCTGTGTTGTTTTCATTCGTTGTTTTAGGTCTTCTATGTATTCCTCTGTTGTTTTCTTATTTGAACTGTCTACGGCTGTCTCAAAACAAGAATCAATAGGTAGCTTTGGCCTTCTTCCAAACATGAGCTCAAAAGGTGAGACTTTGGTTGACTCGTGCCTGGTGCAGTTATATGCATAGACTAGTGACGGAACGTATTTCTTCCAATCTACTTTCTGGGACTGTTCCAAAGTTCCCAGCATGTTAAGAAGGGTTCTGTTGTAGCGCTCTGTACAGCCGTTTCCCATAGCGTGATAAACTGAAGTCCTTGTTTTTGTTATTCCCATGATGTTGCATAGTTCTTTGATGATATCCGACTCGAAATTTGCTCCTTGGTCACTGTGCAATTTGGTTGGGATTCCGTAATTTATTATGAAGTTGTTGTAAAATGCCTCTGCAGTTGTTTTGGCGGTTTGATTTCTAGTTGGTATTGCCATTGCATATTTCGTGAAATGATCTGTAATCACAAGGATGTTACCAACTCCTCCCTTTGATTGCTCTAAAGTTAAGTAGTCCAAGCACACTAATTCCAAAGGGTATGATGTTTCTATGTTCACTAGCTCTGTCCTGATGTTAGTAGAGGATTTTCTCCTAAGGCATCGATCACATTTGCCTATCCACTTTTCAACATCTACTGTCATTCCTACCCAGAAATAACGTTCTCTTAATAGTGACAAAGTCCTCTCTCGGCCAGGATGTCCAATGTCGTTATGCAGTCCTATCAAAACACTTTCTCTGTAACACTCGGGTAACACTAATTGCTCTATCGTCGTCTCTTGATCATCCTTCACTTGTCTATAAAGTAACCCTCTTTTCATTTTGAAGCTGTTAAAGTTCTTTTTTATATTCAGATCCTCTCGTGACATGTACATATTCCTGCTTGGCATTCTCTTGTCTATTACAGCTCTGACCCACTTTCCTATCACTCTGTCATCCCTTTGGCTCTTCCTTATCTCTCTCATTTCAATCTGTGCCATGGGTTGTGTAGGGGACTCTGTTGCTTCTACAATATTTATTCCAGCTGCTGGTAAAACTTCAATGTATGGTGGAATGTTGATGACACTGCATATTGCTTTCACTGTTCTGTCTTCGATCCTTATTCTATTTTCATCACTCTCAGGGAGTTTCTCGTGGGGATATCTTGACATTCCGTCTGCGTCTTGATTCTTTATTCCTTGTCTGTATATCAAATCAAAGTTGTACTGTCCCAATGCAGATGCCCATCTCTGTCCTGTTGCATCTAACTTAGCAGTGGTTAATATATAGGTCAACGGGTTATTGTCTGTAATGACTGTAAAGTGTGTCCCAATTAAGTAGTCAGAGAATTTATCTGTCACCGCCCATTTTAGAGCCAGAAACTCTAACTTATGAGCAGAGTAATTTTTTTCAGATTTTGACAAACTTCTTGAAGCAAATGACACTACTTTCTTCTGATTATCTTGAACATTATACAACACTGCTCCTAATCCTGTACCACAAGCATCTATATGCAATTCAAATGGTTTATCAAAGTCAGGATATGCTAGTATAGGTGGTTTGGTGAGAATATCTTTTAAGTTCTCGAATGTTTCCTGTTCCCTTTCTGTCCATTTCCATTCTTTCTGATCATGTTTTTTTCTATTCTTTTTCATCGAAGTAGGTGGTAATAGGTCTGTCAGCGGTTTGGTAATCTTTGAGAAGTCCTTAATGAACCTTCTATAGTATCCCGCAAACATAATGAAGGATCTCAATTCATCAGGATTTGATGGAGCGGGCCAATTCTTCACTTTTGCTATCTTCTCTGGATCCGTCTCCACTCCAAATTCACTAACGATGTGACCCAGAAACTTCACCTTTTTCTTCATAAAGAAGCATTTGTCAGCAGATAGTTTAAGATTAAATTCCTGAAGACGGGTCAAAACAAGATCTAGGCGTTCAAGGTGTTGTTCAATTCCATCACTAAAAATAATTAGGTCATCCAGGTAAATTATGCATATCTTCATGTTATAGTCTCCTAGACATTCCTCCATGAGTCTCTGGTACGTTGCAGGACTATTAGAAAGACCGAATGGCATTTTGTTGTACTCGAAGAATCCTAAGGGTCCTACTGTAAATGCAGTCCGCTCCTTGTGCTCTTCTTCTACTTCAACTTGATGGTATCCACTTTTCATATCAATTACGCTGTACGTATTAGATCCCTTAAGTACATCAAACACTTCCTCTATCCTTGGTAATGCATAGGAGTCCTTTACTGTTCTGTTGTTTAACATTCTGTAGTCAACACACATGCGCAGTTTTCCATTCTTCTTTCTCACTAATACCACATTGGAACTCCATGGACTTTTGGATTTTCTTATAACTCCACTACTTAAAAGCTGCTCCAGGTGTTGTCTAACCTCATCAATCATGTTTGGGGGTATTCTTCTATGAGCTTGCTTAAATGGGACGTTATCCAAGAGGTCAATTCTATGTTTGATCACATTACATTTTCCAATGTCACTGTCATCTTTGGCAAATATATCCTTGTGTTTTCGCAGTAATTCCTTAATTTGGTCCGTCTGATCTTGTGTAAGTGTTGACTCGATAGTTATGTCTTTAAATATTTCATCTGCTTCCTGATTATCTTCTATTCTGTCAAACACGGATTCATCTACTTTTACAGGTTGCAGCTCACATAGTACTGACTTGGGTGTTATTGCAACTGAATTAGTTGTCAAGTTCGTGACATTCACTATCACTTCCTTATTCTTTTTATGTTCATACTGTATCACAGTTGGTGTTATATCTACAAAAGAAGGTAATGCTGACTCAGAACTTTCCTGCAGTATAGCACATGTAGGTTGATGGTCTATTTCTCTATCAGTATAGCCGCTGTTATTTTTACTCTCATTTGGTCCAAGAACAACTCTGCCTGCTTCAGCACTTCTAACTATAGCCACTCTATTTTTGTTTCTTGATAATGCTTTCTCTCTAACTGTTATTGCTCTAAAAGCTAGGTACCAGGGGGTATGAATGTTTGCTGTTTGTAAATATCTCTCTCCATGGGCATTTTTACAATCCTGAATTAATTCTTGAAGTATATTTGTTCCTAATATAACAGGTGTATTTGCATTATAAGCCGTATCTGGTGTTACCAAGAAAATACACAACGTTGACTTTGATCCGGGAATTCCTTCAACAGATGTAATGCTGGCTTCAATGTAGCCTAAATAAGGTAAATTATTACCGTCAGCACATTCTACATTCAATATTCCATTAAGTGGCTTAAGATCTACTTTAGCTAAGTTGTTGTCATGAAAAGTTTTAGAAATCACACTCACACAACTGCCTGTGTCTAATAAAGCTTTTGTCTGAATGTCGTTTATATGAATTGTTGCCTCATTCACATCACCAACTAATTTTGGATCTTTGTCAGCCTGCGTGCCACAGGGCGATCCTGTTGCTGTGGCACTTATACTTTTGGGCAATCTCTAGCAATGTGACCTTTCTGATAACACTTGAAGCATGTAGGCTGCATTGTATTTGTTCCAGTTGGTCTTGATGGTCTATAACCTGGCCTGCCTCTGCTGCTTCCTCTTCCTCTATTATAGCTGCTTCCTCTTTGATACTGTCCTCTACCTTGTGCCATACCTCTTGCTCTATAGAAATTCCCATAATCATTTTTGTGTCTTTCTTCTTTCTCTTGTTCTAGTTTTTCTATCCTCCTGTTCATCTGCTGCAGCAACTCTTTAACTTCACTAAGTTCTGATTTCTGTTCTGTCCCCTTGTTGATTGCACTACACTTTGTTTTGTTTGTTTCTTCTTGTTTGGCTAAGTTAAGTTCACTTTCTATTTTACGAACTTCTACCTTAAACCTATCATAGTCATCCACTGTGTCAAATTTGTATGCTGACATCTGCTTAATTGGTTGCTTCAGTCCTTGGAAAAATACTCTTTTCAAAATGGCCTGATTATTTGAAGTATCAACAGCCTTTATTTCAACAGCATGAGCAAAAAGCTCTTCAAGTTTAGCAGTATAAGTTGTCACACTTTCATCTTGGGTCTGTTGGCAAGCATAAAATTTCTTCAAAACCATTTCCTCTGAATCTATATGACCGTAAGTACTCTCAAACTTTTTAAGTATTTCCTCTGCACTAACTCCAGTACCAAGACGCCTCAGGATGTTTGCAGCCTCTCCCTTACATGATCTGCGTATGCCTTGTAGAATCTGCTCTTCCCTATAGACATTTTCCTTTAAAAGGCATTTAACTTCGTATTTCCATGTATAGAAACCAACTTCTCCTTTTCCTGTTTCTCCATAAAATGTTGAAATTTTTGCAAAATGGTGACTGCCACTAGTAGCTCCTGCTGAGGTTGGCTCTTGTTTAACATCCTGATCCTGTTCTAACTGTTTCCCCATGTGCTTAATAAAACTCAACAGATCCTCCGGCTTTTCTATTTTAGGTTGCACAGTTAGTGAATGAAAAGCTTCTAAAAGCTTTTTATCTTCCGCAGAAATTTCTTCAGGGTCCGACATTTTTTTTTTTTATTTTGCCGTTCACTTTTGTTTAATTTCAATTCACTTGTTTACTCCTCTTCGCATATGGTTAAGTTCACCTTTACCTTTTACAGTAGTTCACTTTCACTTTTTTTTTTTTTTTTTACTACACGGGACTATATTTCACTCCACTATATCAATAACTAGGTGACCTATTTAATGCCTCTCTATACTCTATCACCTTTAATGAACAATTGCTTTGATAATCTTCACCTTATTTCATTAAATGCACTCTAATCAAGTTCCAACTCTTCTTATTTCACTTACTCCATAAATTATTTCACTTAACTCCACTAATAATTCTGTTTACTGCTCTAGTGATTCAACTTATTTCACCTCCACTGCAACTCCACTTCAAACGCCCATAAATTCAAAGTTACCTATGATACAACGTCAAATTCACTTTAATTCACCTCAGTTTCACTCTGAATTTACATTTATCTTATTCTACATTTTCACCAAAACCCCACTACTTTCTTTCACTATACCTACATATATATTTTAAGTACATTTAACAACCTTAAAATTTTTCACCTCCACTTCAGACTAATTAAAGTTTCACTTCACTATTACTGTATCACTAATTCACTACTTGATGCATAAATTCAATTCTGTTGAAATTCAGTTCACTTCACAACATTATAATGAATTCAGTGGACGATATTTTTTTTTTAATTAAATTCACAAACCGATTTCACTGAGCAAATTTACTTCTAAGTTCACTTCACTTTACGAATTCAATTCACTTCACATTCAGTTTCGAATTCACTTTATCAGATTCAATTCACTTTTATATTCGTTTCACTGAATTCACTTCATCAGATTCAATTCACTTTTAAATTTCACTGACAACAAATTCAATTCACTTTGTAACTTCAGTTTAAATTCACTTTACTTCAACAAATTCACTTCACTTCATAATTCAGTTTTAAATTCACTTCACTTCAGCAAATTCATTTCATTTCACAAATTCAGTTTTAAATTCACTTCACTGACAAATTCAATTCACTAAGTAAATTCACTCTTTCACAAAGGATATACTAAGTCCAATCACAAACTCAAAGTGATGTCTATAAAAATAAACAAGCTGCTATCTAACCTATTTACTAATTTTCGAATGAGTAGTGTTAACATCAACTATGCTTTCTTCTTCTCCTCTTTTTTTTTAGATACAAAAAAAAAATCTGTTACATAACGCAAAGTAAGAAATGAAATTAACTATTATTATTTTATTTATTTTTTTTTTTTTTTTTTTGGTGGGGGTGGGTGGGTGGGTAGGGATGTTTATAATGTATAGTAGTAAATAGTAAATGAGACTAAGTGTACATGTAAATGAAATTACGTAAATAAACAAAATGAATTAATCCAGATATCTAACTCAATATAAGAGCTTTCACAGTGATAACTGTAGAATATTTATAGTTTAGACTCCAACTTCAAACCTGTATTTTACAAAGAAAAAAAAAATAACTAACGTAAGTTCATTTCAGAAAGACAAAGTATATACCTAAGCTATATTAGTATCTAATCTTATAAGTATTTAATCTAAGTTTTTTATATTTATCTGTAACCTGGAAAATATAAGAAACAATCTGAAAATGTTCAACTATAGTTCAATTGAAACTCCTGGAATTTTTCTATTTAAAAATAACTAAAATTGAAACTTTTGTACCTGTAAATAAATAAACAGAATTATGTTGTTGTTTTTTTTTTTATTAATTTCCTTTTCAATTTTAACACTATAAGTAATTAAATAAGTATGTCTGCCTTATAAAACCTGTAAACAAAGAAAGCAATAACTAATATTTACAGTTGATGTGTAGTGTCTGAAATGGGAATCCTGGAATGTACAAATCCAAATATAAATAACTGGAATCCTGTAACTAAAAATAACTCAAATGGAATTTTTCTATCTGTGTAAACCTAAATATAGAAACTCCAATAGGGTATTCCTGTTTAACTATATCTATGACATCACAATTCAGTTAGGGAATCCTGTAACTAAAAATAACTGAAATGGAATTTCTCTATCTGTGTAAACCTAAATATAGAAACACCAATAGGGTATTCCTGTATAACTATATCTATGACATCACAATCCAATCATGAACATAAACTTCGGGAATCCTGTAACTAAAAATATCTGAAATGGGATTTTTCAACCTGTGTACATCTAAATATAGAAACTAACGTAGGGTATTCCTGTCCAACTGTATGACGTCACAATCCAGTCATTAATAGTGCAATGTCAAGGTCAAATAGAAATGTAATGCCCTGAGCAGACTGCTCTTCAACCAAAATTATTACATAGACCAAAATCACCAGAAAATATCCAATTTAACCCAGAAAACTATAAATTCAACTAAGGAAAGGGTCTACAGATAGTAATAGCGAAAAAAAACAATTGTTTTCAGATTAGAAGACCTACATGTACTTTGTGTTTTGATTGAGATGACCTACATGTATTATCAGTCAGGGATTTCCCAAAACAGCAGTAAATTGCAGGTATATAGATAGAAAATGCAGCTTTTTACATGCTATCAGCTAAGAGTTGCAAGAAAGTATACCTTCACCAAAGCGTTATAATGATATGTGCAAATCTGTCAAACACTTACAATATCACACAATTTACAAAGAAAATACAGTGATCAAACTGTTAATTCTAGATAGGCAGTCACTTCCTTCTAGATATTAAAACAGAGAAAATCTGTTGCTAGCAAAACAATTACACAGCTATGATTACTGTCAATTCTTTGTATTAAATAAAGACTCACCAAATCCGCTTCTTACGTCTCTATGAATAGTGAAAAAATGCCATGACCACTAGAATACTGAACCGTCACCATGTAAGAATTTAGCACAAAGAATCACACAAATCACAGTATCTGTTGAAAAGTAAAGTTACACTTTCAGAGTCTGAAAAATTTAAACGTGCCTCCGCCGATCAACGAAGCAATTTAGTTGTCATGAAGGTGAACGCCAGGCTCCAACAATAATGGCTCCTCTCACAAACTGGCTGGTCCCGAATAGATATCCACATTACCATAACATAGGTACTCTCATAAAAATATATATAAAATCCTGGAGAGATAGCTCCACTGTCTCAGGTGTCACAGAATTTACCATACTGACAGCACAGAATATTGAGAACACTAGATATGTCAAACTGACATCACTGATTACATACAGACATCACTGTGGTATTCAAACCAACATCACTGGGGTAGTCACACTGACATCACTGGGGGCTCCATTGTAACTTTTTGGGGGTTCTCTTATCCCTAATACCATAGGGGATATAACTCCTTTAAGAGATAACAAGATTGAGTTCCATTTGCATCCTTTATGTACTGTGTGTGACGATAAGTTCAAACCATCAAAATGGTAAACAAAACCACTCTGAAAATACACAATACACAATCATAACTACATATTCATGTACATAAGGCACATGACAAATGGAAAATAGCTAAAAATACCACAAAATAGCACATACCAAATATATCAATGTATATGAATAATATTATAACTCTATGTATTCTAGTGGCTGAAATTTATCTCGGCATGCGCCTTAAAAATCTAGCTATTATTTTATATACACTCAGAGCTAAAAATATAAGCAATTATTTACAATGCACCTACCGATTTATGGAATCAGGTGGACCCTCATTACTCTCTCTCTCTGGCGCTATCTCTCTGTGCTGTCAGTAGTGCTGTAATATGAGAATATTAGGGTGAAAAGCACGAAAGACAGATGGTGATATTAAATAGGCAATAATAGATTAAATATTGCAATTCACTGCCATTTCCAAAAATATGCAAAATTACATAATGCACTCCGGACTGAAATGCACAAAATGCAATGCAATAAATGCAAGGAATGTCATCTCAACCCTCACACAAAAAGCACAAATAGTCATAAAGCCAATACATACCATGAAGAGACAATATGCAGAAAATTAAAACCAAAAATGTCTAAAAACAGAGCTTCAGAAAAACATGTCTGACTTCGAAGGTGGCAAAACGTGAACTGACCGTCAGGTGACTCAATACCCAATAAGCTCTCTCAGTTTGGCGGGAAGAGGTCAAAGGTTGTCCAAAACGAAGACTAATGGTCAAAGGGAGACAATACATTATAGGACATAATCAAAGTAAGGCAGAGGTGACCAAACTTAACCCGGTTACACAAACAAAGAGCACATTCAAGAACCAAACCCAGAGCCTCTGTTTTATTGAGACTCTTCTATTATAGACTTAATACATGTTTCTTCGCCATTTAAGTATACATGTACGTAAGCTATATTTTTGCGTGTCACGACAGCAGGAAAACACATGATATCTGCGGTATCAAAATTTTGCAGTTTAATGAACATGACACTTTGTTGCAGATGAACGTTTGCGTTCAAGATATATCATAGCTCCAGGTGATAGACTGACAATTTCATGTCCATTTGTGACCATTATTTTACTTTTCTATCAAAGTATATTTTGGGGCCTCTGTTAGAATCGCCGCACAAAGACGGTTCTAATGGGATGCAACAAAGTATGGAACGGTATAGAAAATATCTGAAATACTCATCAGGTACTCCTTGTTATCTGAACCTGTTAACCTATACATTCAAACTTGTTTAAAACCAAATACTTTGACGCTCTATGTCTTAACCGCCAAACATAATTCAGCCGCGACACAACAAATCCAACAATGTGGTTGTGCGCCCAGCGAAGACTCAGATCAGCCCGAGCAGCCGCCCAGTTTTATCAGACTCTTCGTTAAGTGCTCAAAGGGTAGCTAAGGGTTTGAGCTACCTCCATGCGGATAGCGAAAACTCTGATCAGACTAGGCGGATGCCCAGGCTGATCTGGTCTGCGCTGGGCGAAAACCCACATTGTTGGTTTTGTCGTGTCGCGGCTCAATTATGTGTTTTACAGTAACCTTTATTTTCATCTATTTCATCTATTTATTCATTCCTTTTAATTTTTTTGTCAATTCCAGGTTATCTTGAAGACGGATTAATGGTTACAGATAAAAGAAAACTGAGAAAGAATTACATCAAAACAGCTTCATTTAAAATGGATATATTTAGTGTGGTACCAACTGATTTCTTCTACTTTCTTACGGGCGTGAATACTCCCGAATGGAGATTCAACCGGATATTCAAATTTGGAAGACTTTTAGAATTCTTCGACAGAACTGCCACGCGGACGAATTTTACCAATCTTTTCCGAATATTAAACTTGGTGATGTACATATTAATAATTATTCACTGGAACGCTTGTATCTATTTTGCCATCAGTCATGCTTTAGGTTTCGGTACAGACAATTGGGTGTACCCAAATATAAGCTTGGCAAAAAATAAACCTTTGACTCGAAAGTATATTTATAGCTTTTACTGGTCGACCTTGACCTTAACTACAATAGGCGAGACCCCTCAGCCAGAGAGGGACATAGAATTCCTTTTTGTAGTAGTAGATTTCTTAATTGGTGTGTTGATATTTGCTACGATTGTCGGTAATGTAGGCAGTATGATAACCAACATGAATGCCACCAGAGCGGAATTTCAACAAAAGATGGATGGTGTGAAACAATATATGGAATTCAGAAAAGTTACCAAAGAGCTTGAACAGAGAGTGATAAAGTGGTTTGATTACCTCTGGATTAATAAGCAATCTTTAAACGAGGAAGAAGTGTTAGGTGCTTTACCAGATAAGTTAAAAGCAGAAATAGCAATACATGTTCATCTAGACACTCTGAAAAGAGTTGCACTGTTTCAGGACTGTGAACCTGGTCTACTAGTTGAGCTGGTTCTCAAACTAAAGCTGTCCGTTTTCAGTCCAATGGATTATATTTGTAGGAAAGGTGACATAGGTAAAGAGATGTACATAGTTAAACGGGGCCAGTTAGGGGTTGTTTCAGATGATGGTAAAACAACATTTGCAACTCTTAGGGAGGGTAGTGTCTTTGGTGAGATAAGCATTCTCAATATTGCAGGGAATAAAAACGGTAACCGTCGAACGGCGAATATTCGAAGTGTTGGATATACGGATCTCTTCTGTTTATCTAAAGACGATTTGTGGGAGGTTTTGTTACAATACCCAGATGCGAAGAAAATTCTAATGGATAAAGGAAAGACTATTCTCAAGAAAGATAACTTGCTGGACGAGGAACTAATGCAGAAAATGGAAGCACAACAAGAAACGACGGAACAAAAACTTGAAAGATTAGAAGAAAGTCTCGACACTCTTCAAACAAGATTCGCCCGGCTACTGGCTGATTTCAACGCTACTCAGTCAAAACTCAAACAACGAATGACTAAAGTAGAAAAAGCTGTTAACAAGGATGGGGACGCCATCTCAAGTATATCATTTCTTGATACTTGAATGCATCTCGGTTAATAGAGAGATACAGTGTTTACGCTACCAACTATTGCCTCAAATTAACAAGGCAGCCGTCCCTTGAAACAAATGGAAGGTTAATAATGCGAGAAATGGCAATTGGTTTGGTGGAGAGAAATAAAAGAATTGACAGTGTAGTCAACTATTGCTCATAAAAGGTCATCTAGCCTTAAGTGCGCCCCGTTATCGAACTGGGAACGCATACGACAGCAGACCGTGGAGTCCTGGATCCGATTCCGGATCGGATCGGACTTCTTTTTATGTATGTATCTTCTCGGCGCTCCAATGCTAATACATCGTCATCGTCATATGTAATGTGTTCAAGTACAGAACTTTCCAATCGCCTAGTCTTATTATAGCATTTTTCCGGCTGGCACACATTGTAAACGTACAGCCAGCCAAATGTCAAAAGTCTTTCCCCAAAAACAGATTATCCATAGACTTCAGTGTATTTTCAAGTGTACGGGGAATTTGGCTGTAGCAATACTGCTTATCGGACGATATTAAATTTTATATGATTAGAAACAGCAATAATTTTGGCAACATCTATAATTTTGAATTGAACTATTAATGGTTGCTCGTTTAGAAATATGCTTTTAAAGATAGGTTTCGGACCAGCGATACCAATTCTGTTCACAAAATAATTTTGTCTTATTCTGCGTAGTATCAAATACTCTTATTTTTCTGAATCTGTTGCTAAAGAGAGAACCGTCGGTTTTTATTGAAAATTGTCGTTTTTCACTCGCTAATTTTCTTTTCTTGAACAATGTGTTGGAATTCCTGTTCTAAAAATACTTTTGTCTATAAGTTCGCGATTTCTGATGTCATTCTCCACAGAGTATTTTTCTCTTGCCGTAAGCTCTTCTAGAGGTCCTGGCATGGCGGATGGGGTTATAACTATCCCAAAATGCAATGCAGCATGGGGTCAGCCGCATACTCTATTTTTGGCGCGAACCAATAATAGTGCTAACCGGTGTGCGAAGCAGAGTTAGGGAATCCCTTGCAAAACGACTTACCTAATAATTTCTACTGTACACCTTTTGGTGAAACTTATTAATTTCTTTATTATAAGTGCTTTCCAACACTTTAGAAAAACAATCTAAAAATTATGATGCAGACCAAACTCCAGGAACCAACCTTGAAGACAACACCAGTACTTTTTCAGCAGTGACGTCAATAGAAATTTAAGAGTAACTACACTTCATGAACTGACTGAATCAGATCCCAAACCCTATCCCCAACATCAAAGGGAAAGTTTGACAAAGACATCCCAACAATCAATAAATTACAAGTAAAAACCTGCATTTTTGAAAAAAAATTTATTGCAGTTCAAAGACTTGTAGTTTCATTGTTAGTAGGTTTAGAGCAAACTAAAATATTTTATATTGCAGAAATCTTTAGGTTTTTTAGGTATGCAAAAGTTATAATGAAAAGTTGAACACAAGTCTCACAGTAAAATTTCCTGCACACTTGCAAATGCACTAAAGTCAATGGAAAGATATTTTGGGGAAAGATTTTTGACACTTGGCTTTAGCTTTGGGCATGCTCGGCACGCGTTTTGGGTAAATCCGAGCAACACACAGATATTATTCGGGCTGCTCAAAGATATGTATTTCTCACCCAATGGACAAGAATATCCCTTTCTAGATGTGTCTAAGATTTTTCTATCTCGGCCTGCTATCTCAGCCTAGGCTCTGAAAGCTGTCTCAAAATGCCAATCATTGCTAAATAGTACAGCCCAATTAATTACACACTTAAATTCAACAAATCCACTTGCAGGTAAATTGCATGCAAAATGAAATTGACAGCCAGTGATGTGCATGAGGTGTCACTTTAGATTTCTGCTTAGCTGCCAGTCATGAAATGTGCATGCACAAGGTGAAATTAACACACATGTCTGAACTATTAATAGAAAATTAGTTTGAAGTTTATAGGAATGGCTTCAACAAGAAGTTAAGGTATTCAATGGATATTCTGTGCCCTAAAATAAAATGGGTGAGAAAAATAATCAATGATGGGGTTGAGGCCTCGACAAGGAAATCTCAGGCTCGTTTTCAGATTATTTAAGTCTTATGAAATCTCAGGCTCGTTTTCAGATTATTTAAGTCTTATGCTCGGCAAGCCTCGCATAAGACTAAATAATCTGAAAACGAGCCTGAGATTTCCTTGTCTCGGCCTCAACCACATCGTAGATTCTATTAGTATCCGCGCATAACACAGATATCCCTCGGGCTACACGTAGATGCCTTCAAGTAAGCCGAGGAATATTTGGGTATTTCTCGTGTTTACCCAATTACCGTAATTGTGCCTGCTGGCTTCAACATGTTTGATGAGTCACATCAGCTGAGTCTTTGCTCTACATGAAAGTATAATAATCTCTCATAAAACAAATAATACGAGTAAAAATATCAAGGGGTATGAGTACACCTACATGTTTTCTTTTCTGCCATTTAACAAAGATAAAAAAAATACTTTTGTGACTTCACAATTGTTTCCTTTGGTAACGAACCCCATTCAAAAAGGTTCTACTCTTTAAAAAGAAAAACGAATTCTCCTAGGGAAGCAAATTCTTACCTTTATGGGTTACCATAAAAAGAAAGACAAAATGAAAACTGGCAGATTTGCTTCCCTGAAAAAGTATACTCATACACCATAAACACCGAAATGAAATTTGGGAGAAAAAATATTTGCTTGAATAAACTGCAGTTTTAGATACCCGAATTCGATGCTACCCTCGTTATATCATTTATTGTATGCAAGAGTATACATTGAACGTTCTGCTAGTGTGGTCTATGGAATGGCTCTATACCCGCGAGCTGGCCCCGAGGTTATAAAACTTTTTTCGTGCTCAACTCAGCTGAGCATGAGCTTTTCTTGCTTATAAATATGAAAATGCCAACATTAGTTGGCATTTTCATATTTATAAGCAGAGAAAATTTCATACTCAGCTAAATTGAGCAAGAAAACAACTGTACTTATCAGAAATTTTCTATTTATTAGCAGATTAAATGTCATGCTCAGCTAAGTTGAGCATGAAAAAAGTTTTTTAACCTCGGGGCCTGGGCGTATGTTCCCTCCCGTTGAACATGTTGAAAAGCAAGGCAATACAGCAAAATTCTGAACTCTCAGATGTTATTTTAGCAAAATTATATTAATTCCAGTATGATATAGTATCTGCGAGGGAATAACAATCGAAATGTTGACCTTAAACGGATTTTTCTCACACAGAATTTAAAAAAATAGTTCTTCTAAGAAGAATCGGTAACCCCAGTCTACAAATGGAAACATAGCACTTCCAAAATGGGATATACTCTTAAAAAATGAGCTTTGTTCCTCCACATGCTCCAGGAGGGAATTCCTTTCTTTAAAAGTTGACCAAATTGTGAAGGGCAACAAACCGAAAGTCTCAATGTGCTCCCCATGAAAGTGTGCTCATTCATCTGAAAAATGAGCTACGACACACTGGCAGTCTGCTATGCGAAGACTCAGATCAACCTTGGCACCGCCCCTCTGATCAGAGTCATCGCTGTTTGCTTAACGGGTCTAATTAGCCTCATACGGACAGCGAATACTCTGGTCAGACTTGGCGAATGCCAAGGCTGATCTGAGCTTTCGCTAGGTGCACATGTCACTTTGTTGGTTTTGTTGAGTCGCTACTCAAATGTAGTTTTCTCCTAACAAAGAACTGTATCACATTCCCTTATTCAACTGTATGTATCCATTTTACATTTTACAGAAACCAATGTTATATCTTCAGAAAATACACGTAAAACAGTTATGTTACCTTTTTTGTTTTTGTATTTATAACTTTCCTGTATCAAGAAATGTTAACCGATAGTTTGGTCATATTCGAAGTTAAAAAAATTAGTTGTTGCCTTGATGATTCCAAAAGGGACATAGTAGACTATACTCTGAATTAAAGCCATTAATGTCTAGGTCCCATAAACAGGGTCCGAGGTTATAAAACTTGAGTATAATCTCAAACTCAAAGCACACTGATTGGCTGCTTCCGAGCATGTGCTCGGAAGCAGCCTATCAGTGTGCTTTATTGTTAAATTTAGAATCGCTTCCGAGTATGTGCTCGAAAGCAGCCAGTCAGTGTGCTTTATTTTGAGTTTGAGAATGTAATCAAGTTTTATAACCTCTGGGTCAGGACATAGGCAAGCATGCTGCGTCTGACCTGGATCTGTACAATTTGCATGAAGCAAATAGTATTTTTCTGTCAAACAAATTTAAAATGTCAAACATGAACTAGACATCCCTTAGCTGAAAAAGAGACTTACACTGTAAAAATCGCGCTTAGCTATAAAACACAAGTGATTACATGTTTAGGTGTAAACAAGTTTAGGAATATGTCATATACGAGGGTCATCCAATAAGTCCTGCAAACGGCCGAGTTTCAGGCAAATGATAATTAAAAACGAATCAAGTAATCCACATTCCTACATTGCATCTTTCCTTCTTTCCAGTCAACAATTTCCAGAAACGTCTTGATCTTGCAAATGACGTTGCTAGGCAACTGAAGAATACTACCATTATGGGTGCGGCGGTGGCTTCTAGTTGTCCGTTTAAGATCCCCTAGCTTAGTTCAGAGTCCTTGTAAATATCTGAAAATTGCTGGGAGATACGGAAAATAATAAAGAAGTATGTACACGGTAACAAGGTTAAGATATTGCCATCAGTCAAGATATAATTATTGTTCAAAGGAAGATCACCATCTTTTTCGGGCAGCTAAAATATCATATAAAATGAGTATATGAAGAAGAGGCTTTCACAGCAGATGAAGTGTTTCCTAAACTGCCATTAATTTGTTATCAAAGAATAGTCCCGAGATGCTGAAAGGTAGATATAAGAGAAAATATAAGCTTCGAGCCTTGTTTAATATCGTTTGCAGCCTTAAGAAACCAGAGGTAAACGTCAAAAACTAAAATTTTGCTAAAATTCTGTAATATTCTCTTGTTGCCTAGCAACCACATTTGTCTGGTAATGTGAAGTGACAACTGTCTCTTATTTGAATTCTTAAATATAAGGCGCTTACTTTAGAACATGCATTCTTGTAATTTGAAGGAATTATAAACATGTATGGAGGAATTTTCTTCCCCTAACCTCTTGTAAAAAACGTCATGTTTGTGCAGTTTCACCGCCGGTATCGCTTATACCTGTGCGTTCAAAACCCTTCCCTATCTGAGAAAGGAATAGCACATGTATGATTTTTAGCACATATGTGTATTATATACGTAAGCTGTTAATGGTGTAATTTGATAACCCTACCTCAATTAATAAAGCAGTAATGACTTATTGGATGACCCCGTAGCTAAACATGTACGCTTTTTCTATTATTTTCCCGGACAAAGTCTGCTAGACACGTTTTATTCTGTTACGCGTTTCGGATGAATTCATTCTCCGTTTTCCCGTTGAAGAACGAAAAAAGAGATGTTGAAAAAAAAATGTTGACAGAGGAAATTTTCAAAATAAAAGGTAGATATAACCAGTTTTGTACATGTTTAATTTCTAAACATAAACCTAAACATGTTGCAAATTGAACATGTTAAGATTTAAACACATGAAAAATCGGACTGCATTTTTTTGCTTTGATTCTAAACACATTTTTACAGTGTATTCATTTGATAAGGCTAGAATTGTCCACTAGGCTTAAATGGGTTAATATTTGCAATTCTACATACGACCCTTCCTTTTCGACATTAACTATCTTCTGCAACTTGCCGTGTTCGGCATAATTTCTCGGGTAAACTCGAAATATATCCGGGTATTCCCCGGGCTACTTGAAGATATGTTATATACCAGGTATTTCTCACCCATTGGACAAGACTACATGTATCCCTTTCTAGGGGTGTCTGAGATTTTTCTATCTCGGCCTGCTATCTCAGCCTATATAGGCTCAAAAAGCTGTCTCAAAATGCCAATCATTGCTATAGTACAGCCCATTTAATTACACACTTAAATTCAACAAATCGACTTGCTGCTACCTGTCATGTAAACTGCTTTCGAAATTGACAGCAAATGATGTGCATGAGGTGTCACTGTAGAGTTTTGATTAGCTGCCAGTCATACAAAATGCATGCACAAAGTGAAATTAACACACATGTCATAACTATTAATAGAAAATTAGCTGGAAGTTTATAGTACTGGCTCAAGAAGAAGTAATGGCATTTAATGAATTTTCTGTTTCATAAAATATAATGGGTGAGAAAATTAATAAATGATGGGTTTAAGGCCTCGACAAGGAAATCTCAGGCTCGTTTTCAGATGATTTAAGTCTTATGCTCGGCAATCCTCGCATAAGACTAAATAATCTGAAAACTTGCCTGAGATTTCCTTGTCTCGGCCTCAACCCCATCATAGATTCTATTATTCACGGGCTACTTGAAGATATGCAATATACATATCTTCGAGTAGCCCGAGAAACACCAGGGTATAGCTCGGATTTGCCCTAATAATTATGTCGAACGTGCTCAAAGAATTAGCGCACGCGCTCGCAAATTCAATGTCGCAATAGGTTGCAGCATGCAGTATACATATCACATCACACACAAGACATTAGAAACACACCGGATAGGCGGCAATCGAAACCGCTCGTGTAGAATTCGGTTATCTAGTCAATTTTAACATAACTTTAACATGACGCATGAAATTTCGGTGTGGGCATTCTCAACATACTTTCTTAGAAAAATATACCCCGTCTAATAGCCCCATCTATTAGACTTTATGTCTGGCTTCTTCTTTAATGACAGTCCCAGCTGTGATCTCGGTTATTTTTAAAAACAAATTCAGAGGAGGCCAGGAAATCGTGCGATGCCCTTTCTATTACAAATAGTTTAAAAAGCGTTTAAAGGTAATTTTAGATTAAGAATATCATAAAGCAGCAAAAATAATAGGATTTCGTCTTTGAATCATTTCTCTGCGTTGAGAATTATGACATTGGGTCGCGTGCATAATGAATGATCCTCTTCGGGGTTCATGTAAACTTTGCTAGTGACCCAATATAGTTTACACTTCGATGAACATCAGAATAAATATGTTTTTTGCTTATATTTACATTCGTTTCAATCAAAACCTTGACGAAAAATCTTATATGAGCGCTAAAATTGAAGCCGCAAAACATTTACACGCAGTTTTTCTGCTAACTGCGGAACAACGTCAATGACGTTATGACCTCCCCGACGCCCTATCAGATTGTAGAGAGCCATGGTTTATTTAAAGCCATCTGATCATCTGACGTCGCGTGGCACAATGTAAATATCGGTATGTAAACTACATTGCGTTCAATTGGTTTACTACATGGCTTTTCAGTAAATACACACCAAGAATGTAAATATATGACAATAAATACAAGTAAAAGAGAACACCAAGTACATCTCTCACATAATTTACAGGCATAGACTGGTAGCTCATTAAGGATGCTGAACAGCTCTAACATGATAATGGAGAAGTTTCCGTGATAATTGCCGCCTTAGAGCCTTCAGAAACAAAAACTAATCTAGCAAAGATTAGAATCTCCGACTATGTTAATAGCTATGTGACAGCAACAGGCATTTAGTCTCTTATGTGGCACATAATACCAGGGATTTGTTAACAAACTGTGGATTTCGAGAAATCGATTCTAATTAACTTGGTATAAAGTGGGATGAGTGAAAAATCATCACGGGGACTGGTCATAAATTACAGTATTTACACAATGAATGAGATATAGAGTGGCAAGTAAATGTCTGTAAAGGCAGATACGTTGCTAGAGACTGAAAACAGTTCGTTAGATGTAGCTGTATGTGGCGGCCCTGCATCAGATAAGGCAGTCGAAAATAAAAGGCGCTAGGGTAGAGTCGGGTAACTTCGGACAACGGGTAAATTCGGACTTGTGGAATGTGTCAGTCAGTGTGGCTCGGGGAGGGGTGCTCATTGCCTGCCGATACCTGCCATTAGAGTTCTTTCGGATAAGACGCATCTGTAAACGTAGCCGTATCTGAACGTATCCGGACGTATCGGAAAGGGATCGATTAGTTGTCTAAAATTCAATTTCCATTCGAGGATTTTTAAGGTAGCTGGGCACCAAAGGCACATGGGGGCTACCCAGGACAATCCAGATTAGTCGTTTAACTCACAGGCGGCTATCAGGATGAAGAACTGACCTGCATTCCAGGCCAATCTTCAAGCCCGGACGAAAGATGTGAGTTCAGTAAGATGTTGTGAGTTAGAATAACGGCATAAAGTGAACTGCCAATGGTCTATAGTTTAAGTTTATTCCGACTATTGCACAATGTCCCAGGCACCAGTGCTCGGCTGGAAGGCCTTGAAAAGGGCCAGGAGTCAAAGGCAAAGGGCCTGCCTCCTGACCACTGTCTGTCTGCTGGTTGGTTTGGTGGACTGCTGATGACATAGTTCGGCGGTCCTCTTCAGAGCTACAGGTGCCTCAGCCCCCCACCATGCCAATGGTCCATCTTCCAAGGTTCCCAGGGGGTACTGATGGTTGACGTGTAATTGAGCATGGTGGTCCGCGGCCTCTCAATTTCTTCCCCACCCCACCTTGGGTAGCCATCCCGAGGATGGATAATCAGCCGCCGTAGGGGTAACGATTCCTATTACGTCATAGCTAACACATGGGTCGTCGATGCGCTAGTGGATCCGTTGGTACTCGAGCCCACCTGTATCATTGCAAAGGGATTCTTATACCGTCTCAGCCGTTGGTTGATTTATTCTTTCGGAATTTATTCCGTTTTGTAGTAACTTCCCTTTTCTTTTTTTTTTCTTTTTTTTTTTTTGAGAATTCTCATACGAATTTTCCCCAGGAGGCTCAGCGGAACAAATCCTGGCACCGAGTCTGTCTGTCTGTCTGTCCCCGTTCCAATTCGAGGAGGAGAATTGTTGTTGTTGCAAGCTGCTCGACTATTTTTTTGTTTGTTTGTTTGTTTGTTCTCAATTCTCTGAGTTTCCGTTCAAATAATAAATCAATTTCATAGACAGCTGACTAACTGAGTTTGCATATGAAATAAATTGATAAAGAGAAACTATTATAGAAAACTTCCGATTACAAATCATTTTCTAGCAATACCTCATATGTTTTACAATATATATATTTTTGATAATCTAAGCTAAAAGGGAAGAATAAGCAGATGAAATAATGCATTTTATTCGTTACAACACTTACACAAGGGAAGTAATAATATTCATGGTATGCTCTTACAAGGAGTAGCTTGAACAAAATACCTTTTTTGGATTTTTGGGGAATGACCCGGGGCCATGGGGGGTGAAAGGTGGCTATTTTGGGTGGGTGAGGGGTCACGGGGATAATAGGCGTCCGGTTTTCCGTCCGTCCGTCAACCCGTTCGTCCGTCCGTTCACAATTACGTCAACCCTAGAATTGAAGTCCATACAAATGACTTTTTTCTCCAAAACCAATGAATCCAAGTTTCTCAAATTTCAATTAGGCCGTGGCTTTATTTAAGATTGTTTCCCTCGTTTATTTCATGTTTTCAGAAACAAAAGAGCGCGACACGAGAAAACCAACAATGTGGTTGTGCGACCAGCTCAGACTCAAATCAGTCTGGGCATCCGCCCATTCCTTTCAGATACTTTGCTAAGCACTTTAAAGGTAGCTAAGGGTCTAAGCTACCTGCATGCGGACAGCGAAGACTCTGATCAGACTGGGCGGATGCCTAGGCTGACCTGAGTCTGCGCTGGGCGCACAACCACATTGTTGGTTTTCTCATGTCGCGGCTCAAAATTTAATATTTTAACAAAATTTCGTTAAACCATATGTAATAGTCTCATAATTAACCGTACCAGCTTTGGAAAAATGGACGTTTTTTCCGACAAATGTGGAATGAAAAATAATCTTCAAATTAAAATGCAAATAACCTACTTCCCCACGACCTGTAAGAGTATCGATTTAGATCACGTGTGTCATGTGATCATTGATCATGTCCAGGTATTTTTCTTATTTGTGCACGTGATTGTGACGTATGAATAGATTATTTTTGTCCAATGATGGGATTTCGAGCGCGGTCCGCGATAGTTTAAAAAATTATCTTATTTTTTTGTTTAAAGTCACTTTTAGCAAATATTATTATCTAAACTCTGTTTCAAATGTATAGTTAGACCATGTCGGAGGTATTGCACGAAACATTTCATCAAATATTTTTTGTTATTATTATCAAGGGATTAAAACATTAAAATAAAAAAAATGTAGCGGAATTAGGTCACAGTGCCCTACTTTCTGTTTACAAGCCTTACTTTGCTAAACTTCCAATATCTCAAGTAAACATGGACGGATTTTGGTCAGATTTGGTCAGAATTGTTCATGAATGGAGTTCTTTCAAATTAAGTGATTGGAAACCATCTAAGATGGCCGCCAGCCATGGTAACTGATGTAGAAAAACCTGAAAATGACAATTTTTCTAGAACCCCTGAATGAAATTGCATCAAATTTGTTCCAGAATGATCCTTGCATGAAGCTACTTCAAGATGTTTCAAATTGACCATCCAAAACAGCCGCCATCCACCGCTACTAAAAATAGCGAAAAACATGAATTGATATCTCATAAACTACTGAATGGATTTTGACCAAATTTGCATGTGTGACAAAATGGTGTTTTGATTGAGTTTTTAATGTAAAGGTGCAAAGCAGGTGCGACATAGTGTTTCGCGGAACTCTTGTTTTACTTATGGGCTCTAGTAACCTATTTTGCATGTCTTGCTGTTCCAAAAGGGATAAGCAAGGCACTGTTATTCTTGTTTAAACTACACCATGAAACTCTTAAAGCTTAAACGCCCCATTGCTGTATCATGGTAAACATTCATGAAATATTTTATCATGAGGTATCGCCGCAAGGTTCTCACTGCCGACTTTAAACAAATAAAACAAGCTTGAGTTCCACATAGAACGGATTTGAAAATTGATTTTTGTCACACTTTCGATATCATAAGCCTGATTTAAATGATAAAAATACAATGTACAGGCATGGGCCAATTAAATGTCCCGCTTTTGCATCTGCCGAAGGGGAATCTGGTTGGTTTGTTTGGTTTGGGTTTAATGGCTCTTTGAGACGTTATTTCAGACTATGTCGAGCCTTCTTCTCCCAGAGAGAGGGCGACAGAAAATAGAGATAGACGAGAGAACAAAATAGCCAAACAACCCCGACCCGCAGCTACTGCAAGCACAGAAGGGCTATCCAAATAAGTAGTATGCCCATGCACTGAGAGTTACCCAATAGTCATTGCTTTTTCTCTCTGTATTGGAATATAGCTAGCGGTTGACGGCTCATTTGCTCTGTCGTGAGATATTTTATAGTGAAGCCTTTTACTACAGTTTTGAAGATGTAAAAGACGGGTTTTAGCCTGCTTTTCACAAATAAAGCAACATCGAGTTTCACATAAAACGCCTGTGAGAATTAATATAAAATGTCATTGTAGTCGGCAACTGAAATGACCGACTTTCGATATCATACACCTGACAAAAATAAATAGATAAATAAATAAAAATACAATGTATAGGCATGAGACTTCATTCGTTGTCCTGTTTTTTGTTTATACTACATTGCTTGACGGGGGTCCGGAAATTTTGGAGCAATTTTTCCTTTTTTCAAAACCATGTTCTCCCTGTGTTTGCAAATTATTTGACTCAAATGATACACATATACACATGAACCAAAATTTTATCACCAAACGTGAAGGTTAACCCGCTTTGCATAAGGATTTGAGTTAAGTTGTTTTTACGCTGTTCTTAAAGGCCACATAGTTCTATCAGCATGAAAAATTTAGTCATGAGGTATCGCTGCAAGCTTCTCGCTATAGCTTCGTCATTGTAAACGACCGTTATAAACCAGCTTTAAACAAATAAAACAGCCTTGAGTTTCACATAAAAAGAGTTTGAAAACGCATTAGGGTCATTTTAGTTGGCAACAAAAATGACCTACTTTCGATTTCATAAAATGATAAAAATACAATGTACAGGCGTGGAGTCCCACTCACTATCCCGCCTATGCTTATATAGCATTGCTAGACGGGAAACCTGAACAGGAAATTGTATTTTGTGGACCGATTAGTTATTTTAAAAAAAACTTGTTTTCTCTACTTTTTGCAAGTTATATGACTCAATATATGCACACCAACCCACATTTAATTACCAAACGTGAAGGTTGAACCGCTTTTTACAAAGATTTGAGTTTAGGAGTTTTTACCGCTGATAGGACTATGGAGACTTTAAGCGGAAATACCTTCACCGTCATAACTTTGAAGAAAATGGCAAAATACAATGTACAAATTTGGGTCCCCTTTCGTTTATATTGAAAATCTCAACGGGAAACCAGGAAGGTTTTTGTCATTGTTCCAAAAACATGTTACCCCTACTTTCAGCCAGTTATATGACGCAGTATATGTACATTAGCCTACTATTTTATCAGAAGGATTTATGTTTAGATATATTACCACTGATAGGACTATGGAGATCTAAAAAAGTTAGCCCGGAACCTAGCTCACGGAGACAATTATTACTTGCAACCCATTCCTCTGTCCATTTCACAGAACTCCAAAGAGTAAAAAAGAAATCACTGGTAAACTGGCTTAAAGCAGGACAAGGTCTACCGTGCTTGCAGTAGGTGCGGGTGAGGACTGTTTGGCTGGGTTTTTTTTTCGTCTGTCCTGTCCCCTATCTAGCAGGCAACTTGTTATAGACTGAAGTACTACCTCAAAGGCCTTTTACACCCTAAAGCAACCAACCAGTCGACGAAATACTAAACACAACTTTGGACATTGCCTGTTGAAGCTGTTCAATATAACTGAGGACAAGGGAGGATATTATTGTTGACAAGGGAGGATAACATTGTTAGCCAAATTTGGGCTTATTACAATCACTTCAAAGAGTATGGGAACGAATGTGTGACAGTCGAACGGAAAGACGGACGGACATGCACTATTTCCAAAATCACCCAATTATTAAGCGGCTGAAGACAATGAAGTATTGGGCAGACATACACCAAAACTCTTAAACAAAAACTAAAAGCCATAATCGTATGTAAAACAAATGCTTCTATCTTCTGCAAACTAACATTTGATGGTATTATATAGATGTGTTTCAAAATTGTAATAATGATTTCTCCCTCTCCGATGCGTCCGATGCGTCAACTTATACAGCTACGCCTAATCCGAAAGAACTCTATTACCCTGTTTCTTTTTATTTTTTTGGGTTTAGCGACACTGAAGAAGTAAAATACAGAAACTCGAGTAGGTACATTTGTATTTTCATAAAGATTGCTACATAGGGAATACGGAAATTATAAACAGTGTTTCTTTAAATATGTTGAGCACTGTAATAGAGCCAATAAAGAGACATGCAAGGAAAGGAAACATGTATGAGTGTTCTGTCTCAGGTCAAAAGTAAGTAGGAAAATTCCCAGGAACTGACACAATTCAATCCCAGATCCCATCCAAGACACAATGTGGGAAAAGACAACGGAAAATTACACACGTTCACTACTAAATGCATCACCAGTAGCAGCCAGGTGAATAGCAATTTCCCATGCAGATGGTCCACGGACTAGCCTTGACATCGCAAGCAATATATCAATAACAGATATAACAACAGACAACACATAACACAACCAAGAAAATTCAAAACAGAAGTGCCGCCTTGGGACGGCC
Organism: Ctena decussata; assembly: GCA_963989385.1. Classification (NCBI taxonomy): domain Eukaryota; kingdom Metazoa; phylum Mollusca; class Bivalvia; order Lucinida; family Lucinidae; genus Ctena; species Ctena decussata. Next base: position 87,018,547 of record OZ022506.1, read on the forward strand.
AGCAATGAAATCATTTTCCTGGGGTAACTGTTCGGACGGAAGAAAGCCCTGGTCGGTTACTGCAAGTTACTCTCCTCCCTACTCTCTATCCTCCTCATCCATTTTACCCACGAACGTTTGTGTTAGTTGCAGATAGAAAAATAGATGGTATATTTCTATATGTGACTTAAACGCATAAACGTTCGAAACGTGTTCAAGCGCAGTTTTGCAGCTTATACACATTGGTTCAGTTGGACAGATTTATTGCATTTTATTAAGTTATATAAATGCACCAGACTGCATCAAAAGAATTAAGGGAAGTAAGGCCAGACAGTAAATGACGGATCGATAGCGTTGGGATGTCTTTTATAGACAATATGTCAAACAAAATGGAATAAGAACTATTTGTCTGACCGGAACATGAGGAGTAAATGAGGTTTTAACGGAATCATAAGAACTTAATTGGTATCAAATGAAGACTACTCGATTTGTATATACCATTCAGCCGGACAAACTGCATTAAAACTTTTGCATACGGTGCAAATACAGATGAAATGTCTGGTTATTTCTCTCTCTGTCTCTCTCTCTGTCTCTCTCTCTCTCTCTGTTTTTTTTTCTGTTTTTTTTTTTTTTTTCATTTTGGTTTGTGATTGCTGTATGTCGAATATTATTTTGCTTAATGATCCAAAATTTAGAGGAGAACGAAAATCTAGCAATCAAAAATCAAATAGATAAACACTAAAACGTTTATATGTCAAAGGAAATTGGATAGCAGATAGTAACAAAATTTACCTTTAATCCAGGATTTATGAGAGCTTGAGATTATTTATTCATTTACAATGTATTTATTTATAATGTGCGTGTCTTTCGTAACCTTGTGTCAGTTTCTGTGTGTCTGTGCTTCTTTCCCTTTTGGTTTTGTTTGCGGAATGTGGGATTTGATTGTATTAATTCCTGATCATTGCCTATCTTTTTACTTTGCTGGTAATGTGACGTCCAGCATTCGAACAAAATTTCGTTTCATCAGTTTACCTAAGGGGAAAACATTAATCTGTGCTTGACACTTTATATGTTGCTAAATGGCAAAAAGGCATTCTTTTTTTTATTTTTGTTGCTGTTGTTGTTGTTTAATTTATGCTTCAAAATTTCACTTGCTTCACTTACAGACAAGACAGTTCATTTTGTCGGCTTTTATAAATCCTCAGACGGGGCAGCAAACTGACCACTGATGGTCGATATGTAGTATTTTCTCGGGAAAATTTAGCAGCATGGTGCAAAAATGAAAAAAAAAATCAGATTACGGAGTGTGAAGTATAAGGGTAATTTCGTTACGTAATCCACGTTGCTTTGAAATTATCAGTGCGGTCGACGCTGTCGTGGAATTAATATCTTAAACAGCGTTGACGTAAATTAACGTTAAGCCCGCTGGTTGTTTATCTCGGTTGGCACCTAAACATTAAATGGAAAAAGGGGAAAAATACAAAGACACAAAGCAAAACAACACAAACGAAAATCCAAGAGGTCAGGGGCCGTATTTATAAAATGACTAAAGTGGTTGCTATGCTATTGCTAAGACTAATTTTCTTGAAGGAGATTCCTTACAACTATGAAATTTGCTCTGGAGGAGCAGTCTTTTTCAGACTGTTCCTCCAGAGCAAATTTCATAGTTTTAGGGAAGCTCCTTTATAGAAATTCAACCTTAACAACGGCATAGCAACCACTTAAATCATTTTATAACTATATGGCCCCAGCTCTTTCCCAGCCAATGACCATGAGGCTGTTCTAAACAATGTCCAAGACTAACACAAAACCGACAATGTCAGTAATGGTAAACAACAACAGAAGAATCGCCTTGGAACCGTCAGTAATAGATTACTAAAGGAGGGGTTGGAGTCGGATCTTAAATTGACTTTAGCTGAAATCCGATTACCGAGAATAGCTTGCAGAAACTATTCATTTTCCAGAAGGATTTTGACTTTACTACGCAATTCAAATTAACAGAGGATCTGTAATATACCATCAAGGTAAATATACAGTGACACTTTTAAGGTAAGCAATTCCACCATTTTTGTTTTGCCTCTCTTTTCGACTGGGATCTTTCTAGGGGCAATTTATTCCTCTAAGATAAGACCCCTTTTGGAAGAATTACATAATCCACGGAAGTAAACCGGAAGTTATAAGAGCTGTTGCCCACTGTAAAAATTGGCGGGAAAACACATGATGATGCACCCACATATCTTACTCGACCTTAAGAGTAGCAAGTCGAGAATATTTCTTTAGCGAGAACCAGTGGGCATTTTGTTAACATGTATTCAGATAGACTTTTTAATTGTTTAGCAGTGGACTTATGATAAGCCCATTTTTAGCAGTGGACTTTAGATGAGTCCATTTTTAGCAGCGGACTTTAGATGAGTCCATTTTTATTTTCAGGACTTTCTAGTGAAGTTTTATTTCTATGAATTCCTGTAAGCAAACAGTGCAGACCCAATTAAGACGCCGCGTTCTGCGGCGTCTGGGCTGGGTCTGCAATGTTTGCATATGCCCCCAACTTGCGTTTCCATACTTTAAAGGGTTAATCGTTGCGAAAGAACAAACGAAAAAAGTATTGATTGACACATACTGTCTGGACAGCATTGTTTTAATTTATTTGATTAAATCTACGGAAACAGGAAAATAATTATGTAAAATTAAGATAATTTGTTTATCTGCAGACAACTGACGTCATGCACTGCAATTATAGAATATCCTGAATTTCCGGACGTCCTTGTAATACTTGGGTTCCAAATTTTAAATTCATGTATTTATTTTATTTGTTCAGTGCTTCTAATATGTCGTTTTTGTTGGTTTCTTCAACATTAATATTGAAGTAAAATGTCGCATATTCATTAACAGTCACAAACCAGTGACAACAATGAAATTCTGAAAAGTTAGATCCTTTGAAGACAAGGAAACACCAACTGATAAAACAAATTGAATTTTTCATGACCAGTAGGGTCGAGTCGGGTAAGTTCGGACAGGCGGGTAAATTCGGACATATCATGGCAAACAGTGAAAATCCAGATGAGACGGCTCATAATGAGCCGTCTCATCAGGATTTTCACTGTTTGCCCGGTTAATTTTGTTTTAATTCCAAATAACTGACATACATGTATATAAAGGAAACAATGTCACTGTCCGAATTTACCTGATGTCCGAACTTACATGACTTGACCCTAATAAAAGTGCACCTCCGGCCACGCCCCCGAGCAACAACTTCAGCAGACTTTTTAAGCCTTTTATTTTTACTTTTTAAGATTTTAATTTTATTTTCAGAATGACTCAAAATGAACTCTGATCTCAAGGGGCCAGAAAATAGGCCTATATAATCTGCACTGTGATTTCAACACTGACTAAAACAATTTTACATCTTATAATTATCCGCGTGCGTATATTCACTTTTTACTTTCGTATCAATATTGTTAAAACAACTCCCAGAAGATTTCAGTCTGAACAAAGTTTAATTGAAATTCTGCATGCCAAATCTGTAAGGCTGTGAAATAATGCTTTTACACAATCACATCTGTTTTCTTGGAAACGTGTCATGTGGAAACTACTGTACGGCACTTGCGAACTGTGCTTTCCAAGACTATCATCTTCATATACAATGGCATATCTTTAAAGAAAAGCAACGTTTATCGCCTCCATTGCTGTCTTGGACTAAAGGCTGTTTTCTGCGGATTTTGAAATACAAACTGCGCTTGCTTCAAATAGACGGCGCATTTATTCTGTTTAGTGGCTCAAACTTTGCGCATGCCTTATGGTGTATGGGCACACCTCATTTTTATCCCCATTGTTTCAAAGATGGAAAACTTTTGTTATTATTTGTTTGACTCCATTTCCTATGAATCCCTCCCAACATCGGTTACTCCTGAAGTTACGCGCGAAGGAGCAAATTCCGTTTTTTTTTTCAGTTTCAGAGTTTTTCTCTTAGAGACCGCCATTGGTTTAAACATATTTTATTCATTTATAAATTTTTACATACATACATATATATGGTACACAATACAATCTTGGGATTAGAACGAAAGCTGAGTGCTTATAGAGTTCTTCTCCCTGATATTATATAACTGTATACTGTATGGCGGATATCTGTTTACAATTTCGAATACTAAACCAAATTTAACTCTATATTCAGGTAGAAAAAAATAAGAAATGAAGCCCTGCTTGTCAGAAAGATACGGTAACTTAGTAGGAAACATTACCAATACAAAATAACACTAAAAAGGGTATAAAGGTAGACAAATTACGGTTACAAAAAAAAAAGAAAAAAAAAAAAGAAATAACAAGTGAACGATAAGTAATCAATAGACAAGGTAGTGTATGAAATACTATAAAATGATGAAGAGACCGCCATTGAGAAGTACATACTGAAATGCCAGAGTTGCTTCCCCTGAATCTTTATTCTTGAGCGGCAGTAGTAAGGACAGACACTCTGGACACGGATTTTCCCATGTATTTTTACATAGACTTTTGGCCTGTAAAAAACTAAGTCAGCACGGTCGCCTAGTGTAAAAATACATGGCCGTGTCCAGAGATGTCAATCCATGAGTTAACTTCCTCAGGCTAGTGAGCCCCTGTTAGGCCCTTTTAAAGCCGTAGAAGTCAAGTTCCTAGGCTCGCAGAGTTGTTCTTAGGACAATTCAGCGCCATTTTCCCACAAAAAATAGCCGTGGGATCATGCACGCAACTTTGCGGGACGTTGTAGGAAGTTTGTAGGATCTGTAGGAGCACACAAGAAAACTTGCGGGATCACGCTACTTCTGTGGCCAGTTGTGACGTTATGTTGTAGGAAGTTTGTAGGATTTGTAGGAGCACACAAGAAAACTTGCGGGATCACGCGACGTCTTTGGCCAGTTGTGACGTTATGTTTGTACGTTTACAAAGTCAGTTATTTCTAGCCGAAGTGTACAAGACGATAGCCTCCATAGAAGCTGCGCTTATCATATTTTTAAGGGAAAATAGCCACATCCACACATCCACACTGAAATTGTGGAGTTAATGTGGATGATGTGGATTTGATGTGAATTTGATGTGGATCCACAATGTGGAGTTTCCACACGTCCACATCTACACATTTGACAGTGTGGATGATGTGGATTTGATGTAGATGTTTTGTGGATGTTGTGGGGAGTTTATGTGGATGATGTGGATGTTTTGTGGATGTTGTGTGAAGCTTATGTGGATGATGTGGATTTGATGATGTGGATGATGTGGATGTTGTGTGGAGCTTATGTGGATGATGTGGATGTGATGTGGATGTTTTGTGGCTGATGTGGATCCACAATGTGGAGTTTCCACACGTCCACATCTACACATTCGACAGTGTGGATGATGTGGATTTGATGTGGATGTTTTGTGGACGTTGTGTGGAGTTTATGTGGATGATGTGAATTCAATGTGGATGTTTTGTGGCTAATGTGGATCCACAATGTGGAGTTTTCACACGTCCACATCTACACATTCGACAGTGTGGATTTGATGTGGATGTTTTGTGGAGTTTATGTGGATGATGTGGATGTTTTGTGGATGTTGTGTGTAGTTTATGTGGATGATGTGGATTTGATTTGGATGTTTGTGTGGATCATGTGGATCCACAATGTGGAGGTTCCACACGTCCACATCTACACATTCGACAGAGTGGATGATGTGGATTTGATGTGGATGTTGTGTGTAGTTTATGTGGATGATGTGGATTTGATATGGATGTTTTGTGGATCATGTGGATCCACAATGTGGAGGTTCCACACGTCCACATCTACACATTCGACAAATTAGCTTAGTCTGCCCTTGTCCTAGCTTATTTCTGAAGTATGCGAACAGACAGAGATGTTTGGTCAGGCACGTGCAATTTAGCGGTTATAAGTAAAAAACGCATGAGTGGTTGTATTTCCCGGGTCTTTTTTCGTTTGGAAGTTTGTTTGGCTTTTTTTCAATGAACAGCTGTAACTGTACAGTCTAAGGGCACTTTATGGGCATGCCTCTAAGGGACATGCAACTATGTACAGCATATGAAAATACTGTAAACTTATGTCACTGTAACACTGTGATTTCATACAGTCAATCAGTCCTGTGAGGCCGAGAGTCTGATATCAGAAACCTGCTACGATACAGTATAAAGGCACTGTAGAGCTATATGTCTACGTTAGACTAAAAGTCTAATAGCAGGGGCAAGTAACTTTGTAGAGCATAATGAGAAAGCCGTCGGGTCACTGTTTCACTGAGACACTCAGTAGCATATGTCTGTCAGAAGCAAATCCATGCAGTGCCCTTTGACTGTACAGTTACAGCTGTTCATTGAAAAAAGCCAAACAAACTTTAAAACGATAAAAATACGGGAAAAACAACCATCCATGCGTTTATAACTTATTTCCGCTAAAGTGCACGTGCCTGAACATCTCTGTCTGTTCGCATACTTGAGAATTAAGCTAGGAAAGCACAGACTAAGCTAATTTGTCGAATGTGTAGATGTGGACGTGTGGAAACTCCACATTGTGGATCCATTTGATCCACAAAACATCCACATCAAATCCACATCATCCACATAAGCTCCACACAACATCCACATCAAATCCACATCATCCACATCAAATCCACATCATCCACATAAGCTCCACACAACATCCACATCAAATCCACATCATCCACATAAGCTCCACACAACATCCACATCGAATCCACATCATCCACATTGTCGAATGTGTAGATGTGGACGTGTGGAAACTCCACATTGTGGATCCATATCAGCCAAAAACATGCACATCAAATCCACATCATCCACATAAACTACACACAACATCCACATAAGCTCCACGAAACATCCACATCGAATCCACACCATCCACACTGTCGAATGTGTAGATGTGGACGTGTGTAACATCTACATTGTGGATCCACATCAGCCACAAAACATCCACATTGTGGATCCACATCATCCACATCAACTCCACAAAACATACACAAAAATTCACATCAAATCCACATCATCCACATTAACTCCACAATTACAGTGTGGATATGTGGATGTTGCTATTTTCCCCTTAAAATATACTAAGCGCAGCTTCTATGGCGGCCAACGTCTTGTTTACTTCGGCTAGAAATAACTGACGTCATAAACGTACAAACCTAACGTCACAACTGGCCAAAGACGTCGCGTGATCCCGCAAAGAATTCTTGTGGGATCCTACAGTTCCTACAGACTTCCTATAACATAACGTCACAACTGGCCAAAGACGTCGCGTGATCCCGCAAGTTTTCTTGTGTGCTCCTACAGATCCTACAAACTTCCTATAACGTCCCGCAAAGTTGCGTGCATGATCCCACGGCTATTTCTTGTAGGAAAATGGCGCTGAATCGTCCTAAGAACGGCTCTGAGAGCCTAAGAACTTGACTTCTACGGCTTTGTAAGAGCCTAACAGAGGCTCACTAGCCTGAGGAAGTTAACTCATGGATTGACATCTCTGGACACGGCCATGTATTTTTACACTAGGCGACCGTGCGGACTTAGTTTTTTTCAGGCCAAAAGTCTATGAAAATATACATGGGAAAATCCGTGTCCAGAGTGTCTGTCCTTACTACTAGCGGCGACACGACAAAACCAAAGTGGTCGTGCGCCCAGCGCAGACTCAGATCAGCCTGGGCGTCCACCCAGTCTGATCAGAGTCTTCGTTGTCCGCATGGAGGTAGCTTAGACACTCAGATACCCTTTAAGCGCTGAGCAAAGAGTCAGTTTGGACTGGGCGGATGCCCAGGCTGATCAGAGTCTGCGCAGGGCGCCCAGCCACTTTGTTGGTTTGCATGCATAGCTCATTGGTGCCTGTTGGATGAAACAAAGACAAAATACAGAAGACTCTACATGTGAATTAATTTTTGTATCTGCGGTGAGACAGTATGATATATTGTTTAAGATATTTCAGCTATCATTGCCTCCAAATATTCTGTCTTCGTCTAGAAGACTATGACGTTTTACAGTAGAGCATATTGCTGCAATATGTTAATTTTGCTTAAATGAACAGATTTGGGTTTGATTACAAGCCCACGTTTGCGCTTTCTTTAAGTTAAAAATTTTCTAAATGTCTTAGATTTCATATGATATTGACTAATGACCAGAAGAATTCCTTTGGTAAGTATGTCACCATGGAATTAAATGACTTGAGAATAACTATTTGTTTGAGAAAAACCTGAAGTTTCCGTTGAAAGAATTTCAAATTGTAATGTCATTGAAAAATCGGCGGGGCATGACATACATTGTTTGCCATGCTCCAGAACCAATGGCGTCATATAGCTATTACCATTGTAACTAAGAGTTCACATTTATGTCTAATTGATGTCATGATGACGTCATTTGCCAAGGTACTAAGCACAACAGTTGGTTATTCCATAGTTGCTATGGTTACAGATCTATGGTGTCATCTCACTTAAAATTCGAGAGGAGCATGACATACAATGTATGTCATGCTCCTCTCGAATTATAAGTGAGATGCTACCTAAAATTCACATAATGGAAAATTGTGGTTTCCTCAATCCTATAAATTGAATTCTCTGTTATATGTATTTCTATTCAGCTGTACAAACATATGGAAGAGAGCAACGGAACGCAAACGAATCCAAATGCCGGTATCTGCAAATCTGTTTACAGTCCAAGGTCCTGTATTAAGCAAGCACCTAAGGAATAATCAAAATCTGCTTGCTTAAGACATGTACCTGCTTAATACAGGTACATTTCAATCACGGTGTTGCATGCTTTGGGAACTGAATACATGCCGTTTTGCCGTAAGTTGCTTAATACAGGTTGCTTACTTAATAGAGGTGGTCACTAAGACAGGTCTTACTGTATTATCAGAAAAGTATGGTTCTTTTAAGGCAAGAATGGGAGACTGGAAAACGAAATAATCTCAAACGTCATGTATTAGTTAGGCCGATTTCACTAAAGCAAATACATTTCAGCAAAACTGATTAACAGCTTCCGAAATTGTAACCAGGTTTTTGCAACGAAAGGTTAGAATCTTTAATAATCTGCGCGAAAGTCTTGCGTCTGTTTTCTTTTCGAAATGACAATAACATCTCTCTCTCTCTCTCTCTGTCTCTCTCTCTCTGTCTGTCTCTCTCTCTCTCTCTCTCTCTCTCTCTCTCTCTCTCTCTCTCTCTCTCTCTCTCTCTCTCTCTCATCTGGCTTGGCTCCATGATTAAACCTCTTCGGTATTTATAAAATACTTTGATAAAGTGACAATCACATAAATACAAGATGGAGATTCCCAGGAATGGCCACGTTTAGTATACACTGCATCCACCAAAGACATTCTTGCGAAACGCGTCGAAAACGACTAAAAAGTCCACATGTCATAAGATTTTACTCTAAAACAGAGAGAAACAATCGTTAACACGAATGATGTAAAGCCATGCTTGGATTACGTTTCTTTTTGAGGCAACTTACGGAAACATACCAGTCCTACAGATCTGGAGGGGTAACATAGATAATTCAAAGAAAATTACTTATTTTTCAATGAAAACATATGTTGTCACCCCTCATTAGAACAGTCTCGGCAAGCAGGCTTTAATGAGGGTCACAATTTATGCTTTTATGGGCAAATAAGGAAACTTATCCTTTACTTGAGCCGCGACACGAGAAAACCAACAGAGTGGTTTGCGCCCAGCGCAGACACAGATCAGCCTTGGCATCCGCCAAGTCTGATCAGAGTCTTCGCTGTCCGCATGCAGGTAGCTCAGACCCTTAGCTACCCTATAAGCACTAAGGAAAGACTCTGCTCAGACTAGGCGGATGCCCAGGCTGATGTGAGTCTGCACTGGGCGCACAACCACATTGTTGGTTTTCTCGCGTCGCGGCTCAATTATTTCTGCTACCCCTTCATATCTGGAGCACTGACATTCTCAGAATATCGAAACTGATAGTGAAGTTTAATGAAATTACCGTTTTCAGATTTCCAAGTCAGCTGAATAATCATGCCATAAAATCTGATTTAAAGACAGAATACGGAAATACGTATGCAAATTACCATCCTATATTCCGATGAGACAACGAATATATCAGAGAAAAAGTTCTTTGATGGATTGCCATTTTGATATCAAATGATATTCATCTGCTTGTTTGTAGTGTTATTGAGGCGGGCAATGCAATGCCTCAGTATGTTCCAGTGATTGAGGTTCTCTCAAGGATTGCACAAGCCACTTCAGCTCTTGCCAAGCTGAAACCCATTTGGAGAGATAACAACATATCTCTTGGATCAAAGGTGAAACTTATGCGCTCCCTTGTCATTTCCATATTTTTGTATGCCTGTGAATCGTGGACCTTGACAGCAGAGTTAGAGAAAAGAACGCAGGCCTTTGAGATGAGATGCTACCGAAGGTTACTGAACATTTCGTAAAAGGACCATATAACCAATGAGGAGGCTCGCAGAAAGATCCAAGAAGCCATTGGAGAATATGATGAACTCCTGACGCTGGTCAAGAAACTGAAACTAAGGTGGTTTGGCCACGTTTCAAGGTCTTGTGGTTTAGCAAAGACAATTCTTCAGGGCACAGTGAAAGGAAAAAGAAGAAGAGGCAGACAGAAGAAGAGGTAGGAAGACAATATCAAGGAGTGGACAAGAATGGATTTTGCCAGCGAAACTAGGGCAGCTGAAGACAGGACAAGGTGGAAAGGGATTGTTTTGAAGTCATCTGTGGTGCCTCAACGACTTAGTAAGGTTATGGATAGAATAGAATAGTATGCAATGCACAAAATGTATAATATTGCATTCGCCTTCTCAACAGTACTATATGAGTAGTGTCGCATGAAAAGAGCCCTTATCAGGATCTAAACTGTTTGCTTACAGAAATTTCTATGCAAAATACAATAAAAATGAAAACAGTACCAGAAAGTCCTTTGACTAAGAATGGACTCATCAAAATGATAGGGTTGGACGAGTTCACTGATCTAAAAGGGGTTAAGCAGTGAGCACATCATTAACTCTCGAATCAGCTTGTACAGCTGCGCAAGCTCACTAGAATCTATAGTTTCCATTTTTAGAATCGCCAGGCTTCACAGTGTATGCGCAAAATGAAAGATTCAGATAAGAATCAACATGCTAATCTGATTCTTATATGACCCGCGACACGAGAAAACCAACAATGTGGTTGTGCACCCAGCGCAGACTCAGATCAGCCTGGGCATCAACCTAGTCTGATCAGACTCTTCGCCGAGGGCTTAAAGGGTAGCTAAGGGTCTAAGCTACCTCCATGCGGCCAGCAAAGACTCTGATCAGGCTTGGCGGATGCCCAGGCTGATCTGAGTCTGCGCTGGGCGCACAACCACATTGTTGGTTTTCTTGTGTCACGGCTCATATGTTTTGCGAATACCGCATACCGCAAGGTACTTTTCAAACAGTCGCGGATATGTCAGTACAGCTTCACAAAGAGGCAAGTGCTCCAAGAAATTATCAGATGTCTTCACACACACACACAGAGCCATCCATCCCGTCCCCCGCGGCCCCAGTCCCCCCCTCCCCCTCCCCCCCCCCCGTCCCCCAAACGCACTTTTTGAAAGTATTTAAATATTTATATCTGATAACAAGTTAAACAAAACAAAAAATCACTTATTAGAAACATTTAACATTTCTAAATGATTACAACTTTTTTTTCCAAATAGTTCTTGTTCTGCCTTTTGATGCAATGAAATCACTAATATTGGATTTACGAAGATTTAGTTCCTTATGCTGAAGCATGCTTTATGCAAATAACAATTTAATAAACTGTCTGTGTCAAAATTGTACAAGTTGATTGTGGTTTCTTCCAACAAGATTTCTATAAGCTGGTTAGTCAGATAAGGCCACAAGGGAGAACTTTGTGTAGTCGATTTGCATAAAGTTTTTAAAAAGCTTCCTACTTTACGTGCATAGACTACAAACTGGGTGATAAAGGGTCAAAGAGAAATAAATTCTGAAAAATTGCCCAGTGGACACAACTTTGACTCAACATGGAATCAACGTTGATTCAACGTACTGACGTTGACTCAACATTGATTCGATGTAAAATCAACATTATGTGCTTGCTGGATGGACTCTTTTGAACGGGTTTCGCAATGGAAATGGAAGTTGTTCTATGAGCACAAGGGTTGATATAATTATATCAGCGTTCTTAATTTCCTCACTTAACAATACATAGCCATTGTCAATCTATATTGACCCTCGAAGGTGTTTAAATCACTTTCAGCAGCTTTGTCTGATCAAAGTTTAATTTAATTTATGTTTGCCAAAACATTAAGCCAATAAAAAAAACGCTGATATGCAATGACAGTTTCCCAACTAAGCTGCGTCCTGATGAAATCTGGGTCCGAGGTTATAAAACTTGAGAATAATCTCAAAGTCAAAGTTTGAGAAAGTACTAAAGTTTTATAACCTCAGAACACGTTTTATGGCACATGCCAAGTACGAATGCGAAGACTTCCACGCGTACAAGTAGAAACTGGTAATGTTTAGTCCATCAAGATCAACAAATACAAATGGCTTTGCAAAATTTAAATTTGGCACCAGGCTATACAAAATTCAGGACATGCGGCTTGCAACTGAGTGTACTGTGGGACAGGTTTTCTCGCCACAACATCTGAAGAATGTCAGTTTCAACAAGATCAGACAGAAAAACGGGGAAATCTGCATGTAAATTAAATTAGATCTCGTATCTTTCCTATGAGACAATGTGATGCAGATCTCTGTTGCAGGAAATATATTTCTGAGAGCATAAAGCTTACAAATACATTCAATTTTATTTGGAAAGGAATGACTTACCCTGCACAAATGCATATTTCAGTAATCTAAACTGTATATTGAAACATGCCTATCTATTCTTTTCTATCCCATAACCTTATTAGGTCGTTGGGGCACCACAGATGACTTCGAAACAATCCCTTTCCATCTTGTCCTGTTTTCAGCTGCCCATGTTGAGCTGGCAAAATCCATTCCTGTCCACTCTTTAATATTGTCTTCCCACCTCTTCTTCTGTCTACCTCTTCTTCTTTTTCCTTTCACTATGCCCTGTAGAATCGTCTTTGCTAAACCAGAAAACCTTGAGACGTGGCCAAACCACCTTAGTTTCCGTGTCTTGACCAGCGTCAGGAGTTCATCATAGTCTCCAATAGCTGCTTGGATCTTTCTGCGAACCTCCTCATTTTTTATTGGTTATATGATCCTGGTACGAAATGTTCAGTAACAGTTGGTAGCATATCATCTCAAAGGCCTGCGTTCTTTTCTCTAACTCTGCTGTCAAGGTCCATGAGTCACAGGCATACAGAAATATGGAAATGACAAGGGAGCGCATAAGTTTCACCTTTGATCCAAGAGATATGTTATCTCTCCAAATTGGTTTCAGCTGGGTAAGAGCTGAAGTGGCTTGTGCAATCCGTGAGAGAACCGCCTGTTTTGAGTCATCATCTGAGACAATTGCTCCAAGGTATTTGAAGCTTGTTACAGTACCCAGCTTCTGCCCTCTTACCTTGATGTCCCTCTGGATGCCAGCTGCACTGTTGTCATCAGTTTGGTCTTCTCAGCACTAATCTCCATCTTATACCTTGTGCAGGTTTGGTCGAGACTTTCAACTAGGGCTTCTAGTTCCTGTTCTTCCTCTGCTAGAGCATCTATGTCATCGGCAAACCGCAGATTGGTATTTTTTCTGCCGCCTACGCTCACCTTTCCGTCATGTTCTTCCAGAGCACCAGACATGATCCGTTCGAGAAAAATGTTGAAGAGGGTCGGTGACAGAGGCCATCCTTGTCTTGCTCCAACTCCAATACTGAAACATGTACAAACGCTTAAAAATGTTGCTCTTTCGAGCAATAAAAACAGAGACACGAATGAAAACAGCAGGTTCGGAAACGGTTGTTTATATCAGGAAATTCCTTAGATTATTTGTAAATATGTTGAAATAAATGTCCATTATTAAAACATTTCGTCTGTAAAGAAAGTGTATATAATGTCTCTACCTAGAACAACCAACAAGTTTTAAAAGTAGCTTAAGCTGGGAGTGTTAGGTTGCGCCAAAAAAGTAGCTTAAGCTTCTGTCCGTTCCAAGATCAGCACTGTGTTGTCAGTCACCTGTTCAGAGCCCCTTGCTGTCGTCATTTTGGTTTAGGAACAAAATACGAGGGATGTTCAGAAAGTTCTGATCGTGACGTCTTATTTTGGTAGCCGTTATAAATACAGAACTTCTGATAGCGAAAATATATAACGGTATGATATGTCTGGACAACTCTGCAAACGTGGTGCATATTTTCTAAAGGACATATTTTGTAACATTTTTGAAAGAAGTTACCCTACAGCCACTGCATATTTTCACTTAAGAAGGTCATAGTTCATATATGAGCAGTCTTTGAATTGTTTTCATCATTGCTACTTAAACTTATTCCCCATGCAACTGTGACCTGTAAATATCGCGGAAAATATATTTAATCTAGGTTCCATACTGTCTTTTCAATTTAGATTATAAGCATTTTATATAGTAGCTAATTCTCCCTTTCTACTTAAGTTATAATGATTTTGTAATAAAAACAACGGTTTTAACATTCAAAATCTTGTTATGAAGAGCCTTTGTATCAGCCAATTCGAAAACGTCGAAAAATTAAAATTGATGTTAACAACAAAGCCGCTACGAGCTTTCGAAAATGACGTTGACGTTGTTTTCACTAACGTCATAAGAACTGGGCATTGCTTTGCAAGGACTAAATCGATAACTTTTGCTGCCCTTCTAACTTTTTAATGGATATTTAAAACAACGAATGACAAGAAGCTGCCAAAAATTAATTTTGTATTTACAATGATTTTTCACTTTAATGACACACTGAAAATAAATTCACACATGAAATTAGCCAAGTGGTATGACTGGGGCCTTATAACATGCGTTGTAACTCAATAAGAATAAATATCTTTGGATTGTGTTAGGTATCATTATAAGGACGAAAAGAAGTGCTTTCAATACATGCTTGGCATTTGTCCCCAGCATGCCGCTAAACAAAGTTATGCGGTTGGAATCAGAACTTTCTGAACAACCCTCGTAGTTTATTGTATTTTTGTACCTTTCCTCAGTTGGCCTATGCGTGCTTTCATCGATAGCCTCGTCGGTAAATTTAGCACACGGATTTATCTTTCATCGGTAGCCTCATCGGTAAATTTGGCACACGGATTTGCAAGCTATATATTAGTTGGTTGGGGCCGGATGTTTGTCGGTTTCTTGGCCCACCGGGGTCAACTGGTGGTCTTCTTGTGCTCCAGTGTTCCAGTGGTGTTGCTGACGCCCCAGGGATCTCCAGGTGTCTCAACACGTTTTGGCTATCGAGTCCTCATCCTTGCTTCATCACGGTCTTTTCTCGATTTTAATTGTTGACCGTGATAACTCTCTGATGAGTTAGGGTACCTCCATACGAACCGAACTACCAACTAATTGTGTGCACCACGGCGGAGGGTGAGGGTGAAGGTTTGGGCGCAGTAAAACTCGTTGCGGTTGCATTTGTTTTATGTTCGTTGCTGTTTAATTTATTGTCTTCTCATTTTAACCCTTCTATAATAAAAATAGAAAATAGGTAAAAATAGTTGTTAAATGTTTTTCGAATAATTTGCTTAGTCTGCTGTAACCCTTCTGTTGGTCTAAATTAGTTCAATAAAGACAGCTGAGTTGCCATCTATTTGGGAAGGAGCTGCTGAATCGGCTTATCACTTGTAATTTATTGTTTGTTGGGATGTCTTTGTCAATCTTTCCCTTTGATGTTGGGGATAGGGTTTGGGATCTGATTCAGTCAGTTCCTGGAGTGTAGTTACTCTTTAAATTTGCCTTTTGCTTTAAAATTTATGTAATATGTTTCTAGTCGATATCTTAGGCGGGATGTGCTTGGTGATAGCATCTTTTTCTTGCGTGAATTTGTCGTCATGTTTATACACGCCTTATTTCACTTAAGCTGCTCGTATAGCTTTAAGGTTAACAGGTACACTTTCACGGGAAGCAATACTATCATTTTCATTTTTTGCCTCTCTTTTCAATAGGGAATTATTCCCCCGTTCCTCTTTCGGATAATACTTTCAACCGAGGTCCCGTCTCCGTATGACCTAGCCGTTTGTGGGTCGTTAAACCCGAGATCACTCTCCCAGTCACTCAATAAGGATTACTTCTTAATTTCTTAGGAGCAATTTTTTTTCCTTTAAGAGCTGGGTAACTTTTGGTAACGATTTGTTGTACAGAAATGCAAGCAGGAATTCACGACAGTTGTTCCATCTTTCAAAAGCGGTAAAAGAATGAAGGTGCAGTAGTTACTATACATTAAGTACAAAGATAGGCAATGCTCAGGAATAAAAACGACCAAAAGGGAAAGAAGCACACACACATTGACAAATGCTCACGAAAGACACGCACGGTAAACCGAATGAACTGCCCTTCCCCAAACAGGTGGGTATTCGGCAACCCTGACTGAATATAGCACCAGCTTGTATTTTTACCTATCTTCTATCTTAAATTACAACACAAAACGAAAAAGAAAGTGGAATGGGCAACTATTCAGGTGACCACATTGCTAGAGACCATAGACAAGAGGACATAGTAACATGTAACACTGGAAAGGTCAGTAATATATTACTGGAGGACTTAAAGTAGTTTTACTAGTTCCAAACCCTCGCCCTCTGCTTCTGCAGTGGTTCGAAATATTCTATTAGCTGTTTGGTCCGCATGAAGGTTTCCTAACCCATCAATGAATCATCACAGGAAACAGAGATGGGTTTTCGACAGAAACGACGTATTGAGACACCAGGAGATCCCTGGGGTGTCAAAGAACACTACTGAAATACCGAAGTAAGGAAAATCGCAAGTTGAAGCAACAGACAAACCAATTAATGCCCAGCGTCTCAGAAATAGGACATAAAAAACAGTGTAGACCCAGAACAGACGCCGCAGAAAGCGGTGTCTTATCACGATCTAAACTATTTGCATAGGACTGATGGGTATTTTTCTTTGAAATAAAAATAAACTTAACCAGTCACCCCTTAATATACAAAAGGACGCATACATGTTATAGGAATAGACTAGTTCACTGGACATAATGGCCAAATTATATAGAGGATATTTGACTTTTTCAGTGTAAGATCGATTTTTATTTCACCTAATGAGCACCAAAAGCAGTATTTTCACGAGTGAAATAACAATTCATCTTACACTGAAAAAGTCAAATTTTCTATTTCTTTTATTCTTGAAAATTGCAATAACTCTGTTTATTCAAGAGCGTCAGTCATCACGACAGCAGCACAACTTTTTTTCTAGCCGTTTATTGGATATGATATTGGTTGTAAACAAAGTTTGCAACTGAAAAATAGCTTCAAGTATCATTTTGATAAACAAATCTAAAATAATTTGCCCAGAAAGAATGCCTACAGGAAACTTAGGCGGCCTGACGTCGCGTGCAGTAACAATGTTACGTTGGCGCTTTAAGTGATGTCATTAACGTCGTAATGACGTGCAAACATGCATGACGGAATTTTTGTCAAGCCAGAGAAGATTTAGCCAATTAATCAACAAAAAAGTTCTGGCTATTTCACAATTTTTTTTGTCTCCAAGAATAGTCACATCCGCTGACGCAAAGCAAGTCTATAAATGCTCGAAAGGCAGGTCTAAAATGTGCTTAGGGACAATAACTAGTACGTTTTCAAACGGATAAGAATTACCATTTCAGATTTCCAAGTCTCTGAATAATTGGGTCATACAGTCTGATTTTAAGACAGAATACTGAAATTTATCTCTGCAAATTGGCATCAACTGGTATACTAGAAAGGTCTCCTGGGATGGATTGCAAATTTTATAACTGTTGGTTTCCTTAAGTATTGGCGTCAAAGTGCATTAACTCGGAGACAAAGTGCTGAAAACATGTAGGATTCCTTGGCACATACTTCTACATTTAAACAATGACTAGTGTATTCAATTCAAATGTGACAGGGCGAGTATAGCGTAGATATATTATCCTGCCTTTTCAAACGGAAAAAAATGAGCAAGTCACCATTTGATTTGAAAAAATTAATTTCCTTGAATACAATGGAACTACAAACGAATACAAAGTGAATATGATGAGGATTTTAAAAAGACGGGCAACACCAGGAACAAATACAGTCAGATCCCACATCCTGCTCTCAAAACCCAAACGGTAAGAAGCATATACAAACACTAAAGGCACACACGGTGAACCGAACTAAAATCTCTTTCAAACAAAAACGCCTCTTACAAAACATGTCTCTAAAAGCACCGAGAAGGGCAGCAAGAACAAGTAAAGGTACACTGGCGCTCACGTATTTGTACACATTCAAAACGCGTCGGAGACGCAGTTGATGCGCGCGGGATACGCGGTAATTATGAACGCGAATATTTTAGTAGCCAATGAAAATTCGTTCTCAGTTTTGCGTATACCGCGAAGCGACGCGTGCAACGCGCATTTTATGCAAATTTCATGGACCCAATCAAAATTGCGCACATGATACGGGTAGTGACGTAGTCCTTTGCGTCTCAACGCGTGCGTACGGAAACCAATCAAAATCGCGTATTGAATGCGCATTTTAGGGAGGTCAACTTTAAGTAAATCATGTGAAAGAAAGAGCCATTAGTCTACGTCGAATGCTCATTTGGTCTTACTTGAACCAAAACGGGAAAGAAAAAAAAAAAAAGAAGCCTAGAAACTCGACCGCCAACTCAAAACTAAATGCGACTGGGACAGTCCCATGACACTTCGCCGTTGAAGTGGAAATAGCCTAAATCGCACTCTTCAGCCATAAATTCCTTTCGTATCAGAAATTAAAATCGTGGAATCTGAAATTAATATGGCCTTTATGGAAAATAAGTGCCAGGCGGCAATCACTTTGAATCTTAAAGAATTCAAGTCAGGGTGGGGGGATAAAAACCTCTGATCAGTGACCTATAAATAGCAGTGACCTGGAGGGCTGACTGGAGTTTTACGAGAGCATGTTTGGGAGAGGAGTGGTAGGTCACTGCTCTGATCAACATGACTTGGAAACGGCTGTCTCCAGGGCAGTGTCCTCAGCCCTATCCTATTCATTGTAATAATGAATACCCTTGATGATGCTGGGTGGGGGTGGGGGGGGGGGGAGGAGGGGGGCAAACCTCTCTCTTTCTCAGTTTGCAGATGACAGTGCTATCTGGACCTACCAATCCTCTCCCAAACATGCTGTCGTAAAACTCCAGTCAGCCCTCCAGACAATCGAGATATGGTCCACGCTCTGGGGCTTCAAAATACCCACTATTAAGACAAAGGCTATAACTTTCCCTTAAAAAAAGACTTCATATTGAATCACTTTAAAAACTCTCCCTTTTTGGGACAGAAATAGAATTTTGTGACCATATCACCTTCCTGGGTATGATCCTAGATAGCAAAATAATATATGGGGTCAGCATATTAAAAATCTGATTGAAAAATGTAATAAAGACCTAAACCTCATGAGGACGGTTTCAGGCACCTCCTATGAAGCAGATAAAAAAATCCTATTGACATTATATAAGGCCCTAAACCTCAGTAAAAGTTGATTATAGTGCGCAAGCTTATAACTCGGCACCCAAACATCTACTCTCAAAGCTCAAGACCTCATCCAAAACAACTTAGCACTCCGTATTGCTACGAGGGCATACCACTCCGCCCCTATTAATGCTTTAGAAGTTGAATGTGGAATTAAACTCCTACAGCTGAAGGTGCCGGGCAGCGTAGCGCAATCGATAGGGCACCTGACTCATGCCAGAGGTCTTGGGTTCGAAAACCTGGTTGGGCCACATACTTCGTTTCTCCTTCCGCTGATTCAAAAAAGGCAGTTGTCAATTATTGACCATCGGCACTTACAACCATACCAAACCTTCAAAACTGGACGTCTATCCCCTAATAAATGAAGCAGTAACCAAAAAATGGCAATCCCAATGGACCAATAGCAACAAGGGCCACACCTTCCATTTCGTCAAACCAAAGGTTAAACTTCAATGTGACGTATATAGTCTCAATAGACGTTTAGACATAGCCTATTCCGGACTAAGGCTAGGACACTGCGGGCAGGGCTGCCTTCACTACAGTAACCAGTCCGCCTATGCCCCCACTGCAATGATGCAGAAGATCTCAACCATATCTTCTTTGACTGTGTGGCCCCATAACAATCAAAGGCGAGACCATAGAATCCACAATATTCAAGTTAGGCTATCACACAATAGACCTGAGACTGCTCCTGTCTCCCCCAAAGAAACATGCAAATACAATACAGAAGGTAGTCTTTGAATACCTAGACAAAACCAATATCACTGCCAGGATATAGATAGATTCCAATACAATAGCGAAAAAAATCCCCCTAATTTTCTCTAATTCAAGCCCCTGTTGCTAACCACCTACCAAACCCATTTCCCAAAATCCATGGATCCACATTAATACCCTACTAAGTGCAATGCTCATGACAAAAACTCCCATTACCCAGTAAAAGCCCCAGAACCCATCTGTACGACTACAATCTGACTTTCCCTACGGTTGTATAAATAACTTTTGTCTATTGACAATAAAGGGTAAAATTAATGTGTATCCAACCTCCTTAAAATCACACCCAGGCTAAGTTACCTGGAAACTAAATGAACCATAATAAGGTTCAGCACATTTGCTTCCTAGAAACAGACAAAAGAAACTGCCCTCTTTTCCCGTCAATCCGCAATAAGAGATAAGCTATAGTCCTCTGGTCCATTAATAATACTCTCCATTTCTTCCCCACCCCAAAATTAATGTGTATCCAACCTCCTGAATCTCACACCCAGGCTTAGTTACCTGGAAACTAAATAAACCATTATAAGGTTCAACTAATTTGCTCCCTAGAAACGGCCAAAAGAAACCTCCGTTCTTTTTGAACAACCCGCAATAAGAAATAAGCTACTGTCCCCGTGTCTATTAATAATATTCTCCATTTCCCCTCCAAAAAATAATGTGTATCCAACCTCCTTAATCTCATACCCAGGCTTAGTTACCTGGAAATCAACTGAACCATTATAAGGTTCATCACATTTGCTCCCTAGAAACAGCCAAAAGAAACCGCCATCCTTTTTGAACAACCCGCAATAAGAAATAAGCTACTGTCCCCGTGTCTATTAATAATATTCTCCATTTCCCCTCCAAAAAATAATGTGTATCCAAACTCCTTAATCTCATACCCAGGCTTAGTTACCTGGAAACCAACTGAACCATTATAAGGTTCATCACATTTGCTCCCTAGAAACAGCAAAAAGAAACCGCCGTCCTTTTTGAACAACCCGCAATAAGAAATAAGCTACTGTCCCCGTGTCTCTTAATAATATTCTCCATTTCCCCTCCAGAAAATAATGTGTATCCAACCTCCTTAATCTCATACCCAGGCTTAGTTACCTGGAAATCAACTGAACCATTATAAGGTTCATCACATTTGCTCCCTAGAAACAGCCAAAAGAAACTGCCGTCCTTTTTGAACAACCCGCAATAAGAAATAAGCTACTGTCCCCGTGTCTATTAATAATATTCTCCATTTCCCCTCCAAAAAAAAATGTGTATCCAAACTCCTTAATCTCATACCCAGGCTTAGTTACCTGGAAACCAACTGAACCATTATAAGGTTCATCACATTTGCTCCCTAGAAACAGCAAAAAGAAACCGCCGTCCTTTTTGAACAACCCGCAATAAGAAATAAGCTACTGTCCCCGTGTCTATTAATAATATTCTCCATTCCCCCTCCAAAAAATAATGTGTATCCAACCTCCTTAATCTCATACCCAGGCTTAGTTACCTGGAAACCAACTGAACCATTATAAGGTTCATCACATTTGCTCCCTAGAAACAGCAAAAAGAAACTGCTCTCTCCTCCCAACAATCCACAATAAGAAATTAGCTACAGTCCTGTTGTTGACTAATAATATTCTCCATTTCCCAAAATATTAGAACACTAAAAAAACTCCCATGAAAATACAGGACCCTAAAAGTTTAAATATGCAATATATTTTGGAACCAACTAAACCAAGATAAGGTTTAGAACAAATGCTACAGTCCTAGGTCCCAAAAGGAATTTTTACCCCACCTACCTCCCTCCCAACAGAATTAAGCTATGGGCCTCTCTGAGACTAACGGTCGCAATTCATGATGTAACCCAGGCAGTCTCAATTACTCATGAGGGCCACAAAAACAAGAGAACTGCATTCCAGATCACCCTCAAACTCTTATCCCCCACTGCCTATTGCATTAGTTAATAAGGGAATTTGCTCCCCACCTAAGAATTTGCTCCCCATTTTTCCCCCTAGACCTGCCCTGGGCCCAGCCAGGACAGGGGGCTTGTTCCGGCAGAACTAGCAAAGTGAAGTCTGATGGAGGCCTGCAGTTCGGGGAAGATGCATTATGGCTTGCCTCTCATGCCACACATTTCCAGAAGCCCTGAATTGTATTGCTAAAGCCAACCCACAGTGGGTCGCGAGGGCTGTGTGCATGGGAAGTGATTTATGTGGATCTGTGCACAAGTCCATTTGGGTTCTATCCCATTGCTACTTAATGTTTCTGGAAGTTTTTGCTCCCCACCAAAGATTTTGCTTCTCCCTTTTTTCTGAGACATCACCTGCCCAGGAGCCAGCACAGGTCCACTTAGGTGCAACCCCACTAACACATGAATCTGGGCAGTCTTTTGCACCCGCCCCCCTCCCGACAAAAGAATTTGCATCCCATCCAAGAATTTGCTCCTTGTTCCCTCCTCCTCCTCCCCCTTTTTTTTCCTCCATAGAACTGCCTTGGACCTAGCCAGGACAGGGGTGCTTGTTCCAGCTTGGGTCTAACTTCGGTTAGAAAACCAAGTTCTTCTTGTAGAGAGTCAGGTGTTTTTTCTTGCCGGGGTTCTCGGTTTTCAGTCACCTTGATGATCATTCATCTCTGGCCCCATATGCTGAAAATTTTTGCAGCATTAAATTGCTTTCTGGAAATCAAGGTTTATCTTGGAATGTAGGTTACTATTCTGCCTTCAGCCAAAACTACATGCTACAAATGAAATATTCTTAAACTTTATTTTGTTTACTTTTACTCTGTGTAGAGGATATCTGTTTCGATTCGGCACAGATTGCTCTGCAATAAGGTAATCCGAAGAGAACCCACTTGTCTGTTCAGACTATACCATTTCCAATTTAATGCAAGTTACTTTGTAGTAAAATAATGTTTTTGATTGGGTGCAAGTTACTTTGCAGTAAAGTAAATGCAGCCTGCTCAAATGTTAACATGACCTTAACATGCCCGAGGTCAGTTCAAAAATAAATTTTAATGCGGCTTTGCTTCGGTTTGCTTTTAGACAGGACTTTTAATCCGAAGTAAAAGTTAATTCGGATTCGATCCAAGATACTCTGTAGGATTAGTTTAATTACTCCGAATTAGTTTTTAATTCGAATAAGATTTGCTAGTCTAAACAGCTAATTCAAAGCAAATTCTGATTCGATTCGGATTAAAACTCTAGTCTAAACAGGATTATTGAAGGTATAGAAAATTCAGGCGTGCGAATGTTTTTACATTGTCTCAAAGGCAAGGATAATTGCTTATTTGTGGCCTTGGTTGTGGAGAAAACTGGAGTACCTGAAGAATACCACCAACCTTCCTGCAGAGACTGTCCGAGCGATTCTGCTTCCAGGAAGCAGAGTCACGTGGACAGTCTCGGTAGGAAGCCAGTTTTCGAGGACAGAAGTCTCTGCAGGAAGCAAGAGATCGCGGACAGTCTCGGCAGAAGCCAAATATGATGTGAAGTCCACCGAGACTGTCCGCGAGTTCTTGCTTCCTGCAGAGACTTCTGTACATGATAATTGGCTTCCTGCCGAGACTGTCCGCGTGACTCTGCTTCCTGCCGAGAGGCTCGACAGGGAGCAGAATCACGCGGACAGTCTTCTTCTTCTTCTTCCAATAATGCGCTGGGCTCCTCTGGAACATTCTCACGCATATGTGATATTTACATGTGTGGCGGAAGGTCCACGGTGCAGGTTAAAAACAGAATAAAAACATGTTGTTCTGATCTAGGTAGTTGTTGAGCCTATCCTTGCCTTGAAAGCATCCAAGGAAGGAGCAGTGATGAGCTCGGCTGGTAAGCTGTTCCAGAGGCGAATACTGGACGGATAAAAGGAATATTTGTAAGCGTTGACACTGCAGTAGGGCACAAGGAATCTGTTGGCATGTCCTCTGGTGTGGATACCTGCTGGAATCAGTAATGACGCTGCCTGAATGTCCACAAGCTGGTTGACAATCCGGTATAACATGATGGCTTTAGTCTGTTGACGGCGGGCCTGTAGTTGCTCCCAGTCTCGGCAGGAAGCCAATTATCATGTACAGAAGTCTCGGCAGGAAGCAAGAACTCGCGGACAGTCTCGGCGGAAGCCAAATATGATGTACAGTCTCTGCAGGAAGCGAAAATTAGAGGAATCGATTATACCCTGTGGTATTGTTTAACTCAATATAATATAGTCTGGGTCCAAATTTCACTGGTCAGTTTAATTCTTAGCGAGGGTTACCGTGTGTGTTCTGGCCCAGATAAGTTGTGACTTTTTTTTTTCTGGGCTTAGAAGTTATGTATAGTTTCTAAGCCTAGAAGTTCTATTATAGAGTTAGTCTAAATAGTAGTTAACGAGTCTCATTGAATTCAGAAATCGAGACGTTACGAGTTGTTATGTAAAAATTGACCCAGATAATGTGGGACTACTTTATGGTTCCCGTCTTCTGCGCATCGATTCGGTCAGATTCCCGGTAGAGAGATCGATACAATATTTAATTAACTTAGTAACTTATCTATATTGTTTTAAGCTATCTTAAAACTATTTTAATTAGGCCAACGTACAATCTGCGGTTGTACGCGTATTGAACAAGTCATGAATATTCATGTTATCATCGTTTGCGACTCCCGCGTCGAGACGCGTCAGGGCGCGTCTAGACGCGTCTGATGCGCGGTTCTAGGTGATACGCACGCAGCACGCGCATGGAACGCGGTACGAACGCGTTTTTGGTGTACAAATACGTGAGCGCCAGTGTACAATAAACAACCTAGATGGAACTCAGTAATAAAAGAAACATGATAGCAATCGGAGCACCGTTCGGCCAATTCCCTGATTCACAGAATTGGCCGAGCGGTGTTTCGATTGGCTATGATATATATACGAACAACCGGGTTTTTAACAACAAAATTCATTTGGATGGTCCATCACTCTCCTTTAGCAGCTTTTAAGCTTTTCCGGTTCGGAGAAGACACTCATTTACTGCCAGTCTGTCAGAGAGACGTTTTCCTGTCGCAGGCTGGTCTGTTGAATTTACGAACTCGCTACGTTCTGCACCATAGGCGAGCATCTCTAACCATCCGGCCATGGGACATAATCTCGAATAAGACCTATGATGAATCAGAAATGGGGTTTCGACAGAAACAACGTATTGAGACACCTGGAGATACGGGATGTCAAACAACACCACTGAAATACCGAGAAACAAATCGAATGCAACAGATAAGTGGACACAATATCGTCGATAAAACACAATGGAAGTAATCTCTTGGAATTGTCAGTTATAGGTGTCATTTGGACAGTATGGACACTATCAAGTTTGAAGTTTAGCTCGGAAAATGTTTTACGAACCCGATGGCCTGATCTGCTGATATGACAATCTATATCAAAATTTTATAATCTATATATAATAACAGTTAAAAGTTTTCCAATTTCATTTTAGTAGATTTTATGGGCAATACACAGAACAATTGTTTTCTGACTTACAGTCCCTTTATGTAAACTGCTCCGTACATGTTGTTCAAAACGCTTCTTTTGAATTATCTATAAATCAGTGTTAAACAAGTTTATCAGCATCCGTTTGCTCTAAGATAAGAAATTCAAGGCGTTTGCTACAGTAGAAGTCTGTGTCTACCGTGACGACCATAAATATCGAGACAGAAGTGTCTGAGCCAGTATTTAGATCTCTCTGTCTCTCTCTCTCTCTCTCTCTCTCTCTCTCTTCTTATCAAGAAAGATTTAGTCTGATTAGGGTCAACACTGTTTGTCATA
Source organism: Ctena decussata (assembly GCA_963989385.1). Taxonomy (NCBI): domain Eukaryota; kingdom Metazoa; phylum Mollusca; class Bivalvia; order Lucinida; family Lucinidae; genus Ctena; species Ctena decussata. Next base: position 87,044,614 of record OZ022506.1, read on the forward strand.
TCACTAACTGAAACATGACGTTGAAACCAAATTGAGTCAACATCGATATTCAGCAACGTTGAGTCAGTGTTCATTAACGTTGTGTGCCCAGGGGGATTGTTTGATACACCTATACAAGTAGAATCAACCCGTTTTTTTAGAGGTGCGGAGACCGAGTGGATAGAGTCGCTTAGCTATGGCACAGAAGGCCGAGGGTTCGCGTCCCCATTGGGCCAAGGACTGAAATTTTCTATCAACACAGCAGCAATTAGGACAGGTTCCAGAATAAGGGCAGATTTCAGACAGCGAAAGGAGGGGGACGAGCTTAGCATACCGCTATGTCCAAGATACGATGGGCCTCTAGCACGCACGGCCCCTAAATCAAAAGTCTTCACGAAAACTTTACATATACTTTCTACACTAATAGTTTGGTAGAATGGGTACATGTCCAGTTATCGACAATTTTACAAAAAGGAACGATTTTTGTGACTTTCTGTTTGCTTTCCTGGCGTACAAAGCGGTCTGTTCTTAGAGGTAACAATTTGATTATTGAGAAGAAATGCAAAACTGAAAATGGCTGAGTTGCTTTTCACTGAAAGTGTCACTGAGCCGCGACGTGACAAAACCAACAATGTGGTTGTGCGCCCAGCGCAGACTCAGATCAGCCTGAACACCCGTCCAGTCTGATCAGAGTCTTCGCTGTTCGCATGAAGGTAGCTTAGTCCCTTAGCTACCCTTTAAGCGCAAAGCGAGGATTCTGATCAGACTGGGCGGACACCCAGGCTGATCTGAGTCTGCAATCGGCGCACAACCACATTGTTGGTTTTCTCGTGTCTCGGCTCAACTATTCATCTTAAGAAAATATTCAGAAGTTTTATGGGAATCACTAAATGTTTATATTTAACGCACTGCCTGTCAGCACCAGGTGGAGTCAGTCTTTTGCTTGGAATTTCACCTGACTGATTTAGGTGATATTACAGAAAGTAATTTCTTTTTAATGTAATGATTAGAAATAAGATTTAACTGTCAGGTCATTTTCGAACAATTCGGAGAGTAACATTGCAATGGCAAATGTTATTGCTGTATTTATTTTAATAACAGTTGCTGAGGCTTTCGTCATAAACGTACATACATGTGAATTCATACGAGATGTCGAGTACACTCTGAAGTGTACGTATAAAGGAAATGGTGACTATTCGCCCGACCGACTTCTGTCAGGAGTAACTGTATTGGAGTTCGACAGATTTGAACAAGGGCGAATTGTGAGTCTTTCAGATACGATGCCCGACTTGCAGCAAATCAAGGTGTTGAAAAGCGACAGTCTTACCTGCCAGGATATCGACACTGTTGCAGAAGTCTTTATCAATGGCCAGCTTTGTGTAAGTTCTTTAAATTTTTAAAAAATAAACGCGAAAAGAAAAACGGGAACAGTAGTAAATAAAACACGCAAGTAAATGATTCAAAATAAATAAATAAAATGGCTATAGGGTACACCTCTAGAGACATCACTCTGCCATCCTTCATTTGCCTGCCTCCTCGGGGCCAATTACTCTTAAAGGAAAGAATTTGATGTCTGTGGAGTGCAAAGTCTTTTCTTTTTAAAAATGTAACTTTAGAAAACGGTACAGTATGACCTTTCAGTGAAGCAAAAAAACTATTAATTGTACGTTGTACGAGTATGTAAATAAATATTTGTAAATACTGAATAACAATAATTTCATTTATTAAATTTTTTTCTCTTTTTACAGTCTTCATCAACCACCCCTTCTGTGGACATAAATTCATCACCAGCAACCGTTTTTAAAATGAGTAGTGGATGTACTTCCAGCGCCTCAGAACAGAAAGTAACAGGGTTGGCAAACCTTTTCTGGCAAACTGCAGTCATTATACTTGGAGGTAATTTGTTTTATAAAGTATTAATTAATTGATATTTGATAACCAAAAGCATAGTTTAAAAAAAAAACTGACAATATGATACAAATTTATATGCATGAAGTAATACAATGAAGGCAAGAGATAGTCGATGGAAAAAAATGTAAATGAAAAGAAAGTCCACCGAACTTTAACACACATAATATAAACACTGTTGTGCCGAAAACCCACAGGTAAATCTACCTCAGGTAATACACAGTTCCGAGCCACACCAAGAATGTCACACAAAATCACATGATATCGTAAACCTGGCGAATGCAACGACAACTTAGCACGTGACATAGTCTCACAAACAAATCGCACGTGGTCAATACCAACATAAGTCCGTGATTTTACCTTTCAGTTAATGAAGGGATGTATACCTGTTTAAAGAAAACAAACTAACACCACTTTTAATAAATTTACCCTGCTTTGCAAGAACAGAACGCATCGGAAATGCATGGTGCGCCAACTGCCATGTGTAGGCCATGAGGAGGCTGATTCTTCGCCATAGATCGCCAACATTTGGCAGGCACTTGCATTTGTCATTTATTTTTCCGCCATCTTTGTGTAAAGCTTGTGAGACGTAGTAACAGTAACTAAGCAGGCGGAGCTTAGCAGCTATTCTCGGAACTGTGTATTGGAGCAGAAAGTCATGAAAATTTCGAGCCACCAGTGCCATCCCAGTCAGATTAGCAATGTCACAAGGGACATCCGAATAATTCAGCTGAACCTACAGCGAACACCCAGAGCTCAAAAACTAACTTAAATATTTCATTTGTAAATGTTTGCGGCTTAAAGTCTAAATTGTTATTTCCTGAATTTGAAAACTTTTTAAATAGGAACGATATAATAGGGATAGCCGAAACAAAAACATGCGAGGATGATCTTATTTCATTTGCCGGGTATTCTTTTTTCCCAAAGCATCGAATACATTGTGCTAGACGATCTGGAGGACTCGGAATATTAATAAAAAATAATATTGTTCCATTTGTTGATATTATAGAACTTGATTCTGAATTTTTATCAGCCATTAAGATTTCAAAAACACTTGTATCCAAAAATGCAGACATTATTATTGCCTTTGTTTATTTGCCGCCAGAGGGCTCTAGTTATAGCGATAACGAAAGTCTTTCAGAAATAGAAATGGTATTGCTATCTTATATTGATAGTTCTAGGTATTTGTACCTTATTGGAGATCTTAATGCCCGAACTGGCACCTGCAATGAATATTTTGAACTTGATATTGACCGAATCTCTACCGAACAATATGGCATTGATGATGACGTCATCACCTATATTAACAATGTACAGGAGCTACAAAACCACGGTATATCATGCGTGCGGAAATCGCAAGATAAAATCAGAAACAATTATGGCAATAAACTAATCCAAATATGTCGTAATAATAATCTGTATATTTGTAACGGGCGTCTAAATAGAGATTCTGCAGGTGCCCGTACGTGCACTAAGGGAAGTGTTATTGACTATTTGATTACGAATATTGGTGGTTTGTTGCTTGTAAATGACTTTACTGTTCATGAATATTCGCCGCTTTTTTCTGATGTGCATTGTGCTATATCGTTTGTTATTGAAACGCCACTTCGCACTGACTGCGAAAATGTACAGATAGACACTGCATATAAAAGATGGGAGCCATCAAAAAAGGAAGCTTTTGTAAATAGTATAGATAGACATAAATTGTTTCAATTAAATTCAATGCTTGAAAACTCTGTAAACCAACAATTAGATAAAGCCCAAATTGATGATTTCGCGTCAAAAGTTAAAAGCATATTCCAACAAAGTGCGAAAAGTTCTTTTAAAAAATATACAGTCTTATCAAAAAAGGTAAACAAGAGGGCCATGAGGCCCTGAATCGCTCACCTGAACAATTGGCAAGGTGGCTTTTACTTATCATGTCTGAAATTGTCAAAATATGAGTTTTGGGTCAAAAGTCAAAGAATGACCATGACCACTTGTACTCATAAATCTTCATGTACTCATTAAGACAACCATATATACCATTTTTAGGCCAAAATCTTCAAAACTTTCCATGAAATCTTATGTTCTAGCATTTTCCCATATTTGACCATGCCGCAAAAAAGGTCAAGGTAAACCCAAGGTCACCATTTGAACAGTCTTGGTGGTACTCTAGTACTCCATGCTATTTACCAAGTTTCAAGGCCATAGGTGTATTGGTTCTGGAGAAGAAAAATATTAAAGATTTATACAATAGGTGGTAATGGCGGCCAAGTTGGTCATGTGACCTGGACCGTTTGAACAAATTTTTCATTCAATCAACCCCTTGAGGCTCTATATGAAATGTGTTCACAATTGGCCCTTTGGCTTTTGAGGAAATGGTTGAAAATGTCAAAATATGAGCGATCTGGATCAAAGGTAAAAAAATGACCTTGACCTCTTGTACTCATAATTCTTCATGAACTCATTAAGACAACTGTATATACCAATTTTTTAGGCCAAAATCTTCAAAACTTTCCATGAAATCTTATGTTCTACCATTTTCCCATATTTGACCTTGCTGTAAAAGGTCAAGGTCAACACAAGGTCATAATTTGAACAATCTTGATAGTACTCAAGTACCCAATGCTACATACAAAGTCTCAAGGCCATCGGTCAATTGGTTCTGGAGAAGAAGATTTATAAAGGTATTTACCATATATGGGCATGACAGCCATGTCGGTCATGTGTCCAGGAGCGTTAGAAAATTTTTTCATTCCCTCAACCCCTCGAGGCTCTATATGAAATTTGGTTTCAATTGGCCCAGTGGTTTTAGAGCAGATTCTTTGAAATTGTCAAAATATGAGATTTCTGGGTCAAAGGTCAAAGAATGACCTTGACCTCTTGTACTCACATATCTTCATGTACTCATTAAGATGATTGTATATACCAATTTTTAGGCCAAAATCTTCAAAACTTACCATGAAATCTCATGTGCTAGCATTTTCCGATATTTGACCTTGCCGTAAAGAAGGGCAAGGTCAACCCAGGGTCATAATTTGAACAATCTTGATAGTACTTGAGTACCCGATGCTACATACCGAGTTTCAAGGCCATCGGTCTACTGGTTTTGGAGAAGAAGATTTTTAAAGGTTTTTACCATATATGGGCGTGGTGGCCATGTTGGTCATGTGACCTGGACCGTATGAACAAATTTTCATTCCCTCAACCCCTGGAGGATCTATATGCAATTGAATTACAATTGGCCTAGTTGTTTTTGAGGAGATTGTTTGATATTGTCAAAATATGAGAGTTCTGGGTCAAAGGTCAAAGAATGACCTTGACCTCTTGAACTCATAAATCTTCATGTAGTCATTAAGATGACTGTATGTACCAATTTTTAGGCCAAAATATTCAACAGTTTCCAAGATTTTTTATGTTGCTGCATTTTGCCATATAAAAGCATAAGGAAGCAAATTTGACCCTACCGTAAAAAAGGTCAAGGTCAACCCAAGGTCATAATTTGAACAATCTTGGTAGTACTTGTGTACCCGATGCTACATACCAAGTTTCAAGGCCATCGCCCTATTGGTTCTGGAGAAGATTTTTTCAGGTTTTTACCATATATGGGCATGGCGGCCATGTTGGTCATGTGACCAGGACCGTTTGAACAACTTTTCGTTCCTAAGGTCCCAGGAGGCTCTATATGAAATTTGGTTACAATCGGCCCTGCGGTTTCAGAGGAGAAGTTGTTTGAAAGTGTGGACGGACGACGGACGACGGACGGACGACGGACGACGGACAACGGAGCCTTACCATCCTATAATCTCCCCCGGAGCCGCTGGCTCAGGTGAGCTAAAAATGGTAAACCCTGGTTTGGCCTACAATGTCAGAAAGCAAGAAAAAGGTACCAGGCTGCAAGGAAAAATAATTCAGTTCAAAAAAGTGAATCTTCAAAACGAATAATGATGAATGCAAGTAAAAAGTACAAATCAGTAATTAAACTGCATTATGCAAAACACATTTTTGCTTTACAAAACAAAATACGAAAACTAAGATCCGAGAAACCTAAAGAATACTGGAAACTTATTAACAGCATAGATAGGAAAACTAATAATATACCTATTTCAATGGATGACATGTTTAATTATTATAAAACATTAAACTCTAACACTATCGATACAGAAGAGAATATTTCTATCCCCGAAGTTATGATAAACCCAATAAATTTTGATAACTATCAAACTATAGATTCATCCCAAGCATCATTAAATAATCCAATAAGTGAAAGTGAAATACTTTGTGCTATTAAATCTTTGAAATTGAACAAGTCTGGAGGCACAGACGAAATAGTTAATGAATACATTATTTCAACTAAACATTTATTAATGCCAGTTTATGTAAAATTATTTAACATTATATTAGAAACTGGAATTGTTTCGAGTGACTGGGTCAAAGTACTATTATCCCAATTTACAAAAATAAAGGCAACAAACTCGACCCAGCAAATTATCGGCCTATAACTCTGCTTAGCTGTATTGGTAAGCTTTTTACGGCCATTTTAAATAATAGATTAAGTAAGTACTTAGACGACAATGAAATTTTAAATGAAACACAAAGCGGTTTCCGAAAGGAATATTCAACAATCGATAATATTATGGTCCTATACAGTCTAATAGAATATTTCAAAAGTAAAAAAAGTAAATTATATATATGCTGCTTTATAGATTTTGCTAAAGCGTTTGATAATGTTTGGAGAGCTGGACTCTGGCAAAAGTTGCTGAAACATGGTGCTAGAGGAAAGATACTTAATGTTATTAAAATATGTATAACGAAATCAAGTCATGTGTCAGTTTTAATGGCAGTTATTCTGGATTTTTTAGTTGTGAAAAAGGGGTTAGACAGGGAGAAAATCTTTCTCCCCTTTTATTTGCTATCTATTTGAACGATCTAGAAAATTTTATGAGACTAAATGGTTGTACAGGTATTGATATTGATATGCATGATGAAAATGTCTTGATATTTATCAAACTGTTTGTATTACTATATGCAGATGATACAATTGTAATGAGCGATAATTATAAAGATTTTCAAGAAATGTTGGACACATTTAATGAATTTTGTAAAACATGGAAATTAAAAATAAACATTGAAAAAACTAAAATTATCATCTTTGGTGATTATAGCCGAAGACGAACTGTATCTTTTTCTATAGCTGGTAAAGAAGTTGAAATTGTTAAAGATTTTAAGTACCTTGGAGTTCTTTTCACTAAAAATGGCAGATTTGTACAGCATGTTAAAAATTTGTCAACTGTTGCATGTAAAGCCATGTATCTATTACGTAAAACAATTGTTAATTTGCATTTGCCAGTTGACTGCCAATTGAAACTCTTTGATCAAACTATTGTCCCAATTCTATTGTATGGAAGTGAAATAAGTGGATTCGAGAATCTTCAACTATTTGAGAAAATACATTTAAATTTTATGAGAAGTATTTTGAAAATGAAAAATAGTACGCCCCACGTTATGATCTATGGTGAGTTTGGGAGATTTCCACTTGAAATTCAGGCAAAACTGCGAACGATTAAATATTGGTCAAAGATTTTAACTGGCAAAAACTCTAAAATTTCATATAAGTTATATTTTCTTTTGTTATACCTTCATAGAAATGAAATTTATTCTTGTAAGTGGATTTTATGTGTAGAGAAAATTTTACAAGATGTTGGTTTAAATTATATTTGGTTAAACCATAATATTGTCAATGTAAACTGGGTTTGTAATGAAGTTAGAAATAGATTACAAATGCAATTTCAACAGAAGTGGTATAGTGACGTCCAAATTAGCTCCAAATGTATTAATTATAGAATATTTAAAACAGAATTTAACCTTGAAAAATATATAACACAAATTGAGCCGAAATATTATATTCCAATTGCTAGATTTAGAACAACCAATAATAGATTACCGATTGAAAAGGGAAGATGGGAACAAATTGAAAGGTCACAAAGATACTGCACATTATGTAACTACAATATACTCGGAGATGAATTTCATTTTTACTGAAATGTGACTATTTTAAAGAAATAAGAAAATTATATATACCGAGATACTACTTAAAACATATTAATATATTAAAATTCGAAAAACTCATGTCCACTACAAATATTAAACCGCTGAGACAGCTTAGTAGGTTCATTTCAGAAATTTTAAGTAAATTCTAGTCCCTGTTAAGCTGTGTGTGCACTTTAAAATTTGTTTGCTGCCTTTTTTCCATAGATAAGTATGTATTTCCTCATATGTTGTTACTTTTCAATTTGAGAGAAATAAAAGTTTTGTTCTGTTCTGTTCTGTTCCTAAACTCGTGCTTATACCTTTGTATCATAATAAAAATGAAATTATGTAGTCAATTACGAAGTTTAATTGCAGGCTTCCTTATATTGTAGCGTTCCTCTGATCATCAAAGGCCACAAGACACAGAAAAGACAGAGACAGCAATACCAAAGTGTGAAAAATTTAATGGAGATTGGATAAGAGGTTCTTTTACTCATAGCAGCAAGTAAATACCGAGTAGCACGGACAATCAGCATATTCTGTCGATGTCAACCTAACACTAGGCAATACACCCAATATACATCTTATTCTGCTGTTGCACACATTGTTTATTACTTACAGCTCCAGACTTATAATAATAATATCGTAGTACAGATGAGGCGGCTTATCCGGATTTACGTTGTATGCAAAAATTGTTATTTCCTTTTCCGTTCCAAGTGTCAAATTTTAATTCAAGAGCAAGTGTTGCAGTATTTTAATCGGGTGCCTAATCTGTTTAATCTGTTTTAGCAAGGGTTAGAAAGGAAATCAAATATAATTCTGCAAGATATCAAGAGTGAAATTGAAATGTTTTTAGACAAACAAGAGTATGGTCGCAAAAATACAGTCAACTCTCGATATCTCGAACACTGATATCTCAAAGTGCCCTCTTATATAAAATATAGTTAGGACTTAATTCCAAATTTTCTTTATTTTCAACTCTTCTTATCTCAAACTACTGATATCTCAAAGTAAATTTTCTGTGACCAGAAAATTTACTTTGAGATATCAGTAGTTTGGAATCAGATTTGACTTTGAGATATCGAGAGTTTACTGCACTTGTATCGCTTCCGTTTCGAAGATGTGGCAACAAACGCCAGGCATCAAGCAGATTCCTCGTTAATTAAAAATGTTCCTATAAATACAGTCAAACCTGTCTTAAGGGGTCACGCAAGGGGAAGCCAGAAACTGGCTGCTTAAGACAGGCGACCCTTTAATACAGGTTCTTTTGCACTGTATTTTGGTTCAAGGGACACTAAAAAGGTAGCTGTTAAAAGCAGGGTATCCCTTAATAGAGGTGACTACATAAGCAGGTTTGCTTGCAATGATAAACATGCTTTTTTTACTTCTGATGACCAAAAAAGGTTTAAAATGTGGTCTTGCCAAAATGTTTGTGATGCTTTAGTATACTTTCTAGATAACATTTTCATCAGATTACACAGACAAATTATAGGAATTCCGATGGGTACTAATTGCGCACCTCTTGTAGCAGATTTGTTTCTATTTTGCTCTGAAAGAGACTTTATGATGTCTCTTTCTGATGATACTCAAGCTCATGTCATTAAAGCATTCAACTCAACGTCTAGATACTTGGACGACCTTTTAGATATTGACAACCCTTATTTTGAAGAAATGGTTAGTCAAATTTATCCTGCTGAATTGCAGTTAAATAAAGCAAATACTTCTGATACCGAGGCCCCATTTTTGGATTTACATTTATCTATTTTAGATGGATTGTTTCATCTAAAATTTATGACAAACGCGATGATTTTGATTTCGACATTGTTAATTTTCCGTTTTTGGATGGTGATGTTCCCCGCACCACTTCTTATGGTGTTTACATTTCTCAGCTTATTCGCTTCGCTAGGGTGTCTAGTCATCTGGCTGACTTCAATGCTCGTAATAAAAGTTTGACTGCCAAGCTTTTACAGCAGGGGTATCGGTATCATAAACTTCGGAAAGCTTTTTCTAAATTTTATCGTAGACACTTTGAATTGGTTTGCAACAAGGCCTATCGGAACCTGAATTTTATGGTGACTTAGTATATAAATTACGCAAAATCGTAGGAAAAACAGAATTTCCCGATCAATTTAAGAAAATTATCATACGATTTAAACGCATTGGCTATAACATAGATGTAATACGACAGTCTGCATGCTTAGTGGTTAGCCCAATCACGGTTGACAACTTTGCTGTCCTCTTTAATTGCACGCCGGTGGGTCGGGGTTCAGACTCTATGATAGCCCCTACATAAAGCTATATATTAGTTGGTTGGGGCCGGATGTTTGTCTGTTTCTTGGCCCACCGGGGTTCAACTGGTGGTCTTCTTTTGCTCCAGTACTCCAGTGGTGCTGCTGACACCCCAGGGATCTCCGGGTGTCTCAACACGTTTAGGCTGTCGAGTCCTCATCCTTGCTTCATCACGGCCTTTTCTTGATCTTAATTGTTGACCGTGATGACTCTCTGATGAGTTAGGGGACCTCCATACGAACCGAACTACCAACTAATTGTGTGCACCGCAGCGGAGGGTGAGGGTGAAGGTTTGGGTCCAGTAAAACCGGTTTAAACCCCCCAGTAGTTATTACTGACCGTCCCAAGGCGGTACTTTTGTTGCGGTTGCATTTGTTTTATGTTCGGTGCTGTTTAATTTATTGTGTTCTCAGTTTAATTCTTCTATCATAAAAATAGAAAATAGGTAAAAATAATTGTTAAATGTTTTTCATATAATTTGCTTAGTCCGTTGTAACCCGTCTGTTGGTCTAAATTATTTAGTTCAATAAAGCTAGCTGAGTTGCCATCTATTTGGGAAAGAGCTGCTGACTCGGCTTATCACTTGTAGTTTATTGTTTGTTGGGATGTCTTTGTCAATCTTTCCCTTTGATGTTGGGGATAGGGTTTGGGATCTGATTCAGTCAGTTCCTGAAGTGTAGTTACTCTTTAAATTTGACTGTAATTTCTTCCAGGAAAGCAAAAAGAAGTTCACAAAAGGTGTCCCTCTTCGTACAAAATGGCGGGAAATATACGGATATACCTTTAAACTTTTAATGTTACTTGAGAATATGCGATTGGCAGACCTTGGCATGCAAGGACATCTCATCATGAATTGCTTAAGATATTATAAGGAAATACTCTCATATTATCAAACCAACAATGAATTTTAATAAAATTGCCATAATAATTCAGATCTCCACGTCTGATAAGTCAGGCTATAAAATCTGATTAAAAGAAAAAACGGAAACATATGTAAATCGACGTAATGTATTTCTATTTATTAGAAATTTCTTGATGACGTAAGCGTATATGAGTCAACGCTATGCCTATCGTTGTTTTCTCTTAAGAGGTGTTGTACTATATACACTAATGTGCTTACTGCATTTTGATAAGGCAGCGTCATACAAGTATATGAAAAAATACATACCGCAATTCCAACACCGCAAGCCGGGCCGCGTAGCGCAATCGGTAGGGCACCTGACTCATAAGTCAGAGGTCCTGGGTTCGAAACTCGGTCTGGCCACATACTTTCATTTCTCCTTCCGCTGATTCAAGAAGGGCAGTTGTCAGTTACTGGCAAAAGTATGTGCACTTAGTACTGGTTAACCGCTTCGGAGGTCTAAGCCTGCCCGGGAATAGTGTGGTTAAGTTAACTGACCGTCCCGACATGACCATAGCTGTTTACTGTGGACGTTAAGCATCAAACCAATCAATCAATCAATGCAATTCCAACTAAAGTTTAGTACACTATCAGGGAGAGCGATTTTTGCTTTGCGAGGTCAATTCGTAAAGGGAGTAGTTAACTCCTCTGGGACGAATTCTTTCCTTTAAAGATTAGACCCTATTTGGGAAGGGCTTCGCTTTTCGGGAAAGTGAACAGGAAATAATACCAATTTTCCCTTCTTTTTTAAAAAAGGCGATAAAAATTTGAGTTCTCGTACATTTTAACTTCTAGTAGTCTGGCCATAGCATACAGAAACCTTATCACCCAGCATGTTTTTTATGTATGTGCTTATTCTCAAAAAGTCTATTTCCTTACAAAGCCTGTTTACTAATTATACTGACTGTTCCAGATTGGTATTTTGTTATAGCTCCTCTTCGTTAGATTTAAAGTGTTTTCTACTGAAACTGTTTATTCAGTTTTGTCATACTGGTTCTAACTTTCAATGTCTTAAGTGGGTTCTAGTTAGTGCCTTTTTCCGAGGATTTGTTCTTGCAGGCCCATCAATTTTCACCTGTTTGGCCGCCATTGTTTTATTTTCTGACGAGAATCAGAGTAGAAATGTCAAAAATACCTTAACCAGCCTAAACCAGCGACTGCTTGAACAAATATAAGATGCATTGCCACCAGAAGAAATCCCTATACGTTTTATCCTATAAAATACATGGACAAAACTAGTTATTTTTAATTTGCACTGACACTTATTTTATTTCGGAGATATTGTCATATCTCACTAGGACGTTTTATTTTCAATTGCTCGATGCCTAAGCTTACGGTGCCTAAACAAGTGTCTGTGTTACGATTATGCAAGATAATTGCGTATCATTCCAACAAGATTTCTTTTAACTGGGTGGTCTCATAAGAACACGAGGTAGACCTTTGTTTAGCCGGTTTGTAAAAGATCCTTGAAGTTAACCTTCCCCTTTATGTGCATCGACTACAAAGTGGGTTATACCTATTAAACACGAACAAGAAAGCATGGTTTTACGACAGTAAAGAACACATATACCGGTATACTTGCTCGCAAATTGCACAGAGACGAAAATTCTTTGAAGACTACAAAACCAACTGATTACGTCACCGTTTAAGGTTGAGGAAGAATAGGGGACAAATGCTTATAACTTTTATCTCATGATTAGCCATTTTCCTTTTTATTGTTAACATTTTCAGACCGTCTAAGATAGACTCATTCCAATACAGACGAACTGTATATCAAAACACTTTATCAAATAAACTCATAAAACACCAATTTTAATATTCCCAAAGTTATTTTAAATATCAGAAGGGCCAGGTGACCTATTGCATTAAATTCTAAACACGGTATCGCAGTTGACGTTTCCGCCTTGGAACGGTTGGTTGTTGGTTGGATGTATTGTCTAGGTATATTCATATTCCCCAGGGATTCTTTTCAAGGATACTTCGAACCATTGCTAAGACAGATCTAGTATACGACAATGAAGATGCTATCTCAGAATATCCATTTGCAACTTTGGCGACTCAGCGATTTTGCTTTCAAGATAAAGGAGATGATGTTTCTTATTTTAATTTGTATACTGTCGTAGATTTGCTCTTCTAATACATCACATTTTCTTATCATTAAATAAGTGCAGTTCCGTTTATTTTGTTTTAAATCAAATTAATGTCAAGACTATTCAGTTAGATCGGAGTTATGCAAACAGAAATTCTATTAAAATGTAAATGGTATTTCGGTCGTGTTTAAAGAATATACTTTATAAGCCGTTTTCGAGGAAGCTTTTCTACCTTTTAAGTTTAACCAACCACACACAGAGCTACTATTCAGATCAATAAAGGTCAAAGAATACAGGGGGAGACCAGCCTACGTCATAGTGCAGACGTGGGAGCTATTTATTCGACGGCCATTTTGAAGAGACTTGGAAAGGTTTACGGAGGCTACACCGATTTGATTTTTTTTGTTCTTCGGGACTCCCTCGTAAAAAAATTTCAAGAATCAAAAATTAAGATTAAAATTCTTCTGTTTGCCTCAGTTTCGTCCATGTCCTGTGTGGTCAAGCCGGTCGGCATCGCTCCGGCTTCCTATCCCAAAATTTCGGAGACTAGTGTAAAAAAAACCCGAGTCCAGATCGTGAAGCCAAGCGCTCGAGAAGCCGTCGAGAAGTGCTCGGGTATTAGATAAGTAGAGGTCTTGATAAGCGGGAAACGATCGTGTACAGAGATCTAGTTTGGCCGGGATAAAAAAAGTAATGATAAAAAAGTTTTAACCGATCAGCGATCAACTCCACATCTTTTCGACCAAAACCCGATTGATTGCCAATCAATGCTATCCCTATTCAACCTGTTGTCCAGGTCAACTCGACCACTACCCGATCGCTACTCGACGGCACCCGATCACTTCCCGATCCATACTCCTGTACTTGGCCGCTGCTCGACCATACACGAGCGCACTCGACAGCGACACGATCCCATCAAAAAGGCGTGCATGTCTGGCTATCTCTCATAAGTTGCTGCGAATACGAAGAGATCACACTCACAACAACCGGCTTCTGCAGCAGTTGATCATAATGCCAAAATAGTTGTCGCAGTGTCAGCCACTGCTTCATCCAGTTTTCCCTGCGCCAACGCTCCCTACCCTTATTGTGCGTCTTCACTCCTCAGCTTCTCTCTTTCTTTCTTTCTTTCTTTAAGCTCCATCACAGTCATGGCCCTGTCTCTCTAAAGCTCCTATTACCTGCAACTGTTTACCTCATTGATATAGTTTTGATGCTGATACATATTCTCTAGAGCTTCTGAGATTTACTGAATGCTAACTAAAAGCAAATGCAAGTTTTTATACTTATATTGCCCGTACACAACTAATTCACGACCCGCCATGACCCCTGTACGAACAGAACAAATCGGATTGGGCTGAGATCTAGTAGAGATCGGATAAGAGGTCGAGTTGGTCGAGTAGAGATCGTTTAGATATCAGAGTGGTTGTCGGGTTGAAGTCGTGGAAGAGTTGTGAATGGTCGTGTTGGGTCGTGTACGGCTAGTAGCAGTCGAGTGAAAGTCGTGTTCAAGCCTGGGCAACAATTGGTCGAGATTGGCCGGGGAATTTTGTTGATCGGGGCGATCAAGTTGATCTGATCGACAGTGGGAACCTACCTTAAGACAATGATTTTGTCTCAGATTGTTCTTGAAATTTCAGTGTTTGACTTTCGTATTGCAGCAACATAATATTAAATTAATTTGCAGGTATAAAAATATGAGATGAGCGAATTTGTTTGCCTATCTTTTTGCTTTAAGAAGATTCACAGCTAGCATCAGCCGATTTAGAATTCAGTTTTCAGCAATTGGAATCTTATTGTTTGATAAGACAATATGATATATTATACGTTTGTTCTCTGACAGACCGCCTATTGAATTACGAGCTGTCTCCTTCTTGTTCATATTAACAGTACTGTTTCGGCAGTAATGATGTCATTTGACAATCAGAGAAACAATTACTATGATGTCGTAAATCAATTTTTGCTAAGAAATTGTAAACGGCTATCTACAAAAACAATCATTTTATTGGCAACACGACCTATGGTAATAAATATCTGAGACTAAATATTTCGTGGAAGAATTGTAATTACAATATAGATCACCACCTAGCCCTTTTAGCGCCCAAAACAGACGATTTTTACGTCCGCAAAATTTCATAAAATGTTTTGTCCAAGCTATATCATATTTAAGATTCAAAACCTAGAGGGCAAACAGTGTGGAACTAAATGAGGCGGCTCGTGATGAGCCGCCGCAACTTGATCTATGCTGTTTGCAAATTTAGCTATTTTCGTCTCTAGTGCTTAAATGAGTTAAATATCCGGATGATAAAAAGAAAGTGGGAAAATTCTCAGGAACAGAACCCACCCAAGACACCATGTGGGAAAAAAGACGACTCAAAATTAATCACCACAATAGGCATCACCAGGGACAGTCATGTGAACAGACATTTCCCATATAGGGAGTCACCGGGCAAGCATTAACATCACAAACAATATATCAATAGCAAACATAGGAACAAACAACACATAAAACAAATAAGAAGGGCCAAAACAGAAATGCCGCATTGGGACGGGCAGTAATAAAAATACTGGTTGGAGGGGGGGCTTAACAGGTTTGTGGTCGACCAACTCTCGCCCTTGGTTTTGTCTTGGTTCATTAGACACTTAGTTGTTCAACTCAACCAAAACAATAACCACCCACACAACATACCGACGAAAGCACCCATTTCGCAATACTAGAAAAATTTATACGAAAAAATGTTAAACAACTATTTTTACCTATTTTTTTTTTTGACTACACACTATACCAATAACAGACAAAGCACAAACAACACACAACACAACCAAGAAGAACCAAAACAAAAGAGAGGCCCGGAATGGCCAGCAACGAAAATATATGGGGGAGGGGAGGTGGGCTTAATTGGTTTGCGGTCGAGCTTTTGGTTCTGCTTTGGTTCAACAGACACTTTTTTGTTTGGTTTACGTGGAAGATTCCTAGCTCCAAAGTGTAATATCTAAGGAACATAGAAATCAAACTTAAAACTAAGATAAAACAAACATGAGAACGCACAGAAATAGCAACACTAAAATTCTGAAGCAGACGAAACCTACCAATTAGACTACGATGGGCCCGTTAGACTGTTCAATAAAGCCAATTATTACACACTTAATAAGATCTACACAGTAAATTTCCCATTGCCACCCGTTAATATTTTCTGGATCCATAAAGGCACAGTCACGTGACTGTGCCAATTTTCCATATAATATGGATTTTTGGCACTGCCTCTTTTTAATTGGTCGAGTCCTTTCACACGTTCTATCCAGTAATTCAAAATGGCGGAGAAGGTGATGGAATCTTTAGCTGATCGAACTCTAGACCTAGAAACTAAGATTGAGGAGAGAAATTTGTCAAGATTTCGGGAAGTTTCAGAGTCAGAAACATTTCAGTTTGTTTTGTTGACTATAGGAATGATTGTTTTTTTGCGGGGCCGGGAGGCGGGGGCATCGATATGTAAACGCCGGCGAATCATCACAAACTGAATAAAGGCCCGAAGAGCTTTATGTTAAGTTTGTGAGGCCGGCGTTTACACATCGATAAAATCCCCCCCAAAAAGGAAATTCATCTCTTATAATTCCATCTTTGTCCATCCTAAACTTTTTCTTCGGCTGAATTGCCCATCGGTTTACTTCGTTGGATTGTCAAGGTGAACAGCGTTTCATTTCAAGCTTAATTCCCTTGAAATTACAAAATCTATTTGAAATTACAAACGGCTTTTCCGCCAACGTTTTCGTTTTAAACCCGTTTCCTTGCATGAAAAGTCGAAAACACTAAAAAAAAGGCAAATATTTAACCAAAAACACTGTCGAGGGCGCCGCCATTTTGAAAACGTTACCAACTGACGTTTGTTATGACGCTGACGTTACGTCATAAATAACGTCATACTCGCGCCTGTTTTGGTCGCCTCAAGACAAATTTTTGTTCTTCCAGCTGAATTACAACTTTGTTCTCTTTCTATCTGTATATTTGTATAAGTATGTAATAAAAAGGTTACGATATGGCGGAGGTGTGCCTCTAAGACATATTGGCACTGGGTAGCAATATTGGCCCTCGGGCTAAAGCCCTCGGGCCAATATTGCTATCCAGTGCCAATATGACTTAGAGGAACACCTCCGCCATATAATAACCTCTAAATAATGAAAGGGATATTTACAATAATAATGATACTTTATTTGATACCTATGGAACGCCATGGCTGTCTCATAAGATAGATCTTCATGATGATCTGTTATGTATTATTATGTACTGTTCAATTCCCATCATACCTTGTAAACCCAATTCATGTCATGGCAAATTACTATTTTGTGCTGGTACTTGTCATTATACTTTCTTAAACTATTCTTATTTCCTGTTTGTAAAGCATTATATTATTACTTTCTTGCATGCTGTGTTTGTACAGCACGGTCCTGTTATGATCATCTAAAATGCTGTTTTTGTGTTTTTTTAATAAAACATTTTAGTCAGTTTTGGTTACTATTCTTTTGAGTCATATCATATTATGTGGATGTACAGAGCTGTCTTGTCTAGACATCATCTTAAAATGTCAAAAAACAAGCTGTCTTATTCATTGAAAATTTGTAATGTTTACTTTTATCATAACTTAGCAAGTTACAATAAGTACTGATCTAGTAGAAGGCTGTCTTACTCGAAATGCAATAATCTTTGCTGTCTTTCGTCATGTCTTTTCTCGGTAGCATTCTGTGCTGTTATAGAAGGATGCTGCCTTATTTGAAATATGCCCTCTATGATAATTTACCGCCTATCCTTCTGACGTCGCATCATATGCTTTGATCTAAAATTCTGCCTTGTTTAAAATATGTCTTTTATGTTAAGTTTTGGTTTAAACATAATTATTTAGCTTATTCTGTTAACATATATATATGTATACATACATAAACAAGTAAGATATCAGTACAGGTTATGGGATTAGAACGGAAGCAATGTGCTTATCAAGTTCTTCTCCCTAACATGAAATATCTGTACGAATTATGGCGGATATCTGTATCTCGTAGAATAATGTTGATATTATAAACCAAGTTTATAATTGAAATCAGCGTTTGAAAGAAGAAGTTAACAAAAAACCTAGTTATTAACAGAAGGATACATATGATAGCTTTAACTGTAAAAGTAAAAAGTATGCAAAGACCAGGAACTGATCCAATCAAAATCCAAATCCAGCCCTCAAACCATAGTTGGAAACAACTAAGATTACAAATAATCAAGATACAGAGAACATATGGCCAACCGAGTGAGCAGCATGTTCCCAAAAGGTGGCCACTCAGCAACCCAAACCGAACCAAAAATAATAAGAACATACATAAGGTAAAACATTACAGAAACTCTGACACCAAAAACAGGCAACAGAGAACCACAACAGAACTACCTCCTTCGAACGGTCAGTAATGAATTACTGGGGGGCTTAAATCGATTTTACAGGCCCAACCTCACCCTCAGTATCTGAAGTGGTACAAAACATTTAGTTGGTTGTTCGGTTCGCATGTAAACCTATGTATTATCATGAAAAATTAAAAAATGGTCACAGTTCAAGGTGCAATTGCAAAAATAGGGGTGTTTGTTCGAGATATGTTTGACAGAGAGGAGTAAGAGAGTAACAAGTTTTCGAGAGAGGAGGGAACTAGGTAAAAGGAACAGTAATAATGATAATTCTACTCAAACGTAAAGGGTTGAGAGAGAGAGGCGTGGGGCGCGTTTCTCAGCAGCAATCATAGCATGTAAATTTGTAACCATTACATTTGGTCTGCCTGCATAACAAACAAAGCTTAAACTTAGAGGCGTTTTGTTGCTATAATGTATTTATAAACGTGTATAAATATTAAACAGTTAGTTTCATGGGACAGGGACGAATCACCATACAAAAATAGATTGAGAGAAGGATATTGATATGGAGAGATTGCATTAATTAGTTCGTTGCGCTGTGCCTGGTAAGAAGTACAATGAAAGAAAAAGTGTTGAGCATTCTCAATCGTTCCACAGTGACAAAGGGGTGAATCCGATATATTTTTTTTACAAAGAGATCAAAATTTAACGAGCTACAATTTGTTCGTAAGCGGTTTAGTAATATTTGACCTTTTCTGCAACCTGCATAATAGTGTTTGGGAACAGACGTTTTCCCTCTCTGGAGAAAGCATTTAAAAGAATTGACAGATTCACATTGCTTTGCGTCTACAGGTAAGTTGTTCCATGCTCTAACACTCGAAGGCAAAAAAGAATTAAAATATTGGTTAGTTCTAGCATCGATAGTTTGTAGGTCATTTGAATTCCGGAGGTTGTACCGTGATAGATTACTTATAGGCTGCGGTACTAAAGAAGAGAGGTAAAGAGGTGTAATATTAAACATCATTTTGTAAAATAAGGTTATTTTGTGATTATACCGCCTACTTTCAAGAGTTTCCCAACATATTTCATTATATAGTGTATTTATCGATATCAATTTGGTGGTTCCAGTTGCAATTCTGGCTGCCTCATTTTGAATTTTATCCAATTCCTCTTTCTCATATTTAGTACAATTATCCCAAATTACATCGCCGTATTCAAGAAGGGGTCTTATAAATGTTAAATAAATTGTTTCTAAAGATTTTCTATCAAGCTTAAATTTTAGTTTCCTCATTATGTTGATCCTTACCCATGCCTTTTCATATAATTTATATGTTTGTGCCAAGTACAGTCTTTAGTGAAATATAAACCAAGGTGTTTGTGGGAATCTACTTCAGATATATCTTGATTTAACATATTAAGAGGAGGATGCTGACGTCTGTTTAATTTGCGGGAAAAGAGAAGAGCTTCAGTTTAAGCGGGGTTAAACGTTACCAACCAAGTTGCAGCCCACTGCGAAATTTTATCAAGGTCTGCGTTTAGACCTTCAGCTGCTGTTATAGGATTATCTACGATAATAAAAAGACTAGTATCGTCTGCGAAAAGTCTAATGTTTGAACCAATATCGGCGACAATGTCATTTATGTATAATAAAAAGAGTAAGGGTCCTAAAATAGATCCTTGAGGGACGCCAGCTTGAATAAATTTCCATTCGGATACAGTACCCGGAAGAACAACTCGTTGTTTTCTGTCCGCAAGATAACTCTTGAACCAGTTTAGGGTATCCCCTGTGACACCGGCTGCCTGAAGTTTGTGCAGAAGTCCAGAATGCCAGACACGGTCAAAGGCTTTGCTGATGTCACAAAAGACAGCACGGACCTCCTTGCCAGAATCAAGCGCCTGACAGAAAGTGTTATAAAGAAATGTGAGTTGATTAACAGTAGAGTCACCAGGTAAAAAGCCAGACTGTAGAGACGAGAGTAGGTTATTATCTTAGAAATGATTAAACAAGTATTTGAAAACTAGTCTTTCAAAAATTTTGCTTTCAGAGTTGAGCAAAGATATAGGTCTATAGTTAGATACCATAGACAAATCACCTTTTTTGGGGACAGGGCATACATTTGCTTTTTTGTACGATGCAGGAAAACTACCTGTTCGTAGAGACTGATTGAAAAGAGAGCATAAGGGGATAGAGAGTTCACTTGATAATTCACGAAGGACACGATTGCTAAGACCATTCGGGCCAGATGCTTTGCTCGTTACTAAAGTCTTCAAGACAGATTCCACTTCAAGCTGAGAAAGTACTATACTGTCCAAATGCAAGTTAAGAAAAGTGTTATCAGGTAGGTTAGGAAGAACAGCGTTTAGCTCGTTCAGCACTAATTGGCTTTGAAAGAAACTATTCAGGATATTAGCTTTGTCACTCTCATCTGTGTATATTTCATCATTCACTACAAGAGGCGGCATAGATGAGTTAGTAGACGGAGTTATGAACGTCTTTAGTGTCGACCACCAATCTTTGGTACTGAGAGTATTAGATTTAAGCTTATCTGCAATTTATCATAATGCAATTCTTTTGAGTCACAAATCATTTTAATTACGCGATTACGTATTTGTTTGAACCCTATCCAATGAGAATCTAGATTCGTGCGTTTAGCTCTTTTGTAGGCGCGCTTACGTTTACGAATATGGCGCTTAAGAGTCGATGATATCCAAGAGGGATCCAAGGGTTTTATTCGAACGTATTTATTGGGTATGCATTCACTTGCGATTGACTGAATAGTATTGTTGATATTTTCAGCATGTATATCTATATTATTATCCTGTAATGAATTCCAGTCGATAGAAGAAGCTTTCTGTCGTAATAAGTCGTAGTTGCCTTGCTCGTAACTTCAAATATGCCTCGTAAAAGATTTAGTTTTTGGTTTAGAAAATTTGAATATGCCGTATATAGGGCAATGATACCTAACGTCCTGATTGAGGAATGGATCACCTACTCCACTAAGTATTAAGTTTTCATCATATGTGATCAACTCTTTATCGTATTCTTTAATTATTCATGCTGACTATATATATAAAGCAGTTATTCTGGTTCCGCGCTCACTTTTGTCCGTTAGACTCATATCATTATACTTTGACATCCTGTCTTTATACTTGTCGTTATGGCGTTTAGTATAATTGTAAATGCCGGTACCACATCCGGTTGTCCGGTACTACTAAATACAACGAGACACCACTATATAGGTTTATTTTTTTCTACTATCAGCTAAACACGGTAAATATGATACATAGGGCAGGAGCGTTGACGTTGGGTTTTGTGGTGTGAATGAGTGGGTACAAATGATAGCAGCATCCCAGGAAAATCTTCAAGCCAGGTTTGATGATTACACCCACTGTATTTAAAGAGAAATGGACTCAAACCCAAAGGTCAACACAATTTTGTAAGTAAAATTTTACAAAATCAATAGCACGTGAAATATAGGTCAAGGGTTGAAACAAGTCCATTAATCCTCGAGTCCATTCTAAAATGGAATTTTTATTGCCAGGTTTGATGATTCTAGATATCATAGATTAAGAGAAATGGACTTAAACGATATGGTCGATGTAATTTTTTTAGTAAAATTTTACAAAGTCAGCAGAGCATGAAACATGGGTCAAAGGTCAAAATAAGTTCAACAATCCTCTAGATCAACCTAAGCAGAAACTTTATATCAGGTTTGATGACTGTAGGTATCATAGACTGAAAGAAATGGATCAGTATACTAGGGCTGAAGCAATTTTGATATAAAATTTTACTAAGTCAGCAGAGCATAAAATATAGGTCAAAGGTCAAAATAAAGGCAGTAATCCTCTAAACCATTCTAAGCAAAAACTTTAAACCAGGTTTGATAATTGCAGGTATCATAGATGGAGGGAAATGGACGTAAACCCTAGGGTTGACATAATTTTTTGACGTAAAATCTTACAAAGTCATTAGAGCATCAAAAACGGGTCAAAGGTCAAAATAAGTGCAAGGTTTCTCGAGCCCATTCTAAGAAAAAACTTTATACCAGGTTTGATGAGTGTAGGTATCATAGATTGAAAATAATGGATACGAACTTTAGGGTCAACGTAATTGTGGATGGACTGACGGACTGACATAATTTTTGACGTAAAGTTTTACAAAGTCATTAGAGCATGAAAGATAGGTCAAAGGTCAAAATTAGTGCAAGGTTTCTCGAGCCCATTCTAAGAAAAAAACTTTACACCAGGTTTGATGAGTGTAGGTATCATAATAATGGATACGAACGTTAGAGTCGACGTAATTGTGGATGGACTGACGGACTGACGAATTTTACAAAGTCATTAGAGCATGAAAAATAGGTCAAAGGTCAAAATATGTGCAAGGTTTCTCGAGCCCATTCTAAGAAGAATCTTTGTACCAGGTTTCATTAGTGTAGGTATCATAGTATGAAAATAATGGACACGAACATTAGGGTCGACGTAATTGTAGACGGACGGACGGACGGACTGACGGACGGACAGAGGGACGGACGGAATTGTAATGTAGTGTGGGTCTGTATGTAATAGTATTGTGAGCTCAAGTAAGTCACAAATGTGAGTAAAAAAACAGCAGGAACACTAGCGTGTAGCTTCTTTGAATTTAATACCAGAACTGAAAAGTAAAACATGCAACAGAAATATAGCAGAGCGGTCCAAAGAAGTGTAACATGTAGGCGGTGCTAATTTTTAAAACTAAAGTCTGTTTCACACTGTTACAGGAATGATGGACGGACGGAAAAGTGAACTCCTATATCGCATCTTGCTAAAGCAGGTGCGACAAAAAGAGACTACTAATCCAGGGGTCGCAAGATCGACCCCCCGCTTCTCCGATCTTTCGGATGAGCCTATAAACCGAGGTCCCGTCATCATATGACCTCGTTGTTGATGGGACGTTAAACCCGAGTTCACTCACTCACTCACTATAAAAAGAGACACACATCTTTGTGTATATACGAATGCGTTCGAATGAGGCTTTCATAAACTTACCCGCCGTGTTTTGAGAAAACGTCATGAATGTACAGGCCTGGGCTGCCATGCATATACCGTTTTACCTGGTAGCACACAGTGCCGCAGGGGATGGGTCCTAAATCCGAGCCCTGTCTTCGCTGCCTTAAGAAGTACTCGTCTATATTACTCATGTAAACAGTTTAAGTAGCTTTGGTTCAGCTATGGCAGAGTTATGCATTTACCAAGAAATGCCTACCAATCACAGTACATAGGGTTCCCGAAGCACGAACAGTAGAAGACCGAAGGAGGGCAAAATCAAATCCTATCATGTACAGTGCCTACTGAATGAACAAAGAGGAGCCGGAAGAGAAGCCACATTGGACGTGCAGTAGCAAAGTTGCTTGTGTTTCAAACCGCTTATAGGTTACAACATAAAATACAAGTTAGAATTCGAGACGCATAATGGATGAACAAAACAGTCTTCATTCATTAAAGCATTTTGTGGTATATACTGAATTATGACAACCTATCATCAGCATATCTACCTCACACATTTTAAGTTAGAACTGAAGTCACCTCGCTGGTTGACTTAAGTTTATAGCAACATCTTAGCAAAGAGTTTAACTAAGATTTTTTTGTGAAACCAGATAAGTATAGACTTTTGACTTAAGTTATAACTTAAGTCAAAAGTTCTTGCTTAGATCGTTTGTGAAACTGGCCCCAGATATTTTTTTTCAAAATCAATATAAAAACTTTTTTATAATGCATAAGTCTACATGTTAATGCTAAAATCATCAGCATTGGCTTCCCACGGAAGCTGCAGTAATTTGTCGAAAAATAGGCAAATTTGCATTGAAACTGTCAGACAGACACAGACAGACAGTAACTTTATTCACTCAAAGTACATGTAAACATGACATAATGAGGAATTATACTTATGCTTCATACTAATCAACATGGCAAACGGACGGTGGATCATGTACTAATACTAACAATGGTAACAGTAAATGATTTGAAAATTTAAATGCAAGGGGAGGAAAACACAGAGCATAAAGCGAGAAACTGAAAGAAAGAAAACAAAATATTACACTATATTTCACTAAACGGCTCGCCGCATACTTCCTGCTGCCAAAAATAATGGGCAAGGCATCCTAAATATGCGAATTTTCAGAAAAATTAAATCTCCAAAATTATGATAATAGTAACCATAAAATTTGTATTTACAGTAAAGGACAACAGAACGCATATGGCTAGCCGTTACAGCCAGCTATAAAGTAGAGAGCTTCTCAAAACCAAAACATCTTACAAG
Source organism: Ctena decussata (assembly GCA_963989385.1). NCBI lineage: Eukaryota > Metazoa > Mollusca > Bivalvia > Lucinida > Lucinidae > Ctena > Ctena decussata. Next base: position 87,069,459 of record OZ022506.1, read on the forward strand.
GAATTTCGTGTGTGAGAGAGAGAGAGAGAGAGAGAGAGAGAGAACCAGCAGGTACAGTGACCGCGGGACGACATCATACCGACGTCGATGCGACATCATGTCATCATGACATCGCCTCGACTTCGGCGTGACGCCGTCCGAATGCCGCATGGTGAAAAGAGAGAGATAGAGAATGAGTGAGAATAAGAAACAGTGTAGTCTTTTTAAAACATTATTTTTATGAATAACAGCAATGTAAATATTCGTTTGGTGCTTAGAAAATCAGATGGGTTAACAGCAAATGTGACTTAACAAATTCAATTTTACTGATACCTGTCCCTGCCTGCCATCCTTACCGAAACGAAATGCAAGGGCGACAAGCAGAGATTAGGAATGGCATATCCTTCCTGTTTTGCCAACTTTGCCGGGGAAACAGGCAAACGTGGCAGAGCAGGACGGAAGAGAAAAATAAGATAAACTGCTCTCATGTGTCATGTACACTCCTATATCTAAAACTTGTATATATGTAGAAATAATAATAATAATAATAATAGATAAATTAGTATATAAACGCGTTAAATGATTCATCCAGTATGAATGTTTGGGAGTGTACTGTAGAGCAATATCAGCTGCGAGCGGATTAGACGTCTCCATTGAAAATAGGTAAACCAGGTTGCAGTTATAGTAAATGGCAGGTAACGGCGTCCAATGGGTCCGTCCAAGCCGATGCATTAAGAAATCGTGCAGTTTATAATCTGCTTCATTCATACTTGTGAAACGGATAACACAAAACACACTAAGCTCCAAGAAAGGAAAACAATCAGGAAAATAAACAGGTAATCTTAAGATACTAGTATTTCAAGATATAGCAATGCCGCAGACAAGACAGGACTCTTGATACGAAGAACAGGACCCTTCTGTCTCCACACCCGAAGGATAATGCGACTAAGTTTTCCAGATTCGAGGAAATATATTTCAGAAGAAAGGAGATAATAAGTATATAAATATGTAAATAAATCAGATGACTAGAAATAAAGATTGAAAAAAAAAAGTTCCACCTCAGAGTCCTGGCTTGTCCTGGCATTTGAGAACGAAAATACACAAATTGGTGTTCTTATAGAGTTATATAACTGAATCTAGAGACTAGACGTGTCTTCCTGCACTAGCATCAGCAGGATCCCAAATTTATTGCCCACCAGACTCACAACGCCGAATCAACGCAGAATCAGCGTCGATTCAACGCTGTGTGACGTTGAATCAACGTCGGCTAAACGTCGACTCAACGTCGCGCGCCTGCTGGGTGAATATAAGCATGTGGGGCGAACCTTGGTCCAAAACACCCAAGGGGCATAGCAAAAGTGACTGCCCCCATCAGGGATTCTGCAAATGCTCCAGGTGTTCGTGTAGCCTTGTGCACAGTCACATCGGAACTGGCAAATAAGAGCAAACTGACTATTCAATATTCAAAAGTAACAATGTCTATGACAATTACAAAAGCAAGTCGAGACGTTTTAAAGTAAATACACCAATAATTTTAACTATATAGTATCACTATTCTAATAATATGAAAATAGGCACTGCCTATTGGCGAGTATCGCTGTAGCCCCTATTAAGGGCTGTATATTCTATTCTGTTCTATGTCGATGCAGGATTTTTTACGGTAACCCGTCAACGCAGCAATCGGACATCCTCGACTATGGAATTGACCGAAGTGTTACGATTGCATCACAGCTTATTTTTCAACTTCCGGTCGAACGTTAAATTATTTACATACACGTATCAGGTTTTGTGAATAAGAATGCGTTTATCTTTGTGTCTACAGAGAATAGCAACCATAAGTAGAGAAGAAACAGAGAGACAGTTTGTTGAAATCGATCAATCTTTCTGTTTAATCATTATGGCAGCCCCCATATGGAGGTAAATTCCGGTCGAGAAATCGAACGATGGTTTTCTGAAGCAACATATGCAACATCATCTACATTTTCTTTTGACTAATGTTCTACCATAAGAGCTCGCCCTTCGGGCAAGCGGGCCCTTCGGGCCCGCTCGCGATGCTCGCTATTAAGGTACCTGTTAACGTATTGTTTGCTGGCGATCCGGCAAAATCAGTTCCAACCTCTCAGCAAGCACAATTTGCTGCAGCAACGTATCAACGTCGATGACATCGCAACGGCCGCGATACAACGTCGCTCAGCGTCGTGCGAATACTTAGGTTAGATGTTTGCCAAGTTGGTTTTAAAAACAGAAACATGTGGCATGGATCATTCGTAAGCTTATTCTATTAAGAGAGAGAGAGAGAGAGAGAGAGAAAGAGAGCAAGAGAGATTTACATGCAAGTTTAAAGAAAAATAATATTGTTTTGCCAAGTAACTGTACTTAGGTAAATAGTCACGTGCCAGCTCAGCCGGTTAGAATGTTCCACTGAAGAGAAAGGTATCAAAGAAAACGTAGCAACGTCGATGCAAGTTAACGTCACAGTGTAGCGTCACATCGACTCGTGCATCAGTATCGTGCGTCTTTGGCAGTAAATTAATTTGCAGATAAATTTATAAATTACTCATACAAATGGATATGTAAGTGGAACAGTCCAATCGGTCAGCTGCAAATCATGCGTTTCATGATTCATTCATAAGTATCTGGGTATGATAACAAAACAATTGTACTTTATACAGCTTTTATCGGGGCACCTGAGAAGGGGAATGTTTGACTCTCAACTCTAAGTTCAAACCCAGCGGGCACATGACGTCGAATCGACGTCAGTACGACGTCGCACCGACGTCACGCATTGCTGGGAAGCGGCTCCCAAAACATAGTTCCATAAAAAAATATCATGGTCAAACTGTCCCAGTTTCTGGTGCTCGTTATAAGTGCAGGGAATACATTTTAGAATAAATAATTGGGTTCTTTCACCTAACAGCCCTTTCAACACTGTCCACAGGGACCAACCGTAACGCCGGAAAAGTGGTCGAAACGCAGGATTTGCGGTGTTTTCACGCCGGATTGCGGTACTTTTCGTAGGATTCGCCGCCATTTTTGTTGACAGTTTCCGAGGTGGGTTGAAAAAACTATTTATTTATAACGTAAGGAGATTTTGTGTGAGCATTAGAACTAGCCTATCCGGATCTACATAGATGCCTTTAATCGCCAGATCTTCTGTTTGTACATAAATATTGTTGAAATATGCAATCAGTCAAGGAGAAAATTGTTTTGCATGTTCGGCCAAACGCTCAGATAGCATTTGAAGCCAGAGGGTTCGTACTTTCTTCAGTTTCCTTAAATTCTTGACCAACTGGTGGATGAATTTGCATTTTTAAATAAAACTACATCTTAAACAGCTGATTGCATAGGATCTTTTGCCTGAGGAGGCATAGACTGAGACACAATATGCGAAATTCAAAGTAACGCCGGATAATGTGGTAACTTCAGGTTTCTCATTTGGCCAGTATTTTCACTGACAAACATATCTGAAAGGGTAAAACACAGGTAAAATACTTATGTTAATGCAGTTTAGGCGTAAGACTGCTCCCTTCAGCATTCCATGAGAGACACCATGAATTTTTCAATATTTTCTTTGTGGAAATTTCCAGGAGTATTTTTGTTTTCGCCAGTTTTTATTTTAAGACATGTCTTCTTCTGGCATGTTTCATATTCCTTTTAGGTTGAAAGGCCAGGTGACGGAAATATATTCACCAAGCTGTGAATAACTACAAATATCTGGTTCTATTCTATTCTACCCCTTTACCTTAAAAGGTCGTTTGGGCACCACAGATGGCTTCAAAACTATCCCTTTCCACCTTGTCCTGTTTTCAGCTGCCCTAGCTGAGCTGGCGAAATCCATTCTTGTCCACTCTTTAATATCATTGTCATCACCTTTTCTTCTGTCTACCTCTTCTTCTTTCATTGCGCCCTGTAGAAACGTCTTTGCCAAACCAGAAGACATTGAGATGTGTACAAACCACCTTGGTTTCCGTTTCTTGACCAGGGCCAGAAGTTCATTATATTCTTCAATGGCCGCTTTGATCTTTCTGCGAACCTTTTCATGGGTTATATGGTCCTTGTACGAAATGTTTAGTAATCTTCGGTAGCATCTCATTTCAAAGGCCTGCGTTTCTCTGACTCTGCTGTCAAGATCCACTATTCACAGGCATACAGAAATATGGAAATTACAAGGGAGCGCATAAGTTTTACCTTTGATCCAAGAGATAGGCCGTTATTTCTCCTAATTGGCCTGTTCAGTCCTTGAGAGAACATCTTGTTTAGACCCATCATCTGAGACAACTGCTCTAAGGTATATGAAGCATGTTACAGTATCCAGCTTCTGTCCTTTTATCTTGATCTCACTCTGGATGTCATTGTCGATGTTTGTCATCAGTTTAGTCTTCTTAGCACTGATCTCCATCTTAAACCTTTTGCACGGTTGGCGAGACTTTCAACTGGGGCTTCTAGTTCCTGCTCTACCACAGCTAGAGCGTCTTTGTCATCTGCAAACTGCAGATACGTAATATTTCTGCCGCCTTTGCTAACCTTTCGTCATGTTCTTCCAGAGCATCAGACACGATGAGTTCGAGAAAAAATGTTGAACAGGGTGGGTGACAAAGGACATTCTTGCCTTACTCTAACTGTTGTTCTGAATCATTCTTTCGGGCTGCCATTCATCAGGAATGCACTTGTAGCCTTTACGCAGAGCTGCTCAACGGTGCAAACTAGATTTGCACTGATATTGTACTTCCGCATTGTGGCCCATGAGGCTGCATGCCATACTCTTCCAGAGGCTTTTTTGAAATTAATGAAGGCATGGTACAGATTTTATTGATTTTTAAGATACTTTTTCGCACAAGATTCTAAGGTTGAAGAGCTGGTCTGTGGAACTCCTTTCTGCTCTGAACCCGGTTCACCCCAGGTTAAATCCCCTGGCATTTCTTATTTCCGTTTTTTATGCCCAGAACTTCAAAGAAGTTGAAAGGGCAAGTTGCTGTCGCCTTATCTGTTCGTCAGTTCTTCCTCTCGTCCTTAACGCCTGATGCAGCTACTGGGCTGGAGAACCATTGCGCCTAGGAAATTGAAAGTTATTTCCCTGACAATCATTACTGATGTAGCTACTAGGCTCAAGAACCATTGTGCATAGGGTTTTGCAATCCCATATACCAATATTCATGAAAACTGAGGGGACCCATGTTGTTTTCCTCTGTCAGATTTGTACTTTTATTATAGTTACCTCCCCTTTCTTAAAATTAAGATAAAGTCGCGATACCATAATATCTAAAGAAGTATTAAAGCTAGGATAATGATATTTAGTATACAGTTTTGGGGTGAGATGTACAAGATCTGATTAATCTTTGGGCAAATTTGGTTGAAAATGACTGAGTTAGGCCCTTCAGTATTCAAATTTGCAATTTTTCCGACTTCTGAACCAGTTCGCCCAGTTTAGGGAAACAAGTAGTCCTTGATGTACAAAAAGTTTTGGCAAAGATAAATAAATGTGTTAATTAATTACGGAGTTGTTATCCTGATGGTCGCCTATGCAGATATGGACTCAAGAACCGCTGGCTGTAGAAGTTGAAATTTACAATGTATATATGTTTAGATCATGAAAAAGGTGAAAGCCTATTTTTTTCAGCCGTCGAACTTGTACTTTAAGAGTTACCTCCCTTTATCAAAATAAATCGAAATCTTATTAGCACAATATCTGAATAATCCTTTGCGAAAGGATGTTAACATTTAGCTTTAATATCAGATGTAGAAGAACTTATTAACATTTGGGCAAATTCGTTTGAAAATGATGGAAATATGCTCCTTGCTTGAATTATATAATTTCCCAACTTCTAGGAAGCTGTTTTTTGTTGTTTTTTTTTGTATATTATTAGTCCGAAATGTGTCATATATTTTGGTAAAGGTGAGGAAAATATTCTTGTGTTTTTTTTACTTTTGGACTTACATATTGAGATTAAACAAAATTTTAACAAACCATCTAGAGAACCATTTGAGATGGGATTGTGACATGTGGCCTACAGCTTGGAATCAGTATGTAGATAATCTGATTAATTTCTGAGAAATTTTCAGAAAACTTATAGCACTGGGTTCCTTTTCAGATTTAGACATTGTAAAGCTTTGCTCCTTTAGTTCACGCTTAAGGTTGAAGGCATAGTCTTTCACAAACACAGTCTCTAGTTAAAGGAGACATGCCAGAAATTATACATTGCTACATAAGACTACCGTAAAATGGAAAATTTTCGCGTCGCCTAATTTTCGCGGAAAATCGCGGTCGGACTCCGCAAAATATTTTCCATGTTGCTACAAAATAGTAATAAGAAATTTTGAATCGTCAAAACATATGGTTTGCCGTATTCAAAGCGCCTCACAAAACCTTAAAAGTAGGTAGATATAGAGCTATTATTTTCGGCGCAATTACATTAGCTGGTAATCAGCAGGTAATTATAATTTGAACATGCTATCACTTTTTTCACTTGATTAACGGTCACTTGTCCCTGATTGTGCAAGTACAATTGAATTACTTGTAACCGACTGTGAGTTCCGTTTACTTTTATCCTGAACAATAGCCATTCTATCAATTGCTCGCATATTTCAGTTGACTGTTTCTGTGAACTAAACATTGATTTGTACACATGTTTATCTTACGTTTTTTGTGTGAAATAAGGATTGGTATCCACCCAAAAGGAGCCGATTCTATCTAAACCAATATGTTCAGTGTAAAGTGATTACAATTTCTTTACGTTTCTCTCTCCTTTTACGTCTTAACTTTTCAGTCACGCCAATATTTTACAGGGCAAAAACAATTTTTATTTTCGTGGATATTCACATCCGCCAAAAATAAAAACCGCGAAAATTAATCCTTATGTTTTTGGGGCAAATCCGCGAAAATTTGGCGACGCGAAATTTTTCCATTATACGGTATATGCTAATGTTGTGAAACCTTATTTGCAGAGTTAGCTTCAGCAGTGTCTTTTGGCTGGCAAGTATTAATCCATCAATCAGTCAGTCAATCAGTAAATCAATCCAAATTGCACCGACAGGAAACATAACATCTAAAATGAAGCACGAGTCACTAAACATAATATAAGCCTTGAATGCAAGGCAGTCAGCTCTTTCTTCGCCATATTAGGTCATTACAATGTTTAAACATTGATTCAGCACAGATACCATGAAGATAGCCATAAAATATAGCTACAGAGCCTTCTTTTCTTTTTTTCTTGGTGCCTTGTTCGGTTCCTGTTCTGCTACTTACTATGTGCGACCCAAAACTTTTGTTTGTACGGTTTGTCAGGTGTTACTACTCAGTCGGCAGCTTAGGTCATGTTGAGCCAGTAAGTCATTCGTCAACACCGTTCCTGGGCAGGCTTAAACCTTTAAAGCGGTTAACCAGTACCAAAAAAGCTCGCGCTAGTAGTATCTGACAACTACCGTTGGGTGATAACGACGGAAACCACAATATTTCAGTCAAGAACAGTCGGTCTCCCAAGAGATTATGCATTAGAAAATGAAAGATAGGATTGACGTAAAGAAGAAGACGCACACATTAAAAACCTGGCCCACCCTTCCCACATCTGCTGCAAGCACAACAACCCCTTGTCCTACTATATTCCAATTCAGTAGCACGCCCCTGCACTAGAAGCTACCTAGCACCATCGCGACATACAGCCACCAACGACCCAAAATATAACTTCAGAGAACATGTTGACAGAAATGCTGTTATGAAGACACAATTTTAATACAGCTGCAAAAGGAACATTGGCTTTTGAGGTTATAATATATAACACATTTCTGTGTAAAAGCTCAAAAGTGATACAGAAATACGGTTGCACATGAAGGACATAGTTTCAATCAGAATGTTCACAAGTGTGCAACTCGATTGTCAAATCAGATATATCGGTCACTTGAAGTATCCAGACGCACAATGCTACCGCGATCGTGAGAACCATCAGCTAAGAGTGAGGTCTCCAAATAATTTTGGAAGGAGTCTTGGAACAAGGATATTTTAGGGAGTAAAACTTGGTACATGTATATGAGACATGGTCATTTTTGGACAACAACGGACATCAGAAATTAAGATATTCATTTTGGTGCAAACTTAGATAATATTGTAGTCCTAGTCCGTCAGGAAACTAGGGAAATAGGTACCCTCTGCGAATCCCACAACCGTATACCAAAGCTTATGCTAGCCCATTTTCCAGTTGATAACTGCACTGTAAAAATCGCGCTTAGCTATACAACACAAGTGTTTACATGTTTAGGTGTAAACATGTTTAGGAATATGTCATATAGCTAAACATGTATGCCTTTTCTGTTATTTTTCCGGACAAAGTCTGCTAACTACGTTTTATTCTGTTACGCATTTTTGATGAATCCATTCTCTCTTTCCCCGTTGAAGAACGAAAATAAGAGACGAAAATGTTGACAGAGGAAATTATCAAAACAAGAAGGTAGATATAACCAGTTTTGTACATGTTTAATTTCTAAACCTAAACCTTAACATGTTGCAAATTGAACATGTTACGATTTAAACACATAAAAAATCGGACTGCTTTTTTGCATTGGATCTAAACACATTTTTTACAGTGTAAGTAAAGTGAAATGACTTTTATTTGTCACCGACATAATTACCTTTCAAACTTATATTGTAGCATTCAGTAAAGGAATAATAACACAAAAATGACACCAAACGCCTCATTGCAAATGTGGCAAGTAAGTGAACAGCTTTTTATTAAACAGTTAACCACTAAGCTGACTTCGCTGGAGCTTACAATATATGGCGGCCTCATTGGCCGAGTGATAAAATGGTAATCTTACCGCCAGCTCGGGTCACATGTGGGACTAGTCAAGTTCTAGTTGTGGGTGGTCAGGAGCGGTCTTAATGCTAAATTGTATTAACATAAGAATTTTACCTGCGTTTTACTCTTTTAAATGTGTTTATCTGTGAAAATACTGGTCAAATGAGAAACCAGAAGTTGCCACTTTATCCGGCGTTACTTTGAATTTCGCATATTGTGTTTCGATCTGTGCTTCCTCGGACAAAAAATCATGAGCAATCGGCTGTTTACTATGAAGTTATATTTAAAAATGCAAATTCATCCACCAGTTGGTCAAAAATTAAGGAAACTGAAAAAAAGTACGAACCCTCTGGCTTCAAATGCTGTCTGAGCGTTTGGCCGAACATGCAAAACAATTTTCTCCTTGACTGATTGCATATTTCAACAATATTTATGTACCAACAGAAGAGCTGGCGATTAAATGCATCTATGTAGATCCGGATAGCCTAGTTCTAATGCTCACACAAAATCTCCTTACGTTATAAATAGATTTTTTTTCAACCCACCTCGGAAACTGTCAACAAAAATGGCGGCGAATCCTACGAAAAATACCGCAATCCGGCGTGAAAACACCGCAAATCCTGCGTTTCGACCGCTTTTCCGGCGTTACGGTTGGTCCCTGTGACTGTCGGACAGGAAATTTAAGCGTGCGTAGTAAGCGCATATTCGAGGAACTTAATGCTACTTCATCACTTTTTCGGTCATTTTGGGCTGGTGAGAGAATCGGCGTGAAACTGGGTAGGAATAACTTTACTCAAGGATTTGATGCCATGTTCTGGGTCATTGTTTGATCCAGAAAATGTGCTTGGAAGCCCGGTCAAGCGGGGAAGACCCTGATAAGCCTGTTCGTCTGCTCAGTCGGGTCAGACTCTCCTCCGCTCCTAACCATTAGCGAATTGGTTAAATTCATGCAACAATACGGCCAAACCAGTGGAAGTTTGCATTCAGGTGCAATTTCTAAAATGACAGCTATAGCTTGTAATCCTGGCAGTCTCAGTCAATCCTGGCAATCCGAAGATAGAAGCTGTATTATTTTATGGGTGACTACTGTTTGACACAGACTAACCTGCGCACCAGCCTGGCTGGCGCATGACGTGGGGGACGTTGGGTCCGCTTCGACACGCAGTCATGACGTGCATGACGTCGCGTCGACTCTGACGTGGCCTTCCCCAAACGTCACGCGCCCGCAAAGATGGTGGTCTGAATGGGATCTCTATTTTCGTGATACACCTGGCATATAATATATATTCAGTAAACAGGACGGCTACTCTGAAAGACATATATTTATAATTAAAATAGCATATCAAATGCTTCATGAAAAAACTTAGTTTCCGCAACTTCACTTCATTTGTTATATTAAGAAGTTCCTTATATTTCAAAACATTTGGTCGTTTATAATAACAGGGATCAATGAACAATTTTCTCTGGTAATCAAAAAAGGGGCATATCAAGAGATAATGAAAATTGTCTCCGATGTCATTTTTCTGACAGAGTTCACATTTTCGATCTGAAATTTCGATATTTTCCCAACGGCCCTTCTCGATCGGAAATTTATGGTTACATGTTCGGAACTTTAACATATTGAGAAGATTGGCACCATGCAATATAGTTATGTATTTTTCAGACGAAATATTATCTTTAAATAGAGAATAGTGGGTTCCTTTGGAAGAAACCTGTAGTTCAGAACTCCAGTGCTGCAGATATTGGTCTAATATCCTATTTTTGACAATTTTGCTATATTTTTAGGGAGATGTATAAACTGTTGTAACCATATGTAATTCAGTCCACATGTATCTAATACTGCCTTAATACAATTTGGCCATCTGAACTGGTTATTTGAATTAGACATGTAAAGATAAGTTTGATATGCGAATTTCGATTTCTTACCGGTAAGTATTGACATCCAATAGTTTATCATGCGCGATTTTATATCTATTTCAAGAGGATGTCTTCCAAGCTCGGCGTACAGCATATACCTTGGTGTGCTTTTTCTAGTTTTAGTAATTTGTCTTAAAAATTCAGTGTGAATACGTTCAATAATTTCAAGATTGCTATAGCCCCATATTTCACAACTATAAGTAAGTATGGGAAGTACAGTATTATCAAATAATTTCATTTGTAAGTCCAGTGGTAAATCAAGGTTATTAGCTCTCATAAATAACAAGTGCATTGCTTTTCGTGCTTGCTCTACAATATGCTTTTTGTATTTATAAAACTTCCAGATTTAAACAGTAAAGTGCCTAAATATTTGTATTTATCCGTTATCGCAATTTCATGCTCGCCTATTTTAAAAGTAAAATTAGTATTTCTTGCATTAAATACAATTATATTTGTTTTATCATAATTGATTTGGAGTTTCCACATTTGACAATATTCCTGAAAAGCATCAAGACCTTTTTGAAAGTCGTCCTTATTATTGGAGAAAATAATCGTATCATCCGCATACAATAAGATGAGTAGTTTTAAGAAAAATACGGTTTCATCAGTTTGAAACTCTAAGGTTATAGGTTCAGTACCTGAAGCTAGCAAATAGGCTTCAAGGTCATTCAAATACATAGCGAACAACAATGGCGATAGATTTTCTCCTTGTCTCACTCCATTTTTACATGCAAAAAATGTTGAACTCTGGTTATTGAACTTAACACATGATTTTATATTGTCGTACATATTGTAAACAATTTGGAAAAATTTTCCCTTTATAGAATTAAACAGCAATTTACGCCACAACCCCCTCTCCAGACCGAGTCAAATGCCTGTGAGAAGTCAATAAAGGCACAAAAGAGTTTTTGCTTTTTAGCTTTTAGAATTTCAATAAGTGAACTTAGGACAAAAATATGGTCTGAAGTACTGTATTCTTTTCTAAAACCTGCTTGGTTCTCGTTTAGCATGTTAGAATTATTTAAAAACTTAGTAAGCCTGTTATTTAAAACTGCTGTAAAAACTTTACCAAGACAACTTAGTATAGTTATTGGTCTATAATTTTTCGGCTCTGATGAATTTCCTTTGTTTTTATAAATTGGAGTTATTGAACCTTCAAGCCACGAGGTTGGTAAGAGTCCAGAGTCAAATATTTTATTAAATAATGTTTCATAAACTGGTAAGAAAATCTCTTTGGTCGATTTAAGATATTCATTTAAGATATGATCCCCACCCGCGGATATTCCATTTTTTAAATTATTTATACACTTTCTTATTTCATCACTCGTAATATAGCTGTTTAGTATTTCGTCTGTATCATTTAGATTCATGTTTATGTCCATATCGTTGTCGTATTTATTCTCGTTTACATTTTTATAATGCTCATAAAATTCACCAATTGTTGGCTGCGGCCGTGGCTTTTTATTATTATTCAGACTATTTAGATATTTCCAGTACTCTTTAGGACTTTTGTATTGCATATTTCTAAGTTTTTTGGCCTTATCTATTTTAAACAAAAGTATGTATTTATTCATAACCTATTTAAAAATTTTTACTTTGTATGTGCAAATTATTTTTCAAACTTTGACATTTGTTTAATTTATACAGCCTTTTTGCTTTATGATATTGTTTTCGCGCCGTTTTGCACGCGGGACCAAACCATGGTTTGTCGAATGGTCTTTTATTATTAAAGGCTTTAGTCTGTTTTAAAGAATTTTGTGCAGCTTCCTCAAATATAGTGGAAATTTCGTTAGTATATCTGTTTATATTCTCACTGCTTGGCTCTAGTGTTTCTATTCTTTGTTTTACGTGCAGGACTTCAGCTATATCAATTTGTGCAACAAAATTCTCTTTGGTGTTTTCAGACCATCTGAACTTTGGCTGAATATTCGTTTTGTCATTATTTGAGTTAGAATGTTGATAAATATTTAACTCTTCTGCTTGTAAGGACCATGAAAGTAGAGAATGACCGTCGGAAAACATGGCATCCATTTCAATAATTTCAAAATCCGACAACCATGCAAAACATTCGGCCGTACAGATTGTATAGTCAATGAGTGACTTATCCCGAAATGTTGGTACCCCTAAGAATTTGTCCTTTCCTACTCTGCCGTTCACTATAAACAAATTATTATTTTTGCAAGTTTCAATAAGCCAATTACCTGTATTGTTAGTTTTACTATCCCTGGTTGCTCTCTCAGTCGGTATATTATATTGTTCAAGAATATTTACTTTATCAAAAAAAGAACGAGTTTCATTATCGAAGTCAAAAATATCAGATAGAAAATCATCGGCACGTATGTAGTCCCTCAGTCTAGCCGTCCTAGCATTAATATCCCCAGTAATAAACACATATTTGTTATTACTGCAGACTGATGTTATTTCTCTCTCTAAATTTAGGATTTCTTCAGCATTGTAATATTTAGATTGCGTAGGCGGTACATAACTGATACCCAACATCATGTTTTCGTCACTATTTATTAGGGCTTTATCTAATTGTACCCACATTACATAGTCTGAGTGGCTATCTATATGCTTAACATATTTCGCCAGATTTTCTTTGACACAAAAAGCCATGCCGCCAGACTTCCTTAGATAGGTTTGTTTACGTGGCTGTGATATGCATATAAAACCTGGGAGAGAAACAACATCAGTGACATCTAGTTTTGTTTCAGCGAAACACAGAAAATCGTACGCATTAAAAAACGAAACAAAATCTGGGTAATTTGATCTAGACTTTAGACCACAAACATTCAGCGTGGCAAAATTTAGAGTTTGTTTAGGGTTCGCACCAAAAGACAAGTTACTTTCATTCGTATGTTCAACTGGTCTTTTATGGTCCTCCCCTCCATCCTAACGTCCACCATTTTTATCGTTTGAATTTGTTTCATTTGGGATTGTATCAGTCTGGCTTGAATTGAGACTGTTCGAGCCCTGTTCTCGCCTAGACGTAGATTGTTTCCTTTAGCGAGATGCACTTCTCTTCTGAGAAGCACCGCGAACATCGGGTCCTGTTTTATTTGTTATGTTTGCAGGGGCCGACGATTTTTGACCAGCTAACTTTGAAACGTGTGCTCCTGTTGACAATGGCCCTTTGCTCGTAGTACTGGCAATAGGCCCTTGAGAACAGGAACGTACGTGTACAGATTTAGAACGCGATCGTTGGTTCACATTGTTTTTACGTGTAATGCTGCGACTACGATTTATGCCACCATCGTTTCCCGTTGGTTTTTTAATAGGTGGATTGACAGAATTGCCTCCCATGCCTCCCATGCCTCCCATGCCAAGGATCGTGGGTCAGAGGTCCTTTCAGCAATCAATTATGTAAGAAATTTTGCTTAAAATCCCAATTTCAATAAAAATTCAAACACAAATGGATTTTTAATACGATAACACATGTGATTGTTAAGTTCAATTCTTTGAGGAAAATTGTTGTTCAGTCATTCATTTTTATCAGATCAGATAGAATATCAAATTATTTCAGCTTAGCTTTATGTTTGTGAACTGATTCAAAAATTTCATTTTGAAATTATACTGTACTTGATAATCATTTTCCGCGAAGAAGACTTATTCGTTATTTCAGTCGACAGTATCAAAAAAATCTTCTTTTCAAATATATATTACCAGAAAATAGGCTGGCAATCTGCATACAGATTTGTCAGTAATCTTTCTTTAAATCAAACTTCATGCCAAAACTATTCAAATTGCTCTGATATCTGCACACAGTAATTTTATTAAACTCTGATACTGCGTCCGATCATTAAGGTTGTTCTTCTTTTTTAATTTTTCAGTAACGAGAGAAAGAGAAATGGTGCATTTTAAAGAAAATTCACATTTTCGAAGCAAGAAATAAAAGTTGATTCCATAAACAACCGACTTAAGAACTGAAATACGGAAGAAATTTAAATTTAAGTACACTAACATATAAAGTCTTTATGTTAGTATACTTATATCTAAATGTCTTCTTTATTTGAGTTCTTAATTTGATTTTTGATAAACATTCTTAAGCGTATATAAAAAGGTAAATGGAAATACACTGACAAGGTCACGTCACAAAACACAAGCCACCAAAGAAGAAGACGAGATAAATGACAAAACGGAACAACACATTTTAATGGAAAATAAAGTCAGTGAAATAAAAGAAGAAATGAGGTCGTAGAACCCAGGAATAGACATTCCTTTATACTTTTCAGTGAATTATAGCGATTTCTAAAGCGTCAAAGTAACATTGTAAGTGCACACGACGTCACGCCGTACCCTGTAGGCAATCTTTCATAGCAAATTTCTTGAGATCTGATTACCAAAATGATATTTTAGTTGCAAACTGTGTATAGAAACAATACCATACCCGGTAAACACGCTGGAAGCATCAGATTTGACGCCAAATGGCTAGAAAAAAATATGTCTCTGCCGTGAGGGCGGATGCGTTGGAATAAACTGAATTATTGCATTTTAAAGCATAAAAGAAACAAAAGATTTGACTATTTCAGTGTAAGATCGATTTTTATTTCACTCATGGACACCAAAAGTGGTATTTTCACTCATGGCTTCGATTTTTATTTCACTCATGAACACCAAAAGTGGTATTGTCACTCATGGCTTTGCCACTCGTAAAAATACTGCTCTTGGTGTTCATTCGGTGAAATAAAAATCGATGTCAAATATCCTCTAGGCCTATATATTAGAGCAAAACATTTTGCTGCGGTATGCTGGTAACAAGACACCTTCTCAAACATAACTATTTCATTGAGGACAATGAAGACATCATTAGTTTGAGTTTCATATGATAGGCCAAAGCACCTGCCCTCAAAATAAAAAAAAAATGAATAAATTGTCAGCAACTCATGAAAACCTGTTGCAGATTAAAAGAAAAAAAAATCCCAGCAACAGTGTATGGATGCTCAAAACATATGAGCTGCGACACGATAAAACCAACTAAAGGAAATGTGCGCCGAGCGATGACTCAGATCAGCCTGAGCAGCCACCCAAGGTAGCTTAGATCTAAGCTAGCTTTATGCGGACAGTAAAGACTCTGATCAGACTGGTCGGATGCCCAGGCTCATCTGTCTTCGTTGGGCGCACGGCATTTTTTAGGTTTTCTTGTGTAACGGCTCAAATAGGCACTCTCTATATATAGTCTAATAATTCTGTATGCTATCTAACGCCAGCAGCTGTTGAACTTTATATATTCTTTCAATTCGACCTCATTCTTACAATCTGACATGTAATTACAGGAATAATGGATTGTAGACATTTAAATCAACTGACATATTTACGACTCCAGTGATGGCTTCGTTGCCTTAGATTCTTAAACTGTTGAACCAGACCCATCCTCAAGAGAGTCGCATTTGTATGGCTATAGGAACCATTTCACATACTCGAAAATGTACTCTTGCATCTCACTAGTTATATGTAAATTGTGTTTTAGCGGGTATATGTATTGTTTCTTTAAAAGGTTAAATATGTAAGCAATATAACTGTAATTCTTCGTTTATCGGACGAGGTTTTCCCCTTCCAAACAATCCAAAATATCTAGTTTCGACTTACAAGACTTTTTGGGATTGTTTTGGAACGGACGAATAACACACAACTGATTTACCATTTTGACGTACTTTTGAAGATAGAAAATCCCGTGCTATAAACAAATAAATTATATTTTACGAATTGTGGTTTAGACATTGCAAAGGGAAACGTCGGCTTTCTGTGTAGTAGACTTGACATTTTGTATCTTATTTAGCATGGCCTCGCAGCCATCTCCTGGGAAAGAGTTGACCTCTGCGGTTTTCGCGCCTTGTGTTGCTTTGTGTGTCGTATTTATTACTTTCCTTTCCCATTTGGCGTATGGGTATGATATTAAAATCAAATATTACGGTGCCTTACCATCTTTTTTTGTTTTCCAATTCCACTAATAATGCACAAGAAACAAAAAAAATCTATAAAAAAGATAATCGGCGCAGATTAAATGGAAGTGTGTTTTGTAATATGATATGTCTCTAGGTGAAGGAGTTGACAATAACTTTCATGAATATGTTTCAAGTGAGCTATGTCGGTTGGCAACCACAACCGTAATTTTGGCACTGGGTAGCGACAATGGCCTATCTCAGGATTAAGCTGTCTAATTTGGAATTCCAAATTGGACCGCGGTCAATCTTGAGATTGACCTGATTCCAAAACAGTTACCAACATGCTGCAATGTGTGTTTGTTTGTATTAAACCGAAAGTAGAAATCGGAAGTAAATCTACACTGAAAAAGGAAAGTTTTGAATATCTGCGTCTGTTTTCGATAAAATTTCCATTGTAAATTTACAAACACGAGAAACATTTACATCCGACAGAGTGCAAGTAATCACGCAGTGCAGTACAACGGGGACAAAAGATTAAATGTTCAAAGACCTTTGATATTGACATACGCGTTATTTGACCAATGAAATCTTGTGAAAAGTGGAACAAAATGCGCCGAGAGAAGAAAAGAAAGAAACGAGGGGGAGGTAGAAGAATTGCACTTCTTGGCTTGCCACGTACCAGATGAAAGAATCGGAATCAGTTTAATTGCAGACACTATTTAATCACGATCATATTATCCTGAGTAATTGATATCTTTTCGCGGTGTTGATTCTTTATCGTATTGTTTGCAGTCTATGCACGTACAGAGGGAAGTTTTGATCCAGAAATTGATGCAAACTGGTGTCACAAAGTACTCTCTTGTGACCCCATCTACAGAAATGTTGTATCGTAAACAGTCTAAAAATTAGGACACCTTTACTAGAATAGTTTCGTTTTATAATGCAGTAGTGTGTACAAAAGATGCAGATGGAATTGCAAACAGTGTAGACCCTGCTCAGATTGCTCCTGTAGGAGCAGTCTGAGTAGGGTCTATACTGCTTGTTCAGATGTATCTGTCCCAATACTTACAATTTTTGTAGTTTTTTGGAGACAAAATCAGGCTCCAATCCTGATAGATGTCAGATTCAATTATCAACGTATTGGCATAAAGAAGAGGCAGCTAGATGAGCAGACGAACCCACAAAGGTTAAATGAGAATATATGCTGACCATTGTTACATAAAGGTAATAGAAAAAGGCAAATTTCAGCAACCAATTTGTAAGAACACCTGCATACCAATGAAAATTAACACTGAATATTTTTGATATTCGAAAACAAAACAGACATGAATCTGGGGACGCTCACACAAGCGCCATAATTCCTAAACATCTCTTTTCTGATGTATCAGTCTGCTCTGCCTGACGAATTGGGTCGTTAAGCTTGTGCCTATCTAGCTGTCCCAGGTTCGAGTCCGGCTGGAAGTGAATTCTTTCCAGCTTTCCAGCCGTAAACGTTGTTCCATCGCCCTCTTTCATTATCGCCCTCTTGTCATGCTGCCAAGACTAAAATACATTTAAAATGGACGTAAAATCGCAAGTGATCTCTCCATCAGTACGGGTATATTTTTCAAGACAGTTTGATAGTATTGTATTTGTATGTAAATTGGCATTTAGCACTTGGCATTGTTGATAAGACAATGTAATATACTTTTTTTTTATAAGAAGCGCACTTTTTGACATTTTGTCGATTGAATAACAAATCATTCCCGTGTTCTAGGAGTATCATTTTGTCACAAGTACAGTATTCCTCAAAATTATTGAGAATTGCATTTTGGCATACAGTCGCTAGCCGCACATGTTCAGCAATATTCTAAACGCGTAAAATACAATAAAAGCACCTCTTTTTCAAGTTTGATATACAAAAATGGCTATATAATGCATTTTCTGTCGTCAGTGGTAGGTAAGGATGGGCTAGGGTACACCCCTGTAAAAATATGTCCCTTGATTTCGACTATGTTTTGCCATACTACCTTTGCTAGAAATAGACTATCTCAGGTGAAATAGTTTGTTTTCTCCATTGTTCAACACCATCTACATTATTAATGGTACCTTTAATATTTTGCATGATTTAAAGTTACTAATTCCAGTTTCTGAGTCAGGGACTGGCTGTTATATTAAAGGAAGAATATTGAAGGCATCAGAAAGAGCAAAACATCTGATCTGTTAGTGATCCGAACGGAATATTTTTGGCAAGGTATTGATAATCATGTCAAAACTCATATCCCTTAAAGCACATTTACCAAGCCTTACAAAAATATAGTTTTGTGCCGTTTCCGTTGAGATGTATAGAATAAGAATGAATCAGAGCAACACACCCTCTGTCAAAAGTGCAATTTTCCCCAATTTCGGGCACGTTTTTGAAACGAAGTCACGTGTTTGAATGCCAGCAGCATCTACAGCTGACAAGCTCACACAAAATTCTGTTTTCAGTTCGCCAACACCTTATCTCTAAATGAGAAAAACATTCAAAAATCAACTGATTTGTCATAATCTTTTCCACAAATATCGATTCTATTTGGTAGGGGTACATAATTTTCCTGTCGGGCAAAAAATCTCTGGGTGGCACAATTCAAGGGGAGATAACATTTGTAACTCAAACATATGAGTAATACTGGTATGCTAAAAAGTTTACAGAGGTATGTTGTTAACTAAGTAAACAAAGATATTAAGTATATACATGATCTGTCAACTACCAGTGCTTAATTTTCACTTTGCAAAAAATTCTCAATAATTTTGAGGAATACTATACTATTCATGAAAAATCAAGGTGTCAATTTGAATGAGAGATGTAGAATAGCTGTATTACCCTTGAACTTTGAACAGACGTAAACAGCTCATTTGATGAACAAAAAGTAAACAAAATCGTTTTAAACGCGGAATTAAATGATTTGAGAATAATTATTTGTTTGAGAAAATCTGAAGGTTCTGTTGAAAGAATTTCAGTTTGTAATAAACTGAAAATTGGCAGAGCATGGCATACACTGATTGCCATGCTCCAGAACTAATGACGTAATATATCTGTTACCGTAGCAACCAAGAGTTTATATTTATTTCTTACTGACGTCATAAAAACGGCATTTGTCAAGGTATTGAGCACAACAGTTCGTAATTCCAAAGTTGCTATGGTAACAGACCAATAGCATCATCTCACTTATAATTCGAGAGGAGCATGGCCTGAATTATAAGTGAGATGCTACCTGAAATTCATACAATGGAAAAATGTGATTTTCTCTAACCTATAATTTATTCTGAAACAATATACAAGGGTTAATCCAGAAGTAATCTCACTGTGTCCGTTGCGCGCTTATTCATCGTAGCATTATTATGAGAATTATATCAAGCTACTCTGTAATTCAGTTTTGATTTACAGGATAGATATAAAGTTGGAATCCTTTTCCGTTCCAAATATATAGACGTTCCAAGTATGCCACCGACGCCATCGCGCCCCACGTTAGAATAACGTTAGTTACATGAACATAAGTTTCAAAGGCAATCAAAAATCAAACTAACGCGCCAAAATCAGATGAAAATTTGATACGATGACGAAATATATTTAAGCCGCCCACTGTTGAAATTTAATAACAATACTTCAGTTTCAAGTTCGCTAGCAACTGCTAATGCTTGTTACTGCCGAGAGTAAAAATGTTGATTGCTGACAAACGCGTCAGCGGCTATATATGCGGGTTGGCCTCAAATTCAGAACAACACCATTAGAGACTCTAGAGCTGTTTATTAGACATGCGGTGATATAATTGTTATTATGAGGCTTGTGTAAAGGGGCAATCAGCGCCATACGGTTGCAGATGAGTCGCTAGAGGATAGTTCGAAAACCGGAAGACCTTTATGTACAATATCAGACAATAACGTCACTCTTGTTCTGCTCCCATATATAATGATCGATGTTCAACAATTCGACTATCGTGTAAATTCTTAAAATTGAGCTGCGGGGCTGTTCAAGTAATATTAAAAGATGATATAAACATGGATGAACGGACATTAGTGCTTTGCTGGAACAAAGAATATGCTACTTTGGACATGACACAAAATCGAACCTTCGTCTCATGCGTCAACGACGTCATTGACGTGCGGCGCGTTTTGTTACCATGCCTCCTGTTTATCTCTATATCTCTATAACTATGCACTTTATTTTTTTTTTTTTTTTGACATTTTCAGACCATAATGCAAATAGATTAAGATACTTGGACACGAAATTTTGTTGCTCTATCTTTTTTCTACACGATTTTATACCTGCAGTGACATTACTTCTGGATCAACCCTCGTAATTCTGTTTTTACAACAGGCTGATGATGCTACAGATAACGTTACCAAGAATATGTGCATTATGCTCGTCTAGATGTGTTAGCTCAGATACACAGGCTGTTTACGGTGAGTGCAGGTTTCCTAAATTTTAGAAGCATCCCACTAGGCACTCAAAGTTGAATCAACGTTGATTCAATATTGATTCAGCGTTTTGTGCTTTCTGGCATATAGCATGGTCGAACTGCTAAAGTACTGAGACTGGTCTACGAATGCTTGGTCGAAATATGCATTTACTATTCGGCACTTGTTGGTAATGATTTTCTCAATACGCGGAATATTTCAATTCTATATATTTCGATTTTATTTTATTTTAGCAGAAGTACATTGATTTAAGTCTTTCTCAGGCCGTTTCTCTTCAATTGAAGGTCAAGTCTCTAGAGCATTTTTTCCAATAAACTAAAATAAATTAAACACTATATTCGTGAAGAAAAGGCACAGCGTATAGATTAAATGACGTGAAGTTCAAGGAATAGCTATCAGGAAAGGTGTAAAACCAGACTAACGACTTCTTGCTATTTTTTATGCAATGTTCTGATGTAAAATGATACACACGTAAACAACATATAAAACCGTAGACTGACATCTGGAATTATTCAGGGTAAATAGCACATGGTCATGTCGGGAATCGAAAACAGCATCAAAATCTATTTTTGTAGACCTCTGGCTTTCGAGTCAGAGGCGCTACCGACTGCGCCACGCGGCCCGGCCGCATGGTGGAAGCCTTATGCTTTGTCACTTAAGTGTGAACAATAGTTACTACTTCTTTTATGTGGTAAGAGACTTCCGGAGAATATACAGCAGTTTATATATATATATACACGTTTTCGCAGGTCCCCGGTTTCGCCTATATATTCTTTACCACACCCCGCACAGACAATCACGTAAATAACATTTTTTACATCGCATGAAATATTGGTTACTACTTTCATAATTCTACCGCATTTAAATTTGAATTCCTCACCTTCAAATAAATGAAGACAAAGTTTGCAATTCGATCTATTGCAACGTGATACTTTTGGACTGTCCTGAATTTCTGTAAATTTAGCTCTTGTCAGTAACTTTTTTAAGTTCTTTGGTTGACGTTTGCTTTTTATGATTTTATATGGTTCCAAAACTTCTTTCACGTTGGAAACAATACAACGTAAACGTCTTGCTAAAGAGAAAGGTATGCTTGTTTTGATATGTTTAGGATGGCAAGAGTGAAATAAAAGATATAACTTGCTGTCGGTAGGTTTATTGCTGTTGAGTCCTCGTCTTTGCTTCTTCATGGTGTTGAAATTTGATTTATGTGTTTACCGTGATGATTCATTGACGAGTTAGAGGGTTATCATGCGAACCGAACAACCAACTAAATGTTTTGTACCACTTCAGAAACTGAGGGTGAGGTTGGGCCTGTAAAATCGATTTAAGCCCCCCAGTAATTCATTACTGACCGTTCCAAGGCGGTAGTTCTGTTGTGGTTCTTTGTTGCCTGTTTTTGGTGTCAGAGTTTCTGTGATGTTTTACCTTATGTATGTTATTATTATTTTTGGTTCGGTTTGGGTTGCTGAGTGGCCACCTTTTGGGAACATGCTGCTCACTCGGTTGGCCATATGTTCTCTGTATCTTGATTATTTGTAATCTTAGTTGTTTCCAACTATGGTTTGAGGGCTGGATTTGGATTTTGATTGTTTCAGTTCCTGGTCTTTGCATACTTTTTACTTTTATAAAATATGTCCGTTTCAACTAGTCCGTCTATGTTTTTTATCTTCACATCCAAGAATGACAATTCTTTTTCACTGGTTTCCATTGTAAAGTTAATATCTTCATGTAAATTATTTAATATTGAATGAAACTTTTCGAGGTCGTCTTTAGTCTTAGACCATAGAATAAAGCAATCATCTAAAAATCTTTTCCATGTATTTTCAAATTCTTCCCTAAATGTCGGTCCGAAATCTGAAGCTATCTGATTATAAAGTTTTTGTTCAAGGTAACCAATTGTTAAGGTAGCGTAAGTGGGTGCAACCTTCGTGCCCATCGCTGTACCTTCCTTTTGTCTGAAAAATTCATCGTTAAATTGAAATGTATTATTTTCTAGGATAAAACGTAACGATTCAATAACAAATTCTTTTGAAAACCTTTCAGGTAGCTCTTCAGAAAACTGCTCTATCCAAAAGTTGAGAGCTTCTATTCCCAGACTATGGGGTATATTAGAGTATAACGATTCAACGTCAAATGTTGCTAGAATTGTTTCTTTGGGTATTTTGTTTGGTAAACTATTCAAAAAATCTGTTGTATCTCTCAGAAAACTCGGTACATGTTTAATAAATGATTTAAGCAATATGTCTAAAAGGTTGCTAATTCTGTGCGTCTGACACGCTGGACCCGCGACTATCGGTCTTAGCTTTAAATCATTTACATCTTTGATTTAAACATAGGATGACTCTGCAGTTTTACACTTTTCAGAAATTTGTTTACTTTTGTGGACTTTCGGTAGTCCGTAAAATTGACTTTCTTTCTTTTCGAAACGCGTAAGGTAGTCTACTTCTTTATTTGTGAGACACGTGCTGTATTTTTTGATAAGTCTATCATATTTTATACGTGTTTCTTTTTTGGGATCATCTTTTAATCGTTCATAATAAGATTCATCCATCAAAATGTTATTAACCATGTTCTTATAATGTTCAGTATCCATTATGATAACCGACCCACCCTTATCAGCTTCCTTTATAATTATATTTTTGTCTGTAGATAATGACCTAATTGAATTCCTTTCATGCCTCGTCAGATTATCTTTTACTGTTCTTTCATTATCAGTTAAAGGAATACTCTCGACTGATTTTACGAACTCATCAAGAGCTTGATTTCTGTTCTTTGGCGGTACAAAATTACTCTTATTTTTTACCAAAGACATGTCATCATTTTCACAATTATGAAAGTACTCCGCAAGACGAATTTTACGGGTGAATTCTGCTAAATCTTCAGTTATTTCTTGATTATCTGTTTTAACGGGGGGTGGGTGTGAATTTTAGGCCTTTTCCTAATAGCTTAATTTCTGTTTGATTGAGTCCCCTTTTAGATAAATTAATAACTTTTATATCAATGTCATCTCTCTAAGAAGCACTGTTACTTATCTCACTCTGTTCCGATGTGGTCGCTGTTCCAAAAAATGCTCCTCAGTAGGCTGTTGGTTTCTTCTGTCGTCCATTTCGTTGATATCTTGATCACGTGTTTCCCTGCGTTGCCGATATGTATATTCCCTATCTTGTTCATATTCTTGATTTCGTCCATATATTGACTTTGGAGATTGATAACGCCTTCTGAAATTTCCCTGGTTCCTGTAACCGTTATTGGTTTGGGCTCCAATGTATGTAACTCGGTTGTAGTAAGGGTTGGTTCTGTTTCTGTTGACATTCACTGCATCAGCATAACTTTGATACTGTGTTTGTCTATATCCGGTATTCCTCACGTTTTGATACGACTGTCTTGGTTCTCTGAATTCTGATCTTTGAGAGTTGGGTCGTCTAGTCACCCTCGTATTAACTGCTAGTCTCTGTAATTGAGAGTCATCACTGGGCGAATCATCATCAAATCTGTCCTTAAAGAAAGGATTTTTCGACTGGTATTTGGCCGTAAACTCTTGTGCATACCTTGTTAGCCATGATTTATTTTTGTTATCCCACACCTGTTGTGAGATTTCTTCTTCTCTTTTGACATCTTCTGTCCATAGTTTCATCAACATTTGTCTGCGTTGGCCTGTGCATTTGTCGGCTATTATGCCTGACATTTCTTCATCTACCGTCTCAACATGCTGCATATGACTTTGAGATCTTAATTCCAAAAGTTCCTTTTCCGTTCTAAAATTATCTAGAACTTGTCTTTCCCTTTTTCCGTCGTTGATCTTCTGGTTCGTTAGATATTTGCTTTATTTGAAATTTTCTCGGAAGAACTATTGGTGTGTTGGTACGCCATTGTTCATATATTGCCGCTATTTTCTTCCGAGAAAATTTCAAATAAAGCAAATATCTAACGAACCAGAAGATCAACGACGAAAAAGGGAAAGACAAGTTCTAGATAATTTTAGAACGGAAAAGGAACTTTTGGAATTAAGATCTCAAAGTCATATGCAGCATGTTGAGACGGTAGATGAAGAAATGTCAGGCATAATAGCCGACAAATGCACAGGCCATCGCAGACAAATGTTGATGAAACTATGGATAGAAGATGTCAAAAGAGAAGAAGAAATCTCACAACAGGTGTGGGATAACAAAAATAAATCATGGCTAACAAGGTATGCACAAGAGTTTACGGCCAAATACCAGTCGAAAAATCCTTTCTTTAAGGACAGATTTGATGATGATTCGCCCAGTGATGACTCTCAATTACAGAGACTAGCAGTTAATACGAGGGTGACTAGACGACCCAACTCTCAAAGATCAGAATTCAGAGAACCAAGACAGTCGAATCAAAACGTGAGGAATACCGGATATAGACAAACACAGTATCAAAGTTATGCTGATGCAGTGAATGTCAACAGAAACAGAACCAACCCTTACTACAACCGAGTTACATACATTGGAGCCCAAACCAATAACGGTTACAGGAACCAGGGAAATTTCAGAAGGCGTTATCAATCTCCAAATTCAACATATGGACGAAATCAAAAATATGAACAAGATAGGGAATATACATATCGGCAACGCAGGGAAACACGTGATCAAGATATCAACGAAATGGACGACAGAAGAAACCAACAGCCTACTGAGGAGCATTTTTTGGAACAGCGACCACATCGGAACAGAGTGAGATAAGTAACAGTGCTTCTTATAGAGATGACATTGATATAAAAGTTATTAATTTATCTAAAAGGGGACTCAATCAAACAGAAATTAAGCTATTAGGAAAAGGCCTAAAATTCACACCCACCCCCGTTAAAACAGATAATCAAGAAATAACTGAAGATTTAGCAGAATTCACCCGTAAAATTCGTCTTGCGGAGTACTTTCATAATTGTGAAAATGATGACATGTCTTTGGTAAAAAATAAGAGTAATTTTGTACCGCCAAAGAACAGAAATCAAGCTCTTGATGAGTTCGTAAAATCAGTCGAGAGTATTCCTTTAACTGATAATGAAAGAACAGTAAAAGATAATCTGACGAGGCATGAAAGGAATTCAATTAGGTCATTATCTACAGACAAAAATATAATTATAAAGGAAGCTGATAAGGGTGGGTCGGTTATCATAATGGATACTGAACATTATAAGAACATGGTTTATAACATTTTGATGGATGAATCTTATTATGAACGATTAAAAGATGATCCCAAAAAAGAAACACGTATAAAATATGATAGACTTATCAAAAAATACAGCACGTGTCTCACAAATAAAGAAGTAGACTACCTTACGCGTTTCGAAAAGAAAGAAAGTCAATTTTACGGACTACCGAAAGTCCACAAAAGTAAACAAATTTCTGAAAAGTGTAAAACTGCAGAGTCATCCTATGTTGAAATCAAAGATGTAAATGATTTAAAGCTAAGACCGATAGTCGCGGGTCCAGCGTGTCAGACGCACAGAATTAGCAACCTTTTAGACATATTGCTTAAATCATTTATTAAACATGTACCGAGTTTTCTGAGAGATACAACAGATTTTTTGAATAGTTTACCAAACAGAATACCCAAAGAAACAATTCTAGCAACATTTGACGTTGAATCGTTATACTCTAATATACCCCATAGTCTGGGAATAGAAGCTCTCAACTTTTGGATAGAGCAGTTTTCTGAAGAGCTACCTGAAAGGTTTTCAAAAGAATTTGTTATTGAATCGTTACGTTTTATCCTAGAAAATAATACATTTCAATTTAACGATGAATTTTTCAGACAAAAGAAAGGTACAGCGATGGGCACGAAGGTTGCACCCACTTACGCTACCTTAACAATTGGTTACCTTGAACAAAAACTTTATAATCAGATAGCTTCAGATTTCGGACCGACATTTAGGGAAGAATTTGAAAATACATGGAAAAGATTTTTAGATGATTGCTTTATTCTATGGTCTAAGACTAAAGACGACCTCGAAAAGTTTCATTCAATATTAAATAATTTACATGAAGATATTAACTTTACAATGGAAACCAGTGAAAAAGAATTGTCATTCTTGGATGTGAAGATAAAAAACATAGACGGACTGGTTGAAACGGACATATTTTATAAACCTACCGACAGCAAGTTATATCTTTTATTTCACTCTTGCCATCCTAAACATATCAAAACAAGCATACCTTTCTCTTTAGCAAGACGTTTACGTTGTATTGTTTCCAACGTGAAAGAAGTTTTGGAACCATATAAAATCATAAAAAGCAAACGTCAACCAAAGAACTTAAAAAAGTTACTGACAAGAGCTAAATTTACAGAAATTCAGGACAGTCCAAAAGTATCACGTTGCAATAGATCGAATTGCAAACTTTGTCTTCATTTATTTGAAGGTGAGGAATTCAAATTTAAATGCGGTAGAATTATGAAAGTAGTAACCAATATTTCATGCGATGTAAAAAATGTTATTTACGTGATTGTCTGTGCGGGGTGTGGTAAAGAATATATAGGCGAAACCGGGGACCTGCGAAAACGTGTAACAGTCCATAATCAACAAATTAGAGACATTTCCACAAGGATGCTACAAGTAAGCACACATATAGATAATTGTGCCCAGGCAAAGACTCCGAAATATCATATATTCCCTTTCTTTAAAATGCAAACAGATAGTGTTGTAAGTAGAAAACAACGGGAGTCGTTTTACATAAGAACACTGAAGCCGGAACTTAACGCCGAACGTACCGGAAACTAATTCTTGTTATGACGTTACGTTATTACCCTTGACAACGTCGCCATATTGTTTCTAAACCTCTTGATAATGTTTCACTACTGAAAGCGCTTGAGGAATAAAACAAAATGTGACTTGTTGTGGTGTTTCCGATTTTCTCTTTATATATATATATATATATATATATATAAAAAAAAAACACAGTTGAGTCCGATTTCACAGTAACGTATGATTTATTTCGCTGTTTTCTACCGGTTTCACTGTTACAGTACAGATCATCAGGAACAAATATGGCGACTTTGTGTCGCATGGAGACGACGTTAGCAACGTAGCGTTCTTGTCGCATGCGCCGTAACGTCTACTTCCGCTCATTACAGTACGATACACTGTCACATTAATATCTATACAGTGTAGTGTAATAATGGCGTATAGTTCATTTTACTAATATAAGAGTAAGTTGTTATTAATACATGTATACAATAACGATATACGTTGATGGTACAGATTAGGAAGACCTGTTTAGCTCAGGTTTAAGGAGATTAATGAAATATTTTTCTTTTGCGCGCCTTAATGACATGCTTTCAAAATACATTTTGTAGAATGGGAAGATGTAATATTTCGGATCTAGCCGATTGGCACATGTACTTATGTGTTCACTTACATGAAGCATTCTAGTACTTGGGTCTCGGATTTGCTGATTGTGCACAGTGACCCGTTTTCGTAAATAGTTTCCGGTTTCGCCTATATATTCTTTGCCGCAGCCTCTGCATTTCATGACATAAATCACATTTTTTACTTCACAGGTCATTGTTTCATGTACGTAAAATTTTCTACCGCAATTAAAATCAAATGCGGTGCCTTCTAATAGATGAGTGCAGAGGCCGCAGTTTGACCTCTGACAACGTTTTACTTTGTGTTCAGAGTCATGACTAAATGTGGCTTTTGTTAGAATTCGCTTCAAACTATTTGGTTGCCTTTTGCTTTTAATCATCGTAAACTTTGAAAGAATACTTTTCATTTTTGGATCTTCTTGTAAAATTGGAAGATTATATTTTATCATATTAAATATCTCTGCATTTCGCGGATTATGTGTGGACACATAAGTTATAACAGGTTCCTCCGTCTTTTGCGCAACTTGTCTTAATATAGTTCTATCAAGCTTCATAGCTCGGTCGATTCCCATGTTCCTGATGATCTGTACTGTAACAGTGAAACCGGTAGAAAACAGCGAAATAAATCATACGTTACTGTGAAATCGGACTCAACTGTGTTTTTTATAGACTTTCCTTGTATGTGCTTTTATTTTGGACATATATATATATATATATATATATATATATATATATATATATATATATATATATATATATATAAGGGGAGATATGGGGCAATACATCAAACAAAAATCCCTTTCGTAGCACTGGATCCTGTGAGGGATACAATTATGATTGGAATATTTATATAGGGAGATTTAATCATAAACAGTGCAAAATTGTGAAGTTACTGAGCGCTTTCGGCTTTCGCCTTCTTCAGAGTTTACAAAGTCAAAATTTCAACATATCTACAGGTAAAGCATGTGAATCAAGAAAATACAAAATAATTATGAAAATGTTTCACAATTTACTGTTCAAATTCACATTAAACGACCAAAAAATTGAAAAATGGTCGTTTAATAAAGCAAAATTGCTAGAAGACGGCCGTTTCACGGCCCCAGTTCGAATTCGAAATTGCAAATGGCCGCCAAAATGAGAAAAATCGTATTTTGTGATTTGTAGCGCTGTATTTATAGCGCTACAAATTCATTGTATGTATTGGCCATTCACATGTAAGGCAAAACTCACCATGATGAAGGAAACAGCTCATTATACATATGAATGCATTGCTACAAAAGACAAAAGCAAGAGTGGAACACTATGTCTGGGGGAACCAGATGCCCCTGCACAAGTGTAGGTTGAATAGAACGTCATAATGATAAACACACCGCTACAAACTCAGTCTAGTTTTTTAATCATTCTTGTTGATACCGTGAGGCCTTAGAGTGTTCAGACGGCGGATCCAGTAACTCTCACGAGATTTCCTGGTCGAATCTGTCCACTCTGGGCTATGGTCAATGCAACAAACAGAGGCATGTTTGAGAAAGTCATGTTCTGTTGAGCGAAAATGCTCTGCCACTGGTGACCTTTCAAACCTGCTATGTTTCCAGTCATCGCGATGACCATTCATCCTGAGGTTCAACGGACCTTTTGTCTCTCCTACATACTGCTTTTGACATTTGCAGCAAGAAATGAGGTAGACAACATTTGCTGTTTTACAGTTAGTGTCACATTTCAGCTTGACAACCGCACCAGATGAAGACTTAACAGTTTGTGTGTCCAATATCATTTTGCAAGTCTGACACCTGGCTCTCCCACAAGGTTTTGATTCACCGAGAGGCTCATTATCTTTGGGGTCTGGTTTGAGCTTGGCATGTACAAGGAGGTCCCGTAAGCTTTTGGGCCTTCTGTATGCCATAATGGGTTTCTCAGGGAAGACCCTGCTCAAATCTTTGGAAGACTCGATAATGGACCAGTGTTTGTTCACTGATTCCCTGACTTTGGGGAGGTCCGGGTGGTAAGTCATCACAAAAGGAAGAACAGTCTTACCTTTGGTGGGCTTTATACTGTAGGACAAGAGAGCCTGTCTATCCAGTTGGCTGGCTTTATCTATTGCTTCCGTTATGTTCTTCATCTGATAGTCCCGGTTGCGCAGCTGGTCTGTGAGTTCCTTTGATCTGAGAGCAAATGTTTCCATGTCTGTGCAGATGCGTCTTAGGCGAAGTGCCAGGCTATATGGAATATTCTTGCTACAATGTTTTGGGTGTCAGCTTGAAGGTAGGAGATACTGATGGGTATCCGTTGGTTTGGTGTATAGGTCGACAACTATACTTCCATCATCAAGGCATGACTTTGTGTCTAGAAAGATGTGCTCTTTTTTTGAAACCTCTGCTGTGAAGTTTATTGTGGGATGAAAGCTGTTGGCTCTCTGTAAGAAATCTTCTAGACTGTCACGGCCGTGAGTCCATTTCATATCGATATCGTCAATGAACCTGAGCCATGAAAATGGTTTCAGAGTGACAGACATGAGGAGCTGATTTTCAAGTCGTCCCATAAATATATTAGCATAAGCTGGGGCCATTTTTGTGCCCATAGCTGTACCCTGGACTTGCAAGTAGTGCCTGCCATTGAACTCGAAGTTGTTACACTTCAAAACAAGTGTAAGGAGTTTGATCAGGGTTTCTGTTGGTGGGTCTTTGTTGGTCCGTGTTTCCCAGACTTCTTCGCAAGCTTTGATACCATCTTGGTGTGGTATGTTGGTGTAAAGCGAAGTTACATCCATGGAGACCAGGAGGGTGTTTGGGGGTAATGGACCAAGCGCATCTTGTTTCCTCAAAAAATCTGTAGTATCCTGTAAGTAGGATGGTAGATTTTGGACATGGGGTTGCAGATGCAGATCCACAAACTCCGAGATCTTTTCCGTGGGGTGTCCATTGGCAGAGACAATGGGGCGACCAGGGTTGCCAGCTTTATGGATTTTGGGCAAGAGATAAAACCTACCTGCTTTTGGTTGGTCGACCAACAGGTAATTGAAGTTTTTCTCACTTATATGTCCCTCAGTCAGCATCTCTCCGACCACATCTGACACCTGTTTGGCATACTCAAGTGTGGGGTCATGATCTAATGGTGTATAGAAGTTGGAATCGGTCAATTGTCTCTCTGCCTCTGAGATGTAGTGCTCTCTATCCATGACGACCACTGCTGAACCCTTGTCTGCGGGTTTTATGATAATATCGTCTCTTTTTTGAGACTCTGAAGGGCGCCACGGTCAGCTTTTGTAAGGTTGTCATGTTTGGGCTTTGGAGGTGTGTATGACGTGATGTCCGATTCCACACTGCTAATAAAGGTCTCAAGATCTCGACCTTGTTTGGGGGGTTGCCAGTCACTTTTCGGGACAAAGTAAGGATATTTTTCCTTTGGGCGGGTGTCAACACAGTCGGAAAAATGGGACCTCAGTCTTAGGCGTCTGTTGAAGGCTAAGTTGTCTTCTATTAGTTTACCTCTATCAAAACTCTTAGGTCGTGGGCAGAAGCCAAGTCCTCTGGACAGTAGTGCTTTCTCAGGCTGTGTAAGTTCAACACTTGAAAGGTTGACAACCACGTTATCATTTACCTGTCTATCAGTGTTCTTACGTGCTGAGGGGCGTGTGAACCGTCTGTTTCTGGGCTTTCTACCTACATTTTCCTGTGGAGATGCTATGTTTGAGGTTTCAGGGACACCTAAAGACTTGAGTTTCTTATTTCGCTTCTTAGTGAGAAGGGTTTCTTCTTTGTGTGTCAGTCTCTCGACCCTGGACAGCAAATGCTTGACGGAGTCTGTGGCAGTCTCATGTCCAAGTTCTTCTCTTATCTTGTTGATGGAAGAGGTGAGTTGCTCAAGCAGGTACTGATATCGAGCAAGTAGTAAGGTCATCATGTCGAGTGACGCCTTTTGCATTATTCCTTTTGCACGTTTCAAAAAGCGGGAAGAGGGCAACCCGGGTGTGTTGATGTTTGCATTGAGAGTTAGGCCTTTTGGTATCACTTTGTGGTGCAGGCATTTGCTGAGAAACTCACAGTGGTGTGTGTACCGGAACTTCTATATATATATATATATACAGGTAAATGATAACGTGGTTGTCAACCCAGTGCTACGAAAGGGATTTTTGTTTGATGTATTGCCCCATATCTCCCCTTATATATATATATATATATAGGGAGATTTAATCATAAACAGTGCAAAATTGTGAAGTTACTGAGCGCTTTCGGCTTTCGCCTTCTTCAGAGTTTACAAAGTCAAAATTTCAACATATCTACAGGTAAAGCATGTGAATCAAGAAAATACAAAATAATTTTTTATTTACACAATATTTTAAGAGGGTGACATAATTAGCTGATAGCTATTCTACCTTATGGCCCTCTGTAACAAAATAAGATGTACATATATACATCATAAAATACAAGAGAAATAATGATTCAATGGCACAAAAATTAAGACATAAAAAGAGCGTATAAAACATAAAAGGTCATAGGATAAAAATCGATAAGACATGAATTTAAAATCCAATGACTTTTAAAATACACTGAGTACCACAAACGAGGTTGCGCTAAACCGCAGACCCTGCAACTGTGCGGTGCAAAGACGTGCAGAGGAGCATGATCAGTGGTGCATGCTCAGTGGTGCAGGTGGCATGTGGCGGAAACCAATGTCCAAACAACATTCCCACCTGCACCAATAGATGCAAAACCAGCAGCACTACACAGGGCGTGCACCGCACAGCGTTTACACAGGTCACTATAATATACAGTGTGTACAGGCAGGAACAATTTAAGACTGTAAAATAGCTCTAATGCTTTTCTTAAAAACGTTTAGCGAACCAGCATTTCTAACAGTCTGAGGAAGAGCATTCCAAAGTTTGGGCGCTGAGCAGGAAAATAGATCCATCGTATAGGGCTGTTCTGGATTTTGGTATATATAACGAACCATTATTCGACGATCTTAAGTTTAACGGGTGCATTAGTGACATCGGTTTCAACAGATTTGAAATATATTCTGGGGTCAAGTTGTTCAGTGCTCTGTAAGTAAGTACAGCTTTGTTGTATTTCAGTCTATTTGAGACTGAGAGCCAGCCAAGCTGGTGGAACATGTGAGCGGATGGCGTATTAAGTTCTGCGTGTAGAATTATGCGAGCTGCCCGCTTTTGCAGTTTTGACAAACGATCTATGAGTACCTGCCGCTGATCCCCATGTTATAGATCCATAGTCTATAAACGGAAGAATGTATGCCTGGTAAAACATTTTCTGGACTTCAACGGGATTGTAATTTGATAACTGTCTGAGAAGAGATATTTTGGAGGAAAGAAGTGAGCAAAGGTGGTCTATATGTGATGACCAAGTCAAATTTGAATCAATAAAGACTCCGAGAAGTTTTTGTTCGGATACATTCTGAATGCAGGTGTTTTCAACTTGTATGTTTAATTTCCGGGACATATCTGTTCGCTGCCTTGTCCCAACCAGCATGCACATTGTTTTTCCAAAGTGAATTTGCATTTTATTGGGCTTGCTCCATGCAATAGCTTTACCCAAATCATTTACTATGCTTTCTTCAATACTCGTTATATTACTATCATGGTTGTGGATCGTCGCATCATCGGCATAAAGGTCACAAAGGCAACGATCAAAATGAAGCGGCAGATCGTTTATATAAATAAGGAATAGAGTAGGGCCTAATATAGACCCTTGTGGGACGCCAGAAAGTACATCAGAGAACTCTGTTAGTCCCTTTTCACTTTCAATGGCTTGCTGGCGATGGCTTAAGTACGATTTAAACCATTGAAGAGCCGGTGGACTAAATTTATACAAGGAGAGCTTTTGTATCAAAATGGAATGATCCACTAGATCAAACGCTTTACGGAAATCTAGGAAAAGAGTCCCGACCATATCTCCGTTATCAATGCATTCCATCCAGTTATCGATTAACTTAATAAGCGCAGTTTGGCAGCTATGCTTTTGGCGGAATCCCGATTGACTTTCGTGCAAAAGTTTATATTTGTTTACAAATCCCATTAAATGCTTGTTAATATGTTTTTCGAAAATTTTTGACACCGTCGGTAAGATAGAAATGGGTCTGTAATTAGATGGATCGGACTTCTCACCGCCTTTAAAGATTGGAAACACTTTAGCTTGTTTCAACTGAGTCGGAAAAACTCCTGTGTTTATACTTTTGTTGATTAACATAGCGACGGATGGGGCAGTGACAGAGGACGTTGCTTTGAGAAGCCTAGGTCCAAGGCCATCAAGACCTGTTGCTTTGGATGATTCAAGTTTATCAATATGTGAAATAACTTGTTCCGCTGTAATAAATGGGATAGAAAAGAAAGTATGATCTGGAATTTTATCATTGACATAGTTAGTTATGCAATCAACGTCTAAATTGGGCGCATCGGTATAACTTTCACTGAAACTATCCGCTATTGAGGAGAAGTATATGTTCAGTTTCTGAGCAATTTCCTCAGACTTGGTGATGCGTTCGTTACCAATAAAGATTTCATCAGGCAAGTGTTTACTTGAAGCTTTTGAGCTACCATTTACTGTACGCAGATGAGCCCAAATATGTTTTGAGTCTTTAGTTTTAGTGATGGATTCGGAAAAATATTTGCGTTTTGCAGCCCTTATCAACTGTCTGGTTTTATTACGGTATTTCTTATAGTCCGCCCATTGTTTTAAACGCTTGCAATTATCCCTTAATCTCTGCATTTCTGTGATTTCTGGGTTAAACCAGTCGGGCAGGCACTTTGTTTTAACACGCTTTGTTTTAATAGGGGCATGTCTGTTTAGATGCATTAAGATTAAGGAGGACCATACCGCCAAATCATCTTCTACTGTTTCCTGATCGGTTTTAAAGGTGTTTAGATCCCTGGTGAGGCCAGCAAGGAAATTTGCCTCATCAAAATGTTTGTAGCTGCGATATGAGGTGGTTGTATGCTGTTGTTTGGAAATTTTACAATTAACTTTTCGTGAAAAGCAGACTGGAAAATGATCGCTGATCGAAAATTTAGGTACGAAACATTCCGAAATATTTTCAGGATTAGAGGTGTATATGTGATCAATTAATGTTGATGTAGTCTGTGTGACACGCGTAGGCTCAGAAACCAGTTGTGAAAGATCAAACAGTTGCAGCAGGTGTAACCATTTAATATTCGTGCAGGAGGTCATATCGATATTGAAATCCCCCATCAATATAAATTCTAAACCAGTCGCTTGCGCTATGGAAAGCTCTTCTTCGAAAAGGTCTATCCAGTTGCTATGAGCACTTGGCGGACGGTAAACGGAACAAACTAGAAAAGGTTTTGCATTCGAAAATTCAAATTCTGCCCATATGGTTTCAATTTTTGAAACTTCAAGTTCAGGTCGACGTTTGCACTTCAAATTTTTTCTCAAATACAAAATGATACCGCCACCATTTTTGTTCTGGGTATCAGCTCTATCTTTTCGAATAAAATCATAGCCGTCAATCTCTACCTGGTTATCCATAGTGTTGGGGTTCAGAAATGTTTCGCAGAGACCGAGTATGTTGGGACATTTATCATTTGCCAAGATGAGTCGGAGCTCATCAACTTTAGGTAGGATGTGCTGAATATTAAGATTACAGAAATGCAAGCCTTTTAAAGTAAATAATAGTTCTGTATTTTTAAAGGCCGTGGTTGGGGTAGATAAACTGGTAGAATTGTCGGTTAAGATATTCGAGCTTCTATTTGATATGTTTGAGTAACAAGCACAGTCAATGGAAGGGACACTGACGTACCGAGATTCTTCTGGGTAAGTGTAAGCATTTCTCGTTTGATTTGGATGCTGGGCGCTAGTCAATGATTCTGTTGAGCTATTTTTGTTTGATATAATGTGATTTATACGCCCTGAGACTTCCTACCGAGAAGAATGGTCCGGTACACCAGTGGTCCTTCCATTAAACCAACATTCTAGCGTACTATGGCCACGTCTAAAGCAGATATGACAGAATTTAGGGGCAGAGCGATGACTCCTGCCTGGTTGAGGGCCAGATCTGTAGCCAGAAGCATGGAAATTTCTTCTGGTAGGCGCTGTTTGATCATAAAAGCCTGGTTTGGTGACCTTAATGACCTTGTCTGTATTCGACAGCAGTTTCTTAGTTCCATTATAATTTAAATGAATTTTGTCCATTTTGAAATATGTCTTAGGCAGTTCGCCAGAGGCAAATAGAAAGCTGTCAAAGTTACTGATGAATTCTAAGTCATTTTCATCGCAAAGGGATTTTAACTGTTCGTTGTACGGTTTAAGATTATCACCTTGTCTCGGTAGGAGACCTGACACAATGATTCGCCTGTCATCTTGAGCTAGGCTATCTAACAATGAGACAAAATCGTCACAGAAGTCATCAAGGTCTTTGCCATCGTCGGCATCGTTACTACCGACATGTAGAATCACTGTTTTACACTTTTCAAGGTTATAGGAGTTAAGTTTGATTTTAAGTGATTCTGTTGTTGCTCCTGAAAATGACCTCACTGTTGTATTGGGTTTCAAGTCCTTGGTTTTAATATCTTTGAGAATGGAATCTCCGATTAGTATTGTTGACTGTTGTATGCACTTTTTCTCTGTTAAATCTATGGGATCGTCTTCTTCGTTTGAGAATCGGGTTGGTTTAGAGTTTTGACGTAACTTGTGTTGCAGCTTGGCTGGATTGTTGTGCCCTTTTGATTTACGGGGTTTGTCTGTAAGTTTCCGTTTATTTTCGATACTTGTTGTGTTTACATCTCTATTAAGTTTGTTATTTTTGTTACTTTTGCCATCTGTTTCCGTTGACTGTTTTACTGATTTATTTTGATCGATGTTCTGACGATCTGGGGAATAGTTTGTGATTTTTGTTAAGGTTTCTGCATGTGTTTTCACCTTATCAAACACTGCTGTCGTCATATTTAGTATTTGACATGACTTCTGGTCGAGTGAGATTTTGACATTGTCTGTTGTTGTTTGAAGAGTTTCTATTGACTCTGAGAGGCACAGATCTTTACTGTTAATTTGTCTAGTTAATGATGTTAATCGGTCATTGAGATTTTCAAAATTGTTTACAAGTTCTGTGGACAGACCCTCTATTGCTTTGACTGCAGATAGTGTATATTGCTTTATTTCTTCCATTTCACTTTTTAGACATCTTATATCATTTTTAAGAACAGACGGTACGTTTCTGCATGTCACACATACCCAAATTCCAATAGGGTCGTCCTTTTTGATGCCGACACATATTTCATGGTACCACTGCATACAGAAAGTACACTGGATCATGTCGTATGTTTTCTTAGTTGTTGGTTTTACTTTACAGGCATCACAACATGATTTAGAATCTTCGGTTTGGTTATTTGGCTCTGTTTTGTCTTTATCGGTGTGTTTTGAGGGAATTGATTCTGCATTCACAACTTCTTTTAATTTTGTTATACTATCATTTAAATTGTAAGAATTTTCACAGGTGTTAATGGAATTATTTGTTCCATTTTGTATGTTTTCGCCCGTATCTAGTTGCTCGCCGGCATTGCTGTCGGAATCGGACTCATCATCAACCGGTTGCATTGTTGATTCGAGGTCTTCCAATACAGTCTCTGACAAAGTCTCTGACAATAAGTTAGAGGTGGCACTGTGTTGCTCGTCTGATATTTTGTGCATACACGATTTCACTTCGCTTTGAAGAAAATTTACCACACACTGAGCAGTCTGGTCATACTGCTTCTTCTGATAGTCAGGTAGAGCAATACTCATCTCGCCCAGAACAATCTTTTTATATTCATGTTTCTTAAATTTCTTGAGCTCTGCCAGCGTCATCTTGTTTATAATGCTCAAATGCTTCTTCTTGAGAGAATCCTCTAAACTCATCAATCTTTGATCACTCATTTTTGCTAGATATTTGCTAGATTCGCTATGCAGTTTCAAATATATTTTCTATGAGGAGTCGCCTCCCTTGTTCCGATAAATGTTCAACGTAACCCGTATTAGAGTGAGCCGTTCTCACTATAATACAAAAACTAGCCTGAGGGCGGGTTAGTACGGCCACTTTATGAGTATATTATCTTGTTAGTGTTCATCTTTACTTCAAGATTAAACAAAAACTATATGAAGCTCACTCTTGCTATTACAGATAATAGTAGTCCATATATTAACAAGAATATCCTCAAAGTTTTATAATGAATAGTCACTGATTTAATTAAACAATTCAGCTAATTTGCACAGCGATATAAACAGTGTTTTTGCGATTGAGTGGTTCCCTGCTCCCTCATGAAAATGTTTCACAATTTACTGTTCAAATTCACATTAAACGACCAAAAAATTGAAAAATGGTCGTTTAATAAAGCAAAATTGCTAGAAGACGGCCGTTTCACGGCCCCAGTTCGAATTCGAAATTGCAAATGGCCGCCAAAATAAGAAAAATCGTATTTTGTGATTTGTAGCGCTGTATTTATAGCGCTACAAATTCATTGTATGTATTGGCCATTCACATATGAGGCAAAACTCACCTTGGCATGTACAAGGAGGTCCCGTAAGCTTTTGGGCCTTCTGTATGCCATAATGGGTTTCTCAGGGAAGACCCTGCTCAAATCTTTGGAAGACTCGATAATGGACCAGTGTTTGTTCACTGAATCAGTGAACAAACACTGGTCCATTATCGAGTCTTCCAAAGATTTGAGCAGGGTCTTCCCTGAGAAACCCATTATAGCATACAGAAGGCCCAAAAGCTTACGGGACCTCCTTGTTCATGCCAGGCTCAAACCAGACCCCAAA
The DNA here is from genome assembly GCA_963989385.1 of Ctena decussata. Classification (NCBI taxonomy): domain Eukaryota; kingdom Metazoa; phylum Mollusca; class Bivalvia; order Lucinida; family Lucinidae; genus Ctena; species Ctena decussata. The sequence continues at coordinate 87,108,555 of OZ022506.1, forward strand.
GATAATGAGCCTCTCGGTGAATCAAAACCTTGTGGGAGAGCCAGGTGTCAAACTTGCAAAATGATATTGGACACACAAACTGTTAAGTCTTCATCTGGTGCGGTTGTCAAGCTGAAATGTGACACTAACTGTAAAACAGCAAATGTTGTCTACCTCATTTCTTGCTGCAAATGTCAAAAGCAGTATGTAGGAGAGACAAAAGGTCCGTTGAACCTCAGGATGAATGGTCATCGCGATGACTGGAAACATAGCAGGTTTGAAAGGTCACCAGTGGCAGAGCATTTTCGCTCAACAGAACATGACTTTCTCAAACATGCCTCTGTTTGTTGCATTGACCATAGCCCAGGGTGGACAGATTCGACCAGGAAATCTCGTGAGAGTTACTGGATCCGCCGTCTGAACACTCTAAGGCCTCACGGTATCAACAAGAATGATTAAAAAACTAGACTGAGTTTGTAGCGGTGTGTTTATCATTATGACGTTCTATTCAACCTATACTTGTGCAGGGGCATCTTGCTTCCCCCAGACATAGTGTTCCACTCTTGCTTTTGTCTTTTGTAGCAATGCATTCATATGTATAATGAGCTGTTTCCTTCATCATGGTGAGTTTTGCCTCATATGTGAATGGCCAATACATTCAATGAATTTGTAGCGCTATAAATACAGCGCTACAAATCACAAAATACGATTTTTCTCATTTTGGCGGCCATTTGCAATTTCGAATTCGAACTGGGGCCGTGAAACGGCCGTCTTCTAGCAATTTTGCTTTATTAAACGACCATTTTTCAATTTTTTGGTCGTTTAATGTGAATTTGGACAGTAAATTGTGAAACATTTTCATGATTATTTTGTATTTTCTTGATTCACATGCTTTACCTGTAGATATGTTGAAATTTTGACTTTGTAAACTCTGAAGAAGGCGAAAGCCGAAAGCGCTCAGTAACTTCACAATTTTGCACTGTTTATGATTAAATCTCCCTATATAAATATTCCAATCATAATTGTATCCCTCACAGGATCCAGTGCTGCGAAAGGGATTTTTGTTTGATGTATTGCCTCATATCTCCCCTTATATATATATATATATATATATATATATATATATATATATATATATATATATATATATATATATATATATTATTTATCATTATCATAATTACTATTTTTGTTTATTTTATTTTTTTCTCCAAAAAGGCCGATGCAAGCTAAAAGCATACAGCAGAATATAATCAGAGCCTCCGACAGTTCTTGTGTGTTCTTCATTCCATGTTTTTTGTTTCGTCCAAGTAGGTCTTTACAAAAATAAAGTACTGCAGTGAGAGTCTTATAGTCCAAATTGTCACCAAAATACAAAATTAGTTCTCAGCAAAGTTTTTCAAACATCATTTTTTTAAGAAAAGAGGAGTATACGTTTTATAAATGACACCAAGGCATAGTATACTGGTTATATTCATATGCTAAAGCCTAATTACAAAAATGCATACATGGCCTATTAACATCTGAAAATGGAAAACTTAGAACAGCCTCTTAGGCTTCCCAGCCACTAATAGTTTATGAAAATTTAACAATATATTTTGCGACAAGACAGTTACGAGTCTTGGCCTAAACAGACTGGCGTACCTAAGTATAATTATATATTACGCACAATTATTTTATACCTCTTGAGGGCAAGAAGAAATGTTTGGCCTAAAGATATTTCCTGTAGTCGTGTCTGTTTGCAGTTATAATTGAAATCTTGTCCAATTTACAATATTCAGCATTATCAAATATGCAGTTGCGCGTTGAAATTTTGTCAATTTGACAAAATTTCAATACGCACCTGCGTATTTGCATATAGGCAGTAACGCCCTTGACAGACTCAGTTCCAGGAGGAGCAGCCATGGATCATTTCCGCTTCGCCTCTTGGAGACGATCATTACAAGAATTAGAACAACAACAGCGAGTCTTGGCTTATCGCTAGTATCCTACGTCCCGTTTTCATGTGTTTCGATTGGTGACTTATCAGGTCGTTGACTGTGTATCATGCATTTGGTAGTCTATACACGTTTCAAAGAAACGTCTTCTTCAGAATTAGATGCAGATCAGTAAAATATACTTTTCCCTTGCGGCTTCAACCAAGTATCGTACATATTCTGAAATAATTACCAAAATTGCCTAAAAAATGAAACGGATTGTTTTTAAATGCGCTAACGCGTATGAAATGACAAACAGTTAAGGCCCTGACCAGACTGCTCCTTTTGGGACAGTCTAATCTGGGTCTACACTGTTTGCTGAGACCTGTCTATCCCAATACTTTGAATTTTTTAGGTAAAGTTAGAAAAGAAAAGGGCCATGACACCAGAAGATGTGAGTATGTCATGGTCAAACAACCAAACCTGACTGTAATGAAAGAATCCATAGATCGGATCTTCCCAGCGGGCATATAACGTTGCAGTGACGTAGTTTTTTGAGACGTCATTTCGACGCCACCACGGTGCCTGCTCGGTTGGTTCAGCTGAATGTGTACACTTTCAGGAAAAGCAACAAAACTTTTAATTTTTGACTCTCACTCCAATTGTGTTCAACTCCTTTAGGAGCATTTTCCCCCTATACCCCATGTTAAAAAGGTACAAGTCGTCCAGGGACACAGGAAGTAAAAAAAAGTTATATTCCTTCATAAAAGTGGCGGGAAACTATGAAGATGTACTCATTCACCATGGCCATGCTCGATTTGGCTATGCTCATGTACCAGAACTATTATGAGAGTTCCAGAATTTAACATACCAATCGAACAGGAAAGTAGCGAGATCAGAGAAGTCATGACATGATGGCGTCCCTTTTCTGTTCCAAGACATTTTGGGTGATGAAATCTATACTGAGCAAAAATAAAACCTTGACGATTTTTATTTTTTAATCCCGGCCAACCTAGCAAGTATGTAATGTATAGGTCCTATATGGATGTTTTCGTATTGGACAGACGTCTTATTACTTAAATCATGAAAAATTATTGGTAAATTTTTGTCCTATCCGGAGTTATCTTACTCAATTAAGATCAGAACTTTAATTTGCGCATGCGCAGAAGAAAGTTTTCTAGTACGCAATAAGTAGTAAATCCAGTCCGCACAGAAAATACTTTAAACGCTTATCTTAACTGTAATCACAACCTGAAATTAACGTTTAAAGATTCAAAACTTTCAGATTATCTCCTAAAGAATTAAAATATAGTGATTTTTAGATGCCATATTTTCTACACCAGTGTGTCTTTTTTTATTATTTCTTTCGAGATTTGTTTGATTATCTTTCAAACTCAATGTCTTTATTACTAAATTTATTTAAAAGCCATTTCTTAAACTGCCATCAAGACTTTAATGTGTAATGGAAATTTCACTGAAACTGAATTTCTGACTTCATAATGGCATGGACTGAGGTTTTTCGTCTGGCCCTTCTAGCCTCCTATTCGACCGTGCATGGGCATAATTTTAGCTAATGAGTCCATACAGACTGGGTTTAATAATAGAAAGGCATTGTCAACAGAATTTTTATCATTTAAGCAGACTTTAACAATTTTAAATTCGGTAATATTTTGGTTTTTAGCATAGAAAGGTACCCTCGTGACGTTTACAATAGCCTCAATATTGCTGTATCTAAAGAATCTTGCATTTAATGTGACTATGATATCACAAAATGATTACTTTTTCTTGAATTAAGATAATGTTTATGTCTCACCAATTCCCGACTACCGTAGGATGAAAAATAGCGACTGTCAAGTTTTTACTTTTGCTAAGTATATTTCAAGGGACACTGTAGACTGAACATATCCATTTATGTTACCAGAAACAACCAGTTTGAATTAAGAACATTAACGTCATATACAAGCACAGATAATCTCTGTTAGAGTACCCATGATAAAAATACGTCTTAAAGCACTTCATATGGGGTCGTTTATACAGGCTTTATAATTATTCAGCACACCATGACGCCTTATCTTCGTAAGCCAAGGGTACTAAGTCCACCTCGATCCTTATTAGTATCCTTGGTTTGCGAATATGCATGGCGCCTATACCTCTAACTTTCGTCGATAATATAAATGACATCGTAAATTTTAATGCATTTATAAATGTAACACGGCTTTTAATTGGATAACGAAAAAAATGCGACAATATATTCCGAAATATAATGTCGGAAACCCGACGTCATTATGAAATATAGCTGAAAGCGCCTGCTTTGGCTGCAAAGTAGTAAAATTTGAAAGGCAAAATTAGAATGGGGATAACCAAATTCGCGGCCATAAAACCGACGATTTGCCTCCTCAGATGACAATTTTGAATAGAGTTGTCTCCTTTAGCATGAATGACAAACCGAATTCGGACCCCGCCCCACCTCCGAAAAATCATCGTTCAATCTTCTATAGACTAGTGCCCTGAATTGTAGCTGTGATTACATAAATGGCCATCTGAACTTTCCATAGGGTCACTAGTAATTGATTATTTATCATCCATTGTTGCTGTAATAATAATCAGAAATGTTCTGTCACTTTGATGATTATTTAAAATCATATTAATGACTTCCTACGTGTATTATTGAATTTCATTTCAATTGAAAATGGTTTAATTTGAAGTTTATAATAAATTATACTTGTTGTATATAGGCATTTGGTTGCTTTCCCCGATTTGTGACATCTGTGTGACTCCTGAATAAATTAGGACGAGATTTTCCTTTTTGTTTTGTGGGAATATTCTTAGCAGGCAGAACTGCCACGTAATTTAAGGAATTCTAATGTGCAGCCAAGTGCACAGATTCTTTTTCTGCAATCGCAAACCATCATGAAAGTGTGGAGAAAGTTTCAGACTTAGCTGTGAATACGTTTAGCTTATCATGAATGTAGCAATGAAGATTGCTGTACACTGGGCTTTCTGTTTCGTCATTATTCGTTATTGCATGTGTGCCCCCAATGTTGTTTCCAAGTTGTTCAAGTTTAGACCTCATCCAGACACGCCAGCTCGTCTGCCTTTGCCGTATGCAGTAGTGGAGGACGTGCCGTTAATGGGATGCTGTAGCCAGTGTAATAATGAGTCAGTGTGTTTTGCCATCAACTACCATGCTCAGACGAACACCTGTGAGCTCGTTGGCGAACTGGGATATTACAAAGAGTACTACTCAGCTGGAAGCGACGGGTGGAAAGTGTACAGCAACTTCAAAGGTAAATTTAATCCGGTCGTCCAACGTTGAGACACACAACTTTGAGTTCTAACACAGCGCGCCCATAGAGGCAATGAAAAATTGCAGTGAAATATTCTACAACAATTCATTGTTTCATTGTTTCGTCGCGCCTGGGCAAATCGGAAACAAATGGACACATAAAGCTCATGAAAAAGCGGCTCATCTATTTCTTATAAAATGTCTTGAAGCAACGTGTATTTTGCATATATACAAAATAATAAAAATAATAATAGGTACAATTCTGGCATTGCCCTGTGCAAAAGAGAAATTCTCACTTTCTGATAGCATTCTGAAATTGCACCGGAGCAATTCTAGTATTGTGCAAGGGATTCAGGTAAATGACTCTGCGTAAAATGGAAATGAAATGACGTTTAATTGTGAGTTTTATTTTCTCTCTCTCTCTCTCTCTCTCTCTCTTTCTTTCTCTCTCTCTCTCTCATTTAAATTTGTCCCGCAAAACAACAGCAACAGCAATTAAAATATTTCCACTTGCATAAGCTATATCATGTTCTCAAATACCACTTCTTTTATTTATTTATGTATTTATTTATTTATTTTGGCTTTGTAATCTCAACCTTATATAAGTTAATTGTGCTAGTAAAATTATTAAAAGAAATTATCAACGTAAAATATTAATTTCAAATATAGCAAAGAACACAGTGCTCCTTTATTAATATAAGGGTCAAACATGGTTTCTCACGAATTAACGTTCGCCAGGTCCCTCACCTGGGGGACCTGGCGACTGTTAATGCATGAAAACCTTTAATTGTTGACTTAAAATAGGCAAAAAAGTGCTGGGTTAATACGCGTCTTGAAAAAAAAGGCAATACTTAGAATGTATGAAGGAAAAGGTGATACCGGGCATCCAATCCAAAATGCGTACATGACTATCTCAGGGAATTTAAAGAGTAACTACACTTCAGGAACTGGCTGAATCAGATCCCAAACCATATCCCCAACATCAAAGGGAAAGATTGACAAAGACATCCCAACAAACAATAAATTACAAGTGATAAGCCGAGTCAGCAGCTCTTTCCCAAATAGATGGCAACTCAGCTATCTTTATTGAACTAAATAATTTAGACCAACAGACGGGTTACAACGGACTAAGCAAATTATATGAAAAACATTTAATAATTATTTTTACCTATTTTCTATTTTTATGATAGAAGGATTAAACTGAGAACACAATAAATTAAACAGCACCGAACATAAAACAAATGCGACCGCAACAAAAGTACCGCCTTGGGACGGTCAGTAATAACTACTGGGGGGTTTAACCCGGTTTTACTGGGCCCAAACCTTCACCCTCACCCTCCGCTGCGGTGCACACAATTAGTTGGTAGTTCGGTTCGTATGGAGGTCCCCTAACTCATCAGAGAGTCATCACGGTCAACAATTAAGATCAAGAAAAGACCGTGATGAAGCAAGGATGTGGACTCGAAGTTACATTGAAATACATTCCTTCTTCTATCTGAATAGGAGCAATGGAATAAATGCTTAAATATTTCATAATTGTACCAGGCAGATTTCAGATGCATAATACGAAAACAAATCATCATAACGTAGTGTCTGATCGGGGCCTCTCACTCTCTCTCTCTCTCAACTTTTTTTCTGTCAAAGATTTCTCAGGAACAGCTATAGCTAGGATTTTGAAATTTAGTACAAACGTTGGGTCTAGTTGTATCGCGTAAGAGAAAATCGGCATCCTTCTTCTTACATTTCCCCCTGTTCATTTTTTTCTTTCTCTCCAATTAATTTTTTTCTCCTACATTTTGAAACGTTGTACAAATGTTGGATATGACTACCTGTATATTCGCGTAAGAGAGAATCAGCCTCCTCCTGTTTATCATTCTCTTTGCTTGTCCATTATTTTCTTTCTCTCCAAATAATTTTTGTCAATGACTTTATAGGAACTACCGCCTCTAGGATTTTGAAGTTTGGTACAAATGTTGGATATGACTTGTTATATTGTGTAAGAGAGAATCAGCCTCCTCTTGCTTATCATAATCTTTGTTTGTTCATTCTTTCTTTTAATTCAAATTAAATTTGTCACAAATGTTTGGCTCCTATGAGAGCCACAGTCTTCACATTTTGTATAGATTGAGAATGGCCAAATATATTGTTGGAAAGAAAACCAAGATGCTGAAATATAGTTTGGCCTTCTTTTTTTCTTTTTTTTTTTTCTCCCTATCTCTTATTTCAATGTAATAAATTAATAAATTGTAAAATTTGTGTCACAGATTTTTTAGATGCTGTGTTACTAGATTTACTCTAAAATGAAACTTACTGCTTGACATTATCAGGATTGCTGCTGCTGACTTTAGGTCAAGGTCACGGACATAGAAGTGTATGTAAATATTTGTTAGAATTTTGTGTTAAATTTGTATATTCTTTTGCTTATTGCAATTTTTATGAAACCTTTTGGTATTTTTCTATAGGCATTTCACTGCGTTTGTAATAGACTATCTGTCTGTCTGTTATGTAACAGTTTTTAAAAAGTTTGTATTAAGTGTGTTTTTATTAGACGGGGGTATATGTGAGCCCTTGCTCATGTGCTCTTGTTTTTCAGGACAATTACAGTATTTTAGGTGTCCCAAATTTTAGGGTAACATTTAGACCGTTTGCTTACAGCCGATACAATATACCAGTCATGTGCAACAGACGGTGACTGTTTGGAGCCCGATTCCAGATGTATCCAGGATGAAGCAGCGGGCGGGACGTGCTTTTGTAAGCCATTATTCCAATACAAAGACGAGGAAAGGTCATGTAAACAAGGTATGAGATTTAGAATAACACTATTCAGGTTTTTTGTGTGTGTTTTTTTTTCTCATTTGCTGCTAGTTGTAAAATGTAACATGACGTTGTTTTATAGAAATTATTTGAGCCGCGACACGACAAAACCAACAAAGTGGCATGTGGCCCAGCGAAGATTCAGATCAGCCTGGGCATTCGCCCAGTCTGATCAGAGTCTTCGCTGTGCGTTTAAGGATAGTTAAGGGTCTAAGCTACCTCCATGCCTACAGCGAGAACTCTGCACAGATTGAGTGGCTGCCCAGGCTGTTGTGAGAATTTGCTGGGAGCACATGCCACTTGTTGGTTTTGTCGTGACACGGCTCATTCGGTTGTTCTGATTGGTTACAAAGACGTGATTATCCCCTGTTTTAGAGCCTACGTATTGAAACGGGTGAGCGTTAGCGAACGAGTTGTTTTAAAAAGAGGCCTCTGAACATGCGTGGACATTATTTTTCAGTAACAATCAATACAACAGAATAATTTGTGAATTATAGCAGCTGTAACAATTATAAGTAGAAATAATCCCCTCGACTATTTTCTTCGTTTTGCTTGCAAAGAAATAATAATAATAATAATGACTTTATTTATAGAGGAAGCCAAGTTGGATGTACATCCAATTTTCCCTGGGGTCCTCTTTGAAACACACGTATACAGACATTTACAAGCAATACAATGATATATACAAAAACAGTAAATTAAGGAATTTGGACAGACCTCAGGGGAAGCAGCCTTACCATTCTCTGTTTCCCTTCCAAAGTGGCCAGCTTCTTAAGGACAGAATTTGCTCCACTATGCGCAGATTCCTTCCTCCGAGAGCAAACCCCATTTGGAAGGGCTATGTCATCCGAACAAGCAAATCAGGAAGTCACCAAAGCCGCACTCCCCAGCAAAATGGCAGATAATATGGAGGTGTACTACACATTTCAAAACACTAACGGTACTTTACAGGCAATGCCATAAAATACGGAAACAGCAAATTAAGAAATATGGACAGACCTCAGGGGAAGTATTGGTAGCTTTACCATTCTTTTTTTTTTCTTCCTCCTTCCAAAGGGGCCAATTTCTTAAGGACAGAATTTACTCCACTATGAGCAAATTCCCTCCTCCAAGAACACATGCCATTTTGGAAGGGCTATGTCATCCAAATAAACAAAGCACGAGGTAACAAAAGCTCTTCTCCCCAGCAAATGGCAGATAATATATGGAGGTGTATCCAACCGTCTTAAAACACAGACACATGCACATCCATCATAAAAAGTTCAAAATTTGAAGAAAAAGAAGTATCTTTCATATTTTGTCCTTTTTTCTAAAACATTTTTTCTTATACTGTATCTCGCATATTTTTACGTCTTTTACTTTTTAAATATTGTCTTCCAAAAAAGTAGAAATAGCACCATTTAACGTCTACACTACGTAGATGACGTGGCTAAAAAGAAAAAAAATCCATGTATTTGGCGTTTACGTCAGCATGAAATGGATGAAACGACGTGTCATCATTTTATAATTACATTCCCTTTGATTTTCCATAGATGAACCTATTTGGGATGTCATGGTGACGGCCGTTTAGTGTAAGCGGCTTACCTGTTGGTTAGTGACAGCTTTTCATCGTATGTTTTACAAATGTTGTTCTTGAAAATCGAAAATGATGCTTAAAATTATTTTAAAATTATTAGTCAACATTTGAGATAAATTTCATTTTTCCGAAATTCATGGAAGTATGAACACAAAGGGTCCCATGCAAAGTTAGCGTAAACGCCCTTCTGGCGTCACTTACTTTGAATGATCCATTGTGTTCATGCTTCCATCAGCATTGGAAAACGAAATTTATTTCTTAAATGGATTTCAAGCTAAGTTAACACAAAGTTACTGGCGTAAAACTCAGGCCGGGTTTCTTACACTGAGACAAATATGTAATTCAACGTAAGACATGGAGGATCTTAATGAGTGCTCATGTATTATGGAATTTATTAAACGAGTCGGTTTTCCCCAACGAGTTTAATAAATTAAATAATACAGGAGCACGAATGCAGAAAAAATAATCAGCACTATGATGATGAACGAGAAACATTTTACGGCCGCCACAAAGCACAACACAAGCTGCAATGTAGATGAATAAGTTCTGAACCCGCAAACACTTTTGTTCAGAATCATGCTTAATCCAGATTTACCACTGATGTCCACACGAAACAATATTGACAGGTGTTTAATAATTTCTCACCTATCGATGATTTATGTCCTATATTCAGGGGTTGTTTGTTCTTGTAGGTACCGCATCGTCTTCTTTTTTGCTTGTCTCATTATATCTTTTAATTTTTATTGACGAGTAACCATTCAGATATTCTTAAGAAATGAATGTTTAACGTTTTCTGAAGTATAAACTACATCGAGTCACGAGCAAAGTAAGTAAACCCCGAAGGGATTTACGTAAACTTTGCTCGTGACAATGTAGTTTGTACTTCAGTTAATATAAACTACATTGGGTCACGAGCAAAGTAAGTGAGTCCCGAGGGGGTTATCGTAAATTTGCTCGTGACCCGATATAGTTTATACTTTAGTTAATGTTAAAAATAACATTTATTCCTTATATTTATATTATTAAACGAGTCTTTTCATCAATAAAAAGAAAAATAAGAATACAGAATCTTATTTAAAACACTACCGGCCGAGTTTTGTCATAGTATGAAACAGCCGCATTGTCATTGCCTGCCAGTAATATCCACCCCCTGCTGTAGATCTCACATGCAAGTAGGCGTAGCAAGCTATCACTCAATGTTTGCTAGCAGTCAAGTACATGATGTTGTAGATTCCACGTGCTAGTTAGCAAGCCATATACAATTAAGCCTGATCAAAACTGAATCTTGCATAATGAAAGTGCCTTGAACGGACTATGCATGTGCACAGGCTGGTCTGGAGGTGCGCAGTTTGGAGGTTTCTATAGACAGTTTTTGTGTCATGGTTCATAATAACAGTTAACTCTTATTATCTCACATAGCTATCGTAAAGTTCCCTTTTATATCAAACATAATAGTTTTGACACATTTCTATTATTCTCTACACCTCTACTGTTATCTCAAATACTGGTATCGCAAACTAGATTTTCTACTACCACAAAATTTACTTTGCGATATCAGTCGTTTGGGTTGGAATTTGATTTCGAAATATCAAGATTGACTGTATGTTTATATTTTCAGTTTGTGACAACTACGGAAATAGTTTTACCAAACATCCTGGGTATCGCATCCCCAAGTACAGGATAATTGGATTTTATAACAAAACCGTGGCCGCCTGTAAAGAACAATGCCTCAAGCTCGGGGATAACTGCCAGTCGTTCAACAAATTTACCAAATATGATAATTCGTGTTATTATATCTCTTTGACAAAGTATGAAGCAACTGTCACAGACGTTTTAACAAGCTCAGCCGTATGTGATTTGTACACGAAAAACTGTGAGCCTGTGCCGTAGTGATAAAACTCAACTGCAATTTTGTGATCGAGCAAAAATTATCGATGACCGAGTAAATATCGATCAATATAAACGTAGTCATACCAAAAGTGGGACAGACAACCTTTTCAGTGTCGCTAAACCTCAAAAGTTTGAAAGAAAAGAGATGATAGGCAGCTCTCGGCAGGTAACGAGCATCCCTCTCCGAGCCACTCTTACTGTCACATGAGACTTTTAGTAAACAACAGATTTTGTCCAAGAGGTTGGCCCTATCTGAGCCACGACACGAGAAAACCAATAATGTGGTTGTGCGCCCAGCGCAGACTCAGATCAGCCTGGGCATCCGCTGTCCGCATAGAGGTAGCTCAGTCCCTTAGCTACCCTTAAGCACTTAGCGAAGAGTCTGACTAGACTGGGCGGATGCCCAGGCTGATCTGAGTCAAATCATTTCATTTATTTATTCACTCAGTCCATTTACAATGGCAACATGAGGTAATACTAACAGTACATATTTTTACGAGGCTTCAGAACAAATGCGATATATTATAAACCCTGGTACACGTACTCTACATATCATTCGGATGTACCCAAGCTGATGAGGGGCTACAGTCTGGAAAACTAGGAGTCCAGACTAGAGCCCAACATCAGCACTGTCATGTAATCTAGCCAAGTTTCCCTATGCCGATTGGGGCTATAGCCTAGAATACAACGAGTCCAGACTACAGCCCACTATCGACGTAGTTATATATGTATATAAGGAGTTTACTATATAAGGGTTTTACGACCTGTCGACAATATTTCAGTCATATGTATGCGCCCTGTTTGCACAGGGCGCACAACCACATTGTTGGTTTTCTCGTGTCGTGGCTCATCTTATGTTTTATTGCATCTCGACTAAGAAGTCGATAGAAAATGCTTAAAGCGTTAATAGGCCGCGACACAAGAAAACCAACAAAGTGGTTATGCGCCTAGCGCATACTCAGACCAGCCTGGGCATCTGCCCAGTCTGACCAGACTCTTTCCTAAGCGCTTAAAGGGTAGCTAAGTGTCTAAGCTACTTCCATGCGGACAGTGAAGACTCTGCTCAGACTGGGCGGATGCCTAGGCTGATCTGAGTCTGCGCTGGGCACACAACCACTTTGTTGGTTTTGTCGCGTCGCTAAAAGCATTTTCTATTGACTTCTTAATCGAGACGCAATAGCAACATATGCTGCCCTTGTGAATGCAAAACTTCAAATGATCATTGTCTATACCTCAGTGAATATTTACTTGTTGAACATTGTTTTCTGCCATTCATTTTTGTCACTTGACATGTTTAGGAGAAGAACTAAATAAGCTTATGCTTTCGTTCTAATCCTATTATATTTATGTATAGAACAATATTGTTATTGCCATGAATGTTAGAATTCTTGAAATATAATATGTTTAAACCAAATGATCATTGCAGTTTGATACATAAACTGGACATAAAACGATTTTAGGTTTCTGAAACGTGATACATTGATGATGTCAACTTGTGAGCGATCAAACACTCATTTGCTGCAGACGAGTAATGATCGCGTAACTACTGAGCCATGAGACTGAAAATACTCCCATTTTCTTTTTTTTAAAACCCATTCCATTCGGGCAAACAGTTTGGATCCAGATCAGGCCACACAAACGTGTGGCCTGATCTGAGATCCAAACTGTTTACTTGCCTAGACATCATTTCTACAAGAGTTAGACCAATATTGTCAAAATATTTTTTATTTTTGATGCAGACGACAGTTTCAGCAGACGACAAAAAATACCCAGAATGCAATGGGTTAATTAACTAAGTTCAGCATCTGACACAGCAGATAGAAAAAAGGAACTATTTTGTTGCGAAATTATGAAATAGATAACAATAAAACTGTGAAATTCCGTACCCAGTTTAATATACTACAAACCTATAATATAACGATGCTATTTCCCAGCGTGCACGCCATGATTTTGATATGATTTCGCTTGATACCTCCCCCAAAGCAGACCTAAAACAAATGATGTTGTATAACGGTCAAAATTGGTTTTAGGCGTTATGTCTTTCTTCTTTTCTTCTGACTAGCAAGTCAGTGAACGGCATTCAGTACAGTATGATGCGTATTCAATGTTTCACTCTATTGATATTTCTTCATGAAAGTTGAACAAACCTACTCATAATTTTTCAGAAGCAATATGTTTTTTAGATTTTCATTTGTTAAGTATACTTCTTACAATTTCTTACAATAATAAGTATCTTGTGACAATTTATATCTTTTTTAGTATTTTTGTTGGGTCATTGCAAAATATATAAAAAATAAAACGCCGTGTTTATTTATTTATGTTATATTTTTTTAAGTTGTGTGTGTGTGTGTGTGTGTGTGTGTGTGTGTTTTATTCATTGCTTGCAAGTTATACTCTGACAGACGATATCGGTTTTATTTCCACTGGAATTCGGAGCGAACCAACTTCATTATGCTTTACTAGAATACCAGCTATTTCTTTTTCAACAAAATTCCTTATTAAGTCCCTTGATGAGTCTATTTCAGACCCCTGACCATCTGACTGCGCCATTTTGTTTATGACAGAGGTTTTGCAAGTTATTTCTTGGAACATTTCGTGGGGACTACAGTGTGTTAACCTAAACTCTTAAAATATACATACCATAAACTTCTAAAAATTGGGCCACTGAAAACAAAAATCATAATTGTCCTAAAACTGGAAATAATTGGCAATAATGTGTCCAAAAAAGGCAGATGAAACGGCAAACCGTGAATGAGACTTCATTAGACTTTTGAGCGAACTCGGCTTCGATCTACAGCAAAAGTCTCAACAACACAGGCTTTTAGGTATATAAGAAAATGTAATATATTGAAAATTGATTTTTTACGAAACTAATCATTTTTGCCATTTAAAAGTAAACATAATTTACGGGTTTTGAACGCCTATAATTTTGTGTGGCGTTTCTCTTGGAAAAGTGATTGTAACTCTTTGTATCACAAAAGGCAAACAACTGAGCCGCGACATGACAAAACAGCAGAAGTGGTTGGGCGCCCAGCGCAGACTTAGATCAGCCTGGGCATCCGCTAAGTCTGATCAGAGTCTTCGCTAAATGCATGGAGGAAGCATAGATCCTAAGCTACCCTTTAAGCGCTAAGAAAACAGTCTGATCAGACTTGGTGGATGCCGAGATTGATCTGAATCTGCGTTTTGCGCACAACCACTTTGTTGGTTTTCTCGTGTCGTGGTTCAAACTGTTACTGCTTGTACAGACACCCGCAAACTATTTAAAAATCATTTTAATAATGCTTCAAATGATCCTATGCATTGTAACCTGTCTTTTTTCATTTTCTTCCTTTACCACCACAATTAACCTTCCATTCTTGACGGTTGCAATTTTCACTTGGCACCTGCATAATTATGAAGTTTATGTATCACAGTTAGTCCGCTATGCTAGAACCTGTTCAGCTATGAATGCTTTGTTGATAGAGGAAAGCTGCTCACCAGGAAATTGCTGTCACAGGGTTATAGCAGAGAGAAACTTATGTCAGCTCCAAATATTTCTATGGGAGAAACTATGACCTCATTGATCCATACAATGTGGCCGCTCCTAATATATTCCGACCTAATGGCCACGGTCGAAACATACAGTGGCTTTTAGTTACCCGACTTTCAATTTCACCGACTTTTACACCAGATACATAAATATGGCGGGTATGATAATAAGGAGATCATGCTTCCTTCTTATTACGAGCACCTGATTACTTTTCCTACCTGTGTATCAAAACGTTTCGGATTTGTCGATGATGGTTTATGATTTCAAAGATGATTTGGTACTTTGACCGCCCTGCTGTGTTCATCAAAATGTTGTTTCACCTTGTAACTTTTTCGATCTTTAATTGCGAAGCAAAATGCAAAACATGTTGGAACAGCAAAGACACATCTAGGCCTACACTAGCATGTAGTCTCACCAGATTAAACACCATCTATGGACACAACGGAATCAAAAGAAATAACCTAACAGTTTGATCTGATGATATCCGTCTTCAAAATATTGCAATGGTTTCTTCTGGTGTAAGGATACGCCGCCAATAGATGGATGTATGACTTGCAATTTTACATCCTTCTAATCGTATTCAGTCATGTAAGGACGATAGGAGGGTAATAATGAAAGGTTGTGTGGAATGAAACCCAGTTTACGTTTGGAAAGATTTCGCCTTCAGTTCGTCTCGAGCCTGGGACCGCTAGATCAGCAGGCCAGCGCTTAATCTACGAAGCTACCGGGGCACCTGACACACCTCCAAGGGAGATAAGTCTGATCTGGAAGTATATGTCTCTCATCTCGCTGGGAGGGAGGGGTGGGTGGTACTTTCAAAAAAAGAAAGAGTGTCATCCCACAACCTGCAAATTATTTTCTTTAACCCTTTCTAACCAGTGAACTTCTACATCCCCATCAGTTGGATTAGTTAATTCCTAGTTTAAGGGGTTCAGGTGAATGTTTTCACTTTTCTTGTTTTTGCATAGACATTCCTATAAACAAACAGTGTAGACCCTGATCAGACGCCGCAGAAGCGGCGTCTGAGCTGGGTCTGCTCTGTTTGAATTTGTTCCCAAAACGGGTTTCCAGCCTAAAAGGGGTTAAAGTAGTCCCCACCGGGAAAGGGCTTCACCTAGGGAGAATCAACTACATTCTGTTAAAGATGTCTTTTTTGTCAAAACGACCGATTATCCGATACCGATGTAGTCATACACCTTTACATCGGAAATATAGTTAAATATATGAACTTTTGTCAAAATTAAATAGTATTTGCTAGTTTATATGTACTTTGAAGCAGAATTACAGGGTAGCCCGTTTTTGGCAAAAGTTAAAATGATTCATTTTGTACTGCCAAGATGTTATGATACGTAGTACACTGTTTATTCAAATAAACCAAGCCTGTAAAAATCATTTATGAGCTTCCAGATCTCATTTCAGTTATCTCATTCTTCGTAAATATTCGGGAAGTACTGCCTGGGTGTGTAGAATAGACCCAGGTCAGACCATTCTCTCGAGCAGTCTCAGTGGGGTCTCACTGCCTACAAAGAGTTTTGTACTTGTTCAATTCAATTCCGAAGATGGAACATTTAATGAAAATAATGTATGTCATAAAGATGTTGATAGTACAATTGCTCAAGTATATTGCCGGGCATACGTATATTTTTTATTTGTCAGTTGCATTCTAGAATTAAGGCGACAAGCCATGATGTGTGTTCAGATAGATTGTACAGTTATAACTTCAATGGTATTGTTGCTACTTATAGTTCAACTAAAAGGTATTTACTCGATTTCTTTAGTAATTCTTTAATGTCATTCTTTCCAATATTTTTTTTTTTTTTTTATGGTGTGTATTTAGTGCGTGTGGTCACCTATCTTTTGTCACTACCGAAGACTTTACTTGTCCTTATAACGTGTGTACTTATTCCTGTTTTAACCTGGAAAGCAATGTAACATTTAAAAGTTCCAGAGATTTATTTTGGTGCTTAGCATTGACTATTGCGCGGTCTTTATCTTGCAACTTCTGGTGAGCAGAGAAGTTTTTTTATGGAATGTCTGAGAAAGGTAACATACGCTTTCAGTTCAACCAGAATTATGAAAAATCTGTATCAAATCAGAGAGTTTTGGTATATCCGGTTTTGAAAATGATCTGCGTCGCAGAAGCTTTCAGTTTCATCGGAATTTAGCCCATCGGGTTTTTTCTGTCCCTGTCCTGGAGTTTTGTATAGAAGTATAAGCCTATAAAGGTAAAAGATCTGTTTGTACTGGTGGAGTATTGTGCAGTCGTTTATGAGGCTTTTTCTTAACTGTTGTTAGCTTCTTTTCTTTTCCCTTTTTCCGTAGCCTACACTGTACAAAAATCCCGTAAATTTTACGTCGGAATCCTTGCAGCTGGTTTCCAGCCGATTAACGCAATATTTACGGGCAGAACCGTAATATTATAATACAGCAGAGCGTTAACATACGTTTCCTACTCTTTAGTACCAAAAACTTTTCCGAGACTGGATGTATATGAATTACAAATTTGCTGTATTTAGTCATTATTATTTATATACTTTCAGGGATTATAATTTTTGTGTTGCACCGATATCAAATTATGAATATGTATTTTTAGCAATTCTAAATATTTTGTTTGTTGATGCCGCATCAATATGTGTTTTTATGTAAAATTTAAGCATGTCTATGTCTTTCTTTGACTACATCTTTCGTCTTCCTGAAATAAAGAGAATTAATGTTCATATTCAACTTATTGTATGACCCGTCCGTAATACATACGAGAAGACACAGTAAAAGGACTTACGGTGCTAAAATCATTGATATTTCTACAGATTCACCGTAAATTTTACGGGATTTTTACTGTGTAGGAACTATTCATTTCAGTCATCATCGTTCCGCTATAAGTGAAACAGTATCAGAGTACCAGGTCAGTCTGATGATACTTTATGCTGATTGTTAGGAAAATCCTGAGATATGTTTTCTTATTTCTCTTGGCGAGACCGTTCTGAAGAGGGTCACAGCATTTTAATGGAGAGACATGTTTTACGTTGTTCTGAAACGCAAAAAAGTTTTATATGCAAGAGATCATTTTGGACCAGAATGACTCCACTGTACCCAGCTATCTGTCTGTTAAGATAGCATTGATTGTAAATGGGGTGTTTTTTAAAACCTTGTCCAGAAGTGTTAAAACACGTTTTATGATTAAAACCCAAACATAATTACATGTTTATGCCACTGATCATGTTGGGCCAGAATGGCTATAATAACCCGAGGTATCTGTGCGCTCAGTATGTGGCGTGTCAGTATATAAAATGTGGGAAAATAGGTAGCTCTTTCGGACTTTCGGACGGAGAATCCTTTCTTTCTTGACTATTGCAGGACCTTGTCTCTGTTCTCTGTGCGGTTGTCACTTCTTACATGAGTAGAGTCTATATTAATGTCTCATTTGGCAAGATAAAGATTGTTCCAAAACCTGGTACGATGTGACCTTAGCATCCACGGTTAAAGACTTTAAAACACCCCGCCCTTTGTTCACAATCATCGTGAGGAAAACAATATGTATCTCCACTTTTCTGATCACAGAAACACAGATATGCGTAAAGGAACCACTTCTACATTATTTTTTGACAAATGATGCACAAGCCAATTCGTAGAATTTATATCCCCCGCCGAAGTGGCTCTGATCTGTTTCTGGCTTATTTTAAGTTTCACAATAGTTTGTTCACTGGTTATTTAGTTACGGCTGAACTTGTGGACTCTAAATGTTTTGTACCACTTCAGAAACTGAGGGTGAGGTTGGGCATGTAAAATCGATTTAAGCCCCCCAGTAATTCATTACTGACCGTTCTAAGGCGGTAGTTCTAATGTGGTTCCCTGTTGCCTTTTTTTGGTGTCAGAGTTTCTGTGATGTTTTACCTTATGTATGTTCTTATTATTTTTGGTTCGGTTTGGGTTGCTGAGTGGCCACCTTTCGGGAACAAGCTGCTCACTCTGTTGGCCATATGTTCTCTGTATCTTGATTATTTGTAATCTTAGTTGTTTCCAACTATGGTTTGAGGGCTGGATTTGGTTTTTGATTGTTTCAGTTCCTGGTCTTTGCATACTTTTTACTTTTTTTCTAAATCAGATTTAGGACAATAACTCATGCATAAGTTAGGTCATTCTAAAAACGCTTGCCTCAGCATTACTGCACTATGATGAAACATTCTTGTGTTCAGTTTCAAGCAATTTTGTTTCTTGGCATTTTAGTTAAAGCTAATTTGTGGATTTTAAATCCATTCAAGAGCAGTAACTCATGCACTATTGATGCCAGTACGACAAAGCTAGGTTATGGCAATATATAATTGTTTGTAGTTCCATGTAAATTCTGTTCATTGATTCCATAAGTTATTATTCAATTTGTTACTTTTAAAACAATTCAGGGTCAATAACTCATGCATTACGGAAGTGATTCCAACAAAACTTCATATAAATCACCATGTTATGGTACAATATATTAAGCATAAGTTTTCTAGAATTTCATTGATTAATTACATGGTTATGGCTGAATTAGTCAATTTTCAACTGATTCGACAATTACTCATGCACTACTGATGCACTGGGGCCAGTCTGATGAAACTTTATGTGTACTGCTATGTTATGATTATACGAATTTAATTTAAGTTTCATGACCTCAATGATTACAAAGTTATGGCCCATTTTTATCTTTTAAATCAATTCAAGGGCAATAACTCATTCATTACTAAGGCCAGTCTGACGAAACTCGACATTCATCATAGCGTTATAGTGATGTATATTTGCGATAAGTTTCATGAAATTCTGTTCAATTGTTATTTAGTTATGGCTCCGGACTGACGGACTTGGACAAAACAATATACCTCTGTCTTCGGCGGGGTATAAAAAGTTTTGCAGGATACTTTCATTTGATTTGAAACCAGCTAGCAACAAGAAAATTTATCGAGTTTTTGCTATTCAACAAGACGGCTGTTACTAGTAAGTCCGTTTAACAAGCTAAAATATCTCAGTGTCTGGTAATTACTGAATGTGCCTGAATTTGTGGGACACATAAGAATAATTATTTTTCCTCTTGGGACTAATAGAAAATTACATATTTTAGGCTTACCAATACTTACGCACATTACGGTTTTTTTATATATAGCTGAAGAGTGTCCTAGGGCTAACATTCAACAATGTGAGAACTGCAGGGCACACTCCACATGTTGGCCCCCTATCTCTGTTCTCACGGGCGTGGAGTCCCTTGACTGTCAACAGGCCTGCCTCGACCAGAAAGACTGTCTCTTGGCTGAATACACCAAGCGCAATGTTCGTTATCTGACAAGCATTGACGAAGAGCCACCGACCGCTTGTAGACTATATAATTGTACAGACTTCATACTAAATAGCGGATTCCGTGTGTTCCGAAAATCCTGTACTTCTGGTATGTTTTGGTGCTTTTGAAATAATGTTTATAATTTCTGGCTTGATATCTTTTTATTTGAAAAAAATATCGTTTCTGGGCAAATACAAGAACGTATACAGAGAGTAGAGCCCCCCTCTCCACTCCCCCTCCCCGCCCCCACCCCCTCCCCGGAAATATGGCTGTAGGAATGACTACATAGTGGAATATCCCCCACTTCATACAGCCACTTTTACCCCTGTATGAGTAATTCATATCAGGACTTTGCATGCTCTTTACAGCTGAATTCCTTTTCTTTAAATAGACATATACACATAGTTTGGCATGTACACAAGAACAAATTCACACCCGTATTAGCATGCACACATACACACACAAACTCACACATAAATATGACATCAGTCTACAGCTTTTACCGCCGGCCAATAGCTACATAAAAAAAACTAACATTTCCCGTTATCTTTTCGTAATAATTTCTTACCTTACAGACATATGAACAAGCTTACAGACATACGCTCGCAAATATGAATTAGTCTTCCTAGACACTAGACAATGAAGTTTTTCGGTGAGATTCTCTCTCTCTCTCTCTCTCGCCATGGCTATTTATACCCTTACCAAACCTATATGCACGTACAGACATACATGCAAGCTTGCAGAAAACTCACACATTGTGAGCGCACAATAAATGTTGCAAGAACAGACATGTCGTATAATGATATTTACACACGTTTGCACAAAATTATTGCAGGACGGACATAGGGAAGCAGAATGCCCTCTTCGTGCTATCTTCCCTTATCAGACAATCTTTTGGACAAGTAATTCTAATTTTTCTGCTTTAACAATGGACCTCATTGTTATGAGAGCGCAGGAAGTAAATTCAACCATATTAAAACGTGTTATCACCCGGGGAAATTAAACTATAGGAGGAAAATGGCTATGCAAAAACACTCATAGGAAATAGTTCCCTGAGACAATGAGCTATGTAGTCATATTTCCGTGGAAAATTCTACTATATAATCATATTTCCTGAAAGGGAAACTGGTTACTGCTAGGACAGAAGCTACTCTCTGACAAATATATTTCTGGATCGGAGGTTATAAAACTTGAGTACAATCTCAAACTCAAAATAAGCACACTGATTGGCTGCTTCCGAGCACATGCTTTATTTTGAGTTTGGTTTATTCTGAAGTTTTATAACTTTATAGTTACCATAATCAATATGTACACTTTAAATTATGACTAAAATGCCAACCAAACAGGCGTTCTATGTATACATCATTTCTTTCTTTAGTTCCGCTACTTTCTCGGAAAAATTTGAAGAAAAACACAACGCTGTGCTTAAGGTAGTAACATACAAAATGCAAGAGATCATAACAATACTTTGGATCTCAGATTCAGTATCCAAATGACTGCTTCGCTACCATCTAAAATGTATTTTTTTATTATTATTTGACTTTTTTCAGACTGTTCATATTTTGAAGTCGATGAAGTTAGGACCTGGATGGTAAGGTGTACATCTTCTCCTCTGTTTAGCCAAAAGTTTGTCCGAGACGAGTGGCAATGTTTGAGGATGTGTCTTGATTATACTGGTTGTGTAGGAGCTGCATTCTATAAGCCAGACAATGAATGTTCTTTACATGACTGCCATGAGATGATCAGCATGAACAGTTTTTGGATCTCTTACAAGCGAATATGTAAAGGTACAAAAATATTTTGCATTTTGGTTTTGTCACCATCTGCTCCATTTAATTTAATCATATTTTATTGCCTTTGAAACAAGCAAGGGGGTTGGGTTACAAGTTCTCACAACATTAGTTACAGCCTTCCCCTACAGCCCTTTCAGCTCATTCATTGCTGTAGTGCAATCATAAAAGAATTACTAGAATTGGACACTTAATGAGCAACGTAATAGACCTATCAAACATTCTGTCTAGCACTTTTAACCTAGCATGAATTTCGATATCAGCAACTTTCTACGGGCATCAATGGCAACGTTATCGACAAAAAGGGTAGTTACATATTCCAAAACATTTTGGAGTGTTCTTTTTCTTTGTTTTAACAATGCAGTTTGCAGGTTTCCGTTGAGTCCTTATCTCTGATTCATTATAGGCCTTATCCGTGCTTTGTTTGTTTCCGATGATGATTCATTGATGGGGTAGGAAACCTTCATGGGGACCAAACAGCTAACTTAATGTTTCAAACCACTGCAGAAGCAAAGGGCGAGGTTTGGGCCCAGTAAAGCATGTTTAAGCCCCCAGTAATCTTTTGCTGACCGTTCCAAGGCGGTACTTCTGCTGCGGTTCCTTGGTGTTATATTGTGCTGTGTCTGCTTGTCTATGGTCTCTGGCGGTTTGGTCATCCGTATTGCTGCCCAATCTGCCTTCTGTTTTGTATTGTTTTGAAATTAAAATAAAAAATAAGTAAAAATAGATGTTGATGCTGTTATTGGGGTAGCTGAATGACCATCTATTTGGGAAAGAGCTGCTCATTCGGTTTACTGTGTGTGTCTTTCGTAAACTTGTGTCACTTTCTGTGTGCATGTGCTTCTTTCCCTATTGGTTTTGAGACCGGAATGTGGGATTTGATCGTATTAATTCCTGATCATTACCTATCTTTTTACTTTGATACACGCAAATAATATAAATAACACCTGCTCTTGATGCTTTTTAAGGCTCTTATAGGCTAATGCTCGTATATAAATGCTATAACTAAAGAGAATTTGTAAACAAATGATGTGCTTGTTAAGTATGCTTTGTTTTTCAGAGGTACCTTCAGAAGCATTTTCAGTGTCGACGAAAACAGGAACATTGGAAAAGTCAACTTCAAATACACTGCCTAAAATGACTCAACATATTTCAAGTGAAGTTATGGTAACAACAGCTATATTAGGAAGCTTATTGTTCACACCGAAATCTTCAACAGCCATTTCTGGTAATGAGTCAGTGGCATCTATCACTTCAAGCACAGAGATGAGTTTGTACACACAAAATTCTGAAGTATCAAATAAAAAATGTTTTCTAAATAACAAAGCGTCAGCTCCAGGACTCAGCACTTTCATCATCCAAATAATCAACGTGATAGTTTATCGTCGGCATTTAAATTCTTTCCTTTCATTACTTTGGATTTATTGAATGGTAGATCAGATTTTAGTTACGAACTCAAAAAAAGAGAGTTATACTTGCTGTTTTAAAATATATTAAAGATATTAACAGGTTCACATAAGCCGTTTTTTTTTCTTTTTATGACCGTGATAACTCAAATCAAGTTTGTACAAGGAATCTATATGTTATATAGAACAAAGCACTGTGGGATGATACGGGGTGAAAATATATTTCCATTCGATAATAAAATCGTATCCACTAGTGTACCATTTGTAGATGACCTGTCGCATTTAGGGAGAGGACTATATCTTGTATCTGATACATTTGTCTTTTTTTTTTTTTTTTTTTTTTATGCAATAAAATGTATTTAATCTAATCTCATCCTGACTTATTTGTTTGCTATCTGAAGTAAAAAAAAAAATATTTTTTTTGGAAGGACCCCGACCCCTGGATTGGTAGTCCGGAGTGGAACTTTTAAGACAGAATTTGACTCTTTTTTTATGTAAGCATTAAGTTTTAGATTCTGAGATCATGAATTTCACAAGTTTCACATGCCTTTTTGCTAAATCTCATTTGTAGAAAATGTTTAATTTAAATCATTGGAATTGGAGAATATGATGAACTCCTTACGCTGGTCAAGAAACGGAAACTAAGGTGGTTTGGCCACGTCTCAAGGTCTTCTGGTTTAGCAAAGACAATTCTTCAGGGCACAGTGAAAGGGAAGAGAAGAAGAGGTAGACAGAAGAAGAGGTGGGAAGACAATATCAAGGAGTGGACAGGAATGGATTTTGCTAGCTCAACTAGGGCAGCTGAAGACAGGACAAGGTGGAAAGGGATTGTTTTGAAGTCATCTGTGGTGCCCCAACGACCTAACCAGCTAACAAAATAACGTTGTTGCAGCGTTGGTGCAACGTTATATTTTGGTTATGAAAACGTTTTGATTTTTGGTTTTATGTAGGGTTTTTTGGATGGTTTTATTTGAGATTTCTAAACGTTTTCATAAAACGTCGCAAGAAAACGTTGTTGCAACGTTTGTGTAACGTTGTGTTTTGGTTACAAAAATGTTTTGATTTTGGGTTTTATGTAGACTTATTTGGATGCTTTTTTTTGGGATTTCTACGTTCTCATATAACGTTGCAAAAAACTTTCCTGCAACGGTACCTTTTGACAACCTCTCAGCTACCTTGCCACAACCGTTTAACAACCTCTCAGGTACCTTGCCATAATCTTTTGACAACCTCTCAGGTACATGTACCTACCACAACCTTTTCCAACCTCTCAGGAACCTTGCCACAACATTTTGACAACCTCTTAGATTTTGACAACCTCTCAGACGAGAGGTCGTTTGGAAATTTGGACGACGGATGGACGGACGGACGACGGATACGCCTAAACTATAAGCTTCTCTATGAACCTATGGCTCAGGTAAGCAAATAAGAATAGTTGGTGTGATAAATATACTGTTTAACATCCACGGTATCAGCTATGGTCATGCCGGGACGGTCATTTAACCAAACCACACTGTTCCTGAGCTGGCTTAGACCCCCTAAGCGGTTAAGGCCCGGTCCCACAGAGTTTACGACCTCACCGCGACCTATCCGCGACTAAAAAAACTAAGAGTCGCAGAGAGGTTGCAGAGGTCGCGGAGAGGTTTTATAATGGTCGCAACAAGGTCGCCGAGCAGTCGCCGATCAAAATTAGTCGCAGCCAGTCTTTTGAGCAAGCACAAGAGACAAGCCGCGACTGATTTTGATCGCCGACTGGTTGCTATGGTTTTCTGGAAGTCGCCGATTGTATTATTTCAGTCGCCGACCAGTCGCCGATCGGTTTCACGATCGGTTTCAGCAACACTTTGGCCCTGAAATGTTTCAACCTTGCTGCGACCTATCGGCGATCTTTGGGCGACTGATCGGCGACTGCTCGGCGACTTATCGGCGACTGACTACTGGTGAGACGGCGACTGATCGGCGACCGATCGGCGACTGGTCGCCGACAGGTTTGCAACGTGCTCCGATAGATCGCCGAATGATCGGCGACTGGTCGCCGACTGGTTTCAGCGTGCTACTTACAGTTGTACAACCATGTCAGCCAAATGGCTCTTAATGTGAACAAATAAGTAATAACTGCTTAACAGAATGAATTTCTTTCTTGGGATTTTATTGAGGAAATTCATTACTTTAAAAAATATAGAATCGCCGAGCCGGGCTTATCGCATTTCATTGAGCGAGTAGTGATACACGGAATTCAAGCGCGTGTGAGCAATCCCAGCCCATGGGCAAGATAGAATTTTCCAGCACCGCTAAAAATAGAACAAACTTTGTCTCGTAGGTAAGAAATAGAGATTATTACACGGTTGTTTTGATCCCAGCCCTGATCTCAGCCCGAGTTGACGGTATCGTCCCGAGCCCGAATCGCAGCCCGAGTCGACGGTATCGGCCCGAGCCCGAAGGGCGAGAGCTGATACCGTCAACTCGGGCTGAGATCAGGGCTGGGATCAAAACAACCGTGTAATGATCTTTTTATCATATACTTTTTTTAATAGAATTAAACTTTTGTAAGAAAACGTGCATTTTTTGTTCCAATAAAATATGTCTGTTTTCTCTTTTTTATTGGATGCAATAACATGGATCACAGGCATTTGACGTTTTTGGGGCCTCAAAAATACACAGTAGCCTCGAATATGGCCAGATATCGCATCTTCTATAATGAGATACGAAGTATCGAAAAGGATGGAAACACCCCACCCGCTTTTTGTAGATACCCCCTCACATATTTCGAGTTCGCAAAGTATTCTAAACGCAAGTATCAGAGGGAAAAAGATAATCGTCAGCTTTTGGACAGTCTTACCTGTGTATCTGCCCCAGTTACTGTTTTAAAGACTGTTGCAGTATTTAATAATAGCACAATTTTCATTCCGTTTTCTGCATCCAGCAGCTACTTTCGGTTCTGTCTGATTACCAAGTAGTGACGTCACACATACGCTCGCAGAGCAATGTTTGGTCAGTTTGAACGTGACCTCTAGAGTATGGGCGCCTACTATTCGGCGGGAATATCCGGGACAATAATATCCGGGATATAGGGAGTGGTGATGCATACGGTTTAATATCTCTGCTTCCACAGCATGGAATTAGAGAAATTTGGTATCAGTAAGGATAAGTGTAAGGATAAGACTCCAATCTAATTGACTATGTAAAAAAATAACTTAATAAGGACATTTAAGTATATTTATTTAGATATAAAATTTCCGGGGCGATCCGGGAAGGCACGCGGTCATGACTGACCATGTCAGATATTTTCTAAATATCTCGACTTCTATTTTATATATTACAAAAAAATGGTACCCTTCTAAATTTAAGACTCTCTTCTAAATGGCCATATATAAGAAATAATATTTTGATGATTATTTCGTATACTGTTTTTAGATATAAAATTTCCGGGGCGATCCGGGATGGCACGCGGCCATGAGGGACCTGGTCAGATATTTCCTAAATATTTCGACCTTTAGTTCATATATTTAAAAAAAATGGTATCATTTTAAATCTAAGACTCCCCTCTAAATCGCCAGATATAAGAACTAATACTTTGATGATCATTTTATATACATTTTAGATATAAAATTGCCGGGACGATCCGGTTTCGCACTCGGCCGTGATGGGGTGTGTCAGGTAGTGAATTAATATCTTAAATACAGGCCAGGATAAATGAAAAATTTTGTTATCCTTGAAAATATGATATTTTTGTCTAAATAAATACATATTATAAACACTTTCATCGTATTAATTTAATATAGTTATTTAGATAAAAAAAATCAGGCAAGGAAAATAGCAAGAATTCAAGTAAAGAATTAGAGGGAAACTTTGGACTAGAGTAGAAAACGTTGGTATTTTAAGTGGAAAACTAAAGAATTTGCAGGAAATTTTAAATTTTCGTGATTGAAATCATTGATATGATTGAAAATTGTTTTCAACTCAACGAAAATGGATAGCCCAATTATTTTAGCAAGGCAGAATAGACAGGGAATGTTTATAAATTGAAATATTAGCCAAAATATTGGTGTGTTACGCTTGGCGTATACAGCTTTTGGCATCCGTGACCTCTGATCTCCGAGAGCAAAATCTGGGCGTACACTATTCTCCGGGATCCTCGTTTGAATTATCCGGGATGCATGTGGGGTGGTGTTGCGTCGGCATCAATATCTCAACAATGACATATCAGATTTTCATAATTTTGGTATCAGTTGAAAGATTAAACATAATTCTAAAAGATAAAATAAAGAAAACAAGGAAATTAGGGATTTTGATATGCTTTTTTTACTTTCAAATTTTCCGGGATCCTCTCGCATCGCATCCGGGATCTAGGGGGTAGTGTCGCGTCGGCATTAATATCTCAACAATATCTTATCAGATTTTTATAAATTTGGTATCAGTTTAAAGATTAATCATAATTCTAAAAGATAAAATAAAATAAATTAGAAAATCAGGAATTTTGATATGCTCGTTTTAATTTCAAATTAGGTGGTAGTGCTGCGTCGGCATTAATATCTCAACAACAACTTATCAGATTTTTTTAAAATTTTGGTACCAGTTTAAAGATAAAACATTATTCCATTATAATATTGTAACAAAACTGCAAAATTAGCGATATTTGAGCATATATTTACATTTAAAATCACATCTGTGATTCTGGTGCCTTTAAATCGACAGCAGCGATATCTCGTTTATAAATGATAATTATTTAATAATCTTTATATCAGTATAAAGTTTATACTCTAAGCTAAAAGTACATGGTAAATTATTTAGCATAAAAGCATTTTAAGGGTCACATTTTTATCTTTGAAATTTACGGGATCACCTTGGTTCATAAACGAGACGGATAGTTTGTAGAACATTTGTATTGAAATATCGCTTCTTTTTTTATTATTATTTTCTATTTCTTTAATCTTATACAATCATCTTCTTATAAGCATCAAATTCAAATTTAATAGAAAGGCGAATAGTGTTATTTGGTCTTTTTTTAAGATTCCATACTATTTTCATATGACCTAGACTTGTTTAAACCTTTTGTATTATATGAAGGTTAATTTTGAAGAATTTTATATGGAAATAAAGATTTTTTTTTAATAAAGTACATATTTTTATTTCCATCTTACGTTTTTTTATTCAATTTGTTTTATTTGTATAATTTTATTAAATTATTACATATTATTAGAAAAGTGGCTGTCAAAGCTTGTTAATATGACCGAGGACAATAGTGCAATGTAGCGTGCTAATAATTCAAAGTCCCAGCGCAGTGATTGAAAGCTGCAAGGTGGCTAAATGAAATCTGTTCGTCAGCATTTGCCAAAATGTGATAACAAGTTGCTGTAGACGGGCAATGACATTCTTCTTTCGGATGTAATGTTACGCTATAGTTTTTTCCCCTTATTCCTTGAACCATATACGCTTTTAAATCCTGTACAAACTTAACACCGTTTGATTTAACCACGCGTTCTGCTGGGTCCATTTGACTCTCGAATGGTTTCCTAGCAGACTCTTCAACTTTGTTCTGTTCAGAAGCACATGTTTCCACGTGAGCCGAGCTGGCATCAGTCGTATCCGGATGAATCGTGTCCTTATCAGTGGATCTCGAAAATTCGCCTAAATCTTCCAAAATGTCCGCGTTTAATACTTCCGGTAGCGATATCGAATCAATCTGACTTTTCATGGTTTTAAGTATATCATCCGGTTGTATTACCTTATGAGGAAATTTTAAGTCTTCCGGTTCTAAAGTGGCGAACTGATATTTATCCTTAAGCGAAAAATTTCCTAGGCCTGCCCTCCCGCGTAAAACCTCTGCGTATGTTGAATTCTGAAGATAAAACAAACTTAAAACCATATTATCAACAGGCAATTTCTTATGACTGTTGACCCATTTGATGATATTGTTAAACCCTTCTGAAATATTAGTTGTTACACCAGAGAACGGATTATAGATATCATGCTCTTCCAAAATCCATCTCCCAGAATGCCTTAAAATTTCCGGTTTAATATGCTATTGAAAATATTCCAAATAATTCGGACACCATGGCCTACTTAATTCGTTAAATGTGTCAAGGCAGTCTTGTTCAGAAGCGCATCTTAATAGGGTGTCTAAATTAGTCATATATTCTTCAATATTGCTTGAAGGGGCTTTCCGTTTTTTCAACCACTCCCTGACATCTTTTTTAACATGATTCCAACAATGAACAATTGTAGCGGCCGGCAGTTTCTCAGAGATGGCGTTTGTAAGAGCTCGTTCCCTATCTGCAACAAATATTGTTTCCTTAATTTTCAGGTTTGGACATTATTGGCTTAATACTGTCAGAAATCGTTCTTGAAATTTTTTATCTTTTTTCTCATGAATTAGAAAAGCTAACGGAACTGTTGGCTCGCTTTTGAAAAGAAAATTCTTGTACACAATCGGTGTTATATAGAAATTGCCCGTTTCAAATGTTGTATCAATTGACAAAAAAAGTTTCTCGCTTCGTTTAATTTGCAACAAGTCATTCAAGTCCTTACCAGCTTCGCGTAGTCCTAAAACAAGTAATAAACTAGGGAAAATGTCAAATTGCATGACAAAACCATCCAACTGATAGACTAATTCTAAAGTATTATATATGTCGTCTTGAGAAAGTCTCTTTTTCCGCTGCATTGACATATGTATATTTTCTATTTGCTTAAGATTACGTGGAGCCCTACTAACAGCTGCCTGACCGTCGACAGTTGACTTTAATTTGTTATAAACTTTCCCCGCTGTTAACCCTGTTTCAAGATTATCCTTGATGGTATCGATTGTCGACATGCATGTTTTAACATAATTTTTGCCAGACTTTTTCGCATTACCGTGTGGCATGGGTTCGAAAACATTCTCATCGCCAAAGTAATGTACCAGGAAAAACCTCTCGTTTCCAATTAAACCATACTCCGTTCTTTTAAATGCATTTGAACCTGAACCTTTAGGATTTTTAACATTTCCTGTAGCTATTTTGATTCGCCAGTTAGACTTGATAATGACCGGAGTTGACTTGGGATACTTCCTTGAACCGCCATTTACCCACAGATATTGATCAACCCTACGAGACAATGTACTTGAAAAATTTTGCGTGTCGATTACAAACATATCTCCGCCTCTAGGTTTAACTGGCGCGTCTTTTGATATCAAATCTTCTTCAAAGACCCCTTCAGCACACTGGCTCAAAATGTCAATAGCATATTCAATTGAAACGGGAGTATCAACATTTTCACGGAATAATACGGAACCGTTACCACCACCGTATTGTCTTTCTTCACGACGTTGTACATGTATATCTTTCGCCTTCGGTTTTCTCGTTTACGTGTATTGCGTCGCATCATTTGATGTCGTTGTTTCCTTGAAATAGGATATCTACTTGCCGAGTAACTACGTGTTTTTGTTTCCGTGCTAAGTATTTCACAGTCATCCTGAAGGCTAGAAGATCGCTCTGTGTTCTTAAGATCTGTCAACATTTCGAACCGATTGTTACAAGGTATCTGAGGTAAAAAAAGCACAGAGTCATTTACAAGCACTTCCTTATTCTGGATAGGCACTTCCTTCTTCTGAATAGGCACTTTCTTCGTCTGAGTAGGCACTTCTTTAAAAGGCACTTTCTTTTTCTGGCTATGCGCTTCCATCTTATTGACATTCGACAGGTACTAGACATTCACATCAAATCGCTATTACCAGTCGAGTGGCAATAGCCATTATACGTTTAAATCCCTATTACCAGTCGACTGGCAATAGCGATACTAACGTGAAATCGCTATCGCCAGAAAGTGTGTACTTTTGGCATTTTCCTCACAATTATTTAAATTAATAAATTTGTATCCCACTTTTATAGTTTATAGTTGCAGTAGATTACTGTGGAGTTACGTTACCGAGGAGCCTGGATAACTAATTGGGCTAAGCCCTGGCCTGCTAAGGTTTCTCCTTTTTGTTGATTAATAGGTAATCTAGTTTGCATTAACAACAACGACCATCTAGGACACTTTTCCGAAATTCTGAGGTTAAATAGGTTGATGATAGTCATTTTGAATAGCTCAAATTCAGTAATTGATTATAGTAATAGATAGCGTGCCAAGGCCATTTAATCAAATCGAAACATTTGGGACCCATTCCATGGGTGTAAGAGAGAGAGAGAGAGAGAGAGAGAGAGAGAGAGAGAGAGAGATGTACATTGTAAAAAAAAATCCGTAGACTTCACGGTAGAATAACTGGCAACCAGCTGCCAGTCCAGTCCCTGTTATTTTACGCGCATCTGCCTGTAGAACTTTTTTGGAAATCACGATATGGTAGTTATTGAAGGGCAGCATGACCGTCATTTCGTCGCATCAACGTCAATACGACGTCATTTCAACGTCATGTGCCTGCTGGGTATATACTACTGGATTTAAGATTTCAATGCATTATAAACATATAGAAAAATTGAGCTGCATACATACGTACAGTGCGACAATAACTTCAAAGAAGGAAGCAGAATCATGCAGAATTTGCCCTTGTTGGGCCATATTTGAAAATGTTTTTGCACGGAAATGATAAATCAGTTTCAACCAAAAAAAAAATAATAAAAGCATCGTAAACGACTGCGTAATACCCCGCCACTACAGTCCTTTTATATATTCTTTATATATGATTTCATATACAAGACTTGAAGCCTCCTTATGATAAAATTTTTACCATCGCTGGCAGCAGAAAAGTACTCAAGTTATTGAACGGAAACAAAGTGCTCACTACAGTCCTTTTATATATTCTTTATATATGATTTCATATACAAGACTTGAAACCTCCTTATGATAAAAGTTTTACCATCGCTGGCAGCAGAAAAGTACTCAAGTTATTGAACGGAAAAAAGTGCTCACGGACGGACAGACGGATGGACAGACAGTCGTACGTACGCCGGACGGACGGACACAAGGACAGCCAGCGGGAAAACATAGTACCCCGCCACTAACGTGTGGCGGGGTATAAAAACCTGGGAAACCAATGTATAAATTTTGTGTGGCAAACTGAACGTTCTAATAGATATAATGGACAAAAAATGTCAAACCCAAAACTCAGTTATGATGTAAGGGAAACTAATCTTACAGTATTATCATTATGCAAAAAATTATTCTGTTGTCTAGCCAATGACATGTCAAATGATGATGGTAATGAGACAACATATGATTTTATCTCAGTATTAGCTCGGTCGACAGCCGTTAACAATAGTACCATTTACCGTTATTGGTAATGCTAACGATCGTATTATCGGTCGAAAGCCACCTTGTATAGCACAAACTCGGTCGAAAGCACAGGTAGCTATAGTCCGGACGCGATAAGTTGGCAATGTTATTGTTTAGTGTTTATTTTGATTTGGTGACTGATTGGCTATATAGCAGAGTTCAGCTTATCCAACTCACGGGAATGAAAGGATAAATTTGAATAATTTTATTACTATCAATTTTGTTATCACTGATATTTTTAAAATAGAGACAGTCCCTCTCTTTAAGCTTTCAAGAACTGCAAGTTAACCGTAATGTGCCATTATGACCATAGACCAAGAAGTCACATGAACTGCACCGTAATGATAGTACAGGTACTGTTGACATTAAAAATGACAACAAAACATTGCCACTATAGCGCGACCGACCTATAAACTGGTATTATCCCCGTGGTAAATGGGGTTCCACAGCACACAGTCTTACCTTATCACCATCCCATCGTCCTGATACGACTAAAGTACTGTTGAACAGGACGTAAAATCGCAAGTCATCCACTCATTGTTATAATCGCTCAATGCATTTTCTTTTGTACGCTAGCGAAGTTACATCTACATCTATCTATCTACATCTATCAATTAAGTGCATGGCCGATATTGGCATAGTCGCACTGTGAACAACCTTAAAACATTCGTGCTGGGAGTTTCTGATGTACAGTTAAAATCAGATAAAAACATGTTGTTCACAATCACGGTCTTAGGGCATCTGCACTGACAAGGAGCTTGAAGTCATCCAGAGTCGATGCAGATATGACCTTGGCAGGCAGACCATTCCAGAGACGGACTGTTGATGGAAAGAAGGATCCCTTGTAGGCGTTGATGGAGCAAAATATTGGCAGGAAACGTTGATGGTGTCCTCTAGTTGCTACTCCTGTGGCTGTCAGGTACTGGCCTAAAGGGATTTCAACGAGGTTATTGACGATCCTGTACATCATTGTGACTTTGCTCTGGTCTCGCCTTGATTGAAGGTCCTCCCATCCAAGTTCTTGCAACATTGAAGTGACACTGCTGGTTCGGCGGTAGTCATTGCAGCAAAACCTGGCGGCCCGCCTCTGTACAGACTCCAATTTGGCTATGTTGGATTTTGTCACTGGGTCCCATACCGCCGAAGCATACTCAAGCTGTGGACGAACTATTGACTTGTAGCATTTGGCCTTAACATCCTTTGGGCAGCTTGAAAGATTTCTGCGAAGGAAAGCTGTAGTCTGGTTGGCCCTTTTCGTCACTGCATCAATATGGCTGTTCCAGGACAGTTTACTGTCTATGGTGACTCCAAGGTACTTTGCTTACAAACCCCGTTCTTCCCCGAATAAATTCATAATGAAACATTCTTTCTTGATAAAATAGCAGCTTTCAACACTATAAAAGGCGTGCGTTCAGATATCTAAGGTTACAATGGTCTTTATAATTATCTTTTTGGCCAATATTTTTATTACATTTTTTATTTGCTAATTTTGCTAATACCGCTATTTTTCTTTAATGTACTTTAAACGTTTTGATAATCCGTGTCACACTTCATAAGTTAAGCAAACTTAAATTAAATGAACGGCCCATTGGCGCAGCTTTGAGAATTAACGACCCGTGAAATGATTAAGGTTTTAAATCTTTGAGCCTCTAACATCTTAATAGAATTCGAAATTACAATTAGAAATTAGAAATTCATTCCGGTATTTGAAACACAATATTCTGATATATAAAACCAGATTATCATATATTTGTGTTCAGAATTTTATAATTTGCTGGCAAACGTCGTTTAAGAAAACAAATGAGAAATGGAAAAAAAAAAAAGCGAAACAAAAACGAGAAAAAAAGGAAGAAAGAAAGAATATTCCAAAAATCAAAAGGGTCTGTTCCCGCACTTTAATAGCGAATGCAGTTGCTTATATTATACATAAATGAGCCGCGACACGACAAAACCAACAATGTGGTTGTGCGCCCAACGCAGACTCAGATCAGCCTGGGCATCCGCCCAATCTGATCAGAGTCTTCGCTGTCCGCATGGAGATAGCTTAGACCCTTAGCTACACTTTGAGCACTTAACGAAGAGTCTAGGCAAATTGGGCGGATGCCCAGGCTGATCTGAGTCTGCGCTGAGCGCACGACCACGTTGTTGGTTTGTCGTGTCGCGGCTCAAATAATATAAGACTAATAAGAAAAGCAGCAAATTTCTACAAAACCAAGGAAAAGACCAAAGAAAGCATATTTGCCACGGCCCATTCAGATCGAACAACAAAAGCTACTCTTTGACTGAAATCTTCCTTGAATATACCGCATTTTGTTGGTTTTGTGGTAAAAATAAGAATAAATAAATAAATAAATCAGCCGCATTGTGACAGAACCAATAAGGTGGTATGCGCCTATCAAAAATTCAGATCAGCCTGGGCATGCGCTCAGTCTAATCAAAATATTCGATGTCGATACTGGAAAAACTCAGTGTCCGGGCTATCAAGTTGGATATAGAAAGAACTCTGGGTATTGAGTTAAAGAGAGCCTAAAATTAGACTGGGCCGATGCCCAGAGTGATCTGAGTCTTCGATGGGAACATATGCCTTTTTATTGACTTTATCATAGTGCGGCTCACAAGCTCAATAAATGAATAAATAATTACATAAATAAATGCATAATGTCATATATTTTTATGTAATTAAATCTCATAATATTAATTTTTATGAGTAATTTACCATTCGGTAATGTAAACTACATAAGATTGTTTTATCTGCATTGAATTTTATATGATTCACACCTCACAGTTTTAAAATTTTCGCATATATTTTTGTTTAAACCCGATAAAGATACTTTTATGGCTATCAAGATGCATTAGATTTCAGATTGCAACTGTAAACAGTTTATGTATCGTAAACAACACATGCTAATGAAGCAAACTCTTTTAATGTATATGTTGAGCTAGAAATATTTGATTGCTTGAGTATAAAGATGAATTTTACCAAACTTAAAAGCGCTGTTTATATATTTCTGCAGTGTAGTCCTTGATTTAAAATTTATTAGGGTTATTTCTATGAATGCATGCATTTCCAGAAAATAAGTGTACAAACAGAAACAAACACACATTAATTGAACAGAAACTGTTCAAGTTCGCTATATAATTCTCGCACGAGGTTCTCCTTCTGTTCAGCATTTACCTGCAGTGATATATATACTTCAGTTCCTGAAGTGTAGTTACTCTTTAAATTTTCATATGTACGATAACCATTTTCTAAACATTTTTTCGTGATTTTGCACCCTTGACATCGTTTATACGGTACACAATGGGCAGTCAGGTTTGGCAACCGGCAGCCAAACCGGCAAAACCTAAGCGACGACATATCGGTAAGTATTTTTAAGCATGGTTGCCCATCATGCCGCGAAAGTGCCCACAAACTCATTTTCTAGAGCACTATTCTCCAACCCGTCACCTGACTATTAGTTGTGAAACATTCTGTGAAGTTTCATTCTAATATTCCATAAACTAGGGAACAACGGGAAAATATTTTTCAGGTCAATCAAGGGCGGATATCTCACGAACTGCATAGGTAAGGGTGTCAGTTATTAGTCACGATATGTAGCCTTTGATGTGAAACATATCTGTGAAGTTTCATTCAGATATTCCATGTAGTAAAGGAACAACAGGTCAAAAACCATTTTCTAGACCTATCAAGGGCGGATAACTCACAAACTGGGAAGGAAAGAGTGACGGTCCTTAGTCACAATATGTAACCTTTGATGTGAATCATATCTGTGAAGTGTCATTCAGTTATTCCATATAGTATAGAAACTACGGGTAAAAACAGAACATTTTTCAGATCAATCAAGGGCATTTACTCACGAACTGGGAAGGTAAGAGTGGCGGTCCTTTGTCACAATATGTAGCCTTTGATGTATACATATCTATGAAGTTTCATTTAGATATCATAAGCAGTAAAGGAATAACAGGCCAGATATCATTTTTACAATACGAAAAAGGGTAGTGACTCTGTTCAAAATGGTCGGATTTTGCCACTAAACAATCCCCTACCACTCATCTCCAATAACAATATATATGCAAAATTTGAAAAAAATCCGTGATTAAATACTCAAGTTATCGATCCGAAATTGTGAGCACGGTCGGAGGGACGGGCGGACGGACGGACGGACACTGAAAGGTCTAAAGTGTGGCGGGTATAAAAATGGAAAGCTAAATGTTGGAAAATTAAAGTCGTCCCTCTTGTCATAAAGCCTAGTTACAAGCTTTCCATTGCCAATATAAAGATAACAATCTGGGTATGAGGCAGATGAAGTGTACTCTTTTGTAGCTTTAGTTACAAGTTCACATTGATATGTGAGGTCAACATCAATACAATATCAAATTAATTCAAAATCGTCCCGCGTGTGAACAATTTTAGATAAACAAAATCATTCGTCCTAGATAAACGTTACAAACGGGAGCAGCACGTCAGTGGAAAGGTTGGCAGATACGGGCATTGACAGTAAACGCATCACAAATGGATGTGAAAGCTTCCACAACCAGCTGGGTACATATACAGTGTTGTGAAATAGATATTGTTTAAACTAACCAGCTTGGTGGTATGTTCTATCACTCACACCCATCTATATTTCACTTCCTAGGGAAACTTGTGTAGACAAAAACATATCTGAAAGTTCACACCACTTGAAGGGCCGCAAAAAAGGAACAGAAACGTTTTGATAATCTAAGAACGATGTGAATGAATGTTTAAAAAATGTAATTCAAAGACCAGCCTCTAATAAACATACGATGATTTCGACTGAAATCTCAAGATGGTGTATAACGAATTTTAACTGAATTTCCTAAAATAAAACTAATAACCTGTTCAAATCCCACTTCCACGTGAACAGGAGGCAACAGATAATATATATTTTCTCAACAGATGAAATATATTCTATACACTTCGGAACATGTCGCGATTTTGTTGGGGAAAAAGTCGCGCTTTCGTAGGCTACAAGGGCGCGCATTCGTATAGGTCGCGCAAATGAAAATTTCGGAAAAGTCGCGCAAACGTATTGACGTAACGTCAGGTGTTGGTGACAATTTCATTTTCAAGCCATCTTTATAATTTTCTCTTGATACATTATATCTAACGGACGTGCAAACATAATAAATTCTGAACCATTTAAAAGGTTATTCATTGAGTATTTGGAAAATAAAAATAAAATCTTCATTTATGAGATATAAAAATACATGCATCGTCTTTAAATACCAAACAACGTCAGTTATAACGCCGTAAGACGTTGCAACGCACTCGCATTGCAAATTAGTTATTTCAGCTTAAATTGAAAACCAGAGCTCAAAAACCAATTAAATTTTAACCGTCGATGCGAGTGAAATAATGTAAACTAAGACGGGAATGACAATAAGTTAAGCCTTTCCGTCTAGAAGAAAACTTAAGATAAAGCGATTCAAGAAAACGTAAACTTCAGATTTTTGGCACTAAAAAAACGGCACCCGCCCGACGAATATCAAGGGACCACTAAAGAACAATACGCAGCAGAAGAAGAGAAGAAAATTTACTAGCATACAATACCTATTTGGAATTTTTGAACTGTGAAATCAGAGTTCGGAATGTATGATCCGATTTAAAGAAATACCAAATTTTCCAAATCTAGCGGTTTTGTCCGCAACGCCAGATTTCTTTATTTTGCATACTGGATGGCATTTTCAGAGCATAAAAATCATATCGACCTTTAATATAAAGCAAGTTTAAATCAGGCGGATATGAAATACCTATTCCAAATAGTTCTTCAACAGGAATGGTTTTGGAATTTATTTCGAAAAGCCGATGTAATTTACGAATAAGTAAATCTAGCGGTTTTGTCCGCAACTGTATTTGTACGTTGGTTACGTTTTATTGAAATCAATGGAAGGTTGTCTGACTTGCGATTTTATGGTCTTTTTCAACAGTATTTCAATCATATACTGAAAGGATTTAAAAACTTCCACTTTTTATTGCTGGCTGCTGATTCTTTCACTTGTGACAGTGTTAAATATTTAACGACAAAATGCTTGGAACTTCTCAAATTTAAAGATAACGCAGTTTATTCGTATCATCTACTAAAATGACGTCAGAAAAAGAGCGTTACGTCTTTCAAACGCATAAGGCAAAGACGGCGTTAGCTTATGCAACACTCTTTTAGATGATTTAATAGTGTGTTAATATTGTCCCATCGTTCACGTTAATTTGCAATTATCATTGCAGTTGATGCTGTCACGCAAAAGCTACTACGGGGACGGCGTCGACGTAAGTTAACATCACGACCTCTGGATGTTAATTTCGGGTAGCTGCTTTTCTGGCGGTCTTTTGAGTTTCTTGTAAACCGTGAACGTCTTCTGGGATTGCAAATTGCCGTAATTAACGCATGAAATTATCGCGCGACGTCAGGTTTTGAAATTTATCATTTACTTGGCCCAAAACTCTGCACCTGCTAGCGATATTTAGGCGCGATAGGCCAAAATGAAGCCACAGAGCGAGTTCAAACTTTTAAAATTCAATGTGATATTGTGAGAGCAATATGTCACCAGAAAAACGTATACATGAAGCTATCCATATGTATGTAAACTGCACTAAGAACATGAGGAGCACGTGCATATTCCTGACCGATTCGGTTGAACGATTTCAAGTTTGAGATATGGACATAATCAGGTATTAGAAAATATATAAATTGTAAAATTTCGGAGGACGTAGCCGCATTTGTTTTCGAGATATTCAAAATTAATGGGCGGAAGTTTTTAAATCCTTTCAGTATATAAAGGCGATGAGAGGTTGATAATGAAAGGTCGTGTGCAATGGAACCCCGTTTACATTTGAAAAGATTCTCATCTCAAGCGGGGATCGAACATGGGACCGTTAGGTCAGCAGACAAGCAGTGAGCTACCGGGGCTCCCTATTGAAATCGGGCAAAATCGAAAGTTGTCCCGATAATTAATATCTTCCGACATATTCTGCTAGCAGCTGCAGTTGGCAATTAAATTCACATTTAATGAGTATTTATTTAGAAAAAAAAAGAAATTCGATGAGGCCATTGCAGTGGACTGGCAAAAGAGCTAAAAAAT
Organism: Ctena decussata; assembly: GCA_963989385.1. Taxonomy (NCBI): domain Eukaryota; kingdom Metazoa; phylum Mollusca; class Bivalvia; order Lucinida; family Lucinidae; genus Ctena; species Ctena decussata. Next base: position 87,148,393 of record OZ022506.1, read on the forward strand.
CTGACGCTTTCTGACGTTACGCTTACTGTCACCAACATCTGACGTTACGTCATTGCGTCCTTACAAACTTCCCAAGACTCACATATTACTCCTGCGAACAGGATAATACACCGATCAGCAGACTGTTCGAATACAAAGGCTGACCTGAGTCTACTCTTTTCATTCATGCAATAAGATACCTTTTCACACAACGCTTTTAAAAATAATTTGGCGACCAGGAAGTTTTTTAAAGAGAATGTTGTGGTGTATGATATCAAAACCTTTCTGAAAGGCAAATATGTGACACTTATCATAGTCACTGGTCCGCATAAAGCAAAACTCGTCCAATACACATTTACAATGAAGAAGGATGTAATAATATTGACGGATTAAGATTTTACTCAAAATGGTGAATATTCCTTTTCGTTCTTTTCATTAGAAAGTGAACGTGCGCGTAAGGGCTAAATTACATTTTTCATATGCTTAGGTGGCACCAACTTGTTGCAATAATTGTGTTTCGAGGTTTAATTCTTACCAACCATTAACAGGATTTCATTGCGCAAAGCCTTTTATTATCACCCTTCCCTAGCTCGACATGACTGAACTACTGCTGAAAGAAACCCTCAAGTCTATTGACTCACTGAGATCTAGCCAGCAAAGTTTGACCAATTTCAAGTTAAGTTACCATCATAAATACTATACATCTGTGTAACAATTTCCTAAATGAAGAAAATGCTACACACTTATAAGGTTCACTGTTATCTAATTAAAATGATCGCAAAAATTTAAGTCTCAATATAATTAAAGCAGACAACCCGGCTAAAAATTTTACATTCACATCATGTGGATAAGAAACCCATCTATGAAGGGTCATCTAAGTATCCATAACCTTAGTCTTTGTTATTATCTTGTTAAATGCTTCCCTAACATCATTGACAATGATAGTTTAGAAGAGCATGTGTTTTAAGATCTAGGGAGCTACACGCTTACAGTCTGTTTTATCTGTTTTATCATACCCCACGCAAACTGTGTTTACTGTGGGTATACTATTTCACGTTGTCTTTCCTTCCGTTTGTCCGTCCGTCCGCAAGGCATTAAATTCGCTCCGATTTGTTTCAGATTTTGTCTGTGGATGCAGCATAAGAAAATAATTGATACGTGTTTTTCAGAGTTTTTTTTCTGGAAGGTTTTAAGTGCGGAGTTATACCCCTTTGTATTTTTCATTAAAAAGGTTGTTATCGAAACTCCACCTAGACGGTTTGACAAATTTTCTTGAAATTAAGTATGTGAACACATATTGGTATGAAAAAATTGAATAAGGTTTACGATTTTAAATTCTGCCCTTTTAGCCTGAGTAATGCTTGTTTTTATATTTTCCTATTTTATAGGGGTTTTGCAATTTTCGCTTCGATTTTATTCAAATTTGGTTTATAGATGCAGCATTAGAGTTTATACGTTATATTTTTTTTCCGGAAAGGTTTTCCTGCTGAGTTATGTCCCTTTGTAGTTTTCGTAAGAAAAGTTTGTTATCGCTACTCCTCCAAGACCATTTGACATCATTCCTTTAAATGAAATATAGGAACACATATTGGTATGAAGATGTGCATTAAGGTGTGGTTTAAAAAATGTTAACCTTTTTGCATGAGTCATGTCCCTGTTTATATGTTTTGACCTATCTTGAGACTTTTTGGCCATTTTTGCTTTCATTTAAAAAAAAACAGGAGAAGGAGAGAGATGACACACATTGTTCAGTTGTTCTCAAAAAGGTTTTCCGGCTTTGTTATGCCCCATTGTAGTTTTCGAAAACAGAGTTTGTTGTCGCTACTTCTCCTAGCCCGTTTGACCGATATTATGTTTGTGAACATATTGGTACTCGTATCCGAGTAGATCTCGTCAGCTAGTAGTTCTCGTCATTAGGCTTAAAACGAGTTTTTCGCGTATTTTTTCTTCACTTCAACTGCCTTAATCCTAAGTTTATGATACATTTGGTCAAACTAGTACAAAAACTCATCAAGATATCGAGCTGTGTATATATAAATGCCGTTTTTTTCTCTTTTGGATTCGCAAAGTCGCGTGATTACGTCAGGGGCATTCACGTGAGCACGTTCAAGCCACGTGCTGACCTCTCTTAATTGGGTCAGGCTTTCCAATATTGTGTCTACTTTGCAAACAAATTCCGAATGTAAGTCAGCATTGCAGGAAAAACACAAAAATATTAAAGTAGCAAACCTGACCCAGTCATCATTTATCGTTTTCAGCAGCCTCGTGAACAAGACAAACTCTTCGCCTCAGTTTTGTGTTTGTTTTCGTTTGCTGTGACCTCATTAAAAAAAAATGAGCGCATTCGGCATACGAACAGACTTTGTTACATGAATAAGATGTCAATAATCATTATATAGGAACAACAGCAAAATGGATTTTATATTTATTTTAAAATCAAGCTCAAAAGCAACATGACGAGAACTGCTTCTGGACGTGGCGTTGTCTGTGCGTGATAGCATATCAAATAATGATCGCTCCCTGAGGTTCGTTTCTATAAATAAATTCATGACGTGTGTGTCGAAACCAGAGTTATTAGGTACACAATACATAACTACCGCAAACTGAAGGAAAACCTGCTTGTTTGGGAGAAAACAGGAAATTGTTAGTAAAAAATGACGAGAACTACTCGGATACGAGTATATAGATTTGCACTGAGTTTAAGTTTTGAAATTCCAGCATTTTTCTGAATAATACCCCAATTGAATAGATTTTGCTCTAATTTTTGTATTTTTCTTATCATTTTTACTGCAGGTTTTTTCAGATTTGTTCCATGGAGCCAGCATAAGATAAGAGTAGACAATTTCAGTTAGCCTGGTAGGATGATAGGAATGAGCTATATCTGTTTGTAGTTGTCATTTAATGTATGCTGTGTATATGTAAAATTTAGATGACAAAGCTACATGCCTAATTGTTAAATGTGGAGTGTATTTAGTAAGCCATGCTTACTACTACCTCTATTTTCAATTAAATTTTTATCCTATATTATTTATGGAATGGTCAACATCTTGCCCCTGCTATTCATAGTTTCAAATTCGAATTTATTTATCAAGTATATTTCAGCTATATTTCACTATCTAGAGATCGGTAGGTCTTACGTGCGTCGGCTTGTCGCGTGACGATGCTCTAACAGTTTCAGTTATAGAAAAGTCAGGGATTATTTGTTATTTTTTCAATTTCAAAGCACGCTTTCGTTGTTTATGCTAGTGTCACACTATTGCGTATCAGCGGCGTATTTCACAAAAAATACATACGCCTGTCGATCGCAAAGAACTGTGGCGTATTTTATGCAAATTTTAGCCCTGCGACGTACACGGATAATGTGTGACGTTTCTGCGACGATCCTGTGGCGTATCTAGTTTTGTATTCGTTTCAACCTACGGCGCACTGAGGCGTATGCGTGGCGTATGTGTGGCGTATAATGCGTTGCTATGGCGTAACTGTTACGTTGGCACGGCGTTTGATTTTTACGTGTAACGTACTACTGCGTACTAGCGGCGTAAACAGCTTCGTATAAAAGCTCCTGTGCGCGCTGCAGGCTGTTATTCTTTCAATAGCAGTCAACAACCAACACAGCAGTATGACGCCAAAGAAGTTACGCCCAGGGAGCTCCAGGGGAAGGGGAAGGGAAAAAAGAGCTGTTGCAGCCACTGTATCAGAATTTCGGCCACAGTCAGGTGTCAGTGCCGAGCTGCATCAGCAGACGGAGTCCGAGACAGCAGGGGACAACGAGACCAGGACCGAACTACTAGCTCCCTCCTCTACTCAAGAAAGTGGATCATCATCATCCTCATCATCGGACGCCGGGAAGACATTAAGCAGAAAGTCTCCAGGAAAGAGACGCAAGGTAAAGGAGCATGCCAACCTTACTGCAGCCCAGAAGGAGGAGATGTTTGAATGGCTTAAGGCCAATCCTGTGCTGTATTCACGGGGTATGGCTGGTTATAAAGACATCCAGTCGAGAAACAGCTTGTGGGCTGATAGGGCTGCGGAAATGGGGAGGACCATCAAGCAGCTAAAAGATATCTGGTACAAATCGGTGAGAACCAGAGTAGGGAGGATGATGAAGAAGAAGTCTGGTGGTCCCCAGTTTGATGTTGAAAGCTGTTCTGATCGAGAAAAGTACCTCATAGAAAAGATACAGTCCATGATACCTCACATTAACGAAGTCAAACAGAGGCCAACAGTCAGTGTAAGTAGAATAGACAAATATTCGCACATATGACAGAAGAACCTGTCACTGATACTTATAGTAAAACCAAAATTTATATTCATTTTAGTTATAGTAGAACTTCAACGGATCAAACCCTGATGGCTCGTTAACCCTGTCTTTTGCCTACGATCGTCGTGGTGACGTAGTAGGTACCCATGCAACGCCGACAAATATTCGACAACGCAACACCTACGCACCGGCAACGCCACGGCAGCGCATGGTGCGTAGTCCTTACGCAGTTCGTACGCAGTACATACGCCAAGTTACTCCATAGAAGCAAATATACGCCATTCATACGCGCCTGATACGCCGTAGATACGCAGTGACAACGCTTTATACGCCATACGTACGCCACAGTTACACCTCACGCGTTCCTACGGCGTACCAAGCGATCATGCTACGTTCCCGCTGCGTCACTGCTGCGTTGCTTTCGCTTCTACGGCGTACGTGTGACGTATGTATGGCGTATCTAGGCTGCTACGTACGTGTGGCGATTTTTTCAAACCGGTTTGAAAAAATCGCCGCAGCCTGGCGTACGAGGAGATCGTGCTGCGTTTCAGCTACGTAAGCTTTCGTTGCTGTGGCGTTGATGTGGCGTTCCTTTCTTACTGCCACGTATCCGGATACGCCGTACGTACGCAAGCTGATACGCCAATGTGTGACACTAGCATTAGTCTGCGATTTTCCGAATAATGGAAGCAAAAGTAAAATCATAAAAAAAGGAAAAATAAATATCAAACCAGCCAGGTAATGTTAAAAGTACGCTGGGCATCGCAGCCAGGTGGCGGAAAAAGACCATTAGCGACACAAAGTTGCACGATTTAGAAATTCTTAGAGACGAAATTTCTTTATTCAGTCGTTCCTTCGTTTTATTGTCTATGTTTAAATGACTTACGAGTTCGGACTTATGATTTGGGTACCTTGACCACTATCATTTAAAGCAGGTCAGGCTATTTAAAGATGAAATTTCATTTTTCGGATGTGCATGGGCCCCGTGCATAGTATGGGGCGCATGAGACCCATTTTGTGTATATGTCCATGAACTTCGGATAAATGAAATTTATCTCCTATAATTACATTGAATTTTAGAATTATTTTGAGAATTTTTTTTTCGATTTTAAAAGCAATATTGATAAAATATACTACGAAAAACTCTCACTCACCAACATGTTAGCTGTGCTTAATATGTTAAACGGCTGTCGCCATGACGTGATGTCAAAAAGAACGATACAGCGGCCAATGGCGCCTTTTCTTTAAACGTGACGTTGCTTACCATCAACGTCGCGTGACCGACTGTTGTTCATGGAAGCATGAACACTTTTCTCCGAAATAGTTTCATCTAAGGAAAATCAAAGGGAGTGTTATTATGGGAAATTATTTCCCCCTTTCTGCTATGAAACCCTGAGCTGTCATTCTTAAACACGACACATTTTTGTGACCTGTTCTGTTGAAATATGAAATATATAGAGGATCTTACATGAGTGCTTATGTATTATTGAATTTATTAAACGAGTTGGGGAAAAAGATAAGATGCAAGGCTTTGCCGAGCATCTTATCGGTTTTCCCCAACGAGTTTAATAAATTCAATAATACAGGAGCACGAATGCAAGATTCTATTTATCATATGACACTAAAATCGCATTTTATCAGCAAAATTTGCACTAAAATGTCTGGATTTCACCATTAGAAAACGCGACGTTTTAATGGACGTCAACGTATAACGTTACGACGTAATTTGCATTTTTAATCCACTAGTGGATTATCGTTTTTAATGCTTGGCTTTATATCACTCTCAGATGCGACGTCATGTGATAAAATGGATGTTATATGTCATAGAACGAACAAGGAATTGCACTTAAAGTATTTGGATACGAAATAACTCTGTTTTTATTTGTTAAAACAAAAGAGAGTTATTGTTCATGGTGAAATCGATCAACTGTGGCGTTTATACATACACTAACAATGTCTACCATAAAGATCCTACGTTTTCGGGCAGATAGATCTGTACAAACAGTGGAAACCAAAATTAGACTGTTCCTTCGGAACCAGATGACCAAGCTTTACAGTCGTCATCCCATCTGCACATTTTGTTAGCACTACTGTATGGTAGAACCGGAATAACAGGAAAATATATAGTAGGACAAGGACCGGCTGAGTTTCCAGCAGGTGCAGAATGTGGGCTGTCTGTTTGGGGGATATTTTTTAACTTAAACATTGTTTTTTCTAGGAAACGACACGGTGGAATATTTGTTGTTGTTTTTTGTTGTTTTACTCTGCACCATACAATGTACGTTTTACTAATATAATATGCATAAGCATGCCGCATTGATTTAATATATTTTTAATGATGTTTTTCATGAAATTCAATTTTCTTGCTTTTTTTTTTAGGAAATGTAAAAATAACTTATTATCAAAATAACTGCATTTTTACCAGTTTGTTTCCAATATCCTATATTATAGATTATATGAGTTGCAGAAATGAAAGTACATTCATGTGCTAGAGAAATGAATTTATTGGAAAATGTGTAAAAATGTATGTAAAAATACAAAATTTTGTTTTTTGGGAAAACAAAACGGGTTTTATTTTCTTATGCAATTGTTATATAGCCCTTTGGGTTATTCAGCTTGTATAATGATATGAATGACCCACCAATATTTTTATTCAGCAACCATCTACCTTAAAACCATTAAAGTAAGATTGTTAGCGCTGTCATTCCTATACGCGACACGTTGTCACGACCCATCTAATGTCACTATATCATGAAAACGTTCCAAAGGGTATCACTATATGTCACAAACATACAATTGAAGCCTAAATCAAAGAATGAAAGTGAGAGACTTATCATTCATGAACTCGCCACATCGTCATAACTCGTTCTGCATAATTACAATTATCATTAAAATATCTTATGAGAGTATTTATACCCCCGCTTTGAAAAAGTGGGGGCATACTGGTTTACATCTGTCCGTCCGTCCTTCCGTCAGTCCGTCCGTCCTTCCGTCCGTCCACTTTTAATCAAGATTTTTCGTCAAAGATTTCTCCACAACTGTGTACGCTAGAATCCTCATATTTGGTATACAGGTTGGTGATAATATATTGTATCGTCGGATTGCAAACCTTATCTGGCTTATTCTTCCCTGTGTTTGCCCAATTTTGTTTCTCTCCTTAGTTTGAATGGTGAAATTTTTGTAACAGATTTCACAGCTATCCTTCAAAGTGGAATGTTTATATTTGGTATGCAGAGTGATAACAACTTATTGTATCATGTAATTGCAAACCAGCCTTATCTGTACTTAAAATAATGATTTTTTTGTCAAATATTTCTACACAGCCATTGCAAGTTAGAGTAGGTATGTTTGGTATATAGGTTATTGAAAACTTGTTGTATTGTTTGATTGAGAATCTGCCTACTATTGCTTATTCTTTCCTATATTATTTTCCAATTTTCTATCTCTCCTTATACTTTGAATAATAGAATTTCTCGTAACAGATTTCACTGCAATCCTTCAAGTTTGGATGTTCATATTTGTTATACAGATTGATACTGACTTATGTCTTACATGAATTTATTAATTTTTCTTCTTATGTGAAATCATTTTCAGTCTGTATTTTTAGAAATGGATTTAAGTAGAGTATTATGATATTTGGTAGACATATTGACAATGAGTTCTCTCTCTATGCTCCATGTAACGAAAATAACACCATTTAACTAAAACGGTTAAGCGGGGGTATAGTCGGATTCTCCGACAGTTCTAGTTCAGATAACAATCAGACACGAAATCCCAGCTAAAAGTATCAATTAGATTACTCTAAGTATGAAAGCGAGGGCCAAACATCATCAAGACTTGCTCTACATAACTATGAAGTATCTTGAAAATATAGTAAACGCTCTTCAAGTTATGGAGCGGACACCTGCCAAAAAAGCACCAAAGAAGATATAGTTCTAAACGGGCGGTCTTTACAACCTTAGAGCTTCAGATCAAAACCTGAATATTTATTCTGTGTATTTGTATTTGATAATTTCTTAATAATGTTTAAGTTGAAAGCGAGAATTGTCTTTTTTTTATAACTTTTCTACATGACAATATCATGAAAATATTCCGACGGGGTGAAAAGTTATTGCCCGAAGTATTAAAATTGATCAAATACAAAAATATCCAAGAGAAGCTAGTTCAAAAATATGTAAACGAGGTATCGCATTCTTATACGCGGCAAATTTGCTGGAACAATTTTACAAAAATGATAAGTATCATGAAAGAATTTGAAATGGTTCAAGAGTGATGGGCCTCAGTTTTCAAACTTTACACACACTGTGTGATTATAATGCACATATCAAAGTCGACCACAACGACTTCGACGGTTTGCGCAATATCAATAGTATTGATATTTTTGTGATACCAAAAATTCTCTTGATAGACGTATTAACCTTCCTACACCTTCTTGGACAAGCTTGCGACGTTTGTCGGTTGATACCGTAAAATTCAAATGGTTTTCTTCTCATAGCTGTCATAGGCTGCAAATTCGTTAAAAAAACATATTACACATGAGTTTTTAAAAAAAACAAAAACAAATGGAATATGTCATTGGTCTCCTATGCTGGTAAGGAAATCCCAACCCGATGGCATACGGGGTGTGTCGGAAACGAGCTTGCCAAGTTTCCGACACACCCTTTATGCCCGAGGGTTGGGATTTCCCTGCTCGCATTGGAGACCAATGTTTGATTATTTTTCTTATCTACGATAATAATTATTTCATGACGGGAACTATTATGCCTATATTCCATGCGTATGTGTACAAGTGTAAGCCTCATGGCTTCTGCAGTGAACAAACCAGTAAAAACTAGGTCCTTGACAAATCCGCAATTTTTTTATTTTTTTTTTATTTTCTAAATGAAATTCATATTAGATAAAAATTATATCGAGACGACTACAGCAAGCGCGTGCATGACGCTAAATGTGACGTAATGTCAGGGCCATTTCAAACGTCAGTTGGTAACGTCTTCGAAATGGCGGCACCCTCGACTGTGTTTGTCACGGTGAAACTTTGACTAGATCTATTTCGGATTTTTTATCGACTTTAAGACAGAGAAACAGATTACATTGGAATTAAAAGGAATGTATAAATTTTCTTGGGACTTTCTTGACTTGGAAATTCATTCCTATGAAAAATATTGCATAAAGTATAGAATCGCCAAGCCGGGCGTACCGAATTTTAATAAGCGCATACACAGATACACAGAATTCAAGCTCGTGTGAGCTGTCCCAGCCCATGGGCAAGCCAGACTTTTCCAGCAGCGCTAAAAATAGAGCAAACTCTGCCTCGTGGGTGACAAAAATAGAATCTATCTTTGGTCTCCGATGCGGACAGGAAAACCCCACCCCGAGGACACTGGGAGTGTGTCAGAAACGAGGCTTGCTGTGTTTCCGACGCAACCCTTGTGCCCGAGGGTTGGGACATCTTCTGTCAGCATCGGAGACCAACGATTGCTTATTTTTCTTACCTACAATATAAGTTATTTCAAATTGAAGGGGAACTATTAGGCCTATTTCATGCGAACGTGTGCAAGTGTAAGTAGTACAACCGTGTCAGCCTTATGGCTTCTGAAGTGAACAAACAAGTAAAAACTAGGTCCTTGACAAATCCGCATATGTGGATTTTCTAGTTGAAATTCATATTAAAGAACAACATGTAGATTGAGACGACTACAGCAAGCGCGTGTATTACGTTTATTGTGACGCAACGTCAACGTCATTCCCAACGTCAGATGGTAATGTCTTCAAAGTGGCGGCACCCACGGCAGTGTCTTTTACTGTGAAACATTGGCTATTTCGGATCTTTTGTCCGTCTTTAAGCCAAAGAAACAGATTAAAATGAATTAAAAGGAATGAATAAACTTCCTTGGGATTTTCTTGATGTAGATATTCATTTTTATGAAAAATAATGCATAAAGAAAAGAATCGCCAAGCCGGGCGCACCGAATTTCATTGACCGCGTAGTGATACACAAAATTCAGGCTCGTTTGACCTGTCCCAGCCAATGGGCAAGACAGACTTGTCCAGCGACGCTAAAAACTTAACAAACTCTGTCTAGTAAGTGAGAACTTAATTTGCGAAGCCTCTGAGTAGTTGTTTTTATTTATTTGTATCCTTAGATCACTTTGTAGGTACTTGTTGGAATATGATTTCTTGCACAGAAGATTATAAAAATACATCATGAGTGTCCATGTAAGATAGGGAAATCTCACTGAGTGGGCGGATATCAATCAGGGACTTTGCTATTATTGTTAAATACAGCTATACATGTATAGTACATACATTTGTAATTTGTCTAATCAACTCCTCGAATGGGTTTGAAAAGTTGTTTGTCTATTGCGCATGTAATGAAAATTTGCATGAGGAAGGGTCATGGTGAAATATCAATTTTTGATAAAATGCCTTTTCAAACTCGGGCATTTTCTTGAGACTTGCTGTTCTTAATTGCATAGATACTGTAGTGTAACCAAACTACAAGTATGATTATCTGTTCATTAACCCAGTAGAAAGTGTAATTGTTCAAGGAATTCAACAAAAGTGGTTGGAAAGTTTTATTTTCCGTTTTCCTTGTTAAGCTGTGCCTGTATGGAAAACCCTTATTCATATACGAGTTTTAGCGGCGATTAGAGATTAAGCGCGTAGGTCAATATCAAAGGATGAGTCGGAATTCAGGAAGTTTATATCGCATACAAATGTACATGAATGCAAAATTTAATCTTACAAAAATAACATTGTTCAGTGATTCACTGGGTCTTTGCAGTACTGTACCAACAAGGAGAATGTTAGAATATTTAAGAAACACGAAGCGTGTAATTAAATGATTAGAAACTAATGATTCACAATGATTAAATATTATTTCTGTAATTTAGACATTATATTAGTTTTATATGTTGTTAAAACGTTGAGTAGATAGTGTCGTTCGAACTATGGGCAGAGGTTTGAAAGTATATTTTTAAACCGAAAATAAACATAAGTAGGAGACAAACTATATAAGCCATTGCTTCCGTTCAATCCTATTTTGTTTATGCACATATATAGCAATAGTGTTACTGCCATGAATGTTGAATTTTTCCGTAAATCAGCCTAAGGTTCTAAACATTTGGAAAAAAGCCAACATAACCCCAGTTTTTAAAAAGGACGATCCAGCCGATTATAAAAACTATCGACCAATTTCCCTGTTGAGTACCGTTGGTAAGGTCTTAGAGAGAATTATTCACAAGCATGTGTACAATTTCTTTATTGCAAAAAATGTCATTTCATCACTTCAGTCTGGGTTTGTTACAGGAGATTCCACTGTCAATCAATCACTGATATTTATAATACTTTCTGCAGAGCTCTTGATAACGGTTTGGAAGTACGAGCTATAGTTTATGATATCAGCAAAGCTTTTGACCGCGTTTGGCATAAGGGTGTATTGATTAAGCCCGAATCCGTAGGTATATAGGGCGGTCTTTTAAAGTGGTTTTGCAATTACTTAGATACATGTAATGGGAAACATAGGGTTGTTCTGCCTGGTGCCTCATCAGATTCGGTGACAATCAATGCAGGAATGTCAAAGGTCGACCATGTGGCTTGGTAGCTCAGTTGGCAGAGTGCTCGCACCGTAAGCGAGAGGCCCTGGGTTCGAGTCCCGGGCAGGCCATGATTTTTTCCTCCCCTATGACATTTGGTGGCTCAGTGTGGGTCCACGGCTAGGGCCGCGAGCATCAAAAAGTGCATGTCTCGTTGGTTCCTCTGTGGTACCGGGTAGATTCGGGGACGAATCTAATTCAGCAGGGGAAAAATGTCAAAGGTCGACCAAGTGGCTCGGTAGCTCAGTTGGCAGAGTGCTCGCACGGTAAGCGAGAGGCCCTTGGTCAAGTCCCGGTCGGGCCACGGCTTTTTCCTCCCCTGTGACATTTGGTGGTTCCACGGCAAGGGCCGCGAGCATAAAAAAGTGCATGTCTCGTTGGTTCCTCCGTGGTACCGGGTAGTTTCGGGGACAAATCTAATTCAGCAAGGGGAAAATGTCAAAGGTCGACCTTGTGGCCCGGCAGCTCAGTTGGCAGAGTGCTCGCACGGTAGGCGAGAGGGTTCGAGACCCGGTCGGGCCACGATTTTTTCCTCCCCACACTGGCAACCAAATGTCACAGGGGAGGAAAAAAAGCGGCCCGACCGAGACTCGAACCCAGGGCCTCTCGCTATCCGGGAGACCTCAAGATTGTTGAGCTAATGGCCGACCCTCGACACTTTCCTCCTGCTTAATTAGATTCTTCCCCGTGTCTACCAGGTACCACGGAGGAACCTACAAGACATGTACATTTTGATGCTCGCGGCCCTAGCCGTGGACCCACACTGAACCACCAAATGTCACAGGGGAGGGAAAAGACGTGGCCCGACCGGGACTCGAACCCAAGGCCTCTCGCTTACCGTGCGAGCACTCTGCCAACTGAGCTACCGAGCCACTTGGTCGACCTTTGACATTTTCCCCCTGCTGAATTAGATTTGTCCCCGAAACTACCCGGTACCACGGAGGAACCAATGAGACATGCACTTTTTTATGCTCGCGGCCCTTGCCGTGGAACCACCAAATGTCACAGGGGAGGAAAAAGCCGTGGCCCGACCGGGACTTGACCAAGGGCCTCTCGCTAACCGTGCGAGTAACTGCGCATGGTATGAACATTTAAATATAATAAGCTCTTCAGCATGGCAGCGTATTAATGTTATGCGTAAATAAAAATTTTGTTAGATAGAAAATCTTTACAGTGCATCTACTTATCCTTTATTAGACCAGTACTAGACGTTGTTTGGGATAATTGCTCTAAGTACGATGAAGACGAATTATAAAAAAATACAATTTGAGGCAGTGCGTATCGTAACTGGAACAACAAAATTAGTTTTCATTGATAATTTATACACAGAAACTGGATGGGAATCTCTTAAATCTAGACGAAAACAACACTAGTTAATTTTATTTTAAGCCTGATTCCTCTATAGTCTTTCTTGTATGTTGCCTTCAGGTATTGTTTCTTTAGAATTCATTGTATATTCAAGCATGACACGCCCATAGGGGCTTGAATCACGTTGATTTGGATAAAAAAATACAGACTGTAGACTGGTTTAACCCTTTCACTGCCAAGCCATTTTTCAGTTGTCTGCCAAATTTTCATGTAGTCGACGTCGTCGATAAACATTTGTTATTACATGTATTACTAAATATAGTAACACATATCTTGGATACGCAGTCCAATATGGCTCGTGATTCCTTTCCTCATATCAGCCCATTTGTGCAGAGCCATAGCGGCCCGCTCGTGCAGCCACATCAGCCCGCTCATTCGGAAACAAGATGGCAGAACGCAAACTGCAACAGGTGTAAATTTATGGCTTGGACGACTGGATTTATTGATATTGGAGAGAAAAGGCCGACAGGCAACTGCTTATATTAACTGCTGAGAATGTTTGTAGAGAAATCGAAAAATCCAATAGAACCGTAAACACAATGTGACAGCCTTTACAGACTCAGACAGTGTCAGTGAGCTTTCCTCAATGACTTGAAACGCGTATTGTGAGTTTTTTTTCTCTGCCTCTCTTTGTAAACATTTCTTCTCTCTGAAAGCCCCGTTTGTATTTTAAACTTTGTTTGAAAACGATTGAATAATGACGCCATGTTTATTGAAGGACGTCAGCACGGCGGCGAGGTGTGCGTACGTACTTTGCAATGTAACATAACGCCAAAAACAATCGTGTAAGATAGTTTCGTTTGTTCCACTCAGTATAATGAATATAGGGAGAAATTCAAAATACATGTAATAAAATGGTTACGACATGTTTAATGTCGAATTGCCAGGCATATCGGCCATGTAGCTCCACTTATACTTCGATAAACACCGGAAAAATAATTAAAATCTTAAAAGGCTCCTTCAAGAGCAGAGAATATATTAAGTCTAGGGGCTAAATCAGAAAAGGGCCCTAAAATAGATTCTTTTTCAACCCATCTGGTAGAAAATTTACAATGGTGTTTTCAAATTGTATAGACATCCCAATGTCGATTTATGGTGGATGCCAGCTCTGAAAGTGGTGCAGATTTTTTTTTACATGGACATAACCTACCCTACTGTTGTTAACACTTTTCTCGTATTTTTAGTATAGCATGTCGTGGCGAATAAGTTCAATTAGTGATACAAGCTTCAAAATTGGTAGGTAGCATCCTTAGATATGTTTAGTACAAACACCTTCGGTGACCAAAAACAACGTTATTTTCTTAAAGCTGGCCGAAAAAAGCAGAAATTTACGTGACTATCTTATTCATGTGACCCGCCCATAAACTCAAACACTTTACCACATATCTTTGAATGATTCACTTAAAACCGACCAGTTTATTTCTGTAACAACTAAGTTTTCATATACTTTTAAAATAACATTCTCAATGAAACCATTTAGCCCCATAAGATCGAGTAATTTACGATACAGAAATTCTTAACAATTGTTACCAGAAATCTAATACTATTTAACAGACATAATAATTTCTTTAAATGGCATTAAAAGATTTCAAATGCATGAGCAACGAAACATATACATGGGACTGCAGATGAATCAAGTTATGTAATATAAGTCACCAAAATAAAATATTGGCTGCAGACTTCAAAAACATTCCTAGATTATGTAAAAAGCATATAAATAGGAGTATGTGATAGCCCTTATGCATCTATTCATTCGTAAATTAGTTTCGTTTTAAATTTACATATGGGAAAATTCATTTGCAAGCAACACTCTTATTCATTAAATAGTATATGATTTTCAGAAATGAACTATTTCTATTACGAGCAAGTAGAGGATTACATTTCATGTGGGCAGAAATAGATTTATAGATTAAAATATAAATGAAGATACCCTGGAAAGGCCACAGTGTAACTAGTCATCTGTGTTAAGGGGTTACTAATAATTCTAAAACAAATCTCTATTTACTCATCAAAAATGTGTTAAGCTAATGGCTAAAATCACTTTGAAGATGCATTTCTGTGGGTGTCCCACCACATATGATTTTACAGAGATATAAGCGAAGATACCGCAATTGTTCTGTCGTTATTAGTGTTTGTAAGGGTGACTGTTTAATGGTATCATAGTAAACCGTAGTTAGATTCTTTTTGTCTTTTCCTCTGGAACTGTTGAGCACCAATACTTGATTTGAATGCAGGGTGCTTAAAGACAAATATTCTTGTTTATTGGGTCTCCTAATCCTATTATGCAACAGTCCCGTGACACTGCTATTTCATCAAAGGAAATATCCAATCTCACATAGGTAATGACATAACGGGGTCATAAAACCTATAAAAGTAAAAGTATGCAAAGACCAGGAACTGAAACAATCAAAATCCATATCTAGCCCTCAAACCATAGTTGGAAACAACTAAGATTACAAATAATCAAGATACAGAGAACATATGGCCAACCGAGAGAGCAGCTTGTTCCCGAAAGGTGGCCACTCAGCAACCCAAACCGAACCAAAAATAATAAGAACATACATAAGGTAAAACATCACAGAAACTCATAAAACCTATAAAAACTGAGGGTGTGTTCTGTATAGTAGAGAATATTTGTCTTTAAAGAGCTCCAGGTTGCTTGAAGGCTATGGAACAATTCTGCATCTCTCGAACAGATTCAGTCAATCGAGTCTCCTTTTCGCAGCTTGGCATGATCTCTACTGTCAAAGAGTCTTCCAATTACTCTGATTATTGTAGCTCATTTGAAGTTGATCGTTTTTCTCCTCATACTGAATTATCATGCATTTTAATTAGTATTTACAATGAATACAAATTGACATCATTAGCCTGTGTTGTTCACTTTACAGAAATGTTTATATTTGGTACCTGAAATGAGATGCGATTTTATGCAGTGATAATAACGATTTGAAACAGTGTATACAACGAGATATACATATGCTACTTGAAAAGCTTTCAAAGGCATATGCAATAACCTATATGAATTGAGACTTGTAGCAGTGGTAACATTTAATACCTCTATTAACTATCTTGAGAGATTGCTACAAGCTATCTAAGAATCGGTGGTGAAAGCTAAATTTCCTAAAGATCTGACTGTACACTGTCACAGAGCCCATACTGATGCCAAATAAAGCTACTGCAAAACCTCTTCAGAGGTTATGCTATAGAACAAAGTGCTAATAAATTTCGCAAAGAAGAAGAATGTGGTGCCAGTTAAGCCGCCTAAAAGGTCGTCTGTTTGGTCACAATTGTAACTATTTAGGCTAAAACAAGACACCTGTGAAGAATAAATTGTCCTCAAAGGCTACTGCAGAACCACATTAGAGATAAATTAAACAACTGTTGATTATTACAAGACCTCTGACAACTCTGTGACCCCACAGCGAGGCATTATGGTACTCCATGGAGACTGATATTGCCGCAGGTCACCATAAGACTGCAGACAGGATGGGCTACCAAGTCAAGCTAAGAATACTCTATTTATAATATGGTACCGGTTCAGGCTGCTAAATGACCACTGCGATGCCAGCATAAATGCATAATTTATGACATAAATATCCTTGTTTTAAATTATACAAATTTACCGTAACGGTTACACATTCTCGGTAACGTATGTAACAGCGCCGCTGTTGCCTGTACAAGGCTTCTGTGGACAATAGTGCACCATTTTTCCAGGGAGACCTCTGAGAACCATTTGGTGCCAGCTAAGGCTATTAAAAGATATCAATAGCCATTATGAAAGTGTTTAAGCAAGGAAGAGAGCTGCTACTACACCAGTCCTGCTCTTGCTAAATTAATATGTGCAATGCACATGAAGAGACTGTTGTACAGCCCATTTTACCTTAAGGCCACTAAGGACAGTACAGTGCTAGCTTTTGCTACTTTTAAGAAGCTCCACAGACATTGGTGCCAGCATATTATACTACCAAATATCGTAAGGATCTAAGTAAGGTACTATCCCAAGCTACTATGACTGAACGATTTATATGCACACTTATTAGAAGTGAGGCTGCTGTGAGACTTATAGAGGCACTTTGGTGTTATCTCAAGCTACGCTCACAATACAAGAATCCTTGAAAGAGTATGATGCTAACTTTGCGTAGAAGAAAGTCTAGGAGACTGTTATAGTAGGCAAGACTGTAATAACAGCCAAGGCTTCTGCTAACCACAGAAAAGACCGTGGTGCAGGATATGTTATCTACTAGTCTAATAAGACCACTAAACAGAAATATGTTAAATAGCAAGCTTTTAATCAAATATTTTCTGATAGACCACAGCAGTAATATTTTCCGTTCTCTTCCATACACTGCAGGTACAAGCTTCGTTAACCGATTATGTCACTTGGTCACCACTGTTGACTTTGCAACAATTCCCCCCCCCCCCCACACACACACACACACACTTTTCCCTGTTTTCAGCAGCCCTTAGGGAATCTGCAAACTCAAGACCTGGCCGTTGCTTAATACTGTTTTTCCATGTTTGCTTCTTTTTGTCTGTTTATCTTGTTCCTGTACAGCTTAGGCTTTCATAAATCCTCTATGGAGACGGTTAGTCAGTCCTGGTTTCTACATGGCCTCTTGTCAATATTGTGGTGCCAGCTCAGAGTACTGATAGACCAAAGAGGAGACGAATATATAAACTACACAACTACGTAACAGAACATGGTTGCAACTGAAGCTGCTACTGGCTTCCACTATTTATTATACAGTACACTCACAGACTGTTAAAACACCGCTGTTACTGCTCATAACATAATTATACTCTGTCCGTACTCTATGCCATACTGTGGTACCACCTACTCGATAACGTATATAACATCGCTATATTCTCTATATATTAAAACAAGTACTTTAGATTTTAATTATATACCGTATTTGAAATATTTTTATTAACTGGTATAAGAAAACATTCATTTTAATAATAAAAAAGTATGTTGCGCATTGCCGGTATGTTCTAGAGAAGACTTAGTAACGTAAGCAGCATGAATGCTATTGGCCCTATGGAGGATCGATAAGATTACTGCATAGGATAACAAAGCGCATTTTCTACAAAAATAACATTTGTTTCTGTTTCAATGTGGACTTTGATAATAAGATGTAGTTGTTAATAACTTTCATTAAAACGGTGCAGTAACGTAGTCAAACTGATGAATGTGTATCTCAGTCACATACACTAGGTATCTAGATTAATTGTGAAATCACCTGAAATATTAAAAAAATATCCTTTTAACAAGATAGCTACTTCAGATGTACTTTCTGAGCTAAAAAAAACATGAGTACTATGCACATTTATCACATTTCATTTAATGTCAGTGGGTGGGGTAAAGAAAAGTCATCGCATAAAAAATCTGCACCACTTTTTGTTCCGGCATCCACCCTTATTTTGACTATCTCTGGTAATACTAAGCCCTGGTACCAACAGAAATGTTCTACCTTATGGGTTGAAAAAGAATTGCAGTTTACGTCATGGGACCCTAGACTAATTAAGAAGAAGGAACATGGGCCAGACAACGTAGTTTCGACTATAAAGCCTCATCAGTGACCCTGAAAATATCAGGTGACGAAACCAGAGAAATTCATACGGTATTTTCTAATTTTAACAAGCAATCGAGTCACAGACTGATTAGTATCAAAAGGGTCAAAATAATAATTAAGACGATGATCTAGAATAAGAGCGTAAACCAATCTAAATTTTCAGATTTCTCAGAACATATCCTCCGATCTCAAAGGACGAAAATAAAATATAATCATTTTATAATAAAAAATACAAGGTCATTGTATACAATTACATTCTTTTCTATCTATTATTTGACCACAACTTTGCGGTTTGGGCTACAGTTGAAGCAGAAAAACATTTATATGCAGTTTCTGTACTAACAGCGGAACAGAGTCAACGACGTAACAACGACGTAACAACGGCGTCATAGCGTCACATACGTCCAGTCAGATTGGAGAACCATGGTTTATTTTGACTTCACTTAACGTCATGTGACGTTGCGTGAACCGATGTAGTTGAAGTATAAACTACAATACGTTCTAATGGTTTACCATAAGGCTTTTCAATAAATGCACGGATAATTTCAATATTATGTTTTAATACGCACGTTTCCGTTTTGATGATGTTTTACCAAAATTCCAATTTTACAAAAATCTCTCCATGGACATTGGCAGGACAAATATAGAATCAAAACTTGTGCTATCAGTAACATCGACCCTCTTTGAAAATTTGCAAAATAAATGGAAATTCCGTGTCTTTGTTGATCGAAAGTGCATGACCTCGAAGTGAAGATGAGTTGCACTATCATCTATGGAAAAATATTAGGTGCTCCTTTAAATAGTTTGAGCAGTGTATATCCCATTTCCATTTAGTCGCTTCACACACGTATTTAGCTATATCTCTACACGCATTCAATACGTTTTACAACGTAAACTGCCGTTTCGCTACGTTTTTTTAAAACGTAGTTAAGCCTAGACCTCAATACGTGACAGTGAGACTGTGGCTTAAACCACTGAAATGACTGAGGAAAACATTAAACCAGATAACCAATTTTAACTTCTGGTTTTCTTTCAGATTTCCCACTTCTATATACTAGGAGCTTTGGTCTATTTTCATGTTGTTAGAGGACAGGGTGAGTAGCAAATTCAATAACATTGTTTGGTAAAATGCAAGAAAAGGGTATGAAAAGCACACAATTAATTTGGTGTTAATTACTGATTTGTGGTAAAACAAAAATCTGCATTAAGTGCTGAAACTATCTTATAAAAGTAAAAAGTATGCAAAGACCAGGAACTGAAACAATCAAAATCCAAATCCAGCTATCGAAATGGAATGGTATTAAGGGACATGAATAATGGAAAATGATTGCAAACAACCCCTTAGGATTGGAAGAATAAGAGCATTAAATGGATGTGCGGGGAGACTTTTTGGGGCCGCCACACAGCACAACCACAAGAACTCTGATAATAAAAGTAAAAAGTATGCAAAGACCAGGAACTGAAACAATCAAAATCCAACCTAGAAGATGCTTTCTTGATGTTTTTGCTGCAATTTAGAATTCAAACATATGCCACATGCTGGGATTAAAGAGACTTTATATCAGAAAAAATTCAAAGGGTAATTTGTCGCACAAGAACCTAAGAGAAACACATCATGATGGAAGATGTATTTAGGTTTGAAGGTACTTCGATGCACTGAGAGTAATACCATTTCAGTTATTCTTCCGACTCGTTCAAACATTATCAGGTTCTACAGCTGACAAAGAAGTAGCTTGTGCCCAGAGTTTATTTGTATTAAAGCTGGCGCAAATTAACATGTCTTTCTGACGTTTATGCGTCAATATGCAAAATAGCGCAATCCATTGCAAAACAAAAGGCGCAACTTTTCAGAATAATCACAATTTATGCGTATTGAATAACTTCACAAGGCGTATTTTAGGTGGCTTTGGCATCAAAACTCCTTATCCTTAATTTTGTCATGCAATTACAATGGCAGCTTCGAAGCGGAAACTGTCATAAAATACTCGTCATAGAATTAAAATCTTAAAAAGTTCCTTCAAGAGCAGAGAATACATACAGAAGTAGAAGTATGGGCCAGACTACGTAGTTTCGGCTAATAAAGCCTCATCAGTGACCCTGACAAAATCTGGTGACGAAACCAGAAAAGGCATACTATAATTTCTTAATTTTAATTGGGCAGTCGATTCAAAGAAAGACTGATTAGTTTCAAAAGGATCCAAATAATATAAAAGACGATGATCTAGAATAATAGTCTAAATCGATCTCAAATTTTAGATTTCTCAGAATCTATCCTCTGATCTCAAAGGATGTAAATAAAATATATTCTGCACTATGGATGATGTACGGGGAGACGTTTTACGGCCGCCACACGGCACAACACCAGCTGCAGTGAGGTAAAATTAAAATCTTAAAAAGTTCCTTCAAGAGCAGAGAATACATACAGAAGTAGAAGTATGGGCCAGACTACGTAGTTTCGGCTAATAAAGCCTCATCAGTGACCCTGACAAAATCTGGTGACGAAACCAGAAAAGGCATACTATAATTTCTTAATTTTAATTGGGCAGTCGATTCAAAGAAAGACTGATTAGTTTCAAAAGGATCCAAATAATATAAAAGACGATGATCTAGAATAATAGTCTAAATCGATCTCAAATTTTAGATTTCTCAGAATCTATCCTCTGATCTCAAAGGATATAAATAAAATATATTCTGCACTATGGATGATGTACGGGGAGACGTTTTACGGCCGCCACACGGCACAACACCAGCTGCAGTGAGGTAAAATTAAAATCTTAAAAAGTTCCTTCAAAAGCAGAGAATACATACAGAAGTAGAAGTATGGGCCAGACTACGTAGTTTCGGCTAATAAAGCCTCATCAGTGACCCTGACAAAATCTGGTGACGAAACCAGAAAAGGCATACTATAATTTCTTAATTTTAATTGGGCAGTCGATTCAAAGAAAGACTGATTAGTTTCAAAAGGATCCAAATAATATAAAAGACGATGATCTAGAATAATAGTCTAAATCGATCTCAAATTTTAGATTTCTCAGAATCTATCCTCTGATCTCAAAGGATGTAAATAAAATATATTCTGCACTATGGATGATGTACGGGGAGACGTTTTACGGCTGCCACACGGCACAACACCAGCTGCAGTGAGGTAAAATTAAAATCTTAAAAAGTTCCTTCAAGAGCAGAGAATACATACAGAAGTAGAAGTATGGGCCAGACTACGTAGTTTCGGCTAATAAAGCCTCATCAGTGACCCTGACAAAATCTGGTGACGAAACCAGAAAAGGCATACTATAATTTCTTAATTTTAATTGGGCAGTCGATTCAAAGAAAGACTGATTAGTTTCAAAAGGATCCAAATAATATAAAAGACGATGATCTAGAATAATAGTCTAAATCGATCTCAAATTTTAGATTTCTCAGAATCTATCCTCTGATCTCAAAGGATGTAAATAAAATATATTCTGCACTATGGATGATGTACGGGGAGACGTTTTACGGCCGCCACACGGCACAACACCAGCTGCAGTGAGGTAAAATTAAAATCTTAAAAAGTTCCTTCAAGAGCAGAGAAAACTGCTTTGTGTACCTTGAGTGTAAACGTTTTTCAGCGCTTTTTTGTTTGCATCAGTTGCTGAATGAAATGCAAATGGAAATGAGTTTCGGCGTGTATCTAAGCTATATGGAACATCGCCTAATTTTTAGCAGTCATTATAAAGGTAAATTTTTTATGGATGTTTGAGTTCAAATTTTGTTAGATGCGTATTAATGGTGTTTGGTTGATTGAGAGAGAGAGAGACAGAGACAGAGAGAGAGAGAGAGAGAGACAGAGAATGAGAAAGAAGAAGAAGAAGAAGAGAGAGATATTTTACATAATATTCATATTTAAGAACAGATGAATTAAAAAAAATCTTTGCAACGAAAACGAAAACCTGGCAGTAGATTCATGCAAGATGGTTTAGTTAACAAACAGACTCATACCCCCATTCCACTGGACGGCGCCACCACTGCGCTCCAAAATTTTGGTCAAAGCGCAATGAATCGTAGCAGAAGCAGCAGCGGCGCAGGAGAAGCTTCTAGGTTGCAGTGAAAGCGTATCAGAAGCGGCATGATCGCCAAGTTACGGCGCTTGTTTTGACTCTGCTCAAAATTTACGTAGCGGAAGCGCCGTGGACTCAAAGCGCAGCGAAACGTAGTAAGAACGTAGCTCGAAATTCATGAATGAAGCAGCAGCGGGAGCAACGCAGCACCAGCGCATCGGGACCGTGCCGACAGCGCCGTGAGATTTGTCTGCGACTCAGCTACGCTTCTGTTACGCTCTGCGCGCTCCCGTTGCGCTCTATACGCTCTCGGGGCGACCACACTACGCTCGTGACGATTGTCGCTGCGCTACTGACGACCAGGGTATAGAAAGGCTGCGCTTCCACATCGTCATTATCTGTACGCGCTCACAACGCTTCACACTGCGACTTAATTCTCACGTGTCAAGATGCCACCCCGTCAAAGGCGGAAAGCAAAATCAACGCACAGGCAAGGGCATGAGACCACTCTCACCCAGCCTAAACTGCAGGAGAGCGCATGCCTAGCTCCTGCTGTCCAAGCTCCTGCTCCCCAAGCTGAGCCAGATCCGCCCCCCTCCAGAACGCTGCCAAGAAGCTGAAGAGCAAGACAAGCTCGATGAAGCTGAAGTGCTTCCTGAAAAGAAGAGAAAATTGTTGACTGTCCTGACCCCAGAACAAGAAGAAGAGATGGTTGAGTGGCTGTCCGAACACCCTGTTCACTGGAACAAGAAAATAAAAGACTACAAGGGCATTTGTATGAAGTATGGAGAGGACAGGCAGAGAAGCTGGACAAAGATGTTAAGGAGTTACAAGTGTGGCACAAGAGTTTGCGCACACGTAATGGGAGGCTGAAGAAAGTACCCTCGGGGTCAGGAGCACAAGAATTTTCTGACAGGGACAGGTGGATTTTGGAGCAGTTCGAGTTCGACCTTATCTTGCTGATGTGCAGAAGAGAGCACCAATTAGTGTAAGTATATATTAAAATATGACTCAACAATGACTCTGAGATGTTTTTCAGGGGTTTTTTGCAGCATGTGGTCTATGTTAAAACCCAACGTCGAAGCGGACGGCGTAACTTTGTCAAAGGGCCGCAGCGAACGTTATACACCGTTGAGCCGCCTCATACATCTTAGTAATCATTTGGCTTCAAGAAAGTTGTAAATTTGGTTTGACTTTTTCCTTCTTGCTTCTGTACATAGAAGTATGTCAATTTTACGATATGAACACCTACAATTTGCTGTTAATCAAAACAGTGAAATGAAGTTACCCAGGAAATACCACAGTTAAGATTGTGGTCATACCAAGCCACCATATAAGAATGAGACACATAAGTTACATGAGCTTACGACACAACGAAGCCACATACATAGGACAACAAGCACCACTGCGATGAGTCCAACCGATGATAACCGAAAAACATATATAAGTACATATGAGATTAACAAAAAACTGTTTGTCAGTATGAACTGACACAAGAAGTACCGCCACAGAACAACCAATAGAAAGAAACAAAGGGGCTAGACGGAAGGGGCGGGGGGGGGGTAGAGTTTTAACGTAGAGTTGAGGTTATTACAATTCTCGCCTGATGATTGTTCCTTTTCATTTCAGTTCCGTGCCAAGTTTGATCTTCAGCAGCAAAACTGAGATGGCGGCCTGCATAGAGGAAGATGACACTGATCACCCTCCACCACTGTACCCTGCTACGAATGCCCAGAGCTCAGAGACACCTATTGAGACCACTCCACCCCAAGTGACTTTGTCACCTCGGCAAGACCCCAGGGGAATAGAGAGGAGCAGGAACGGGAGATCTACAAACTGCAGCAACAACTCTTGGATTATTTTAAGGAACCTCAGCCAACGGAAGAGCGGGACTGCTATGCAGATTGGCTTAGAAGTGTTTTTCATTCTTTCGACACCTCGCTGTTTAGGAGATGTCAAAGGGAGATCTCCAGGGTAGTCTTCAGGTACCAGGAGTTGAATGAAAGCCAGACACAGGTTGCGACAGCTGCTTCTGTACTAGCTCCTTCTGCCCAGCCTTAGCGTTTCCTGATGGAACTGCCCGACATCCAGCAAACAGGGACCTCCCAAAACCAACCGTTGTGCAGCATGAAGTGGCAGCCTCACTCGTCGTTAACGTGGCTATCTGATCCTAATGTGTCAGTCTGGGGCTCCCAGGATGTGCAATGGGTGCAGCAGCAGCAGCAGTTCCAGCAGCAAGTAAGACCCGTCTCTCCTCCAAATAATGCTTTGACTATCTCCAGCCCACCCCATCAAGGTGGCAAACAGGAATATGATGATGGATCAAACTTAACGTGTGCACTTTCGTTGGACGTGAGCAGCAACAGCATACTGAATTATCAGCATCACAACACCCGCCACAATCACAGCAACAGGCCGAGCGGGACTTCGTCATAGAGAACTGCTAATGACAGTGAAAAGTTACTGAAACTATTGGAATAGCAGTGACTATATATGCGACGTTGTAACTACGTGATTTTGATTGACAGCAGCCTTTTCGAAGCGCTCATTATTTCACATCATTCGCATTTACAACTGCGTACCTTATGAAAATGACATTTATTTTTGTGCATGTCCCAATCTATTATTTTGCGTTCTAGAGCTAAATGGCTTTATTTTTCTCATTTTGAACAAGCTAGTTCTTCAATTAATTCCTGAATGAGGAAAAAAATTACACGCGAAAGGATAGTATATTTTTAATGTTTTAATCTTTCACACTTTCTGCACCGTTCCGTTTCCAACTAAGCTCCCATATTCAAAACGGTATAATCACTGACGGATTACTTCATCCTGTTCTTTTACTTTAATATAGTTACAGTGTAATAAAGTTACAGTGTAACTATCGTGAAACTTAATGAAACTTCAAAACCTTGGTTAACGGCTTCCTGGACCCGGTTGTATCAAACTTTAATGACAAATTAAACCGTCATTAAACCGCCCTTAATTAATGCGTTATTAAATTCGGTTGTATGAAACTTTTAATGACGCGACTTCGTCATTATCTCTTCATTAACTTAATGATGGTCTGGGGTATCTTTAAACCGTCATTAAGCAATTCAAGATGGCCGCCATCGTCCGATTCGATCTCGATATTTCGGAAAAGCGACCATTTTAAAGACAACATGGTCGATGTAGAATGCGAAGGAGATGGAAATTCGTGAGAAGAAACCAGAAACCTCGATCTGCAATCATTTCCATGCAGAGCAAGAACCTAAAGTCATTCAAATGCCATACAGCAGTTGTTAGTTATCCAAAGTTTGGTACATTTTCCTTTAAAACTTGCTTCTTTCCCGTTGGCATCGTAAAAATATGTAAACATCATTGAAGTCCTATTTGTTTTGAACTGTATCGACCAGCTGCTCACGACATGAGGACGTCAAAAGACAACAGGCAGCGCACAATCAATATCTAAGGACTTTTGATAGAACTTATGACCCGATTTGACTTGATGACCAATAAACTCTATTGAACTAAATTTTCTAAGGTTGTTGGATTTCCTGGAGCCTACACACCGGGCTATCGACGTTGAATAAACGTTGATTAAATACTCATTCAACGTTGTGTGCTTGCAGGGTAGGCTATGAACCCCTTTGTATGCACGACGTCCATATTCTAGGCGCCTATACATCGAACCTAGAGCATTGAATCCACGTTGTGTGCCTGCTACGTAGCCATGTGTAGCCTATGCATGACACCTATTTCGGATGCCTACACGTCGATGATACAACGTTGAATCAACGGACCTACAGCATTGAATCCACGTTGTGTGCCTGCTACGTAGCCATGTGTATGCATGACATCCTATTTCGATGATACAACGTTAAATCAACGTTATGTGCCTGCAGCAAATGTATCCTTTGTAAGTTATCCGCATTCTTGGAGTCTACACAACTGAGTACATTGAATCAACGTTATGTGCCTGCAGGGTATGCACTCCTTCATATAGGAGCCCACACATCGGGCACACAACGTTGAATATACGATGTGTGCCTACAGCGTATGAACCCCTTTGTATGCACGACAACCCATATGGGAGCCTACACATCGAGCCTAAAACGTTGAGCCTGAGTGCCTGCAGGGAAAGCACCTCTTTGTATGCTTGACATTCCAATACCTTGATTCTACACATAGGGCACTCAAAGATGAATCATAGTTGTGTGCCTGCAGGGTATGTACCTCTTTGTATGCAAGTCTCTTTCAGTCTTGGAGCCTACACATCGGACAACAAAAGTTTAGTTGTTCAACGTAATGTACCTGCCGAACATGTCTCTTTTGTAAGATGACATTTCAATTCTAGGAGCCCGAACATGGGACGCACAATGTTGAATCCATGTAGAGTGCCTACAGTGTACGGACCCCTGTATGCATACAATACCAATATTGGGGTGCCTTCATATCGGGCACCCAACCTTCAATCAACGTGTGCCTGGAGGATATGTACCCTTTGTCATATGACATTCCCATTATTTGACAATTCACATCATACACACAACGTTGATTCAACGCTGTGTGCCTGCAGGGTATGTGCCCCTATATATACATAACATCCCCATTCTGGGATCTTCCACATCGGACACTGAACGATCACTCAACGTTGCGTGCATACAGTGTATGTATGTCTTTGTATGCATGACATACCCGTTTTGGGGGCTTACACATCGGGCAGACACCGTTGAACAAGTGTCTTGTGATTGCATGATATGTACCGTTTGTCGGATGACATTCCCATTCTCGAATCTAACCATCGGACACACAACGGTGAATCAACGTTGTCTGGCCAGCAGGAAATGTGACCATTCATATTCATGACATCCCATTCTGGAAGCCTACATATCGGGCACACACAGTTGATTAAACGGAGTGTGCCAAGAGGGTATGTACCCCTTTATATGCCTTTGGGAGCTTACGTCTCGGATACACAACGTTGAACCAGCGTTGTGTTCCTATTTGTATGCATTATATTCCCATTTTGGTAGCCTACACATCCGTCTTACAACGTTGATTCAACGGTGCGTGCCAGCAATGTATGTACCCCTCTCTATACATGACATTCCCATTTTTGGAGCCTACATATTGGGCAAACAACGTTCGGTCAACACTGAATCAACGTTAATTCAATGTCATGACGCTGAACCGATGTTGAACCAATATTGATTCAACGTTGTTGGCCTGCAGGGTATATACCTTTTTATGTGCTTGCCCATAAACTATTACATCCCTGCGAAAGATAAAATACTGAAGTTGTTCGGAAAGCCATCAAAATGGTATAAATTCATGGAATATTTTACTGTAAGTTATCGCTGAAAGATTTTAACAATAGTTTCATCCTTTTAAAAAGCTGTATTTGGCCAGTTTTAAACTAATAAAATAAGACTCGGTTTCTGGCAAAAAGTGTTGCAAATTTTCTTGGTTGGCAATCAAGATAGTTTTTATAACATCATAAACTTTATTAGGCCCCGTGACGATAGTCAGGAGGCATTATGTTTTCCCCCTGTCCGTTCGGTCCGTCCGTCTGTCTTGCCCTCATGCATAAAGCAATCCATTTGAACTTTGCAGAGATGTTACAAGATTATTGAAGATGTACATGTGACGTTATTTGGATTAAAAAAGTAAGGTTTACAAACTTACGGCGTTTTCGACTTAGACAATTTTGAGGTTAGGCCTAAATATCGGGTAGCAACTTTGTGTAATCAACCGCTCCTCCAGTTTTCAGACAATGAATTTGAAACGATGCACTGATCTTACAAGCAAATTGCGATGAAGATGTGCATGTGACTTTTTGCAGACGAAAACATATTTCTTGACAAATAACGGCTATGATTTTCGACTTGGGCATTTTTAGATTAGTCTTCAATATAGGGTAACAAGTTTGTGGATCCAGCTACATTTTTCAAGCAATCAATTTGAAACGCTGCAAAGATGTCACAAGCATACTGAAGATGTACATGTGAGTTTTTCCAGATTCAAAAGAAAAAAAATAGCCTACTGCATTTTCGGCTGACATTTCAGACATCAGTTTGGTATGGGATGATTTTTTTCTTCTGTAAAACGCATAGTGAAGAAACTGCGTACTAGCACTTCTACAGGTGTGAGCCAATTTGACATATACGAGTAATAAGGGAAAGTTTCATTATCACTTAATAACTTCTTTTTTTCTTAACATATTTTTACATCACAAACGGTATCAGAAAGTTAAATTCTTCATCTTAAATATTGTGTTTTAATTTTGATTCTAGCACAGTACAAAATGGTCTTTTTTGGGGTGATTTTCTAGAGGTACATAATTAATTAAAACAAATAACAAAATCTCCGTAAAACCAGTAGGGCACATGAATTTAACGACTAATTTCGAATCAAATTAATACAAAATGTTATGCATCACAAAATAGATCAGATTAGAAGAAAGAGTATATTTTCATCTGGTATAAATTTTATTTGTCTAGCTATATGATAAAATGGTCTTTTTTCAATATTTGTTAAAATTTTAGTTGATTATTTTTTTGCCGGTTGTTTCCGTGCGTTTCCGTAAAATGCGAAGCTAGGACACGACTTCGGCTTTCAGGTAATAGCTCCAGGCGGAGATTACCACAATAAGATATGATAGAAAGTTGTTAAAGTGAATGAATTATTCAAAATGTAGATTTATCCTGTACTGTGTCTACATTTTGCTTGAACTGAAAGATAAAAGTAAATTTATTTAGTTTTTATTTTACTTTTCTGGTCCAGAGCTGCTCTAGAGAACGTTTTTGGTTTCTGGTGTTAGAATAGAAACGAAACCGTGCTAGTGAAATACTATTATAATTGATGCCGATATTCTTTGGTCTTATTAGCAATCATATGAAGAGCATAGGTCGGCTAACTTCTTTACTTGGCGAAACAATTGGTATCACTGGTGCCGAATAGAAAGACACGATATAAATTATCTTATGATTGTATAATGCCAATTTGTAAAGTCGGTATGTTTAGAAATTAAGCGTTTGCCCAATTGTTGCTCATTTATGTAATTATTAATGTGAGGCAAAAAGCCACACTATCTGCATAATCGTTATGCAGTTGACTCTAAGACCCAAACAAAAAATAGATTACAAATTACTAAATGAGGGTGAATTCCGGACACTAAAGAAGAAAATTCTATCTGCCAAGGATGGAAGGACGATAATGACAGGTTGTGTAATGGAAACCATTTACGTCTGAGAAGGTTTCCACCTTCGGAAATCGAACTTGGGACCGCTAGATCAGCGGGTCAGCGTTTAGCCTACTGAGCTACAGGGTCACCTCGTAGATAAAACTTTGGCGGTCTCTAGCGATTTAATATAATTTTGTTAGTAGGAAACAGAACACTTTATTTTTCTACAGCATTTAAGTTATGTTTATTTGTTGATTTTTTTTATATCTTAAAGAAAGTAAATTACTTAATTTACAAAGAAGGTCTATATGCATGTTTTTTTTATTCATTTGTGTCATTCTTCTATAAAATGCATTATACAAATCCGTAATTCCAAGGAAAATGTTCTTATTGTATCAAGTTTGATCTCTCATGTTTATTATTATTTTAAAATTTATAATCTTATTTTGATCCAGTTTCATCAATTTCATTTTAATTCAATTTAAATATTACTCAGTGTCAATTTAATCAATGTGTGAATATACACTATTCTTCTTTCTTTTGTCCGTATTTCCCTCCTGTGATAGGAGCACCTGCGTTCACACTACGCAGTAAAGTGTTTATATAAGAAGTGTTTATATAAGAATAGAATTAAAATTTATGTCACTATAGTATATACAAAAGTCACTTCCTCCTAGAAACTGGGGCAACCACTGAACAGACAAAACGGTGGAACCCAGAGTCTTTCTCCTGACACTTTTCACTACAGTACACTGTGGAGCAATGGGCACAGTGAACAAGTTCAGCACCCAGTGCAAGCCTATGCTTACAATTGGCACAAACGTCACACTTCCTTACAGGGACGTCGTCATCACTGTCCAGTACTTCTAGTAAATCCACAAGAATTGACTGTTCAGTTGCTACATCAACTTCAGAGGTATGGGGTGCCACTGATTGTGACTCCAGTTCATTAGATACACTTTGACTGTGAATAACCAGTTCAA
Organism: Ctena decussata; assembly: GCA_963989385.1. Lineage (NCBI taxonomy): Eukaryota > Metazoa > Mollusca > Bivalvia > Lucinida > Lucinidae > Ctena > Ctena decussata. Next base: position 87,179,354 of record OZ022506.1, read on the forward strand.
TATGATCCTTCTGACTGGGTTCCAAATCACTCAAATTACAAGAAGGTACTGCTGAATAGTCCTGTTCTGTACGAATGGAGGTTTCCTCTTCAAGAACGGTATCCTTTGTTCGTGGCTGCTGGGCGGTCAGTTGACAGATGTTGGCAGACTTCTTCTGTTTCCAAAACTTCTGACTTCTGGCACGGTCCCTTGCAACAGCTGATGGGGATTTCTTTTTCCGCTTTGGCCTTATTTTCGAGGCATCGGCAACGTCCGGATGACTCACTCCAAAAGCAGATTGACCGTCCTTCAATGGCGTGACATTTTTTGATTTTTTGGCGGCAAAACTCCTGACCACCAGTGAGAATCCCTTCGAATTCCTGGCTAATTTCCACGAAAACGCGGATTCCTCTTTTTCTATAAGGTTGATACAATCCAGAAAAGGTTGGGGAATAACAGTAGGTGACGATTTATCCGAGCTGCCCATTGTTTTTCTTCCAAAAACTTTTCGGTGACAAAAACATGTCCTCCATTTTAGACGGGTTCTATTACTGACACGGCACGCGTATTAAAAAACTGTGTGGCAATATTTAATTGAGTCGCGACACGAAAAAAGTCAAGAAAGTGGTATGTGCGCCTAGCAATGAATAAGATCAGCCTAGGCGTTAGCCAAGTCTGATCAAAGTCTTTGCTGGTGGCATGGAGATAGCTTAGCTACCATTAAAGTACACAGCGAAGACTCTGATCAGACTTGCCATATGCCCAGGCTGATCTGAGTCTTCACGTAGTACATATGACACTTTGTGGGTTTTGTCGTATCGCGGTTCGACTGGATTAACCAAACGTAATATGCCGCGACTCGCCAAAACTAACAAGGTGGCATGTGCACTTCGCGTAGATTCAGCAGTCCGAGCAGAGTCTTCCCTTTTCGCGTAAAGGGAGCTGAGAGTCTAAGTCCTCTCCATGCTGACAGCGAAGACTAAGATCAGCCTGGACATCCGCCCTGGACATGCGCTTACAATATAGCATAGGTCTTAACTATCCCTTTGCGGACAGCGAAGACTGGTTAGATTGGGTGGCTGCCGAGGCTGATCTGAGTCTTTGCTGGGCGTACATTCGGCTGTGTTCGTTTTGTCGTGTCGTGGAAAAAATCTGTTGTCTTTAACGATAAAATAAATGCATAATGTTTACTCACTCATTAAATTCTAGGTTTTTATCATCACGAAATTTTAACTAAACTTATTTTCACAAGACTTTTTTATTATTATTATTATTTTTGAATCAAAATTTTGTGCAATCAATCATATTTTTGCTTGACTGTTCTAACAAAACCCTCAGTTATACAATTGTGTGACATACAATTCATTTATTTATTTATTTATTGTTCTTGATAATGTTGAACTTAAATTCTGTGTTTGAATCAAACATACATTGTGTCTTATATAATGTTTAAGAGAGAGAGAGAGAGAGAGAGAGAGAGAGAGAGAGAGAGAGAAAGAATTTAGTCACGTAAAATTTTGATTATCATTGCATTATGAGACTATAAATGACATGAACTGTTAGTAAATATAACCAATATAGCACCTCTTTTTCCCCCTTATTGGCTGCCAAAATTATTTTGGATTTCTGGAGCATGACAATTCCTTTTAAGAACCAAACATCTTTGAAAAATAATAATAATAATAATTATTATTATTATTATTATTATTATTATAAGATATCATTATCATGTGTTCTGACAGCATAATGCAAAGGAAATCCAAAAGGTTTAATTACATTACCATGATTATTTTATGCATGAGTCTGACTATTCTAAGTGAAATGTATTCAATATTCAATTAAAGTCATAAAGATCGATATTTTATCATGATCGAGATAAGAATATTAGCCTGAGACAATACCTTGACACCTGCGATTATCGCATACTGTCGTTAAAATTCGGAGATCAACCGAAAGATCTCTGGAGATCTACCTATCCAAGATGAAACTCAATAATTAGATGACGAAGTACGAGTATTCTGCCAGATGGTATGTTGTGCCCTCTTGAGAATCATCTGGCGATGTTGAAGCGACTCACCAGTGGGTTCTGAAGATCTTATGGGCTAAAAAAAAAAAACATCACGCTCTATCCAATGACTCGCGGCGCAAAACTACAATTTGTACCGACCATTTCATGAAGAGACAAGGGGAATAATACATTTGACTACTTCTGATTACAAGAACATATGAGCCGTGACACGAAAAAAAACCCAAACAACAGTAAAGTGGTTGTGCGCCCAGCGCAGAATCAGATCAGCCTGAGTATCCGCCATGTCTGGTCACAATCTTCGCTGTCCGTGGCTGTGCGCCCAGCACAGACTCAGATCAGCCTGGACATCAGAGTATTCGCTGTCCGTATGGAGGTAGCTTAGACCCTTAGCTACCCTTTAAGCGCTTAGCAAAGACTCTGGTCAGTCTTGGTGGATGTTCAGGCTGATCTGAGTCTCCGCTGGGCGCACAACCACTTTGTTAGTTTTCTCGTGTCGCGGCTCATATTATTTATAAAAAAATAAGAATAGTAAATAAATCATGGTGCACACCGAAGTGTTTGCTATAGGATCGTCTCATTCCCTAGATATTCGTTCTTTCTTCCGAAACAAGTTTCCAAACCAGGGGTTGGGCCTACCAACGAAGAAGACAATGGATTTTTGTACTGATCCCGAGATAAAATATGTCTTTTGTCGATAAATTGCTTTTTGTCGCACCTGCTTTGCGATATAGGCGTCCCGTTTTCCGTCCGTCCGTCCGTCAACTCATTCGTCCGTCCGTCCGTTCACATTTACGTCGACCCCAAAATTTAAGTCCATTCAAATGACTTTTTCTCTGAAACCACTGCACCCATGGTTGTCAAATTTCACAAGCTGCATCACCAGACTGCAGGGCTTCTGACTGATGAAATTCAGCTCGGCCCAGAATCCAAGATGGCCGATGTTACTAAAAATAGCAAAAACAACAAAATCACTGTTTTCATCAGAACCACTTGTTATATTTGGCTGAAATTTTATGTGGAGCATAAATGGGATCTTGGTTTTGAAGATGTAGCAACATGAGAACAATCTGTAGCGGAATTAGGTCACAGTGACCTACTTTCTGTTTACGAGTCAGAGTTTGCGAAAACACCAATATCTCAAAAAAACTTGAACAGATTTAGGTCAAATTTAGTCAGAATGGTCCTTAAATGGAGTTCTTTGAAATTTAAGCAAATGGAAACCATCCAAGATGGCCGCCAGCCACCGTTACTAAATATAGAAAAACATGAAAATGACAATATCTCAAGAGCCCCTGAATGGAACTAGACTAAATGTGTATCAAAATGATCCTTGCAGGAAGCTGTTTCATGATTTTTTCAAATTGACCATCCAAGATGGCAACCATCCACCGTTACTAAAAATAGCGAAAAACATAAAAACGATAATATCTCATTAACTACTGAATGGATTTTGACCAAATAGGTTCAAAATGACACTTTTATCAAGTTCTTAAATCGAAGATGCATTGCAGGTGCGACATAGCGTTCCGCGGAATTCTTGTATTAAAGTATAGCAAGCAGCCTCAAATTTCAGAGTCCGCATCCGATGATAGAAAAAAAATGAAAAATTAATCAAATTCGACGATGAAAAGAATTAAAACGAGTTTTGCTGATGAATCCTTTACCATTTACAGTGTGTATTTCGAGTATATTTTGCCCTCTCCATAAAAAGAAAAAAAAGAGAGAGAAAAGAAAAACAAGACTTGTCCGCGGTACATGATAGCTCGCCTGACAGCCCCTTGCCCATCACAAAAAAACTTTAGCGTAAAACTTAAACATTTTTCTATCGCCGACGCCGTCGCCGCCGGGGGTAGTGCAATAGCTCTTCCTGTACATTCGTACAAGCGAGCTAAAAAAAATCCAATTTTCAAACGTCTTTCAAACTTATTTTTTAAAACTTGCTGAAACTCTACTTAACCATTAAGTCCCTTTTGCGCGTGTGACAAGCTCCGTCATCATAGTCACGTGACGTTTCGCACACGGGCAATACGAAACTGGCCAATTGTTTAGGTGCTCTCAAATAAGCTGATTTAAAAGTAGACTGATGTGTTTGTAAGGTTTAACACATTTGATTGACATTTCAAATACTGAAGCCCATCGACTGGACAGAATGAATATTAATATAATTAAACTGGTAGATAAGTAAATAAATAAAAGTTTGAAAATCATAAGACATACGGTCGGTCATTTACTCATTCTGTCAGTCGGTCGGTCGGTCGGTCGGCCAGTCAGTCAGTCAGTTAGGCAGTCAGTCAGTCCAACTTATGAGAAATGAATTCCTGGGGTTCAAGAAGGAGGCCTGAAGGCGCAAGTTTCAGCATAGTGCCATCTGTGCTTAAGGTGCACTTTCAAGGCAAACAACTTAACATATTCCCTCCCTTCTCAAAAAAGGTTTATTATTATAGGCACGAATTTTCTCCTGTAGGAGCAAACTCTTTCATTTTAGCGTAGAGCAGCAGACCTTAAAGAAAGGGTTGTTTATCCAGGACAGCAAAAAGAAAGTCACAAAAGTTGCTTTTCTTGATAAAGATGGTGGAAGAACACGAACTGTACCTTCACACCTAAACGTATTTGGTTTTACCAATCTGCTTTGTCCCTTATCTTGCAAGGGGAGACAACCTTAGTAGAATAATATATCCGCAATGCGGCAGAAAAGTAAACTCTTTCAACAAAAATGTAGAGACTTTCCCATATTAGATTGATCTCCTTTGGAGGTGTATGCATCAGCTATGTATCTCAAACCTGAAACTGTTTGCTTCATAAAAAAGTAATAGGGCAGGCCACGCCTCTGAATTCGCAAGTCTGACATATTACTTTCATTTTGTCAGTTTATAAGAATTTAAATTCAATGATCCACCTACTTGTTACTCAGCGGACAAACCCTAGGTAATTGTGCTTATTTTACTAAATTTCAGTGAAATTTCTGCTAGGCTTAGCTCTCTCAGTTTGATTTCAAACCATTAAACACTATTCTATACTAATAGACCTTGAGCTGACCAAAGACCCCCTCCACCCCCCCCAGGGGGAATTTTGTACCCTATAATTATCTAAAACTACATTATATGAGAAACAAAATGACACATGTTAGCCCTCTGTACGCTGGGGCGTTAACGTGGAACGTCAACGTCAATTGCACTACCCAAATTTACATATTCACGTTATGATAGAAAATTCACATTGGTATACACATGTTAGTAATCGCCCTAAAGAATGTTGGGTTTTGTCTGCTAGTACATAAATTGCTGTTTCAAGGTTATTGACATTGTCAAGGATAAGTTGACTAACCCGTATAGCGTAGATTACGTTGTATTTGACGTTTTGCCCCTTCAGTGTCTAAATACATGTAATATAAGGAGCAAAATGTAAGAATTGAAGAGAAGAGAAATGTTATTGTCATATATATGACTGTTTCAATATTCTAGTATAAAAAACAAACAAACTAAAGTGTGACAAAACTCGTCAGAAGTCACGATAAATATGTAACGTATATAACCATAACAAAAATTCGGGGGAAAAAACAGACTAAATCGCTGAATAAGTGGACTGAAGTTTATATATGCTCCATCCATCTTCTTTGATTCATGCCCAGCTTAGATAAGTAAGGCAGCAGTTAGCAGTGGATATATTAAATGTGGAAAGAATCTTATGTTTGAAGAATTTAACCTACAAAATGACGAGGAAAGCTAAGAAAGCCAACAGCATTTTATTTTCAATGTTATCAGTATTTTGTCTTAAGTAGACACTGTTGTATATGTAAATATGAAGAAATGCCAATGTTATGCGTCCACAAACTATAAAAAAACATCAGATAGTGTATATTTGAAAAGCAATCTAACAGTAACGTTACGTTACATAATTGTAATATTTAATTTCTCATCATAGTGGGGATAAAACCAATTTCGCTACCTGTGCTTTTGGCTGAGCCATTCAAATACCCTACGTACAAATATACAACTGTGACTGTCAGCCGAGGCAATCAAAAGCAGTACTAACTCTGCCAACAGGGATTAACACCATTTTGCTATGCTGTCAGTCGAATCGTCAGCCATGAGCCTCTTTGCACAGTAACTGCTTTATATAGGTTAGCAAATATGTGTGGCTCCCGTGATCATAACTTACATGTTAATTTGTGTGTGTGTGTGGGGGGGGGGGGGGGTAAACCATATCTGGCTCATGGCCTATAAGGGTAGACTATTGACAAGGAAGGTAAAAAGAAGTTTTCACGAATTTATTTATCCTGAAAGGATACCCCTTAACTTCAACCACAGGCAGCTGAAGTTTTAGCCTAACCCAATATTTGGCCTGATGCACGGTGGAGGGGTTCCGTCCATTTTTGAGCAGGGCTAAAACTTCAGACTTCCATGCTTCAACACTGATAATGAGCACTCAGACAGAAGGTAACACATTGTAGGACATAGCACCAACGTTCAGCTTTTAACGAGGTTCTATGTCAATCATTCTATCCTGCCACGGTACAGATCCAGCTGGGCTGTTAAAGTACAATCTGAGTAGCTCCCTTGGCCTTTTGCCAGCAACCGTGTCTCTGTTTGGCCCTGCTACCTGTTGGACGTCGTGCATGTTAGCCTGCTCTCTCCAATGTCCTGGCACCAAGTTATGCTCCTGATCCTCCTCATCCAGAAGACCTTTCTGAAGTGCAGGGTAGCGTACACGCATTAGGTTGTGAAGGCACACAACACTCAGTAATGTCCTGAACAACTTCGGGTAGCTGCTGCAACGTGAGAAGTAGAACTTGCCACCTCTGAGCCAAAATCCCGAATGCATTTTCCACCATGCGACGGCCCTTGGATATCCTGTAGTTGTTTATGCGCTGATCTCTGTTCAAACCTCTTTGCCCATATGGTTTCATCATGTAAGTTCTAAGACCAAAGGCGTCATCTCCGAACTAGAAGTAAGGTGTAGCTTGGTCATCATTTGGGAGTGGATCTTACGCAGGAAAAACAATACTGCCATCCTCCAAACAATCATTCAATTCAGACTCATGAAGAACTGGGCATCAGACATGGATCCAAGTCCGCCACAGTCTACCCTTAGAAATCTGTAGTTGGCGTCAACTAAAGCCATGAGGACTACACTGAAGAATCATTTGTAGTTGTAGTACAAGGTGCCGCTTTTTGGGGGGCGTCTTATTGCCACGTGCTTTCCATCCAGGGCTCCACGTGCATGTGGAACATTTCATTTTCTCAGGTACTCTTCAGCTATTTGTCTCCCCTCTGCTTCTGTAGGGAATCAGCTGCTCCTTGTACTCCTCTACAATGGCCTGACACACTTCGGGAATGATCCTGGTGATAGTTATTCTGGAGACCCTGAAGTCATACTGCAGAGAGGGATACTTGTCTCCTGATGCAAGGTGCTTTATCGTTATGGCCAACTTCATGCCTGGTTCAAGCGTCTTCCTGAAGTTGGTGTCACTCTTCTGGATTCTAGGTCCCACTCTGTTCAAGATCTCATTTCTGGCTCCATTTTCATGTAATTAAAGAATGAAGTACTGTCCTCCATTCTGAGTTCTCTCATTAACTGGTCATAGTGTCCAAATAGGAGCCTTCTGTCTGCCGACAACCAAGAACGGACCCAGAACCGTTTGGCTCTCCTTCTTCTGGCTTGATTCTCCTCATTCAACCTGACAAGTCTCTGATTCATGATTGCCAACTGCATAATAGCCACTGGAATAATTCTGTTGTCCATCTTGTTCGATGGCTGGCGGTCAACTGCTGCTGAACCCGGATTTACCGTCGATCTATATTGAAGCGGCTCTATAGCGCAACATAAGCGCAGTAGCAGCGCAGCTCTGGCACTTAGGTCGTAGCATGATCGCAGTCGCATCGACGTAAGCGTGGATTAAGCGTAGCTTGAAAACCTTTGTCGTGGTGGCAGCGCAGTAGCTGCGCCCTTCGAGGCCGCTGAGCGTGGCAGAAGCGCAACAATATCGCGGCAGCATCGTGATCAGCGTAGCAAGAGCGTACTGGAAGCGCACAAGTCCCAAATTCCGGCATCTGCCGGCGCTTCTACTGCGCTCTCGAATATTTTTATGAAGCGCCATGATCGCCAAGAGTGCAGCCAAAGCGCCATCCAGTGGAATGGGGGTATAAGATATGCAAGATCAGATATGTGTTGTTGTTTTCTATCCAAACACAAATGCATAAATATGTACAGGAATAGGTTACTATACCCCTCTGAGTATCTACCTATTATTCAAATAGGCGATTATTCCTTGTCATGAAGGAGCCCCGGTGGCTCAGAAGTTTAAGCGCTACCCTGCTTATCAAGCGGTACAGAGTTCAATCCCCACTATCATAAACGGTGTTCATTTGCACAAAACCTTTCATTATTACCCATCTACCGTCCTGATTTAACTGAAACACCCTTAAAAAGGACGTAAAATAGTGATTCTTGAAAAAAGAGTAGAATGATGAAAAAACATATCGCTAGTGTAAAACATAAAAAAATACTTAGACTAAATAGGTGCCGTATTGCTTTTTTGACAGTGTATTATACATTAACCCTGTGGCATTCCACGTTGGATTTAAGACGCTAAGCCTGGATGTTTTTACGATGCTTTTGGGTTCGGGTATGCTACTTTCGACTGTCGCAAGCAGCGTAGCTATAATAAACACCTTTAATAAACAATGTTATTGCTGCAAACAAGTTCAAAGGAGGGGTCTCCATAAGGGCCATTTTCTGGTTACAAATGGATTTGCACCAAACCTCACCAATCTCTACCTGTAAGTGATGGCTTTCATATACTGAAATAATGATCTCATCGAAAGCGCATTTTGAGTGGAGCGCAGTGTCAAAGTGGGTGGGGTAATTCCTCCCCATACCTTACCATGTATCATTTTTTTCAATATCTCAATAAGTAATGATGACAGATTTACCATTTACGATTTGAAATGATACAAGCATATATGCTTATTAACTGGGTTATATAACTTACCATTGTTTGCCTACTCATTACCAATATATGAGCTTATAAGTGCTAACAGTAATTTTACTTATTTTTGCTTCTCTACTTTACGAAAAACCGCATTTTTTATTGTCAATATATATACAGGATTTTTTTTTGTAATTATATTGACATGATAGTATGCATTGCAGAATTATGAGAAAACTGTCCTAGGCTTATCAATACCTTAATTATCTGCCCTTGATTCAAGAAATGAAAGATCGAAATTCCACACTGGATGGTATATTTTTGATGACTCTTTTGCTCATGTTTCTAATATTATACTGATTGTTGAGCTTTAAATTCTATTTGTGTCCGTGATATCACACAAGAACTATAACTAGACAGCAGAGCTCATCCTGTTATGAGCTTATGTGTGGTAACAGGAATTTTACTTATTTTTGCTCCTCCACCTTTATGAAAAACCTCAGTTTTTCATTATTTGTCCAGATATATAAAGGAAACTTTGTAATTATATTGATATGATAGTGAGCATTGCAGAATTATGAGACAACTATCCTAGGCATATCAAAACATGCATTATCTCCCCTTGATTCAAGAAAATATAAGTTATTTAGGTAAAGATGTAAGACCGAAATTCCAGACTGGAAGGTATATTTTTGATGCCATTTTTGCTCATGTTTCTAATATAATACTGATTATTGAGCTTTCAATTCCATATGATGTCTGTGATATTACACAAGAACTGTATCTGAACAGCAGAGCTCATCCTTGTTTATGCCACTTAATAACATAACATTCAAGATGTCATTTTCCGACCCAAAGTTTGATTTATGGATTTTAGTTATTGATATATCAAATGTTGTTGAATACCTTAGTTTAGAATTTACAAGTCTCACTGAAAACTAACGACAGAGACAGCGTACTAGACCCTCCTGCCCAATACATGCAATATTTTTTGTAAAGCTGACAGTGATTATCCTTATCTTACCCATAAACTGTCTGAGGACACTCCTAAAACTCAGGTGGCAAGACCATATATAAGAAAGTCCTAAAGAGAGGCAGGGATGCAAAGCATATATACACTTTTGAAACTGGCTCAGCTAACATGGGCTGGCCATGTCTACAGAACAAATGCAGAGATGAAAGACAATCACAGACCCTGTTGGAGTTATGTTTACCTAAGGAAATATTCCGAGGAGAACTTTTGTGAAACTGTTCATAAAGATTCCAGAAGAAATGATACAAGAACATCCTTAAAGAAGAGAATCTGTAAAGTTAAGCAAAGGCATAACAATTGCTTTGCAAGCGGCGAATAATACACCCGTTAAGTTGAGAAATGCCAAAGCCAAACAAGGGAGATAATTCATAACCAAGTAAACTAGAGTTACCATTCTTGGTCCTAATATAAACCCTTGACAATATACACACAACACCATTTAGTTGTTTTAAACATTTTGAACGATTAAGGAGTTACAGAATAAACAGAAAATTTATGCAAGGGCACGATATTTTTGGAATAGATAAGCTAGAGTTTTGGTTTTTGCTCAGGATACATTGCCTCATTATATACATATTCCTAGAAAGTTTCAATTCAATATTTCAAAGGGTTAAGGAGTTATGGAGTAAATGGAAATAGAATAAAAACTAATCAAAGGGAAGTTACTCCAAAATTGAGTAAGGGGGAGCAATCATTCTTATGTACGACGCATTGTCTTGTAATCATGCAGACCACTATAAACTTTCATCAAGATATTTCAAACGGTTACCAAGCTATGTCACGCACAAGGTAAGTATACACAGAAATAGCCTAAAATATTAATCAAAGAGAAGTAACTCTTAAATAAAGTAAGGGAAATTTAAATTTCTGTGTAAGGTATTCAATAACCTTCGACATTTTAGTAACTAAAATCCATAAAATCCATAAATCAAACTTTGGGTCGGAAAATGATATCTTGAATGTAATGTAAATAAGTGGCATATAACAGGATGAGCTCGATGTTCAGTTACAGTTCTTGTGTAATATCACGGGCACAATATGGATTTGAAAGCTCAACAATCAGTATAATTATAGAAACATGAGCAAAAAAATCATCCGAAATATACCTTCCAGTGTAGTATGTCGATCTTACATTTCCAATTTAATAACTTATATTTTCTTGAATCGAGGGCAGATAATTCAGGTTTTGATATGCCTAGGATAGCTTTCTCATAATTCTGAAATGTACACTTACATATCAATATAATTACAAAGTTTCCTATATATATCTCGACAAATAAAGAAAAATTGTGGTTTTTCGTGAAGACGGAGAAGCAAATATAAGTAAAATTCCTGTTATCACTTATAAGCTCATATACTGGTATTGAATAAGCAAGCAATTGTAAGTTATATAACTCAATTAAATGGCATATATGCCTGTATTATTTCAAATCATAATGGTAAATCAGCCATTAATACTTATAGAGATAATTGAAAAAATGATACATGGTAAGGTATGGGGTGGAATTACCCCACCCACTTTGACACTGCGCTTCATTCAAAATAAACTTTCGATGAGATCAGTACTTCAGTATATGAAAGCCAACACGTATAAGTAGAGAATGGTGAGGTTTGGTGAAAATCCATTTGTAACCAGAAAATGGCCTTTATGGAGACGACCCCCCCCCCCCCCCCCCCCGCTTTCTTTGCAATTTAGAAATCCCAGGTTGACGGATGTCTCATGTAGTTCCGTTCAGTTTCTGTTCCGTTCCTATGCAAAAAATAATTTAAGAAAATCCTCGACGCCAAAATACTACTCACCTACCGTAACGATTTCTAAGCCCGACCAATAAACAACAGTGAATGGATATCGTGACAGACAATGGTTCCGTCCAGTTTCTAGAATCCGTTCCTTTATCGAAAATACCTGAAGAAAATCCTCGTCGCTAAAATGCTAATCACATACCGTAACGATGTCTAAGCCCGACCTATAAACAACAGTTAATGGATATCGTGATGGAAAATGGGTCTATATTAATGCCAAAATATCATGTCGAACATAAAATGGTTAGAACAAATGCATTTGTTACACTTAAACCGGAGCAAGAGGCTTTAAGTTTATAGTTTCATTGTCACTTCTCACAGCCTCCCCTCCGTAACGGTCCTTTTCTGGAACATAAGTTGTTTTTTTTTTTTGCAGGATGCTCGGAATAAGTTTGCGAATGATTACATGGATGTGGTTTATAAAACCAATTTCATGCTTCTCTGATTTATAACTTATTCTGATACGTTCAGTGTCCCTCCCCACCGTAACAACTCTTCCCCATAACGAATATTTTTGACCCAAATTACCGTGTTAATTTAGAATTAAGTATCACAGTCAAGTAAAATATACGCTTCACCACAGCTTAAGAAAGCAGAAAAGAACGATTTTTGTCATCAGTGTTTCAGAATTTTTCAGAGCTTCAATCGACTCATGGTGATATATTTTGACAATATATCAACCTAGCGTGTGAGCAATATTAAAACAATCGATTTTTGTGTATTCAGGTAAAAATAAATAGAAGGCAGGGATAAACCACATAACATTTGAACATGCGGTCATTCAGTGCAGTTATGACTCACTAAATTGTGTCGTTACGGAGGGTAGAAAAACTCCATAAAATGACAGTGCACAAAGACAGTGCATTCTAATGGTAAATGATAGGGTGAAAATCAAAGTGGACACGTTATAGTATCGAGCCTGCTACGCTTAAATGGATATACTTGTTTTTCAATAAATATGTATGGAAATTATTTTTGATGCTCCGTTACGGAGGGTAGTAGGTAAATTCAATCGTTCGATATGCGACAAAAACAGATTTTGGTAAATAGTCATGAAATGAGTTGGTAGAATAAATCTGACCTTCTGTAACATAAAAGTCTTTTACAACTTGGACAGTTTTCAGTACAGAAGTACTTTACAGCGGAGAACAAATCATTACGCAGTGGAAACCCATGTGTCTAGTACTGCAGCCATAAGAGTCTATGTACATGGGCAGTTAAAACACGTCCTGTTTGAGTGTTGTACTATGTAACTGTAATTGTATTTTTAAAATACACGCCCACGTTATTTATAAGCCCCTTCCAGTGTTATGGTTAAAAGGTGCAAAAGCCAGCTAAATGCTATAAAAGTATTATATACTTAGTCAAAAAGTAACGATACCAACTATTGGCTAAATTTTCAAGGAACCGAGTGCTTACTGGAGTTAACTGAAGCTCATGTATTTTTAAGGAGACGCCAAGGAACAAAATGCTTAGAAAATCGTCATTCCATACCTTTCCTCATAAGAGTCAGTAAGAGTTAATTTGAATGCATCTCATTACTGCGCATGCGCATGAATAAATTTTGTATTGCGTAGAAAAGTCCATAATGCATGAACCTCAAAAAACACTTGAAATGTCCAATATCATGAACCCAGGCTTTACATGCGAGGTTTAAATTCTTCAAATTTTCAGATTATCTCCCTTTGAATAAAAATATAGCGAATTTCAAAGCATCATTTTTACTGTACCTGTCCGTCTTTTTTCAAAGTTTCTCCATAAACATTGTTGTTATGTAATTGTTTTCTTTGCATAATGACAAAATTGGAAGAATTGTCAAACGCCCGCTAGCCATTACGATTTCAAATTTGTATGGAAATCCCACTGTGACATTTAGACAGTCATTGCAGAAATCACAATACCCTGAGTTGTGGATCAAATTTTGGCATCAAAGGGGCCAGATTTCTATTTTTTTTTCTTTTTTGTGCATGCCGCCTTGCCAAAGTCCTGTTCTAGTGTATGGAGCACAGAATCTTCGAAAGCATTATTCACAAACCAGTTTCAAATGAGTTTAAACTTGAACAATTTTTATAATGTTGCACTGTGAAAATGAAATTTACGCCTTCCATATTTAAACGAACACTGTACCATGTGTCGTTGTAAGAACCCAAAATGAATAAATATGTTCAATAGAAAAAAAAGATTCTCTTCTGAAGTCAGTAAAAACGGTATTAACCATAAACGTCAGATACACTTAACTTTTACTTCATCTAACGTTTTCTTGTTTTCATTTCCATTTCTGCATGCTTGACAAGGCGTAGGTTCTTCGAATATCGATAATAGCAAACTGCTTATAAACACTATTGTCTTTCCAGTAGTTACTATTTAGTGAGGCAACAGTCCAAGCGCAGGAAACCATAACAGGCTCATTTTACCTCTGTGTATGCCTAACTGATGCATGTACAAACAACATTTGTTTCTGCGGTTCACATTTAACAGACAGTTAAAACCACTGCCTGCTACCAAGCGGAACCTAAAGTAAAAAGATAGGCAATGATCAGGAATTAAATACAATCAAATCCAAACCCATTTATAGTCAACAATGGGATAATAGCAAAAAGTATGCAAAGACCAGGAACTGAAATAATCAAAATCCAAATCCAGCCCTCAAACCATAGTTGGAAACAACTAAGATTACAAATAATCAAGATACAAAGAACATATGGCCAACCGAGTGAGCAGCTTGTTCCCAAAAGGTGGCCACTCAGCAACCCAAACCGAACCAAAAATAATAAGAACATACATAAGGTAAAACATCACAGAAACTCTGACACCAAAAACAGGCAACAGAGAACCACAACAGAACTACCGCCTTGGAACGGTCAGTAATGAATTACTGGGGGGGCTTAAATCGATTTTACAGGCCCAACCTCACCCTCAGTTTCTGAAGTGGTACAAAACATTTAGTCGGTTGTTCGGTTCGCATGATAACCCTCTAACTCGTCAATGAATCATCACGGTATACACATAAATCAAATTTCAACACCATGAAGAAGCAAAGACGAGGACTCAACAGATACGTCGACTCGGGCTGCTGTCCTATGGGCAGAAAAACTCCAGGCCTCATCCGTTCGGATTCGAACCCGCGTATCCAGGTCTATGCTTTATAAACACTTTTTTGTTCAATTTTCATAACGATGTTCCACAAAGCTCAATTAATGCACCTCCTGGTACCGAATCTGTCCCAGTCCTCTCTAATTTGAAGAAGACAGTAACTTATTAGAACAGCAACATCCATAATTTTAGTCTGGTTTTCACTGAATGTGTTTTGTTTCTTTATAGATAATTTGATTGCAAAAATACATGACGATGTACGTGTTTCTATGTCGACCACGTGGAGCAATTTTACCGCCTCAAATGCCATAGACGGAAATGAAAGTACCTCAGCAGATGATTGCTACTGTTGCGCTGGTACCACTGGCGGTTCTACACTTTCTCCATCATGGTGGAGACTTAATCTTGGACGACAATATTTGATCAAGACCATCATATTTATTGGACGGAGTGATCGTAAGTCTTCCTTACATAATATTTCATGCACTCATGCATTGTTCAACAGAGGAATTTCTCTGCATAAATGTTTGTTTCGAGGGCCAAATTACCTGTTAAACTTCCTCTACTCAAGTGTTACTTATTTCGTTATCTTGCGAATTGACTAGTTTCTCGAGGAAAAAATGTCTATTTACACCTTTTTTCACAAAACGTGTAGATTTTTCACTTTGCCACTTGACTGACAACAACATGCACATGCCTGTAATCTTGTTCTACTATACTAGTCAATGTTTGCTAAACACCAAGAATATTTAAGTACATAGTTTATGTTACAGTTGTAATATTTTTTTTTTTTGTTTAAACATATTTATTCAAGAAAATAACATGCATGTTACAAGATATACATAGTTCGAAATTGAGGATCTGAACGGAAGCTTACAGCTTATAAAGTCCATCTCCTCCAAAGCAAACAATATATGTACAATAATTTTTACAACATGGCTAGAATTTTACGAAATAAATACATGTTATATTCAACCGGTTATTTTTAGTAGAGAAAAAAATACTAAGTTGAAAGAATAACTGAATATGTATATGCTGCAGCAAGTAGAAAATATACATGTGCCGCCTGTAGAGGTGCCTTGGGACATGCGACACCAAAGAAGACCCAGATCAGACTGCACTCCGGCGCAGTCCGGTCAGGGTCTTCCCTGCTAAAGTCACAACTAACAAAGTGCAGCCAGTAAAGCCTAGAATCATCAGTGATGAAAACTCCCAAGGCTCCTCATTAAGCGGCACCGCTTATATATAGATGTATAATGTCAGTTGTGGTGAAGAGTAGAAAAAGAAAATAATAGTGTACTAACATAAGTCAGTAAACTGGTCTTAGGCCGCCCCGTCCCCCTGTTGAGACTACATCGTGTCGTTAAGTTTGGTAACTGCACAGTCTATATAATACAGGCAAACTTGTTATAACCCAGCAAAACATAGCGCCGCAAAAACGTCGTATAGACGTCGCGGCGACGTCAGTACGACGTCACCTCGACGCAATGTGCCTGCTGAGAAGTCGCATTTGAGATAATATAGTCATCCAAAGCGTTTTGTTGACAGTATGTACAACTGTACGTGTTTAAATATAATATTGTTGACCACGTCCGGTTCGTTAGTATCTCCGTTTAGCAGAAGTGATAGTGAAAGTCGATGCGGTAATACGGACAAATATCGTTGTCTCAAAAGATTATAGTTTGTACAAGACAAAAGGAAATGGGATGAGGTTTCTGGCAGGCCGCATGTACATAAAGGACTACTGACTAGGTTTTTCTTAAACAAATGGTGATTAAGAGAGCTACACTCTAGACGAATGCGGGCATGAAAAAGTTGTCCTTCACGCAATAACTGGATCGTATCGAAATATCTGGGGGGTAAGATAAGGTAGGATAGGTATAGGAATCTTTGGTTTCTTTTTGAATCCTTCTCTCCTTTTCTCCTTCCGCTGATTCAAGAAGGGCAGTTGTCAGTTACTGGCGAAAGTATGTGCACTTAGTACTGGTTAACCGCTTAGGAGGTCTAAGCCTGCCCAGGAATAGTGTGGTTAGGTTAACTGACCGTCCCGACATGACCTTAGTTGTTTACCGTGGACGTTAAGCATCAGATCAACCAACCAACAACCAACATATTTTTGAAGCGACCAAGAGACGGTGCATTTCTAATATCCTGGCTTAGTGCATTCCAAGCACTCAAGGTTGCAGGCAAAAAAGAGTTACAAAATGTAGCTGTACGCGATGCTGGAATGGAGAAATCACTCGAGTTCCTAAGTGGATATCTGGATGATTGGTTAACTGTAGATGGCAGGAGCTGTTGCAAGTAGCTGGGTGTCAAGCCATTAATCATTTTATAAAGCTGACATAGTTTGTGGTTATTACGACGTGTTTGGAGAGTTTCCCATTTTGAGTCATCATAAAGTTTTTGTATGCTGCAAACTTTTGTCCCCCCAGTGGTAATTCTTAGTGCCTCAACTTGAATATTTTCCAATGCTCGCTTGTTTGCAGCTGAACAATTATCATATATTATGTCCCCGTATTCTAACAATGGGCGAATGAAAGATGTGTACATTTTTTGTAGAGAAGCCCTATCTAGAAGATACTTATGCCGTCTCAGTAAACCAATTCTTTGCCAGGCCTTTGAAGAAATTGTTTCAATATGGTTAGTCCAAGAAAGATCGTCGGAAAGAACTATGCCTAAATGTTTATGTTGGATGACCTCATCGATCTGGGTATGGTTCATAGTTAACACAGGATGGTCAACTTTGTGACGTTTCTTACTTGTTATTAGGGATTTGGTCTTTAAAGGTTGAAAGTTTACTAGCCACTCCGAAGCCCATTTAGTTATGTTTTCAAGATCAATGTTTAGTTCTATGCCTGCTGAGATTGGTTGACTTATGACTTTGTAAAGAATTGTATCATCTGCAAATAATCTAGTGTTGCAGTTAATGCGATTAACTATGTCATTAATGAAAATTAGGAACAAAGTTGGCTCTAATATTGAGCCCTGTGGTACACCCGCATTGATTTTTAGCCAAGAAGAAGATACACCCCTAATACATACCCTTTGCTGTCTGTTAGTTAGATAACTGTTAAACCAGTCTGTCATGTTTTTAGAAAACCCTATAGCTGTAAGTTTTGCTATGCCAGACCCGATCGAATGCCTTACTTATGTCTAGAAACATTACCCGAACCTCTTTATTTTCATCCAGTGCTTTTGAGAATTCATTGTATAAGTAAGTTAACTGATTGACCGTAGAATCACCCGCTTGAAAACCAGATTGAAATTCCGTTATAATGCTAAACTGTTTCAGGTACTCAGAGACGTACTTGTGAACACACCGTTCCATTAATTTACCCTCACAGTTTAAAAGAGAAATGGGTCTGTAATTATTAGGTAGACAGCGATCGTCTTTCTTATGAATAGCAGTAACGTTTGCTTGTTTCCAGGTGTCAGGGAATGCTTTAAGAGTTAGCGAGAGGTTAAAGAGTTTTGAAAGGGGGTATGCCAGTTCATTTAACCATTTTATGGTGACTTAGTATACAAATTCAAAAAGATTAAGGGTAGGACTGATTTTTCTGATCAATTCCGAAAAATAATAATACGTCACAAACGTATTGGCTATAATTTAAATGTTATGCGACAGTCTGCATGCTTAGTGATTAACCCAATCACGGTTGATAACTTTGCTGCACTCTTTAATTGCACACCGGGGGATCGGTCGTCAGACTCTATGATGGCCCCGACCTAAAGCTATATATTTTAGTTGGTTGGGACCGGAGCCTTTTTGTCTGTTGCTTGGTCCACCGGGGCTCAACTGGTGACCTTCTTTTGCTTCAGATTTCCAGTGGGGTCATTTGGCAGGACAGGGATCTCCACCTGTCAGACGGCCCGTTGTATCTGTTGAGTGCTCGTCTTTGCTTCTTCATGGTGTTGAAATTTGATTTATGTGTTTACCGTGATGATTCATTGACGAGTTAGAGGGTTATCATGCGAACAGAACAACCAACTAAATGTTTTGTACCACTTCAGAAACTGAGGGTGAGGTTGGGCCTGTAAAATCGATTTAAGCCCCCCAGTTATTCATTACTGACCGTTCCAAGGCGGTAGTTCTGTTGTGGTTCTCTGTTGCCTGTTTTTGGTGTCAGAGTTTCTGTGATGTTTTACCTTATGTATGTTCTTATTATTTTTGGTTCGGTTTGGGTTGCTGAGTGGCCACATTTTGGGAACAAGCTGCTCACTCGGTTGGCCATATGTTCTCTGTATCTTGATTATTTGTAATCTTAGTTGTTTCCAACTATGGTTTGAGGGCTGGATTTGGATTTTGATTGTTTCAGTTCCTGGTCTTTGCATACTTTTTACTTTCCTTTATAAGTTTAGGACTTACAGAATTGGGACCTGGAGCTTTATACGGTTTTAATAATCTAATAGCGTGTTTGACATCATCTTGAGAAATATTTATTGTTTCTAACTGTGGGTGATTTGGAAGGTCAAGATCAGGCAAGGGGGAATTTATGCCATTTATAGTGGATTGACTTGCAAAGTATTGATTCAGTATTTCAGCTTTCTCAATGTCTGACTCAGCAGTTTTATTGTCAATTTCAAGGTATGCAATAGAGTAAGAATGTGGCGACGTTTTCAGAAATTCAGCAGAGACTTTGTACCATAGTTTAGAATTATGTTCGGTATGCTTTAGTTCGTTGGCTAGTTTTTCGTTGTAATCTTTTTTAGCTTGTCGAATTATTGTCGTGACCGAGTTACGTTTTTGCTTAAATTTTTTCCAGGCGTGTTCACTTTTGACCCTTTTTGCAATTCTGAATAGCCGTTTTCTCTGTCTTATTTGGCGTTTAATAAATGAGTTAATCCACTGTGGTTCGTTTGGTCTAATTGTTACTGTTTTATTTGGAATGGACTCCTTGGCTGCTTTAATAATTAATTCAGTAACCTTTACCGCGATTTCATTTAAATTATTTACAGGTGATATAAATTCCCAGTAAGTCTGTTCTAACAAACGTCTATATTTAGGATAATCCCCCCTTTCGTACAACCAAATGTGTCTAGTGAAAGATTTCTGTATCGGTTTCCTAAATTTTAATGTGAGCAATACTGGGCAGTGATACCTTACCAGACCAGGTATAAATGGGGTTAATAATATCGCTGTATAAGACATTTTCAGGCTTACTAACGAATATTAGGTCGATTAACGAAGAAGAGTTCTCAGTATAATGCGTTGCTTCGTCGATAAGTTGATGAAGATTATAAGAGAATGCTATGCTGTTTATTTTATTCTTTGATGCGGACTTCATCAAGTCACAGTTAAAATCGCCCAAGACTACAAGGTCGTTAATCGGTGAGTTACACGGGTCTTTGAATACTTTTTACTTTCAAAGGAAAGTTCGATAAGGTCCCAGTAGTCCTGGCCGGTATTTGGTGGCCTGTAAAATCCACATAAAAGAAATGTATGGGATTTAATGGAAACTTCAACACAAAGTGCCTCTATATCACCTTGTATGATATCATGGCGACGGACTGCCTGTATACCCGTTCTAATGTATATGGCGACACCACCACCACGTCGATCACGCCGATCTTTCCTGTACAGAGGTTCAAAGTTGGAAATCAAAATATCGTCATCAGAAGTTTGGGGTGAGAGCCACGTTTCCGTAAATATTAGAATATCGTAGTTTTGCATTTCATTTCAGCCTCTAGTAAGTCCAGTTTTGGCAATAAACTTTGTATGTTTAAATGAATTATATTTAGATTGTGGGCAAATGCAGACGATACGTTGCTGCTGGAAGAAAAGGACTCTGCCAATGAGTCTGGACCCGGATTTGGGTGCACGTCACCCGACAGCATTATAATAATAAAGCATAATAATATGTGCGTACATAGTATGAGTCGTATACAGCGGTTTGTAAAGGAGACGTTAGTAGCATAATTTCGGCCAGGGACAACTTTTTTATTCTTGATTGCATGTGGGGCCGCTTTTTGTTTCAAGGTCGTGTATGAGCTATATATGCTGAAAATATCTTGTTTGAATAAGCAAAGAAATAAATAAATAATAATTAGCCTGTGACACGATGCAGCTTTTGTACATTCATAATGACAATACCATCGTCGTCCCGTGCCGGCTGAAGCAGGATTGAAGGAACGTGCGCTATCCGTTTTCATATGGAAAGGGACTACAATATATTGTACTGCTGCCTCCAGCAAGGGACGACGCAGGTGAGCTTTTTCTAATCCGAGCGTGTAGACAGGTTCTATCAGGCGGGGGAAAGGTGCAGACCAGTACTAACATACCAAAAGAGGGACTGAATAAGAGAGCAGTCAACAAGGACAATACGGGAGAAAACTCCATAATAATAGGAAAAGAAAGGAAAGATAATCAGGGAGATTAAGGATTTCACAGAAGTGTTTGCGTAACTATAGTGAGCCAGTATAAAAATGCTAACAGTATTAAACACATAAGGACTAGACAAGGTCTACTTTAATATAACTATTTTGAAAGCAAGCCATTGATCCAAACATTTGTACACTGAGGACCAAGAATGCTTCCAGAGAACAACAGTATTTTCTGACTGTCTATTTTGTATGTGTGCTGTGCATGAGGAAAGGTACCCTGCAGCACGGACAAAACAGCGAAGACCCATATCAGCTCACGCACCTGCGCCCACTGATCTGGACCCACGCTGTCTACTTTGCAAATTGCAGATTTATGAAAGACCGTTTGTGCGGACAGAGAATATGCAGTGCTTAGTCTTTTCCTATTAGTCTATTAGCGCTCGTACGTCGCAAGTATAAAGACGTTAAGGTTTTCTATACACTATTATGCATGCCAGGCTCAGGTGCACAAGCAGCGGTACCGCACAGCGGGAATAAACACTGAGAACCCTGATAAGACCACACGTCCTTAAGGGAGTTTTATATTAATACATAAATCCTTCATGCAAGAGAAAAGCACCCGAGAAGTATGTAGACAGCGAAATCATAATCAGTGCGGGCATCCGCTTCCACTCATCAGGGTTCACTCTATCCACTAGGCAGATGCCTCAAGACCTACAAGTTGCTTGTGCGAGTAAGGTCGACCAAGATCAGGTTGTGCGGTGCACAAGCTAATCCAGGTCCACACCACTCGCAGTCACTCTCGTCACAAGTGTACGAAGGCCACGTTTCCTCGGATTGCCATTTTATCCTTTACTATGTTTCATCTTATAGATATGCCATGTATGCTTTAGGGTGCCCAAATCGTAGACAAAAAAAACAAAAAAACAACCAAACAAAAAAAGAACAAAAACATAAGCTTGGAAGCAGATCAGTCCACACTCCCATGCCCACTGATCTAGGATCACGCCACGCAATTAACAAAATACCCAGGGAAGACGTTTGTGCGTTATGCTAAGGGTACCTGTCTCATGCTCGCGATGTTCTTTCGTGCCAACAGCACAGCCATGGATCAGGCTGTGCGATGCACAGGCTGCTCCAGTCCACGCCGCTCGCACGAACTCATTGCAAGTTAATAGCAATTCTCTGTAACCACCAACCAAAGTTCGGCACGCATAGTCATCGATTTCGATGAAACTTTCTCAGTTTGTGTGTGACAACAAAAAAACATATGATTGATACCTAGTTCCTTCTGCTTCATGCCCGTTGCCATGGTAACGGCCTCCAAAGTTTTTGGCTCAAAAATGTTAAAAAAATAAATAAAAAATTGCACTATTTGAACTTTTATATAGGCTGAATGAAACTACATTTCATCTAAACATGAATTTGTTGAAGAAGTATAGGTCAGTATGAGTGTAAGGATAAACAAATATAATAGTTTTATAATTTCTTAAGTACTGCTACTGGCTGCTAATGGTGGGTGGGGTATCAAGGTATCCGAAACCCCCATTTTAAGGCATTTTTAAGCGTGTACTGTCATTTCGTCCGGTCAGTCTGACATATCTACATATCACTACAAACTAAAGGAGGACCTCAACTATTATGAACTGAAGAAACATGTTTGGGAAGTTACTTCCTTCTGACTGTAACCATGGAAACAATCAGTACCCTATATAAAAAAAACGGAAAAACATAACCCTGTAAAATATCAAACATTTTTTCCATAAACAATGACATGCAGCATTAATTACATGTATAGTTGTTGTGAAAATATCAGACTTACATTAAGTTATATCCACATTACAAGGACCAGTACTGAGACTCTTTTAATATTCATTTAAGGGGCTCCGAAAGGGGTTTTAACAGGCTAATTTGCACCCCAAATGATTAATTTTCTCCATGCAGTTACAAACTTATAACTGTTTTCCTTTAACAAGGTTGTGAAAATATAAGCCTTAAGTTAACAGATACAAAATATGGTTATGGGGTACTCCTGGGTAATATGTGCATGGCATTTAAGGGCCCCAAAAAGGGGCTGAAAGGAGGAAATTTGACGAAAATGTCTGAATTGCTTCACAAAACAACCATAAACAGCACTACATGCAAATATGATTGCTAAGAATCTGTCAGTCAAATGTCAACAGGTATACATAATGACAATAGGGTGTTCTGTTACAGTATTTATAGTTCCTTAAGGGGCCAAAAAGGGTAAAATCTCCTAATTTGCCCCCCCCCCCCCCCCCCCCAAAAAAAAATCTCAAATATTCTTCATACTGCAACAAAATACATTATCTATTACTTTAAACTGTCTAGAAAAGCATTAAATGTTAATTAACAGATACAAAGTATGGTACTGAGATACTCTTAGATTACAAATGGTCCAAAAAGGGGACAAAAAGGGGGGAAAATCAATCAAAATCATGGCTTTCTTCACAACATAAAGTAGCTAAATGGAACACAAGTATTAGCTATGGAGGATCGATAACTGGCAAATGCTGTCACCTATGTGATCCCCACATTCTCAGACACTCGCCTTACTAGAATATAGTTCTTGTTCCAGATCCAGAACACAGCTCGTATCAATTTTGTAGTCTTCGACTTGAAATTAAACTTGGACACTGGGAAGTCGAACAGCCAGGTTAGCCTATGAATAGGTTTATTTCTACACAATAAGAGAATAAAACGCTTATCATATACACACATCAGGTGGTTGTGCCTATATTTACATCACCCTCATCCATAGTTTCCAGCTGGTGCCACGAGGAGGAGTGACTAGGTCTTGCCATCACAAATGACTATACTGATATTCAAATATTAGTCTAGCCATTTTTGACAGCCATTTACCGGCCGTTTTTTGTTGTTTTTTTTTTTTAGCTCGCCTGAGCCGAAGGCTCACAGGTGAGCTTATAGTATAGGCAGGCATCCGTTGCCCGTCGTCCATCCGTCCGTCAATATTTTTAAACGACATCTCTGAAACTACAAGGCTTGTTCAGTTCAGTTCAGTTTGATTCTCCTAACGACGTTCCCGAAGTGGCTCAGCGGTACGTAACCATATTTGCACACACTTGGCACCGTGTGTCCGTCCAATACAAGACCTGTTGTAACCAAATTTCATATATAGTATCTATAGGCAGGGGGAACTAATAATACTGTTTTTATCCACATCGCTTTAGAACTTTGGTTGCTATGGCAACTTAAAATTTCCATTGACTTGTGTGGGAAAAATTGAAAGTTTGCATTTATTGCTATGTCACTGCAGATATTTTGACAAATCTTTTACAGAAACGTTTCTTGAGTAGTCCTCTATCAACCACATGAAATTTATGTAAATTGCAGAATCTGGCTGGTTGCCATGGCAACCGAATGTTAAAAAATAGGAAAAATGTAAAAACCATCTCCTCAGAAACTATGCAACCAGTATAGCTCAGTCTTCACAGACAAGATCTTAGTACTAGCCTATGAAAATACCGTTTTTCTTGGCAATTGCTCTAGAACTTTGGTTGCTATGGCAACTTAAAGTTTCCATTGACTTCCATGGGAAAAATTGAAAACATTTCACATTTATTGAATATCACTGCAGATAGTTTGACAAATCTTTTACATAAATATACCTTGAGTAGTCCTCTACCAACCACATGACATTTATGAAAATTGCACAATTTGGCTGGTTGCTATGGAAACCGAATGGTTAAAAATAGAAAAAATATTGAAAAATCATCTCAGAAACTATTCAACCCGTAAAGTTCAAACTTCACAGAAAAGATCTTAGTACTAACCTCTATGATTTTTTTTCTTGGCAATTGCTCTAGCAGTTTGGTCGCTGTGGCAACTTAAAGTTGACACATAATAATTATAATTGGCCCTGTAGCTCACATGAGTCCATTCATCTTCAGCACTCAAGAGTAAGTAGCTCTAAAGTAAATTGGTAAATTATAATGGCAAAATACAAAATTTGCATTTATGCTATATCAGTGCAGATATTTTGACAAAACTTTTATAGAAATACTTCTTGAGTGGTCCTAAACCAGGCTTATAAAATTTATGCAAATTGTGCAATTTGGCTGGTTGCCGTAGCAACCGAATGGTTAAAAATAGAAGAAAAAAATCATTTTTCGCAGAAGCTATATTGCCCATTAAGCTTAAACTTTTCAGAAAGGATCTCAGCACTAGCCTCTATAGAAGTAATATGTTTCATGGCAATTGCTCCAGCAGTTTTGCTGCTATTGCAATTTATAGTTTCATTCGACATATAATGGGAGAGATGGAAATTGGCCATATTTGCTGGAAATTGGCAATATTTGCTATCTCACTGGAGTTAATTGGAATTTTAGTATAGAAATGTTTCTTGAGTAGTCCTCTATGATTTTCAAAAATATATTTTAAAAATCTTCTTCTATCCATGTAAATTCAGTCGAAATCATTGATTTTGGTTGGTTGCCATTGTAAGCAAAAGGCTAAATTTTTGTTTAAAAAAAAGTAGTTCTAAAAATCGTTCTCTCGGCAGCCATGAGGGAAATGAAGATGTATCTCTGCATAACTATTAGTGACATTTAGTCTCTAGATAAATTTTGTATTTTATTTTTGTTGCCCATGTTCTTGGTTGCTATGGCAGTTTAAAGTTTCCATAGACTTTTAATGGAAAAAGATTATCAGGATAGGCCTGAAATCTCTGATGGGTCTCAATTTGGGCCAGATCAGAATATTCATTTTGGAGTTCCTTGCCCTTAAAGACCGAAAACAAATTCCCATGGACTTACGATGGGGAAATGTTGTCCTCGGGGCATAGCAACTTTATTTTTATTTTAACTTGATCAAACTTGCTGATAAATTGGACATTCATAAACTCTCTCTGACAAGTTCGGAATGTGGCTATATTGTATAGTCCACCTTGGAGTTACTTGCCCTTGAGTGTTTAGAAAGCCCATATATGACCTTATCCCAGGAAGAGTGACTTTATTTTTTTATTGTAACATAAACAAACTTGCTGTCATTAACTAGGACAAGCATAACAACTCAGACAACTTTGAAATAAGCCACATTGTACAATTTACTTTAGAGCTACTTACTCTTGAGTGCTGAAGATGAATGGACTCATGTGAGCTACAGGGCCAATGGTCTGATTTTTTTTTTAGTACCATAAGTCAATATAGTCCATAAATATCAAAACATGGCCATATTCGGGGCATCAAGCCAGAGTCCATTCACTTAAGGTGAATGGTTCTTCCCCGAATTAACGTCATTTTGTCATTTCTCAGTTATTCTGTCTATTAATCCCAAAGGTCACATATTCACATTTGATAAAAAATAAACTAAGTCATACTCGGGGCATCAAGCCAAACGAGCGATCAACGACACGGTAAAAAAGGAAGATCGCCGTGACCCTGGCTGTGAGTACATGGAACTTCGGAAATGCATTAGATACCCAAAGCACTACGACGATGACCTGGTACACCCAGAGGCTGAGCAGGGAGGTTTGAGGGTAATGCAGTTGGTCATTTAGAGATCTTTCAAGCAAGTGCCGTCGTCCGGGGCAGAATTCTTTAGAACGGCGAGTGGTCTCAGAATGTTGGGTGTTGTGGGGCGAGATGTCTTAAGGCAAGTTGTCTGTGGGGCGAGTTGTCACCTGAAGGTGGGGCGTTGTCTTGGGGCGAGATTTTTGTGGGGAAAGTTGTCTTTGGGCAAGTTGTCTATAAGGTGAGTTGTCCATAATTCTCTATCAAAACTGGAAGTAGGGTTATGTTTCCTTTTCTTTACATATCCTCTGATGATGCTTTATATTTGTTCAAGATACAAGGAGCAAAGTCTTACCATTTTGTGCGTGGTCCTGGACCAAGTATTGAAGAAATGCTACACCTACAGTGTGAGATGGTGGTTCAAAATTTTTAAGCACTTGACAAGGTGTGGCATGCCGCTTTATGAGCTACCCGATGTGGAAGTAAAACATCAATGCAAATCTAGTCCCTACCATTGAGCACCTCTATGACAAGGCCATACATGTAATTCAGAAGTACAGTACAGGTGATTTGTTCAGAACAACAGATGGTGCTGATAAGATCAAACTGAAGACAAACAGCGCCAATAGCAGCCATAGGAAGATAAAGGCAAATGACAGAAGTTTGTAACTGTAACAAGCTTCAAGTACCCAGTACCCAGGAGCAATTGTCTCAGATGATGGCTCAAAACCGGAGGTAACTAATATGAGCATTGACTTGAAAGGGGAGATAAACAGAATGCCAAAGTGACCCAGTGACCTATATCAGTGTCATTTTAACAGATCCACTCCAAGCCTGTCATGATAATATCCATGCTCATCCATCTTTAGTGCAGTTCTTTATATGATCTTATGATATACTGATATGGATCATATCATGACTGTTGTTGACAGGATCTGATAACATTTCGACGTATATGGCACAGTATCAGTTTATACTGTCGCTAATGCTGCATTTTTATTGTTATCTCTTATGGGGCCCATCAAAGAAATATAAAGGGAATACCAAAGCAATACAATCAGATATCATTCTAACATTAAGAATATTGTTTGAGTTCCAGTCCTATCGTTGGAGTGGAATAGAGTTCTTTAGATAAAGGATTGCTTTATAGGTAGATGGTTTTATGATGCACGATGATGATCTGCTTACATCTGAACGTATAAGGTAAAACACCATGTTTCATATTGGTCAACAAATGAGAGGCATTTCAGAACTGTATGTTTTAAAGGGTCACCCTCATAAAAGAGCTCTTTTAGGAACGAATTCTTTACTTGAAGAGTAGACCCCATTTTTAAGAGCTAGCTAAGTCCTCCAGAGAAGCAAGCAGGAGTTCATGTTGTTCCCCTTTGTAAGTTTATGGCAAGTCAATCTTACATTTTTTTGGAAAATGGACAGCGGCATTTATTAGGAATGATATGGTAATTACATATTTGACCAATTTTTGCTCCTTAAATGCATATAAAAAGAACCACAGGGCAGCCATGGTTATGGCTTTAATTCATTCATTTTCATTTGATCAACAGCTTTTGAACCAGTGTACTTGTAACAAATATAGTATGCTGTTTTGTTAGAAACTTAAACTTTTGTTCAATTGTCTGCATTTTTGACCCCTTTTTGGCCCCTCTTGGATACAAAAATGCAATTACTTTGATCCCCATAACATATTTCATGAGCCTTACATTAGACTGGTGGTTGCCTTTACAAGTAACGGAAAATGGTTCAGATGCTATATGAAGAGTGTAATTACCGGGTAATTTTGCTGATTTTTTTCCCCTTTTATGGCCCCTTAAGGGACTATAACTAAAATAAAAGAGCACCCCATTGCAATGTTTAAACCACTTAGTATTTGACAAATGGTTTCTAAACCATTGTCATTTTATGCACTGTTGTAAGTTTTGTTTTATGAAGGAATTCATGATTTTTTGTCGATTTTCCCATTTGTACCCCTTAATTTGGACCCCTAAATGACCCCAGAATATTCCAGTGCTATAGTTTATATCTGTTAACTTCAGACATATATTTTCACAACATATTAAAGAGAAATCAATAATTTGTTTTGCAGTTTTGTGATGAAAATTTGTAATTTTGGGGAAAATTAGCCATTAAAACCCCTTTCGGAGCCCCATGAATGATTTTTATGAGGACCCCGTTACTACCCTTTGTGATGTTTGTATTTTTTAAACTAAAACTGATATTTTTACAACTATTGTATATGCAATAAATGCTGTATTTTGATTGTTTAGGCTAACAAATAAGTGATTTTGTGCACTAATGTGTTTTCTTGTTTTTTGAATAGGATATTGTTCGTTTCCATGGTTACGGTAATAAGGAGGTAACTTCCCAAACATGTTTCTTCAGTTCATGATACTAGAGATCCTCCTCTAATATTCTGTCATGTGCTTATATATCAGAGTGGCCGGCCGAAATGGTAGTACGCGCTTGAAAAAGTCCAAAAATTGGGGTTTTCGATACCTCGATACCCCACCCCACATGAAAAGCTAAAAGCAGTACCAAAGAACTAACAAATCTGATTTATTCTTTCCTCTGAATTCTCATACGGATTCATATTTTGTCGATCAAAATGTTTTTAGACTAAAGGTAATGTCTTCTATGATATATAAATGTTCGAAAATTGGAAAATTTCACTAATTTTTTGACTATTTTTGGGGCAAAATCTTTGGAGGCCGTTGCCATGGCAACGGACACACAACAGAAGGAATCGACCATTACTTAAATGTTTTTTCGTGACAACAAACAAACCGAGAAAGTTTGAGAAAAATCTGAGACCATGTGTGCCGAACCACCATTGTAAAATGTGAAATGGTTACAGAGAATTGCTATTAAGGTGTAGTCTGTAATATGAATATTTTACGTGCCGTGCACGAGACAGGCACCCACAGCATCTTAGTGCAGTTAGACACGTGTACACGCTAACCACTTTGTAACAAGACAAGAATTACCAATTATTCGCATAAAGACGGATGATCCGTATTGCAATATTCTTATGATCTTTATAATTAAAAAGTGTTCAAGTTTTTTTTACTGTCTTTTACATGTTTTCTAGAATTTGAGTAGGATAACCATTAGACTTTCTGAGATAAATCCGACTTGTGCTAAGCGAAATGTTCTAGGAGAGGTCATTGACAGATTATGGCTATTAAATTGACTGTAGCTAATCTTTAGATGATCAGATTATAGAACTCAGCATCAGTTTGTTTACATAACTATTCGTTAATTGTTTAACAGCCCCACAACCCTGAGATATCAAGCTGATAAAATTGTTCTACTGCAGAAGTGTTTCCTCATGGTACATTCTTATTTTATGGTTAACGAAGCAATATAGGCAGTCTGTGTATTTTGCATTTGAGGTTATTCATGTGTTGAAAAAGGCTTCAAGCTTGGAAAAAACAATTCCCCTTCAAACATACCATTAACTGGTGTAAAAATGGTCGTGTTTTGTACCTTGTTTAAATATCTAAACTTCAACTCCAGATGTTTCGAATTCCGGGATCTAACTGAACTAGAGGTGTCTTTAATTTAATGTAGAAATATCTGCATTTTATTTAAAAAGCGACATCACTATATCATTCTCAGACATACAATTTAGTTGCCTGCATTTAAATGAGATATACAGCTGTATCCCTCCCGATTGTAGATATCTAGTAGATACCAGTATTCAAGCATGGGGATATCTCCTTTTGCAATACTAACATCTCATGATATCTCCTTTTGCAATACAGACATTTCCATTTCACATGCTACAATCTTTATTTACCTCTCGGTCGCCATTAGTGATTATCCATTAAATATGGCAATCAGTTTGGGTTTGTACCCGTTAAATATAGATATCTTTATCTAAAACACAGATATCTCTATTTATAAATAGAAATATCTGCATTTAAGTATAAATGCAGATATCTTTATTTCATTTCGTGATATCTCTAATTTCACTACAGATATTTCTAACTCAAATGCAGATATTGAAATTTTAATTAGAGATATCTCTTTCTAATATGAAAATAGACATATCTATATTTTAAATATAGATATCTGTATTTAAATTAGAGATGTTTCTATTTTTATATAGATATTTCAACATAATTATACATTGTAATTCTCCATTGAAAATATAGATATCTCTATACCCCTATTTCAAATGCAGCTATCTATTTTATCTTTAAATAGAATCATTTGGATTTCTAGTTTTGATATCTGTATTGAAGATAAAGATATTGGCTTTTAATATTGAAATACTGATATCTCTTTTTTGCACTTTGTGGAAACAGATATCCCCCTAGCCTTAAAAAAGTTTTACATGTAAGCCTGAATCTGAATGATTAAGGTGAAATGTCAATTAGACATTCCTATTGAGAAGACTGGTCTTGACCTGAGACTGTGTAACCATTTTCAATGTCAAAGTCTATTTGTCATTCATGGTGTGTGTGTTTCAATTTTCGCAATGACGTTACCCCGCCCCCTACGTCAGCGAAACATATCCATAGCCGAAATGTCATTCAAGGCTGTCACAGTTGCATTCTTCCGCTGTGAAATGAGGTGCTCGTAAGACCATTTTGTTGAGAGTGACTGGAGTGTACGCAGTTGGATGAGAACTCTTGTGCATGTTTAAATGTTTTATGATATCCGAATAAGGAAATCAGGGGCCAAAAACTGTAGTGAAAACAAAGTGCATATTAGAAATCAATCCGCTTACGTTACCTTATTCGCCCCTTTACTTTTTTTTCAGGTAAAACAAATTAGCAGTCCCCTGAAAACTGTTGAAAAGATGTAAACTTGCTTAGAAGTGTTTTTTAAGTTTGCCAAGCAATGCAGAGAACGTAATGGATTTTTTTCATATTTTTAAGGCCTCCCGGGAACGATTTATTGGACATCTTACGGCAGCTAAATGTTTATCGGTGGCTATTCATTGAACAAAACACATGGCGTACTGTTTATGTTGGCGACAATGCAGAAACTGAAACAATTCAATTCCAGATATCCCGCCCAAGACACCATGTGGGAAAAGACAACACAAAATTATGCACCACCAAAGATATTACCAGCAGCAGCCGAGCAGCCCTTTCCGATGTAGATGGTCACCGGGCTAGCCTTAACATCACAACCAACCAATATTAATAACAAACAAAGAACACATAAAACAACTAAGAAAACTCAAAATAGAAGTGATGCCTTTGGACGGCCAGCAATGAAATAACTGGGCGGGATGGGGGTTGGCTTAACAGGGTGAGGAGATGCGGTTGGGGGGGGGGGGCTTAACGGGTTTGCTGTCGACCAACCCAGACCCTGAAATGGATACCCTCTTGTACTTGTCCACCATGGTAAATATGAAATGCCAGCAACACTAATTGTACTTAAAAGATAGTGAAAACTAGTTATTGTTGTCAGGATTCATACATGCAGGATAGGATATAGCATTTTGGCAGGTGTATGATATAAATTGATGTGCGTTAAAAGCTTTGTGGCACAGAACGCATTTTTCACATGTGTGAAAAATCCGGTCGCATTTTTCACACATGTGACAAATCCGGTCGCATTTTTCACAGAATTTGAACGCATTTTTCACATGTCTGTGACATTTGCGCTTGATATATACCATGAAAACGTAATTTTCCGAACGCATGCAACACCCCAAAAATATGGCAAAATATCACAAAGCCGCAATTTTCACTTCTTCACATTTTCATAACCCTGAAATTATGAAAGTTATAATGGACGGAAAAACGGCAGAGTAAACAAAAAGAAAACTAGACATCTATTCTGCTCTTCCGCGCAGAAGGTCGCAGGTTCGAGTCGCCAGCCGGATCACGACTGAAACATTGACTCTGTCATCCCAGTACCTGTTCCGAATCAGGGAACAAGGTTAAAGGCTACGAAAGGAGAGGTATAGGTTCCCTCTTTCATAATCTGTGCCTAAGATGCTGTAGGCTGCAACAAATACTGTCCCTACGACCACAAGACTGTGGAAAACCTTTACCTTTGCTGATGACATAGGCTGTAGTACACAGTTACTAGTACTAACTGTTGAGCGGTGCCATATTCCAGCGAGAGGAGACCTTGCGGTATTACTGTGCAATATTAGGCATTTCCGATAAAATAAATGGGAGGAAGCTTCTTGACAATCCTTTATGCCGCATCAAAATTAAAGGTCTTTGTATTTTCAGTTGCGTGTTCATATTTATCTTCACTGCAGCTGGTGTTTGTGCCGTGTGGCGGCCGTAAAACGTCTCCCCGTACATCACCATAGTGCAGATTATATTTTCTGGTCCTTTGGGATCATTGAGTTCATTTAAGTTCTTTTGAAAAAAAAAGAGTTCCGATTAAGTCAGTGCTAGGGGGCATGGCTGGTGTCGCACATTTCATTACTAGTCATGAACAGACTCAATTAACCGAGCCTGCTATTTTCTATTCTTTGCAGTGTTCCTTGCTTTCAAAGGATCTAACTTTTTACAACATATTTATCTTCACTGCAGCTGTCTGTGCCGTGTACCGGCCGTAAAACATCTCCACAAACATCAGCATAGTGCAGATTATAGTTTCTGGTCCTTTGGGATCATTGAGTTCATTTGAGTAATTTTGAAAATATAGTTCCGCTGAAGCCGGTGCTAGGGGCGCGGCTGGTGTCGCACATTTCATAACTAGTCATTAACAAACTCAATTAAACCGAGTCTGCTATTTTCTGTTCTTTGGTGTGTTCCATGTGGCGGCCGTAAAACGGCTCCCCGTACATCATCATAGTGCAGATTGTAGTCGTTGAGTAATTTTGAAAATAGAGTTCCGCTTAAGCCGGTGCTAGGGGGAATACATTTCATTACTAGTCATGAACAGGCTCAATTGAATTGGGTCTGCTATCTTCTATTCTTTGGTGTGTTCCTTGCTTCCAAAGGAACTAACATTTCAGAACACATTGTATAGGAAATCTGTCTCTTGGTAGAAATGTGAGGGAAGACATATCGTTTTCCCACAGTTGTCTGCCTGTCTGTCTGTCTGTCCGTCACAAATCGTTTCCTCTTTATAACTTTAAAAAGGTTATTTTAGGAAACTTGGTTCAAATATGAAGCATGCAGAAAAAGTTGGAAAATGCCAAAGTCGACAATAAGGCATAGTTAAGTCATACATTTACGAAATGGGCAATTTGTTGACCATGTAAACTCCATAAGAACCGAAGGCTCAGAACAATTGGGGTTCAAACTCATGGTTGTTGTTGGAAAGGGAAACAATCAATTATTCTTATGCCTCCCTTGCCGTATGTGTGAAAAGTGCGTTTCTATTAAAAATCGCTACAAAATCCGAACGCATTTGTCACACTCGCAAAATGTGAAGAATACGACCGTATTCATCACCCACGTGTGAAAAATGCGTTCTGTGACTATTGCGGTCTCTCAAAGCTTATTAACATAAATCTATTTTATGTATTAGAGTTACATAGAATACAGTAAAACCCGTCTCAGATATAGTGGCCAGCTCTATTTTCATAGAATCTGTTGTTGTTGTTTTTTCAGAGCTATAGGCCCTTTGATTTTTTTACGCCTGGAATAAGTTCTTCAATGTTTTATTTCTGATTCACATTCTTTTTCACAGGGTTAAATGACCAGGTCAAACTGACAGATAATACTTTAAAACTGTAAAATTCTGGAACCAGTTCTTATCAGCTGCAAGATGTTATCAATTACCTGTCTAAACACAAGCTCATAAACTTTTCAATACCACCACTATAGCTCTGCTGGGATGCCCTCAGGAATCTGAGGGTCCATCCTTGCTTGTAACAAGGCTTAGAAATCAGCCCCATAACTATAGACTAGCACAAAGAAAAAAATGTATATTCAAGAAAATTTGTGACCCGTCGCGCAAAAAGGGACGAGTTGGGTGTCCTATAGCGAAATTTAGTTTTATGTCTCCGTGATTAAGCAAATTTAAGAGGATTCGGAAAATATAAAAATATTGGTGGTTCCTGGCCATTTTGTGTTTCAAATTGTCTGCAGAACGTAGGTACCGTCATGAATCGTCACAAATGTTTTGATGACGTTGTGGTGACGTCGCAAAATAGAATCGTTCAGAACTTATGACTGATAGATAAAGTATTTGTCTGTTTTGTGTGCCGTCCTTGGAAGCTTTGTTTGCTGAATAAATATTCCGACTCATGCTTCTCGGAGACCACTTCCTGTAGGTATGACAAAGAGAGCAATCGCTGCTTCAAATTAAACAAATAAGCATTTTGATGTACCATCAAGTGACATGAACATATGAGCCGCGACCTGACAAAACCCAAGACAGTGGCATTTGCGCCACATGAAGGCTTAGATCAGCTTGGACATCCGCCCAGTCTGATCAGAGGCTTCGCTGTGCGCGTAAAGGACGACAAAGGGTCTAGGCTACCTTTATGCCGTCGGCGAAGACTCTGATCAGACTAAGCGTAAGCCCTGGCTGATCCGAGTCTTCGCTGGGCGCACATGTCACTTTGTTGGCTTTGTTGTATCGCGGCTTCATTTTGTAAGCATTATCAAAGCAATATAAAGCAGTGTTTCATGTGTCTGGAAGAGTGTCAGTCTAATTATACATGTACACTGTAAAAAATCCGTAGATTTTGCGGTAGATTCACTGGCAACCAGCTGCCGGTCCATTTCCCGTTATCTTTACAGGCGTTTGCCTGTAAGACATTTTCGGAAGTGTTATATTAACTGGCCGTGCTCGAAATTAACTTTATAGTGTTGAAGGGCTATATGACTAAAACAACACCTGCATATTATATCCTACTGTGCGTGATGGTTTCTGCAATTTTTACGGATGCCCGTTTGCATTTTTCTTCTTCTTTTTTGCATGAAATCAGTCCAAATATCAATGAAAATGCCTGGAAAATTATAGAAATGACCGATTTAAAGTGAAATGAGTAGCATGACGCCATTCCGCAAAAGAAAATAAAAATGGAAAGAAAAAATAGACCAGTTCACGCCTGCTTATTGTCTGCTGAAGCACAACACCGTGTTGTGAATAGAAAATATTGAGGGGATGTATGGTTGCGCTGGAGGGGACTAGAAATTGGAGATTCCTGAAGTTGTCGAGTGTAAATGATTCCATCCATCACCATAGCTTAAAAGGGCTTAAGGTTAATGTTCTTTACTGACCGAACTATATTCCATTACCTTCGTTGCCAAAAAAATGGGCATTTTGTTGAATTTTCTGATTAAGGGGATCGATTGTGCTTAAATGGATAAGTTGTGATTGAGGGGAGTATGAAATATTGGTTTAGTGTTTGTCTCCTGTGAGTCATTGTATGTTTCTTGGGCGTGGTGAGGCTTGGCAGGCAGGTGCTCTGGTAATTAGCATTTGGTAGAACGGTTTGTGTAGGTATCTTTTCTCCACCTTTGGAAGTTAGACTCACTGATCTTCTCTACTCTACTTTTCTCTACTTTTCTCTTCTTTACTCTACTCTAGGCGGACAGTGCAGTGCAGTAAGCTGTAAGGTAAGTAACGTATTACATGTATTAATTTCAGTACTGTACTTTGTTTCTCCCCCCAAGAGGAAATCCGAGTAAGACCAAGCATCGCCGCCACAGGAAACTAACAGGAACCCATAAATGGGGAGCCACAAACGTTGTTTCCCTTTACATGAAGTAGCCTAAACCAAGTTCTTAGTGATGGCAGAAACAGACGCGCAATATATCAAGGCCATTATGCAGCATTAAACTCGTACAAATAATGTTGTTTGGGTCATTAGCTGATACAGGATTAGAATTTCTAATAGTTTGGCCGGGCCGCGTAGCGCAATCGGTAGAGCACCTTACTCATGAGTCAGAGGTCCTGGGTTCGAAACCCGGTCTGGCCACATACTTTCGTTTCTCCTTCCGCTGATTCAAGAAGGGCAGTTGTCAGTTACTGGCGAAAGTATGTGCACTTAGTACTGGTTAACCGCTTAGGAGGTCTAAGCCTGCCCAGGAAGAGTGTGGTTAGGTTAACTGACAGTCCCGACATGACCTTAGCTGTTTACCGTGGACGTTAAGCAAGAAATCAATTAATCAATCTAATAGTTTGATTATACATGTAGTGATAAAAAGTAAGGAAGAAAAAAAAAGGAAGAAAACTTGAGGTTCGAACTTACACGGGACAACTCATATCAACACCCCAGCAGACGAAACCGCTCGCCAATCTTACCACGTAACACAATGGGTAGGCAATTAAGACATATAGCTATACGAACACACTGTACAGCTTTCCTTTCTCTCTCCCCACCCCCCACCCCACCCCCACCCATCCTCCCACCACATACGTGCAACAGATTGATTCAGTTAGCTGTATGTACAAAATTGTTATTTACCTTTAAAAAGCTCCTCAAACCGACGATTTACCTTCCCAAATGACAATTTTGAGTACAGTTATCCCCTAAATTTAGGCAAGTACAAATACTATATTCTTATTTTGTTCATTTCAACATCTCCTTTTAGTAGGTACAGAGGTTTTGAAATATCTATTGTTCAGCAAAATTCGGACCGTATACAAAAGGTAGCGCATCACGGCTTTTTTCAATTAACCCTATTGGTATTTTAGTAACACTACAACTGAGGTAACTGAAAACAGCTTTCACAAGACTCAGATAATCTTGACTACCGAACATTACAGAGTTGGATGAAACGTTTATACTTTTGTAGAAGAGATCAAACTCCAAGTAGTTTTTTTTATTTTATTCCCGACTAGTTTCGGTTATTACAACATTTCTCAAGGGACATATTTGTAAACAATGAAACATCATGACATCAACGTCACATGACATCAATGGCAACGACGTCAAAAATGGCAATGCCTTTGGCGTAAAAACTTACTGATTAAACAGTGTTAAGCACATTTAACAATAACAGGATCTTAGAATATGCAAAATCACAGGAAAAATGCATTTTCAAAACTAAATATTAAGATGCCTGTAATAACTGTCATTTTAAATGAAAACTGAGCCGCAGGGCAGCAATGTCTACAAACTCAAATAAACCAGAAAAACCCAGACCAACCTGCGCAACCATGCAGTCTGACAAGAGCTCCCATAGGTTGCAAGAGGGATTTAGGCTACCCAAGTCGCCGCAGCAGAGTGCATATTAAAGGGAAATCAGACAGGGCAGATCCGCAGGCTGATCAGACATAAATTGGCACACAGGTAAAGATTATAGAAAACACTTTCCCGGGGTCAAACTGGTATAAGTTATTAAAATAACACTTTGGAATTCATGCCTTTTGGAGCAACCTTACCAAGAATAAGCATCCAAGACGTTTCTTTTAACAGTTTTTTCCAATTATTAGAAACTTTTTCAATAGGCATAAACGAAAAAACGTGAGTGGTATGTCCTGGAGAATTGAAATGTTCTTAAACATTCGTTGAGATTTCAGACAATACAAGCAAGTCAGAACGACTTTTAATCAGTATTAGTATATAAGTTTGTAATATAAGAGATTTGGTACAGCATGTGTTATTTGCATGTTTTGTGATGTTTATGGTGACAATCCTGTGATTGGATTTTAGACCAATAAAAATATTTGTATTTGTATTTGTATTTGTATTTAAACATTGGTAAACATAGCTGGAAAATGCATAATGCAACTTTATAGTTAATTTTCCATTTATGGATGGTGACGTTCCACGTCGTTCCTCTTATGGAGTGTATATTTCTCAACTTATAAGATTTGCTAGAGTGTGTAGTCATGTAGATGACTTTAATGCTCGTAATAAATGTTTAACTGCTAAACTTCTTCAACAGGGCTATCGGTATCATAAGCTTAGAAAGGCTTTTTCTATATTCTATCGCAGACACCATGAATTGGTTTCAAAATTTGATGTCGGATTAAAATTTCTTTTACACCAAGGCCTATCGGAACCAGAATTTTATGGTGACTTAGTATACAAATTCAAAAAGATTAAGGGTAGGACTGATTTTTCTGATCAATTCCGAAAAATAATAATACGTCACAAACGTATTGGCTATAATTTAAATGTTATGCGACAGTCTGCATGCTTAGTGATTAACCCAATCACGGTTGATAGCTTTGCTGCACTCTTTAATTGCACACCGGGGGATCGGTCGTCAGATAATGATAAAAGTTTAGATCCTTTAAGAGCAAAGAAAACATTCATAAGTAAGAAGTTGGGCCATACCGCGGTTTCGTCTATTCAAGCCTCATCAGTGACCCTTTAAATCTGGCACAAGGAGCCAGAGGAAAAAACAGTAAATTTGCAGTTTTAACATGGCAGTTGTCTCAAAGACTGATATAAGTCGAAAAATACCAAAATATTTCAAATTTGTTTAGAAAATGAATCTAAACGTATTCTCAGAATATATTCCATGATCTCAAAGGACCAAAAGGAAAATATAATCTGCACTATAGATGAGTGCGGGGAGACTTTTTACGGCCGCCACACGGCACAACATCCAGCTGCAGTGATAGTAAATAATGATAAAAGTTTAGATCCTTTAAGAGCAAAGAAAACATTCATAAGTAAGAAGTTGGGCCATACCGCGGTTTTGTTCATTCAAGCCTCATCAGTGACCCTTTAAATCTGGCACAAGGAGCCAGAGGAAAAAACAGTAAATTTGCAGTTTTAACATGGCAGTCGTCTCAAAGACTGATATAAGTCGAAAAATACCAAAATATTTCAAATTTGTTTAGAAAATGAATCTAAACGTATTCTCAGAATATATTCCATGATCTCAAAGGACCAAAAGGAAAATATAATCTGCACTATAGATGAGTGCGGGGAGACTTTTTACGGCCGCCACACGGCACAACATCCAGCTGCAGTGATAGTAAATAATGATAAAGTTTAGATCCTTTAAGAGCAAAGAAAACATTCATAAGTAAGAAGTTGGGCCATACCGCGGTTTCGTCTATTCAAGCCTCATCAGTGACCCTTTAAATCTGGCACAAGGAGCCAGAGGAAAAAACAGTAAATTTGCAGTTTTAACATGGCAGTCGTCTCAAAGACTGATATAAGTCGAAAAATACCAAAATATTTCAAATTTGTTTAGAAAATGAATCTAAACGTATTCTCAGAATATATTCCATGATCTCAAAGGACCAAAAGGAAAATATAATCTGCACTATAGATGAGTGCAGACTCTATGATGGCCCCGACCTAAAGCTATATATTTTAGTTGGTTGGGACTGGAGCCTTTTTGTCTGTTGCTTGGTCCACCGGGGCTCAACTGGTGACCTTCTTTTGCTTCAGATTTCCAGTGGGGTTGTTTGGCAGGACAGGGATCTCCACCTGTCAGACGGCCCGTTGTATCTGTTGAGTCCTCGTCTCTGCTTCTTCATGGTGTTGAAATTTGATTTATGTGTTTACCGTGATGATTCATTGACGAGTTAGAGGGTTATCATGCGAACCGAACAACCAACTAAATGTTTTGTACCACTTCAGAAACTGAGGGTGAGGTTGGGCCTGTAAAATCGATTTAAGCCCCCCAGTAATTCATTACTGACCGTTCCAAGGCGGTAGTTCTGTTGTGGTTCTTTGTTGCCTGTTTTTGGTGTCAGAGTTTCTGTGATGTTTTACCTTATGTATGTTATTATTATTTTTGGTTCGGTTTGGGTTGCTGAGTGGCCACCTTTTGGGAACAAGCTGCTCACTCGGTTGGCCATATGTTCTCTGTATCTTGATTATTTGTAATCTTAGTTGTTTCCAACTATGGTTTGAGGGCTGGATTTGGATTTTGATTGTTTCAGTTCCTGGTCTTTGCATACTTTTTACTTTTATGACTATTCATGCGATTAGCACATTTCTGGTGGGTCTGTCCAACATACTGAGCTTTACATTTCTTACATGTTATCAAATATATTACATCGGTGGAAATGCACGAAAGGTTTTGCTTTACTTTATGCACACATGATGTAGAAGTACTCGTAAAACAGTCATACTCATGAATAGTTGAACATTGTGAACAACGGCATCTATCACATTTGGTTACATTGTAAGAAACCACAGATTTACTCATTTTTGAATGAACTAGCATGTCATGAATATTAGCCGGCCTTTTGTAAGCAACTATTGGCTTAGATTCATACAAATAACGTACACTTTCACTTGCTGATATCTCAAGTAAACCCCAGTACTGATTAAAAATTTTGCCTATGTTAGGAAGAGAGGGGTTGTATGTACAGACAAAGGGGATAATAAATAATAACTGTACACGGACAATGTTTGATTATTGTTTATCAAAAGTTTTAAGAGTTTAACATCCGCCTATGTTATCTAGGTCTCTTTTTAGCAATCCTCTGAACTACCAAGCCGGCAAAAATCGGCATGCTAGTCTAGTCTGTCTTGTAACCCTGATGACCACCACAGATGACTTTACAACAATCCTTTTCCACCCATTCCTGCCTTCAGCTGCCCTTTTTCTGCTAGAAAAGTCCATCCTTGTCCATTCTTTAATATTGTCGTCCCACCTCTTCTTTTGCCTATCTCTGCTTTCTGTTTTTCACTGCATCCTAAAAATCGTCTTTGCTTAGACGGAAGACTTTCTGATGTTGCCAGCCTACCTCAGATTCCGTTTCTTGACCATGGTTAGGAGTTCGGCATAGTCTCCAATGGTTGCTGGGACCCTTCTTCTATCATCCTCGTTAGTTGAAAGGTCTTTGTATGAGATGTTCAGCAACCTTCAGCTTGATGATTATCATCTCATCTCAAAGGCCTGCGTTCTTTTCTCTGACTCACATGTGAAGATCAATGACTCACAGACGTATAGACCTATTGCTGTAATAAAAGAAGGCATCGGTCTCACCTTTGATGCAGGATATATGTTGCTATTTCTCCATATTAGTTTCAGCTTTGTCAGAGCAACACTGGCTTATGCAATCCAGAGAGAACCTCCGGTTTTGAAACATTCATCTGAGAAATGGTTCAAAGGTATTTTAGTGCGTTGACGCTCCCTACTTCTGTCTTTTACCTTGATCTCCATCTGAATGCCAATGTCGCTGTTTTTTAAAAGTTTCTCAGCACTTATCTTCATTTTATACCTTATGCAGGTTTGTCGAGACTTTCAACAAATGCTTCTATTTCCTGCTTTTCGTCAGCAAGAGCGTCAATTGCATCGGCAATGGACAGATTTTTAAAAATTCTGCCGCCTATGCTAACCTTTCAATCATGTTCTGCCAGAGGATCAGACATAATTCTTCGAGAAAAATGTTGAAGAGGGCAGGTGGGAGAAGGCATCCTTGTCGAGCTCCAACTTTTGTTTTGAACCATTCTCCCAAGATACTTAGACAACCAAAACACAGG
The DNA here is from genome assembly GCA_963989385.1 of Ctena decussata. Taxonomy (NCBI): domain Eukaryota; kingdom Metazoa; phylum Mollusca; class Bivalvia; order Lucinida; family Lucinidae; genus Ctena; species Ctena decussata. The sequence goes on from OZ022506.1 coordinate 87,221,339, forward strand.
GTCCGATAGCTCATTTGGCTGTGTGTTTTACTGTTGATCAGAAGAAAGCGGGTTTTATCCTGCTCAAGTCAGGCAACTTCAAGCATGTCAAAACCTTGAGCAAGAGACTATTGATTTGTTGTTGAAAATCAAATTAGAAATAATCAGGTTAATAAATAGAGATATTTTAATTTCAAATATATCTGTAGTTTCCATTAAAGGATATCTGTATTCAAAATACAGATGTGTGCATTTGAAATACAGGTATCCTTATCTGAATTGCAGATCTATATATTTAAAAGATAATTATCAATATCTGTATTTCAACTAGAGATATCTGTTTTTTGATTAGACATATCTGTATTTCAAATACAGATATCTGTGTTTCTAAAAATGCTGATACCTCTTATACAAAAAGGAGATATCTGCATTTTAAATGCAGATGTCTGTGATTAAAATGCAGATGTCTCTTATTCGAATTCAGATATCTCTATTTAATAACCAAGTAGAGATATCTGCATTTCAAATACAGATATCTGTATTTGAAATACAGATTCTGCATTTAATCACAGGAAAATGCATTTTCAAAACTAAATATTAAGATGCCTGTAATAACTGTCATGTTAAATGAAAACTGAGCCGCAGGACAGCAATGTCTACAAACTCAAATAAACCAGAAAAAACCCAGACCAACCTGCGCAACCATGCAGTCTGACTTTAGGCTACCCAAGTAGCCGCAGCAGAGTGCATATTAAAGGGAAATCAGACAGTGCAGATGCGAAGGTTGATCAGAGTTATAAATTGGCACACAGGTAAAGATTATAGAAAACACTTTCCCGGGGTCAAACAGGTATAAGTTTTAAAGTAACACTTTGGTTTTTCTTTTATTCATGTTTCATTAAATGAAAATATTTCATAATTAGGGGATATACCTTGTATTGTTTTATCTAGTTTCTCTGTGGGTCACCTGATTTTCAAATAATTTACAATTGTGAAAACTTAAGTTAATGGCCTTCATTTGGTGTGCCATTTATGTATATTTGCAAAATGAAATGCACGATAAATGCGAGGAAACAAGTGTGCCTAATTTAACTTAAAATGTCTACGGACAGGACACTTTTGACTTGTACATGAAACACTACAAAATATATAAACTTAAAGTATAAAACTGCTGCAGAATAGACCAGTAAGTGAAAAGTCAATATTATTATTTTAAATAGTCACCAAAAGACATGTTTGTTGAATAGGAAAAAATAAATCACCATATTGTGTTATGTTGCATCTTGTTATGTGATCTGAACTCACTTTTCCTTGAATAGGAAGAAAAGAGAACAACAATACCAACAGAGAATACTGTAATGTCAAAAAAATTAACAAACTGACAAAAAACACTTGTCAAAATACACTGAAAATTGAAACAATAACACAGATAATTTTTCTTATAACACAGCGTGTCTACGGACGAGACATATTTCCAGTAAAATTGTAATTGTAAGAATTCTGTAGGTTTCATTTTTTAACTTTAAACTAGGTTAAATAAGTTTGTAATGCCAAAACACTCATAAAATGTGAACATTAATGTAGATAAATAATTTCTAACAATACAGTCTATGGCGGCCCTTTTAGGGTTTGCCCATGTAATGCAGATATCTGAATTTAAAATTCGGATATCTCTATTTTTGTAATTATATATATTTCTCATTGAAATGCAGATATCTGTAAATTAAACAGAGATATCTCAAATTGAAAAAAGCAGATATCTGTTTTTTATCAAAATATAGATATTATCATTTTAGAGGTATCTTTATTTTTGCTTAAATTCAGGTATCTGCATTTGAGATACAGAAATCTGCAACTGACTTGCAGATATCTGTATTTGAAATTCAGTTATCTGAATTTCTTTACCAAAAACAGATATATGCCTTTTCAATACATATATCTGCATTTCAATGACAGATATCTGTGTTAATAGTCGAAATAGATAAATCTTCATTTACTGCACTGTACATAAAAGCTCATATCTTATATCCCGTTCTATTTATACATAACCAACAATGTTATTTGAAAATACAGTTTATTATTATGTTAATACTATATCTACACAAGCAGATATTCATAACAAGTAAAAATTAAGTACTAAAAACTAACTTATAATTTCTTAAAAAGGCTACCACTATTTTTTGGCTCTGCCATTCAAGGGGCTGCTCCCTCATAGTTTGGCCCTGAAATTGCATAACTGAGACCTGGGGGTAGCCTTGTAACGGTAGAAGTGCTGAAGAATAGGCTTTGCTTATGACAGCCTGAGGGGAGGCTTGACGGAGCATCTCAGGCTTGAATGAGGCATGTTGTGGAGACCTGAGGGGAGGCTTGACGGAGCTATCTCAGGTTCCAAAGAAGCTTGAATACCTTCACAGGGAGATCCTGTGATGCCTGAGGGAAGGCTCGACGGTGCATCTCAGGCGTGAAAGAGGCACGCTATGGAGACCTGAGGGGAGGCTTGACGGAGCTATCTCAGGTCTCAAAAAGGCTTGAATACCTTCACAGGGATCCTGTGATACCTGAGGGGAGGCTCGACGGTGCATCTCAGGTGTGAAAGAGGCATGCTATGGAGACCGGAGTGGAGGCTCGACGGTGCATCTCAGGTCCCAAAGAGGCTTGAATACCTTCACAGGGAGATCCTGTGATACCTGAGGGGAGGCTCGACGGTGCATCTCAGGAGTGAAAGAGGCATGCTATGGAGACCTGAGGGGAGGCTCGACGGTGCATCTCAGGTCCCAAAGAGGCTTGAATACCTTCACAGGGAGATCCTGTGATACCTGAGGGGAGGCTCGACGGTGCATCTCAGGCGTGAAAGAGGCATGCTATGGAGACCTGAGGGGAGGCTCGACGGAGCATCTCAGGTCTAACAGAGGCTTGAATGCTATTGAATGAAATGATTCTCTAGAGGCCTGAGGGAAGGCTTGACTGAGCTATCTCAAGGCCTAAGAGATGCATGAATACCAAGACCTGACCAGGCTACTCCCAGGTACGTTTAAACCACACCATGATTTTGGGGGTTGGTAAAGGCCAAACGAGTTTGATGCTAATCAAATGAGGCCCCCGAAATGTAGAACCAAGGAGAAAGAGGAGGAAGTAGTTAAGACAAAACCACTCATTGTGGACCCTGAAATTCATCCGCCACCGGATACCTGACAATTATTCCCGGATATGACAGTTTCTCTTCAAATTTAGCTGTGTCTGGGAATGCTGAGTTTCCTCTTGGAATTCTCTACTGTACATCCGGGATTCTCTAGAGGCCTGAGGGGAGGACCCTATCATATGCATCCCACATAGCACCACGAGTTCCAACGACCAAACGTTTTTATAAGCTGATCCTCACTCCGACAAGAGCTGCTGTTGTAGCAGCCTCAAAACAACATGAAAGTACACCATAATTTGATTATGTATCACCCAATCGCTCTAAGATACTCCACAAGTATGACAGAAACAACTCTCTGCTAAATGGTTGCTTTTGAGAGTCTAGAAATAGTGGGGCGCTGCTGCAGGCTTATTGTCTTGGGGGCAGCTCACTTCTAAGTATCTTTGCAACTCTATGGCTAACCTGGGATTCAACCCAAAAAGTCGGACAGCTAATAACTTTGCTCACTATGACAGTCTGTGCATATAATGGAATGACTACTCTACCAATAAGTCTTGAAACCAAGGCATGACATGTGCAAATTCAAAGCCTTGGAAAATTATGTCAACGTGCATGACAGGTTTGACATCTGAGGCTGAGCTAAAGCTGTGAAAAGGTGCTCTCTTTCAATGAATGCTGGGTATCCTTGACGGCCTGAGAGAAAGGAATGAAATGGTGTTGTCTCATGAATGAGAGCTAAGCGTGAAGCGATGCTGTCTTGGGGCCTTGGAACAGGCCTGAAAACAGTGCAGACTGATAGGATTCAACCCAGAGGCCTGAGAGAGATCGAGGCCTGAAACGGTGATGTCTCATGGCCAGTGCAGGCATGAAAAACAGCGCAGGAAAGGGGTCATTCCTGAGCCTGAGAGCTAGGCAAGCTAGGCATGAAACAGTGCTGTCTCATGACTGGAACGGGCATGCAGTACCAGTACTAGTAAGGGTAATCCCTAAGGCAGAGCACTAGGCATGAATGATGCTGCCCATGGCTCCAATCGGGCTTGAGACTAAAACGGTGGCAGTGTTGGATTATCACGACTTTGCAGACTCGGTCAGGCATTATTGTGCTGACGGAACAGTATGAGACATGAATGCTGAGACATGAATGCTGATGGTACTTGGGGTAAATTCCCTAAATCAGGTTAGCCTGAATTGGTAATAAGTCAAACTGTTACATACCTGCTTGATAAGTGTTATTTTGGGGACAAGAAGGCCAAATGATTTGAGAGAGAAAAAAAAAATACCTTAATCATGCAACAACCCCAAGTGCTTGAGGAAAACACAAACCAGACCATTCACACGAAGCAGAGTGATATCAAACTTCTGACACCTCTTCATATCCTAAAATCAAATATTACAAATTTTACATAACTCTAAACACCTAGATTTGCAGTTTTTTCTACATGATAACTGCTGCATGATTTTCATCCGGACTGTAGTAGAGGGGTTAGAGGAGCCCTTGGCATGTCGCAGGATGTCCCAGATTTACTACCATTGGGGGGCAAATAATGTCAACCCAGCAGCAAATTGGTAAAGTTGGTACCTGTTTGAATTAACGAAGATTAAAGGCAACAAAAGGAGTGGAATGAGCTTTTACCTCATATGCTATGCTGAAGGTGTGGTGGCCCCTAACCACCATGCCACCAGACATAAGAGCAGTTGTCATTTGTTCTAAAACCTTCACAGTAAAATATCAGAAAGACTGTTTATGGGCCTTTAAAGCTAAAAGCATTAAAACACATAATAAACATAATAAACAGTGGTCTTAGCTATACTTCTGTCACAATAAATCAGTTAATTTCCTCAGTGAACTGATCAAGGATACTTATGTACAGGGTGGTAGCCACTCTCATAACAGAATTACATGTATGTAGTAAATGAAACGCCTGGCAAAACTAATGGGAACTGAAAGATTGCTCCACTACTCGCTCAGGTATTTTACGCCCCTTCAAGTATACTAGCCGGTCACGAAAACCAGAGATAAAAAACCTTTTAGGAAAAAATCCTCTGGAACGTGAGTCGAAGCCATGCTAAAGCATACCTCAGGACAAGATGTCGACCTCATCCACAAAATACCTGATCTTTATACAGTGCCCAACAATAGACATACACACAACAATATTAAAAAGCTTATCAAAAACTCTACTCTATAACAAGTAACAACTTGAAGTGAACGTTGAGAACTGTTCACAAGAATGGACCATCAACAACAAATTTGTGATAAAACAATTCAGTCACCTGACACAAAAACGGCTGATTTCATGAGGAATATTCTATCCTAAAAACAAATTTCTGCTAAATTTAAAACACCCACATATGACTCATGAACATTGCACCCTCCTTACAATGACGGTATAAGTCCCAAACACTTTGGCTTGCTATTACAGAGAATACAGAATACATACTCTGCACAATAAGCCATTCAGAGCATATCAAAAAGACATTGTAAGAATTGCTGTTTGTATGCCGTTGTAAAGAGGGTTAACTGTGTACTAATAAATATAAGTTGAGTGACAGTTAGTACAGAACTCACATACAGCTCTACCAGAGCTCCGTGCACTTAACTTTTCAAATGGTGGCAATTACTAGTAGAAAACTTATAAATTGTCATGATGTGCACTCGGCACATGTGCTGATCGGGTTGAACAGCCTATGTCTATGAGGGTGATGGTAAACCCCATGTGAGAAATCACAGAAATGAGTTCAGAAAAGTAAACTTTGTTAATAGGCATAACTGTCTGAAGATTTACATCTGAAGTGGAAGTATACACAGCTGGACTTGTTTACTGTCACTGTTCTTTTTACCAGCCGAAACAACACCTTGTCCATGACAAGCTTATTTCTACTTGTAGGATTGTCATGTTAACACATTTACTTGTACATGCTGAATTGACAGGTTCCATCTGAATATGCTGGGAACTCCAGAATGGTTTGAATACTTGTTAAATATAAGATATTTCCTGCAAGTAGCTGAAGCCACCTGCAACAACTGTCATACAGTTTTTATTGATACATTCCATCTCAAAGATTCTAAATTTTACCTAGTGGTAATTGGCAGTTTTGTTAATTGTCTACCAGCAGCACCTGTCAGGTTTCAAGGACATGATCCTCACCAACATACATGAATATAACGTATACAGTTATTGCATTAAGTGTAGCACAATCCCTATCAAAAACAGACAATACATGCATCTCACCCAGCTGCTGAAGAAACTGCACATACTCCAAAAGAATAAATTAAAACTTAAACACAGTTTCATTCAAATTAATGTCATATGTTATTCCAGATCGAAGAAACCTCTGTAAACAGTATGTGTCCATAGAATTTGTCAGTTGCTTTGAAACAAGTTTAAGCCTGAAACTCTTTCAATAGTAGACTAAAACTAAAACACTATTTCATTCCAATTTAAGTGATAAGTTATTCCAGATTGAAGAAAGGATGTGTTAAAACCTCTGTAAACAGTATGTGTCCATAGAATTTGTCAGTTGCTTTGAAACAAGTTTAAGCCTGAAACTCTTTCAATAGTAAACTAAAACTTGAACACTATTTCATTCCAATTTAAGTGATATGTTATTCCAGATTGAAGAACGTATGTGTAAAAACCTCTGTAAATAGTATGTGTCCGTAGAATTTGTCCCGTGGCTTTGAAACAAGTTTCAGCCTGAAACTCTTTCAATAGTAAACTAAAACTTGAACACTATTTCATTCCAATTTAAGTGATATGTTATTACAGATTGAAGAAAGTATGTGTAAAAACCTCTGTAAATAGTATGTGTCCGTAGAATTTGTCCCGTGGCTTTGAAACAAGTTTCAGCCTGAAATTCTTCAATTGTAAATTGGATTTGAACACTATTCCATTCCAATGTATGTGCTATGTTATTTGAGATTGACAAAGTACAATTTATGTGATATGTTATTCCAGATCGAAGATTAAGTATGTGTTAAAACCTCTGTAAATAGTATGTGTCCGTATAATTTGTTCAGTGGCTTAAAAACAAGTTTCAGCCAGAGCATGAAAGTATTCCAGTTGTGAAAGACTTAGAGAATTCTGTGCTCGCATCACATGTCTTTCAAGTTGAAAGTTAATTGTCTCTTGTTCTCAGACACTGAATTATTCCAATTTAAAATCACTTTCTGTATTTATCAAAGTCTAAACCCTTTATTCCATACTGTTACAAAATCCTCTCACTCTGTTGTCAAAGCTCTGCAATAGAAAAAAAAAGAACGCTTCTCGGTCTCAACCATCACCCCTGTCATGGTGAGACCAAAAAAAATACAAAAAACAAATTCTCTGACAGATCACAATAGTGTATATTATGATCTGGCAAAGAAAATCGGACTTAACTGAGAACATCCAAGACTGAGAATTATTTTCATACAGTATGTAGTATGAGTAAAATATGCTGATTTTTAATCTGGAGACATGCTGATTCAACAATGTCAAAGTCACAACTGACCAAAGCTATGCTACATAGTTCTACTTGATAATCTCTAACTGGTTGCCCTTAAGTATTCCGTCCTCCCATTGGTCAGAGCTAATGACCAATAGGGAGAAACTCCTTTCTGAACTAACACCCTGCACCTGCACCCTTAGACAAAGAGACAGTTATATAATTCCAATATACACTGTCTGCTGGCATTTAGAAAAGAATTCCATTCCCCAATAAACACCCTGCACCTGCAGCTATGATTAAGCCAATACACAAGCTAGACTGCAGGTGTCCAGAACACTTGCAGGTATTAAACATAGACAAAGTTCAGACCCCTTCTGATCTGGGTCTATCCAGATCCATCCATGATCATAATCTACATATACAGAAGCTGGCTGCAGCACATAACAATTGATAATGCTTTACACTAATATAAATGTTGAAACACATTGTCAGGTCATAGTCTCTGTCTGATCATGATCTACAGTGAGACAGACAACTATGAGTATAAGTTATGTATAAACCACAATTATAAAAATTGCCATTTAAAAAGCCAGGCCAAATATAATGGACCCGGCAGCTACGGTACATGCAAGTTCGACTGGCCATGAGGATGCTGGTTCGGCCCCACTCCAGTCCGGCAACTAGGAAAGTTATCCTACCTTTAATTCAAGTAGAACAGGTGCCAGTACGTGGAATGATGGGCATCCTCAGCAAAAGTGTAGTTAGATTCACTAGGCGTCTTGCCATATCATGTGATTACCATAGCTGTTTTATTGGGATGTTAAACACTTAGATAACCAAAACACAGCGTCCGATAGCTCATTTGGCTGGTTGTTTTACTGTTGATCAGAAGGAAGCGGGTTTTATCCTGCTCAAGTCAGGCAACTTCAAGCATGTCAAAACCTTGAGCAAGGGACTATTGATTAGTTGTTGAAAATCAAATTAGAAATAATCAGGTTAATAAATAGAGATATTTCAATTCAAATATATTTGTAGTTTCCATTAAAGGATATCTGTATTCAAAATACAGATGTGTGCATTTGAAATACAGGTATCCTTATCTGAATTGCAGATCTGTATCTTGAAAAGATAATTATCAATATCTGTATTTCAACTAGAGATATTTGTTTTTTGATTAGACATATCTGTAGTTCAAATACAGATATATGTGTTTCTAAAAATGCTGATACCTCTGATATAAAAAGGAGATATCTGCATTTTAAATGCAGATGTCTGTGATTAAAATGCAGATTCTCTTATTCGAATTCAGATATCTCTATTTAATAACCAAGTAGAGATATCTGCATTTCAAATACAGATATCTGTATTTGAAATACAGATTCTGCATTTAAATGTAGATATCTGTATGTAAATGGAGATATCTGCATCTGAAACGTAGATATCTTTATTAAATTGGTATAAACTCAAAGGGTCTGCCATACATATTCTATGAAAAGACATATTTGGGACAACGTTTGTAATTATCATAACAGGGATAGTTGTTTGAGTAAAAAGAAATAAAAAAAGCCTCTGCTGCGCAGGTTTGGAAAAGTCTTCGAACTGTTTTGCAGCAGACGACGTAAGAGGAAAGGGAAGCGATTTAATCTGCATTAGGTAAAATCTACTTATTGGAAATCTGTCCTTGACCAATTAATCCAGCTTTTAATGGCTCACCTACCTCGCGAGAATTCAGAACCGAAGAAGCTTCTCTTACAGTTGTAATGTAAATTTGCTTATAAAACTGGTAGAAAATGAACTTTCGGTATTGTTCAAAATTGTTATTGAAATGTGTTGCTTTGAACTCTCTTTATTGGCACAAAATTATTTTTCGATTATATAGCACACAGACTGAGATTTTTGGTGTAAAAAGCAGCTTTTTATAATTGAATGTATGAAAACTAGGAAAGGTTTTATAAAGGTGCTCCCCCATTATCCCCCCGTGCATCAGCAAGCCACTTTTGCTGCATATGTATACTGTCAATATACACATTATATTTGAATGGCAAGCTGAGGCATGGGGGTAGGAGGAGAGATAGTTTACAGCTGAAAAACTGAAAAGTGGGTGGGGGAGTTCGACCCACTGTACATAAAAATTGGGCGAACATACTTTGTACTTACATATAACTGCAAACTATGAGTAGGTGCTATGTTTTGCTTCATTTTAAGCATATGTAACAAAAATTAATTCAATAAATTTGAAAAAGCCAAAAATAGATGTTTTATGTATGACCGAGAAATTCACTTACCCCTCTTGCCAAAGTCAGTGAGTTGTGATGGTTGTTCAAAATCAATATCAAAACCTCTTTGTGATGCATATGTCTATCTGTTAATGCTAAAATCTTAACCATTGGCTTTTCAAGATAGCTATAGTAATTTGTCGAAAAATAAGCAAATTTGTATGGAAACTGTCAATGGTCCTTAGGCACTTCCATGTAAATACTACAAATGACCTTTAAAATTCGGTGTAGACGAGATTCTTTAGGTCATGGTATATGTAACAAAGGAGGAGCTAAATATAAATGGCTAATGTGGGGGATATGATGGTGGATTATAAGGTGGGAGGTATGACGCTAAAACAGCAATCAAAAAGAGACAATAAGGCTTTTCCCTCCTTACAGACAATGTTTCCATAACAAAGAAAATATTCTGTAAGCAATAGTATACCATTAAACCATAAACGGTACATCCTGTCCAATGTGTCTTGTCCGTAGATCAACATGATACTTAGAATACAGGTATAATGCAAACTTTAAAGCCATTAAATGTTTATAGTTAACTTTTCATAGTTGTGCAAAATAGGCAGGCGGATTTTTTTAGGCTATTTTATACATTTTTTTCATATATTGCTTCTTGAATGTTTTCAGAAACAGGACTTTGCTTTCTGTGTTTTTGGACATCTGGGGTGTAAGAAAATGCACTTTTCAAGTGAAACAACATAACACCTGTTTTTTTTTGTTTTTTTTTTTTTTTTTTTTCTTTTTTTTTTTTTGGCTATTTTTGGCTATATAGATTATTGTAAAGAAATCGCTATTTCGAACAACACGAAATTTTTAGGCCAGTGAGAGATGCTTGTTTCAGACAATCTGCTACGTAGTTTATATATCTCAGTCCTGTAAAATTCGATATGCAAGTGCATAACATAAGTTAAATCATAAAATGTCATCTGATCTTTGCTGAGGCGATTATTTCAAAATGTGCAATTATTCAGATACAAATTTTCAATAATTCAGTAAAAAAATCAAATGTGAATATGAAGAAAAGCAATCCCCAAAATAGGATATCCAAATAACGGAGTATAGTTTCCCACAGGTCAAATTTTTCGGCTGTCTTAAAAACAGGTTAAGTTATGTTTGCAAGCATGGGGTATGAGTTCTGTTTGAATGTACATGAAATGAATCATGAATATCCATGGATATGAATTGGATATGAAGGAGGCAGCCTAGGGCTATTTGTGGATCAAAGAGCTGCGTCATGTGTCTTTGTGGTAGAAGTTTTGATGTAGGTACAATAACTGAGGGTGGATTGATAAACATCTTAGTTTTTTCAGCCATTTTACAAAAGGGAGGCAACTTTTGAGACAGACTTCCTGTTTAAATCTCTGACCTTATGGGACTCACTGTTTACTTCCTTGCCATTGCAGGATTGGACTTTGCCCCAAAGAATGTAAGTTCTTTCCTTCAGGAGTTTATCCCCATTGAGAATGGAGAAAAGACAGAAAATGGCAGAGTTGCCTCCCCTGCCAGTGTATCTTGTAGCTTTGAGTTTTCAGTTTGGTCTGTTAGATATATTTGTTACGTGTTATGTGTCTTAGGTGAGGAAATTTTGGTGCAGATGCAATGTTTGAGGGGGAATGGATAAACATCCATGTTTTTCGGCCATTTTACAAAGGGGAATAATTTTTGGGTCTTCCTCTTTACTTCCCTCGTCTTATGAGACTTCCTGTTTGCTTCCCTTCCATTATAGGATTCGCTCTTTGAGGTTGGGCTTTGCCCCAAGGAAGGCAGAAGTTGATTCCCACTTAGAATGGATGCAGGACAGAAAATGGCAGAGTTGTCTCCCTTGCCAGCGTATCTAGTACCCTTTTTTTTGGGTGATTGGATGCACATCCATGTTTTCCAGCAATTTTACAACGGGGAGCAACTTTTGATGTTTCCTGTTCACTTCCCTGGCCTCATGGGACTTCCTGTTTGCTCCCTTCCAGTGTGGGATACCGTTTTGGAGGCTGAGCTTAGCCCCATGGGGAGCAAATATTTTCCTTCAGGAGTTGGTCCCCACTGAGATGGCAGCAAGACGCAAAATGGCAGAGTTGCCGCCCCTGCAAGTGTATGTAGTCACCTTGAGTTTTCAGTTTTGGTCTGTTCTAACATATTCATTTTATGCTGTATGATACTGCACGTGTATATATTATAGAAATGTACATCTCAAATAAGGGCCCCATGGAAAATGTATGTACATCCAACACATGGCCTCCCCCCCCCCCAACCGTCACCCTCCCCCCACCCCCCCTCTCCACCCCTGAAAAATAGCCCGGTAAATAAAGACTGTATAGTCTGCAAGCTTGGGCTTTACTCTTTTGACGTATTTACGGGGTAAATGTGGTTCAAATTTGGGATATCCATGTTCAATTTATAGATACCTAATTTTCATCTTGATTTTACGCAAATTTCGAATAACAGATATTGTAAATTTAGTGTGTAACTGTACTCAAAATTGTCATTTTGAAAGGTAAATTGTAGGTTTGTAGGTTTCATGGTCGAAATTTCAATACAAGGTGACATGCCAGCAGAAGGGGAAAGAGCGGTTTGCGGCCAATAAACCGACGATTTACCTCCCCCAAACCAGCCGTTGCAGCTATGCACGGCCTGCACAGTCTGTGTTCAGTCTAGACGGTAAATTTGTCAGAGCGGAAGAAAGTTCATTATTTATCCATATATCAAAGGGGTAATGGGGATAATTCAAAAATATTTTTTCATATTTCTCATTGAAATCACGGGTTTTAACCCTCATTAGAACCGTCTCAGCAAGATGGACCTAATGAGGGGGGTTTAATGAGGGGTCACAATGAATTTTTTATGGAAACATAGGGAAAATAATCCTTAAATTATCCCTGTTACCCTCCGTCTTATCTGGAGCAGAGTTTAAGTATCCTAAGTAAGGTGTATGGATACATAAGCATGTTTTTTTCTGCCAATTTTTCAAAGGGAGACGAAATTTGTGACTTCCCCTTTGATTCCATGGACAGTAATATTAGTTAAGGTATTTCAATATTAATAACAATCAATGAAATTCAGAGCTCCATATAAGGTGGGGTTTTAAGGATAATTCTGAGATATTTTTTTTTATTTCTGAATAAATATATGTTGCGATCTCTCATTAGAACTGTCTCAGCTAGAGAGTTTTAATGAGGGGTCTCAACGTATGTTTTAATGGAAAAAAATTCCCTTAATTATACTTGTTACCGCTTCTTAGCAAGTGACCAGGGGCTCATATATGCCCCCAATCAGTGCCACCGCCTAATGAAAGCATACTTTACCACAAAACTACACTGCAAATGTTATACAAATACAAAATTCAAAGTCCTTGACCTTGACCTTTTGTAAGCAGCACCATCCATATGATGTAAACTAGCATGAAATTAACCCAGTCAAGTAACATTAGGCTCCATTCAAGTTTATTAGATGAATAACACAAAACTGTACAACAACCCATGAGCCTTACCCTGAATCTTCGGTAGTCCTGATTAAAAGTAATGCTACAGGGATATTATGAACCAAATATGGAAGAATTATAGCCAGATCGCTTTTCGCACATGGTGTACTTATATTCAGGTATAAGACGGTTAAGTGTAGAACAAGATCAGGTTTTCCCTCCAATGAAATATGGTAGGTCTAGATTTTTTGGTATTGTAAGTGAAACCCCCATCTTACAGCACAATGTTTTTTCTGTTGTGTGGTGGTGTGTTGTGTCGCAGTGACCAATGAAAAACAGAGATTCGAGGTGGGGGGGGGGTGGGAGGTTGTGTGTTGTGTCCCATGGCCAATGAAGAACAGAGGTTTGTCACAATAGCTAATGAAAAACAGGGATTCATGACCTAAAGAAGAGAGGGGTTTTTTGGGGTGGATGGCTGTGGTTGCGTGTCTTGTCGTGGTGACCAATGAAAAATCAGAGATTCAGTATAGCTGTTCAATAACTAGATGTTTCCTCAAAACCAATAAAAGTTGGCTTGATTATAGAGAACTTACCAAAATTGGCCTGTTGCCCAACATCGGCGGGCAGGGCAATGAAATTTTTAATACAGTATCTCCCATTCTGATGGACTTACAGATATTTTTACTTTACAGAGTGCCACTTTTGCTTCGACGGCAAGCAACTTCAGCAATGATGACGTTTGTTCAATTAGGAAAAAATGTATGATTATTTTTTGTGAAGTCTTTAACTAAGCCCTTTTCGGCCCCATTTAACCCATTTGTGAAGATGTTGGGCACCCCGTCGCCATGTTGTATATCAGTATCTGTAAAATAAATATTTCCATAACAAATTTCTAAATATCCAGTGTTCACTTTTGTCAATTCCTGTAAAGAACTAATTTTGACCATTTTGCCTCTGTTCAGGACCCTTGAAAAGAAATCAATATGATTTCTTATCCCTTATTCTATGTTAACTAGCGGCATATATTAGCCTCCTTTTATTTTTGGCTACTGATTCTAACATGACAAATGCATAAGTGAGCTCCTATGTGAAGAATAGCCATTATTTTGTGCATATATTTTCGAATTTTCCCCTTTTGGGCACCTAGAGATGTAAGACACCAGATTGCCATGTTTTTTATCAACATGTGTCAAACTTATTTTTATAACAAATTTAAAAGTAACCAGTATTGTCTGTTGTTAGTCTGTGGAAAGAAATATTGATTTTTGTTTTAAATTTTGACCATCTTTGCCCCTTTTGAGCCCCTTACACTGATAAAACCAGGGCTCCCAGTCCCATGATTGCAACTTTACCAATGGCATATAATAGACTGTGCTGAGGCTGTGCTTTTTTCAACTTTCAACCTATTTCATAATGACAAATGTCGTAGTGTGTACCAATAAGAAGAATGATCATTGAGTTAATATCATTAAATCTACCCCTTTTTTGGCCCCTATAGACTCAGCCAGAAGAAATCGGGCTGCCAATTGCAAACTTTTCTATTACTATATGTCAAACTGATATTTTCATAACGATTTAAAAGGACCCAGTGTTGCATTCTATTTTTTCGTGATGAGGTCAAGTGATATGAGGTAATTTTTGACCAGTTTTGCCCCTTTTTGGGACCCTTAAATGGTTATAAATTTGGTTTCTCGTCCCTTATTGCAAATTCACCAGTAGCATACATAAGGCTATATTTTTCCTGCTTGTTTTATCATGACAAATGCTGTAGTGTGTTTCTCTGTGAATCATGATCATTATTTATGGCAAATATTTTCCACTTTTCCCTTTTCGGGCCCCTTGGGACTCCTTTTCGGCCCTTTGGGACCTGGAGATGTAAGGCACCCATTGCCATATTTTATATGTCTGTGTCAAACTTAAATTTTCATTACAAATTTGAAAGTAATCTGTTTTGTTTTATGTTGGTCCGTGGACAGGATTGGTGATTTGTGTTTTGACAATTTTTGTCCCTTTTAGAGCCCCTTAAATCAATAGGAAAGGGCCCACCCCACCCCTCTCCACTCTGGTTTCAAGTTTACCTGCAGCATGAATACGCCTGCTCTTTCTTTGCTACCAATTCTATCATTTTGAATGCTGTAATGTGTTCCATTGTGAAATACGGTCATTATGTTGGTACAATATTCTCAAACATACCCCTTGGGGGCCCTATAGACTCAATTCCTGGAAATTTAGGGCTCTCCATTGTCATGTTTTCTATCAGTATATGTCAAACTAGTATTTTCCTCACAAATATTAAAGCAATAAGTGTTGTCTTTTGTTAATTCATAGTGAGAATGAGATATATATATGGTAATTTTTACCATTTTTGCCCCCTTTTGGGCCCTTTTAATGGCTATAGATAGCCCTCCCAACCCTAAAGATGTCACATTTCCATCAAATCAAGTAGAATACATATTTCAATAGCAGAAGGATCACAAATTATAGCTGCAATGCATTTAACGTGGTTGCAAATCTGTGGTAATGGTATAACCTTCCGTTTTTACTTTCTTGCATGGAGTATGGCTTGTTCCCATGGTTACGGTCTGAAGTCAGCTTTGCCTCACTCATTTTTTTCATTTTCTGAACACGGAAAGCCTCCTGTTTGGCGTTGAAGTATGCAAATGTGTCACAGAAGTGTGTGTTTTTTTTTAAACATGATGATTAAAAATGCCTAAAAATTGTGCTTTGCAATACCTGGTTACCCCACCCACATTTGCAGTACAGTAGGTATACCAAAGACATTGGAACAACTTTGTTTTTTATGTTTCACATTAATAACTAGTTTTTAGATTTTAAGAGTTTTTTTTAAGAGTTTTTGCTGAAACCTAGCCTATTCTAGTAGATATACAAATGCAGAAAGTGTGAATTTCTGTTGAATATTTTTGCATTTTTTCTGCAAAACAGAAATACGCGGTTACCATGGCAACGAGATGGTAAATGAACAACGAAGTGCAAATTACTTGTTTTTGTGTGACAACCAAAAAAGGGAGAAAGCTTGGAAAAAGAACTTCCGACCTTGCGTTTCCGGACCTCTATACAAAAAGTCTGATGCTTACAGATAATTGGTATTAAGTGCTTTTTTTCCCAAATTCTTGATTAGAACAATTGGTTTGTGTGAATATTGATACAGTTTTGATTAGATAGAAAACATTGAGATTTGGCCAAACCCTCTAGCTGTCCGTTTTTTGATCATGGTCAGGAGTTCGTCATATTCTCCGATAGCTGTTTTGTTCCGCACTTGTAGCCTGGCATGCGTTCTTTTCTCTAACTCTGCTATCGACGACTACGATTCATATAGGAATTTAGATAAAATTAGAGTTTGCATCAGTGTCGCATTTAACCCAAGATGAAGGTTATTATCTCTCAAAAACTCTTTAGCTTTTCTAGAGCTTCAGTGGCTTAATTTTTCAATCATTGAGAGAACCTATGGTTTTGAGTCATCAACTGTGATAATTGCTCCAAGGTATTGAAAAATCTCAACTTCTGTCCTTTTATCTCTCTCTAGATGCCATTGGCGCTCTTTGTCATCAGTTTTTTTTTCAGCACTTATCTCTGTTTTAGCGAGCACTATCGTAGAATGAAAAAACCTAAACTGTTTGATATTGTCCTTTGTCAGCACTAAAAACATACTAATCATTCTCCGAATAGTATTTCAGTGCAGCCAGTGCAGAAATTAACCTTTTATAAATTTATAAAACGCTAATCTCAATCTCATGGTTTAATGCAAATGGGATATAACAAACGAAAAATGCGCGCCGTAAAAATAGCAACTACATCACTTAAGGATTCGTCGAAACAATTAAAGTAAAATGGTAAGACTTCTATGTTGTTATTGTCAAGTTCCCTATCTTGTTTCAGTTTTACGTGTTCTAGATACTGAGGTTAATAAATTCTACGACAAAAAACTAATTCATTGTATGGTGTTGCGCTTCAGACTAGATATTATAGTCAACGTGCTCTTCGTCCATTATTCTGAACAAACCACAATGGCTCCTTGTATGAATTAAGGAATTGAGTTTATTGTCTACATAGTATCTTTACGGATAGATTCGTCACTTCATCCATACCTACTTATTTCCAAAATTTTTAACACCAATTTTTTGCAATAAATATAACAAACCTATCAGAAACTTTATTATATTTGATTTCAAAAAACTTGTTTCTGATCTAGAAATCCATGCTAACACGTATAAGCCATGAGACTGTAAAAATTCCAAATCTATACTTAGTAAAACAATTGAAGGATATTAAATTTGAATCCTATATGTGGCTTTTAATGGAATATATACCAAATTAAATATGCATGCATGTACTTGTACCGGGCGTATGCAATTGATGCGCAGGATTAAATAACGTCACGCTACAGTGGTCACTGGACGGTACCATTCCAAATGTACTGACCCCCTACTGCAAAAAATCACAAACAATTAAAATTGAGTTTAAATCTCCTTTTTCGCATGTAAATCACATAGGCAGCTTGCCTGATCATTTAAGCGCCATTTACAATATTCTGATGCCGACTACTCTGCTGCTGATCAAGGCTAAACTAAAGAATATTCAGGGCAGTGAGTAGGAGTAGTCTTGATCCTTCAGATCTTCACATGTGTCAAATGCTTTTATTGTGTAACTAATGTTTTATGGGAATAATAGCCTCCTTATGGTAAACCATTCAACTCCTTAAAACCGGTATTAACAACAATATAGCGATAAGTATGCATGTTTGTGAATTCATGATGTAGGGGGTTATTCCATTTGGAGCGGTACTGTAACGTAACCACTTAAGCGTGACTTTTAATTGGACAGGCTTTTAATTGTAAATACCCGATACTATTGAATGCATGCATATTGAAAATTGTAAAGATTTTGTCTTAAGCAAAAATAATCATAGAATTTTAATATCCTTCAATTGTTTTACTAAGTATATTTATTCGACCGCGGGTCATGTTATAAATGAATTTTTGTAAATAATTTCAGACACACAAATTCTTGACATAATTTCTAAGGGTTCTAAATGCAAATTCACTTTCCATATAGATTTAAAAAAAAACGTAGGGAAGAAAAAGCATCTGCACTGAACGATTTCAGTAATTGATAGTGTAAAGAGAGTATGTTGAGTCTCATGCCTTTAAGGCATGTAAAGTAAGCATCTTTAGAATAGTAGATAAACGTTTTAAATTTCATTCACAAAATACAAAATACTTTCCCAACCCCATCCCCCCACCCCCAAACCTTAGTTTACTTTCCGAGATATACAGTTGGGTATTTAAGAATTTCATGGCAAGTATGTTTTGGTTCCAGCAGACAAGGCTACAAAAATGTTGTTGTTTGACGGCTGTACTAGATATGCGCTTAAAAACAGGAGCTTTATGGTAGTAGGGCCCACAAAAGACATCTGCAGAAGAGATTTCTGTTGTTTATGGCCATTGCAGCCATTTAGCCGTAAATATTTTTGTAAATGCTTAGGAACGCCAAAATGAACTTCCCACGGTGTATTGGTTACCTAAGCTTCATACAAAAACGTATTACGAAGAATGACCATTAAATACTGTAAATTAGTATTTATCTCCTTAGCTGTGTTTTAGAACAGCTATATAATACCCAAAAGGCAAGCATATGACATATAATTAACTTCTTCAGTACTGTTTGGAAATATCGTTGCCATGGCAACGATGTTTTAAACTTATAAGGGGTCTGTCTCTGAAATTTTTTGGCAAATTTCTATGTATATATGCTGCTGATAAGCAACAAAGAATGGATAAAAGTTGTTGATGGTGTGTTGGCTTGATGCAAGTCTCAGATACTAAAAGAAATATAAAGTTATTCATTACCTGCTCTCAAACCTTGGAGAAATAAAGATCGTGAAACGATTTCGAACGAGGAAAATGTGAAGTTTTTCGCTGAATGTCAGCCCGTGGGAGGATAAGTTTGACGTCATTGCACTTAAACAGACAGAGTCTCGAGAAAATTGTAAAGTAGAAAGAACCAAAATTATCCTGTACTTGACAACCGATTAATTAACTTCAACATAATTCTAAACGTTACGGAATGAAATGCCAAAAGCCCGAACAATCAATTATTTTAACCCCTGTTCTTGTTTCAGTTCATACCAGATTTTAGCACACTCTCATAAACGATCATTAAATATGTGTTTGTAAAACCAAAAGCTAACTTAAATGGAAGGTGCTACTAAATTTTAAATTTCTTTTTGACTATCCTACATAATAAACATAATACAAACACCACCTTACCAAAATGACGTCAAAACCATTCACATGCCGTACCCGGCCTGAACGTGACGTCGTATGTTGCTATGGTAACACGTTACAAATTCAATTCCAAACATGAATTTGAACGCTCAGAAGAAACTCTCTGGCGTTACATGAAAGAAATTTTTCGTTGAATGTGAGCCTGAGGGACCATAATTTTGACGTCATTGCACTTAAACAAGCAGAGTTTCGAGAGAACTGTATGGTAGAAAGAACCAAAATTATCCTGTACTTGACAACCGATTAATTAACTTTAACATAATACCGAACGTTACGAAATAAAATGCCAAAAGCCCGAAAAATCAATTATTTTAACACCTGTTCTTGTTTAAGTCCATACCAGATTTTAGAACACCCTCATAAACAATCATTAAACATGTGTTTGTAAAACCAAAACCTAACTTAAGGTCACTACCGACACCAATAACCGCAACTCTTTTTTCACCAAGGGAGCAATTAGGTGACTTTAGATTAGTATTCGGAAACCGGGAATGCGACCTTGGTAGCAGAAATTAAATGATGGTTTCAAAACACTTTTTGGCAAAAGTAGAATATTAAAGTCGAAATTATACCATTTTAGATATTAATTCTTATTTCTTTTTATCTTAAAAAATGAAAAAAATGTTTATTTAAGTTGTCAGTTACGGTTTGTCGACCGACGTTTAGAACTGAGTTGTAAATCGAACACGCTACATATTGTACTTATTGTTCCTTTCGCGGGGTAAACGATTCGGCTTCTTCAAGACGATCGGTATAAGAAATGGCTCAACAACAAGTGAAACAAAGTCATACGTGCATCGAGCAAAATTAAAAGGTTTCCGAAGTTTATATGTCTGTCCTTAAAGGAACAAAATATTTTACCTATATATTATGCCATTATGTGACTTAGTCAGCTAATCCGTGACACATAACATGGATTGGGCCAAGGAGGCGCATAACTTTGAGCATTCCCATGTCCTTGCATAAAGAATTATATTACAGATCATTGATCAAACAATAAATCTAAGTCAACTCGTCCCGCTTATTCCAAATCGAATCCTTAAAATACATTGTATTACTTTCCAAACACGTGTGTTGATTGTAAACAGCAATGGCCACTGATGACATCTAGCACTCAGTGACGTGATATATATTTTCGCTGACGTCATCATTAACTATACTGATCACCAAAATTTATGTCACATGAAGGTTGTCCAGATTATTACACAGCAAGAAATGTTTCTGACGCCGTGGTTTTGAAACATATTTAAATTTAGCACCTACTTAGCACTTTCTGGGATAGATTGAAAAGAAAAAAAATCATGAGTTCCATGAGAAGGGACACTGCTGAAGTTAGGTTTGAAGGAGAGTACATCCGCATATACTCGTTATTTAAGGATTGATGATGATTGATGACTTGGCGGTTTTACTACCTATTCAACAGTATTTTAGTCATATCAGATATCAGACGAAGGGAGGGTGATTAGGAAGGGTCTGGGCAAAAAAAAAAACCTTTTAGGTTCGGACAGATTTTTTCTGCCAGCGGGTCGCGAACTTGTAACCGAATGCTCTTAAAACGGAAGTGCTAACCACTGGGCCACGCAGGTACTTCATTTTTGAAAATAATATTTCAGTAGTTAGGCCTAATGTCATGTTACCAGACTATTCAAATGCTGTTAGCCTTGAAAATATTCTTGCTTTGAAAAAGTGCTATATCAAAAGAAATAGAAATTGCCTGACACAGGGAGAACACAGTTGCCATGGATACACTACAATACAAAGCGGTTGCAGATGCAGAACTTGTATCAGTGAAATTGAAGATCTGAAGATGTATGCACCATAGTAGCAGAATCATACTTGATATAAATATCAACATGCAGTTCCCTTCGGAAAGTCATGAAAATAGCTACATTTCAGCTTCAAAAATCTTGTTGCTATGACCAGTGTTTGCCTGATTTTCTCTTATTTTTTAAAAAACTGCGCAGATGGCCGTGCGTTTACTTGCAATAATTTAATAGTACACTTCTTTGGTTTAAACATCTTTATTTCGAAAATCTATGTACAACATATATTTTGAGAATATAAGGATACGAACGGAAGCAAAATGCTTATATAGTTCTTCTCCTTTAAACTCGATCTGGTAAACATATAGTTGCGAAAAATCTATCAATTTGAGCTAACAAAGTTTGTAATAATCAACGTAGTGAAATATCCAGTCAACAGATTATTTATAAAAAAGAATATGTTACACTTCTTTGGTTTGTTACTAAAGTTTGAACTTTTAGTGAGCTTGCATACTCAAAAGATGCAATGATAGAGGAGATGGGTGGGGTAACATCATACTGGATTTTCAAAAATTCTGGTCATTTGTGCCTGATTGTGTACTTTGATAGTATATATTTAAAAACAAAATCAACTGAATGCATTTCAAGCAAAATTTTTTGCGAATTGATATACGTTTTATATCCTGACAAAGATCAGATACTGTAGATTTCATGATAAAGCTCTGTTTTGGGGGATAGGGTAATTATTGGATTATATCTCTCATACTAAACCGTGGATTGTCTTCGAATTCTGTAACAAAATAACCTATACAGTGGTTTCTCTGTTGAAAAATATTCAGAAAAATCTATTGTTGGAAAGTATGTTAAAAGTAAAAAGTATGCAAAGACCAGGAGCTGAAACAATCAAAATCCAAATCCAGCCCTCAAACCATAGGTGGAAACAACTAAGATTACAAATAATCAAGATACAGAGAACATATGGCCAACCGAGTGAGCAGCTTGTTCCTGAAAGGTGGCCACTCAGCAACCCAAACCGAACCAAAAATAATAAGAACATACATAAGGTAAAACATCACAGAAACTCTGACACCAAAAACAGGCAACAGAGAACCACAACAGAACTACCGCCTTGGAACGGTCAGTAATGAATTACTGGGGGGCTTAAATCGATTTTACAGGCCCAACCTCACCCTCAGTTTCGGAAGTGGTACAAAACAGTTGGTTGGTTGTTCGGTTCGCATGATAATCCTCTAACTGGTCAATGAATCATCACGGTAAACACATAAATCAAATTTCAACACCATGAAGAAGCAAAGACGAGGACTCAACAGATAGATACAACGGGCCGTCTGACAGGTGGAGATCCCTGTCCTGCCAAACAACCCCACAGGAAATCTGAAGCAAAAGAAGGTCACCAGTTGAGCCCCGGTGGACCAAGCAACAGACAAAAAGGCTCCGGTCCCAACCAACTAAAATATATAGCTTTAGGTCGGGGCCATCATAGAGTCTGACGCCCGATCCCCCGGTGTGCAATTAAAGAGTGCAGCAAAGTTTCCAACCGTGATTGGGTTAATCACTAAGCATGATAAAATACTTGAATTATCAGTTTTGGCTAGTTGAAAACTAATGATATTTTGTGCATATTTGCAGTTTAAAAATGAGATTTTGAAAATAAAACTTTGTGTTTCTTCAAGATTGTGTTTTTGTTCTTTGGGTTAGTCCCTGGCAGTTTTCTGCTAGCATACGAAAACATTTCATTTGCATTACCGGTGAATTTACAGTAGCTTTAGATATGTACATAGAGTTGGAGAGATTTTGGAAAAAAAAGTGAACATATGTAAATTTTAAAAATGGCGTTACTTCTAAACCAGACGGTAACATGGCAATTTCATTTCTTTATTTTACCTGTGATCTAATATAAAAGAGTTATGCAAAATGTGAAGAAAATATATTGTTGGAAAAAAATAATGGTCAGCTGTCAGTTGTGACCTTAAATGGAGGGAGTTACTAAATTTTCCATTTCTCTTTGAATATCCCACATAATAAACATAATACAAACACCGCCTTACCAAAATGACGTCAAAAACATTCACATGCCGTACCCAGCAGGAACATGACGACGTATGTTGCTTTGGTAACACGTTAACCCGTTACAAATACAAGTTCAAACATGAATTTGAAAATTCAAAAGAAACTCTTTGGCGTTACATGAACGATACTTATTTGTGACTAATCTGCAAGGATGTTCCGTTATTTAATGATCACCCCTTGGAACGTGATCGCCAAACCGCAGAAAGGTTATAGTTCTGCCACCTATGCTGACAATCTGTCATGTCTTCCATTAGGCATAATTTCTGCGAAAACATAATGAAAAATATGGTTGACACAAGGCAGTACTCAAACTATTGTTCTGAAGCATTATCATGTGCTGAAATTTATCTGGACTTTTTCTAAATCTATAAAGACACCATACAGATTTTGCTGAAGTTAAGGTACTTTTCTCATCGGATTTGTTCTTTGTTACTCCCATCGGTGCTGGATACGGCCTGGTCTTTCAGCGATTATTTCAGTAGCCTTGGTTTAAGCCTGTCCAAGATGATCTTCAGCATGACCTTACTCATAAAAGTGATGAGGCTGATGATTCTGTAGCTTTTGGCAGAGCTGAAGGTTTGCATATTCATGGAGTACAAAAATGAAGGACTGAGTCCACGGGGTCGGCTACTCTCCTGTTCTCAAGTAAAAAAGCATGCAAAGATCAGCTCTTTATACAATCAATCCCGCCCTAAAAACCAAAATGGAAAGTAGCACACACACATTAATTGACAAAAGTGCACGAAAGACACGCTCGGTAAACCAAATTAACAGCTCTTTTGGTCATTCACCTACCCTAATTTAAATTATCAGCAACTAAAATACAAACACAGCAGAATGGGCAGCTATTCAAGTGAACAGACTGCTAGAGACCATAGACAAGCCGACATAGCAATTAGTAGCACTGAAGAACCACAACAGACGTACTGCCTCGGAACGGTCAGTAAAAGATTGCTGATGGCTTAAATTAGTTGTACTTTATCCAAAGCCTCGCCCTCTGCTTCTGTGGTGGTTCGAATTATTTAATGGCTGTTTGGTCTGCACGAAGGTTTCGTAACCTATCAATGAATCATCACAGGAAATAAAAAAATATCAGGAATAACATCAATTATGATCTCCCCACCTATTTAAACAAGTTCAAACGTCTGTTTTGGCACTTCTGTTTTGGTTCTACTTGGTTGTTTTTTGTATTGTTTGTTGCTGTGTCTATTATTGATATGTTGTTTGTGATGTTAAGGCTAGCCCGGTGACCACCTACATGGGAAATGTCTGTTCACCTGGCTGCCGCTGGCGATGTCTTTGGTGGTAACAAATTTTGTGTTGTGTTTTTTCCATATGGTGTTTTGGTGAGATCTAGGATTGAATTTTGTCAGTTCCTGAGAATTTTTCTTCTTATTTCTGCTGGTATACTATCTCTTGCAGCGGTCTTTTCCGTCTGCAGTGCTGCTATTGTAATACATTTAATAATAGTAAGATCCTTTAAAAGCTAGGAACAAACTAAAGAAACAAAAATAGCAGACTCGATTTATCTGATTCTGTTCATGACCAGTTATGAAATGTGCGACACCGGCCACGCCCGCCCCCCCCCCCCCCCCCCCCCCGCCTCCTTGCATCGGCTTAAGCGGAACTCTATTTTCAACTAACTCTTAATGAACTCGATGTCCCAAAAGACCAGAAAGTATAATCTTTACTATGGTGATACACGGGGAGATTTTTTCGGCCTCCATGTTCTCACGACGGATCACTAGAAGATGATCTTCTGGGTGTTGATTGCTGTTAAGCATTTCATTGTCGTACTGTCGTCACAACTCATGATCTGATGGTCGCTTAGAATTTCTTGTTCTTCTTTAATATATTTCAAACACTTTTGACCTTTCACAGATATTTCATAGACTTTGAATAGCTTTTTGAAAATTTAATTGCAGACACTTTGAATTTATATCTAAATTTCAATGGAATTAAAATGTCTTTTGCAACAGGGCCTATCGGTACCAGTATATTATTGTAATTAAGTGTATAACTCCACCAAAATCTAAATAGGGCTGATTTTTTAATCAAACGTGTAGGACATTACGTAAATGTAATGCTACAGTCTACTTGCCTACTGGTTAACCCAGTCATGGTTAACAATTTTGCTACCCTATTTAATTGCACGTCGGTGGGTCTGGCATTAGACTCAAAGATGGACCCGACATAAAGCTATCGGTAGGGCACCTGACTCGTAAGTCAGAGGTCCTGGGTTCGAATCCCGGTCTGGCCACATACTTTCGTTTCTCCTTCCGCTGATTCAAGAAGGGCAGTTGTCAGTTACTGGCGAAAGTATGTGCACTTAGTACTGGTTAACCGCTTAGGAGGTCTAAGCCTGCCCAGGAATAGTGTGGTAAGGTTAACTGACCGTCCCGGCATGACCTTAGTTGTTTACCGTGGACGTTAAGCATCAAATCAACCAACCAACGACATAAAGCTATTTTTTTAGTTGCTTGGGCATTCGGGAGTCGATTCATAGTTTACTTTTGCTTCGATATTTCATTGATGTTGTTTGACACCCAATGAATCTTCAAGCGTGCATTACGTTGTTTCTGCCTATTTATCATCTTTGATTAATCATAGGATTTATCCATGATATGACGCTCCCGTGACGACTGTCAGGAGAGCCATTAAGATTTGCACCTGTCTGTCCGCCCGTCTCTCCGTTAGTCACACGTTTGGATATAGAGTTTATATAACCAAATCCCCCCTACAATTTTAATGGATTGTTTTCAATCTTTGAACACGTGTTATGATTATTGTAATAATGAAAATGTGCATATGACTCTGTAATGGAGATTAAATTCATTTTGACAGAATTGTGGCTGTTTGAGCGTAGTCGTTTTGGCAGTTTTTGCACTTCTTAAATAGTCTATCTCTCCCATATTTTAATGGATTGATCTTAAACAGTTTATATAAATTGCAAGCATAATGAAAATATGCATGAGACCCTCTAATGAAGATAAAATTGATTAATTTTGACAGAATTAAAGCCTGTTTATTTTGAGCATCGTTTTTACAGGTTAGTTTATAGATTTTGTATAATCATCTCCTATCTCGTTTTTCACTAGATTGTTTTATAAGCTTTGTACATGCACACTTGTAGTGAACACAATGAAGAGGAGCGTTCATTTTTTTATTGGAGATAAAATAAAATTAGACAGAATTGCGGCCTTTTGAACTTTGTTGTTTTCGGAGCCTTATTACGCTTTAGGGTATATAGTATTATCAACTTCTACCGCAATTTTTGGATGTTCTTCTAACTGTTTTCACTTGTTTTAAACATAATGAAGATATGCATATGGCGTGTTGATGGAGAAAACATAATTTTGACAGCATTACGGCCTTTTAAACTTAGCCATCTTGGGCAGCTTTCTGAACGTTTAGGGTATGGAGTTCATGTTGCCAACTCTTTTCACTGATTTCAGTATATCATTCTGAGCATTCGCATAAGCATACAAGATACAGTAAAAATGTGCATATGGTAGATATACTGTCTTTTCAACTTATTTATTTTGGAAAACTTCGTTTTTTGTAAACAGCATCTGCTAATTTAGTATAATGTCTAAGGCTCGATAAGGACATATGAGCATTTTTCAAACATGCACAACATGTTCTATTTGAATAAATTAGTTATATTTTGAATATTGTGTCTTTTATAACATTAAAATAAACTTTGTAAAAGCAGCTTTTATCTTCTTTTTTTCTTGATTGACCTCGGACTCTGTACGGAAGCTGTGCATATAACATTTACAGAGACGAAATTAATTTGTTTAAAATGCAGCATTTTAAGAGTCACACCAACTGGACACCATATTCAACTAGAGACATTGATAATGGCCGACTTAGTGATGGACATTGACCGGGTTTGATACAAGCAAATTCCACATCCCCTGTCAAAACCAAAAGGGAAAGAAGCACGCATACAATATTGGCAAAAGTTAACGACAGACACGTACGGTAAACCGAATAAGCAGCTCTTTCCCAAATATGTGGTCATTCATCTACCCTAATTAAAAACGGCAGCAACACCTGTTTTGCTTCATTTTTTTTAATCATTATTTTTCGTTAGAAAACAGAAAGCAGAGTGGGCAGCTTTTCAGGTGACCAGACTGCTAGAGACGATAGACAAGCGGACATGTATCATTGTTGCAATGAAATTTAGGTGGGGTAGGGGCCTCAGTGAGTGTTAATAGAATCTGCATTGATTTCTATAATATGCGCCTATACCCTATTTCTCCTGAAGTCATGATGCATGATACCTTAGGTGTTAGTTCAGAAAATAAATGAGATGCTGCACTGAAGCCTGGTGAGACCTTTGCATCAGTGTAAAATGCCGGCCACAATTCTGGAAAAATATCCAGAAACTCAGCCAGAACTTAGGGCCAAAGTGTTAGTTCAGAAAACCAACATGTATATGATTGTAGAAGCTGCTAGTTTTGGCATAAAAATGATAAGACTTGCAGGACTAAGTCTGAGGTGTCAGTACAGAAAGCATACAATGTTTCAAAACTAAAGCCTGCAGCAAGAGCTTTGGCAACTGTTGTAAAAAAATTCCTTGCAAGCCTCAAACGATATCCAGCTGAGCATAGTACACCAAGACCGAGGTGTTAGTTCAGAGAGCATGCAAGGTTTCAAAAAACAAAAGCCTGCAGCAAGTGTTGGCAACTGTTGAGAAAAAGCCCATTGCAAGTCTAGAACGATATCCAGTGGCCCAAAATATTGACTCAGGAGAACCGTATCGTAACTTAAATCAGCGATAAGTACATGTTGAAAAATTATATGCTCCAAAAGTGTTGCTGAAACAAAAAGTTGACTGAATTGATCCCTCTCCTTCAAGAATTCACACTCAGAAGAGTGGTTGCATTGGGGAAAGGTGGCAATATTTGGAGGACAATATTTCGGGTTTGGGATCTGATTCAGTCAGTTCCTGAAGTGTAGTTACTCTTTAAATTTAGAGTACTTTCAAAAGAGTGAACAACAAAGGTGCAAACCAGACTGCTCATATAAGAGGCCTATCTGCACCTTTGTTGTCACATACAGAAAAGCATGTTTTTCTCAAAGCTGAGATTATCTATTTAGTATTTTGTGATCTGGAAACTGAACTATCAGTTTATTAGCTCACCACTACTGAGCCATGTAAACAGAACTGCAATTACCCATGGAATAGTCATAGAATCAAATAATATTCCAAGATGAAGAATGAATAATTATGTTCATGTCCAAACACACACACAAAAAAAAAAGATTTTTGTGACCATAGGTATCAAACTTTAGGCAAAACATGCACAAACTTCTGACGTCTAAAGCTGCACTGGATCCTACTCTTAACAAGTATATATGGCAACCAACTAGTCCAGGTAATGGATACACTTATTGCTAAAAGTTATTCTATGCCAGTTTCGGTATAACATATTGTCATATACTTGCAGTAATATATCTAATTTTTCCTCTCAGAAGAACAAAAGAATACTAGCCATAATCCCAGGTGTTGTCAAAGAGAATATGGATGTGATGGGTCATACACAACTTGGTTATCCTAAACTGTACTATCACTATCATATACATGAATACTGTTTCAAACTGCTCAGATCTAGATGTAATTTAGTTCAGCCTTACAGTCCATACTTTTGCATCCATCATGCCCTTTATTTACAACATAGGTCTTAACTTTTAAAATATTTCAGTTTGTATGTCATACACTGGCGTATTTGTTAGTCAAACTACTCCAGGAAAGATGACTGTACTTTCAAGCAAACTAGAAATTCAAAATGTAAGAACTTTTTCTGAAAGCTGTTTATGCGTTCACTATGTGATGCATCAGGTTATAATTCCAACAGCCTCTCTTTGGCACAAGCTCCGAACAAATGATTGGCTGACAGCATCTGCAGAGTGGCGTTTATACATCGATAAATCCTGTGTACGTTGTATCAATACGCGGCATTCTCTTTCGACTTTGTTTTTTTTTTACCTTTTCCGTAACGAATTAGACGTTTGGCATTTATAAATTGTAATTCAGATGGAAGAACAAAATTTGTCTTGAGACGACCATGGCAAGCACGTGTATGACGTTATTTATGACATAACGTCAGCGTCATAAAAAACGTCAGATGGCAACGTTTTCGAAATGGCCGTTCCCTCGACAGTGATTTTGGTTAAATCATTGATTATTTTGGAGTCTTTTTGACGTTTCCTTCTACTAAGCGGGTAAAAAATGGAAACGGAGGAAAAAGCGTTTGCAATTTCAAATAGAGTTTGTAATTTCAAAGGGAATCATACTTGAAATGCTTATGTCTCTGATTTTGTCAAGCGCTGTTCAGCTAAACCCTCCAATGTAGTAAACAGATGGACAATGCAGCCGAAGAAAAACTTTAGGATGGACAAAGTTGGAATGTTAAGAAATGAACTTCCTTTTTTGGGATTTTATCGATGTGTAAACGCCGGCGAATCCCTCACAAACTTAACATTTAGCCCTTTGGGCTTTATTCCGTTTGTGAGTGATTCGCCGGCGATTACACATCGATAAAATCCCCAAAAACTGAAATGCATTCCTATAATCAATATCACAGAATTCAAGATGCAAATATTCGTTTATTACGTTCCGAAATGGTAAGATCCTTTGCTTATGAAATTTTGATTTTAAAACATAGAAAAATATTATGTTAATGATTAATAATTTGTCAAACGTAAGTGTATTTAAATAATTATAAGAACATTTACTCCATGAGTTGCTTTCCTACGTGCAGTGGCCTATGGATATTTCAGCGACAACTGACATAGAAAACTTTGAATTTAAGAAGTTGGGACCCTTACAATGTATACTCTTGAGTTTAGATATAACATGTGCGATGCGTAGTAGCATTAAATACTGAACGCCAAAAGAAACGCCTAGGAGTTTATGTTGTTTTTTCTCAGCACTGTCGCTTGGCAAGTCAAATTCGATCACTGCATATACTATGATTTTCATCCAACCACAGCACACAATGAAGCTATCATGATTTAATTTTTTCGCAAAAGAGTAATCTTATTTTCTGGAAGATCATTAAATTCCACAGTAAGCGTTATCTCTCTATTTCCAATAAAGCAAATTGTATTCAGAAATGTTCTCTGATATGCAGCAGTTAGAAACCGCTAAATTCATGTGAATGTAATGATCATTTATCTAACGACAGCGCTTTAAAATTGGTCAATTTTCAAATTACCTCCCTTTGTATTAAACAGAGAGTAATTTTTGAAGACTACATGCTGCAGTTTTTTTTTGTGAATGATTTTAAGTGGTTCTTTTCACTACAGTATTACTACTAATAAAAAAATATTCCTTTTCTGTTTAAATATATTAGAGTTAGAATGTTTAGTGGAAACCCTATGTTAAAGTGAAATGTCTGTTTACGCTGTCTTGATACCTAACTTTCCTAGTCTTGTTTTTTTCCAGAATTGAAGACAGCTTACGATCACAATTAATTATAGCAACTTTTCGTCTGAGAAAGAGATTCACAATCGCAGGCAGATCATGATTCACAAATTCTGCAGTTGAGAATATAACCTCTAAAATATTGCTTGTCTATTGAAACTTTTAATTTAACCCCATACTGAAAGTGTTCGCTTTCACAGCTACAGTGTAAGAGATATTGAGGGTTTCAAATACTCTTTTCTCAAAAGTTCATTGGCACTTCTAACTAACAAGACAAAAAAAAAATATTGGCAGTTGTCTGCTTTTGCAAATTTAATTTGTATACTTTGTGGGCGTTTCTTTTGGCGTTCAATATAGAGGATTTCAGGTCTACAGCAACTTGCAAATGCAAATAATTCATCATCTTAAGCTCTTTACATGACCCAGAACTTACAAATTTAATGTC
This sequence comes from Ctena decussata, assembly GCA_963989385.1. Classification (NCBI taxonomy): domain Eukaryota; kingdom Metazoa; phylum Mollusca; class Bivalvia; order Lucinida; family Lucinidae; genus Ctena; species Ctena decussata. The sequence continues at coordinate 87,252,618 of OZ022506.1, forward strand.
ATAAACTAGCAATCAGCTTGCATCTTCAAATTAATAATAAAGGGGGCTTAACGATTTAAACAACAACAATGCATGCAAGTTCTAAGCGTACTACAAGCAGAAAAAGCTAGTAAATGCTGGATTAATGAGAGCTGGAAACCACAAACTGCAATACGTTATTCTCAGGTTTTCACTTATTGTATTTATGAATAAGCTGAAATGGGTAGATAAAATGTCGCTAAAACAAAAGAGATTTTTTCTCTCTCTTGATATCTATTTGAAACGCAGCCCAGTTAATATATGAAGTTAATATTCGCACTGATCTACAATGAAGCAATTTAAGAAACTGACCAGGAAGACTGTCCAGCAGGATACTTATTGCAGCTTATAAACCACCAACAGCTGAATGAAGATTGCAAATCTGTATTTGGCGTAGGGCAATTTAGAGGGCTTACCAGTGGCCAGAAAGACTGAAAACAAGACTTATCAGTCGATATATTCCTTAAATTGCTCCAAGTTCATTTTGATACATTTTATTTAATAGTTTCTCTTTTGTTCTTTCTTTCTTTATTTATCTAATTATTTATTTATTTATTTATTTATTTCATTTATTTATTTTTTTTTGTTTATTTATTTATATATTTATTTATTTATTAGTATCTTTAACAGTCTAAGACAATACTAAAAAGCTAATGCAGATTTGCAGCAATGATGAAACATTGCATATATAAGTACAAAACAAAAGCGAGTAGTTGTTACGAGGGTTGTTCAGAAAGTTCTGATTCTCACCGAATAACTTTGTTTAGCGGCATGCTGGGGGGGAATTTGCTTTGCATGTATTGAAAGCACTACATTTTGCCTTTACAGTGATATCAAACACTATACAAAGTGTTACGAAATGGATCTGATCGTCGACTATATCGTCGAAATTATTTTAATCCTTTCAATCAGTAGGGCTACAGTTTTTAGGGCAACTGTGGTAATAAACATTTACGGAAATTGTGGCTATGTTATGCATGTGTTGTTTGTGAATACCTCTCGTGGACAGCGTATTGCATGATTTTAAGGTGAATACCTGCACGCTTAGATTCGAGTCCCATGAATTAAAAGTGAGACGCATAGTATTTATACTCCTATTCTTTAATGAAAAGTTAGACGTGGCTGTTTAATTCTAAGGTGAATTGATGGATGTTATATTGTTGTGTGCCCAGATTATGTGTTAAGACCTGAAGGGTAAGATTTTATTATATTTATTTAGAATAGTTTGGCTAAGAATGAAAAATGTGACTTCTGATTGATATGGTATGATTACATGTGTCGACTGATTTGATTTTGTTGGCAGTGATCAGGCTGCGCATGTGTCGACTGATTTTGTTAATAAGCATGCTGCGCATAATATTTGTATATTAGGAAGTTTTGTAAACTACGGAAGTAGTTTATATCACTGATATTGGTTGCAATGGTGTGCGTCTATTTGACGTCCAGTGACGTCAGTTGCATTCATGTTATTCATGTGACGTCAGTTGCATTCATGTTATTGCGACGTCAGCACTTTTTTATATTAGTTTCACTGGTGTGCGTCTATTTGACGTCCAGTGACGTCAGTTGCATTCGTGTTATTCATGTGACGTCAGTTGCATTCATGTTATTCATGTAACGTCAGTTGCATCATGTTATTGCGACGTCAGCACTTTTTATATTAGTTTCACGTATACGTGGCTTATAGAAGTAGATTGATTTGTAATGGAACTAATTTACATACTCGCGACGTCAAGTGACGTCATAGCATGCACCGCATTAAGGGTTTTTTCCATACATTATAATGGTAACATTTGGTCAACATGCGTTTGATTTGCCTTCACTAGATGGCGTCATATGGTATAACATCATTGGCGTCATGATGTCAGATCAAACGTTATGATCCCAAATGTGTTAGAAATGCTTATTAAGTTATTATATTCTATGGCAAATGGTAATACGCTTTGTTTAAAGAAATGAATTAATACATATGCGAGTTAGATTTTTGGTAAATCAATTTAATGTAAATAGGTCGTTGTTTAGAATTATTCATGTTTTATGTGGGATTGTCATGGTAATACCTGTTGACGTCAGTATACTTCTCGACAATGTTTGGCGTCAGATCCTTTGACGTGCATGCGTGGTAGGATCTACGTTTCTTCATTGGCGGAAGTGGTAAGCACACTTTTGGCTTTTCATCGTGATCGCGAGTTGTGTCTAGTGACACGGCTGGCGTGTGCACGTTATGCTCGGCATTCGCCGAGGGCGTTGTATGGTATTTCCAAGACAGGCCCAAGTCTTACGTATTGTTATTATGTAGTTACAATGTATTAAGTGTAAGTTCGTTATTTTTAGGCACATCAAGTCCGGCAGTCAGCTGTTAGGGCTTAGAGCCACGTCTCACCTGGAGATCCTATACCCATCTCCAGGTTAATACCAACCCGGGTTTAGGCAGTTACAACGCCGATTATGCATGTTTCCTAAGCAGAGGCGGGAAGCACAAAATTTAGGCGAAGTCGATATTATTACTGCGGAGATGAAAGTGGGACAGTGTTCGTCCACTAAAGTGTCTTATTATATATAGACTGGTCCCTGGTACGATCCAGGGAGCGACCAGTATATAAACGTGCGCGTATTAATATAAGTTGGTGTTCCTCATGATATATGGACTGGCCCATGACATGATCCAGGGAACGACAAATTGAAGTCTACCAACATAAGGCCTTGTTTTTTTTGTATGAGCTCAAACTAACGTTTTTTTTGTTTTGTTTTTTTTTTTGTATTTTCCTTTAGTTCATGGCGCTGAGCCGAGTACGGTGTTGACGTCAGACGGTAATCTATTTGCCTATTGTACACAAATCGATTACAGATTTGAAACAAACACCTTACTTGGGCCAGCGACATGAACTGATATGTGTTGTATATTATTGTAATTGTGAAGTTGTAAATTGTATTGTTGTATATAGAATTTACATTATATATAAACTTCAAAACTTCTAACGTTGTTAGAGTTTCCTTGTTAGTGTAGTACACTGGTAGATAACCCTTTAACCGGAAGTCACCCTCCGCCGTCCTGGCGACGCATAAGGCTCTACACCCGTGACACCCGTGTGTAAACACAAAGATACATTTTCTTATTGAGGTACAAAGCGTTTTATTAGGCCCCAGTCATACCACTGGCTTAAAGTCATATGTGAATTTATTTTCAGTGTGCCATTCAAGTAAAAAATCATCGTAAATACAAACTGAATTTTTTTCAGCCGTTTGTCAGTCGTTGCCGTCAATATCCATTTAAAAATTAAAGGGGTAGCGAACGTTTCCAATTCATTCTTTGCAAAACAATGCGTAGTTCTAATGACGTTATTGAAATCGACGTCAACGTCATTTTCTAAGGCTGTGGCAACTTCGTTTTTTACATTAATTTTAATTATTCGACAATTTCGAATTGGGCCATGCAGAGGGTTTTCCTGGCAAGATTTTGAATGCTAAGGCATTTGTTTTCGTTTCGAAAAATGGTGACCTTATCAGACAGGGGGAATTTGCTACCACATAAAATACAGATAATCCAAATTCAAATGGCAGTATGGAACCTAGATTGGATATAATTTCTGCGATATTTACAGGACACGGTTGCCTAGGGTTTGTGTTTAGGTAGCCATGACGAAAAAAAAAGACTGCTTATATGTGAACTATGACCTTCTAAAGTAAAAATTCGCAGTGGCTGTAGGGCATACCCCTTTCAAAGACGTTAAAAAATATGTCCTTTAGAAAATATACACTGCGTTTGCACAGTTGTACTGACATATTACAGCTTTATAAGGCTTCGCTATCAGCAGTTCTGTATTTATGATGCTTATCAAAATATGACATCACGTTCAGAACTTTCTGAACATCCCTCGTATACAGGTTATGTAAAATAAAGCAAACATGCTGGCAATAGATCTTTTCAGTTACAACTACAGATCTAGCTAGGGAATATAGGCTTCTCCCCAGCATTACTAAGAATGCAGAATGTTTGATGATCCAGTCTGGGAATTGCTACCTTGCTCAGATTTTACCGATTCCCTTATCCGTGGCACTAAAAAACGTCTAAATAATATTGCAGCCAAGTGGCACACGTGTACTGAAAAATTGCCAATGAAATGTAACTCATTGTAAAATAAGTAAACTCTACCAGCTAGTTCAGTATCTGAAATTACTTAGCTAAATTATTGAAAGGTCCATTAGAGCTATGGATAATTTCTGTAGTCTTTAGTATAAGCATTGTGTAGAGACTGCCATGGACTCAGCTCTGTCCTAGGCAAATAAAACACAAAGTTTGTTCCAGTTGTGACGACCAGTCACAATAATAAAATATGTCCCAAATAAGCATTATTTGTCGCTTTGGCTATATAGTCATAATTAACACTGTGTGAATTAAACATAGAATTACTTCCCAGTTGGTCTCCAGATAAAACAGAAGCGTGGTAGCTCAGTGGTTAGCGCACTTGCCTCTGATGCTAAAGGTCCCAAGTTCGAACCCGGGTAACGGTGTTTGAATTTTGGTGTCCGAACACGCTTCCTTAATGTCATTTGCAGGGATGACATTAAAAAAGTGTGCCGTCCTTCGGATCGGGACGTTAACTGGAGGCTCCCTGTGCAGGGAGAGACATGGCTATCAGGAGGTTCATCCTGCAAAACTGGAGTGTACATCGTACACCTGCTCATAATCCTCGAGAGAGGGTGTAGCAGTATACGAAGAAAGAAAGAAAGAAAGAAAGAAAGAAAAATAATAACAGAATATAGTTCCTGATATACTGACTGCAAACTCAGAACATACTTTGAATCCATATTTCTCATTTAATCAGATTGTTTGTCCAATCGGCTAGCATATCACCAGCATATGACAAGCATATCACCAGCACATGATGATATCAAAGTCTATTTTTAATTTATTTATTCATTTATTTTTTAATTTCACGTTATAATTGTCATGTTTCAAGGTATTCACACAAAATCAATAAATGTCTGCCCCAAATTGTATCAAATGCAAAGCATAGTCCTGAATCTTAATGAAGAAGAATATATATACTTCTTTTAAATACTATTCAAGTTGTGAAATTGTAAAATATTAAAAGTATCATAAGATCCATTGCTAAACCAGTCTGAAGACCTTCTAATTCAGTGACCTACCTACTGGGATACACACCTTCTGGTTATACAATAATAGTGCAATAACATTACCTACAGGTCATATTGCTCTAATTAAAGCTGATTAGAATGGTCAGCTTCCAGAATCAGTTTTTACTAGCATATAAAGATTTACATATGACGCAGATATCTTTGCTACCATAAAGGAAACTCGTATCCTTTGATATAAGCTCTTATAAAAGGACCAATGACCGGCTGCCTTGTAAAAATGGGCGAAATTGAAATGAGTGTGATTTGGATAGTGATTTGCCACACATAAGAGTCAAATTGTCCCCCGCTCTCTCTCTCTCTCCCCCCCCCCCCCCACTCCCCCCTTACCAACCGCAAAAAATTAATAATAATAATAATTATTAAATTCTTGCCTTCTATGGGGAAGAAACAAAGGTTAAGCTGGTCTTGAAAATCCAATAAAAGCTAATGTCACTTCTCTTCTAATTGATCTTTCCCTAAACACTTAAACTTCGTAAAATGCTGAATTCTGAAAGACTTCTTTAGTGGGTCCTTAATGTTACATGTTGTTACGTACGTTTTTCTATGGTCTCTAGCAGAGTGGTCACCCGAATAGCTTCCCATTTTGCATTCTGTTTGGTTTTCTTTTGTTTTAAAATAGCAAATAGATAAAATAGACGTTGCTGCTGTTTTTAATGAGGGTAGCTGGATGATCATCTGATTCGGAAAGAGTTGCTCATTCGGTTAATCGTGTAAATCTTTCTAAAAATTTTGAATGTCTGCTTCTTTCCCTTATCATTTGAATGACGAGATGTGGGATTCGATGGTATTAATTCCTGCTCATTGGTTTTGCTACCCACACCCCTTCAAAGAACAATATGAATATTTTAATGACTTCTGTTGTGTTCTTCTACTTTCTTATATACATATGCATGCTGACATGCTATAGTATAACATCATACACCTGTAAGATAGATCTGAATGCATACAGATATACACTGCATGTTCATATAAAAAATCATGTGTACCTGATATTGTGCCTAACAAAAAATGAGCTAGCGTGAAGATGAGTCGGTTAAAGCATGCGTTTTCTATACACTACGTAGCATCGTCGATGACCCTATGGTCTAAAAACATCGTGTTTCCCTTCTTTGTAATCAGAACACACGTACTTTATGCCATTTTATCTGAATGCTAACTGTACCGCTGGTATCAGGTGCTGATGATAAAATTTCAGATGACTATGTTATTTATTCAAACGCTTCCGGTGGCCGAGCCGACCCCTAGACCCACAGTCAATTAGGCTTATACATAATTTTACCTTTTTTAAATACAGATAGTTATGTAATCTAACTCATGCAGACTACAACCAGGTAAAAGGACGCAATATTGTATGCAAAAGAAGCTTGTGAAATCAACAGATGGTTCATATTTTCCTACTTTTCTGTCCCAAACTGTTTCTCACTTTCTCTCTATTTCATGAAGGGTCGCTAGTTATGCAACTTCTGCTAACAAAAACAGTAAAACGTGTGTCTTTCTGCTATGCTTTCTTTTATAATAACAATATAAATGACATAACTGTAAACTACATAGAAAGTGTAAAGACATTATAAGTGTAGCGTACTTCCGAGCTCAACAAGATAACATGGACAAGAAAAAGATTTAACACTTTTACGATGGGCTACTTTGCCACTTGATTAGCTACAAATGATTTTTGAAATGTTTGGTACATAAAATGATCACCTCATGAAATGACCACACGTTAAGCGCAAGTTAAATAAAGCTGAACATAACACCCAGCTCAGACCGGCTGGAGCTATAACTGTCAGCTGAATCTCAAGAAATTTAATTGGCTGCGACCCGATCACTATTGTCCAACTGCTTGGCTATCCTCTCCTGCGAGCTGAGCTTGTAAGAGAACTCGGATGTCAAGCTCGGGACAAATTCGGCTCAAAGGCCAAGCCAGCTATTTCTTAATTGAATTATTTAATCAATATCTCCATCCGATGTATACACCTCGCAATCATCTTCAAGATTATTTGACTTGCGCTAAATCTGCGCCTTATATACCCCCGGACTCGCGGTCTTGCTCCCCGTCGCCCATACTATATAACTAAGTACCTAGCGTCAGCCGGTGGTAAGCATGCATTCCGTTATTTATCAATAAGAAGCATTGTAAAACGTCCATTTGATCATGGTTCTCATATAAAATGCAATTATGAGCCGTTCTTCAAGGTTTCTGGATGTGATTGTCTCGCAGATGCATCATTTATACTGGAAATACCAATTATTTGCTAAAATGCGAATGCAATTGTTTATATACTAACCGCACGGCAATAATTAAGGTGGCAATAAATCGAAAGCCTTCTACTTTCCGTTTTAAGTTATAGAACAGAATAGAATAAACTTGCAACAAACATTGTGGACTATCACATACTGGAGTATAACATTACACTACCCACGCCCCCGGGTTCATGCGTGTCGCATGAGTTCTGGTAATCTATTCACAAATAACGCAATTTATTATTTTTAGCTCTTCTTTTTATTTAGTTATTTTTATTGTTTATTTATTTATTATTTATTTCTTTTTTAATTCTGCTAGAAACTGCAACTCATCTATTTTCAACAAAGAATTCAGATATGAGGTACATGTATATAATATCTCCTGATGCGTGTACTACCTTGTACTTATGCTACTAAATACAAATAGACGTGTAAACTGATGATTTATTTGAACGAAAATTACTATTGAGTACTTAAAAAATCTAATAGCGAACACACGAAGTATGTTCGCTTTACTATATCAGTTTTGGTCCTATATACTTAGGCAGATAAAATGTGTGGTAACGATCATGGTTGCGGCCATCTTGGAGAACCGGAAGTTCGAAAGTTATCGCGAGACTAGTCACGAACCAAGTGCTCTAATCGATTTTTTTTACGAGTCCACAAACTTATTTTTGCAATCACTCTATAAAGGAAATGTACATTAAATATTTCTCGCTACAATAATTCTCGTTTTTGTTAATTATGTTTGTAGTAAGGATATCTCAAACTGTAAACGTTTTGTCGTCTGCTCGTGACCGGAACTTAGTCTAAACCGGAACTGAGTTCATAGGTAAAACCCTGTACCGTGGCGCGTCATGTGAATTGGAAACGACGGCGCACCCGAGAGCACACCAGAGAGCCCACCTAGGTTAGAATGGGGCAGGAATAGTGTGTTTGGCCAGTGTTAAAAAAAGTTGATTTCTACGACTATTTTTAGTAAAATAATCATGACACAGCCTTAACATCTATATTTTAGTCCATTTCAATTATCTTTGGAACTGACAATAACAATCAGATACACAAACGAATTCTTTGATTTGCTAATCAAAGCAATCATCATGAGTACAATTTTAAACACCACATGATTTAATACTCAGAATTACACTAATTAGCTGAAGTGTCTCTCAGCTGCGGAATATAAGGACTGCTGAAAGAGGGCAGCAGGACTGACTTCCCATATTATTCTGAAGACGGTTGAATCCCTGCCTCTTAATGGTGCAGATCGCTGAGGAAAGTGTGGACTTTCAGATGATTAGTGCACCCAACCACTGTCATAAAGCAGCTTAATATTGTGACAGCAGACCATAAGGACACCTTAAGAAGGCGAGCCTACATATGTTTCCATTCTATCTGCATACCGAACAAGTCTGCTATGGTTCTTTCTTAATGTGCACTGCGGTTCTTCTTCGACATTTAAATTCAGACTCTAATCGATACTGGCACGACGTTCAAGCCTTCAAGCCTGTCTTAAGGATTGCAAAACCAGCCGAATAAACCCTATAAGGTGTATTTTATTTTCTTTCTTTTCTTTTATTTTTTCGTTTTTCATTTCATTCTTTTTCTTAAACTTTTTTTCTTTATTCTTTCTTTCCTACTATGCATTACTCCAGTGCATGACCCCGTTGCTGATGCCCTTACCTGCACAATGAGGCTCGTGTCGCTCATGGGTACTGGTGGCTTAGCAACGTCTTCAAATCAAATCAAATCAGTTAACTGTTCTTAAATCCAGTTACAGGGCTGACCCCAAGTACAGTACAAAACATACAATACATGAAAATATTCGGTACATGCAAGTGATGTATTTTCTGACCATGACAGTGTATGGCTTACTTACTATATAATGTTAAAGTGAAACATCTCCAGAGGAAGCAATTCAGGCATCCCATCTCTGTGCCCGGTCCATCTCAATACCAGCTCCCTAAGAAAAGAATTTGCCCCCATTATTGAATTAAACGCTTTCCCCTACAGAAGACCCACCTGGAAGGGCTATGCCTCCCGAGGAAGCAAAAAAGAAATCAGAAAGGCTGCCTTCTTACGTAAAAGTGGCGAAAAATATTAAGGTACACCACAGTTAGTTGCACCTGTAGTAGGAGGAGAAAAATCTGTAAAGAAAATTTCGTTGAGCGCCCCGACCGGGGATCGATCTCACAACCTCAAGATTATAAAGCGAGCACACAACCACTAGGCTAAAAGGTCCGGACCAGTTAGTCTAGTCAGTTATACACTCTGTATACCTAAATACATATTTACACATCACTCATTGGCCGTACTACTACACTCCTCCATCCTACCAAAGAACATTTGTATCAAATGTTAAGGAAATGAAATTATAATCCAGGTTCCTTTTAACTCTGCAGCCATTGTTTCGCCCTTGGGCTCCAACGGTAATCACCCTGGTCACAGCACCACTGTAGTAGGAGAAAAATCTGTAAAGAAAATTTCGTCGAGCGACCCCACCGGGAATCGATCTCACGACCCCAAGATTATAAAGCAAGTACACAACCACTAGCCTAGAAGGTCCGGACCAGTTAGACTGGTCAGTTATATAATCTATATACCTATATACATATTTACACATAACTAATTGGCCGTACTACACTCCATTGAAAAGCTGGTGTTTTTTTCACACCTTAACTGTTAAAGTATCTCAATGATAACGATAAGGTTAATGAGAACACCCTCAAGGAAAGCAGGTTGGCAAACCCAGACTCTGTGACTTCAAAACTGGAGCCAACGCCCAAAGGAAAGAATCTGCTCCCTATAGAGCAAATTTCCTCCATTCAGAGTGGACCCCAGCCACCCACTCACACAAATAAAAATGGCCACACTGCCAACTTGAGTGCCAAGGTTAACATGCAAGAAGACACATAAGTTGACTCTCCTTGGTAAAAATGGCAGAAACTTGCGCACACAGTATAGTTGCCTTATTTTAGGGCAGCATGGATATCACACGAGCTGCACGGTCTCTCAAGGATGTCACCATTACCATTATAGCATGATACAGTTTGCTAATCCAGGTGAGTGCCACTCGGGCCAATTTGACCCAAACTACAATGACAAGGTGGTGCCTAGGGTAGCACTTCACCCCATCAAAGATCTTCAAGGACAGTAAAGAGTGTGTTCGCACAAAGGCAGTGCCTTAATTTCATATTAACTCTAAAGAATCTTCCAAATTTGATTACTAATAATTAATACCAAGGTCCTTCATTGACTTTGGTCATTATGTTTTCAGGCTTTGTGTCAGACCAAGGCATATAGTCATTTTACCCAGGTCACCGGTTCTAGAGCGTAACACTGTTGAGTTAATTAGTGTCTCGCTTTTCCGTTCTACTTTAAAAGTTTGTACCAGTTTTACATCCTCCCTGCTGTTTACATCAAATGAAACCTGAATCTGACCAACTCCAGAATCTTCCTTTACTTTGCTACTGACTTCTGTATTATAAATCAGGGGTGCTTGAGCTGCACAGGGAAACTCATGCTTATCTTCTTTTCCTGGATCTGTTGTTGTAGCTGATCCTTGGGACTTTACAGGTGCCATGACTGGTATGGATTCGCATTTTTCTAATTATGCTGCCACGGAAATCACACACATTTCTTACATCAACGTTCTTTTCTTGTATTTGTTCCTCCCCTAACTGAATGCATGGATCATTATTTCAGTCACTTTCATTTCCGTTATTGTTATGCTTATCACTTTCTTCGGACGAACTTGAAACACTTCGATCAGCACTTAGTGCCGATGATCGCTTTCTGTCATGTTTATTTTGTGTTTGCCAAACCCTGATGGGCCCGTTGCATGTGCTGTTTCAAGTTATCTGGCTTCTTAAATGTCTTTGTGCAAACTTCAGATTTAGATCTCTTCACAGCACATTCCAAGATATGGCTATTGAAATGCTGCCGTGAAATATCCATATGCAGACGGGACAAACGTTTCCTTCTTGCTTACGTGGAGTTGTCTCAGTCAAAGGCACCTTGTCAGATTTGCTGAAAAAAGAAAAGACATAATCTTTAAGCCACATTGGTTTTCTCCTTTCCCCACCATACCTACTAAAAGGGACAAGCTATTTGATTTCCTTGGTATTCTTTTCTTGCTGTTCAGCTTCCCTTAACTGTAAAATTTCACTAATGTTAGTCTGACCGCCCGACTGGTTTTCTCGGATTTGGTCATCATTATTTTCATTTATTAAAAAGGTAAAACGATGGGCAATGATCAGGAATTAATACAATCAAATCCCACATTCCGCTCTCGAAATCAATAGGGAAAGAAGCACATACACACAGAAAGTGACTCAAGTTTACGAAAGACACGCACGGTAAACCGAAAGAGCAGCTCTTTCCCATACAGATGGTCATTCAGCTACCCCCAAAACAGCATCAACATCTATTTTTACTTATTTTTTATTTTAATTACAAAACAAAACAAAACAGCCTTTGTGCCCTTGCCCTTTCCAAACGATCAACATGAATTATAATATTTCTTGTATTACCCCTCCCGCTGGTAACTTCATATAAAACGTCTGAGATTTTCCTTTCAATCTCATGTGGACCCCTCCAAAACGAGACGAGTTTAGAGGTCTTACCTTCTTGAACAACAGGGAAGTATACTTAAACATAGTCATTCTGGCCTAAGTTGATCGTAATTGTTTTTTAGATCATAATACTTCTTCTGGCGGTTGATTGCCATGCCGGTAAAAATTCTAACTAATATGTGACTTAACCCTTAATTTCCTTTTAATTCCTTAACCAAGTCATTTACACTGGGTTTTCTCATGAGTACGTACATTTGGAGACATGCCAAGTGTAAGTACATTTGGAGACATGCCTACAATTTAATTAGCTAAGGACCGATATGCCATCATAACAAAGGGCAAAAGAGTGTCCCAGTTACGCTGGTTTTTATCTACGACCGTACTGGGCATTTTGCACAAAGTTTGGTTGAAACGTTCAACCATACCATCAGACTAAGGACAGTCAGGTGTGGTTTTCTCAGTTTCTAGAATTTCACTAAATTCCGGGAAAAGGTGGCTTTCGCATTGTCGGCCTTGGTCAGAGTGAATTTTATTTGAGATCCAAATCGCGAATTAACTTCTTCTATCAATATTTTTTGCTCAGGTTTTGGCTTCCATATTTGGCATTGCAAAACTTTCGGTCCACTTGGTAAAATAGTCTGAAATGACAAGGACATAGTTATTTCCGCGTAATGTTAAGGGCATTAGTCAAAGAATATTCAATGCATGTCTTTCCATTGGAAAAACACCTCGGACAATTTTTAAAAGTGCCATTTTTGTTGGTATAGGATTTTTCTTCTTAGAACATTTTTCACAACCGCCCACGTAAACGTTCACATCGTTCTGAAGACCAGGCCAGTAAAACTTTTGTCGGATCTGACTTAAAGTTTTTCATACCCCTAAGTGTGCTGCTGTTTTGTCATCATGGACATGCTTCAGTACTTCTCTTCTGAGACACTGTGGTACTGCCGCTTGCCAGGTTATCTTATTTGTTTCCAATACGTCTCATCGTAGTACAAGTATTTCTTGTTGCATGCTTCGTCGAGAACACTGGTTGACGAGGCTTTCCAGAAATCAACTCCTACGTAATACTAACTGGGATGTAGGCCGTTCACCTCCCTTAGCATCGTTTTCAAATAACTTATATCTTTATCATTATCTTGGGCCTGTTTCCAACTCGGTTCTTCAACTGTTTTAGAATTAATTTCCAGTTCAACCTGACACAATTTCTGATCATTAACTTAGCTGCTGTCCTTTTCACACGGTCTACACGTAATTCGACAAACTCCATTGACATTTCTCTGACTGTGACTGGGTCTATGTTCTATGTCCATGTTGAATGGTGATAAGAACTGAATTAACCTGGCAGTTTGGCCTTCTGGATTCTTGAAGTTCATTAACTATCTTAATGAAACGTATTTTGTCCTAACCAGGAATTTCTTTCCGTACAGGTAGCGCCTGAAAAACTTCACGAAGTTCACTGAAGCAAGTAACTCCTTTCTGGTGACACAATATCTCCGCTCGAACTGGCTGAGTCTTCTACTTGTATACGCAAAAACATGCTCTTCTCTTCTTATCTTTTGTGAAAGCATGGTCCCTATGCATTGATGCATCTACATCAAGTACGAATGACTTTGTAAAATCTGGATGCGCCAAAATAGGTGCTTGAACAAGTTTCTCTTTTAAAATCCGAGAAGACTTGGCACATTCCTCGGTCCAAACGAACGGACCTCTCTTCTCTGGTTATCTGTAAAGTGGCGACCTATTTCCGAAAAACGGAATACGAATTTTCTATAGTACCCACAAAGTCCAAGAAAAGCCCGAACTTCATGGACGTTATTTGGAATCTGCCGCATATCGATGCATTTAGTTTTGCTTGGATTTGTGCTTAATCTTTTTCTCTGAGATAACATGCCCAAGGAATTCTACTAGTTTTGCAAATAATATACACTTTCTAGGCTTCAGTTTTAGACCTGCTTCCTATAATCAATCAAAAACCTGCAAAACCTGTCCCAAATTATTTACCATATCTTGAAATGACTAGCCTGTCAATAAAACGTCGTCCAGATATGTAAGGCAGATTTTCCAGTGCAATCCAGCTAGTACTGTTCCCATTAGCCGTTCAAATGTTACAGGTGCATTACATAACCCAAACGGCATCAAATTGAATTCAAAGAGCCCTTTCAAACTTGTAAATGCCGTCTTCTCTCTGTCCTGAGGGTTTGTTTCAACTTGCTAGTATCCAGCATAAAGGTCCAGACAGGAAAACCACTGAGAGCCGGTCTGCTGATCTGAAGATTCATCATTGCGTGGAAGAGGATAGGCTTCATTGATGGTGACATCGCTCAGCTTCCTATAGTCCACAAAGAATCTATTTGATTCGTCCTTTTTTCTTTACCATCACTATAGCACTAACCCATGGACTTTTTGGGGTTTGAAATGTTTTCTTCCGCATCAATTTGTCAATTTGTTCTTCACTTTCTTCATTTATGTGAACTGGAAAGTAAAAAGATGGGCAATGATCAGGAATTAATACAATCAAATCCCACTTTCCGCTATCAATGGAACTCGTCAAGGCCTTTGCTTGATAGGCTGGCTATTCCCAGTCGGTATTATATGCTTAATTATAAGTTCTTCCAATATCTTCATCAGTCTCTGAAATTAAAATCTTAAAGAGTTCCTTCAAGAGCAGAGAATATATTCAGAAGAAGGAAAATGGGCCAAACTACGTAGTTTCGGCTAATAAAGAAAACACACTTGAATATTTACACAGTAACTGAGCAACTTCCATGCGTTGTTCCAGTGTCATTCCTACAATACCTCTATCGCAAAAGTCCACCGATTTGGAACATTTCAGTGATGTTGTATACGTTCTTACTTATGTTTTCAACATCATAATTCCGGACTTATTGTTGCTAGGTTTCTCCCACGGTTCAAAACTTGTGTTTCAGTTGACAAGTTCATAATGCGAACGGGCACTTTAGTCTGAAACTGGAAAATGTGTTTATGAAACACTATGCCCCCAAACATATGCTTGCCTCTAAGGCTCATCCCATAATGTTGGTACCTTTGTATCATAGGCTTCAATGCACTATGTCATAAAAAAGGGCTAACCTCGGACAAAAATTTATGATTTTTTTCAAAAGTTAATCAGGTCATTTACACTTTGGGCAATATCTTCCTGTAAAAAATCACGATCCTAGTGTCAGTGGTTCTCGGGTTATTTTGTTCACAAGGTTCCATAGGCTTACATAGGTTGGGCCTGTAAAATCGATTTAAGCCCCCCAGTAATTCATTACTGACCGTTCCAAGGCGGTAGTTCTGTTGTGGTTCTCTGTTGCCTGTTTTTGGTGTCAGAGGTTCTGTGATGTTTTACCTTATGTATGTTCTTATTATTTTTGGTTCGGTTTGGGTTGCTGAGTGGCCACCTTTTGGGAACAAGCTGCTCACTCGGTTGGCCATATGTTCTCTGTATCTTGATTATTTGTAATCTTAGTTGTTTCCATATGGTTTGAGGGCTGGATTTGGATTTTGATTGTTTCAGTTCCTGATCTTTGCATACTTTTTACTTTTACAATGCACTTACTAGAAAAAGAAGCATAACTCGGTGAAAATTTCACGATTTTTTTTTAAATAAGTCAGGTCATCTACACCTTCGGCAATAAAGTTTCAAGTCCCTAGCTCTTATACTTTAAAGATATCCTGCTGATTAAGTCAAGATGTCAAAAATTTTCAAAGGGCCAAAAATAAATCACTTCATCTACTCATTATTTCCAATAAGCTATCAAAGTTTCAACCCCTCTAGCTTAAATACTTTTAAGATATTTTGCTGACAAATTCAAAATCCAGAAATTTTCAAAGGGCCTTAACTCCCACAAAAACTGACGGAATTTGTTCAATAGTTAAGCAGTTTATTTACTTATCATATCTAATAAGCTATCAAAGTTTAAAGTCCCTAGCTTATATACTTTTCAAGATATCTTGCTGACAGAGTCAAAATGCAGAAATTTTCAAGGGGTCTTAACTCCTACAAAAATTTACAAAACTCGTTCAAATGTTAATCAATTCATTTACTTATCATCTCCAATAAGCTGACAAACGTTCAAGCTTCTAGCTCAAATACTTTTGAAGAAATCTTACTGGCAAAGTCAAAATTCGGAAATTTTCAAAAGGCCATAACTCCCTCAAAATTTGACAGAATTCATTTTAAAGTTCATCAGTTCATTTACATATCTTTCCAAATAAGCTTTCAAAGTTTCAATCCCCTAGCTTAAATACTTTTCAGATATCTTGCTGACAAAGTCGAATAGTGGAAATTTTCAAAGGGCCATAACTCCCTCAAAATTTGACGAAATTCTTTCAAAAGATTATCAGTTCATCAACTCATCATTCCTAATAAGTTTTCAAGTCCCAAGCACTTATACTTTTCAAGATATCTTGCTGACAAAGTCAAAAGGCCAAAATTTTCAAAGGGCCACAATTCCTACAAAACATGACTGAATTTGTACAAAATTTAATCGATTCCTCCACTTATCATTTCTAATAAGTTGGCAAAGTTTCAAGCCTTTAGCTTAAATACTTTTTAAGATATCTTGCTGATAATGTCAAAATGTCAAAGTTTTCATAGGGCCATAATTCCTACAATAATTGTCGGAATTCGTTCAAGAGTTAATCAGTTCATCTACTCACCATTCCTAATTATTTAGCAAAGTTTAAAGCCCCTAGCTCAAATGCGTTCTATGATATCTTGCTGAAAAGGTTTTATTATGAATATTTGCCAAGGGGCATAACTAGAAAAAGGAAGATAACTCGGACAAGAAAAAAAAACGTGTCCGCTTATTTTTCTTGACGAACCCATATTATGTTAAATTTCAAAACTCTAGCATGCATTTTTCCTAAGATATGGTATGCGTGACGCACGGACGGACTGACGGAAGGACGGACAACCCAGAAGCAATATGCCCCCTCAACATCTTCGCCCTCAACTTCTTTGAAGTTGGGGGCATAAATATGATACACTTCTAGCAATTAGTGTTTTTCTGTCATGCACATTCTGCTCTTTTGGTTCAACAATACCTAGTCCACCCATGTCTGGTTTTAGACCTAATACCTTCCCTTCAATGACCATTTCAGACATAGCTGTGATTTCTGTTTTCTCTCTTACGACTATCCAATAACAACCAACTGATCCACTGCAGATTAACTTGCATGGTTTACCTTGTATCACCACCACGTTTCTCGCTATATCAATCTGGCAGTTGTGATTCCTTAAGAAATCTAATTCCAAAATTAAATTCAAATCAATGGCAGCAACACGACTTTACAAATGCATTTGACCAATTTCAACAAACACCGTTGTTTTTCATCTTATTTCGATGAGTGTACCTGACGCTGTAAATACATTGCCATCATACTTTTCTAACACTGGGGAACTGCAATCTTTGATCAACTTTCACATTTTAATGGAAATTAAAGTTAACGTTGCACCAGTGTCAATAAGGCATTGAGTTTTAACATTGTTCACCTTACATTTAGCGAACAGACCTGCTCCGGCATTGGCCACATGCTTCATCTGTTGATCTGATTTAACTTCAGTTTCAGATTCTTTTGTTTCGGTTCTCTCGGGCAATTTCGCTTGAAATGCTTTTCAGAGCCACAGTTATAACATCTAGGCTTAAAACGTTGGAATTCATCTTCACTTTGCCGACCCATCTACCTTGGTGTTGTATCAGACTTATACAACCTAGGCTGAGGACGGTTTTGTTTGCCAAGCTATTCTAGCATTTTCTGTACATTCGTCAGTTAGTCTTGCTAACGTTTAAGTTCACTGTTATCAGTTTCCATAGGTTCTGGTTCCTGCCGAGTAGTAGTCCTCATAACACCTGCACCCTTGCTCATGTGTTTCTTTTCAGCCTTGTTGAAAGCTTCTAGTTCGACTGTATGACGACCAGCTTCATTTAAATTCTTTAGTAGGGCCTGTTTTTTCTCAGCCTCATGTCTGTGTATCCATTCAATGAATTGTTCTTAGCTAAAGTTTCTCGGACGCCCACATATGCAGTAGCATAAGCAAGATTAGTAAGCCGCCAGATATCCTGACCAAGTTCTGTCAGTGTTTCAGCTGCTCGCTGTCGACGTTCCTTCAGCTGCACTTGATAAAGCTTCATTTGGTTTGGTGGGGCCAACCTTTCTTCAAGCGCTGATGTCAGCTCATCATATTTACAAGACTTATCTGCTAAGTTCCCGAACACTCCTTGCGCCTGACCTCTAAGGGAAACGGCCAAATGTAAGCTTTTTTCTTTCTCTGTCCAGCCGTTTAGTTCCGCACATGCATCAAGGTGTGCTTTGTAATCAGACCAATTTCCAGTCCCGTTAAATGTTGCTAGCTTGATTTTTACACCAACTAGCGGCTCCACTCTTGCTGTACACGGTGTTTAAGTTGAGGGTGTTACTCAGCAAATGAGTTTGTTGGTACATATGAGACCCCTATACCTCTTTTCATAAAAAAACTGAAGCTCAGGGGTTTGCTCATACCAGGGTGCACTTTACTCTCAGGTATTGTTGGCAACTGTCGTCTTGGTTGATCTTTTATATCAAACTTAGAAGTCTCTTAAGCTTTTATTTCTTTTCATGCAGTCCACTTTCTAATGTACGAATTTCAGTTTGCAACAGGGTCAACTACTCATTACTTCTATTCCTTTCGCCAATACGTTCATGGAGGCATTAAATTTTGATGCTGATTCCATTTTAACATACACTATATAAAAATTTCAAGGCTCGTGACATTAAGAGACTATCAGCATCTCAACATCTGACTTCCAAATAAATGTAGCGTACTTTCGAGCTCAACAAGTTAACATGAATAGGAAAAAGATTTAACAATTTTCCGATGGGCTACTTTGCCACTTGATTAGCTACAAATGATTTTTGAAATAATTGGTAAATAAAATAATCACCTAATGAAAATGCCAAACAAGTTAAGCGCAAATTAAAGCAAGCTGAACTCAACACACAGCTCAGACCGGCTGGAGCTATATCAGTCAGCTTGACCTCAAGAAATATTATTGGCTGCGACACAATCACTATTATCCAACTGCTTGACTTTCCTTTCCTGCAAGCTGAGCTTGAAAGATAACTCGGATGTCAAGCTCGGGACAAATTCGGCTCTAAGCCCCAGCCAGTTATATCTTAGTTGAATAATTATTCAATTTCTCCCTCCGATGTATAAACCTCGCAGTCATCTACCAGATTACTTGACTCGCGCTAAATCTGCGCCTTATATACCTCGGACTCGTGGCCTGGCTTCCCGTCGCCCATACTACATAAATAAGCACCTTAGGTTGCACTCCACAGTTTTTTGATAGCTCAGTGTTTCCACAGGGGGTCAGCCAAACAAAGTGACATTCCAGCCTAATTGAATGCATAAATCATTCTTTCTTCTCTTTGAATGAGCTGTAGATATGCCTAAATACACTTTATAGTCATTTATAACCCCTATAAGCTCCTTAAATGAAAACTGTTGCAGAGAAAATGACACCCCACCCACTTTTTGGGGCCAGAAAATTTCTTCAAAAATGGCAATATTACCCATGCTGTACTCAAGAGCAGGACAATTGTTCACACCTAAAGCTTACAGATTTACCTAGAGGGCTTACAGATGATCACTGTCAACTGCAACTGAACACCTGCCAGTTGTTTAGATTTTCTGCTATTCTTAATTGAAAATGAGCACTATCTTTTTCACAAATGTATTTCGTGCTTTATCAGATCAGCCATACTTTCGCATCCATGCCGCACAGCGATCGGATGGCTTTCAAGGTTGGAAATAAATTCAGTTTTTACTTTCCTGACACATGCTCACTCAAAGGGAGGAAAAGTGGAGCCAAAAAGAATTTATAGCCCAAGATACAAGCCTATCCCCAAATATTAGCATTTTTGTCCCCGGCCAAAAGTGCGAAACTGTGAATGGCAACCTTAAAGCATAGATTTTCTATTCAATCCAGGCAGAATTTGGTTCAGAGTAATAATTTACCATGTTTCTGATCAAAGAGAACGAAATCTGGCAAATTTTTTGCTGATTTTAAACTGTACTCTTTTTCGAAGTCTGAAAAAGCGTCGCTTTCATGAAATGGGGAAAAGTTTCCTGCATATAAGGAGCCAAAAAGAATTTATAGCCCAAGATACAAGCCTACCCCCAAATATTAGCATTTTTGTCCACGGCCAGAAGTGAGAAACTGTGAATGGCAACCTAAGCGCCAGCCGGTGGTAAGCATGCATCCCGTTATTTATCAATAAGAAGCATTGTAAAGCGTCCATCGGATCATGATTGTCAGGTAAAATGAAATTTTGAGCCGTTCCTTACGGTTTTTTGGTGAGATTACCTTGCAGATGCATCATTTAGATAAGAAATACCACTTATTTGCTAAAAATACGAACGCTATTGTTTATTTACTGACCTTACGGCAATGATTAAGGTGACAATAAATCGATAACCTTCTTCTTTCGGTTTTGGATTATAGACTGAAGTAGAATAAATTTGCAACAAACATTGTGGACTACCACATACTGGGGTATAACATTACATAAGTATATCTATAAACAAAATGCTACACCTTTGCTCTCCAAACCCAAACTTTTCTGGCTTTCCTGCGATCGCAAAAATCCCCCGCTTCTCCGGTCTTTTAGATGAGACGGCGGCGGAGGGTGAGAGTGAAGGTTTGGGCCCAGTAAAACCGGTTTAACCCCCCCCCCCCCCCCCCAGTAGTTATTGCTGACCGTCCCAAGGCGGTACTTTCGTTGCGGTTGCATTTGTTTTATGTTCGGTGCTGTTTAATTTATTGTGTTCTCATTTCAACCCTTCTATAATAGAAATAGAAAATAGGTAAAAATAGTGTTAAATGTTTTTCGTATAATTTGCTTAGTCTGTTGTAACCCTTCTGTTGGTCTACATTATTTAGTTCAATAAAGATAGCTGAGTTGCCACCTATTTGGGAAAGAGCTGTTGATTCGGCTTATCACTTGTAATGTATTGTGTGCTGGGATGTCTTTGTCAATTTTTCCCTTTGATGTTGGGGATAGGGTTTGGGATCTGATTCAGTCAGTTCCTGAAGTGTAGTTACTCTTTAAATTTAAACCGAGGTCCCGTCTCCTTATGACCTTGTTGTTGGTGGGAATCGACTTCACTCACTCACTCGATGGCAAAAATATTCTGGTTTTGTTTCAAAACAACCTGGGTTCGACATACAACCGTTGGCCCTACACCCCCACTCCCCAAAAATCAAATGGTCGGTCCCTTGGGGTTTCAAAGACCTCAAAAGTGTTCCGGAAGAACCATTTAAGGAGGCAGTTGTAAGTACGCATTCGCAATGATCATTATGATAATTACAGTTAGATTTTGCTGTAATGTTTGCTTTCTATTTTAGCCACCAGTCGCAATATATTTACCACAAAAACGATGCAATAGATACAAGTGCAAGTGATCAGGGGTTCACGTATAGTTCTGACCAGTGTCATCGCCTAATGGAACTAAACTTAACACATTTATGTTAACGCAAGAGAGTAAGTGGGGGCACGAATAAAAAGATAGGCAAGTCGACAGACAGACAGGCATACAATCTTTAGCAAACAGATAAGTCAACTTTAACATAAATCAGAATGTTCCGTTTAAGGATTTTGGAAACATAAACTAGTGAAAAGTAGGATAAAATGGAATTCCACAACCCATCCACAACACCAAACGGAAAATATGTAACACGAAGTAACTAGAGTGCAAGCGGGTAATAAAGTAAATAGGTCTATCACAAAGCTAGCATTACTTTCAACATTCATGTAGTATTTGTTAAAGTCTGTAACATTTGCTTTACGCTGGATATCAACGGGTTTTGCTGAAAGACTGTGCAATATGCAAATATATACTGTATGCGATTTAATTAAGACCAAGATTTAACGTCATCGAGAAAATTCCTCACAATTTCCTGCATTTACGAGGAACGGTTGAAAAGTTCTGAGCCCAAGATACTTCTAGTGAATCTGCGGATCCGTGCTTAACATGAATGTAAGACGTTGTTATTTACTAGATTTCTGTGGAAGTTTCAAAGACGTCTGGCAAAAGGTTTCTTTTTACAGCACCTTAAAAACAAAAGGTTGGCATATATTTAAAGTAACATTTAAAATCAATTTGTCTTACATTACTTTGAAAAAATCATTCTTTACGTTCATCAGGATTCATATAATTCTTTATTGTAGTACATGCAAATATAATGACACGTCAATGTTTTGATGGAAATACAAAATATTTTGACATTTGGCGGCTCTACCGTAAACCCTTAAATTTTGCATCCCTGAAATTCAGAGACCCGTACCTTACTAGGATTTGGTTGGTTGTTTTGGGTGGTTTAGCGTCCCTTTGAGACAGTATTTCAGTCTATATCGGGCCGTCTTCTACAGAGAGGGAGTAAGAAGAGAGAATTGATAGACGAGAGAAAAATGTCCATACAACCCCCACCCGCACCTACTGCGAGTACAGTAGGCCCTTGCCCTACTATTATCCAAATCAGTAGGACGCCCCGGCACTGGAAGTTATACCCAGCACCATCGCACCACCCAACCACCCCCATTTGTTAGGAACATTGCGAGCAAAACCAAACAATCTTAACACACAAATAAATATTGACATCTCATATAATTTTCTTCAAAAGGAGCTTAAAGATGTTCACTCCTCTGCACACATGGCATGTGACTCCGATTGTACAATTTCTGCAAAATATCTCGAAATAGACAATTCCTAACAATTAAATATTGCTTTTGATACTGAAATTAAATAAATTTATGTTTGCACATATTATCACTTACATGGATGCTGTATGATATATATTTGCAAAACCAATTGCAAAATGATTGATTCTGGTAAAGTTATGGTCGGTCAAAGAGTTATACAGTGCACTCATGGAGGTAGCTGTAAAAAGAAAAGGTTTATACGATTGATACAGAAGGTAAATTACCAAAATTTGGTGATTGTTGCTCTTTAAAACGGTTATTTAAAATCAATATCTCATATCCACTCTAAAGGTGTCAGAAAATGGTGGGGCTGAAAACATTTCAGTCGTCCCTCGGAAAGTTAGATTCACTTGAGGCATCAAACTTTATTTGTTACGTACATAGTATTTCTAGGTGAACACAATCATCTGCGTATGGTAGTAATTTCGAACGCAGAACAACACCTTTTTGCTGTTACTATACCCTTGTTTTAATTGATCGATTCGCATATGGGCAGTAGTTCTCTTAAAGAATTATATTTATTTCAGAACCCATTCAGTCAAGAGGGTTTTCTATCTATAATGGATTTTCAAATTCGACTGGACAGCAGTTTCTGCATAATAATACATTATCGTCTGGGTTTCGGTTCAAAATACCTTTAGAACCGCAAGTTGCTTTGCAATATTTGGAAGTCAGAAAAGCAGATGCGATGACAATATGTGAACTGAAACTAGAGGAAGAGGGTAAGTGATCATTGGCTGATATTTTCAAATAATATACAATGTATAGTGATGGTGCTAATTGAAAGTTGTTTTACACGGTTCAATGAGCGTTCTGCAGATTATACATTTTGGTTTACCGCATATGTACATAACTGGCTCCATACTGAAGTGTTAACTTAATTTTAAAATTTCTATTACAACATGATAGAGAACATACATTTGACTGCAATTTTACGTTCAAGATAATTTACCGGACATTGTATGACCGCGACACAGAAATTAACACCGGCTGCAACGATGACGAATTGATAATAAGCGAGAGAGAGCCTTTGGCAAAAACAGGAGAGCAAAGAAAAGTATATACGACTCGAATATTGAAACTTAAATGCAAATAGATGTTAATCTCATGACGCGAGCTAGTCACAAACAAGGTTGGGTTGCCCCATCAGGGCCAACCTTTATAAATAGGTCAGTACATATGAAGTGATCCCACAATAAGTCAGATAAGTCAGAAACATAAATGCATAGAGCCAGGCAACAACTATTAAAAATATGCATATAATATATTGATGGACAGAAAATTAATTTTCATATAAATGTCATAGATGCTACTTTCATGTTGTGAGTGTAATATTTCGGTTTGTCGCGGGACTCGTTTCTGCTGAAAAGCCTCCCGCACGAGGATCATGCACATCTTTTTATAATGAAAATAGGAAAACAACAAAACAATGTGTACCAATCGTTTTTATCCTTTTAAACTGTGGTATGAGAGAAAACTTACGGTTGGTTCTTTTAAATTTAATCTTTCATGTTTGCACGTTTAACCTCTCTACGTCATTACACGCCTTTTCACTTTACCTGGGAAAATATCATTGCTTGCTCAGACAGCGGAGGTGACAGGTGTCACTGTAGCAATCATTGTAGACCTTTATCTAGTTGACCTATTAAACTTAGTTATTTTTGGGAAACTTTTTTTATGTTTTTCAGGGTATTGTGTAATCACCTCTTTTCACAGATGTCATACATTTGTTTGAGCATATGCATAACATTATTGACAAAACGAAGAATGGCATGCATTTGATTAATTCGTACAAAATAACAGCTTTTTAAACTTAAGTGTCTGATGGACCAAAGCAGAACCACGGGCTCGACTGCAAACCGGTAAAGTCCTCTAGTAATTTCATTACTGGCCGTCCAAAAGCGGCCCTTATTTTTTGGTTCTTCTTGGTTGTTTTGTATGATGTTTGTTGCTTTGCGTCTTATTTATACAGTGTGTGTGATGTTAAGGCCAGTCCTAAAATAAAACAAAATAGGTAAAAATAATGTTTTTCGTATAAACTATTCTTATTTTCAAATTGATTCTTTCATTGGTATATTGTGTGGTTGGTAATTCTTTTGGTAGGAGTGAACAGCTAAGTATCTGATGAACCAAAGCAGAACCAAGGGCGAAGTTGGTCGTTGAATTGTGCCAAGTCCTGAGAAATTTCCTACTTATATTTTTTAATAATGATTGGCATATTTATGAAATACCAGGGTGCAGGGCTTATGTAATCAGCTGGTGTACAAGTTTGAAGGTTATGTCATGGGCTTTATAAGTAAGAGCATTGTACACATGGTATAGTATTTGATGGAAATGAAATTCCTTTGATATGAATTCCAGTTTTAAAACTTTGAGGTATTCCAAGCATTAAACATCACCCTGGACTTTATATCATCACGTTCTTATATAGTTTTATCTGCTTTGCTGTTGGTTTCTGTACAAGCAGATATGTGAAAGAAGGACAAGTAAATTTTTATTAAGATCAAATTGATTTTGCTAAACTGTTGCATTTTAGAATAAGCTATTTTGAAAATGAAGCCAGCAGAAAAGTTGTTAAAAATAATGTTTGTTGGTCATCGACAATTCAGTGATATTTACTGCCCTGTGTCAGGCGCTGTACGGGGCCATCATTCGAACCTTACAGAAACACCCTCTAGTCTTTTTCCAAACATATAACTCAGCATGAAAAGAAAATTGACTGTTTTTGTTTTCAATCAGATATAAACTAACGTTTTGTGATTGAAAATCAAGTATTTTTGTCGCTCGTTTCTGGTAAAATTTCGGGGCAATTGGAATATTGAGAAAGCTAAAAACTTGTCATAGAAACGTTAGGGTCAGAACAAATGTCGAAAAAGTTTCAAGCTTTAGAAAACAACGAAACTGAAATCTTAAACAAATTATAGCATGACGGAGGAAAAGTACCAACTTTACAAAAATGCAGTACTAATAAAATTGTAGTACAACATTTATTTCAACTGTTGCGCTGACGTCTGATTATGACGTCGGGTAAGTTAAACATAGGACAAGACAAGGTTGTGTGTGTTTTCGTGCCAAGATTCTATGCTTTCAGTTACAAGCCTTATCAGCAGAAAAATGCTTCTGAGATTGAAAGACTTATCTAGAGACTAAAATAAACGCCCAGTATACTGAGCGCCGCTAATGTCAGAGCACGAATCCCAATTTTACGATTCCTCACAGTTTTAGTAAAGTGTAACATTCTGATTGTACTGAACAAATTCAGTTACTGTGTGTATTTTCTGTGACCATCAGATATGTGCAAGAGTCAAGTCTCACTGTGTTGCAGCTTGTGAAACCGTGATACTGCATAACAACTGATAGTCTCCAGAGACGCGTGCAGTAGGTGCGGCATTGCGTTTTTATTTCTATTCCCATAAACATCCTGGGCCGTCCCAGGTACGGATCAACCGACGAAACTGAGGGTAGGATTCTGCCGCCCTCAGTTTATTTGGAAGGCTGTTCCATACCTGAGCGGCCTCAGGTCTAAATGACCTCAGCCCATACCTGGTTGTGTTCACTCTTGGTATATCTGCCTGTCTCTCAGCCCTGAAATCATACAAAGGAGACTTTATTTTGATTAGGTCACCTATATATTCAGGTGACATATTATTAATTATCTTATATACTTCATGTGTCATTTGCTAGATTCTACGAACTTGAAGTGGCTGAGTATTGGTGGATCTGAGGAGGTCACTGAGGGAGGATGAATAATCATTATTTATGAATCTCAGTGCCCTCTCTTGGACTTTTTCAAGTTTGTTGGTGCTTGACACACTGCAAAAATGCCATGCAAGTGGACAATAGCTAAAATTGGAAGCTATAATTGAATTGTAAATGTCAAGTTTTCCTTGTTTGGTTAAAAATCGACCCAAACGTTTTAGAACGGCTAGCTGTTTAGAAGCTTTTTTGCACAGTTCTGAGACATGGTCATCAAATTTAAGCATATAATCTTTGTTTACTCCTAGCAAAGTAACATTGTCCTCACATTTAATAATAGTATGACCAATCTGAAATGAGTCAATATTGTCATGCGATCTCTTTCCTACACAAATAGCCTGGAATTTATCCGGGTTAGCCTCATAAGATTGTTACTAAACCATGAAATAAGATTAAGACTCTCTTGCTCAAAACTCGATTTTAAGAAGTTAAGATCTTTGTGTATAAAAGATAAAGTATTATCATCTGCATAATTTTATAAAATACATTTATCAATAAAATGAAATATAGCATTTATAAAAACCTTGAATAATGGGGTCCTAAAATAGATCCTTGTGGAACCCCTTTAAAAAGCTTTTCCCAGGTACTAGTATGCGGACCCAACCTAATCTGTTGAAATCTATCACCAAGATTACTGTCTAAGAGCCCCACTGCTTCCTCGAAAAGCCCATAAGCCCTCAAAGGCCATGGACAGGTCCATTAAAAAGGCAGCCACACACTCGTGGTTGTCCAGAACATTACGCCATTCTTCGAGAAGTCTCAACAGAGTAGATTGGCAACCAAAACCCTTTCTGGATTTTGCTAGAAGGGGTTAAAACTAGCTTGGAGGTAGTTTGACAGCTGATCGTACATGTTCCTTTCATAAATCTAAGATATAATGGGTAAGAGACTGACAGGGCGGAAATTTTCTATTTTTAAAGGGTCCTTTTTCTTATATAGTGGTATTACTTGTGCCTTTTTGAGCCCTGAAGGGAATTTAGCAGACTTATAAGTTGTATTTATAAGGTCTGAAATTGTGCCACTTATAGATGAAACACATGCTTTTAAAATATTTGTAGAAATATTATCATCTCCTGTTGACTTCTTTACATCTTAATTTGAGATTAGTTTATATACATATGTTTCATAAGTAGGTTTAAATGAAAATTTGTCTTCTGGTTCTTTTTGGGGAATATTTTCTAAAATCTTTTCAATACTAGGATGGTTTGAAAAATCCCGTTCATCTTGGGTTCTATCGTTTCCTATGTCTTTTGCAACATTCACAAAGTAGTTATATCTCGAGTTGATCTGAGACAATTTTTTTCATTTTCACATAAAATGATTTCATTGCCCCCATCAGAGCCTTTCTAAGACAAAAAAGGCTTGATGATGGGCCAGAAATCTTTTGATTTCGGGCCACCAGCACAGGGTTCATAAAAATAGACACGCATTGATTGACGAAAGCAAAATTTTATGCTAAACTAAAGAGAGTAACCAAATGTAAAAGACCAAATTGCGGGTTGTGTGCACAGTACGGAAGGTAATCACTATGATTTTCATGGTACAAGGTTCTTTGTTAACGAATCAATGTCCTGTGATGTCAAAAATGTATTATATGTCATTACATGCAATGGTTGTAATGAGTTTTATATAGGATAAACTACAAATCTCAGAAATAGCAGAACAGTACATGCGCAACAAATAAGGGATCCATCTATTAAAAAGATTCCTTTTGGTGGTCATATAGAAATGAAGTCCGATAGCTTGATACAAAGACGGGTGAAAGAAAAATACTTTCAGGATTTGTTCAAACCGACACTGAATAATATATAATCGCTACATAGTTAATTGCAGCCTGTGATGCCTTTCCCTTTGATGTTGGGGATAGGGTTTGGGATCTGATTCAGTCAGTTCCTGAAGTGTAGTTACTCTTTAAATTTGAATGTACTATAACTTTGTATTACTTTGTGATACTTATGTATTATGATACTTACGTATTTAAATATGCTCTCAGATATATGTTACAATGCTTTAAAAATCATTTTGAAATTTAGAAAGGTGACGCCCTGCGTTTATTGCTTATCGTTATAAACGTCGCGTACAATAACGTCGTAACCATGGTACAAAGCTTTTGATAAGCTTTGCGAAAATAGCTAGTAAGGGAAAACATACAATAATTAAATTTGCAGATTTAATCAGAACAAATTTCTTAAACCTTTTCTTTATATATATTTATCAAACAGAAAGAAGAAATCTGCCTGAAAGTTCTGTTGCTTTATTTCCTTAACCGGTTTCACTACTGCATGTAGATCATCAGAAGAAGTGAAAAAAGCTTTAACACAATCACAATGTTAAACTGACATAGAGATAAATTACGTTGGCCAACAAGGTCTATGCAATTAGGTCTATGACAGCGAGTAACTTTAGGCAAGTAATTTCGCCTTTGTTAAAAGCTTTTTCATGGATTTTTGATTGTCGCTTGCTTTTAATGATCTTATTTAAGAAATAGATCAGCTGTAGCAGTGAATTGTTGAGTAATATTTCACTGTTTGGAGGTTAGTTGTAAAGTAGATCATATCACGAGCGCGGAGCGCGTGTGATATATCTACTTACAACTGACTTAGTCGGTCTTTGTGTCGACTGCCCAATGAAAGTTGGGAAATTACGGTTTGCTTTTTTCTGGTTTCGTCATCGGATATTGTCAGGGTCACTGGCGAGGCTTTATTAGCCGAAACTACGTAGTCTGGCCGATGTTCCTACTTCTGTGTGTATTCTCTGCTCTTGAAGGAACTTTTTAAGATTTTAATTTTACCTCACTGCAGATGGTGCTTTGCCGTGTGGAGGCTGTAAAACGTTTCCCCGTACATCATCCATTGTGCCGATTATACTTTATTCACATCCTTTGAGATCAGTGGATACTTTATGAGAAATTTAAGATTTGAGATCGATTTCGACTATTATTCTAGATCATCGTCTTTTATATTATTCGGATCCTATTGGGATTAGTCGGTCTTTGGGTCGACTGCCCAATTGAAGTTGGGAAATTACGGTGTGCTTTTTTCTGGTTTCGCCACCGGATATTGTCAGGGTCACTGACGAGGCTTTATTAGCCGAAACTACGTAGTCTGGCCCATGTTCCTACTTCTGTGTGTATTCTCTGCTCTTGAAGGAACTTTTTAAGATTTTAATTTTGTCCAAATAGTTTAAATTTGGCCTGGTTTGACATGAAGAAAAGTAAAAAGATAGGCAACATGCAGAAGCTTATACCATCAGATCTCGCACCTTGCTCTCAAAGCCAAGCAAGAAAGAAGTGTATGCAAAGGCTGACATTATTGTACGACAACTCTATGAACAAGAGGTCTGGACAATTAACAAACTAAAAAGATAGGCATGGCTCAAAAAAGGTCTGGACATTTTGCAAACTGTATAAACAAAAGGTCTGGACATTTCACAAACTGAAAATATGGACATGACTCAAGAACTAAAACAATGAGATCCCATATTCCGCCCTCAAAACCAACAGGGAAAAGAAGTATATACACAAATGCATAAAACATATTTAAAAAGAGAGACAGTTTTCAAAAATTTAACGACACAATGGAAATCATATATAACAAATTACAGTTAGAGATACCCATGCACAATAAGACATAAAAACATTACAACCCACCCAAGACACAAAAGATGACAAAATATGGAATGGAAAACATCCGAAATAAGTCTTCCATACCTTAACAAAGAGGGAGGGAATGTAACTGGAGACCCACGTTGAAAGATATGTAGTATTGATTGATTGATTGATTTGATGCATAACGTCAACGGTAAACAACTATGTTCATGTCGGGACGGTCAGTTAACATAACCACACTATTCCTGGGCAAGCTTAGACCTCCTAAGCGGTTAACCAGTACTAAGTGCACCAGTAAATGACAACTGCCCTTCTTGAATAAAAGTATGTGGCCGGACCGGGTTTCGAACCCAGGACCTCTGACGTATGAGTCAGGTGCCCTACCGATTGCGCTACGCGGCCCGGCAAGATATGTAGTAACTTCTGAGAAAAGGTCTTTTATATGCTATTTTAATTTACAGAATGTGAAAGTGGTAAGTTTGGATATCCGTGTGAGCAATGTGGTAATTGTAAAAATGGTGATATTTGTGATCCAACAACAGGAAGTTGTCCTGACGGGTGTCTGTCAGGCTATACAGGAACGTTATGTAAACAACGTGAGTACATTTGTCTTGAGAGTCAGTATAAAGTTAGACTAAACTTTTATCATACACTATTCATGTAGTTGGGATTATCTGTTTGGGGTAGATTTTTATTGTGGTTGTTATGGGGACTTTAAGTCTCGTTAGACGTATAACAGAAGAAGCATGTCCTCACGCTGGCAACTACAATTCTTAAAATATCTTTTAAAAAGTGTGAGCATTATTAGTGTCTATCAGCCTCAGACATGTTCGAATGTGAGATATATTAGATACTTTTTCGGCGTAATTGGTCCTTGAAATTCCCAATGACTTACATTGGCAAAGAGATTATCTGCATGCTAGTAGCAACCTTTTCAAAGCGCCTTGCTCATTGAAAAGGTATAGAATAACAAATATTAATAAGACAGGTACGAACTGTAGCATTATTGTCCCGTTTACTATGGAGTAATTGCTACTGCTTATATTGCAAAGATCTTTTGCGCATGATAGAGCCTATATTTGTTCAACGTTACTTTTTGAACGTGTAAAATATTGATAAACTCGTAAGCCTCTACATGTTTGAATCTGATATGAGTCGGACAGTACATTAGATATTTAGGGCCTGACCTCAAAGGTAAAGTTTAAGGTTTCCAGTAGCTAATTGACATATGAAAGAAATGACTGTTGGAGGTCACCACATCTTTAACACAGCGAATGAAGGATGGTATCTCTTGCTCTCTATTCGCTTCCTTTAACCTTTCCTATTGCGGAACACTGGATGACAGGCCGGGTGGGAGGAATATTCCTTGTTCTACAGTTACAGGTTTATCGTAAGTTCATTCGACGTGCAAGGATTTCTGGCCACTGTTGACTAAAACGCTCATAATAAAACATTAACAACGAAACTTCTAAAACATAGCTGCAGGCATTACAAACTTCTTACAGCGTTTTCAAAATTTAATCGACGCCACTACGATCTGGTCTCTAAATTCATTACGAGAATTAACACTGAATTGTGTGGAGAATTAGATTATAAACTTTAAAAATGTTGATGCTTATAATTTTTCTGATCGTTTTAGGAAAATAGATTCTCCTCATAAGTAAACAGGATAAGGCATAAATGAAATGCAATAGACTTCATGCTTAATTTTTTGGTGGTCAATCCAGTCAGGGTTGACAATTGCGCTGTCCTCTTAAATTGCATGCTGGCGGGTCGGGCTAATGAACTAATGAACTCTCCGACTTAAAACTTTCTTTTAAGTTCATTGGTAAGTTGGTTGCGACTTGCCGATCTGTCTTTGGTTGAATAGTAAGTAGTACCAAACGACAATTCGATTGAGCTTTTGCGGAGATAAATGAGTTCTAAAAGCATAGATCAAGACAGCATGTAAACATAATAATGATGAAACAGAAGTTTTGGTTTCAAGGCAACCTCGAGGCCATCTACCGGGAAAGAGCTGACCGCTTTCTTGTTTTGCTTTGTTTACAGTCTTTATTGTTTTCCTTCTTATTTGTCGTTTAGAGCACTATCTGGAGACTGTTAGTGTCGGTTCCTGAGCATTGGTTTCTTATCTAAGCTGAAGCTTGGATCTAGAGGAAAGCATCTTAAACCAACAACCCATATATGGCAATTGGCCTACTAACTTTGAAACATTTAGGTTAACCTGTGATAAATATCTGCATTTAGGTCAGTTTCTCAGTAAGTGTACGGTCTAGGATCATTATACTACATTAATATGGACTCTGAAGGACAGCTTTTGAATGCGACAACGCAAATAAGACTATGGTCAGTAATTTTCAGAGATAGGGTGCTTTTATCTTGGTTGTAATGATAAATATGCTTTTTTTACTTCCGATAATCTAAAAAGGTTTAAAATTTGGTCTTGCCAAAATGTTTGTGATGCTCTAGTATATCTTCTAGATAACATTTTCATCAAATTTGGTACTAACTTACACAGACAAATTGTAGGAATTCCGATGGGTACTAACTGCGCTCCTCTTGTAGCGGATTTGTTTTTATTTTGCTATGAAAGAGACTTTATTATGTCTCTTTCTGATGGTACTCAGGCTCATGTCATTTAAGCATTCAATTCAACGTGTAGGTACTTGGACGAGCTTTTAGATATTGACCATCCTTATTTTGAAGGAATGGTTAGTCAAATTTATCCTGCCGAATTGCAGTTAAAGAAAGCCAATACTTCTGATACCGAGGTCCCATTTTTGGATTTACATTAAATGTTATCAATTTTAGACGGATTTGTTTCATCTAAAATTTATGACAAACGCGATGATTGTGATTTCGACATTGTTAATTTTCCGTTTTTGGATGGTGATGTTCCCCGCACCACTTCTTATGGTGTTTACATTTCTCAACTTATTCGCTTCGCTAGGGTGTCTTGTCATTTGGCTAATTTCAATGCTCGTAATAAAAGGTTGACTGCCAAGCTTTTACAGCTGGAGTATCGGTATAATAAACTTCGGAAAGCTTTTTCCAAATTTTATTGTAGACACTTTGAATTGGTTTCAAAATATAATACAGGGTTAAGGTCACTTTTGCAACAAGGCCTATCGGAACCTGAATTTTATGGTGACTTAGTATATAAATTACGCAAAATTGTAGGGAAAACAGAATTTCCTGATCAATTTGAGAAAATTATCATGCTATTTAAACGCAGTGGCTATAACATAGATGTAATGCGATAGTCTGCATGCTTATTGATTGACCCAATCACGGTTAACAACTATGCTGTCCTCTTTAATTGCACGCCGGTGGGTCGGGGTTCAGACTCTATGACAGCCCCAGCATAAAGCTATATATAAGTTGGTTGGGACCGGATGTTTGCCTGTATCTTGGCCCACCGGGATTCAACTGGTGGTCTTCTTTGGCTCCAGTATTCCAGTTGTGTTGCTGACGCCCCAGGGACTCCAGGTGTCTCAAAACGGTTTGGCTGTCGAGTACTCTCCTTGCTTCATCACAGTCTTTTCTTAATTTCAATTGTTGTCCGTGATGACTCACTGATGGGTCATGGGACCTCCATACGAGCCGAACTACCAACTAATTGTGTGCACCGTGACGGAGGGTAAGGGTGAAGGTTTGGGCCCAGTAAAACCGGTTTAACCCTCCCCCTCCCCCCACCCACCCCCAGTAGTTATTTCTGACCGTCCCAAGGCGATACATTCGTTGCGGTTGCATTTGCCTTATGTTCGGTGCTGTTTAACTTATTGTGTTTTTATTTTTGACTCGGCCTATCACTTGTAATTTATTGTTTGTTGGGATGTCATTTTCAATCTTTCCCTTTGATGTTGGGGATAGGGATTGGGATCTGATTCAGTCAGCTCCTGAAGTGTAATTACTCTTTAAATTTATTGACTGTGTGATACTTTTATATCCCTGTATGGGTAAGAGAACAACGACGTTTATCAATTACCATCCACATTTGAAGTTGACGTACATCTTTTACGATTCACCTACTTGACAATATACAAGGACCATATAACTAATGAGCA
Source organism: Ctena decussata (assembly GCA_963989385.1). NCBI lineage: Eukaryota > Metazoa > Mollusca > Bivalvia > Lucinida > Lucinidae > Ctena > Ctena decussata. The sequence goes on from OZ022506.1 coordinate 87,286,790, forward strand.
CGTTCGCCAGAAAGATCCAAGCAACTAGACCTAATGAAGAATACGACGAACTCGAGACTGGAAAAAGAACTAAAGTGTTTTGACCACATCTGAAGGTGTTCTGGCTTAGCCAAGACGATCCTACAGTGCACGGTGAAAGGGAAAAGAAAAAGAGGTAGACAGAAATAAGGATGGGAGATTGTTACATAGCCATCTGTGGTGCCCAAACATCAGTACAAGATTAAGGATAGAATAAAATGGAATGGTCTAGGCACATAGATAAAATTACGCGGGTATTTTTGTCTACAATAGTGACTAAAACACTATTTTACAAGATAGACTTCTTTCAGTTTATGTGCGTTCCGAGGTCTTCAAATGGTAGTAATGGCAAGCCAATATTGTCTTAAGTTTTGCTGCTGGCAGCAATATGTAACCATTGGCATCACTTGGATTCCAATGGCTACCAATGTCGCCTAATAGTTTATACCACTGGCAGCATATTTTTCAGATAACCCATATCATAGGCAAAATTAAGGACAGGCCAAATGACGTTAATTATCAAGATGTCAACCAACGAAAAGGAAGAGTGCAATGAATGAAAATACAACTATAATGCCTCAGCTTAACAGGGATCAGGGCTAAACCTACAGGTTCGGCAAATTGCAAAAAAAAATATAGTTGTTTAATATTTAGATAATGTCATATTTACTGAGTTAAATTTCCTTAGCCGAGTACCTATACTGCTATGGTTTTATGGATGGGAACTAGTGGATTAATAGGTGGTATTAAGGTAAAAACCACCTGGCTGACTATGACAAAAGTGAGCTGCTGGGCACAGCTTACTTTATGAACAGGCAAGCAGATAGTAAGAGGACTCCTTTGCATGGACCTGCTCACACTGAAAATATTATGAACAACAACAGAATTTAGGGTGCTTGGTTTGCGCGTATGATTAAGCGCTCCTCCGAATAATTAGAACTGCTTGTTCCAAATCGGTGCTTCTGTTATGGTTTATCATTATTCTTCAGCCTTTGTCGACAACTTTTCTTAGTCCTTGAGTTTTTGTACGTTTTTAGAATAGCCTTGAGACCTACAAGGTCAGGAAATTGCAAAAAAAAAATTCTTTTCAGTTTGCAGTTTTTTTATCTCCTTTTTTTTTACAAAAATAAAGATATCTGTGATAAAGCTACCAGGCAGTGTCTTAACGGATGTCGTTATGTAACCAACATGAGTATATTTGTTTTATGACTGGCTAGAATTTTTTACTATACATACTTTTAACAATTAAAATAACAAGAGCTGTCGCCAAAATGCAAAGCTTGAACCTTTTATATACCTATAGTGTACATGGCTGCACGCAATTTGACAGTCTCTGGTCAACTCAAAAGGACAAACAAAACAAACAAGAGGGCCATGATGCCCTGAATCGCTCACCTGAGCAATTGGCAAAGTGGCTTTTTTTATGTCTGAAATTGTCATAATATGAGTCTCGGATCAAAAGTCATAGAATGACCATGACCTTTTGTACTCATTAATCTTCATGTACTCATTAAGATAATCATATAGACCATTTTAAGGCCAAAATCTTCAAAAATTTCCGTGAAATCCTATGTTCTAGCATATTCCTGTATTTGACTATACCGCGAAAAAGGTCGAGGTAAACCCAAGGTCATTTTCCCATATTTGACCCTTCCGCTAAAAAAGGTCATCATTTGAAAAGTCTTGGTAGATTCTAGAGGGTTATCATGCGAACCGCAAAAACCAACTAAATGTTTTGTACCACTTCAGATACTGAGGGTGAGGTTCGGCCTGTAAAATCGATTTATTCCCCCCAGTAATTCATTACTGACCGTTCCAAGGCGGTAGTTCTGTTGTGGTTCTCTGTTGCCTGTTTTTGGTGTCAGAGTTTCTGTGATGTTTTACCTTATGTATGTTCTTATTATTTTTGGTTCGGTTTGGGTTGCTGAGTGGCCACCTTTTGGGAACAAGCTGCTCACTCGGTTGGCCATATGTTCTCTGTATCTTGATTATTTGTAATCTTAGTTGTTTCCAACTATGGTTTGAGGGCTGGATTTGGATTTTGATTGTTCCAGTTCCTGGTCTTTGCATACTTTTTACTTCTAGTACTCCATGCTACTTACCATGTTTCAAGGCCATAGGTGTATTGGTTCTGGAGAAGAGAAATATTAAAGGTTTATACCATAAACAGGTATCGCAGCCATGTTGGTCATGTGACCTGGACCGTTTGAACAAATTTTTGTTCAATCAATCCCTGGAGGCTCTATATGAAATATGTTTACAATTGGTCCTTTGGCTTTTGAGGAAATTTTTTAAAATGTTAAAATATGAGAGATCTGGGTCAAAGGTCAAAGAGTGACCCTGACCTCTTGTACTCATGATTCTTCATGACCTCATTGAGACGACTGTATATAACAATGTTTAGGCCAAAATTTCAAAACCTCTAGCATTTTCCCATATTTGATCTTACCGTAAAAAGGTCAAGGTCAACTCAAGGCCATAATTTGAACAATCTTGATAGTACTGGAGTACCCAATGCTTCATACCAAGTTTCAAGGCCATCGGTCAATTTGTTCTTGAGAAGAAGATTTTGAATGTTTTTACCATATATGGGCATGACGGCCATGTTGATCGTTTGACCCCGACCATTTGAAGAAATTACCGTTCCCTCAACCCCTGAAGGCCCTATATGAAATTTGCTAACAATTGGCTCAGTGGCTTTTAAAAGAAGTTTAAAATTGTCAAACTATGAGAAGTAAGGATCAAAGGACGACCTTGACCTCTTGTACTCATGAATCTTCATGTACTCATTAAGATCACTGCATATACAAATTTTTAGGCCTAAACCTTCAAAACTTTTCATAAAATCTTATGTTCTAGCATTTTCCCATATTTGAATTTGCCGTAAAATGGTCAAGGTCAACCCAAGGTCATCATTTTGAACAATTTTGATAGTACTGGAGTACCCAATGCTAGATACCAAGTATCAAGGTCATCGGTCAATTGGTTCTGGAGAAGATATTTTTAGGTTTTTACTATATATGGGCATGGTGGCAATGTTAGTCATGTGACCCAGACCGTTTGTACAAATTTTCATCCCCTGAACCCCTGGAGGCTCTAAATAAAATTTGGTTACAACTACCCCAGCGTTTTTAGGAGATTGTTTGAAATTGTCAAAATATGAGAGTCAGGGTCAAAGGTCAAAGAATGACCTTAACCTATACACATGATAACTATGAAAACTAAGCGAACACGTGTTATTTTCTTCTTTTCTTGCGGGTTACATAATGCAAGAGTTATGCCCAGTTTTCGACTTAGTGCATTTAAGTCTATGGACCCTTGTGAACAAAATATCTCAAAAAACATAAATTGTAGGATCTTATTCTTCTGATTTATGCAGGATGACATTGTCTAAGATGTAAATGACCTACTCACTTTCGAAAAAAAATGGCAATTTTTTGACCGAGTTATGCCCCTTTTCCGACTCAGTGCATTGTAAGTCTATGAACCTTGTGAAGAAAATATCTCAAGAACTCCTGATGCTAGATCTTGTCATTCTCCACCGGTCTTGTCATATAGGAGTTAGCCCTTATTTTCGACTAGTCATTTGATACAGGAATTATCTTGTGAACAAAATATCTGAAAAACGCATAAGCTATGATCCTGATATTTGGCATACAGTTACAGACCAAGCCGTAGATGACTTAATTAACTTTTTGGCCTTTTTTGTAAATTTTAAGGTACTGCCCCTTTTCGGACAGAGATATTTTGTAAAGGCACAAGCTCGTGGGCAATGTACCTAGAAACCGCAAAAGCTAGGATCCTTATATTTGGCATGCAGGTTTGAGCTAAGGCGTGGATAAACTGATTAACTTTTGGGCCTGTATTGTAAATGTTTGGTTGAGTTTTTCAGCTGTTTTGGACATAGGCTTTTTGTATAGGAACAAGCTTGTGAACAAAATATCTGAAGAACCGCATAAGCTAGGATATTTGGCACGCAGATTTGAATATAAACGTATTCTTACTAAATTTAGTGCGACAGACGCGCGTTTATGTATCCAATTTCTTCAGTGTCGCTGAATTCCAAAATGTTGAAATAAAAGATATAATGCACGAAGGTGAAAATGAGCATATTTCATAAATATATGGTTGCGTTATTCCCCTTTTTGGACCTAGGAATTTTGTATAGGAACAAGCAGTAGGAATAACTTTGTGAACAAAATATCTGAAGAACCACTTCAGCTAGGTCCCTTATATTTGGCATACAGTTACAGACTAAGATGCAGATGAACCGATTTATACCCTTTCTGACTTACCATTATGGGATGAGCCTTACATAGAGGCAAGCATATGGTTTGGAGAATAGTGTTTCATAAACACATTTTCTATTGTATATTAATGTACATTTCCTCTTTGATGGACTGCGTGTGTCTGTTATCGGAAATGTGTGGTTTCATATTGTGGTGTGAGATTCTTCCATTTCCTTCTTTCGGTGTCTTCGCTGGGTTGCGCATTGTGATTGTGGGTTATAAAAGATATTTTGTCTTTATTTTTTGTGAATTAAATAATGTCATTTACAGAATGCCCGGATCGTGAATATGGAAGTCCTTGTGAGCAGTGTGGTAATTGCAAATATAACGGTATTTGTAATAAAACCACTGGCAAATGTCCCAGTGGGTGTCGGCCGGGATATATGAGACCTTTTTGTAAACAACGTGAGTAGACTGGTGTTATGGAATGTTTGAATTGTAATTACATACATTAATGACAATTAATTTTAAATAAAGTAAAATCATATGACAGCCTAGTGTGAACCTTTTTTATGAATATAAATGGTGTACATGTCTACAGAAAATTTCATATTCTCCAAAACGTCAGCTATTCCGAGCTCGAAAGATTACTGTTTTATATTTTACAATACTCTTCGAAGCGAGACAATTTTATATAACGTCAAATGACGTCATTATATTATCCGCACGACTTATCTGTTGACACACAATATATAGTAAAATTTATGTATGAAATTAAATTTTAATGTTTGTGATTGCGCAAGTGTAACATTTTCCAGCCCCTTAGTAACTTTAGCTTTATCCATTCATAGCGCATCCTGTTTCTTGTTTAAGCCCCGGTAGCTCAGTAGATTAAGCGCTTGCCTATTGATCTAGCGGCCCCGGGATCGAGACCTGCTGAAGCGAGAATCTTTTCAATCGTAAACGGGGTTCCATTGCAGACAACCTTTCATTAACCACCTCACGTCGCCCATATATGACTGAAATACTGTTGAAAAGGACGTTAACTCGCAAGTCATCCATCCGTCCTTCATGTCTGTTGAAATCTCAGCATGGTGGTCGCCAGTATAGCTGACCACTTTGCTTTCTGGTTTCTTTGTAGGATTTAGTATAGGAAATAAAGATAAATTAAATGATGATAACGTTCAGGAATAATCTTGATTGTAACGCACAGAATATTTCAAATGCTTCCAAATCAGATAGCAAAAGCTGCAGGTTGTCTGCAATGTTTGAACCTTTTGTGTGATTACAAGCATATCACTCGTGTATAGGTTAATAATGAGACAATATTATATTTCGAACTGCTGTTTCCGTGTCTTCCGTCTTTTTTTATGTCTCCGGTGGGTTGCGCTTTCTGACTATCAAAGGTACTTTGTATTATATTTGTGTCTGTATTAGCTATTGTCTATTACAGAATGCCCGGATCGTGAATATGGAGATCCTTGTGAGCAGTGTGGTAATTGCAAAGATTACGATATCTGTGATAAAACCACCGGCAAGTGTCCCAGTGGGTGTCGGCCGGGATATATGAGACCTTTTTGCAAACAATGTGAGTAAACTGGTGTTATGAAATGTTGGAATTGTAATAACATACATAATATGACAATTAATTTCAAAATAAGTAACAAGAACTATTGCCTGCCAGCATAGTTTCAAATAGAGTATATGTCTACAGGCAATGTGATAGTTTATGATAACAAAACGAGTATATGTCCACAGGCAATGTGATAGTCTCTAATTAATTCGAAACGTGTCAGCTATTCTGAGTTCGAAATATAACTGCTTTATATAATATTAACAATAATCTTCATTGAAAGACAAAAACGCATAAAATCATATGACGTGATTTTTGGACGAACAACAACATATCTTTTTACACACAATTGATGTAGGTCGGGCGGTGGCGCAGTCGATAACCCATCTGACTCAAAAGCCATAGGTCCCGGGTTCGTTACCCGGTCCGGCAACTTATTTTCGTTTCTTCTTCCGCCGATTCAAGAAGGGCAGTTGAAAGTTACAGTCGAAAGTATGTGCAATAAGTACTGGTGAGCCGCTAAGGAGGTCTATACCTGTCCAGGAATAGTGTGGTTAGGTTAACTGACCATTCCGACATAACCATAGCTTTTTATCGTGGACGTTAAGAAACAAAACAATAACAACAAAATGTGTAAAATTAAATTTTATGTCTTTGATTTCCCACGTGAGACTTGTTAAGGCCCCCAGTTACCTAAGCTAAATCCGTTCATAGACTAGAACAGCTGATGCGGAACTGTTATCTGTTTTGTTGTATATTAAGCATTCTGGACTCTAGCATATCTGTCCCTTTGGCTGACTGTCTTTTCTTTTCGTGGGGTGGGAGAGGGGCGGGGGAGGGGTGTTAATATATGGAATAGACAAAAAACTAAATGGGTCGTTTTGCTGAACAGGTACTCCTTGTTAGACTAGGTGCGTTTCTTATCAAAGATGCACAGTTCTGAATTTTGTTTTCAGTTTGCATGCCGGGCATCAGACCCAATGATGGGCCGACATAAAGCTATTTATGTTGTACTTAGCAGTGACTTCAATGCATATTTAGAACAAATTAAAGTGATATTGCTTTCATTGAAAAAAAAATATCATATCAATTCACAAGTGACTGATGCGATTTATATTTTTACCTGTAGCAATCCGCTGCTGGTTTTGACAATTTTGGGTTTAATTTCTTTACGAAATAGTCTGAAAGGAAGCGTACTTGTCTGACATTATGCTACGGACATTAACACGTCAAATCAAGAAAATGACTTCACACTTTCGCGTCACTTTTTGGCCTGGAGTATCGCTAATCTGCACGCGCCGTCATTCCGACGGCATCTGCAAGCGGCTTTCTTGAATCGTCGATTTCTTTTTATTCATTCATTGACCTTTTCTAGCCGTAGACTACGTGCACACCCAGTATTATATCCACTAAATGCGCTGAACCAAGCAACATTAATGAGAAATGACTAGGAAAAAGGAAATTTTGAAGATGTTTGTTTTCCGTTATTCTCCTAAACAGAAAAAAGTAAAAAGAGCATTTACTGATTTTCGGTACGAAAAATATTTCATCTCATGTGTTGAAAATATCAGCGCACCCGTGAAATTGCCAATATTTTCATCACATTCGATGAAATATATGTAATATTTACCTAAAAAAATAAATATCCTTTATTTCTTTTAGTTGGTTGTTGCTTCATAATTTGGGGTTCACCTGATGGTTTTTCTTTTGCTCCGGTATGTCAGTGTTGCTTTTTTACACCCCAGGGATCTCCAGGTGCTGCAATACGTTGTTTCTGTCGAGTCCATATCTCTGTTTTATCATAAAACTTATCCGTCATTTGTTTGTTTCCTGTGATGATTCATTGATCGTTTAGGAAACCTTCATGCGCAAAAAACAACTACTAACGAAATGTTTCGAACCACTGCAGAAGCAAAGGGTGAGGTTTGGATCCAGTCAAACTAGATAAGCCCCCAGTAAGCTTTTGCTGATCGTTCAAAAGCGGTGCTTCAGTTGTGTATCCTCAATGTTACATGTTGTTATGTCCTTTTGTCTATGGTCTTTAGCAGTCTGTCCATTCTGCTTTCTGGTTTGTTTTGCTTTGTAATTTGACTTAAAAAGTAGGTAAAATTAGATGAATAACCTCCTGTTGGGGGAAAAAGCTGTTTACTTGTTTACAATGCGTGCCTTCGAGGACTGTTGCCATTTGTGTGTGTGTGTGCTACTTTCCCTTTTGTTTTTGAGAGGAGGATGTGGGATTTGATTGTGTTTAAAAATCCTGATCATTGCCTATTGTTTTACTTTTAATTGTCTTATTTCGTAGTCTTGGATGGGTTGTGCCTTATTATGTATTTTGTGTGTCTCTCCTTGGTGTCTTTATACTAAGTTTTGTAGTTTTAAGTTCAGGTCTTTTCATATATATTTTTGTCCATCTAATATTCACAGTATCCGAACGCACTGTACCCTCTCCTCCGGTTTTCATAGCGTTGAATCGAGAGTACAAAATTCGCTTATAACCAGTAGCCGGAAATCATTATGTTTTGAGTTTTTATCCGGAATCTACTGCGTCATTTATAGTTTTTCAGCTTCGAAAATGTAAAGAGGTAAGTTTAATATAATTTTCTCTTCGTTCTTTTACTTTATTGCCCTGTACGATGAAAAACTCCTTGCCGTCGCAGATTTAATTTAACACGAGATTGTGTCGTGCAAAACTTAGCTATCATTCTTTTATCAAAACTAACAAACTGTAGATTGATAACGCCTTCCGTTTATTCTTAAGATTTCCTATAAAACATGTAAGAAAATGCTCAAAATGGTTTAAGAATCATCCCAAGGGCGATTTGAATACTGTACCAATTACTACCCACCCATACACGACATTGTACAGGGTAATAAAGTAAAAGACCGAAGAGCAAATTAAATTAAACTTACCTCTTTACATTTTCGAAGCTGAATAGCTATAAATGACGCAGCAGATTCCGGATAAAATCTCAAAACATAATGATTTCCGACTACTGGTTATAAGCGAATGTTTGTACTCTCGATTCAACGCAATGAAAACCGGAAGAGATTGTACATGTAGTTCGGATACTGTGATATTGCTATTACAGACTGCCCGGATGGTCAATTTGGAGATCCATGTCAACAGTGTGGTTATTGCAGAAATAATTCTAACTGTGATAAAACTACCGGGGGGTGTCTTTATGGGTGTCAGCCGGGCTATATTGGAGACTTATGTAACCAACGTGAGTATATTGGTGATAGGAAAGACTGGGGTTGATATCACATACAGATTATAACAACTAATTCAAAATTTAGAATAGAATTGAATTTGTATCTTTATGTGATTACAAATCGTGTACATGTCTACAAATTATTTTACATTTTCTGTCCAACTTATAGTAACAGTCAAAATTAACAAGTTCAACAAATGTTAGTTTGATGTATGTTTATATATATTGATCGCGGAAGAGCACATGTATTGCATAACTTAATTCCAATACTCTTTATAATCAGACAATATTATGTAAGGTCATGTGACGCCATGATATCAAATTTGGAACCGCTACATCTTCACAATTTAGGTTTATCTGGTGGTACACAAAATGGACTAGTTATAAAGTGTACAATTTTAGTTTAGTGTTCGTGATTTCGCGCGCAAAACCAAATTTAAGGAAACACCTGTTGTTATGTTGACACGTTTAGCTATCCTATTTTCTTCAAATTTTGTTTCTTGGTTTTAAATAGGAAATAGGTAAAACTATATTTATATTTCATGCATTTTGTGTTGCTTTCGAGTTTTTAGCTGACCTGAGCCGAAGGCTCCGGGCGAGCTTATAGGATAGGCAGGCTCCGTCGTCGTTGTCCGTCCGTCGTCCATCAACAATTTCCAACAACTTCTCCTCTGAAACAGTCAGCTGATTGCAGCCAAATTTCATATGTAGCCTCCTGGGGGTCTGAGGAACAAAAAATTATTCAAACGGTCCTGGTCACATGACCAACGTGGCCGCCATGCCCATATATGGTTAAACCTAAAAAAATTTTTTTTTTCTCCAGAACCAATGCCGATGGCCTTGAAACTTGTTATGTAGCATTGGATACGCAAGTAATACCAAGATTGCTCAAATTATGACCTTGGGTTGACCTTGACCTTTTTTACGGTAAGGTTAAATTTGCTTCCTTGTGCTTTTATATGGAAAAATGCTAGAACATAAGATATAGTGGAAACTGTTGATGATTTTGAGCTAAACATTGGTATCTTCAGTCATCTTAATGAGTACATGAAGACTTATGAGTACAAGAGGTCAAGATCATTCTTTGACCTTTGACCCAGATCTCTTATATTTTGACAATTTCAAACAATCTACTCAAAAGCCTGCTGACCAATTGCAATCGAGTTTCATATATAGCCTCCAGGGGTTGAGAAAATAAAATTTGTTTAAATTGGCCAGGTCACATGACCAACATGGCTGCCACACCCATATATGGTAAAAGGCTTTAAAAATCTTCTTCTCCAGAAGACCGATATCCTCTAAACTTGGTATGTAGCATTGGGTACTCGAGTACTATTAAGATTGTACTGTTGAAAATAGTGAGCTATATATTGAAATCTACAGTCATCTAAATGAGGACATGAAGATTTGTGAGTACAAGAGGTAAAGGCCATTCTTTGCCCTTTGACTCAGAATTCTCATATTTTGACAATTTCAAGCAGTTTCCTAAAAATCACTGGGCCAAATTGTAACCAAATTTTATATAAAGCCTCAAGGGTACAGTCCACTAAATATTCATGAGGACTTGTCCCGCCTATTTCGGGGAGAGCATAAGGTTAACATTGTAAGACGATGGCGTCATCTGTCAGTCAAGCATGTTTAATTTCTTGCAGTTTAAAATAAGACAAACAAATGATAGGTACAAAAAGGCATATTTAATTGAGAAATATTTTACCAGAAGGAGATGGGGTTGATATTGGAAATGATCTTCTTGTGAAAAATATGCTATTTTTTCGAGTACGAATCGGTGGTTGCCATACTCAGCCTAGCTTAGCGGGTACTGAGTTGGGAAGGCAGTGGATGATTTCATCTCAAATTGATAGGCTAGGATGACACTTTAAAGCAAGACATGTTTGGAAAACTTTGTATGTCCAGTTTTGTACTAAAATGACCAGATGATAACATTGTCGTCTATGGAAAATTAATGGTGGAATGCAACCTAAAGCGCATTAAGTGAAATTGACAATGGCCCTGTTTCTTAAATTCGATTGACTTTAGCTGCATATCTAGAGATATATGTCCCTTGACGATTAAAAGTGCATTCTTCTGTGTGTTATCCATAGTGAGATTGTTGTTGTAATTGATGATTTGATGCTTTAGGCCTAGGATTATCAGCAAAAATGAAAACAACATTTTTCTCCAGGTAGAATCCAGGGGATGGGGTAGGGGAGTGGGAGGAAATGCTATTATATTATTGTACTATAAGTTTTGATGGTAAAATATTTCACATTAGTCCAATTTAATATTACGCCAAGAAAAAGCATCTCCTGGAAACATTTAAAAGCCATGAAAGTATGATAAATGCGATTCTGGGAAATACAGAAAGCGTCGCTTTTCGTAGACTTTTGCAAGTAAATGAGTATTTTTTTAGGCAAAATATAATTTTAACCAACCATTTATCTTAAATTCCTATCAACCTTGTTTCTCTGCTGATTTGGACTATTAAACTAGTTTTACTGCATTTATGTCTTAAACATCCTCCAAATACCAAGATTTTAACCAAATGGAGGGATAATATATTAGTTAGGACGCTGAAATTCCAAAAGCCTATTTTTTTAGTTTAATGCCCCGAAAATTCGGAGGGATGAATATGGTATATTATGAAAGTTTATTATTCCAACTTTAATTTAGGGTATGATGTGGTCCTGAAAAGTGGATCCAGAATGTGGAATCAGGGGAGATAACTCTGTACCAAAGAAATGCTAAAAAATAATCAACTGCCTTTCTCGTTATGTTTATGTCATTTGAAGCGAGATTTCAAGCAAACAACAATCTTAAATCAAGTTTTAGAAGAGTTTTATTATTCTGCTATCGACTGATACTTCTTAGCTTTCTATTAATTTTGGCTTAAGCCCGTAACATTCGATTATAAGTATATTCCCAAAATGTAAATAAATTGAAGGTAGAATCGTTTTGTTTAATTTTGCTAGTATATCCCCCTTTAAAATCATCTTTAAATGTTAGAAGAATTGCAGCCTGCTTGATTCCTTGTCGTTCGCCTATGCCACTACTTGAATTAACTTAAAATTAACATCAATAACATCTATACAAAATGTATTCAATTTCATCACAGCTAATCAACGATCGTCATCAACTCCCAGGAAACTCTCATAAATACGGTATTCAGACAAGTTTCAAAAAATATTGTTGACGTACGTTTGTTGACCAAGAAGTTTAAGGCCCTCGAAAGCTGCATTTTAAACGTGAAACAGAAAAGCGAGTTGTTATGTCTTAAAAGACTTGACTTATACTGAACAAACAGTCTTTTTCGATATTTCATTCTTCTTGTAGCAACGCTCAACACTTTTGCTGGTATGATATACAATGGCTCAATATTGTTGCTACGCTATTCATGAAACTAACATAGTGATTACATGACTTTTAGTCAAAGCAATAAAAAATAAATAAAATAAAAATAAAAGATAAAATAAAGAAAAAAAACAAATAAAATAAAAAATAAATAGAGAGAAATTGAGAGATAGAGAAGATACTACGCCAAAGGAAATAAAACTAGTGGTGCTGTGAACTATGTAATTTGTAGAGGAGTCAATCAAATGACAATCAAATATCGTTCTTTTTAAATTTAATACATATAAAATTGGGGACTTACTAGTAATGTAAACTACAAAAGCTACTGTTACATTGATTATTGAAATAAAATCGGTTCATGGACCATAGAAATTGAAAGACTATAGAAAGGTGAGAAAACAAAATACACAATGAAATTGGATGACACGAGACACAGAAAAGTATCTGCCAAATCGAAATAAGCATCTGCTTGCAAAGTACGCATTCTTTTATAAGACGAGCATGGGAGATGTTTTTCTTTACCAATAAAACGACAATGCTCAAGTGAAAGTTTCAGAGAAAATCAAGAAACGGCACAATTATATCAATAAATTATGATATTTCGTTGCATTGTTCTATTTGACCAATTTAAAAAGTTCCTGAAGACGGTGATACATCATGCGCTTGGTAGTACAACACTGGAAACGAGTAATTCATTACTGACCGTTCCAAGGCGGTAGTTCTGTTGTGGTTCTCTGTTGCCTGTTTTTGGTGTCAGAGTTTCTGTGATGTTTTACCTTATGTATGTTCTTATTATTTTTGGTTCGGTTAGGGTTGCTGAGTGGCCACCTTTTGGATACAAGCTGCTCGCTCGGTTGGCCATATGTTCTCTGTATCTTGATTATTTGTAATATTAGTTGTTTCCAACTATGGTTTGAGGGCTAGATTTGGATTTTGATTGTTTCAGTTCCTGTTCTTTGCATACTTTTTACTGGAAACGAGTAAACTTCTTATTAGTTAATGTTACTGCTAATCAAAATTTTCACTGCCAAAATTCTACACATAGTTAAGGTATTTCACAACCTCCGGTCAGCTGCTAACGGTATTACTCGCCGTCCGACTGTATATATAATGTATTATATTGTAACATTTTGAGTACAGATAATACCATGTGGGAATTACGTAGGAATTATTGTGAATTACCTGTCCCGTTACCTAAAACACTGACAAAACTCCTGAAGAGACTGATGATGAGATATCTTATAAGTTGCGGTATTTTCCTTCTTTCGTCACCTCGTCACAATAACAATAGTTTTAATAGTTTGCCTTAAAACTGATGGGAACGCTACAAACGGGTACCGTTGATAATATTTCAGCAAGTAAACCTTGGTACTTAATCGACACACTGGCAGTTTCTTAACTTTTGTGGTTCATGGTTGCGATTTTATGCTCAATAATGATAAAAGTATACTGTTTAAATACACATGATCAGTTAAATCTAAAGACTGAAAGCTTGTGGCATGCAGACATTGAGCCATTGAAATCAGGTTATTCACAAACAGATATTATCTTTTTGCACTCAATGAAACAATGTTCAAATTACAATTATGTAACGCAGTATAACGTCCAATCAGATACATGTCACACAGATGAAAGTAAAATACCTCTAACAATCTCGTTTTCTTATTTATTTGTTTTCATGGTGGCATGTGCACTCACTCCATTGAAATATAATCAATGGCTGTAGCATCTATGGCTATCTATTCTTCATATATCAAAGTCATCCGGCATATTGTTTGAATTCTTAGAAAATAAGTTTTAAGTAAGTATTCACCTGGTATTGCCAGTGCAAAATACACTGATTCAAAATATTTCAAGCAGTTAAGTCTACGATAGGCAAGATTTTACATGGACTGATTCCAGATGTTTAGTAAGACTCTTTCGTATCACGTATTTATTCGGGTGCTTAATTCTGTGCTGGCGGCTTTATTTCTTCTGTTATATACGTGATATACATAGGATGACTGTTGACTGTGCCATTTAAAACTCCGTTTTTCGTTGCATATGCAAATATCTAAAAAAGATTTATGTTTATGATTCATCACCTACGTCTTATTGGAGCAGCATCAGAAGGAAGTGTGAGGTTGCGCGCGTAAAAATAGTTTAATTAAAATCTTGAATAGTTCCTTCAAGAGCAGAGAACACATTCAAAAGAAGCCTCTGTTTAATAATGTACAACAGTCTATACAAATATGAAAAACTTCTACATGCGAATCCCGTTGGTTGGTTTTCTTGCCTTGTTGTCTCCTGTACAGCTGTCCTTTATGCTTTCTATTTCTTTTGTGGTTTGAAATAGAAAATAGGTAAAAAAAATTATTTGATATGTTTGAATGTATTTCATATTGTTTTTGGTGCTGCACTTAATATGTACAGTTCCTGTGTGTCGGAATGGAGTGTCTGTAACCAAAGATGTGCTGTTCCGTGTTGTCGTTTCCCATCTTCTTTCCGTGTCTTGGGTGAGCTGTGTTTTGTGATTGTGCCCTTACCTGGGTAATTTTATTTATCTTTGTCTATGTACGTTTTCTACATTTATACTTAAACTTGGGTCTGCATGCATATCCAATAAATACACTATAACAATATAGCAAGACACAGATTAAGATAATAATGTAAACAAGTTTTGTTTTCTGGAGAGACGTACGAATTTGCAAAATAACGCAGCTCACAATGTCTTTTAACATCTACTGGAGAAAACAGTCTTCCCACAACTCTGCTGATATCTACCATAAGCATTTAACACGATAGCTTCTTTTGGTATCGAAGTAGTTTTCGTTGTAATTACTCTTCAAATCATGACGTCTGGTTATTGTCTGAAACCAGTTTTGAATGCCGTTCATTTCCCGCCTGCCAGTAAGTGCAAGTACCTGTTAGAACATTGTCTTTTTCAATTTTGATACTTCCATCATTACATCAGTGCCAGTCCAAACTTAACATACTTAAAGATGCTGTCAAAATACTTCATTTACACACTTAATACCAATTTCATGTATAAAACTGCATTTTGTAAAAGTGTTAAATAAGCTTTTAAGACAAGGGAAAAATGCAAAGTTTAAAAGCACTATTTTCAAAAACATATTTGGCAGACGAAATGATTTAAAGTTGACATATTATTTCATATTATTATTTTCGTTTCATGGGTAGCATATATAATTCGTAATAGTTGCTATAGAAAGCTTCCCGAAACTCTTTTTACAAAGTATAGTAAATATACCCTAATGTGGTAGAACAAATATGATCCTACTTTTTGCATTCTACATCGTTATATATATTCTGAATCGTCTTCATTCATTATTCTTTTAATTAAAATTGTTTCAAGTAACGTATGTAACGATCGAGCTGTAACATACAAACGGCAAATGATCAAAGGGCTTGTAAATGTGAATGCATAAGTTGTTGGAAGTCTTTGCAGACGTAGAAGTGGTAGGGCTGGTTTTCTTGTTAAAACTGCACAACACGGGGAAAATTCCAGTTAAACATCTTTTGAAGAAAAGAAAGTTTGAGGAAAACGGGATCCATGGCGATGGTTAGACTCCAAAGAGAAACGTCTTATGAAGTACAGAGTGCAGTGTTATTACCATTGGATATTTTGTGAGTCGGTGGCCCCGTAATTTTGTGCGCATTTTGATGAGAATCTGGAAGATAGCGCTTTAAAATGAAATTGAGTACCTTCAAACGCCAATACTTTGTAGGATGAATTATCCTTGTGTAAATATGTGTATACACCGGTTTTCTTGATACTTTAAGCATACGTGATGTAAATTATTATAGAAACTGATAGTTTGCACACAAATGCGTCATTTCATGAATTAATCAGAACACCTGAGTGCACCTCATAATGGACAGAATTAAAGCGCTTTCAGTTTTAGCAAAATAAGGTTTAGATGGGGTGGGGGTAAAAAATGGGTACTTAAAAGCACGGGATCCTATTTTGGTGACCACATCATACCCTATCATAAAGCCCAAATGTTGTACTTATCAAATTTAGTAAAAATTTCCTTTCGAATCGCCGGGGCATTAAATTTGTATTTTTTTCGGCATCAGCGTCCTGACTATATAGAAAATTGCGAATAAATGCTTATGGATAACAGATTCAACCACTTTTTCTTGTTTTTATTAATAAGAGAAGTATTAATGTTCCTACGAAACTAGAGCATGTGAGCAGGGGCTCACGTATACCCCCGGCCAGCACCACCGCTAACAGTAACACTGCCACACTTAATACAAAACTTTAAAACAAATGATAATGAATGATAAGCAGAAGGAGGCTCAAATACTCTCTTACTGATACAACTAGTCATACCCAATGTTTTGCCTAAATATGCCTAAATATCAAAATCCTAGCTATTGTGATTCCTGAGCCATTTGTGACAAAAATCAAATTGGAAAGAAAAAAACAATGAACAAAAGAAGGGAATGATACATATATGGAGGCTGATACTCTCTTACCCAATACAACTAGTCACACCCAATATTTGTACCAAATTTTGAAATCCTAGCTGTATGGTTCCTGAGAAATCTTTGACAGAAATTAAATTGGAGAGGAAGAAAAAATAGAGGGAATGATAAGCAGATGGAGGCTGATGGTCTCTTATATGATACAACTAGTCATACTCAACGTTTGTAACAAATTTCAAAAACCTAGGTAAAGTGGTTCTTGAGAAGTCTTTGACAAAAAAAATAATTGGAGAGAAAGAAAAAATGGACAAACAAAGGGAGCAATAAGCAGAAAGAGGCTGAAGTTCTCTTACACTATACAACTAGTTATACAAAACATTTGTACAAAGTTTCAAAATCCTAGCTGTAGTGGTTCCTGAGAAGTCTGCGACAGAAAAAAGGGTTAATTTAATTGGATAGTAAGAAAAAATGGACAAAGGGAATGATAAGCAGGAAGAGGCTGATGTTTTCACACATATTACAACTAGTCATTACCAAGGTTTGTACTAAATTTCAAATACCCTTACTGTAGTAATTTCTGAGAAATCTCTGACAGAAATTTATTTGGAGAGAAAGAAAAATGAACAAACAAAGAGAATGATAAGCAGCAGAAGGCCGATTCTCTTTTTTACTGTGCAAATATAGTCATACTCAACGATTGTACCAAATTTAAAAATTCTAGCTGTAGTGGTTCCTGAGAAATCTTTGACAAAAATTTAATTGGAGAGAAATTGGAGAGAAAGAAAGTAAAAAGTATGCAAAGACCAGGAACTGAAACAATCAAAATCCAAATCCAGCCCTCAAACCATAGTTGGAAACAACTAAGATTACAAATAATCAAGATACAGAGAACATATGGCCAACCGAGTGAGCAGCTTGTTCCCAAAAGGTGGCCACTCAGCAACCCAAACCGAACCAAAAATAATAAGAACATACATAAGGTAAAACATCACAGAAACTCTGACACCAAAAACAGGCAACAGAGAGCCACAACAGAACTACCGCCTTGGAACGGTCAGTAATGAATTACTGGGGGGCTTAAATCGATTTTACAGGCCCAACCTCACCCTCAGTTTCCGAAGTGGTACAAAACATTTAGTTGGTTGTTCGGTTCGCATGATAACCCTCTAACTCGTCAATGAATCATCACGGTAAACACATAAATCAAATTTCAACACCATGAAGAAGCAAAGACGAGGACTCAACAGATACAACGGGCCGTCTGACAGGTGGAGATCCCTGTCCTGCCAAACAACCCCACTGGAAATCTGAAGCAAAAGAAGGTCACCAGTTGAGCCCCGGTGGACCAAGCAACAGACAAAAAGGCTCCGGTCCCAACCAACTAAAATATATAGCTTTAGGTCGGGGCCATCATAGAGTCTGACGACCGATCCCCCGGTGTGCAATTAAAGAGTGCAGCAAAGTTATCAACCGTGATTGGGTTAATCACTAAGCATGCAGACTGTCGCATAACATTTAAATTATAGCCAATACGTTTGTGACGTATTATTATTTTTCGGAATTGATCAGAAAAATCAGTCCTACCCTTAATCTTTTTGAATTTGTATACTAAGTCACCATAAAATTCTGGTTCCGATAGGCCTTGGTGTAAAAGAAATTTTAATCCGACATCAAATTTTGAAACCAATTCATGGTGTCTGCGATAGAATTTAGAAAAAGCCTTTCTAAGCTTATGATACCGATAGCCCTGTTGAAGAAGTTTAGCAGTTAAATAAAAACTGGAAAAAAAAGGGAATGATAAGCTGGAGCAGGTTGATTCTCTCTTACATGGTACAACTAGTCATACCCAATGTTTCTACCAAATTTCAGATACCCTTCCTGCAGAAGTTCTTGAGATATCTTTTACAGAAAATTAATTGGAGAGAAAGAAAAAATAAACAAATAAAGGGAATGATAAGCAGCAGGAGGCTGATTCTCTCCTACACGGTACAGTTAGTCATACTTAACACTTGTACCAAATTTCAAAATTCTAGCTGTAGTGGTTCCTGAAAAATCTTTGACAAAAATTTAATTGGAGAGATATTGGAGAGAAAGCAAAACTGGACAAAAAAAGGGAATGATAAGCTGGAACGAGCCGATTCTCTCTTACACGGTACAACTACTCATACCCAACGTTTCTATCAAATTTCAGGTACCCTTACTGTAGAATTTTTGAGATATCTTTGACAGAAAATTAATTGGAGAGAAAGAAAAACTGGACCAATAAATGGAATGATAAGCAGCAGGAGGCTGATTCTCTCTTACATCTTACTAATCTTACTTGCCGACTTGTTTCTTTACGGGTATGAGGCGGAGTTTATACAAGGGCTCTTAAAAGAAGATAATAAACACCTTGCACAGAAATTCAACTTCACCTACAGGTACATAGATGATGTTCTGTCTCTGAATAATCCAAAGGTTTCAGAGTATATTGACCTCATCTATCCATGTGAACTTGAAATTAAAGATACCACAGAGTCCAGTTCATCTGCTTCATACTTAGATTGCTATCTCTATATTGACAATGGAAAGCTTGTTACTAGGCTTTATGACAAGAGGGACGACTTCAACTTTCCTATAGTTAACTTTCCATTTTTGAGTAGTAATATCCCTTCGGCACCTGCATACGGAGTTTATGTTTCTCAACTAGTCTGCTATGCTAGGGCCTGTTTCAAATATCAAGACTTTGTTGAAAGAGGGAAGCTACTCACTCAGAAACTGTTGAAGCAGGGTTATCATAAAGCAAAACTTGTGTCGACAGTTAAAAAGTTTTATGGGAGACACCATGACCTTGTTGATCCCTACAATGTGGCCGTTTCTAAACTAATCTCCGATTTGACGGCCTCAGCCGAAGCTTAGTTAAGCTTTCAAATACCGGACTTTCATTTTCACTGACTTTTTCCACTGATACATAGATATGGCGGGTGTATTATAATAGGCAGGTGATACTTACTATCCCGCTGGCACCTGATCACACCTCTGTTTTGGGGTCCATGTCTGTGTATCTATAATATTCCGGATTGTCTATGTTTAAATGACTTACGAGTTCGGACTTATGATTTGGGTACCTTGACCACTATCATTGTACAACTAGTCATACTCAACGTTTGTACCAAATTTCAAAATCCTAGCTGTAGTGGTTCCTGAGAAATCTGTGACAGAAAAAAAAGTTTAACAAACACACACACACACACACACACAAACATATAAACGGAAAAACCAAAAACTATATACCCCCTATATACTTCGTATACCGGGGGTATAAAGACAAATGTTTCCATAGATATAAAAGAATAGCAACAGAATCATTATTAATTTTCATTAATCCTCAAAATCATCAATTTCAATCATTTCGCTACAGAAACCTCAATTGACCTAGTGAAACTGTCATAAATGGTACATTTTTTACGGATTCATTTGAAACTTGGAGATCATCATAAAGATGTATCAAACTAACATTCAAACTGTTCAGTTTACGGCATATTGCAAAACGTTAGTTTGGTTAAGGGTACAGTCCACTAAATATTCATGAGGACTTGCCCCGCCTATTTCGGGGAAGAGCATTAGGTTTACATTTTAAAAGAGGTGACGTCATCTGTCAATCATGCATGTTAAATTTCTTGCAGAATAAAAAGACCAACAAATGATAGGTACAAATAGGCATATTTAATCGAGAAATATTTTACCAGAACGAGATAAGGTTGATTTTGGTAACTGCTCCCCTGGTAAAAAAATATGCTATTTTTGCGAATACGAATCGGTGGTTGCCATGCTCAGCCTAGCTAAGCGGGTCACTGAGTTGAGAAGACAGTGGATGTTTCATCTCAAATTGATAGGCTAGCATGACACGTTAAAGCAAGACAGGTTTGTTAAATTTGTATGTACAGTTTTGTAATAAAATGACCATATGTTAACGTTGTTGTTTATGGGAAATTAATGGTGGAATGCAACCTAAAGGGGTTAAGGGAATGAAAATTTGTTCAAACGGTCCAGGCCACATGACCAACATGGCCGCCACGCCCATATATGGTAAAAACATTTAAAAATCTTCTTTTCCAGAACCGATTGACCGATGACCTTCAAACTTGGTATGTAGCATAAGGTACTCCAGTACCATCAAGATTGTTCAAAATGATGGCCTTGGGTTGACCTTGACAATTTTAGGGTACGGTCAGATATGGGAAAATGCTAGAACATAAGAATTTATGTTAAGTTTTGAAGATTCTGGCCCTTAAAATGGTAAATATGATTATCTTAATGAGTACAGGAAATTTTATGAATACAAGAGGCCATGGTCTTTCTTTGACTTTTGACCCAAGACTCATATTTTGACAATTTCAGACATAAGAAAAAGCCTTTTTGCCAATTGCCCAGGTTAGCGATTCAGGGCCTCATGACCTTCTTGTTTTTATTGCTATAAAGTTCCTCTGTGATAGGGTGTGTCTTGAATCGACACTGTACTGTTCTGTATTGTGATTTGCGTTTCTTCTGTCTTCTTTCAATGTCTTGGCAGGCTTGTGTTTTGTGGGTATCGCCTTTCCGAGGTATTTTTCTTTGTATTTTTTGTATTTAATATTACCATTACAGAATGCCCGGATGGTGAGTTTGGAAATCCATGTCAGCAGTGTGGTAATTGTAAAAATAACGATACCTGTGAAAAAGCTAACGGGAGGTGCTTTAATGGGTGTCAGCCGGGCTTTATTGGAGAATTATGTAATGAACGTGAGTATATTAGTGTTAGGAAATAATTTTTATATGAGTCTGTTCGTTTTATATGAGTCTGTTCGTGTGCAGTAATGCAATGTTGCGACACTGCCTACTTATCCTAGCACCACCTAGCTCTATATTCAAACTGACTCATAACCAGCCCCGTAAACCCAAATGACCAATAATTATGTATTCTCCTCTACGATGATGTGCGGGGCGACATTAGAGACCACCAAACGACACAACACCAGCCGCAGTGAAAATATAAGACAATCTGAAGGAAAGTCCTCCGGTGAAAAAGAGCTCATCAAAGAAACGAAATTAGCAGACTCGATGATATGAGTTTATTCAAGTGCAGCAATATGATGTTGCAATACTGCAAACGCACTCTACCACCGCCTAAAGCGGACCTCTATACTCAGATTGATTCAGAAAGAGCCCAACAATCTCAAAAGACCTGAAAATATATAAGGTCCCCTTTGATGACGAACGGGGAATAGGGAGTGTTTTTTAAAGAAATTCTAAAGAAAGATCCTCTGAAATCTGAAAGCCAGAGCCACATCAAAGTGATGAAAAATGCATCGATTGATCTGATTCTGTACGCTGTTCATGTTCAGCGATGAACCAGAAAATTTATAATCTGCTTAATGATGATGACACACACACACATTTATTTGTATATAACAATTGCTTTTTAGTTTAGAAGTTGAGATCATATTTGGATTTCAACTTTTATACAATGTGCATGACTACAATGAATTTTACAATCTAGGTTTTACTAAAACCACGCACAAAGCAAAGCAGTATTATCAAGTATATGGCTTGTCCTCATAAAGTCGTACCTTCCCAGTAGGTCTTGTTGTTGTTTTTTTAATTAACGGAAATTTGTTACTATTGGATGCATGTTTCGTGATTATGTTTTATTCGAAGTTCCCTTAACAGTCTCGAAAATCTACAGCTGAAGGAAATGTCACAGAAAAGGGTAAGAAACTTATTTCACAGCCGACTTTTCTGTTCACCTCGCGCAAAAAAATCATGTTATATTGAAATGTTAATCGTGTACACGTTAAAAGCATCCAGTAGGCCTAGCAACGTTCATGTTTGCGTGATATTTTTAAAATGGCTGACCGCTCATGTGCACAATCTTTGGTAATGTGACTGTCATGTGGCATGCTTTTTTGTTAAGTGCTGCAAAACAGTTAAAATCCCAGGAGCTAACGAGAACATGTCATTTTTAAAGATAGGTACCTGTTTACTAGAAACGTGTGTTTGGACGATATGTTTCAAGTCTCAGCATCCAAATTCAAATGTCAGGAATGAGGCAACATGTTAATTACTACTTTCAAAAAATACCTCAGTGTTCAATAAAATTTACAACAGAATTTCAGCTAGAATGTGTCAGGAGCACGACTTAACGGATACAAAGCATATTTCCTCTTGTATACAGCTATTCTGATCTAGTACGTTTACGGCTTTGCATAATTAGAATACTCTTCTTTAGGGGAAACATTTTGTAGCGTATTATGACGTCATTACGGCATAATTGGTTCCACAGCAGCTTATCATTTCATACTTATCCGTCGGCACATAATAGAGAGTAAAATGTAGTGTACAATTTAGCTTAAGTTTCTGTGTTTGCTATAAGTCCACAGAAACTTCAGCTACTGTCCCTTCTAATGCGAAAGCATCTGAAGCTGCTCTGTCTGTCTGTTTGTATGTCTAAGCAAATTAATGGTATTGCTGTACAGTTCGCTTGTGTTGGATTAGGCGTGTCTGTTATCGCAGATGCTCTGTTCGTATTTTGGTTTGCGCTTCTCCATCCTTCTTCCTTGGCTGGGGTGGATGGGTTGTGCATTGTGATTGTGACCTGTTCTGGATATATTCCTTTATATGTTTTTCGTATTTAATATTGCCATTACAGAATGCCCGGACGGTCAGTTTGGAGATCCATGTCGGCAGTGTGGTATTTGCAGAAACAACGATACCTGTGATAAAGCTACTGGGGAGTGTCCTGATGGGTGTAAGCCGGGCTATATTGGAACATTGTGTAACGAACGTGAGTATATTGGTGGTATGAAAATGAAAAAATGACAAATAATTCTGAGTTAAGATTATATTTGAGTTTGAAGCGTCACATGAACAGTATTACTGTATAAACCTGCAGGCAAATTAGGCTTTTAGCTTAAGTATACTGCTGGAAAGCTTATTAACGGGGATCCTGTGGCATCTGTCCTTGTTCTTTTACCCGTTTTTGCACCTACTCCGAATTTCTCGATTCTTCCCTTCTAGGTCGATTGTTCAGTCTGGCCTCAGTGGTCATTTCTTTTATTCCTCAGTATTATTTTTTGTTCGAAAATACCAAAGGATTTTGTATAAAACTTCGCATATGCTTTTCTTTGATAGGCCGGTTATGTCAAAACTAAAATCGTTCAGGTTGGACACTCGGTACAGCTATACGGCAACCATTTTGAAACCTGGAAATTCCAATGTCAGCCATTATTAGAATCTCGTTTTTGCAACTTCCCAGAAACCAATTGGATGGATTTCTTTTTAACTTTTCAGAGAAGTTTTCATTGGGAACTGTTTGTGTCTAAATAAAATTTTTGGCCACCGATAAACTTATATGGCTACAAGTAGAATTAAAAGATTCCTGAGCATTCTGACCAAGGGAAACATTTACATGGTTTTCCAGTAATATGTAATATGTCTATTGGAATATAAATGTACCCTTACCAAATTAGTGCAACAGATATGCGCATTTCTGTATTTTACTTCTTCAGTGTCGCTAAATCCCCGAATGAATCTTTTATCTCCATTGTAAAAAAACTCTTATATGATTAAGTTACATTGTTAATTCTTCTGGCTTTCTTTCTATAGTCTTTCTTTGTATATCACGCAACCCCTTTTCAATCATATTCAGACCTGCTCTTAGAATCTCTACGATATTGCCTTATCCGTCTTGCTCAAGGATGCTCAGTCTTGTGAGAAACAACAACAAAAACTAAAAAAACTTCGATCCGAAAATGCACTTTCTAGTGAAAAGATGTAAATGAAAAAGTAAGAAGGAAAATTCTTAGGAACTGACACAATTCGATACCAGATCCCACCCAAGACACCATGGGGGAAAAGGACAACATTATTAGTCATATTAAAAAGAAAATCTATGGTAGTCTTTTTTTCAGATTTTTTTTTCAGGACAAAAAAATATATCACTATCAGCAATATCGAAGAATTGCGATGACTGGTTTAATCTTTAACGAACCATGAAGGGTTTTATCCTTGCTTTGTACATACGTATGACCCTGCTATGCAAGTATTTTACCATGTGCTGCTCCAAGCTCTCCCTCACATCATACACCCAGTCATATGGCACGTTGTATTTATCCACGAAATACAGCCGTGTTAGGCATTATGCAAAGGATATTGCTGAGAGGCTTCTAGTGGATGACTTGTGCTAACATTTCCTGAATAAATATATTTTACACTAAGAATATGGTTCGATAGTCTCCCTTGCAGCAGCACCCGCCCCCTTCCGTCTGTTCTGTCCTGATCCTACCCCTACACGAGCATAGGACTCAGCCTTCAACTTTAGCCATATTCATGATCAAATCAACGGTTTTACTTGACTTTGTTATCCTTTTGGTGCTTACATTCCCCTGGTGTGGATATTGTTTTCGAATCAGGTAGTTTAATCGCACCTGTCTGAGAAAGTAAAAAGTATGCAAAGACCCGGAACTGAAACAATCAAAATCCAAATCCAGCCCTCAAACCATAGTTGGAAACAACTAAGATTACAAATAATCAAGATACAGAGAACATATGGCCAACCGAGTGAGCAGCTTGTTCCCAAAAGGTGGCCACTCAGCAACCCAAACCGAACCAAAAATAATAAGAATATACATAAGGTAAAACATCACAGAAACTCTGACACCAAAAACAGGCAACAGAGAACCACAACAGAACTACCGCCTTGGAACGGTCAGTAATGAATTACTGGGGGGCTTAAATCGATTTTACAGGCCCAACCTCACCCTCAGTTTCTGATGTGGTACAAAACATTTAGTTGTTTGTTCGGTTCGCATGATAACCCTCTAACTCGTCAATGAATCATCACGGTAAACACATAAATCAAATTTCAACACCATGAAGAAGCAAAGACGAGGACTCAACAGATACAACGGGCCGTCTGACAGGTGGAGATCCCTGTCCTGCTCGTAAAAGAACTGTTCGTTTGGTTAACCGGGAGCATGTTTCGTAAATTTTCGCTTTGATGACAAGCTATGGAATCTGATTATTTCTGATAATTGCCTGCCTTATAATTTTGAATGAAAACATAAGCAAGACCCAAGGTAATTTAGTCATAGGAGCTCAAACCAGTACCAAGCATAGATCAGTCCCAAAGCTCACCCTCTGATGGGATGGCTAGGGGTCGGCCTCGTATGATAGCCATGTTTGTATGAAATTGAAGCTCCTGAAGAGAACTTCAGCAAGTGATCCATCGTGATCTAAGCATGTCTACCTAATATTAGGTTTATAAAATCAAAATAGTTTATTTTACAGCCTGTTTATCCTTAAGTTTTACTTGGGTCATAATTTTAGTTTTTGAAGTATGGCCCATGTTTCTTTTTTCTAATATGTACTCTGCTTTTTAAGATGATTTTTTAGATTTTAATTTCAAGGCCTAAAAAGTTTTAAAATCTACCTTTTTCACAACGAATCTGCTTTGTTTGATCTTCATGCTTAATTCTGCTGCATTTCTCTGCTTTTAATTGTTTTATTTTTCTTCCAGTCTTTAATATTTCTATTTCTATTCTGTATTTATGTCCCTTTCCTACCAGAATTTTACCTTTGTGGTGCCCTTACATCTATAACATGAGGCCAACAGAATCCGCCTCTAATTTCCTACAGTCGTAGGTAGCCTGTTGCAACCAAAATATTTAATTATAAAGATGTGCTGCGGCGTTTTAACACCAAGGACGTTTTCCGGGTTCCTCCTGGTTGCATCGTATTTCCTCTAAATATTGATATAAACAATCGGTTTACATAATGACTGGTGCTGTTGGTATTTGCTTAAAAAAGTCAAACCTGCTTATGCGGTCAACTCTATTAAGGGGTCACTTGACTTTAGTAGCCACCTTTTCCGGGTCCCTTAAACCGAAATACAATGAAAATGAACCTGTATTAAGGAGCCACCTGTTTTAAGCAGCCAATTTTTGGGCTTCCCTTGAGTGACCTCTTAAGACAGGTTTGACTGTATCATCTGTAGGAAGTTGTTTTCCAAATTTCCGAAATATAGAGAGCCTAAGTAAAAAGTTAGGCAATAATAAGGAATTATTTTTATTACATCCCGTACAGCCAATAGAGAAAGTACAATAATCAGACATTGACATCAGTTCACGAAAGGCACGCACGGTAAACCGAATGAATAGCTCTTTCCCATATAAGTGATACTTCAGCTAATCAAACTAAAATATCACTCACACAACAGCTGAACAAAGTCATCGACATTGAAAACAAAAACAATAAACAGTAAGGAACCACAACAGAAGTACCACCATGGAACTGTCAATAATAAATACTGGGGAACTAAAACCAGTTGTACGGGATTCCACTTCTTGCCCTCAGCTTCTGCAATAGTTCAACCCAATCAAAACACGAAACTCACACGAGAGGCTAACGAAAGCACAAAAATAGTTATACGAAACATGGGAAATATCTATTTTTACAATCTTTCTTTAAAAAAGGTAAGTGGGCAGCTAACATAGTTGTATATAAGGTTTTGACTTTTAAGTCTCTTTGTTTGAATCGGAGTTTAACAATAAAATGGGTTCTGATGACTATGCCAGACGGAGGGCTAGACAGGAGGAGGTTGAAGTTGTCACACTATCAGAGTATGTCGAAACCATATTGTCTTTGATGAACAGTGCAGAAGCTGATCAGATTACTCCTATAGGTCTAACCATTTTGCTGAAACCTATTTGTCCCAATATTTAGATGTTTTAGGGTACATGAGAGTCCTTAGGTAGGTTCAGTCTAAATAAACTAACTACAATAGTAAATATCATTATGCTTCAAAAATAAGTCAGCTGTTGCGGTAATATTTACATTCTCGGTGCACTTATTTAAAAGTCCTATGGTAAAGCATTAGAACTTAATGTAGATTTTACTTCAATAACTACATCGGTTCACGCGACGTTACATGCCGTTAAGTGACGTCAAATAAGCCATGGTTCTCTTCATGTAATTGGACGTAAACGGCGTTATGACGTCGTTGACGCTGTTCCACTGTCAGTAGAAAAACTGCGTCTAATGATTTTCTGTTTCAACTTTAGCCCCTAACGCAAATTTGTGGTCAAATAATAGATAGAAAAGAATGTAAATATAAGCAATAAACTTAATTTTTCTGATGTTTATCGAATACGTTATGAAAATCTCCAGAGACAAATCTGATTTTGTTATATTTAACGATAACTAATTAGCTACTTCCTTTCCAGGTAAACAATTTACTGTTCGGTTAGCGCATTCAAAAACATAGAATGTGGACCGCCTTCATAAGTATATTTTATGTTAAAATGACCCAGTATTTATTCAATTATCGTACGTGTCTGACAATAACCAGATTGTCAGCTTTCCGTAACAGATTATTCTATGGTAGATATCGGAAAATGCTGACATTAGTCTGTGGCTCGAATCATCGCCATGCAATTGAGGGGAGAAGTAAATCTGTCAACCGTCACTGGCTTAACGTCCATGCATGAAGTTTGTTGTATAAAATCCTTAATGTGACATTTTTGTATCAAGTTATTATCTTTTGGATTGTCTTGAAACATCAGGTCTATCAGTATTCTTTCTGACTCTTTTCTCTAAAACATATCTGTCTTTAATTTGCGTGCTTCTCTCTAATTATTTGTCTCATTTACAGAATGCCCGGATGATCAGTTTGGATATCCTTTTCTTACCTACGAGACAGAGTTTGTTCTATTTTTAGCGGTGCTGGAAAATTCTGTCTTGCCCATGGGCTGGGACAGCTCACACGAGCTTGAATTCTATGTACCACTACGCGCTCCTTGAAATACGGTGCGCCCGGCTTGGCGATTCCATACTTTATGCATTATTCTTTCATAAGAATGAATTGCCACATCGATAAAATCCAACCAAAGAAAGGTTATTCGTTCTTTATAATCCCATTATAGCCTGTTTCAAGGTCTTAAAGTCGGAAAAAGATCCAAAATAGTCAATGTTTCACCGTGACAAACACTGTCGAGGAGGCCGCCATTTTGAAGACGTTACCAACTGACGTTTGAAATGACGTTGACGTTACGTCACAATTAACATCATACACGCGCTATCTGTAGTCGTCTCAATACAAATTTTGTTCTTTAATATAAATTTCAATTAGAAAGGCTAAAAATGCGGATTTGCCAAGGACCTATTTTTTTACTTGTCAGTTCACTACAGCAGCCATGAGGGTCACACGGTTGTACTACTTACACTTGTACACGTTCGCATGAAATAGGCCTATTAGTTCCCCGTTCAATTTGAAGTAAATATTATCGTAGGTAAGAAAAATAATCAGTCATTGGTGTCCAATGCGGACAGGGAAATACCAACCCTCGGGCACACGGGGAGTGTCGGAAACTCGACAAGCCTCGTTTCCGACACACTCCGTATGCCCTCGGGTTGGGATTTCCCCATCCGCATCGGAGACCAATGACAGATTCTATTTGTCAGCAGTGCGGTAGCTGCAAAAGTAATGATATTTGTGATTAAGTTACCGGAAGGTGTCCCGATGGGTGTCTAGCGGGCTACATTTGATTAATATGTGACCGACGTGAGTATATTGGTTTTCTGAAAGTGCGGATTAATAGACATAGATTAAGAAAAATAACAGTTGAAAGGGTCATGAGAGCGTGCCAAGTGCAAGATGATAACTCTTTTTCTTAAACTTGGTTAGGTTATTTTCTTTTGATCAATCTATGAACAGTTTCATTCTTCATATGTTTGCCGGGCCGCGTAGCGCAGTCGGTAGAGCGTATGACTTATGGGCCAGAGGCTCAATACTCGCCCAAGCCACGTACTTTCGTTTCTCCTTCCGCTGATTTAAGAAGGGCAGTTGTCAGTTACTGGCGAAAGTATGTGCACTTATTAGTGGTTAACCGCTTAGGGGGTCTAAGCTTGTTCAGGAAAAATGTGGTTAGGTTAACTGACCGTCCCAACATGAACATAACTGTTTATTGTGGACGTAAAGCAATAATACGACAAGAAGAACATCAACAACAATCTGCATGTGTTCCCTCTTTTATTTGTGTAACCTTTGGACTACTCTCATATATGTTTGATACATGCAAGTGGTCTTTGATTCACAGCTGAAATAAAGAAATAAATTCTACGATTTATATGATGCTGCGCTCTTGACTAGATGTTACACTCAACATGCTCTTCGTCCATGCCTCATGCCCTTAAAGGCATTGAAAGTAAGCATCTCAGAATTAGTAGATAAACGTATTAAATTGTATTCGCAAAACATTCACCTTTAATCCCCTAAACCTAAATCTACTTTTAGACATCTAAATCGAGGTATCCAACAATTTCATAGAAAGTGTGTTTTGGTTCCAGCAGACAAGGCTGCAGACAACGTTGTTGTTGTTTGACCACTATATTACAATAACTCTTTAAACTAGGAGCTTGACGGTACAAGGGCATTCAAAGAGACACCTACAGAAGAGAGTTCTGTAATTAATCAACATTGCAGCCATTTACCCCTTCAGTTTTCTGTTAATGTTGAGGAACGCCAAGACAAACTTCCTACGATGTATTGGATAACTAAGCTTCATAAAAACGTAAAAAGCACGATTTATTGCCAATTCTGTTTCTTGTTATACTACTGAACTGTCTAAATAATTAACTTCTTGCCTCACTACTGTCAAAAATCTTGTCATAAGGTACTGTGAAATAGTTTATGAAAGGTCTGATAATAATTTCATTTGGTCTATTAAAAATTCTGGTGAGGTAATTAATAAATTGAAGATGAGAGGATGCCTTGCGACCAGTTTGTCAACTCATGATTTCTCTACATTCTATACTACTTTCCAACATAGTTTGAGCAAGGATAAACTTATAGATTTAATTGAGTGGACGTTCTAAAGGGAAGGTTCGCCTTTCGTTGCCTGTAACGAAAGACACGCTTTCTTTACTTCTCATGTCAAAATATGTGTGAAGCTTTTACATATATTTTAGATGATATTTACATTAGATGGTACTAAGTTATACTGACAAATTGTTGGTATTCCGATGGGTATCAACTGTGCTGCTCTTGTAGCGGATTTGTTTATTTTGCTATTAGAGACATTTCATGGCTTCACTTTCTAATGATAAACAATCTGAAATTATTTGAGACTTTTAATTCTACATCTAGATATCTAGATGAGCTGCAGTTAAACAAAACTAATGCAGCCGATACTGAAGCCCCACTTTTGGATTTACATTTTATCTGTTTCAAAAGGATTTGCTTCAACCAAGATTTATGAAAAACGCCATGACTTTGATTTTGACAGTGAGTTTTCAATTTTGGACGGTAATGTTCCCCGTTCTACCTCTTATGGGGTTTACATTTCTAAGTTTTTTCGGTTTGCCAGAGTGTCTAATCATGTGACTAACTTCAGCCCGTAATAAAAATTTTAACTACTAAGCTTTTCCAACAGGGGTATCGGTATCATAAAATTCGAAAAGCTTTTTTCAAAATTCTATTGCTTTTTAAATTCAAGGCGGGATATTGGAAAAATTCGTTTGCAACTGGGCCTATCGGAACCAGAATTTTATGGTGACTTAGTTTATAAATCCAAAAAAAAAATTGTAGGTAGCTCTGACTTTTCTGATCAGTTCAGAAGAAACGTCGTTGTTACAAACGTACTGAATATAACAGAAATGTAATGCTACAGTCTGCATATTCAGTAGTTAACCCATGTTTTTTTCTGGTTTCGTCACTAGATATTGTCAGGGTCACTGACGAGGCTTTATTAGCCGAAACTACGTAGTCTGGCCCATGTTCCTACTTCTGTATGCATTCTCTGCTCTTAAAGAAACTTTTAAAGATTTTAATAACTTTGTTTCCTTCTTAATTGCACGCCGGTTGGTCAACCGGTTGGTCAGGTATTAGACTCAATGATGGGCCCGACATAGAGCTACTTAGTTAAGTTGGTTGGGGCCGGAGTTTGCCTTGTCTGTTGCTTGGTTATTCGGGGTCTAACTTATGGTTTTCTTTTGCTCCGGTACTGTTAAATAAGTTGTCTTTTAGGTATAAGGAGCTGTAGTAAATAATGATATAATATTTAAATTTTACTTGAATTTAAATTAACAGGATGCCAAGCTGGATCATTTGGACAGAACTGCAGCTCCATATGCCATTGTCTTGAGAACGCTACCTGTGATCATATTACCGGAGTATGCCCAGATGGTGTCTGTGCATCAGGATGGACAGGGGTTGATTGCAATACAGGTACAGTTGATAAGATGGTATCACGTCTTTATTAAATCAATTAGTAGAGTGTTGAAGTGACAATCCATAAGGTTTGCAGTCTGTTGTTCTCCTGTATCCATGTAAACCTGAAATGAAGGTTACAAGAGAATCCAGTTCATCTTCCACACACTTAGATTGATATCACTATATTGACAGTAGAAAGCCTCTTACTAGGCTTTATGAACTTTATGATAAGAGGTACGTCTTCAATTTTCCATAACTTAACTTTCCATTTCTGAGTACCAGTTGTCCTTCAGCACCTATATACGGATATCTCAGTTAGTTCGCGATGCTAGAGTCCGTTTCAAATGTCAAGATTTTGTTAACAGAGGGAAGCTACTCACCAGTAAATTATTCTCACAAGGGCATCGCAGAGCGAAGCTTGCGTCAAGACTTAAAAATTCTATGGGCCACGGCCGAACCATAGTAAATGAATTTTTATTCTCTCTGAAAAGTCCCTCAGATGATTAGAAATGACGGCTTTTTTATAATTAAGCAGGTGATCCTTACTACTCACGAGCACCTGATCACTCTGAATAGGGGTACATGTCTATGTATCTGAATAAATATTACGAATTGGTAAATATTCGACGATTTACGTACTCGGCCTACTCATTGTTGTACTTCCACCATTTCTACATTGACAAACGATTGTGACGAATAAGTGCTCGGTTCTTGCGGTAGTTTGTAGGACCCACGTAGTCGGAAGCTAACAGTCACCTAGCAACACTATTTGATAAAAGCAAATCGATATTTACAGGTAGTAAATAACACATCCTGCACTTAGTCAATACCCCAAAACATATTTATTTATATTTAGACAAAAGTTCTGTCCGTATGTGCATTTAATTTCATGCAATTTCAAGTAGAAATAGTAAATTAAGTGATGATCAATGGCCAGCCTGTAGACGCTTATCAAATATCACACATTTTCAAGCGCGTAATGATGAATATGCAGGTTATACATAGCGCAAGTTTCCGCTCTTAGAGGGCGTCGCTGCGAACACTATAAAAGCGCGAGTTAACACTGAAGCAAATCAATTGAACTATTGGCCTGTATGGCGATTCACATCGAAGCAGAAAGCCTATCCAGATATTTCAAAGGAATAAAACGTCAACGATTGGGATTTTAAGCCGAATTCAATGTAGCATTTTTAATATATACAATATAATTATATAATTAACCAGGGATTCCATGGTACCAAAGTACCTAATGTTTAAAGTGAGACAACACATGCTGTGTGCAACGCTGCATTGATTGGTGCACAATATAATTTCAACAAACAATGTTCTAAGTTATAATTAAGTTTAGTGTTCATATAATTCCTGTTACTGTAAGACCCTTAAATTTTGCGGTCACTTTATTTTGGCGATATCGGCGGTGAAGAAGAAAACCGCCAAATTAAAATGCCGCCAATTTAAACTATATCATAAACGGAAGGCTGCAATTAGTACACAATTCAGTCTCTTCGCCCTCCAAAAATATCAAAGCTAATCTACATTACATTATATATAAGAAAAACGGGAGGTCTCAAACAAATACGCCGGGAAAACGGAGTGTGAAAATGCTTATTTGACCCTACTTTGTACCCAAGCCGAGTTGATTTAATCAGAAGCAGCACAAAATATTTTCGCTATAAACAGTTTCATTTAGTAAGAGAAATGCCTAACAATATGCATTCACAAGCATAAAAGAAGACTTAACAATTTACAACCTGGGCTCAATTTCACCTTTCGATAATGGCTGCAAACACCGATTGATTATTATTAATTGTTATTACAATTATTATTATCATTTTAAGAAATCACAAATTCGCAAAAAAATTCCGCCAAAAGGTTCATTTATAAAAACCGCCAAATTTTGCTGCCGCCAAATATAAGTGTTTTACAGTATTATTTATAAGCAGTACTCGAACATGGTCATGCTAAATATTTTCCTGTCAGAAAACATTCTGATGAGACCAAGCCAAACAGAAAGCTATCAATTTTGTACATGATAAAAAATATTAATATCTCAAACTGTTTCAGGCAAGATTCTAATGGTTATTATCAGTCCTATTAAAACTCATAAAACTTTTGAATAAAGGTGTTTTTGACCGTTTGAAATCTGGAAATGGCATATTAAAATTTCCTCCATTATGACATAAGGTGTATAATATTTACTTGGACTGTGCAGATATCTTATAATGTAGTTTCACCAAGCAAAATGTTTGTAAGAGTAACTTTAAAGGTATTTGGATGAGAAAGAAATGTTGGAAAAGTTGCAGCCAGTTTGCTGATTTCCTAACAGAATGATTTGTGTAAATTTGTGCTAGTTTCAGTTTTAAGGCTTGATGGCAGCCCATATAACAATCACTCAAAATTAAATAACATATATTCAAGTTGTAATTTCTATTCGCATATTAGGGAAGGGTATGTTGAACCATTCAATAGCAAAAGTTGAATTAAGAATTATTGCTGACATTAAATATCAGCAATTGTATAGTACTATTGGTGTCTGGAAATGTTGGGAAACATCATTTTCCAATTTCTTACTTTATTTGATATTTGTTGAGATAATTCTCTTAATTATCTTCTAAATTATTTTGTAGTACAAATTAGCATCCCCTACTTTTTCAATATAGTAATATCAAGGCCCAGCAAATGATTTAAGTTTCATAACAAAGCCAGATCCGATTTACCTTGGTGCCATGGAACCCTTGGTACCATGAGACCAAACTATACAATGTACAATTATAGTACACCCGTGTTCTTTATAGACACTCTGCGTCATAGAGAGGGAGCTAAAAACTATAATCAGCTGCTTGGATCGCAATTGAACTGTTTATCCTCGGAGAATGTTGAGAGTTCGCGACATTGGTCTCAAGCTAAGGTTCGAGGCATTGGTCTCAGGATAGGTTCGAGACATTGGTCTCATAATTGGTTCGAGGCATTGGTCTCAGGTTCGAGACATTGGCCTCAGGATAGGGTTCGAGACATTGTTCTCAGGATAGGTTCAAGATAATGGCTTCAGGCTAGGTTCGAGACTTTGGCCTCAGGTCTGAGGATAGTTTGAAAACCCTGGTTCGAAAATAGTTCGAGTTTTAAGGTTTCGGAATAGGTCTAAGAGACAGGCAGTCTCAGGCTGACCATTGAACCTCTTTGTGTAATTTAACTTATAAAATAATTTATGGTGATTCTTTTAAACTTTCCAATCATTGTGAAATCATTTATATAACTAATCAGTTGGCAGGGTAGCCCAAAGGAAAATTGAATATCTATATTTTTATAGCTATATATATCGTATGATATCATATTATTTTGTAGTTGCCGAAGCCCTTAAAGCACCTGATGATCCTTCACCAACCGGCCCTATTGTTGGTGCTGTGTTTGGAGTTCTTGTTTTATTGATTGTAGTTATTGCGCTCATCCTTTATCGAAAACGGAACAGGTAGAGTATTTTATATCAAATTACAAATTATGTGTATAATTCGTGTTATGACTGTATTAGTGCCACTTTAAAAATTCAGAAATTAGAATAAAACATACTGTACTGATTATAGATCGACTGCAAAGGAGATGTGACAAATGGACAGAAGAGAAACCGCAGATGCTGGGGTGACACCCCGAAAATTTGGTAGCAGATAAAGAGCTAAAATCAGTGTAATTTAAAATCTTTCAATATTTTATGATAAAAAATTAAAGTATATTGTTAGAAAGAGACTAAAGTCCCATAGTGCATTGAATAGCAGGACCATCCAAAAAAAGGAAGACTGATTTTTGAAAATAATTGAATTAATAATCTGCTCTCCATTTATAGTGTAGTAACGAATATATATTACCATTGTTTTCCGGTGCCTTTGTAGATTATTTCTTTAAAAAAACAGGCAAAATGTGCTCGGGGGATATATTAAGTTGTTTCTTTGACAGTAAGCACTTAAATGCCATTGTCAAATGACAAAATCATAAGTCAGAACTCATAAACCATAGAAACATTGACAAATCCGAAACATTTTGATACACAGACATGGACCCCCAAAAGGAAATACAATGTATAGTCAGGCGCTGGGCAGTATTTAGAATCACCTGCCTATTATAATACACCCGCGTGTCTACGTGTCTGACTGACTAGTCGATGAAAACGAAAATCCGGTAACTGAAAGCCATAATATTTTTCGACTGTGACCATCAAGCCGGAAATATGTTGTTTTCCTCGCTTTTTCAAACAATCTATTCAGTGACTATTTGATAATTTTATGTGGGTCAAATATATTCGGTCAATGAAGCCCCATCAGTGACAGATTCATTGAAATTTGGAGTCCATAATGGAAGAACTGGCATAGAAAAGAAGTACAATCAAATCAAGAAAGGTTCATATGAAAGACTTTTGTGAGCTCACCTTAGGACGACAAACAGATCCAACTACGAATCTAGCTTAACGTATCTTGCTAAGTAACTAAACAACAAGCAAAAGCAGCATAGCTCTATTTTCTTAATTCTTGGAATGTTGTCAAGGGTTCCATTGACCTGCAGTTTAGACTAAGATATGATGAAGTGCGGCGAGACATGTATGCGTCCGCCGAACAACACTTAACTTGTTTCACCAGCTGTGTTCAAGATAAATCTAGTATTAATGATGCAACATTAGGGTACTTAGTTATACTTATCACAACTTTAGAAGATTATTTTCTGATTTGAAACACAGTATCGGGCTATTGATATGGGAGAGCAAATATTTTTACATGTTTTGAAGGTCAAGCCAGGCCACTTTAACTAAAACTGTGTATACACTTATTGCTCTTTCAGTCAGCAGAAATCCAGGCTGAATCAAGAAAGTTTTTCTGAGCTGGCGGATGACAAAACAACGCCTAAGAAATTGCCTAAGAAATTGCCCTCAAGAAAGCAACAACGGAAAACAACAAACGGTATTAATGTAATCGCATGTGTATCTGGGGTTGTATATTATTAAGTACAGGCGTCGAATAGATTAAGCTAACTGGCTTGTGACATAAGAACGCAGAGATTATAGTAATGCTATAAGGTTTGTCAGCAACAAAGCGTCGGCTGAATGCTAAAGTGTTCTTTCTCCATTTTTTTAAATAAAAAAATGAGTAATATGAAATAGGCGCCACCTATATTGCGCCCGACCTACATTATGACTCCAATTGAAAAAAAAACTGAAAAAAAAATTGAAGCACAGTTGCACGGATACCTCTTTTTAGTAGTTTTATGCAACTCTGTCCTGCAGCGCAGAAATACAGAAAAACTTTTTATAAGTAGTAAAACAAAAATAATCTGAAGGTAAGGACAGCTCAAAATAAAATTACGACGCCAAAAGAATGCAGACGGGATTAAACATGGAAAACTTTTTATAAGTAGTAAAACAAAAATTATCTAAAGATAAGGACAGCTCAAAATAAAATTACGACGCCAAAAGGATGCAGACGGGATTAAACATATTCCTTTTCATAGTAACAGTGCCTCTGTCGTCCCTACCCATACTCCGAGTATATAGCGTGCTTCGTCTGATATGAGTATTCCTTATTGACAATGAAATCTGGAGAATCTAAAAACTAAAAGTAAAGTTTCTTGACTAATTTGCTGAAATGCGCAGGAGATTCGAACATTCAATGTATTCACCTGGCTGAAGGCACCATTTCAGTAGACGCCAATTAGTACCCAGTGGACACACGAGGTCGAAATGACGTCGTTTCGATGTCAGTGCGCCGTCATGATGTCCCAGAGATGAGCATATGCCATCGTTTCGAGGTTGTTTGCCTCTCGTTGGTAGATGGGATTACCATCCTGATAGAGAAGATGAAGAAATGTGGAAAAAAGAAAACAAAAAGCAATTTTGACATCGGTATCATTTATTTGTCATGAGATTGATTGACTGATTTTTTGCCATATTCGGTCGACATCTGTACAACACATCCGTGTCATCCGTATCACAATATATTAAATAAATGATAATAATAAAAGTAGGCCTAGGCAAGAGACATAGCAAGGGACAGAAGAGAGAGAGAGAGAGAGAGAGAGAGAGGGAGGGAGAGAGGAAGGGGAGAATGACAGACAGACATACTGAAAAAGTGGTACCGTTAAACCCTGCACAGTATCGGCAGCCAATATTGCCATTGACAACCGATTGCACTTTTGGCAAAATCGCCAATGTCACCATTTGCAGTTCTCTTGATAGAGCCAATGGCGCCAATGGTACCATTGGTACAGCCGATGGCGCCTATGGCATCATTACAGAGTTAATATTTTCATGTGCTTAGAAATTTTTACTTTTTCCAATTTTCATTCATTATTGTGGGGAAAATGTTTACTCTCCTGTCTCAATTCGAGTGTTTATGATAAGTTGCTAAATTGCATTATTGAATGACGCAGTTTTCCCGCCATGGTAATTTTCCCATGCTCTAAGTTGTCTGCAGTATTATCAGCCAATGTTCGGCAATATTGGTACCACTGGTCTCAATGGTAGAGCCAGTGGTGCCAATGGTGAAACTCAGAGCGGCATTGGCATGCCAATGGTGACATTGGCAGAACCCCGAACGCAACCAGTAGATTCTATCGATTTTGTCGTCACATATAAAAGATGCAACGTCACAGTGGTGCTGCAACCAATCGATTACTAGATTATTTATATAACTGAAGGAAAATCGATAGTGGAAACCATAAGCTGTTTTGCAGGAAGACTCCATTTCTCCGTCAGACCATGTCGTTTGTAGAAAGTTGTATTTCGTGTTGCCATGGAAGAGGTGGCGGAAGTTCAGGAGTTTATTTTCTGTTTTATTTTCCGAGCATGTGAATCTTGCGACATTGTGGATTGCTTGGCAAAAGGGTAATTTCTATGAAAACACGAAAATAAAGTTTATATCAAAGGACAACAAAAAGGCTGCAAACTGCGAACCTCTCATTTTCTTGGGTTTTCAGAAAATGGACATAGACCACTATAGAATTCAGCCGACGAAAGCTACTTTTTGACGCCAGCTGATGATCGCAAATAACACGCTTTTGACTTGTATCCAATTTCAGAGTCAATGACGGGCTTCATATCTTTTATGGTAAAAGTGGTTAAAGTAATTAGCTTTTTCAGCAATATCATGAGTCTCACTTATACTTGGCTAACCTCATCTGTTTAGCTCATAAGCCGTTTAAACCGAAGGGGATGCTTATAAGAAAGGCAGGCTCCGTCGCGATCGTGTACTTCCGTCAACATTTTAAATGACTTCTCCGAAAGTGCAGGCCCATTGGAAACAAATTTCATCTGTAGCCACGAGGGGATTGCGGGGGTGGGAGCAAAAGGTTGTTCAAGTGATTATGGTCTGATAATCAAGGTGGCCCCATACGTTTGATAACTTTAGAAGTGAATGTTTAATCCGTAAGTCTTCTTCCTCAGAACGAATGAGTTGTACATGCTCCTGAGCTTAGCTCGCGAAGTTAATCGAAATCGGGAAACTGTCTCGAAATGTAGAAATAGAGTTTGACCCAGCGTTTTGTTAATTTTTAGAATATCATGGTTAAAATTCAAATAAATGAATAAAGTGGTAGAAACTTTCTGCTAAAGTAGACTTTAAGCAGTCTCCCCGTGCATCATCCATATGTCAGATTATATTTTACTTTTGTCCTTTGAGATCAGAGGGTTTATTCTGAAAAATCATTTTTTTATTTAGACACCTTTTCTAGATCATCAGTATTTTAACCGACTGCCTTATCAAAATTAAGAACTATCCGCATGCTTTTCTTTGGCTTTCATCGCCAGATAGTGACAGGGTCACCGATGAGGCTTGAATAGCCGAAACTTCAAAGTATGGCCCATGTTGTTTCTTTCGAATGTGTTCTCTGCTCTCGAAAGAACTTTTTAAGATTTTAATTGGACTTTACTGCATCTGATGTTGCGCCGTGTGGCGGCCGTAAAACGTCTCCCCGTACATCATCCATAGTGCAGATTATATACACTTTTTGTCCTTTGAGATCAGAGGGTTTCTTCTGGGAAATCAGAAATTTTTGATTGATTTAAACACCTTTTCTAGATCATCACCTTTTAATCATTTCGACTTTTTTCTCGACACCTATCAGTCTTTTAACCGACTGTCTTATTAAAATTAAGAAATATCAATATGCTTTTCTTTGGCTTTACCGCCAGATAGTGACAAGGTCACCGATGAGGCTTGAATAGCCGTAACTTCGAAGTATGGTCCATGTTCCTTCTTTCAAATGTGTTCGCCGCTCTCGAAGGAACTCTTTGAGACTATATATTTAATCCCTGGGGCTATATCCCCTACCAATTGCTATACACATGTACAAATTACGAAACATTCCATACAGTCATCTTTCCACCAAACTGAAACAAAATTTCATATGCAGTCTCGGAGGGGTTGGGAGAACTAAAGCATGTTCAAATGCTTTTATTCTGAAGATCATGTTGGCCGGAAAGTATGCTTTGGCTGTTACATAATTCCAAAATCTTTCTACACTAGAACCAGTATGTGCTTTCGAGCGGGTTAAATGGAAAAACAAAATGCGTTCTGACCAGTACTTGCGTAACTGTTTAGAATGTTTTAATGAAACTGCATTGAAGTGATAAAAGTAAGGGACTTTTAGTAATATTCAAACTTCTGTTTCGGAGTAATGCCTGCATCTGCTCTGTTGTCATATAGATATAATAAGTACAACTGACCAAAGTACTAAAGCATGTAAGTACGAACTCATATACCACAGAAAGATTGACGGATCCGAACTATTTAAATTCACAGACACGGACTCCCCAAAGAAGTGTGATCAGGCGCGCGCAAGTAGTAGTGGTGGTTGGGTGGTGCAGTGGTGCTGTCTATAACTTCCAGTGGCGGTGCGTCCTACTGATTTGGAACATTGTAGGGCAAGGGCCTACTGTGCTTGCAGTAGGTGCGGGTGGGATTATTTGGACATTTTTGCTCTCGTCTATCATTTCTCTTCTTTCTCCCTCTCTCTGGGAGACGGCCCGATATAGACTGAAATACTGTCTAAAAGAGCCGTTAATTCCAAAACAATCAATCAATCACTTAAATAGTAAGCCTCTTGAGTCATGATTAATGGAACGTAAATGAATCTTTAGATCCCCGGGGGTTGTCTGCCCCTGACCCAGAGACATAAACCAAGATTAAAAAGCTGTTTTAACTCAGAGTTAAATAGGATTCTTCTCTTGAAACTTACAGTGAATAATTGCATAAGTAAAGGTTTCTATAGGTTTCAACTGTGGTTCTGGGAGGTGTGCCCCTAGCTTTACGACACTTACGTCCCTTTTTCGAGTTTATTATAGTCAGCGGAGCATGGCAGACGCGTGTGGGCAAAGCTAAAACAAATAAGATTCCTTGATTGCCAAAATAACCCATATTTGACATTTAGAGTAATGACGAACCTCTTTGTGCCGCCACCAAATAGGATTGACACAAATTGTTCTGTGTAGGCTTTGTTTATGATAAAAAGTAAGCTATGTCTTTAATGCGTGGTCACGTTACCAGACAGTCACGTTCTGTTTTTTTATTGTTTTTAGCTCACCTGAGCCGAAGGCTCACAAGGTGAGCTTATAGTATAGGCTTGGTCCGTCGTCCGTCGTCCGTCGTACGTCATACGTCCACACTTTTAAACATTAATATCTGCTAAAGTAGAAGGCCAATCTTGATCAAATTTTATTCGTAGCAATGTTGGGGTAGGGGATTGATTGCATATGGTTTTTGGACAGATTGGTTGGAAACTCTGGTTACCATGGCAACAGAAATGTCCCATAGACTTACCATTGAGAAAATGTTGTCCGGGCCCTAGCGTCTTCATTTTTGATCGCAACTTCTTCAAACTTGCAGGTATCCAGGACAGTCAAAACATCTCGGACCAGTTCGAATTTGGGCCAGGTTGGATTATTTTTTTCAGAGTTACTTGCCCTTGAGCGATAAAATATTTTCCCATAGACTTACAATGGCGAAAATGTTGTCCGGGCCCTAGCTTCTTCATTTTTGATCGCAACTTCTTCAAACTTGCAGGTATCTAGGACAGTCAAAACATCTCGGACCAGATCGAATTTGGGCCAGGTTGGATCTTTTTTTTTTCAGAGTTACTTGCCCTTGAGCGATAAAATATTTTCCCATAGACTTACAATGGCGAAAATGTTGTCCGGGCCCTAGCTTCTTCATTTTTGATCGCAACTTCTTCAAACTTGCAGGTATCTAGGACAGTCAAAACATCTCGGACCAGATCGAATTTGGGCCAGGTTGGATCATTTTTTTTTTCAGAGTTACTTGCCCTTGAGCGATAAAATATTTTCCCATAGACTTACCATTGAGAAAATGTTGTCCGGGCCCTAGCTTCTTCATTTTTGATTTCAACTTCTTCAAACTTGCAGGTATCCAGGACAGTCAAAACATCTCGGACCAGATCGAATTTGGGCCAGGTTGAATCATTCATTTCAGAGTTACTTGCCCTTGAGCGATAAATATTTTCCAATAGACTTATAATGGGGATTATGTTGTCCGGGCCCTAGCTTCTTCATTTATGATTGCAACTCCTTCAAACTTGCAGGTATTCAAGACAGCCAAAACATCTCGGACCAGTTCAAATTTGGGCTAGGTTGGATTATTCTTATTAGAGTTACTTGCCCTTGAAAGATAAAATATTTTCCCATAGACTTATAGTGGGGAAAATATTGTCTGGGCCATAGCTCCTTCATTTTTGATCGCAGCTCCTTGAAACTTTCAGGTATTCAGGATGGCCAAAACATTTCGGACCTTTTCGAATGTGGGCCAGGTTGGATTATTATCCCCTCGCACAACGAAGTTGTGGAGGGGATATAGGGTCTGTCCCGTATGTACGTTTGTATGTATGCACGTATGTTCACCTTTTGTCATCGCTCTAGCTACCTCATTTATTATATAATTTTGATATAAGTTCACACAAATATTGGGTATGACATAACCTCGAACGAGTTTGCATTTCGGCATGATGGGGTCAAGGTCAAGGTCACAGTGGCTATTTTTAGAAAAACTTTGTTATCACTCTAGCGCCTTCATTTGTGGACCGATTTCGATTTAACTTCACACAAGTGATAAGTGTGGCAATATCTTAGACAAGTTTGCATTTCAGCATTCTGGGGTCAATGTCAAGGTCACAGTGGTTATTTTCAGGAAAAACATTGTCATTGCATTAGCGCCTTCATTTATGGACGAAATTCGATTTAATTTCACACAAGTGATTGGTATTACAATATCTTGGACAAGTTCGCATTTCAGCGTTCTGAGGTCAAGGTCAAGGTCACAGTGGCTATTTTAAGAAACCTTTGTCATTGCTCTAGCGCCTTCATTTATGGGCTGATTTTGATTAAAACTTCACAAAAATGTTTAGTATGACAATATCTTGAATAAGCTTGCGTTTCAGCATCATAAGGTCAATGTCAAGGTCACAGTGGCTATTTTTTGAAAAACTCTGTCATCATTTTAGTGCCTTCATTTATGGAATGATTTCGATTGTACTTCACAAAAGTGATAAGTATGATAATATCTTGGACCAGAAAGCGTTTTAGCGTTCTAGGGTCAAGGTGAAGGACACAGTGGCTATTTTTAGAAAAACTTTGTCATCGCTGTAGCATCTTCATTTAAGGACCAAATTTGATTTAATTTCACACAAGTGATTGGTATTACAATATCTTGGACAAGTTCGCATTTCAGCATTCTGAGGTCAAGGTCAAGGTCAAGGTCACTGTGGCTGTTTTTAGAAAAACTCTGTCATCCCTCTAGCTCTTTCATTTATTGACCGATTTTGATTAAAACTTCACACAAATGTTTAGTATGACAGTATCTAGAACAAGCTCGCATTTCAGCGTCCTAAGATTAATGTCAAGGTCACAGTGGCTATTAATAGAAAAACTTTGTCATCGCTCTAGTGCTTTCATTTATGGACCATTTTCGATTTAACCTCACACAAGTGATAAGTATAGCAATATCTTGGACAAGTTTTCGTTTCAGCATTCCTGGGTCAAGTTCAAGGTCACAGCGGCTATTTTTAGAAAAACTTTGTCATCGCTCAAGTGCCTTCATTTATGGACAGATTTTTTATGCCCATGTGACGATAGTCAGGGGGCATTAAGATTTGCCCCTGTCTGCCGTCTGACCATCTGTCCATCCTTTTGTCACACTTTGTGGTATAGAGTTTGTGTAATCAACTTCTACAGTTTTCAATGGATCTTTTTCTAACTTTGCATGCATGGTGTGGACATATTTGACAGTTTCAAACTATCAGGTTTGTTCATTTCATGATCCTCATTTTACCCTTGACCTTTTACTCAGGTGAGCGGCTCAGGGCCTCATGGCCCTCTTGTTTTAACATGTGACTATATGCGCATTGTAATTTATGTGTATTTGGTTTAAGGTTAGAAAAGAAATTC
Source organism: Ctena decussata (assembly GCA_963989385.1). Classification (NCBI taxonomy): domain Eukaryota; kingdom Metazoa; phylum Mollusca; class Bivalvia; order Lucinida; family Lucinidae; genus Ctena; species Ctena decussata. Next base: position 87,331,257 of record OZ022506.1, read on the forward strand.
AATGAATTGATGTATGTAATACAATGTATAAATATCCTAAACTATATAAATGTTTGCAGACAAAGACGCTTTCGATGTCGACACTGATCATACATATTATGCATTTGACTCTCAAGCGAAAACGATACCTGTTTATAAGATTTGGGACTACATCAGCCTGGCATACAGCAATAAATGTGAAAAGCTGCACCAAGAATTTCAGGTACTCAATTTATCATGTGGCAGGAACAAAGTCCAAAATCAGAATTAATACAACTACAACTTTGAATCAGTAATGCCAGTGTTAGCGATATGCTTGGCAGCCATGTAAATACGTTGCTTACCGTAGGACCGCTCAGGGAGCATTTTGAAATTGAGCCTTTATATATATAATAATTTGAGCCAGTGTCTGTGAAAACCTGGCTTAATGACATAAAAACGAAAAGTTAGAAAACTACATCACTTGAAAGTATTTGCTTTTCTAAACCTGTCCTGAAATTTTGAAAAAGTTACCATTATTTATTACGAAGATATGGACTTTAGAAGCACACACGTATTGCAGTTTCTTTATATGACGTTACTTACGCCATGATACTGTTTGGCGTCAACGTCTTCACGTTTGTTTTAACGAGCTTTAGGGGCATGTTGCACAAAATAACTCGGACAAAAATGTATGTTGCTCATGTTCAATGTGTATTTGATAGTACGCACATGATAATTTGCATGTGTCAACATTCTTTCTCAAATGAAAGGTCTTTGTGGTGGTAAATCATATGTTTTCAAAGCTTTATAGGATAACTATGGAATAAGCATTGTCATGGCAACATATTTCATATTTATAACTGGATTTTGTCTGAGTTCAAAGGTGTTCTGTTATATTTCAACGTCTTAGGTATTTTCAAGGAAATAAATGGAAGTCCGAAAAATCATTAATTTTCGTGTTTTTCATCCGTCAACAACGTAACTAATACGCAATGTCATTAAGCCCGGTTTTCACAGCGATAGGCTCATTTCTTTTAGTAGTAGTGGTTTATCTTCATTAAACTGTTTAAGCAATATATTGTTTTAACAGTTTCATGAAGATGAGCCACTTCTACTAAAAGAAACACATTTGATCCGTCAATAGAGAGGAAATTCTCTTGGGAATTAAAAGTACATTTCGCGCAAAACTTCTCGATTATGACTGGTGTATCTCCAATTATGACTGGTGTATCTCCAAACACAATTCAGTTATCGGCCATTAAGCTCGGTTTTCACAGCGATAGGCTCATTTCTTTTAGTAGTAGTGGTTTATCTTCATTAAACTGTTTAAGCAATATATTGTTTAAACAGTTTCATGAAGATGAGCCACTGCTACTAAAAGAAACACATTTGATCCGTCAATAGAGAGGAAATTCTCTTGGGAATTTAAAGTACGTTTCGCGCAAAACTTCTCGATTATGACTGGTGTATCTCCAATTATGACTGGTGTATCTCCAAACACAATTCAGTTATCGACCATTTAAACTAAACTTATGGATTAAAACTATAACGTTTAAAACGCTTTCATTGCTTTTATTGAATTCTTTGCTCGGTGAATTATTCAGGGGGCATATCGGACGCTTGTTGGTAGATTTTGATCTGATCTTTGTCCGCTTTGAACTATTTTGATAAAAGCTATGGTATAAAGATTTCAATTAACTGTTTTCTTTACGTAACATTAAGTTTCCCTTTAGAAAAATTAAATGCTATCGTCGTTGCCTGTCTATAATAACAGTCTCTGTTACTCATATTGCTTATGATTTGCATATGCATGAATTATAAACTAAATAATAAAGTATCTGATATGATCCCCATTGCTTTCAAACTAAAGATACCGTAAAATGTCACAATGATCAATATTAGATTCTCGACATGAATAGATTCTAAAGGCTTTAACTCTTGGACATATAGAAACGAAACACAGATTCAATTTCTAAAAAAAATAAAATAAACAAATCGAATTTTGATTTAGATTGTGTGTTGACATACTCAACTTGTTTAGCAAGTTCATCATATTACATGTATATATCAAAAGGGACACTCAAACGTTACAGGAAAATTCTGCCCTTTTTGGTAATATCTGTAAATGGTTGCGCAAAATGTATTTCAGCAAAAAGACAACGGTTATTGTAATGAGCACATATATAATCGAAGGCACCAAGGAAAGGCCACAATCACAAAGTGAAACCAAGGAGAGACACCAACTAACACGAGTATTAAAAGGGAGCAATAGATATTAGATACAGACACCCAATGTAACAAAGAGGGACCACTACTAAAGGAACCACCTACGATCAATATAAAAAAGCGCTACGAGGAATTTAAGATAACTTAAGGTGGTGATTTATGGTAAATGTAAAAATCTGCATAAAACCATAAAAAAGTAAGGTTTCTCCCTGAAAGTTAGCAGACTTCTTATTTTTGTTGTTCTTTACAGTTTAGAATACAAAATAGATGTACATGCTGGTTAAAAAAAGTGTTTTTATAAGGAAAGATCAAAGGGTAGTTTTCTGCGCAATAATCAAAAAAATAAAAAATGTTATTGAAAATTTACGTAGTACTGAAGGTGCGTTATTGCATAATGAAGAGCGACCTAGCAATTATTTATTCCAACTCTTTCTCAAATTGTAATGTAGACCAGATGAAAACGGTAGCTTTTTCTAAAATATTCAGCCATGCACAAGGTAATGTACACTGGATGCACTTATTAAATATAGGGTAGGCAAGCATACCTATGTAACACCTACAGTATAAATAATACATTACTTACATGATCACTGGTGTGTAGATGAAATTGTTCAACCTTGTTAAAGTAGTCTCACCTGTTTCACCTGTGTGTTTTGACAAAAAAATTTGGACACAGACCGCATCTTTTTTCATCTGCTCAGCCTGATAATGTGTGAAAGAGTTTGAAAAAATAATTGCTAGCTCGCGCTCCATTATGCAACAAGGAACTCTCAGCACTAAGTATATTTTCAATAACACTATTATTTTTTAGATTATTGCGCACAAAATTACCCTTTGATCTTTTCTTATAAAAAACACTTTTTAACATTAACAAATGCTGCATTTTGGGGTCTGAATTGTCAGAAACAACATAAAGAAGGCATGTGCAAAGTTTTGGAAAGATCAGTGGTATTTTGAGTGTTTTATGCAGATATTTGTCTTTGCCCCAAATCAGTGATTATCACCACCTTAAGCTGAAATAAAATACAAGTCAAACGGCCTTGTAGCGGATGAAATTTTTGAATCACATACTTTCTGTTTCAAATATGAAGAGCTAGTGTTTTACCTACCACTGAGGAAAAGTTACAATACTATCCGGTATAACTTGTTTAAACTACAGTTTTTATTTTCAGAAACTTCCTTCTGGACTTGTGCACGACTGTAGTGAGGCTAGGCGACCTGAAAACGAAAAGAAGACTAGATACAAACAAATGTTTGCATGTATGTTAAGAATGAATGACACTATGGCAAAACCTGTCGAAAGCCATTCTGTGAATATGTCCAGTTTGCTTTTAGAAATAGATAATTTTGAGTTGACGACTCCTCGAGGTGAACATGTTCTGACCAGATTGAAAATAGTGATGGTGTGATTGCGGTGAAGTCAGTATAAAATTGACCTAGTGATCAGACCTTCTGCTTGTTTTTTTTTTTTTTTCTAATTTTACATTTTTTTCATTTCTGGACTCTGAATAACTGAAATCAACATGTATGGCAATATTCTAATTTAATGGTTACAGAAATGTCGTTAGGCAATGTTTACAAAATTAAACGCGAAACATCTTTTTTCAATAAGAAGTGTTAAAGTGTATTTGTTTAATGTCTCCATCCATACGTCTTACCCGTTTCACGCATAAATGTGATGTCATCAATATTCACGAAACTTTTCAGCAAGCATCAGGCGTATTTCTGCTTATGTTTTCTTTTTTATACTTAACGTAATATCTTCAACGCTCACATGTAAAAGATCACTGACGTTACAGCGACAAAATAAGAAAACAACGCCATTCTTTATTACTAGAACGCGTTTGGCAAAGAGAGATGAAAGAAGCGGAAACCAAATGATGAATTATAAAGGTGTTAGGTGTAATGCATACACCATCAAGAAGTAAATGAATGTGGTTATGGTCCATTTCTGACCATGCGTAAACACACGGCTGAACAAAATGTCATGCCTTAGGAAGGGATTATGATGTTTGTACCTACCTCTGGCACGACAGTTTGTACAGATTTGTTATTTGTTTCTGAATGTTTTAGATGATCACAGCAGGGTCATTTTGAAGAGAGACGATCCCAATGTTTCGACATACATCAACGCTTGTTACATCGATGTAAGTTAAGAAGCACACTTTACATCCAATGCGATTACTAGAGAATTACAAGTTAGAGTTCCAGTGCATGGTTTAACTTTCTCAAGCGTCAAACTGACCTTTTACTTGTTAAACTTCTGAGAAATAAGAATAGATGGATGAATGTCTTGCAGTTCAAAGGCCGTATCAACAGTATTTTAGCAGATCGAGCCTATAGTAGGGTAATAATGAACTTTGTATGCAGTGAAACTTCGTTTACATTTAAAAAGAATTCCGAATTCATCGGGATTCGAACTCGGGTCGCTAGTTTGGCAGGCCGACGCTTAACCAACTGAGCTACCGGGGTTCCAAAGGAATTAGATATTCATTTTACCAAAACCCGAAATGACCAATGCAAGCTTTGAAACGTACGACGTAAGTATTGCCTTTATATTTTGCATTACTGTTGCAGTATGTTATTTGTGCCGTTCATTTTAAAAGTTAGAAGCTTATTACAAGTATTTAGAAGACGGATTGAATAATTCCTTACTGTAGTATAACTGCCTGAATCTTGCCTTAGTGACAGTTGGGTGATATCTTTATTGCAGGGCTACAAGAAGACGAAGAAATTTATTGCTTCACAGGGTATTTTAATTCTTTTCTCTTTTACACAAACCAGACTGTTGTTGAAATATGTTTTATTGCCACAAAAAGTATAAACAATTGGGTCAGACCAGAAGCTCTGACAACATGACTGTTGTGACAACCTTGTATATAAATGAGGGATAATCATTTAATGCATCGTCTTGAAAGAGATAACTTTAAATTCTGTAAACTATCTTAAACGTTAGAACCTACAGAAGCAAGGACTATAGCGAAGAGATGAAAAAAGCAGACCCCACAGTAAGAGGGGTATGGCCGTCTTGTTTTTCGTTCTATTTAATACATATTGTATATGTTGTATTTTGTTTACTCTCGTCTTTGTACCACTGGTGGGCCATGTTCTATCAGGATGATGCTTCCTAGTTATTTTTCATTTATATTTTGAATTGATTAAATCTGTTCATGGCCGGTAACAGACTGTGCAACACTGGTCATTCCCCATAACACTGGCTTAAGCAGATTACTTATGAAGACGGACTCTTAATCAACTAACTAATCTCAAAGAACAAGAAATTATATAAGCTGATATGAAATGTCTCGCTTTCATTCACCCTACTCATGTCTTGCTTGAAATACATAGTAACAATTATATAGATAATTCAATAAAAATATATGATATGAGTTTTAGTCTAACGTTTGTTACAGAAAGCATCATTGAAAATTTAGCCAAATGCGCCATTTATAGCAATTTCAGTTCAGTTCAGTTCAGTTCTCCTAACGACGTTCCTCAAGTGGCTCAGCGGTACGTAACCATAGTGCACACACTTGGTGCAGAGTGTCCGTCCAATTATAGCAATGCCGTATTTCTTCGATTATATGTCAGAGTTTGTTTTTTATCTTGCAAAACAAGTTTGAAAATCTAGATACAGGTTTAGATTTTCGGGATTGTTTTGAAAAGAGAAAACCCATTCTATAGCAGAATTTCATATTTGTATATTAAAGTCATTTTGGAGCCGGTTTATAGCCGAATAAATATAGTATTTTTACATTCTTTGCATTATTATCCACTTGTCAGGACCAACAGAGTCTATGGTTTGTGATTTCTGGGAAATGGTCATTCAAGAAAACACTTCAATAATCATCATGTTGACAAATGTGGTTGAGCATGCAGTGGTATGTAAGGAGATATAAATCTTACGTCTCTGCCATTTACCTAATGTGTATGAGTACACCTCCATGTTTTCTCACCATTTTACCAAAGGGGGACAACTTTTATATCTTCCCGTTAACTACCATGTACTCAAAAACTATTTATAAAAGGAGTCTACTCATAAAGGAAGGAACCAATTGAGAAAATAAACCAAAATACACGTAGTAGAGATTATTTCAAAGAAAGTGTATGCATTTTTTTTTATACTTTTCAATGAATTATAGAGATTTCTCGGTGAAATCGAAACTGATAGTCTCACTGTTTCAAACAGTGAAATTATCACTTCGATTTCACTGTTTCAGAAATCGGATTTTTGTGAAATAGCCTCAAGGGTTTTGTTGATTAATTGGCTAAATCCTATCTTGCTGGACAAAAATTACTTCTCGCATGTTTGCACGTCATTACGACGTTAATGGCATCACTTAAAGCGCAAACGTAACATTGTTACTGCACGCGACTTCAGGCCGCCTAAGTCTCCTGTAGGCATTCTTTCTTGGCAAATGTTTTGAGATATGTTTATCAAAATGATATTTGAAGCTTTTTTTCACTTGCAAACTTGTTTACAATCAATATCATGCCCAATAAACACGCTGGAAGCATCAAATTTGACGCAAAACAGAAAAAGTTGCGTTTCTGTCGTGATGGATTACCCTCTTGAATAAACAGAATTATTGCGATTTTCAGGCATAAAAACATAGAAAATGAATTTTTATTTCACTCACGCCACACGTGAAAATACTGCTTTTGGTTTTCCTTCGGTGAAATAAAAATCGGTCTTACACCGAAAAAGTCAAATATCCTCTATATCTTAATGCACATGCCATAGTCCGCTATGCTGGAGCCTGTTTCAACTATCAAGACTTTCTTGAAAGAGAAAGCTACTTACCAGCAAATTGTTGCCAGCGAAACTTGTGTCAACTCTTCTATGGGAAACACCATGACCGCGTTGATCCCTACAATCTCGTCATTCTAAACTAATTTCCGACCTGATTGCCACGGCCGAAACATAGTATGGCTTTCAATTAACGGACTTTCCTTTCACTGAATTATCCATCAGATATAGAGACATAAAAAGGTAAAGGTACAGGTTTCCCAAAGCCTAATAGCCGTAGGGGCAGTGGGGGTTAGAGACCCACTGTATTTTGGGCACAGCAGATGAAAGGCAGAGCCCATCCCTATCCTGTCGCTGCCTTATCTTTCCCTGATTCGAAAAAGGTGCCCATTTACTGCTGGGTTGAAAGAGTTTTCCAGTCGTCGAATGGCGACACCCGGGCGCAATCTCACGACCTTCCGGCGATTTTCTGCACCATAACTGAGTCACTCTAACCACTCGACTACAGCGCCTCTGTAATATAGACATGGCGGGTGTATTATAATAGGCAGGTGATGCGTACATCTCGCGAGCACCTGATTACATTTCCTTTTGAAGGGTCCATGTCTGAGTATCTAAATATTTCGGATTTGTCGATGTCTATATGGTTATATGACTTCGGACCAATGGTTTTTGGTACTTCCACCGCTTTGAAGATTTCCCCTTCCATCATTCTCCCAATGCATGGAACTGGCAGCGTAGCCATATGTCTTTATCTTATTTATGGATAAAACCCATCGCAAGTTGTTAGAAGTCATTCCTTGTTGCATGCCAACTTCTGTTAACACTTTTTCTTTAGCACATAGTTATGATATAACGCCTTAGGAAAATACAACGTATATCCATGACTCTACGCAAGACACATGCACCTATGCAAACTGACGGACGAGCCATTTTTATACCCTGCCACACGTTAGTGGCGGGGTATTATGTTTTCCCGCTGGCTGTCCGTGTGTCTGTCCGTCCGTCGTACGTACGTCCGTCCGGTCGTCCGTCCGTCCGTGAGCACTTCGTTTCCGTTCGATAACTTGAGTATTTATTAACGGATTTTATTCATACCTGGCATGTGCATTGGTCTTGGGAAGATATCGGTTGGGATTGTTAAAGGGCAAATTTCGATGTCTTCTTATGGAGTTATTGCCCTTTTCATGGTCTTAAAAACAGTTTTTGGTCTGTAGTTCTTTTACACTTTGAAATATCTTGATGAAATTTCACAGAAATGATCGAAGTAACATAAGCTTTCAGTTATAAGCAGAATTTTGTCCACCTGGATTATCTGCCCCTGCCCTAGGGCTATATACATGTATGAAATAATAAAAAAAATGTATAAAATTAGAGTCGAAAGGGATTTTTCTGAAACTTGTAACAATTTATCATATTGATAGAAGCTTTATGTCTTGATCAAAATTTTGCCCCCCAGTGGTTATCTGCCCCTGACACATGCTGTATACATGTATGAAATCATGAAAAAATCAATATAAAATCAGATTTTCGGTATATCTTGATGAATTTCATAGAAATGATTAAAATAACATAAGCTTTCTGTTACAAGTAGTATTAAGTCCACATAGGTTACCTGCCCCTGCCCCAGAGCTATATACATGTATAAAATTATGAAAAAATTCTGTATAAAATCAAAGATTAACAGGATTTTCCTGAACTTTGCAACACATTATCTAGGTAATATGAGGTTCATGTCATGATAAAAAAAATGTATAAAAGATAGAAGACGGGGTATTGGTTTGCAGTGGCGGGGTATTACGCAGTCGTTTACGATGCTTTTATTTATACTTTTATTCATATTTTTGCATATGTAAGAGCGTTTGGATTTTTTTTTCAGACAAAATGTATCCAATATTGGCCTATGAGTGAGAATGTGGAGCTGACGTTCGGCGATGTCACAGTTCGAACTTCAAAGATAGATACATTTCCGGATTATACAGTCAGAGAGCTTGATATATCAAAGGTAGTTTAGAGTTTAACCGAATAACAAGGACTCACGCACTTTCACCCAATGTACGACATTTCTAAATCTATCTGCGGACATGTCATGTCTGATCGACGGGTATGTAATAAGCCGATTCGAATTTGCGGTTGGTACAATGTTAGGACGTATATGAGTTGTGTATTCAATCAAAGAAAATGTGTCTTTAGTTTTAAAGATCTTAAAACTAGTGTATTGTTGTTCTCTTCTGTTTTCTGCAGACTTCTACAACAATATCATTACGTACTGTGTAGTAGTTAAGTGGATAACACGCTGGACTATCAATCCAGGGGTCGCAAGGACGATCTCCCGCTTCTGCGGTCTTTTGAACGATACGTGAAATATAAAAGTAACTTTACCAAATTTAGTGCGCCAGTCGCAACGGTTAAGTATTTAACTTCTTCAGTGTCGCTTAACCCCAAAAGTCTGAAAGAAAATGGTGATGGCAGGTCTCGGCAGGCAACGAGCAGCCATCTCCGAGCCACGCTTACTGACGCATTCCACGAGAAACAGTAGCTGTAGACATCAAATCGAGGTCCGGTCTCCGTACGACCTAACGCTAGTTGTTGCTGGGACGTTAAACCAGAGTTCACTCTCTCACATAAGTATTGTATAGTCAGGTGAAATACCAATATTCACGTACGTGTACCACAGATTGTAAGCTCTCAATGACTAAGATAAGTAACTAAAACAGTAACGATACATATTATTAATTTCAAGAAAGGTTATTTTTTATTTTATATTTAAATATTTCTACCAGGAAGGAGAGCCTTCAAAACGAATAACCCAGTTTCATTTCACCGCTTGGCCAGACAAAGATGTCCCAGATGCTGCTTGGCATCTTGTGAATTTCTGGAGAAAAGTGAATTCTGTGGTGCAAACGATTAAAGAACCTGTAGTTGTTCATTGCAGGTAGTAAATTTCTATCTTTTTTTTCCATTTTAGGGTGTGGGTGGAAGGTTACATGAATGCGCAGAATACACAGAATACATTTTTTTAATTATACAGCTTAGTGTATTTACATAATGAAACAGGAAGTGTAGAGTTTGTAGGGCTACTCATGAGTATACATATTGAATACTGCAAATCAAAACTTGTTATAATTAAATTCCTAATTTGGATATTTACGTTTAAATATTTGTCGATTTGTTTTAGTAGATTTGTTTAGTTTATAAATAAAATGAACATGTACTAGTTCATACTGGGTTTCCATCGCCATCCTTCTATCAAACATGCTGATAAGAATAATATAAAAGGGGCTTGGTTTAATTTTCAGAAGGAGGTGTTCATCTGTGAAAAGGAACCATTCAGTCTAGCTCTTATCCACGATGTCGCTGCTATCATTACAAAATGTGGACATTTCATTAACTATAAATATGTTTTTAGCTCACCTAAGCCTTTAGGCATCCGTCGTCCGTCCGTCCGTCCGTCGTCCGTCCGTCGTCCGTCCGTCCGTCCATCGTCAACATTTTCAAACATCTTCTCCTCTGAAACCACTGGGCCGATCGAAGCCAAATTTAATATGCAGCCTCCATGGGTTGGGGGAACGAAAGTTTGTTCGCGGTATCTGGGTCACATGACCAAGATTGCCGCCACGCCCATATATGGTAAAACCCCTTCAAAAATCTTCTTCTCCAGAACCAAAAGGCCTATGACCTTGAAACTTGGTATGTAGCATCGGGCATGCGGGCCCATTATAGTTGATACAAATGATGACCTTGCGTTGACCTTGACCTAATTTACGGCATGGTCAACTTTGGTACGTTAGGCTTTTATATGGGAAAACGCTTAAACAGTGGATTTCTCAGAAACTATTTAAGTTTAAGGTTTAATTCTTGGTATACATGGTCGACTAAATAACCAGATGAAGGTATTATGTCCCTAAAGGTCAAGGTCATTCCGTCGGACCATCCGTCGTCAAGATTTTCAAACATCTTCACCCTTTGAAACCACTGGGCCGATTGAAGCCAAATTTCATATGCAGCCTCCATGGGTTAGGAGAACGAAAGTTTGTTCGCAGTATCTGGGTCACATGACCAAGATGGCCGCCACGCCCATTTATGACAAAAACCCTTCAAAAATCTTCTTCTCCAGAACCAGTAGGCATATGACCTTGAAACTTGGTATGTAGTATCGGGCATGCGGGCTCATCATAGTTTGTACAAATCATGACCTTGCATTGACCTTGACCTAATTTACGGCATGGTCAACTTTGGTACGTTAGGCTTTTATATGGGAAAACGCTTAAACAGTGGATTTCTCAGAAACTATTTAAGTCTAAGGTTTAATACTTGGTATACATGGTCGACTAAATGACCAGATGAAGATATTATTTCACTAAAGGTCAAGGTCATTCCGTCGGACCATCCGTCGTCAAGATTTTTAAACATCTTCTCCTCTGAAACCACTGGGCTGATTGAAGCATAATTGCATATGCAGCCTTCATGGGTTAGGGTAACGAAAATATGTTCCCGGTATCTGGGTCACATGACCAAGATGGCCGCCACGCCCATATATGGTAAAACCCTTCAAAAACCTTCTTCTCCAGAATCAAAAGGCCTATAACCTTGAAACTTGTTATGTAGCATTGAGCATGCGGGCCCAACATAGTTTATACAAATAATGGCCTTGAGTTGACCTTGGCCTAATTTACCGCATGGTCAACTTTGGTACGTTAGGCTTTTATATGGGAAAACGCTTAAACGGTAGATTTCTCAGAAACTATTTAAGTTTAAGGTTTAATACTTGGTATACATGGTCGACTAAATGACCAGATGAAGATATTATGTCACTAAAGGTCAAGGTCATTCCGTCGGACCATCCGTCGTCAAGATTTTCAAACATCTTCTCCTCTGAAACCACTGGGCCGATTGAAGCCAAATTCCATATGCAGCCTTCATGGATTAGGAGAACGAAAGTTTGTTCGCGGTATCTGGGTCACATGACCAAGATGGCCGCCACGCCCATATATGGTAAAAACCCTTCAAAAATCTTCTTCTCCAGAACCAAAAAGCCTATGAGCTTGAAACTTGGAATGTAGCATTGAGCATGCGGGCCCAACATAGGTTATACAAATGATGACCTTGCGTTGACCTTGACCTAATTTAAGGCATGGTCAACTTTGGTACGTTAGGCTTTTATTTGGTAAAACGCTTAAACAGTGGATTTCTCAGAATCTATTTAAGTCTAAGGTACAATATGTTGTATACATGGTCGACTAAATGACCAGATGAAGATATCATGTCACTAAAGATCAAGGTCATTCCGTCGGACCATCCATCGTCAAGATTTTCAAACATCTTCTCCTCTGAAACCACTGGGGAGATTGAAGCAAAATTTCATATGGAGTCTCAGTGGGACGGGGGAACGATAGTTTATACCCGGGGTCTGGGTCACAAGACCAAGATGGCCACCATGCCCATATATGGTAAAAAAAACTTTCAAAAATCTTCTTCCTCAGAACCAAAAGGCTGATGACCTTGAAACTTGGTATGTAGCTTTAGGCATGCGGGCCCATCATAGTTTATACAAATGATGACCTTGCATTGACCTTGACCTAATTATCGACATGGTCAACTTTAGTATGTTAGGCTTTTATATGGGAAAACGCTTATATAGTGGATTTCTCAGAAACTATTTAAGTCTAAGGTACAATATGTGGTATATATAGTCAACTAAATGACCAGATGAAGATATTATGTCACTGAAGGTCAAGGTCAATTTGTTGGTCTGTCCGTCATCAAGATTTTTAAAACATCTTCTCCTCTGAAACCACTGGTCTGATTGAAGCAAAATTTCATATGGAGTCTAAGTGTGATCGGGGAATAAAAGTTTGTTCTCGGGATCTTGACCAAGGTCGCCGCCATGCCCATATATGGTAAAAACCCTTCAAAATCTTCTCCAGAACCAAACGGCGTATGACCTTGAAACTTGGTATGTAGCTTTGGGCACTCAAGCCCATTATAGTTTATACAAATGATCGTGCGTTGACCTTGACCTAATTTATGACACTGTCAACTTTGGTACATTATGTAGGCTTTTATATGGGAAAATGCTTAAACAGTGGATGTTTCAGAAACTATTTAAGTCTAAGGTACAATATTTGGTATATATGGTTGACTAAATGACCAGATGAAAATATTTTGTCGTTAAAGGTCAAGGTCATTCTTTGACTTTTGTACAAGGTCATTGAGATTCTGTCACCAGTCAACATTTTCAAACATCTTCTCAGAGGCCACTGGGGTAAATTGAAGCCATATTTCAAATGGAGCTTCACCGGCTTAAAGGAACCATAGTTTGTTCAGATGGTCTTGGTCACTTGACCAAGATGGCCACCATGCCCATATATGGTAAAAACTCTTCAAACGTCTTTTTCTCGAGAACCGAAAGGCCTATAACCTTGAAACTTAGTACCGGTATATTGTCGCATTGGGCACTCAGGCCCATCATAGTTTATACAAATGATTACTGTATTTCATATGGAGCTTTTATACTGGGTCAAAGGAATCACAGTTTGTTCAGATGGTCATGGTCACATGAACATGGTGGCCACCACGCCTATATATGATAAAAACCCTTCAGAAATCTTTGTCCAGAAACAAAGGCCCAGTGGCCTTGTGGCTTGGTATATAGAATTGGGACTCAACATTAATCCCCAAGGGATGGGGGTTATCTGCCCCTGCCCTAGTGCTATATACATGTATAAAAGCATTAAAATATATACCAGGACCAAGTGTCAGGTGAGCTACAGGACCATTGGTCCTCTGGTTTGTTGTTGTTTTTCCATGTCTCTTTTATACCAATAATTAACAACAGCTATGACAAAATATAAGCCGCGACACGACGAAACCAACAAACTGACATGTGCGTCCAGCGGAGACTCAGATCAGCTGGGCATCAGCCCAGTCTGATCAGAGTGTTCGCTGTTCGCTTAAATGGTAGCTAAGTGTCGAAGCTAGCGCCATGCGGACAGTGAAAACTCTGATCAGACTTGGCAGATGCCCCGGCTAATCGGAGTCTTCCCTGGTAGCACATGCCACCTAGTTTGTTTTGTCGTGTCGCAGCTCATTCGTGTCTCTTGTAGGGTCGCGGTTCCAGTACTGACAATATGTAATTATGTCTCTCATAGATTCTTAGTAACGTGCATGCTTCAATCGCCTTGCAAGTTCATCTGCTTTGCCATTTATAGCAATAATAGATATTTATATATTTGCTTGTTAAAGGTTGAATAAAGTGGCCTATGGATAAGGGCGCTGACTCTTTCACCGCTGTGGGTTCTAGTCTGGGCCTCTGCACAAGTGGGAAAGCCAAATTCTGCTTACGACAAGTCAGGTGGTATACCCCGGGAGCTTCGGGGCTAAACGTTCGGCTCGACATATGTGAACTATTATTGAAAGGGTTGTAAAACCAATATCAAGAAAAGATACATATAGTTTAATAAAAACATTGTCTTATTGTTACAAAATGGATCGCATCGCAGATGTTGTCAAGTCTAAGGTCTTTTTAACCTTAAGTCAGTCAATAATACTACAGTATTTAGGGTAACTGTGATAATAAAACACTTACGGAAAATGTGGCTTATTTTCCGCTCGGACAATTTATGAGATCTGATTTGTTTGGAAGTACATATCTCCAGGTTAATATCTACCCGGGTTATCGATCCGATGATAGAAGCCTAGCAGAGGCGAGCTACATCAAGTGTGGGTTCGATCCTGTGAGAAAAAAACACCGCGGCATAAAACTATTTTGAATTCATAGAATTCCATAGAATTCTTCCACCAATACATGTTGTGGAACTCAATTAGGTGTTAGTACCTGTCATACAGAGACTGGTCCCTGATGTTGTACATTGGTTGATAACGTCGTTGACCGTAAGTCACCCTCCGCTGTCTTGGCGACGCACAAAGCTTTACACTCCGGTGTAGAGTTTTCTGCGTAACATGGTGCCAGAAGTAACGGGTTCGATTTCCGGTCAATATCTGCCAGTGTATGACATTCAACAATATATATATAGAAGCTAGGCACTGTTATGTCAACTATCCTTATTCCCTGCATGATAGAGTGCGATATCCTATGCATTATTCTGTGATAGACTGTAACAGGTTGCATATATGAGTGGGGAAACTAAGGTATATAGACCCAAATTGTCTTGGCACGGATAATACATTTTTAGTTCTTAAGGTCCGTTTGAGTACCTTGGCACTGCTGTTGCATGACAGTCTGTTAGTTAATAAAGTTAAACGGTTTGAACGTTGTTTTGTAACCATACGTTAGTATATCCGATACGCTAGATCAAGTTAGGCGTAATTGTAATGTGGGTTATTTACGTCATCTAATTACGTCATTTGATAGTGAAACATAGTTCTTGGCAAAATCAACGTCAGTTTGTGACGTTATTTCCGGAATGTAAGAACGTTACTTTACTAGCTACATCTGGATCGCGTGTATACTAATTAATCAACGTTTTAGTTGGATTAGTTCGTTATTATTACTGTTAACTTTTTAGTTAACGTTTATGACTATAAGTGAACGTCGGTTTAAGTTAAGTTAACGTGAGCATTACGTTAAGCATTATAGAGCAGTTAATTCAAACAGGAAGGGACTTAGGTTATGAGGAGCAGGCGTTCCAGGATTTTGTAAAGCAGCAGCAAGAGATTAAGAGGGCAGAAAGATACGCAGAAAGGAAACTTGATAGAGATAGGATCGCGGCGGTGAAAGAAAAATTTGCGCAGGCCGAAAAAGATAGGGAAGTTGAGTTGGCTAAGGTCGTGCAGTTGGAGAAAGATAGGGAAGTTGAGTTGGCTAAGGTCGCGCAGTTGGAAAAAGATAGGAATGTTGAGTTAGCTAGGATCGCGACGGAAGAAGCTTAGATTGCGGCGGATAGGAAAATTGAAATGGTGCGGTTTGAAAGTATGGAGCGGCAAGCCGAGAAAGATAGGGAGGCTAAGTTGTCTCAAGTTGGAAGCGGTAAGGAAGCGAAGTTAGAGAGCGAAATTGGGTTAGAAAAGTTGGAGTATAGTTTTGAACTGCAGCATCGCGATTTAAAGAATCAGATGGATGGATTTGCAGAAGGTAACGTTTAGAGTAGAATTAGAAAAACAGAAGGCTGATATTTAGCGCATGCGCGAGATCCGAAGTTACCGTATTTTGATGAAAGTAAGGGCAAAATGGATAGTTACTTGTCGAGATTTGAGAAATACGCGACGGCGAATCAGTGCAATAGGAATGTTTGGGTCGGGTATTTGAGCGCAATATGACAAGTTGAAAGATGCGTTGTTAAAGATTTTTTGTATGACAGAACGCGGATTTAGGAAGAAGTTTCGCTATGATAGGCCGGAAAACCCGGAAACGTTTATTCAGTTTAGTAGTAGACTTAGGTCGTATCTTAATAAATGATTTAAAATGGCGAAAATAGAGGAATCTTATGAGGCTGTTTGCGATTTTTTTCGCTAGGGAACAATTTTTAAAATCCTGTAGTGGGGAGCTATATGTTCATTTGAAACCGAAAACATTCACGAATCTAGGCGAGATGGCTAGGGAAGCAGATTTATTCGCAGAAGCGCGTGGCGGTGTCTATACTTGTGTTAATAAAGGGCAGCGTGATAATAAGGGCCTTACACAGAGTAGGTCTGATAATAAGCCGAGTGGGAAACCGGGGATAAAGTGTAGCATTTGTGGTAAGGGACATTTAACAATTGAATAATATAAGGATCCCGATAGGAAGCAAGCATATAGTGCAGGCGGAGGTGCAATCGCAAGCGGATATAGCGGAAATAAGGGGAGTAATTATGCACCGAAAGTTGATGCACAAAAACACAGAATAAGAGCGATAATGTGCAGACGAAGGATAACAATTCAGATCGTGGCCGTGGTCGCGGTTATTCCCGCGGACATGGACGTGGTGGCGGACATCAGATGAGCTTTTGTAAAACTACAATAAATAGGTCTCATGAAATTGAAGGAGTATAAGAGTAAGGAAGAAAGTACATTAATCAAAGATAAGGTGGATAAGAAAGATGTCTGTTACATTTTAAGATCGCGATTACCAAAAGCCAGGGTACGGTTAATGGTAAGACAGTAATAGTATTAAGGGACACAGGTTGTACGGGTTGTGTTGTCCGTAAAAACTTGGTTTCTAATGATCTGTTACTAGGTATGAAATCTGATGTAACTTTGATTGATGAATCTACCCAAAGGTATCCCTTAGCAATGGTTGACATAGATTGTCCATTTTTCACAGGAAAAACCGAGGCATTATGTATGGAAGATACATTGTATGACCTTGTTATTGGAAATATTGATGGCCCAAAACCCCGTGATATGTCCCATTTTATAACGGCGGCGGTGACTATGTCACAAACTGAGCAAGATGCAGAGGTTTGTAGGAAACTTAAGGTTCCTGATCAGATTATTAGTAGTAATAAGGAGGCATTGAGACAGACCCAAGTTGTTGACCCCAAGTTGAATAGTATAAGGCAAAGAGTGGAATCTGGTAATGTGACTATAAGTCGTGAATTTAACCGAGGTGAAACTAAGTTTATTCGGAAGAAAGACTTGCTGTATAGACAGTTTACTAAGGGAAATAAGGTCACTTTTCAACTTATTATCCTGAGGGTTTTCGTGAAAAGGTGTTAAGACTGGCGCACGAAACCTTGATGTCTGGACATTTGGGCATAAAGAAAACGATGGATAGAGTTTTAATTGAGTTATTTTGGCCTGGAGTTTGTGGTGATGTGGCAAGGTTTTGTCAATCTTGTGACATTTGTCAGAGAATTATTCAGTAAGGTCGCGTCACTAAAGTACCTAAAGGAAGATTGCCACAAATTGACGCGCCGTTTAAACGAGTCGTTGTTGATATAGTCGGACCTATAGAACCTCGTTCTGACAGGAAATCCCGCTATATTTTAAATATGATAGACTATGCGACGAGATATCCCGAGGCGGTAGCGTTACCCGGCATTGAAACGGAACGCGTAGCCGAAGCGTTAGTTGAGATGTTTATTAGAGTAGGCATACCCGATGAAATGTTAACGGATTGCGGAAGTCAGTATACTGCTGAAGTTATGAAAGAAGTAAGCAGGTTGTTATCACTCCAGCAGTTAACCACGACGCCGTATCATCCTACGGTCTTGTATAGCGTTTTCACGCGACGTAGAAGCAAATGTTACGTAAGATGTGCGCAGAACGTCCAAAAGACTGGAATAAATATCTCCCAGCACTACTGTTTGCGATAAGGGAGGTTCCGCAGGAGTCATTAGGGTTTTCTCCGTTCGAACTGCTAAACGGACGTAATGTTAAGAGCCCTATGGCAAAATTACGTGAATTGTGGTCTGAAGAGGTACAGAATGAGCAGGTTCTGTCGACGTATCAATACGTAATTGGGTTAAAACAACGATTAGAGCAAGCATGTAAATTAACGCATGATAATCTAGGAAAAGTACGAGTAAAGCAAAAGGCTTACGATGGCAAATGCGCTAGGTCGTGTAAATTTGACGTGGGAGCTAAAGTATTGAGTTTATAGCCAACTGACAGTAATTAGCTGTTATTTCAATGGAATGGACTATAAAATTGACGTCAATGGCGTCGTGAGTTCGTATCATGCTAATATGCTGAAGCAGTATGTTGAGCGTCGTAGTGCGCCGTCACGTTGCTTATTGTCGACTGAGGCTACAGACTCGGTTGGTGACGATGATCTGACGAATATCTCTTGATGATTTTGCTTTTCCGACAGCAACAGAACCGGAAACTTATAATGACGTCAGTATTTCAGATACGTTAACGTCAGAACAACGTACGGAGGTTGAAGCGTTAATTAAATAGTACCCGGGTGTACTTTCAAGTTTACCCGGTCGAACTGATCAAATACAGCACGATATCAAATTACTCACGTCAGAACCTATACGGACAAAAGGTTATCCCATCCCGTATAAGACGCGTAATGTCATGGAGACGGTGATTCGGGACATGTTAGATTTAGGGGTAATTGAGCCGTCAATCTCCCCATATTCATCTCCTGTTGTTCTTGTTCCGAAGAAGGACGGATCAGTTAGATTCTGTATCGACTTCCGGAAGCTAAATAAAGTGACGGAATTCGATGCAGAACCTATGCCGAATATAGAAGAGGTATCAGTAAAATGACTGGACATAAGTATTTTACTAAGTTGGAGCTGAGTAAGGGTTATTGGCAAGTCAGTCTTACGTAGAGGTCTAAACCTTTAACAACATTTGAAACTCCTAAGGGTTTATTCCAATTTAAAACAATGCCCTTCGGTTTGGTTAATTCGGGAGCCTCTTTCTATAGGTTAATGAGGATCATTTTATCCAATCTCCCGAATGTTGACAGTTTTGTTCATGACGTGTGGATATTCACTGAAACATGGCAGGATCATTTGACGTCATTGCGTCAAGTATTGGAGCGGCTCAGGTCTGCCAAATTGACGGCAAACCATCCAAATGCATGATTGCATATGGTAGTATCGAGTGCCTTGGTCACAATATCGTCGGACAGACGGCACGACCGCAAGAGGACAAGATACAGGCTATCAGAGGTGTCCCTCGTCCATGTACGAAAAGGCAAATTAAATCTTTTGGCTGGTTTTTACCGTCGTTTTATCCCAACTTTTTCAACCATAGCTTCTCCTCTGACTGATTTAACTAAACGGGATAGACCGAATTCTATCAAAGATTGGCAAGATCAGCATGAAAGAGCATTTCAGACCCTGAGGAGTAGGCTCACGTCTAGTCCTATTCTTCGCTTACCTGTTTTTCGTGAAGGTAACCCATTTGTCCTCCGGACAGATGCTTCAGGCGTTGTTTTTGGATCTATTTTGCTTAAAAAATTCGAAGGTGAAGGTCGTTTGCCGATAGCTTATGCTAGTAAGAAATTATTACCTCGGGAAAGGAACCACTCCGTAATCTAGAAGGAGTGTTTGGGTATAATCTGGGGAGTTGAGAAATTTCGTAAATACCTGTACGGAGCAGAGTTCCAACTTGAAACTGACCACAAGCCCTTGTCCTACATGCAAACAGCTAAGATGCGCAATAGCCGAATCATGCGTTGGGCCATGAAATTACAGCCATACAGATTCAGAATCGTTGCTATCCGCGGCCAAGATGATTTGGGGGCGGACTACCTTAGTAGATAGTTTGGCCACAATACGCATCGCACCGTTGTCGTGTATATAGCTGCTTTTCCAGTTTTGAAATAGCCTGCGATTCGATCTCATTTTGTACTATTTAAGAAAAGAAACATTTTTGTCATGTTTTTTCATCCTAAGGGGAAACCTTTGTTACGAAATGTATCGTATCGCAGGTGTTGTCAAGTCTAAATTCTTTTTAACCTTAAGTCAGTCAGTAATACAACAGTATTTAGGGTAACTGTGGTAATAAAACCTTACGGAAAATGTGGCTTATTTTCCGCTCGGACAATTTATGATATCAGATTTGTTTGGAAGTACATATATCCAGGTTGATATCTACCCGGGTTATCGATCAAACATATTACATTCGATGATAGAAGCCTAGCGGAGGCGGGCTACATCGATCCTGTAGAAAAAATCGCCACGGCATAAAAATATTGTGAATTTATAGAATTCCATAGAATAATTATTCCTCCTATACATGTTGTGGAACACAATTAGATGTTAGTACCTGCCATACAGAGACTGGTCCCTGATGTTGTACATTGGTTGATGACGCCATTGACCGGAAGTCACCCTCCGCCGTCTTGGCGACGCACAAAGCTTTACACTCCGGTGTAGAGTTTTCTGCGTAACAGTCATCTTTACATTATATCCTATTAAAAGGAGTCATTTATTTGCTGGTTTACAGTGCTGGTATTGGAAGGACAGGGACGTTTATTGGCCTGGATAACTTGCATGCACAAGCAAAGGCAGAGGGCTTCATACAACCGTTTGACATGATTACAAGACTGAGGCATCAGCGTGTTAATATGGTCCAAACAAAGGTATCATTGTAGCAATGATAAGTGGTTTTAGTATTTTTACTTATCAAATCTGCGATGACATCTTGTTAATAGTAGTTTAATTGTTTATAATGATCGCGACGATATATAGCAGATATGATGTACACCCGGGAAAGACCAAACCCACAAAGCACAGCGCCTCCCCCACCCAAGATGTCGAAAGAAGAAGAAAGGAAAATCACAAACGACAAACAGCATTTTCGATCACTGGCACATAAAGTCTAGCAAAGTGTGCCGTCTTTATGGTTTCCTTTCCCATTTGGTATTTAGGGCAGGATATGCAAATCAGTTAAGGTGGTGATTTATGGTAAATGTAAAAATCTGCATAAAACCATAAAAAAGTAAGGTATCTCCCTGAAAGTTAGCAGACTTCTTATTTTTGTTGTTCTTTACAGTTTAGAGTACAAAATAGATGTACATGCTGCTTAAAAAGTGATTTTATAAGGAAAGATCAAAGGGTAGTTTTCTGCGCAATAATCAAAAAAATTAACATCGTTATTGAAAATTTACGTAGTACTGAAGGTGCGTTATTGCATAATGAAGAGCGTACTAGCAATTATTTATTCCAACTCTTTCTCAAATTGTAATGTAGACCAGATGAAAACGGTAGCTTTTTCTCAAATGTTCAACCATGTACAAGGTAATGTACACTGGATGCATTTATTAAATATAGGGTAGGCAAGCATACCTATGTAACACCTACAGTATAAATAATACATTACTTACATGATCACTGGTGTGTATGTTCAACCTTGTTAAAATAGTCTCACCTGTCTCACCTGAGTATTTTTGACAAACAAATTGGACACAGACCGCATCTTTTTTATCTGCTCAGCCTGATAATGTGTGAAAGACTTTGAAAAAATAATTGCTAGCACGCTCTCCATTATGCAACAAGGAACTCTCAGCACTAAGTATATTTTCAATAACAATATTATTTTTTCAGATTATTGCGCTGATATATTAATTTTATGCATGCAATCTCAAACATAGTTTAATAACAGCTCCAAAATCAGTCAGTGTTCGGTCTGCAAAGCGACTTCTTTACTCTTCGGTGAGACATAGTGAAACATAAATATCAAAATCAATGATAAAACAAAGTTCAAGAGACTCAAGCAACCAGAAGCCATAGTAAAAGGAAACCGTCATGTGGACAATGATGGTCCCAACAATAGACATATACCACATCGGCTGCGAAAACCGAATAGCCGAATAATGATATATTTGTGGCTCAGTTTCAGTATGTGTTTCTACACGAGGCCGTAGCAGAGGCGCTGCATATTGGAGTTAAACCTGTTAAAGCTAACGAGTTTGACACTGTCTATAAGTTACTCTTAGAATCAGACAAAACAACAGGCATCACAGGACTGGAGCAGCAGCACAGAGTAAGATATACTTTCTGAAATTTAGTCTGTCTAATTCCTTAGCAAATGTTTGCAGGCGAAGCAGGGTTGTTGTTTTATGAGTCATTTACACTGTCCTACAGAGCAGCTTTGGAGTTTATCTGTCTTGTTTAAATGAAAAAAAAACTACTTTAAATTTAAATGCACTGGAAGTATAAAAAGTGTTTGTTCTTCTAAATAATTAGATTTATTTAACGGCACGTGAAACTTATATACCTCTTAATGCTACAATAAACATTCCAGTGATTTGCGATTCATGCATCAGCCAGTATTGGAATTTCATTTAAAATCACAGGGTCTATTGATCAAAACTGTGGCCCTTGTTGTAAAGAGGAACATGAATTTAGTTATAGTATGTTAATCACGAGATAAGTTATTTCTGAACGAGGGGCGGATCCCCGAGTTTGAAAAAACTTACAGAGTGATCGACATTCTATAACTAGCTTGTAGCATGACCCGTCCAGTCTTAGGTATATAAGACAAAAACGTGACATGGAAATCATTTTTGACAGTCATGACAGGCGAAGAATACACACCCACCCATAAAAAGCACTAATGGAATTGATCATTGTATTTCTGCCTTACTCAATAACCTTGGCAGTGTTTGATCATAATGAATAGAACGGATTATTAAATGCTGGTCCCTTTATTCATTATAAAACTAGGAAATAAATAGAAAGGATTATGATAACAAAGTAAAACAAATATCTCATTACAAGGGAAACAAAACGCGTATTTAAAGTGAATGGGTACACTTCCATTGCATTTTCATTTAAAGGAAAGTATTTGCGCCCTAGAAGAGAGTTCTAGAAGCAAATTCTTTCCGTTTAGAGTAGGCCGCGTTTTGGAAGGGCATCATTGTCCAAGTAAGCAACAATACATTAACAAAAAAAATGTTCCCCTTTGTAAAAATGGTGAAAAACTACGGCAATTAACACGCACGCCGTAAGCTTGCAAAGCAATATATTTGGTTTGCGTTGATTCATTTTTATTTCTAAATCTTATTTTCATCCTATGCAGGTCAGTCTAATATAAACATATCCTATCAACACCAATCATGAAAAAATCCCTGCCATTCTATTTAAAGAGATTCCTTTAATTATACGCTTCATACCATTTTGATAATTAGACCTGCATTGAGCATATAGGACTGCATCAAAACAGACTGTCGTGGATGGTATCATGACTGGTGAGAAACGGGTCTTTATATATCATTACTGGTGAGGAACGGGTCATCACATAGGCATTTGATGTTTCATGCTCAAAGAAAACTAAAGCTGTTCCATCCCCAAATTATTTGTACTGGCCTGGATGGTATCATGACTGCTGTGAAACGAATCTGTTACACATTCGTAAGCATTGGATGTTTTTATACCCAAAGAAAACTGGAATTGTTCCATTCCCATTTGATTCTGACAAGTATTATTATGCATGTTGTTAGCAATTATTTAGATCTTAAACGTGTAGATAGTGAATTGTAAAGATGGTTGGATGGTTTTTGGTCGTTTTTAACAGTATTTCGGTCATATGAGGACGATGGGTAAGTGATAATGAAAGGGTGTGTGCAGTGGACCCCGTTTACAATTGTAAAGGTTCCCACCTTCAGTGGGGCTCGAACCCGGGACCGCTAGATCAGTAGGTCAACGCTTAACCGGGCTCCTGAATTGTAAAGACCCTGGTCGAACTGCGCAGAAACAAATGCTGGTCTGTATTAGCAAGTGTCACTTTTTGAAGAGTAGGGTTAGCCTGTTTGAAACTGCTCTAGGGGAAATCCCACAAAGCATGCTTTATTTTGTGAACCATACTTCTTTTTCTCCAATATTTTGGCTTTTCTGAAGCCCTGATAAAGGGGAACCTCTTTACAACGACAGCATGTATTCCCAAACATGTTGACTTTAAACTGAAATTGCTGTTATAAAGAATACATATTTTTATTAATAAACCCATTCCTTGCAATCAAAATGATGTTATAAAGAATTTTGATGTTGTAATGAATGCCATTATAAGGAGGATTGACTATATTGGTTTTGTCAAGGCTGCTGATGGGATGAATGGGTACAATAAGTTTCAAAAACTGGAAGTTATTGCACAGTTTTAGGATCCGCCTCTCCAGTTATTCTTTACTGTTGGCTCCACCTTCTGTAGTTATTTAAGTGTATGGGAATTAATTTAATACTACTTCAAAGGGAAATTGCACTAGTCATGCTACAAGTAAGAAATATTAGAGAGCTGCAATATGTGAATATACGCTGTATGTCTTTAAAAATTGAAAATATATTTTCTGGTGGGAGTAGAAAAATGGTAAAAAAAATGCATGACGGAATACATGCAATATGTTTTAATTTATAATTCAAAACTTTCAAGTGTTCGGAGAAATGTTGCTGTAATATTCGTTTACATCGAGATTACATGAATTTGGAAATGCTATTATTTCTTTTATTTCTGAAGAATAAAATCGCAGAAACAAGAGAAAACATACTTTTTCACAATAAACGATTTAAAACATATACACGTTTGAATTCATCTTCGCGGTTTAGATTTATGTAGTTAAGAGAAAGCTTATGTAGTAAAGATTACTTGAAAAGATGACCAAACAATGAACACCGCCTCACATGCTATTGACTCAAAAGAATGAATCTACCTACTTTTACATGTGTTAGCTGTATCTTTACAATTTGCAGTTGATTAAGGAGAACCCGGCAGTTACTGATGGAACCAACGAATACTGTAATTTTTCACCAACAAAAGAATGTAAGTATGACATTAATGATTCAGTTGATACAGATTTATTCAAGC
Organism: Ctena decussata; assembly: GCA_963989385.1. NCBI lineage: Eukaryota > Metazoa > Mollusca > Bivalvia > Lucinida > Lucinidae > Ctena > Ctena decussata. The sequence continues at coordinate 87,356,399 of OZ022506.1, forward strand.
TGTCAGGACATGCAAGTATAATGTCAACATATTTACTAAACATGTTTACATTACACGCTTATATTCTTACCAAACCTGAAACGAAGGATAACGTTTGTCTAATTAGACAAAATTGTTACCGTTATGTAATGTACAGCAGTAATTTTGTACACTAGTAAGAAGGAAATTCTCAGGAACTGTCACAATAATTCAATCCCAGATCCCACCCAAGACGTCCTGTGGGAAACGACAACACAAAGTTAAGACACAATCACAGATATCACCAGCGACAGCAAGGTAACACCATTTTCCCATGTAAGTGGTCGACGGGCTATCCTTAACACTACCGACAATATATTAATAACAGGCATAGCAACAAACATAATTTCGGACTTATGATTTTGGTACTTTGACCGCTCTACATAAAACAACCAAGACAAACCAAAACCGAAGTGACGCCTTTGGGCGTCCAAAGATGAAATTACATGGGGCTTTAACAGGTTTAACCCTCAACCTTGGTTCTTACCCTCACCTTTGGTTCTGTTTGGTTCTTGAACCCAGACAAACAAAACAATTACCACCCACACAGCAGATCAGGGAAAGCATCACTTTTGACAAACAACTATTTTACCTGTATTCATTTTTTTTTAATTTTAGGGCGAGCCTTACCACAACGAACAATATATCAATAACAGCCAAAGCGAAAAACAATACATAAAACATCCCAAGAAGAAGGCAAGCACAAGTGGCGCCTTCGGAGGTGGGGCTGCATAGGGGTGGGGATGCATGGGGGAGGGCTTTAACCGGTTTGTATCGCCTTTGGTTCTGCTTTGGTTCATCAGACACTTACTTGTTCGGTTCATGTCTGTTCAGCTAGACTAGCTGTAAATTTCGGTCTTACTAATAATCACAGAGGCCTTTGCACGTTATTGCTTGTAAGTAGTGTAAATGCATCATGTTGTAGATCTTTAGAAAGCAAATGACACATATGTCCGGTCTAGTGATCATGTAGACTGTAGATACGCGTTTAATGCGCATTCACCCATTTAGATCCGTCATCTCGGTAAGCTACAATCTAATATTAACAACTGGATATTTCATGACTAAATAGTAACAGAATGTACGAGGTATTATTGCAGCAAAGTACGATTCTTTTGTGCAAAATTATAACATTCGATCATGAGTGTCCATGTAGGATAGGGAAATCTCACCCGAGGGGTCAGAATTTCAACCAGGGATTAGGCCCGTCGGAATTTCGACCAGGGACTCGGGCCGAGTCCCTGGGTTGAAATACCGACCCCGAGGATGAGATTTACCTATCCTACATGTACTGGCTCATGGTGGATTATTGTTCCCACTTTTAGCGGATTTAAAACCTCAAGTCGGATAAGACTAAAAAAAGGCAAAATTTTAAGTTTTTAACCAGTGATCTGAAGTAAATTTTGAGCAGCCCAGTGTGTTTGTCGGGTCCACAAATGGGTGTAAACTCAGTTAGACGGAAAAAACGATATGTTGACTATTTTATCTTCTAGAGGGCAAAAACAAAATGTAACTTAGCCCCTCACGTCACATGCGTCAAGTTTGCAAGCGACGTTTCATAACCGGCTTTAGTGAAGTCATTAAAATTGAGTGACGTCACAAACCTATGATCTGCTATCAAACGTCGTCCGAGGTGTTTGCGCGTTCATTTTGTTCTATTTAATATGAAACATTAGTCAAAAACTGAAAATGTCCGGTTGCTTATATAGGAAAGATGTTGCTTAGGAAAGATAGAAGTTTCTTATATCAGCTGAAAGCCTATCTTATATATGCGAAAGTGGGAGAAAAAATGATGTTATATATATTCTACTCTAGAAGTTATAAACGAAACTTATCCAAGTCGGAGCCATATCTAAAAGGCTTAATTACTTAATGCAAGTTAAAATGGACAGAGTTTTTACAATATCATATGTTTCAGCTGATGCGTATAGACCTAATAGTATGATAGCTTCAAGCTCTGGAACAGGCGATGACCTTGATATGTGCTATATTCACGTAAGTTGCGACTTTGATGCATAAAACAAATAAAATAAAAAACATATTTCAAAGTAAAAACGATAGGGAATGATCAGGAACTAATACAATCATATCTTATATCCCGCCCTTAAAATCAAAGGGAAAAGGAGGAGTATATACATAACATGACAGCAGTTCTAGAAAGACACACACGGTGAACCGAACACATACAATATGCCAAAGAAAGTATAAATATGTACAACAAGAACAGGCCACATCAAACATCTTTTTTTCTTATGTTTTATTTTTGATTACAGAACATAACATGAAGCAAAGTGGGCAGCTATCCTAGCAGGCATTATTATTGAATCAATCTTGAATCAAGGTTGAGACTCAATCTTGAATCAATGTTTAATCATACCCTGAATTTGAAAATTGATTCAACCTTGAGGCCTCAATATTGATCCAAAATATGCAATTTAATATTATATCAATATAGAATTACACCTTGAACTAGTAAATTGATTCAACCTTGTGGTCTCAATGTTAATGCTCTGTCATGATGAATACAAAGGCATTTGCATCGACATTGATACGACATAGGTATACGTGTTGGATCCCCTGCACTGACAAAGAAAGAAAGATTGAGAACCAAATTAAATGAGCTTTATTTACACCAAAGATAACAAATAGTCAGTGCCATCCTTTTTTGCTCCCCTGAGCCTTTAGGCTCATTGGTGAGCTTATAGTATAGCCAGGCATCCATCGTCCATCCGTCCGTCGTCCGTCATCACAATTTTCAAACATCTTCTCCTCTAAAACCACTGGGGCCGATTGAAGCCATATTTCATATGGAACCTACCTAGGTTAGGGGTACGAAAGTTTGTTACCGGGTTCTGGGTCACATGACCAAGATGGCTGCCACGCCCATATATGGTAAAAACCCTTCAAAATTCTTCTTCTTCAGACCCTAAAGGCCTATGACTTTGAAACTCGGTATGTAGCATTGGGCACTCGGGCCCAAATCTTCTTCTCCAGAACCAAAAGGCCTATGACCTTGAAACTTGGGATGTAGCATCCGGCATTTTGGCCCATTATAGTTTGTACAAATGATGACCGTGCGATGACATTGACCTAATTTATGACACGGTCAACTTCGGTACCTTAGGCTTTTATATGGGAAAACCCTGGATTTCTCAGAAACTATTTACGTCTAAGGTACGATATTCGGTATATATGGTCAACTAAATAAACAGCTGAAGATATCATGTCACTAAAGGTCAAGGTCATTCTGTCCGCCCATCCGTCGTCAAGATGATCAAACATCTTCTCCTCAGGAACGATTTGGCCGATTGAAGCCATATTTCATATGGAAAGTCATTTGGATAGGGGAACGAAAGTTTGTTATCGGGGTTTGGGTCACATGACCAAGATGGCCGCCACGCCCATATATGGTAAAAACCTTTCAAAAATCTTCTTCAGAACCAAAAGGCCTATGACCTTGAAACTTGGTATGTAGCATTGGGCACTCCGGCCCATCATAGTTTATATGAATGATGCTCGTGCGTTGACCTTGACCTAATTTATGACACTGTTAACTTTGGTATGTTAGGCTTTCATATAGGAAAATGCTTAAACAAAGGGTTTCTCAGAAACTATTTAAGTCTAAGGTACAATATTTGGTATATATGGTCAACTAAATGAACAGCTGAAGATATTACGTCACTAAAGGTCAAGATCATTCTGTCCGTCCATCCGTCGTCAAGATTTTCAAACATCTTCTTCTAAAAAATCACCTGGCAGATTGAAGCCATATTTCATATGGAGTCTCAGTGGGATGCGGGAACGAAAGTTTGTAACTAGGGTCTGGGTCACATGGCCAAGATGGCCGCCACGCCCATATATGGTAAAAACCATTCAAAAATCTTCTTCTTCAGACCCAAAAGGCCCAAGACTTTGAAACTTGGTATGTAGCATTGGGCACTCGGGCCCATCATAGTTTACACAAATGATGATCGTGCGTTGACCTTGACCAAATGCATGACACTGTCAGCTTTGGTACCTAAGGCTTTTATATAGGAAAATGCTTAAACAGTGGATTTTTCAAAAAGCCTATGACCTTGAAACTTGGTATGTAGCAGTTGGAACTCGGGCCCATCATAATTTATACAAATCAGGACTGTGCATTGACTGTGACCTAATTTATGGCAAGGTCAATTTTGATGCATAGGAAAATGCTTACACAGTGGATTTCTCAGAAACCATTCAAGTCTAAGATCTGATATTTGGTATTTATGGTTAACTAAATGAGCCTATGAAGATATCATGTTTCAAGGTTGCCTGTCAACATTTTCAGGCATCTTGTCTGAAGCCACTGGGCTGTTTGAAGCCATATTTCACACAGAGCTTCTCTGGGTCAAAAGAACCAAAGTTTGTTGAGCTAGTCATGGTCACATGACCAAGATGGCCGCCATGCCCGTATATGGTAAAACTCCTTAAAAAATCTTCTCCTCCAGAACCAAAGGCGCAGTGACCTCGTGGCATGGTCTGTAGCATTGAGGACTCGGGCCCATCATAGTTTGTACAAATCATGACGGTGCATTGACCTTGACCTAATTTATGGCAAGGTCAACTTTGGTATGTTATATTTTTATATGGGAAAATGCTTAAACAGTTGATTTCATGGACACTTTTTAAGCCTAGATATGATAATTGGAAAACATGGTTAACTAAATTAATACATGAAGACATAAGGTCATCAAAGGTCAAAGTCATTTTTGAACTTTGCTCAAGGACACTGAGATTTTAAAATTAAAGTATGCACACCTTTTAAGCTACTGGTTTCAAATTTGTAACAAATTAGCGAAATGACAAATTGTGTCTGTTGACAGAAGGTACCAGGTGAGCTACAGGACCGTTGGTCCTCTGGTTTCTAGATTTTCATGGTATCTGAATGGGCAGTCTACTAGCTGTGTCTGAAAAACAAAGAAAAAAATAATAATACTTCATTGATACATGCACGTCATTATAATGCAATGATTTATGCACATGTCATTATAATGAAATATGTAAAAAGGTCGTTGCATGGTTTACATAAATCGAGTGACAGATTCTACGTTGTCCACAGTTAAAATAAAAAAAGGCTATAGACTTGGAAATGCGCTTAGAGAGAGGGTACGTGTGTATATGATTTAATTAGCTATCACCTCGCCACTAGATCGAAAGCATTCTACATCACTTCGAAGTAATAATAATGGTTTGGTGTTCGACATTGTGTACATGCTTTTTTGTCTGTTTAATTTGTATAATAAACGTAAAATCTCTATCTTCGTTACCTCGCAATCGGTATCGCTCATAAGAATTCGACATGTCTCTTTCTCTGCATAGTTTAGTAGCTCAGTGGGTTAAGTGCTTGCCTGCTGATCAAGCGGTCCCGGGTTTAAATTCTTTCCAAACTTAAATGGGGTTCAACTGCACGTGTCCCGCTTTCTTTATAAATCTCCCATCATTGGCTGATATAAATAAAATACTGTTAAAAAGAACATAAAATCGCAAATCATAATCTCGGCATGGTTTAAAACATGTAATGGAACTGGAATGCACTGGAATAAAATGGCCTGAGCTGGCAGGGATTATAACAATCCATCATGAGTGTCCATGTAGGGTAAGGAAATCTCACCCGAGTGGTTGGAATTTCAACCAGGGACGAGACTTGCCGAGTCCCTGGTTGAAATTCCGACCCCGAGGGTGAGATTTCCCCATCCTACATGGACTTGCTCATGAAGGATTATTTTTCTCCCACTTTTAGCTGATTTAAAACCTCAAGTCGGATAAGGCTTCAGAATAGGAAAATTTTAACTTTTTAGCCAGTGATCTGAAGTAAATTTTTAGCAGCCCAGTGTATTTATCGGGTCCTAAAAAGGGTGTAAACACAGTTTGCACCTTAAAAATAGACGGAGAACCCGATATGATGACTATTTTATCTTCCAGAGGGCATTTTTAAAACAAAATGCAACTTAGCATCTAATGTCACGTGCGTCTAGTTGTTAGCGACGTTTCTTTACCGGTTTAAGTGACGTCATTAAAATTAAGTGACGTCACAAACCTATGATATGTTATCATACGTCGTTCGAGATGCTTGCGTCTCCATTTTGTTCATTTAAAATTAAGATATTAGTTGAAAATTGAAAAAGTCTGGTTGCTAATATAAGAAAGATGTTGCTAGGTGTAAGATTATAACAATCCATCATGAGTGTCCATGTAGGATAGGGAAATCTTACCCGAGGGATCAGAATTTCGACCAGGAAACGAGGCTTGCCGAGCCCCTGGTTGAAATTCTGACCCCGAGGGTGAGATTTACCTATCCTACGTGGACTGGCTCGTGCTGGATTCTTTTTTCCCACTGTTAGCGGATTTTAGATCTCAAGTTAGATAAGGCTTCAGAACAGGAAAATTCTTACTTTTTAACCCGTGATCTGAAGTAAATTTTGAACAGCCCAGTGTGTTTATCGGGTCCTAAAATGGGTGTAAACACGGTTTGCACCTTAAAAATAAACGGAAAACACGATATGGGGACTATTTTATCTTCCAGAGGGCGAAAACAAAATGGAACTTAGCCTCTCCCGTCATGCGCGTCAAGTTTGCTACGACGTTTTTAACCGGTTTAAGTGACGTCATTTAAATTAAGTGACGTCACAAACCTTTGATCTGCTATCAACGTCATCCGACTTGCTTGCATCTCCATTTTGTTCATTTAAAATTAAAATTTTGGTCAAAAATTGAAAAAGTCTGGTTGCTAATATAAGCAACCAGACTTTTTCAATTTTTGACTAAAATTTTAATTTTAAATGAATAAAATGGACACACTGGGCTGCTCAAAATTTACGTCAGATCATTGGTTAAAAAGTTAAGATTTTCCTTTTCTGAAGCCTAATCCGACTTAAGATTAAAAATCCGATAAAATTGGGAGAAAAATAATCCATCATGAGCCAGTCCATGTAGGATAGGTAAATCTCACCCTCGGGGTCTGAATTTCAACCAGGGATTCGGCAAGCCTCGTTTCCTGGTTGAAATTTCGACCCCTCGGGTGAGATTTCCCTATCCTACATGGACACTGATGGATTGTTATAATCTTACACCTGGCAACATCTTTCTTATATTAGCAACCAGACTTTTTCAATTTTTGACCAAAATTTTAATTTTAAATGAACAAAATGGAGATGCAAGCAAGTCGGATGACGTTGATAGCAGATCAAAGGTTTGTGACGTCACTTAATTTTAATGACGTCACTTAAACCGGTTAAAAACGTCGCTAGCAAACTTGACGCGCTTGACGGGAGAGGCTAAGTTGCATTTTGTTTTCGCCCTCTGGAAGATAAAATAGTCCCCATATCGTGTTTTCCGTTTATTTTTAAGGTGCAAACTGTGTCTACACCCATTTTAGGACCCGATAAACACACTGGGCTGCTCAAAATTTACTTCAGATCACTGGCTAAAAAGTAAGAATTTTCCTGTTCTGAAGCCTTATCTAACTTGAGGTTTAAAATCCGCTAACAGTGGGAAAAATAATCCAGCACGAGCCAGTCCATGTAGGATAGGTAAATCTCACCCTCGGGGTCGGAATTTCAACCAGGGACTCGGCAAGCCTCGTTTCCTGGTTAAAATTCCGATCCCTCGGGTAAGATTATAAGTATCTTTCATGGGTGTCTGGTGTGGATAGAAAAATCCGTCACGAGGGTCACTGTTCGGCATCAAGAGGCTTGCCGAGTGATGCCGAACAGTGTTCCTGAGTGACTGATTTTTCTGTCCGCACCTCACACCCATGAAAGATACTTTTTCTTGCACATCACGTTTTGTTTTAACTCTAGAACTTGTTTAAATGTGTTATTGTAGAGCTTGAGAGTTTTCTATTTGATTTTGAAAGAAGGCACCGCTTTCAACGACCGCCATTCGGTTCTTTCCGTCAACGTCTAGCGTGCATAAGCTGACGTCATTTTTGCCGTCTTCGTGACGTCATCATCTAAAAAGCTAACGTCACTTGACGACGCAGATACGGGACCTCCAATACAACCAATGCATTGAATGCACGTGATTTTTATCCGGTCCTGGGTGAGATAACATGGGTGAGATAAGATTTCTAGGTACAAGTGAAGCACGCGGATATCCTTATCTGGTGTGCAAGAATATAACAATCCATCATGAGTGTCCATGTAGGATAGGGAAATCTTACACCTAGCAACATCTTTCTTATATTAGCAAACAGACTTTTTCAATTTTCAACTAATATCTTAATTTTAAATGAACAAAATGGAGACGCAAGCATCTCGAACGACGTTTGATAACATATCATAGGTTTGTGACGTCACTTAATTTTAATGACGTCACTTAAACCGGTAAAGAAACGTCGCTAACAACTTGACGCGCGTGACATTAGAAGCTATGTTGCATTTTGTTAAATGCCCTCTGGAAGATAAAATAGTCATCATATCGGGTTCTCCGTCTATTTTTAAGGTGCAAACTGTGTTTACACCCTTTTTAGGACCCGATAAATACACTGGGCTGCTAAAAATTTACTTCAGATCACTGGCTAAAAAGTTAAAATTTTCCTGTTCTGAAGTCTTATCCGACTTGAGGTTTTAAATCAGCTAAATGTGGGAGAAAAATAATCCTTCATGAGCAAGTCCATGTAGGATGGGGAAGCCGAGTCCCTGGTTGAAATTCCGACCCCGAGGGTGAGATTTCCCTATCCTACATGGACTGGCTCATGATGGATTATTTTTCTCCCAATTTTATCGGATTTTTAACCTAAAGTCAGATTAGGCTTCAGAAAAGGAAAATAAATCTTTTAAACTTTTTAACCAATGATCTGAAGTAAATTTTGAGCAGCCCAGTGTGTCCATTTTATTCATTTAAAATTAAAATTTTAGTCAAAAATTGAAAAAGTCTGGTTGCTAATATAAGAAAGATGTTGCCAGGTGTTAGATAGAAATGTCTTATATGAGCTGAGGGCCTTTTTTATATAGTATTCCTCAAAATTATTGAGAATTTTTTGCAAAGTGAAAATTAAGCACTGGTAGTTGACAGATCATGTATATACTTAATATCTTTGTTTACTTAGTTAACAACATCCCTCTGTGAACTTTTTAGCGTACCAGTATTACTCATATTTTTGAATCACAAATGTTATCTCCCCTTGAATTGTGCCACCCAGAGATTTTTTGTCCGACTGGAAAATTATGTACCCTTACCAAATAAAATCGACATTTGTGGAAAATATAATGACAAATCAGTTCATTTCTGAATGTTTTTCTCATCTAGAGATAAGGTGTTGGCAAACTGAAAACAGAGTTTTGTGCGAGCTTGTCAGCTGTAGATGCTGCTGGCGTTCAAACACGTGACTTCATTTCGAAAAAGTGCCCGAAATTGGGGAAAATTGCAATTTTGCCAGAGGGTATGTTGCTCTGATTCATTCTTATTCTATACATCTCGATGGAAACGGCACAAAACCGTATTGTTTGTAAGGCTTAGTAAACGTGCTATAAGGGATATGAATTTTGTAATGATTATCTATACATTGCCAAAAATATTCCGTTCAGATCACTATCCGATCAGATTTTTTGCTGTTTCTGATGCTTTCAATATTCTTCCTATAATATAATAGCCAGTCCCTGACTCAGAAACTAGAATTAGTAACTTTAAATCATGCAAAATATTAAAGGCGACATAACTAATGTAGATGGTGTTGCCCAATGAAGAAAATAAATTATTTCACCTGAGATAGTTTATTTCTAGCAAAGGTGGTATAGAAAAATATAGTCGAAATCAAGGGACAAATTTTTAGAGGGGTGTACCCTAGCCCATCCTTACCTACCACTGACTAAAGAAAATGCATCATATTGTCATTTTTGTATACCCAACTTGAAACAGAGGTTCTTTTATTGTGTTTACCGTGTTTAAAATATTGTTGAACATGTATGTCTAGCAACTGTGAGCCAAAATGCAATTTTCAATAATTTTGAGGAATATGCAAAGGTGGGAGAATATAACAATCCATCATGAGTGTCCATGTAGGATAGGGAAATCTCACCCGAGGGGTCGGAATTTCAACCAGGGACGAGGCTTGAGATTTCCCTATCCTACATGGACTGGCTAATGATGGATTATTTTTCTCCCACTGTTAGCGGATTTTAAACCTCAAGTCGGATTAGGCTTCTGAACAGGAAAATTTTAACTTTTTAACCAGTGATCTGAAGTAAGTTTTGAGCAGCCCAGTGTGTTTATCGGGTCCTAAAATGGGTGTAAACATAGTTTGCACCTCAAAATTAGACGGAAAACGCGATATGTGGACTATTGTGGACACCCCTCAATATTTTTTTTCCTATCTTCCAGAGGTCGAAAACAAAATGCAACTTAAGCTCTCACGTCACGTGCGTCAAGTTTGCTAGCGACGTTTTTAACCTGTTTTAGTGACATCATTAAAATTGAGTGACGTCACAAACCCATGATCTGCTATCAAACGTCATCCGACATGCTTGCGTGTCCATTTTGTTCATTTAAAATTAAAAATTTAGTCAAAAATTGAAAAAGTCTGGTTGTTTATATAAGAAAGATGTTGCCAGGTATAAGATTATAACAATCCATCATGAGTGTCCATGTAGGATAGGGAAATCTCACCCGAGGGGTCGAAATTTCAACCAGGGACGAGGCTTGCCGAGTCCCTTGTTGAAATTCCGACCCCGAGGGTGAGATTTCCCTATCCTACATGGACTGGCTCATGATGGATTATTTTTCTCCCACTTTTATCGGATTTTTAACCTAAAGTCGGATTAGGCTTCAGAAAAGGAAAATCTTAACTTTTTAACCAATGATCTGAAGTAAATTTTGAGCAGTCCAGTGTGTTTATCGGGTCCTAAAATGGAAAACACGATATGTGGACTACTTTATCTTCCAGAAGGCGAAAACAAAATGCAGCTTAGTCTCTCACGTCACGCTCGTCAAGTTTGCTAGCGACGTTTTTTAACCGGTTTTAGTGACGTCATTAAAATTGAGTGACGTCACAAGCCCATGATCTGCTATCAAACGTCATCTGACATGCTTGCGTGTCCATTTTGTTCATTTAAAATTAAAATATTAGTGAAAAAATGAAAAAGTATGGTTGCTAATATAAGAAAGATGTTGCCAGGTGTAAGATAGAAATTTCTTATATGAGCTGAGAGCCCATCTTATATAGGCAAAGGTGGGAGAAAGAAATTTCTTATATGAGCTGAGAGCCTATCTTATATAGGCAAAGGTGGGAGAAAGAAGTTTCTTATATGAGCTGAGAGCCTATCTTATATATACAAAGGTGGGAGAAAGAAGGATCTTATATGAGCTGAGAGCCTATCTTATATTTGCAAAGGTGGGAGAAAGAAGTTTGTTATATGAGCTGAGGGCCTATCTTAACTATGCAAAGGTGGTAGATAATCTTTTCTTATATATTACACTTTTATAAGCTGGCAGCCTAACAGGAAAGATTTTGACCTCTTTAAAGGAGCCAAGCCTTTCCTGCAAGATTACCTTCCTAGGCTCTGGGACCAGATTGTAGCCAGTAGAAGGTAGATTGTCTTGCCCATTCCACTGCACCAATAGCACATACCATTTCATGTTCTAAACTATGACTGCATTGTTAACAGTTTCCTGATAGGTATGAGGGCATATTTTACGCCGAATTACGTAAAAAGGTGTCCTACCATATCGTACGTAACACTTGAAATTCTAGAATACACCTGCAACAGCACACACAAATAAAATGCTTGAAAGGTTAATGTATGACAGCTTTCAAAGTAAATAGAAAACACATAATCATGCAGATACCAAGAAATTCTTAAAACTATTTTCTTATCAAAATCCATTGTGCATTAATTTCCTTTGAAGTGGCATGCACAAACAGTTCTATGAAGCATGATATGGATTGTTTTAACACATTTCCGAAAGCATTTCAGCGTACTGAATAAAAGTAACTGCATAATTGATCTTCTTAACCAACTTCAAGCATTTTATCTAATGCTGCTTTACTTCTCTGTTATTATATTATTTTCAAAACCGTTTTGGCTGGATGAAATTTCAAGCAAACAAAATGCAGCTCCTTAGGGATGCGAAAAAACTGCCTTAACCAGACTTTTTTTTCATAAAATGAGGTAATTAAGTCTTACCTTGTTTTATGGAAAAATATACACAGTTCAGCGTTCAAACAAATCGATTGTTTGTCTCGTCTCAGGCGTGTCCAACAAAAATGGCGGCATATGATTTAATTTTGCATAGCATTGTGGAAAGAAGCTGAGGTATCAAGTAAGATTCAATATTGAATCAATCTTGGTGATTTTAATATTGAAAGGTCAGTGTTTAATCAATATTGAATCAATCTTGAAATTTCAATGTTGAACTGTCAATGTTGAATAAATGTTGAATAAAGGCTGATCAGTCTTCAAGCAGAATTCAAGCAAATTTCAATGTTGAATCAATATTGAGTGCATGCTGGGTATACAGAGGGCCACATTGCTAGCGGACGACAGACAAACAAAAGAACAACATCGAGGAATCACAGTAGAAGTACCGCCTTGGAACAGTCAGTAATAAATCACTGGGGTGGGTGCGGGCTTAAACTAGTTTTACGGGATCCCAAACATCGCCCTCAGCTTCTACAACGGTCTGAATCATTTAGTTAGCAGTTCTGTCCGCTTGAACGTTTGCCCACACATCAATGAATCATCACAGAAAACAAAACACTTCACGGATGAAAACTACAAGTTGGCTTCTTTTAAAAAGATCCAAAGGAAAGGTCCGCTGTGCCATATAACACATAGGTGATGCCAAAGCATGTGTACTGACTTGTCACCCTAATGAGATGTAATTAACAATAATATACGTATATCTTACCATTCGACAAGTAACGTCATAGCTTCAAAGGAAACTTGGAATACTTCCCAGCGGGCACACAACGTAAAAATTACGTCGTATTTACCTCAATCATCGACGTCAATACGACGTCATTTCGACATCATCTGCCTGCTGGGTTTAAGCAGCCAAAAATAGTTGATGCCTATCTCAATTCCATAGCCACAAAATCTAGAACAAAACTTTTGTTTATATCTCAAAAGTCGACACGAAAGTCTCACGTGGTAAGCTTCAAGCACAGGCACATGTGCGGGTAGTGGCGACCAACCTAGCATAGTTCTTCCCCTTTGAAGATTGGTCAGAACTAATTCATAAATGAATCCTTGACAGATTGACTATATTCAGCAGACTGCAGTCATTAGATTAGACTCTATTCTGATTTTAAATGTCATTATAATATAACATTTAATAAGATTGACCGCACTCAATCAGAAAAACTCTCTTCCTCAAATTTGCGAGGACACGGACTCAGTGCGCGGAGATGAGAGATCCATTCATTCCCTTGTTCTTCCTGGGGGTCATCGTTATGAGAATTGGGCGAAACATTGCAGTCAATGCGCTCCTTTGGAGAAGCTAGATTGTAAGGCCACTGCGCTACAGTCCTCTATCGATATGTATGTTTTTGGTTGCCCGCTTGGTCGCGCTGGTTTCAAAGAGCATTGCTCAGCTAAAGAGGTTTAGGTACTTCAATTATGAAAAGGCCTTCATCTGACACTGATCGCGCCTGCTTATCTCCTGAAGCACAACACCCCTCAATATTTTTTTCCTATTCAGAGCACGGTGTTGCACTTCAGTAGAAGCACTGGGAATATGGGCAATAACAGTGAAAGGTTACTGAGTACACTTTCAGGGGAAACAGCGAAGTCGTCTTTAATTTTGGCTTCTTTCTGAATAGTGGTCAGTTCTCAAAGAACCGAATTTGCTTCTAGAGCCGCAAATTCCTTACTGAGAGAGTAGACACTATTCTGGAAGGGCTATGTTGTCCAGGGAAGCCAACAGGAAGTGATAAACATAGTGTCCTTTGCAAAAAAGATCGAAATACATGGAGGTGTACTTATACGCATTTTTGCCCCGGGAATGATTAGATAACTAAGTTCCGGTGGCTTGGCAGTGTTGTTATTACTTAGTTCTCGTCTGACTAATCTAACTGAACAAGAAAAGACAACAGTCATCAATATCTTTTAGATGGCTGCAGTTAAACTGGTCTTTTGCAGATGGCTGTAATGAATATTTGAGCCGCGACATAACAAACCCAACAAAGTGGCATGTTCACCAAGGGAAGACTCAGATTAACCTGGGCATCTGCCAAGTCTAATCGGAGGCTTCACTGTCGACATGGGTGCAGCTTAGACCCTTTGCTACCCTTTAAGTCCCAGCAAAGACACTGATCAGACTGGTTGAATCACAGGCTGATCTAAGTCTTCGCGGCCCATGTAGTCTTTTGCAAAGTGACTGCAAACAGCGTTTTACCTGTTTAATAAGACTAAACTCACACTTTTATTGTTAGGAGTGCGTATAGAGTCTTTCGTAGTCTGCAAGGAGTGATGCTTTGGTCCGTCTGTCTTCTTAAATGCGTTACACTAAATGCAGTAAAAAGCCTAGTCTTGTGGCATTCCTTGGTTAATTCGAAACAAATGTAGAAAACCGTGAACAAACAAGTCAACTTACGCTTTCACACTTAATGCCGAAAAGTGTTGTACTGCTGTTTACCTATAGATCAAGGCACAATGGCCCAGCCTAGATGATCCATTACCACAAAAGAAAGAGTCAGACTCAGATATAACTCAGTCTGCTATATGTCAGCAATTTGTAGATAACCAATTATCCTGTACTTCTTTCTTATGCTAAGCTTGCGGTATGTGGAGTACAAGTAGCTCAGTGGGTTAAAGTGCTGGGCTGCCTGGTATGCTAGTGATCAGGTGAGTCCTGCAGTCTTTTCAACCATAAACGGGGTTCCACTGCAAACAGCTTTCATTATCACCCTTCCATGGTTGAAATACCTTTGAGAAGGCCAAAATGTAATAATATGACCTTTCGACAGAGTGTTTTATCTCGTAGCGCAATCTTGTGGAATTTCATAACACTGCTCACGACATCTGTGCGGACAGCGTCCTTGTTCATGTACGATCATCTACCTATCTCTCGATAATGAGTCCATCTACCTATCTCTCGATAGTGACCATCGACCTATCTCTCGATACTGAGTCGATCATTTTCTGATCATTATCTAAGGTGTGGTGGGTGGCTAAATTTAGAATTTAGCTCAAGGGAGCAACAAACTTTCGGGGTGGGCCATTAAAACTATTTACAAGAAGCAGATCAGAGTCATGCTAAAGCACATGCCTCTGGACCGATAATCTAAATAAGGGCCTTTAACTCCTCAGCGGTTTTGGCTTGGGTCAAGTACTTATCCTTCTCAAGGGACACTGTACCAGAATGAATCTTGTAAAAGAAGATTACGGAGGACTGCTCCCGGCGGGCCTCCAGGGATGGCCACTCAAGCTCGTCCAGCATATCGCCGACACTACTTGTCTTCCGCCATCGCCTGCAGGTCCACCTGGCAGCTGTTCTCTTCATCTTCTCAACCTGCTGAATCTGAGGTTTATGATAGGGATGCAAATTAGGTGCTGCATGTTCTAGTTCAGGGCGAACCAATGTTTTGTATGCAGCTTCCTTAGTTTGCCCAGGTGCCAGTGCCAAAATGCGCCATCCATCTATGCGAACAGTGGCTTTATCGAACGATAGTAGCTTCTATATTTACTTAAGCTCCAATCGAAGTGCGATGGTAGCTACTAAAATTGCGTCATGAACTTACCAAAGATCAACCGAGGTCTGGGCCGCCGTTACTCTACTGGCAGGATGGCGGCCGTTGAAGACTTCCGCGATTTGTGGGTGTACAACAAGAATATTCTTGTTCCTACACTTATTTTAGGTCATATATTATCATTCAGTCTATAAATTATCGTTTTCAAAGACTACATGCACGGAAAGGGCAATGGGTGCACAGTATTTATTTCCGTTTCCATGACAATCGACTGGCATTCGATTGGAAATGCGAGTGCGCATGCCCAAAAATACTACTATGGCAGATACTCTAGTTCGATTCGAAGTGGGCCAATGTCGTTATCCTTGTTGATTTTAGCTGGGTTTTAAAAGTTTGACCACAAAATTAATGATCAGCAGGAGTAAAAATATTGAAGTTGTCTGCACTGGAGCGAAAATGCTTCAATTTAGCTTAAACACTGTGAGGTCCCTCGGGACCTTTCCAATGATGAGGACTCTGCAGTAACAATGTGTTCCTACACCTGGAAATTCGTGGAGACAACTGAAATACAGGAGAAAAAGACAACTACGGGTTAAATTCCGAATGGCCAAGCAACAGACAAGAAAAGCTCCTGCCCCAACCAACTGAAATAAGTAGCTTTATGTTGGCGATATCATCGAGTCTGATGTCCGACCCATCGGCATGCATTTAATGAGGGAGCAAAGATATAAACCATGATCCCGTAAATCATAAGCATGCAGACTGTAGCATTTGTGTTGTGGCCAATACGATTTTAACGTATGATACTGTTTCAGAGTTGATTAGAAAATTCAGCTCTACTCACATGTTTTTGAGTTTATAGACTAATAACTAGGCCAATAACAATGCTAGTGCATGTAATCGTGCATACCAAACTACTAAAACTATTATGTGTAATGAGTTTTAAGAATCATTTACTGTATGATAATTGCCATGCCTACGTTTAAAGTATATTTGAAAACGAATACTAAAATGGTGTGTTTACAACGTTACATAGGATAGTCTTTGATAAGCCGCTTAGAATAAAGGCATCATATTACTACCTTGGTCATATTCGAACAGGAAGCTTCCGACAAAATTTGGTCAAAAATCATCCAAATATGAACGAGAAGAAGCCAGCAAGTTTATCAAAATAGAATAGTATCACCTCAGACGCTTATTTGCAATGCTAATGTTTACCATTAAACCCAGCCTAAATTATAAGGAAACCGAAACTGTTTATAATTGTCAAAACAATATGTATATAGACAAATGTACATGTAAGTTACGTAAGATTCCAATAAAAGAGGAGACGTTGAACAGCACATTTATGAAATAGACACAATTAGTTTGACAATGCGGAACTCTAATAGACTAATTTTTATGTAGATAGAATAAATTCTAAAATGCATAGAATAACTTCTGAGACATTTAAGATAAATACTGAAAAAAACAAATCTTGGGACAGCCATTAGCACCAGTACGAGGGGTCACAAGACACCAGACCCTCTAACAGGTAGCGTAAACAGTCAACTCAAGTAGTGGTAATGACATCATTACTCAAACGGTTCAAAATTTTGAGTTCAAAATTAAGAAAGTTCCAGACTCGAAAGAATAGATTAACTGACCCAACCAATTGTGGGTGGTCTGTTTCCAAGCCCAAAGATATGGATCAGATGTGAGCACATTGGGTTCTGTGGTTATTTTCATATTCACAACTACCGCGAACAAATAAATGTACGGTGTGATTCAGATGCAGAGAAAAATGGATCATTATCAATTTAACGATAGGTCTATCAAACAAACCTTTCAGTTATGCTATGAATAATTTGTAAACGTTTACAGATGTCAAAGGGTCAGAACTTTTTCATATTTACGTAAAATAAGCCCAAACTTCATACAAAAGTGCATGTAATTTACACATTTATCTTAATCAGTTTGTTAGATATCAGCAACCCTGCAGCTTCCAGATATTTTCACTATTTTCATATAATTGCGAACACGCCCTGCAGAATGTGTCCAACTGAGTTAGGCTGTCTGGTAAAGGCTGTATCTTGTGGTTTAGAGAGAGACCCGTCAGAGATCCAATAATTCTGTTAACTTTGTTCCGTACCAACCAAGCGGCGTCTAAGGTGCCCATTTGATGTTTAGGACAGAATATACTTAACGATTGTGTCGGTCCCTGATCATTGCATTTTCAGCTATTCTGATGAAGTCCTTTGAAATTTTTGGCGACACAGTCGAAACGACCGGTAGGCTAGATTTTATTTAAAAGTTTAATACAAGATAACGGCTATATTTTCTTTTTCAGAATTATGCAGGAAAAGACACATTTATTGTGGCGAGGACATTTAATGGGGACACTGTTGAAACGTTGTGGAAGACGATAGAAAAGCATAATGTTAAGACCGTCATTACTTTACATAATGAAATTAACAGAGCAGAGTCGGTAATCTCATTGCTTAAAACTATATTCTTTACAAAGTACTTGCATTGAAGGTGGTGATTTATGGTAAATGTAAAAATCTGCATAAAACCATAAAAAGTAACGTATCTCCCTGAAAGTTAGCAGACTTCTTATTTTTGTTGTTCTTTACAGTTTAGAATACAAAATAGACGTACATGCTGCTTAAAAAAGTATTTTTATAAGGAAAGATCAAAGGGTAATTTTCTGCGAATAAATCTGAAAAAATAATATCGTTATTGAAAATTTACGTAGTGCTGAAGTTGCTTTATTGCATAATGAAGAGCGTCCTAACAATGATTTACTCCAACTCTTTCTCAAATTGTAATGCAGACCAGATGAAAACGGTAGCTTTTTCTCAAATGTTCAACCATGTACAAAGTAAATGTACACTGGACGCATTTATTAGATATAGGGTAGGCAAGCATACCTATGTTAACACTTACAATATAAATAATACATTACTGACATGATCAGTGGTGTGTAGATGAAATTGTTCAACCTTGTTAAAATAGTATCACCTGTCTCACCTGTGTGTTTTGACAAAAAAATTTGGACACAGACTGCATCTTTTTTCATCTGCTCAGCCTGATAATGTGTGAAAGTGTTTGATAAAATAATTGCTAGGACGCTCTCCATTATGCAACAAGGTACTCTAAGCACTAAGTATATTTTCAATAATGATATTATTTTTTCAGATTTATTCGCAGAAAATTTCCCTTTGATCTTCTCTTATAAAAACACTTTTTAACATTAACAAATGCTGCATTTTGGGATTCTAAATTATGAGAAACAACATAAAGAAGGCATCTGCTAAGTTTTGGAAACATCAGTATTATTTTGAGTATTTTA
This sequence comes from Ctena decussata, assembly GCA_963989385.1. Classification (NCBI taxonomy): domain Eukaryota; kingdom Metazoa; phylum Mollusca; class Bivalvia; order Lucinida; family Lucinidae; genus Ctena; species Ctena decussata. The sequence goes on from OZ022506.1 coordinate 87,375,403, forward strand.
TGCAGATTTTGTCTTTGTCCCAAATCAGTGATTATCACCACCTTAAAACCTTTCACTCTGTGTCTTTAATAAAAGTTAAGTTGGTATAGGTGTTTATTTCTCGTCGCCGTAAAACACTGACTAAATTTTAGGTATCGAATAATTTACCTTTACCGTAATGCAATACTAGTCATTGACTTTTGCTTAAAACATGTTTTAAGGCGACGTGAAATCGGGCATACGTATTTATATATTTGTATCATGTCTGGTAGTCTTATTCACACTGGGAGTTCCTTAATAGTCACAAAATGAATGTGTACAGTAATATTAAAAACATATTAATGAGTGGTCTTTTTTGTTACTTGATCTGTTGGTGTGAATCAGAATCACACACAAGAATGTGTTTGCTTGTGTTAGCCATCGTCAATTAATAGCCCTGATAAACCTGAGTCAAATATCAACTAATTGGCATGCTATTTTGCGCAGTAGATATATTGTATTGCTGATGTTTATTTTACAGGTACTCGGCGACCAAAGTGAAAATGACTACAGCCAAGGTGCAGTGCAGCTAATAGAAACAACTCGCGAAAAGCATTTCATTGAGAAAACCTTTGATGTCAAGCCAAACAAATCGGTAAATTAGTTTCGTTGACTTATTTGCATTTTCTGGTCAGATTCGCTCTTCAGTTACATAATTCCTCATACATGTACATAATAATATTACGATTATAATGAAGTTCCATTCGTTGCACTTATTGGTCATATGAATGGGTACACTTTTAGGGGGGCGGGGCCTGCCAGCTGCACTTTTGCATACACGTAGGAGCAAATTTTTGCCTTTAAAACTAGATTTCCCATATGGAATACCGTCTTCTCCAGGGAAGGAAACGGGAAGTCACGAAAGTTGTTTCATTTTTAACAAGAAATATCTTTTAAACAAAAGATAATCAGCTTAGGTTAAATAGAAGTGAGTATTATAATATGTATGAGTAAGGTACATGTAAGATGTCGAATGTGCTGATCAGATTATACGGATGCGTATGTTGATATGCATATTTGTTGTTGGTGTTGGGGTTTCGATTTCGATTTGGCTGACTGCCCCACATATAACTTTAAAAGTCGCAATCAACAGCTAAAAGTAAAAAGTATGCAAAGACCAGGAACTGAAACAATCAAAATCCAAATCAAGCCCTCAAACCATAGTTGGAAACAACTAAGATTACAAATAATCAAGATACAGAGAACATATGGCCAACCGAGTGAGCAGCTTGTTCCCAAAAGGTGGCCACTCAGCAACCCAAACCGAACCAAAAATAATAAGAACATACATAAGGTAAAACATCACAGAAACTCTGACACCAAAAACAGGCAACAGAGAACCACAACAGAACTACCGCCCCGGAACGGTCAGTAATGAATTACTGGGGGGCCCAAATCGATTTTACAGGCCCAACCTCACCCTCAGTTTCTGAAGTGGTACAAAACATTTAGTTTGTTGATCGGTTCGCATGATAACCCTCTAACTCGTCAATGAATCATCACGGTAAACACATAAATCAAATTTCAACACCATGAAGAAGCAAAGACGAGGACTCAACAGATACAACGGGCCGTCTGACAGGTGGAGATCCCTGTCCTGCCAAACAACCCCACTGGAAATCTGAAGCAAAAGAAGGTCACCAGTAGAGCCCCGGTGGACCAAGCAACAGACAAAAAGGCTCCGGTCCCAACCAACTAAAATATATAGCTTTAGGCCGGGGCCATCATAGAGTCTGACGACAAAATACAGGTAGGTTAAACAAAGCTTATGCAGCCGATACTGAAGCCTCATTTTTGGATTTACATTTATCTGTTTCAAATGGATTTGTTTCATCCAAAATATATGATAAACGCGATGACTTTGATTTTGACATGGTAAATTTTCCATTTTTAGATGGTGATGTTCCCCGTTCTACCTCTTACGGGGTTTACATTTCTCAACTTATTCGGTTTGCTAGAGTGTCTAGTCATGTGACAGACTTCAATGCCCTTAATAAAACTTTAATTGCTTAGCTCCTACAACAGGACTATAGATATCATAAACTTCGAAAAGCATTTTCAAAATTCTTTCGCCGACACAATGAATTGGTTTCTAAATTCAATGTCGGATTAAAAAGTCTTTTGCAACAGGGCTTATCGGAACCAGAATTTTATGGTGACTTAGTCTATAAATTCAAAAAATTTGTAGGTAAGTCCGATTTTTCTGATCAGTTCAGGAAAATTATCGTTTGTTACAAACGTATTGGATATAATATAAATGTAATGCTACAGTCTGCATGTTTAGTGGTTAACCCCATTATGGTTAAACACTTTGCTTCCCTCTTTAATTGCACGCCGGTTGGTCAGGCATCAGACTCAATGATGGGATCGACATAAGTTGGTTGGGGCCGAAGTTTGCCTTGTCTGCTGCTTGGTTATTCGGGTTTCAACTGATAGTTTTCTATTACTCCGGTATTTCAGTGGTGTTGTCTGACTTCCCAGGGGCCTCCTGGTGTCGCAATACGTTCTTTCCGTTGAGTCCTCTGATTCATCATAGGTCTTAATTATCCGTGATTTGTTTGTTTCCGGTGATGGTTCATTGATGTGTTAGGAAACCTTCATGCGGACCAAACAGCTAACTTGATGTTTCGAACAACTGCAGAAATGAGGGCGAGGTTTGGGCCCAGTAAAACATGTTTAAGCCCCCCCCCCCCCCAGTAATCTTCTGCTGACCGTTCCAATGCGGTACTTCTGTTGCGGTTCCTTGATGTTATATTGTGCTGTGTCCGCTTGTCTATGGTCTCTGGCGGTTTGGTCACCCGTATTGCTGCCCAAACTGCCTTCTGTTTTGTTTTGTTTTGTAACTAAAATAAAAAATAAATAAAAATAGATGTCGATGCTGTTATTGGGGTTGATGAATGACCATCTGTTTAGGAAAGAGCTGCTCATTCTGTTTACTGTGCGTGTCTTTCGTGGACTTTTGTCACTCTCTGTGTATTGGTGCTTCTTTCTCTATTGGTTTTGAGAGCGGAATGTGGGATTTGGTTGTATTAATTCCTGAACATTGCCCATCTTTTTACTTTACCCATACACCTGCAAGCTTTTGAATTTAAGACTGTTTGGTTTTATGCTTTAATTAACGAAACTAAAGTAGCGAACTGTATAATATAATCATACCCGTTGTTTCTATTTTCAAGGGAAAAGAAAGAATGCACACAAAGCAGTTTATATCTCTGCCAACGAAAGACAAGCCAATGAATACAGCGTCAGTGCTTTCTTTCCTTAATGCGATACAACGTTGGCAACCATCTGTAGACGAATTTCAGCCAATCCTTATCACTCATGAGTAAGTGGTTGTATGAGGAGTCGTGGAAATTGCTTCAGATTCTTATCGTCAAATCATATGGCTTATAATAATAATAATAATAATAATAATAATAACTTTATTTTCAGTGGGTGACACAATTAGCTACCAGCTACTCTTCCTTGAGACCCACTTAACAGAATATTATACAAATCAAAACACATATCAAATACAAATATACAACATAAGCTGTTCGGTGAAACCAAACATTCATTGTTACAGGCCTGATCACAATCACTCCTTCTCTCAAGAAAAGAAAAAGCACGAGCAGCAATCAGTACTACCGTAAAATTCTAAATATTGGGACACCCAAAGTAATCACCGCAACTGTCCCAAACATGGAACAGCCTGGTTTTACAAAGCGGTAGCCAAAAGATTCAGACGGCATTGTTTTCCACATTTCTTCATCTTCTCTATCAGGCTGGTAATCCCATCTACCGACGAGAGGCACACAGCCTCGAAACGATGCCGTATGTGCATCTCTAGGACATCATGACGGAGAACTAACATCGAAACGAAGTCATTTCGACCTTGTGTGTCCACTGGGTAGTGATTGGCGTCGCCTGAAATGGTGCCTTAAGCCATGTGAATACATCGAATACTCGAATCAGCCTGCGCATTTCAGCTAATTAGTCAAGAATCTTTACTTTTAATTTTTAGATTCTCCAGATTTAATTGATCATATAGGAGTGTGAATAAGAAATACCCAATCAGAGGACGCAAGCCATATACTCCGAGTATAGGTAGGGGCGACAGAGGCACTGTTACAATGAAAGGGAAAATATTTAATCCCGTCTGCATCCTTTGGGCTTCGTAATTTTATTTTGAGCTGTCCAATTTGTTAGATTTTTTTGTTTTACCACTTATAAAAGGTTTTCCGGTTTTTCTGTGCTGTAGGACGGAGTTGCATAAAAGTACTAAAAAAAGCTATCCATGCAGCTGTGCTACAAATTTCTTGTTTCATTTCTTTTTTTTTTTTTTTTTTTTTTTCTTTTTTCTTTGTTATTGGGTTCAAAATGTAGGTTGGTTGCAATATAGGTGGCGCCTATTTCATATTAACTTTTTGAACCTGAAACATGATGTGTATGCTCAATATCACATTCATTTTCTGTCCAGCTTTCATTGAATACCATATGATGGAATAGATTTCAAATAATCTTTAAGCGGCTCAGAGATAAGCCACCACCTATCTGTATAAGGTTCTCGGTTTAAACAGTGAATTGTATAGTAGTGCATGAATAATTTTCTTTTCCTAATTTGATATATTTTTTCCGATATTATATTATAATGTCTAGGATGAACCATATTTCAAGCATTTTAATCTGGTATAAAATCAGTCACACGGAGAAGTTTCCTATCTGAGCCCATAATCTTCTTTCTATAAATCCTAAATTTCTTAACAAATTTTATTCAAAATACGTGAATCTGCGTTTTGAGACCTAAATAACATACATAAATTAGCATTTGCGAATTAACGTATGAGCATAAAGTTAGTATTCCATTGATTACAATGATGTATTTTTACATATATAGCTAAATGAGAAATTTCTTCCCTGTACGCCTAATTTTTCTAGCTTCGACACTGTAACGCTTTTTTGCGAGATGATATATGCATGTCACTGTAGTCTTGTATGAAGTATAGAGCATGGCGTTATGTCAGCTTATCATCCGTTCCTCCGAACATTTCTCCGTCCGTCCGTAAACATTTTCGTTAGAGCTTTGCGCTTCACGCAGTGCTCTGAAATGGATATCCTTACTTATATGCCACTAGTGACTAGCTACGTCAGCTGGATGCTGTTGCACAGCTTAGGGCAAGGTCACAACCTAAATTTATGTGCTAAATTGTGGGCTAATGGTTGTACTCTTTTGCATATATCAAACATTATTGAATCTTATACTTGATATGACTGTGTAAATGTTTCTTTATTTGACATAATATGGATGCTGCTGTTGACATACGATTGATTTATACTGAATTCAAAGGAAACGTCCACAGTCGCGCGAAATTTGGTGTCGAAAGTAGAAAATAATTATTTATCAACACAATTATTTGCTGGCGTTCCATATTTCAGAAATGCGTTTGAACGATGTGGCTTAATCTGCCTGCTTCTAAGTGAGTTTGAAAGAGTCAGAACAAAAGAGCAAGTCGATATTTTTGCTACAGTGAAACATCTGAGGGACAAGAATCCACGCATGATACCGGACTACGTAAGAACTATAGTAGAATATGATCATCTGCAAGATCATGTTGAAGTCGCGACAGATGTCGAATAAAATTCCATTTAATTTGCACAGTATCTACGCTGTTGGTAAAGGAAATTAAAGACGGCAGCAAAACAAAGATCATACAGTTTGTATACCTTGCCTGAAAAGCGGTGAAAAAAGACCAATAATCAGGAACTGATTCATACTGATTTATATGTCCACCAACTAAAATTCTACATCTCACCCACTGAAAGACCGAAACAGTCCGTTGTTTAGGATACGTTTTATGAAATTTCTTTCAGCTATTAACTCTGATACGGTTGCACGACACAGTCCATAGCACTCTGTTAAAAGTGACTCAACTTTCTACGCCTTAAGTTCCTATAAAATGGTCGCATATTATGAAAGAAGTAATTATTTGAAATGAAATTTATATAACTCGACAAAGGTCTGATTCATAAATTTCATATCAAATGGCCGCTCGTTTGAGATCCTCTATTCGCTACACATTTACCTTCATGTAATTTTTCATTCTTTCAGGAGCAGTACAAGTTTTGTTATTCAGCAGTGTTGGAGTATATCAGACAGTCTGATGTCTATATGAATGTGTAAACAGTCATTGGAGTTACAAGCTTTTCAGTTTGCAATAAACTGAAGTTCCCGCAGATCCGGATATTGTTTATTCCACTGTGGTGATAAGGACAGTTCTATTTAGAAAGAGTGCTGTATTATTTGGTACCATATTACTATCCGGAGCTTATTAGTTTAGTTTAGAAATAGAAAAAAGTGACATGCACAGACAAATTCAAACAGTTTTGCCTTTTGGCCACATCTGTTCTTTATCTGGGTGGGCATTTTAATTATTTAGGGTAAACATATACTCAGCGTCAATGAAAACGCACCAGTCTTTAAATGTAAGTTTTTTGCTCAAATTTAAGGATCATACTATTTCAACAGGGTATGGTTATCATATCGGACCATCTAATAACGCACATGATGTCATTCTGCTTGAAGGTACGCTGTGAATGTTTGACGTAATATAAGCTCTTAACTCAAGAAAAACGGATTTTTACCATAATTTCATATGGCCGAAATTCCTCAATGATAGATTTTGCTAGGGTATAAATACCCTATCAAATCGCCAAAGAAAAGAAATCAAGACCTCCGAATGCAACAGACTTGGATTCGAACATCACTTTATTTTCACGTTCATCAAACAAGGACAGACAAAAGTAACCAAAGGTAAATTTAATACTTTTTGGCAACCCAAACTGCTGAGATAAGTTGTAGGAACAGAATTTCAGAAGTTCTATGGGGAAAACGTCAACCATTATCCAGCCAGAGCATAACGTTAGATGGATAACGTCACCCTTATTTGCCGAACCGCGTCATACTTCAATGGAGGAAAAATGGGTTTTGTGTCAAGAGAACGATTCATTTGCAATCAAGTGTCTGACAGAGCATGAAATATGGATTTGTGTCATTTGATATCGACAGTTTCAAATACGTCAGTATTGACGTCACGCTTGATAGCACCCACTTATGAACGGAATTTAATTTGCAAACAGTCTATCTCAATAGCAGAAAATAAGAATTAATCAAATTGTCTATTACATAAAAACAAACATTAAACGAAAATAATGTGCCATAAGTTCCAAACCGGTGCATTTTCATTGACGCTGAGTATATTTTATTTCAGATTCATACAAGTTATGTACAGGTTACAAATAGCATTCATACAACTGCAAAAGGATCTGAACGGAAGCCATGGGCTTATCTGGTTCATCCCCTGTAATCATTTACTATGAACATCGACGTAAAGTGCGAACATAACGTCAAGCTTCGTGTAATTTTGATGCTGAATCATAATAAATGCTTTAGTTATATAGGTACTATGTTCGTGTTTTTCCGCCATTTTTATAAAGGGAACAATTGTGACTTTCTGTTCGCTTTTCTGGACAACATAGCCCTTCGAAAATTGGATATTCAGTAAACAGAAAGATGGTTGGTTGGCTGGTTGTTTGGTTGGTTGGTTGGTTGGTTGGTTTGGGGTTAAAGGCTCTTGAAAATAATATTTCAGTCTATATCGGGCCGTCTCCCAGAGAGAGGGAGAAAGAAGAGAAATGTGATAGGGAAAAGACAAAATAATGTTCCAACCCCCACCCGCACCTACTGCAAGCACAGTAGGCCCTTGAGAAAGGAAAGAACTTGCTCATAGGGAGAATACTTTCCTGAGTTAACCCGCATTGAGGAAGGAGACAAAATTGAAAATGGCAGATTGTTTATATCTGTTCACTTTAATGTGTTAATATATGTTATAGACGACATTTTTGTTCTTATTCACTAATGTCAGGCTACCTGCATTCAGACCGTAGAATCATGAATCAGGTTATAAAACTATTTATATGCTGAGCTGAGAAAGTGCTCATTATTTTTATTTTGGGTAGAATTCAAAATACTAAATAAGGCTGGCTTTGAAAATTCAAATGTAAGAAAAAAAAATATAATATCTCTCCAACATACATAAGATTTATTTTGTAGAAGTTTGAATTGTCCTGTTCAGCTGAGTTGAGTATGAAAACAATTTTATATCTTCGGGGGCCTGGTTTGAGGGGTTACTGAAACAGCTGTCAATAAAAACTAGGGCTCTCACTTGATCAGGTTTTCTGGATCAGATCGCCAGAAAAGTGGTATCATTATTAGGTACTTAATGAACGAATTAGGAGTCGGTTTTGTTGACTATGTTGTCTGTTAATGACCAGCGATGATATGTTTAGGCTTTAAGCAAATCGTGTTCAGAAGCACTAACCTGAGCAGAGCTCCATCCACCAAATCATTGTCGTCTGATAGAAACAGAAACCATAATGATATAAACGTAACAAAACCGAATTTAGTACGACAGACTTTTTCAGTGTCGCTAAAGCCTGTTAATGAAGGTCTCCAACTGCAGGAATAGCATAAGACAGTCAATACAGTTGTTCTTCTTTGTAGAAATGACGGAAATATACGGAAGCGTCACCTTTAGATTTAAATACTAGCAATCTTGCACAAACAAAATCTGGCATATATGTACACTTAAATTCGTTGAACAGTTAAGTTGTAATTTTTTTCTCCGCATGTTTCCCACTAAATAAGAAGGGTCGCCCTGATAAAATAGGAACTCAGTAAAGGTTTGGATGATGATTCCAAGACAATTTGCGTAAGTTTCTATGAAAATGCGTTGTGATTCTATGTAGAACCGTCTAGCCAAGACTATTATAATGTGGAGCTACAACAGTCATTGTCACACCTACTTTAACAAGGTGTGATATAGGCATCCGGTTTTCCGTTCGTGCGTCAGTCCGTTCGTCCGTCCGTTCACAATTTACGCCGACCCTCTGTAAGTCCATTCAAAAGACTAAGTATCCTAAACCACAGCATCTATGGTTCTCAAACACGTGCAGCATGATCAGACTGCAGGAATTCAGACTAGTAAAACTCAGGGTGGTCGAGAATCCAAAGTGGCCGCCGTTAATAAAACTAGCAAAACCAGTAAAATCAACTTTTATCCCAGAACTACTTGGTATATTTAACTGAAATTTTGTATGACGCATAACTGAAATTTTGCATGACGCATAAGTAGGACCTTGGTTTTCAGAATCATCAAATTAAAAAAAATCTGTAGGCCGGAATTAGGTCACAGTGACCTTACGTCGACTTTTGCATTTAAGTCCATTCAAAAGACTTATTTTCTGAAACCACTGTCCCTATCATTCTCAAATTTCACATGCAGCATGATCAAACTGCAGGGCTTCAGACTGATAAAATTCAGCTGGGTAGATAATCCAAGGTGGCAGCTGTTACTAAATATAGTAAAATAAATAAAATCAACTTTTTCTCCAGACCACTTGGTATATAAGGTTTAATTTTGCATGGAGTGTTAGTGGTATCATGGTTGTCAGAGTTAGCAAAATGAGAAAATCTGTAACAGAATCAGGTCACAGTGGGCTACTTTCTGTTTATGAGTCCAGGTTTGCTAAAATGCCACTATCTCAAGAACGCTGAGCAGATTTTAGTCCAATTCAATCGCAATGATCCGCAAATGGACTTCGCAAACCTTCATGCGGACCAAACAGCTAACTAAATGTTTCTAAGCACTGCAGAAGCAGAGGGCGCGGTTTGGATCCAGTAAATTATTTTAGCCCCCACCCCCCCCCCCCTCCCCCGCAGTAATCTTTTGTTGACTGTTCCAAGGCGGTACTTCTGTTGTGGTTCATTGATGTTACATTGTGCTATGTCCGCTTGTCTATGTGGTCACCTGTTTTGCTACTCAAACTGCCTTTTGTTTTGTTAAAAACTAAACAGACAAAAATAGATGTTAATGCTGTTTTTGATAAGGGTAGCTAAATGACCACCTGTTCGGGATACAGCTGCTCATTAGGTTTACCGTGCGTGTCTTTCGTGAAACTGTGTCTTCTTTCCCTATTGGTTTTGAGAGCGGAGTGTGGAATTTGACTGTATTAATTCCTTATCATTGCCTATCTTTTTACATCTTTCAAATTTATGTGACTGGGCAATCCAAGATGGCCGTCGGCTGCTGTTACTAAAATTAGCAAAAACATGAAAATGACAATTCTCAAGAACCTCTGAATGAATTTGGATAAACTTTATATTGGAATGATCTTTGCATGAAGCTGTTTCAATTTTTCTTGCAAATTGACCATCCAAAATGGCTGCCATTCACAATTACTAAAAATAGCGAACAGTATGAAGCAATGAGACAATATCTCTTGAATTGCCAAATGGATTTTGATAAAATAGGTGTCAAACTGATGCTTTGAGTTCTTTTAAAATATGAAGGCAGAAAGCAGGTGCGACATAGCATTCTACGGAGTCCTTGTTTTCATAGACAAATAAAGAAATATATTTGGATTATTAGCAAATTATCTACGTTCCTGCATAAATGTTGACCTGAAACATGGATCTGTGTTTGTCGAGTTTAGAAGGCTATGCTCGTGATATGTAAATTGAAGAAATATGAGAGTGGCATTGGACGTTAATGGGTTACACTTAACCAATATTATAGTACAAAACGGTCTTTGCAGAGACTGATTGTCCGTCTTCTAAGAAAATAAACTCACAAATGTTAAAGTATTAAGATTACGTCATGATCGTGTAAATAATCTTGGTCAGTGTTGTGTTAATTGGATTTGTGACCAAAAGCAGCTGCTGTTTTAATAAATAAATTGAAAATAAATGATATTGGATTTTTCTGTCTTCTTCGAAAACTAAACAGTTTAACCAGTTAAGAATTGTGCGGCTGGCAATAAATTTTTAACATTAAAACTGCAAAACGCGCGTAGCCTCATGATTGCGGTGAAGATGTAGCCGGTTTTCGTAAGTTTCTTGACAGCCATTTTGCTTGTGTTTACAAAGTGGGTAGGGTAAGGTGAGGCAAAACGCCCATACCGTTTACATCAATATCCATAAAGGCAAGCGAGAAAAGTGCTATTGGAACAAATATGTCAGAGTGTAGGATTCCTTATCAACAGATACTTCGAAGAAGTGCATCTATTTGTTGCTTTTTATACCCCGCCACACGTTAGTGGCGGGGTATTATGTTTTCACGTTGGCCGTCCGTGTGTCCGTCCGTCCGTCCGTCCGTAGTATGTACGTCTGTCCGTCCGTCCGTCCGCACTTCGTTTCCGTTCGATAACTTAAGTATTTTTCAACGGATTTCCTTCGAATTTTGCATATGCATTTGTATCAAGAATGTCTCGCTTGGGATTGTTAATGGGCAAATTTCGATAATTTCTGACAGAGTTATGGCACTTGTCTATGTACAAAAAATGGTTTCTGGCCTCTAGTTCCTTTACTACTTGGAATATCATGATGAAACTTCACGAACAAGATCAAAGTAACAAAAGCTTTATATGAGCACAGAAATTTTATCATCGGGGATTATCTGCCCCTGCCCTGGGGCTATATACATGTATAAAATCATGAAAAATTTCATATAAAATCAGAATTTGAAGCAAGTTTTCTGAAACTTACAGCAAGCGATCACAGTGATGAAAGCTTCCAGTGATGCTCAAATTTACCCCATGTGAGTTATCTCGTCCCTGCCCTGCCCCCCCCCCCCCCCCCCCCCCCCAGGCTATATACATGCATGAAATGATGATATCTATATAAATTCATGTGAAACAGATTTTCAGAAATATACATCTGATGAAAGAAGCAATAAAAGCTTCTTGTGGTGATTGACCCTTTAGGGGTTATCTGCCCCTACCCTGTGGCCACATGCTTAAAATCACTGAAATTGTATTTGACTAGAGTGGTCAGTGATTTATCGGAGGCTTATTGTAAGTGAGCAGAGTAATGAAGTGTCCTGTCATGACAAAGATTTTTATCCATGTTCAGTGGGGTTAGGTTGCCCCTGCCCTGGGGTTATACAGAGAAAAAAAATAATTCTGGAAAAATCGGTGTGTAATAAAGGTTTGCAGTGGCGGGGTATCACGCAGTCGTTTGCGATGCTTTTATTGTCATGAAGGTAAACATTTTGTGCAGTTTTCTGTAAATCGGGATGACTGAATATGTTCTAGCAGTTCATCTTGCCGGGAAAACTTAATACTCTGCGACAGTCTACTTGCAAGATAAAGTCAAAGCGATGTTTACTCTGTCGCGAAATCTTATTATGTGCATTTGTCAATAGACTATACTAGACTTATTCATTTATAGACTAGCAAAGAATGCCCATATGGGGCTAAAGGCCTACGCTGCACTACTCTGATAAATCATATATCTATGTTATTTTTGTAGAAACTACAGCTAACTTTGGGCGTACAAGGCAAAGTGGCCTTGCCTGGTACTAAATATCAAAAGTTGGGCCTCTGAAGCAGGAAGAGTCGCGTAACATGAGGAAAGGTGTACCAAAATGGGGGGAGGGGGGTGCAAAACGCCCACCTTGAGGAAACGTTTACATAAGTATAAAATATAATATTTGATCTAACTGGAATATTCTTTACGGGACAAACAAATCGGTATTGTCTAAATACTAGCAGTCAAATCTAGAAACAAGATAAGAAATAGCTCTAGGCGTTTTGCCCCATCAAAAAAGGCGCCTTGCCCCAATGGTGGGGCAAAACGTCCATACAAATTCTGTATTTATGTTAAAATCCTAGCATATTTTCAGATTTAATTGCTATATTTGTGGACTATCTTGTTTTCTTTTACAGAAAATTTTATTCCGAAGTAGATCAGGCAGTTACTTAAATAATAGTAAAAATCTTTCCTTGAGGGGGGGGGGGGGGCGTTTTGCTTTCCCACCCCAAACACACACACCACCCCCACCCTTTACTATACGTATATTTCATAAAGCAATTTTAAAATGTTCTATAAAGATTTTTGCTGGAATTTCACATACTAGGAGACTGGTATTTTAAATTGTAAATTGCATAGGTGAGCACATAGGGGAAAGTCGGATTTTTTTAAGAAAATGAATTTCATTTTCGCAGTTTTAATACTGAAGTAAAGGCTATTGTTTTCGTATCGAAATATTTAAATGCATTTATTTAAAGATTCAGCTGATAGGGATGTTTTATTTATTCATATGCTGGTGGGAAATAACGAAGGTGTTCATCAGAAGCCCCTACTCCCTTGAGTTGCGTTCCAACTGTAACTTACGCCCTTTTTATATGCAATGCCGTATGAAAAAATGAATACCATATTAACCATATCACACTGACAAATACAGTACGTATGCCCCTTTTTCACGTGAGCTTTGCTTTACAGCTTCCATAACACAGAATACAAAATAAACTCAACAAAGCCTGTTTTGAGCATTCAAATGGGAAAAATTATGTGGAAAGAATAACTGGAAACTTTGGATTTATATTGTATTTATAATTTATAACCTTGTGTTTGGGTGAAGTGCTTTTTCGGAATAGTTTGATACGAACGTCGACTTGCGTCGTTAGGTTCACCAGTTAGGATGGTGCATAACGAATGCAAGAGAGTTTAACAGTACTCAGACGAATTTCAGCTTCAAAATTGAAATGTCTCGATCTGTACTATCGCAACTTACTTGAACTTTATTTTTTAGACTATTTATATTTTAAGCACGAAGAGGTGAGCAATTTGATGGTTAGGTGTATGCCACATTCTCTCATTGCCCAAAAGTTCGTGCGAAACAAGTGGCAATGTTTGAGCATGTGTCTTGATTACACCGGCTGCATAGGTGCTGCGTTCTTTAAGCCAGATGTTGAATGTTCTTTGCATGGTTGTCATGAGATGGTCAGCATGAACAGGTTTTGGGTCTCATACAAGCGAATATGTAAAGGTACTTATTTTGCATTTTTGTTTTCATCCGTATCCGCGCATCCAGTGCTCCTATGGTAATCATAAGAGAATAACTAGAATTGAAACTTAAATAAGCACTGCGATAGACCAATCATACCGAACAGAAGTCTGTCTACAGCTCGACCAACTTACCGTGAATTTTTGAGATCGACAACTTTCCACAGGCTTCAACGGCAACACCACCGACAATATTCACTGACAATAAAGACAAATATCCTTTATATACTGTTCACAAAAAGTAAGGGATATTTGGATTTCTTACTGTCTCTCAGTCAGCACTTTTTATATAAGCAAATGTTGGGAATATCGTCTATCATGAGTGTATATCGTAGCATTGGACAACTTGATATTAATGCTTGAACGACTGAGCACGTTGGCATGGAAAAGTAGTAGGGTAGCATGTGAATGTTAACATCAGTAGCAAACCGGTTTATCGTGCTTGATTTCGACAAAACACTCGATAACGCCTATTAAAGTGCTGTGCGAAACAAATTCATAGCTTGTTACGGTTTCATCAGGTGACGGCTTACGGCAGCCGAGCGTTGGAGAGCAATTGGTATGCTGCAGACCGGAAGTACACAGACGCAGACTGCAAATGTCATCAATACGACACAGTCAGTTGTCAGTCAATTGTGGCTACCCTATCAAAGGAGTACCAGCCCGTCGTGACGACCGCTTGGTTGTCAACCAAGCTTTACGTGACAGTTCGCATACATCGACAGATCTACAATACCTACGCCGTGTAAAAGGTGTTACAGTTTCCAGGCATACCATCAGAAATCGTGTTCACACTGGTGGATTACGCGCAAGAAGTCCACAAATTGTATTGCCGTTGACAGCTAGGCATGGTAGAGCACGTTTTGCATGGTGTACACAGCATCGTCGATGGAACATTATTCAATGGCCGCATGTTATGTTTAGCGATGAATCCAGGTTCACCTTAGACATCCGAACAATTTGTTTGTTCGACGTCAATGCTATATTATCAAATATTTGTATCAACGTTGACGGGGTTCCACCACTAATCTTGAGATATATGGATTCACCTTTAAGGAAAGTCACTCTGGCCGGGAATAATTTTCCTTCCTCGAAATATGTTGAACTTCTCTAAATAGAGCAAATTCTTTGCTTTAGGAAAGTAAAAAGATGGGCAATGATCAGGAATTAATACAATCAAATCCCACATTCCACTCTCAAAACCAATAGGGAAAGAAGCACATACACACAGAAAGTGACACAAGTTTACGAAAGACACGCACAGTAAACCGAATAAGGAGCCCTTTCCCAAACAGGTGGTCATTCAGCTACCCCAATAACAGCATCAACATCTATTTTTACTATTTTTTTATTTTAGTTACAAAATAAAACAAAACAGAAGGCAGATTGGGCAGCAATACGGGTGACCAAACCGCCAGAGACAATAGACAAGCAGACACAGTACAATATAACATCAACGAACCGCAACAGAAGTACCGCCTTGGAACGGTCAGCAAAAGATTACTGGGGGGGGCTTAAACATGTTTTACTGGGCCCAAACCTCGCCCTCTGCTTCTGCAGTGGTTTGAAACATTAAGTTAGCTGTTTGGTCCGCATGAATCAATGAATCATCACCGGAAATAAACAAATCACGGATAAGGCCTATGATGAATCAGAGATGAGGACTCAACGGAAAGAACGTATTGCGACACCAGGAGACCCCTGGGAAGTCAGACTACACCACTGAAATACCGGCGCAAAAGAAAACTATCAGTTGAACACCGAATAACCACGCAACATACAAGCCGCGCTTGGTGAAAGAGTTTATGTACCAGAAAGGTAACAATGTTCTTCTAGCATTGTATGACAGTCAAATCATATAGATGTCCTTCACAGTACTGTACACAAATAGCGGACAGAAAATGCAGATGTCGGTTTACTGGTAAAGTTAAAATGCAAAAGAGTTGCATCAAGAGCAGAGAACACATTCGATAGAAGGAACATGGGCCATACTTCGACGTTTCGGTTATTCAAGCCTCATCAGTGACCCTGACATGATCTGGTGACGAAAACTAGAGAAAACAACTGCAATTTCTTAATTTCTATAAGGAAGTTGATTCAAAGACTGATTAACAACTGAAGGGTCCAAAAGATTAAAAAGCAATGATCTTGAATACGAGTCTAAACCAATAAAAAAATTCTCATTTCTCATGACTTACCTTTAACACTCAAAGAATCCACTGTTGTTGATTTATACGCAGACGATACTACGTTTTATGACTCCCAATATGACATTAACAAGTTGGAGTCGAATCTGCAATATGCACTGAATGCACTTCATACTTGGTGCAAACAAAACGGCATGGTTTTGAATATAGATAAAACGAAAGTTCTGTTAATAACAAGTAGACAGAAAAGGCATACTCTACAAGATTCATCTTTATCTTTAAGATATAATGAAATGGACATTAAAATGACAACAGGTCACAAAATATTAGGAGTTCAAGTCGATGAAAATCTTATGTGGAATAATCAGTTTCAACTAGTGTCAAAGAAAGTCTCGTCATATTTATGGCTTTTAAGCAAAATACGATCTTATTTATCCGTAGAACACAGGCTTTTATTTTACAATGCTTACGTGAAGCCACATCTTGAATACTGTAGTGTTGTGTGGAGTAATACATCAAATTATAATATTACCAGAATTAGTAAATTACAAAGGCGTGCGTGCAAATTAATACTGTCCCACGAATACACTGGTCTTCAAGAGTCACTTGAACGGTTAGATATTTTGTCTTTTGATCAGAGTGTTTTTCTAAATAAGGCTAAGATTATGTATAAGGTGTATAATAATTTAGCGCCCATTTATTTACATGAATTGTTCCAAATGAGGGATGTGAATCTTAATAATACTGCATCAAACTTAAGATCAGTGGCCCATAAGAACTTTTTACTGCCACAAGCGAAATGCAACTTATTCAAAGGCAGTTTTTCATACTCTGGTGTAGTGGTGTGGAATAGCATTCCTGTTGATATTAAAAGCGCATTATCATTACAGAGTTTTGTTAAAAAATGCACAGAATGGATAAAACGTTAATTGTGCTATTTAGTAGGTCACTAAATCTTGAATTAATTGTAAACCTCCGACGCCATTGTTTGTTTAATTTGTTAATGCAGATACATGTATGTAAACTCTCCCTGTCTCTCTCTCTCCTCTCTTTCTCTCTGTCTCTCTCTCTTTCCATGCCTTAATTGCACAGACAGATTTTATTTTCACATAGAGCGAAATGACCTCATAATGTTTGATTTTGTATGCAGTTTCTTTTTCCCTTTCATTAGTATATAATTTGCACATGTATTAATGTATTATTGCCATGTTTGTCTTGTTAAAGAGGGCCCCAAGGAAGATTGGTATCACCAATTGGGTTACCCTCTGTAAATAAAGAATTTACTTACTTACTTACTTACTAGAATACATCCTCTGATCTCAAAGGACAAAAATAAAACATAATCTGCACCATGGATGATGGTACTGGTAAAAACTTTGTAAACAATGCTGAATGTAGAGCCCAAAAGACTAATACCTGAATTTGTGACCAAAATCATTGAATTCTTTGGGTGCTTTTTGTAAAAGCAGGGGCGGATCCAGGAATTTTGGATAGGGGGTTCAAACTAGCTGAAAGGGGGTTCGATTTATGCAGTTTGACCAATTTTTCCTGAAATTCCACGTGAAAATAAAATAATTTGGGCTGAGAAGGGGGTTCGTTTGAACCCCCCGAACCCCCTCTGGATCCGCCACTGAAAAGATGCCTTCGCTGAGCATCGCATTCCCCACAATTGAAGTCCTCGTGTGATCAGAAAATTGTCAAGGTCAACAAAAATGTTATAATTTTTTCAGATGGTCTCATGATATGCAAGTCTTGTGAACATCTATGTTAATTAATACTGGTACAAGAGATATCGTGGGTGTAAAAATGTCATGCTTTGGCAGCAATACCAACCACATCTGCACCAAACCAAAATGCTCCCATTAACTGTGCTAGAAGGGCAGAATGTGGTTGTTGTCGTTGTGGTTGTTGCAATTCTCGTAAGGACAGAATGAGCATTCCCTTAATATATATACAACCCAAGTGGAAAAGTTTTTCTCATTCTAATCAAAAGGAATCAAAATGACTTTTTTTTTTCTACTTGTCACTAAATTTGCATATTTTGTATGCATCGCTGACAGTGTCATTTTAGGCTTGCACTCCTGGTAATATTGTACTATGTTGTATTCGACTCTTTGGATTTTAGCTCACCTGAGCCTTTAGGCTCATAGGTGAGCTTATAGTATAGCCAGGCATCCGTCGTCCGTCCGTCGTCCGTCCGTCGTCAACATTTTCAAACATCTTCTCTGAAACCACTGGGCCGATTGAAGCCATATTTCATATGGAGCCTACCTAGGTCGGGGGAACGAAAGCTTGTTCCGGGTATCTGGGTCACATGACCAAGATGGCCGTCACGCCCATATATGGTAAAAACCCTTCAAGAATCTTCTTCTCCAGAACCAAAACGCCTATGACCTTGAAACTTGGTATGTAGCATCGGGCATGCGAGCCCATCATAGTTTGTACAAATGATGACCTTGCGATGACCTTGACCTAATTTATGGCATGGTCAAGTTTGGTACGTTAGGCTTTTATATGGGAAAACGCTTTAAACAGTGGATTTCTCAGAAACTATTTAAGTCTAAGGGACAATACTTGGTATACATGGTCAACTAAATGAACAAATGAAGATATAATGTCGCTAAAGGTCAAGGTCATTCGGTCCGTCCATCCGTCGTCAAGATTTTCAAACATCTCCTCTGAAACCACTAGGTCGATTACCACTGGGCTGATTGAAGCCAAATTTCATATGAAGTCTCAGTGGGATGGGGGAACGAAAGTATGTACGCGAGGTCTGGGTCACATGACCAAGATGGCCGCCATGCCCATATATGGTAAAAACCCTTAAAAAATCTTCTTCTCCAGAAACAAAAGGCCTATAACCTTGAAACTTGGTATGTAGCATCAGGCGTGCAGGCCCATCATAGTTTATACAAATGATGACCTTGCAATGACCTTGACCAAATTTATGACATGGTCAACTTTGGTATGTTAGGCTTTTATATGGGAAAACGCTTAAACAGTGGATTTCTCAGAAACTATTTAAGTCTAAGGTGCAATACTTGGTATACATGGTCAACTAAATGAACAAATGAAGATATAATGTCGCTAAAGGTCAAGGTCATTCGGTCCGTCCATCCGTCGTCAAGATTTTCAAACATCTTCTCCTCTGAAACCGCTGGGCCGATTAAAGCGAAATTTCATATGAAGTCTCAGTGGGATGGGGGAACGAAAGTATGTACGCGAGGTCTGGGTCACATGACCAAGATGGCCGCCATGCCCATATATGGTAAAAACCCTTCAAAAATCTTCTTCTCCAGAAACAAAAGGCCTATGACCTTGAAACTTGGTATGTAGCATCAGGCGTGCAGGCCCATCATAGTTTATACAAATGATGACCTTGCAATGACCTTGACCAAATTTATGACATGGTCAACTTTGGTATGTTAGGCTTTTATATGGGAAAACGCTTAAACAGTGGATTTCTCAGAAACTATTTAAGTCTAAGGTGCAATACTTGGTATACATGGTCAACTAAATGAACAAATGAAGATATAATGTCGCTAAAGGTCAAGGTCATTCGGTCCGTCCATCCGTCGTCAAGATTTTCAAACATCTTCTCCTCTGAAACCGCTGGGCCGATTAAAGCGAAATTTCATATGAAGTCTCAGTGGGATGGGGGAACGAAAGTATGTACGCGAGGTCTGGGTCACATGACCAAGATGGCCGCCATGCCCATATATGGTAAAAACCCTTCAAAAATCTTCTTCTCCAGAACCAAAAGGCCTATGACCTTGAAACTTGGTATGTAGCATCGGGCGTGCGGGCCCATCATAGTTTGTACAAATGATGACCTTGCAATGACCTTGACCTAATTTATGACATGGTCAACTTTGGTATGTTAGGCTTTTATATGGGAAAACGCTTAAACAGTGGATTTCTCAGAAACTATTTAAGTCTAAGGTACAATACTTGGTATACATGGTCAACTAAATGAACAAATGAAGATATGATGTCACTAAAGGTCAAGGTCATTCGGTCCATCCATCTGTCGTCAACATTTTCAAACATCTTCTCCTCTGAAACCACTTGGCCGATTACCACTGGGCTGATTGAAGCCAAATTTCATATGGAGTCTTAATGGGATGGGGGAACAAAAGTTGGTTCCCGGGATCTGGGTCACATAACCAAAATGGCTGCCATGTCCATATATGGTAAAACCCGTTCAAAAATCTTTTTCTCCAGAACCAAAAGGCCTATGACCTTGAAACTTGGTATGTAGCATTTGGAACATGGGCCAATCATAATTCATACAAATCAGGACTGTGCATTGAGTGTGATCTAATTTATGGCAAGGTCTAATTGATGCATTGGAAAATGCTTAAACAATGGATTTCTCAGAAACCATTCAAGTCTAAGATATGATATTTGGTATTTATGGTTAACTAAGTGAGCCTATTAAGATATTATGTTGTAGGTCAAGGTCATTCTTTGACCTTTGTTCAAGGTCACTGTGATTCTGTTGCCTGTCAACATTTTCAAACATCTTCTCTGAAGCCACTGGGCTATTTGAAGCTATATTTCATACGGAGCTTCACTGGGTTAAAAGAACCAAAGTTTTTTAAGCTGGTCATGGTCACATGACCAAGATGGACACCATGCCCTTTTTGGTAAAATTCCTTCAAAATCTTCTTCTCCAGAACCAAAGGCACAATGACCACGTGGCATGGTATGTAGCATTGAGGACTTGGGCCCATCATAGTTTGTACAATCATGACGGTGCATGGGCCTGTATGTGCACTTAGTACTGGTTAAGCGCTTAGGAGGTCAAAGCCTGCCCAGGAAAAGTGTGGTTAGGTTAACTGACCGTCCCGACATGACCATAGTTGTTTACTGTGGCCGTTAAGCAACAAAATCAATCAATCAATCGTTGACCTAATTTATGGCAAGGTCAACTTTGGTATGTAATGCTTTTATATGGGAAAATGCTTAAACAGTTGATTTCATAGAAAATTTTTTAAGCCTAGATATAAATAATTGGAAAATATGGTTAACTAAATGAATACATGAAGACAAGGTCATCAAAGGTCAAGGTCATTTTTTGAACTTTGCTCAAGGTCACTGAGATTTGAAAACACTGAGATTTTAAAATTAAAATATGCACACCTTTTAAGCTACTGGTTTCAAATTTGTAACAAATCAGGGAAATGACAAATTGTGTCTGTTGACAGAAGGTGTCAGGTGAGCTACAGGACCATTGGTCCTCTGGTTTTTTTTGGTTGGTTGATTTGATGCTTAACGTCCACGGTAAACAACTAAGGTCATGTCGGGATGGTCAGTTAACCTAACCACACTATTCCTGGGCAGGCTTAGACCTCCTAAGCGGTTAACTAGTACTAAGTGCACATACTTTCGCCAGTAACTGACAACTGCCCTTCTTGAATCAGCGGAAGAAGAAACGAAAGTATGTGGCCAGACCGGGTTGGACTCTTTGGAAGACAAGAGTTAGAAACATTTGTATGCTAGAACTTCAAGCCCCTGTGAACTGATCAACGGATCTTGAAGGAACCAACTCCAGACAAACTAAAGTACTGTTCAATTTATTTTCATTGCACATATTTTAAAAATAATGCATCAATATATTGTTCAAGACATTTACCCACTGCTGAATTCGAACAAATAACTTTTGTACAAGACATAAAATACAGACAGATGAAAGGCAGACAATAAAGACAATTAGGGGATAACTGTTGAAAATTGTCATTTGGGGAGGTAAATCATCGGTTTTATGGTCGGAAATTTTGTTTTACGGTGAAGCGTTAGCGGAGCCATAAAACGCAATTTGCGACCATAAAACCGATGATTTACCTCCCCAAATGACCAATTTCAATGCAGTTATCCCCATTCTAATGCACTTTCCTACATTTTCACCTTTCATAATGTACTAGTATGTACCCGTTTCAAGCGCTGTCAGCAATGTAAAACCAAACGTCAGCCAATGAGAAGCGATGTTACTTAATGACGTTGGGTTTGCGACAGTAAATCGCAGAATATACTGTCGCATTTTTGACGTTATCCAATCAGACGTCACGTTAGATTCGTAAGTGCATTAGAATTGATATTGTTAAAGAAGAACCATTTGCAAGTATTCAATCTTGTGAAACAGATTCAATCAATTTCAAAATCTACGCTAACGTCCTTAAAATCGATTGAACAAACTTCAAATTACTGTGTTTATCTAAAGCCTCCATCTTTGAACATGGGCACGCATTTTTCATATCAGTGCCTTTTTTGTAACACTGTCTGGAAAAAGTAAAGAGCTTGAACAAACTGTTCTTTAGGAGCAGTCCGATCTAGGTGTATACTCTTTTATCAGAAATTTGAGTACTTACGACTGAAATAATAATATTGCAAAATTATAGGATTAAAAGTTAACATATAAAGCCACTGTTAAACACACATTTCAGAAATGACTTTTAAAACTGTGGACATATCATCAACTATCTGTGCCCAGTTGTTAAAACTCAAGTCATTAGTTAATAAGACTTTAAATTTCAAACAAAAATGCGTACAAACACTGCCAGTTTTGGCCAAAAAATTGTAAGGAGCTTTTGCTATGCAAAAAAAAAAAAATATATCACATAATTGATTTTGAGTGTACTGTAAGACTTAACAATTGAGCCATGACACGAGAATACCAATAACGTGGTCGTGCGCCCAGCGCAGACTCAGATCAGCCTGGGCATCCGCCCAGTCTGATCAGACTCTTCGCTAAGCGCTTAAAGGCTAGCTAAGGATCTAAGCTACATCTATGCGGACAGCAAAGACTCTGATCAGACTGGGCGGATGCCCAGGCTGATCTGAGTCTGCGCTGGGCGCACAACCACACTGTTGGTTTTCTCGTGTCGCGGCTCAATTATCAACCAAATAATTTGCTAAAATGAGTTTCTGGAAAACTACTGAATATAAACGTTTTTAGCCTTTATACATACAGGCATGGAGAAACATTAAGAAATCAATGAACCATAAAATATATATAATTCAAGCTACTGGTATTTTGCGGAAAAGAATGGAAGAACTACTAACCACCTTCTCCCCCTAAACCACTCACTGTGTGTGTGTTTCAATTCTTGAAACAATGTCCCCCCTACCCCACTCCTCAGCGCAACGTATCCATGGCTGCAGTAGGGGGCACTGTACATCCGTCCATTGTTTGTTGATCGTTTGTTTGGTTTGTCTGTCAGTCCTACCCACTCATTCTTCCTATTTCTTAAATTAGTATTATTGATTATTATTATGATAAATTTGGTTGCCAAATTTGCATCTTATTTTATGGAATAAAACACACGTGGGGAGGACCGTAACTAATGTTGATAGAACTTGTGGTCCAACCCAATTGCTTATACTTTTGTGGCAATAAAATATGTTTAAACTAATAAAACACACTAAATACTTCCTTTATTTAATTTTGGCCCTTGTATTTTGCAAAATGGAACAGAACAAAGACATGTTACTGAATAAGAGGCATAATGTTAATTGATATCATTTCATAAATATCAGTGTCACACGCTATTAATAGGCTTGTTTTGAAGAACACAAAACAACGTATTAACAAGGCTATTTGCGTGCTATAATGACCACTTTTGCCATTTTTTGTATGCAAGTTGCAGACAATACTCTGTCTGTAGAAAGGATAAAAACATGAATAATGTTGACATCACTGGAAAGAATACCTTCCTATGGACATAATACATAGGAACAGCATCTCATCTTAACATAAAACACAAATGCTCAATCAGGATGCTTGGTGCATATGCAAACAGTATGACTGGACTCAACATGTCTTGATCTTTGCAGTCTAGTTAAAGCTTTCATTTGAACCGCAACATGACAAAATCAACAAAGTTTCATGTGTGCCCAGCAAAGACTCAGCTCAACCTGGGCATCTGCCCAGTCTGATTAGAGTTTTTGCTGTCCATACAGAGATAGCTTAGATCTTACCGACCCTTTAAGCACATAGCAAAGAGTCTGATCAGACTGGGCAAATGCCCAGGCTGATCTGAGTCTTTGCTGGGGGCACAAGCAACTTTGTTGGTTTTATCATGTCGCAGCTAATTTATTGCCTGTGGATTTCAAAGAGACCATTTATGGGGTCAGAAAAAAAGATCTGACCAGTCTGCACATCTGTACGGGCTGATTAAAGTATTTACAGTCTGCATATACACAAACCAGCTTATTTTGCATGTTTCATTTGACATTATAACATCACAACTACCATGTATCACAATTACAATACTAACAACAGGGTGCTATAAGTGCAAACTTTGACAATAGACTTTTAAACTGGTACTAAAAACAGCACCTTTTGTGTCTTGTACATAAATTAACAACATTTTAAAATGGTAAAAAATATATTCAGTACATAAAATCAATACTGCAAGGCACTTAACATGTGAGCCACAACATAACAAAACCAACAAAAAGGCATGTGCTCCCACTGATAACTCAGATCAGACTGGGCATCTGCCCAGTCTGGTCAGCATTTTGCTGTGCACTTTAAGGGAAGTTAGAATCTAAGCTAATTCCATGTGAACAGTGAAGACTCTGATCAGACAGGGCAGACACCAATGCTCATACAAGTCTTTGTTGGGCGCACACATGCAAATTTTGTTGGTTTTGTCGTGTTGTGGCTTACGTATCTAGATTTTTTCTGATCTTGTCTGCTTGAAAGTGTATGGGTACACCTCCATGGTTTTTCCGCCATTTTCACAAAGGGGAACAACTTCTGAGACTTCTTCTTTGCTTCCCTGGACAACAAAGCCCTCCAAAATCAGTGTCTGTTCTTAAAGGAAAGAATTTGCTCAAGAAGGCACAAATTTTCCTTTTAGAGGTGCCATCCACTGAAAAGGGAGGCAAAAACAAACAAGGCAGTTCCCCCATCCCCTCAAAGTGTACCCATTCACCGTCAACATCTCTGAACTGCCCAGACCTAGACCAGCTGGGACATGAGTGCAGTCTGGTTTGGCACATGTATAACACTAATGTTAGTAACTTAACACACCAAACTGCACTTGCGTAAACCAAAGTGGGCAGTCCGAGCTGAGCATATTCATTTAAGACATGCAATAAGACAGGTGCCCTTTTTACTAAACATCTTCAGCCTAAGACTTTTGTAAGTTCCATACAAACTCTATGGAACTTATGAAAATTTTAAGACTTAAGATGGGTAGTGAAATGGGCACCAAGCTTGTAACAATAAGGCTCTCTTTGTAGAAACTATTTGTTCCATCATATTTCTTCTACATATATCTAAGTATAGGAAACTTTGTTCCATTACGTTCTACATGTATCTAAGTATATCTGTGATATTTTCGGAGTTATGACAGACTTTGGCAAAAGGTCGTCGCTGTTAACTTAATGCTATATACACTTGTATGATAGTAGTATCAACCTATCTTTGATCTGAATAAAATTCAGAACTCAATAAAAGCCACACTTTTTTGACAGTTACCATTATTATTAATTGTTCATAAAAAAAACATGTACAGGGCTGTTAACATTGCAAGTTGATTCTCATCAATTGCCAGGTCAGCTACCTCTGTTATGCCACAACTTAAGAAAAATATTAAAATTTGACATTAAAACAATCATATCAGGAAGTTTTGAATCCAGGTGTTGCTATACCCGTTCTACCAGAATCATTTATTCATTTATACCTTATACATACCTTACATACCTTATTTATACCTTATACCTATATACATAAGGAAATTATGTACTCCGGAACATGTTATCACTGTACAATTTTTCCTCAGATACTAATCAGGTCATCTTAATATGTCTATCAGAACTCTAGATGAAAAGAGCATTTAAGGACAATTCTGAGATAGTTTTCTTAATTCTCAATGAATCTGCTTATTTCTCATGTATATTCCAAATAGAATAGAAAATTTCAGGACTAGCACAAACCATTCTTCCATTTCACAGCTGCCACTAAAAGTGAAATGGATGGATTGACTGGAAAGTCCATACTTAAGATGCCCCCGGAGCTTCTGTAGTGTTAAAGGCATAAAAATCTATATTTTTTGGTCGAAAATT
This sequence comes from Ctena decussata, assembly GCA_963989385.1. Taxonomy (NCBI): domain Eukaryota; kingdom Metazoa; phylum Mollusca; class Bivalvia; order Lucinida; family Lucinidae; genus Ctena; species Ctena decussata. The sequence continues at coordinate 87,401,527 of OZ022506.1, forward strand.
ATTTTTTAGAAACTTTTGGCAAACAGTGCAGATCCTGATAAGATGGCTCCTATTAAGGAACACTCTGATCATGTCCATATAATTTGTTCAAAATGGATTTTTTGTAAAAATATTTAAAATAAATAGGTAACAATATAACATATTCAATTTTGGCCAAAGATTTTCAACTTGTTCAGTTCAGACATACTGTAAAACTTCTAAGTACTGGGACAGATAGGTCTGAGCAAACAGTGTAGACCCAGATCAGAATAGAACCATCTGATCTGGATCTACACTGTTGGCCATTCCATCTATGTCTTTTACAGGCATTACTTCAATGAAAATCCAAACTGTTAGAGTTTTAGAACAGTTATGGTAATCATAGTAGGTGTCCCAATTTTTAGAATTTTTCAGGCACAAAAGTTTTCTGTTCAGTCTCCTGTTGTCACAAGGGTTTCTGCTGTGCCTGGTCACACTGCTGCCAGCCTCCCTCCCCTGAGCTACTGTCTGAGGGGTAAAATAAGTAGAAACAGGCAATCACAAGTAGTAGGAGAAGGAATACACACTGAAGAACCAGCATCAGTTGTACCGACCGGTTTAGATTTCTATTGCACTCTATCAAAGTATCAACCTGAAAAAATCAAGCAAATACTGTAAAATACTTTTTTTTGCTGTTGACTGTGGTTTGGCAATAGTGCTGGTTAAGGCAAAGATACACCAATATCACATACATTTTAATATGTATAAATATGCATCCATTATGCATTACGTAACAGAGGTTCAGATCAAAAAAGAGTACCTGATGTGTATCTGAGATATTTTCTATACTGTTTCATTAAAGTATACATTGTGGCAATCCATTAGAATTACCTCAATATGGATGCCATAATGTGTAGTTTAATAGAAAAGTAAGAAACATTGTCACAAATTTACATCAAATTTTCTTTACTATCTGGAGCCATGTTATATAATGAATGCCAAAATTAATCACCACCAATATCTCATTTTCAGTAAACCATAAAATTTGGAAACTGCAGATACTTAGTGTTTTACATTACATGTATATTATGATGACAAGACTCCACAGAAGGTGGTCTCATCTGTCAAAGCATTGTGACAAAGCAGAGCTAAACCTGAAATTTTGACTGCTGTCAAAAAAGTAATATCTATACCTTGTTTCTGCTAGTCTAAAGCAAAATAATAACCTTACGATCATGAAAATGTCATTTTCGTCACATTTTGGCAGAGACTGAAAGCAGTAACATAAGACTTATAACATTCAAATGGTATATTGAACAATCTATTTTCAGAATCCACTGAAAGCTAGCTTGAATATTCATCTTAAGAGGTGTATTCTATATTGAGGCAAAGACAGGTTCTACTGTGGTTTAATCATCAATAATACAGTGAAACATGAAACATCACTATAATTTAACTTGATGGCTTGAGTTAAGCAATGGTACAGTTCTAATTAACGAAAAGCAATGCTGCTGCTCCGACATTCAAAATAATTTTAAATAGTGGGAGAGACAGGTCGGGAGAAACTGAAGAAGCAGTCTTATCAGAGTCTACCATATTTGCCATTCCATCAGAATCTTTAAGATGCCTTATCATGTGTGCATATACTGTATTTATCATGCATATGCTGCAAAATTCACCTGATAACAGGGGTATGATAACACAATGTGATATCATGTCACTGTAGAACTGCGTTTGCGCGAATGTTATCAGGTCATGCCTTAAGAAGCGATCTCTGAAGACGATTGGCTACATACTGCGTTGGCCGTGATAACAACGTTCGATTGGTTAAATGACGTCACCGACTTACGTCATAACGCATTAGCGATGTCAAGAAGTTCAAACAAAACTGCGTTAACTTTTCTTTTGTTTGATGCTCTTTACACCTGAAAATATTGTAATGATGCATGATAAATAGAAAACCGTGTAAGTGTCTTTTGATATCAAGTTTATCAGGCTCGACCAGAAACACGTCGGACTGGCTCGGCAAGCCTCGCCATTCCTACGCTGTTTCTGGTCTCGCCTGATAAACTTGATATCGACCAGAAACACGTCGGACTGGCTCGGCAAGCCTCGCCATTCCTACGCTGTTTCTGGTCTCGCCTGATAAACTTGATATCAAAAGACACTAACATGGTATTCTCTATTTATTCAGCTGTAAGAGTAGCTTTCTCTCTCCAAAAGTAACTCTAATATGTAAATCAAACTTGTGTCATTCTGCATGAGATAAATAGAATCTATCATTGCTCTCCCATGCGGACAGGGAAATCCTAACCCGAAGGCACACGGGGTGTGTCAAAAACGAGGCTTGCCGAGTTTCCGACACACCCCTTGTGCCCGAGGGTTGGGATTTCCCTGTCCGCATCGGAGAGCAATGTTTGATTATTTTTCTTACCTACGATAATATTTCAAAGTAAACGGGGAACTATTATTCCATGCCAACGTATAGAAGCGTAAGTAGTATTGTGACGTAACGTCAACGTTATTTCAAACGTCCGTTAGTAAGGTCTTCAAAATGGCGGCGCCCTCGACAGTTTTTGTGTGAAACGTTGACTATTTCGGATTTTATAATTTTTATTAGATTTTAAGACATAGAAACAGATAATGATGGACTTATTAAGAATAAGTTTCTTTCAGGAAATTCATTGCTTTAAAAATAATACATGAAGTATAGAATCGCCGAGCCGGGCCTATCGCATTTCTTTAAGCGAGTAGTGATATACAGAATTCAAGCTCGTGTGAGCTGTCCCAGCCCATGGGCAAGCCAATTTTCCAGCACCGCTAAAATAGAACAAACTCTGTCTCGTAGGTAAGAAAGGTTTTTCTTTTCCAAAATTTTTTTTAAAAAAATCCCCAAATCTAGATCTGTGTAAGACAGATAAAGAGTTTTGGAAATGTTTTGGACAGGAAAACCACCTCCTTACAACTTGATAAATATGGTATACAGCATATTTTACCTTTTTAGATAAATCTGCAAGGACAGGGTTCTTGTGACCAGCACCAGAAACTCTGTCTATTAAACTGTTGTCATGACTACTGCTAACACTGCACCTCAACCTGGAAAGTGAAGATAAACAATTATTTTGTGGAATGCATGTCTTGCCTTTCAGTGTATTGTTGAAAACAAAGCTAAACCAGAAAACTGAATAAAAGTTTACATTGCCACCAACAATGATGCCCCACACTAAAAAAGTTACGCAGGTATCTTACATTCTGCTATTGACATGCAGGATCAAAACCAGACACAAACAGTGCAAAATTAACTCTGTATTGCCTGCAGTAAGTGCAATAGGCCTAGGTGAGTTGATAGTGGAATCAGGTTTTATATTTATGGTTTAGTAGTCTGCAGTGCTACTGAGTTACAGCAACTCAAGTTTTCGGCACAACATTCAAAACAAAGTGCACATAAAATCTTTGACAATTCATACCAGCCAGCTCAGAGCTCACCTGTGTGAATTACCCCAAATACCATCTGAGCTAATCAAGTAAAAGTGCCTTGTGCACCAGACTGATTATTGGTAACAATTTATTTTTACTGTGCATTTCAGGTGAATGGCTGCAATTCAGGGCAGGGGAATTTGCTGCTACTTTTTTCTTGGTTTCCCTTATCAATGTGAGTCAACCCTAAAATTAAAGAATTTGCTCCTCTCAAAAAAAAAAATCTTTATTTAAGAGTAGACCCCATTTCAGAAGGAGGAGTCCCGGTAGCTAAGTGGGTTAAGCACTGGCCTGCAGATCTACCGGTCCCCAATTCGAGACCCACTGGAGGCGGAAATCTTTCCAACCTTAAAAGGGGTCCCACTGCACAGTCTTTCATTATTATCCTCCCATCATCCTTAAATAACTGAAATACTGTTGAAAAGGACATAAAATCACAAGTCACCCATCCTTTATCCATTTTGGCTTTGTTGTCCAGAGAAGCAAACAGGAAGTTTCCCCCTTTGTAAAATTGGCAGAAAACATGGTAGAGCAGCCACACACCTTTAGGTGTCATGGCCTACCTGTGTTCCATGATGGACTCCCTCTGAGCAGTTTTCCACATCTCTGCTAATGGCTCACTTGACTCATTAGCAACCTCCATTGCCATGATAAGAAACTTGTCTTTGTGTACTGTGTTTTGATATCCTGTTAACAAGGAAAGTTCTAAATGATATTATTGTATACATATCCGTGTCATACACTATTAAGAGGCATGTTTCAGTGGACATAAAACCATTAACAAGGCAATTCATGTGAGGTTAGAAACTTGTTTTGCAACTATCAATATACTCATATACTGATTCAAAGAGAGGTTCACTTATTTTTTCATTAAAACAAATGCTGCAGCCTCTTATTAGCACTGTCTCAGTGAGATAGAATGAAAGGACTCCTACAATCACTTTCATGGAAAATTCCCTGACAATCTTGTAATTATTGACTACATGTACTACCATATCTAGAGACATAAGCATATTTATTTGGCAATATTAATGACCCCAATAGCTAAATCAGTAAATAAATTTTGCAATATTACGGTTTTACCCTTCCAACCCAATCTCAAAAGTAGTATCCATCTAATAAATTTTCCCTTCTAAACAATCTCAAGGGTTTAGATCTAACACAATTGGGATTTTTTTGGTAAGCCAACCCCCATCTTATAACCAAAGACAACAGTAACCTGTTTACCTTGTTGTAGATTTATAATAACCTCAACCCGAGTCCCTGCCCTGATGATACCGGAACTTGGTCGCACTCGGTATTTCTCTGGTGATGTTGTTTTCACCTACAAGGAAGAAAACAGATTTGGTATGAAACAGGACAATGCTTTGAGAATAACATTTGTTTGAGTCTAAAAATTGGGCGAAAACTAAGATGACTCTACTGTCAGAGTCTACTCTATCTAAATAGAGGTCTTTGGGCTATGTAGACTGGTCAGACCCTTCCCTGTGCATATCAATAATCTGTGGATCCTGAACAAAATACATGGCAAACAGAAAAGGCTCTACACAGTCTGCACTTAATAAGTCTTTTCTACAGCATGTAAGGATCAGAAAAAGTACTGCTTTTTATGGATAGTAGCTTTAATAATAGAACCAGAGCTACTAACTAATTACCAATACTCATTACAATTAAGATGACTGGATATACTTTCTGGGAAAGCAACTTTACCAGTTCCATTTTTTAACCCTTCTCATTGGGACTCAGCTCTTTCCTTTAAGAAAAGACCCCTTCTGGAAAGGCTTCAGAGTCCACAAACCCAAACAGGAAGTCACAATAATAGTTCCTTTTTGTAAAAATGGCAGAATAAAATGGAGGTATACCCATACACCTTATGGTCTCTTTTCTGAGAAGTAAGATAAAGTACTCTTTTCACTGAATGTAGCACAGACAACCGAGAACAACTATAAACAAGAAGTAGAAATTGATATCAGACCGAGATACATAATAAATTAGTGCTTCCAACATGAAAGAGACCTCCCAAGATAACTCAGTGTTGCTTTACTTGCAGAAGTGATTGGTATGAAAAATATCAAAACTTAGACCCCATCTCCCAAATACCCACACCATATGACCACCCTCACAAACCAGAGGACCAATGGTCCTGTAGCGCACCTGACACTTGGTCCTGGTATTTATACATGTATATAGCACCAGGGCAGGGGCAGATAACCCCCTCCCTTGGGGATTAATGTTGAGTCCCAATTCTATATACCAAGCCACAAGGTCACTGGGCCTTTGGTTCTGGACAAAGATTTCTGAAGGGTTTTTATCATATATGGGTGTGGTGGCCACCATGTTCATGTGGCCATGACCATCTGAACAAACTTTGATTCCTTTGACCCAGTATCAAAGCTCCATATGAAATACAGTAATCATTTGTATAAACTATGATGGGCCTGAGTGCCCAATGCTACATACTGGTACCAAGTTTCAAGGTTATAGGCCTTTCGGTTCTCGAGAAAAAGACGTTTGAAGAGTTTTTACCATATATGGGCATGGTGGCCATCTCGGTCAAGTGACCAAGACCATCTGAACAAACTATGGTTCCTCTATGCCGGTGAAGCTCCATATGAAATATGGCTTCAATTGACCCCAATGGCCACTGAGAAGATGTTTGAAAATGTTGACGGGTGACAGAATCTCAATGACCTCGTACAAAAGTCAAAGAATGACCTTGACCTTTAACGACAAAATATCTTCATCTGGCCATTCAGTTAACCATATATACCAAATATTGTACCTCATACTTAAATAGTTTCTGAACAAGAGGGCCATGAGGCCCTGAATCGCTCACCTGAACAATTGGCAAAGTGGGGTTTTCTGCAACTGTCAAAATATGAGTCTTGGGTCAAAAGTCAAAGAATGACCATGACCTCTTGTACTCATAAATCTTCATGTACTTATTAACACAACCATATAGACCATTTTTTGGGCCAAAATCTTCATAACTTTCCATGAAATCTTATGTTCTGGCATTTTCCCATAAAAAGGTCAAAGTAAACCCAAGGTCATCATTTGAACAGTCTTGGTAGTACTCTAGTACTCCATGCTACTTACCAAGTTTCAAGGCCATAGGTGTATTGGTTCTGGAGAAGAAAAATATTAAAAGGTTTATAGCATGAATGGGTATGGCGGCCATGTTGGTCATGTGACCTGGACCGTTTGAACAAATTTTTGTTCAATCAACCCCTCAAGCTCTATATGAAATGTGTTTACAATTGGCCTTTTGGCTTTTAAGGAAATGTCTGAAAATGTCAAAATATGAGAGATCTGGATCAAAGGTCAAAGAATGACCAACCTCTTGTACTCATAATTCTTTATGACCTCATTAAAACGATGGTACAATCCAACCTGTATTAAGCAAGCACCTAAGGGATTATCAAGATTATTAAGACAGGTGCTTGCTTATTACAGGTACATTTCAATGTATTTGCATGTTTCGGGAACTGACTACATGCTTGCTTAAATACAGGTTGCTTGCTTAATAGAAGTAGCCACTAAGACAGGTTTTACTGTATATACCAATTTTTAGGCCAACATCTTCAAAACTTCCCATGAAATCTTATGTTCTAGCATTTTCCCACATTTGACCTTGCCGTAAAATGGTCAAGGTCAACCCAAGGACATCATTCTGTAAAATCTTGATAATACTGGAGTACCCAATGCTACATACCAAGTTTCAAGGCCATCGGTCAATTAGTTCTGAGGAAGAAGATTTTTATAGGTTTTTACCATATATGGGCATAGTGGCCAAGTTGGTCATGTGACCTGGACCGTTTGAACAAATTTTCATTCCCTCAACCCCTGCAGACTCTATATGAAAAATTTAAGTTAAAATTGGCCCAGTGGTTTTTGAGGAGATTGTTTGCAATTGTCAAAATATGAAAGTTCTGGGTCAAAGGTCAAAGAATGACCTTGACCTCTTGAACTCACAAATCTTCATGTACTCTTTAAGATGACTGTATATACCAATTTTTAGGCCTTAATCTTCAAAACTTTCAATGAAATCTTATGTTCTAGCATTTTCCTATATTTGACCTTGCCGTAAAAAAGATCAAGGTCAACCCAAGGTCATAATTTGAACAATCTGGATAGTACTTGAGTGCCCAATGCTACATACCAAGTTTCAATGCCATCGGTCAATCGGTTCTGGAGCAGAAGATTTTTGAAGGTTTTTACCATATATGGGCATGGCGGCCATATTGGTCATGTGACCTAGACCGTATGAATTAATTTTTGTTCCCTCAATCCCTGGAGGCTCTATATGAAATTTGGTTCCAATTGGTCCAGTGGCTTTTGAGGAGATTGTTTGAAAATATGAGAGTTCTGGGTCAAAGGTCAAAGAATGACCTTGACCTTTTGTACTCATAAATTTTCATGCACTCATTAAGATAGATGTAGATACCAATTTTTAGCCCAAAATCTTCAACAGTTTCCAAGATATCTTATGTTCTTGCGTTTTGCCATATAAAAGCACAAGGAAGCAATTCTGACCTTGCCGTAAAAAAGGTCCAGGTCAACCCAAGGTCATAATTTGAACAATTTAGGTAGTACTCGCACACCCAATGCTACATACCAAGTTTCAAGGCCATCGGCCTATTGGTTCTGGAGAAGAAGATTTTTTTAGGTTTTTACCATATATGGGCATGGCAGCCATGTTGGTCATGTGACCAGGACCGTTTGAACAACTTTTCGTTCCTAAGTCCTCAGGAGGCTATATATGAAATTTGGTTACAATTGGCCCAGCGGTTTCAGAGGAGAAGTCGTTTGAAATTGTGGACGGACGACGGACGACGGACGACGACGACGGACGCCGGAGCCTGCCTATCCTATAAGCTCCCCCGGAGCCTTCGGCTCAGGTGAGCTAAAAATCCACTGTTTAAGCATTTTCCCATATAAAAGCCTACATAACATACCAAAGTTGACAGTGTCATAAATTAGGTCAAGGTCAATGCACGATCATTTGTATAAACTATGATGGGCCTGAGTGCCCAAAGCTACATACCAAGTTTCAAGGTCATACACCTTTTGGTTCTGGAGAAGAAGATTTTGAAGGGTTTTTACCATATACGGGCATGGCGGCCATCTTGGTCAAGACCCC